>CAWUFW010000756.1:2400000-3675744 GCA_963921515.1 Calotriton arnoldi | reverse complement strand
TATTGACCCTAGCCCATGACATTCCCTTAGCAGGTCACCTGGGCCAGAACAAGACTTGGGACAGAATTGTCCCTCACTTTCACTGGCCCCACATGTCTGAAGACACCAAGGAGGTTTGTAGCTCCTGTGTAACCTGCCAGGCCAGTGGCAAGGCAGGTGGCACTACAAAGGCCCCCCTGATACCACTACCTGTGGTGGGGGTTCCCTTTGAAAGGGTGGGGATTGACATTGTTGGTCCCATGGATCCCCAAACAGCACCTGGGCACAGGTTTATCCTGGTGGTAGTTGATCAAGCCACCAGGTACCCAGAGGCTATTCCCCTTAGGACCACTACAGCACCTGTGGTGGCAAGGGCCCTCCTGGGAATTTTCTCAAGAGTTGGCTTCCCTAAGGAGGTTGTATCAGACAGGGGTGCTAACTTTATGTCTGGATACTTAAAAGCAATGTGGAAGGAGTGTGGAGTGACTTACAAGTTCACCACACCCTATCACCCACACTGCAATGGTTTAGTTGAAAGATTCAACAAAACCTTGAAGGGCATGATTAAAGGGCTCCCAGAAAAGCTTAGGCGGAGATGGGACATACTCTTGCCCTGCCTTTTATTTGCATACAGGGAGGTGCCTCAAAAGGGGGTTGGCTACAGCCCTTTTGAACTTTTGTTTGGTCACCCTGTCAGGGGTCCATTGTGCTTGGTGAAGGAAGGATGGGAGTTACCTCTCAAGCCCCCAAAGCAAGACATAGTGGACTATGTACTTGGTCTCCGCTCCCGGATGGCTGAGTATATGAAAAAGGCAACTAAAAACCTTGAGGCTAGCCAGGAACTTCAAAAAGCCTGGCATGACCAAAGGCTGTACTGACTGTTTACCAGCCAGGACAGAAGGTGTGGGTGTTGGAGCCAGTGGCCCCAGCAGCTCTCCAAGACAAATGGAGTGGACCCCATACCATTGTTGAACAGAAGGGTGAGGTTACCTATTTGGTGGACCTAGGAACACCCAGGAGTCCCCACAGGGTTCTCCATGTCAACAGGTTAAAACCATATGTGGACAGGGCAGACATGGGCTTGCTCATGGCTACTGATGAGGGACAGGAGGAAGAGAGTGACCCACTCCCTGACCTGCTCTCACAGAACCCTGATGATGGGTCAGTGGATGGTGTAGCCTTGGCAGGCAGCCTCACTACCCAGCAACAGACTGATTGCAGACAGGTGCTCAATCAGTTCAGACACATATTCTCACTGACACCCAGTCAGACTACCTGGTGCACTCATGAAGTGGACACTGGGGACAGTCTGCCTATTAAAAATAAGATTTATAGGCAACCTGACCATGTCAGGGACTGTATCAGGACAGAAGTCCAGAAGATGTTGGATTTGGGAGTTATTGAACCCTCAGATAGCCCTTGGGCTGGTCCAGTGGTCCTTGTGCCAAAACCTCACACCAATGGTGGGAAAAGAGAGATGAGGTTTTGTGTGGACTACAGGGGTCTCAATGCAGTCACTAGGACTGATGCCCATCCAATACCAAGGGCAGATGAGCTAATAGACACTTTGGCCTCAGCCAAGTATCTAAGCACATTTGACCTGACAGCTGGCTACTGGCAGATCAGACTAGCTGATGATGCAAAGCCAAAGACAGCATTCTCAACCCCTAGTGGGCATTATCAATTTGTGGTGATGCCCTTTGGTCTGAAGAATGCACCTGCCACTTTTCAGAGGTTGGTGAATACAGTCCTTACAGGTCTGGAAGCCTATAGTGCAGCATATCTAGATGATATTGCTGTCTTTAGCTCCACCTGGGAGGATCACCTGGTCCACCTCAGAAATGTTTTACAGGCCCTGCAGAAAGCAGGCCTGACTATCAAGGCCACCAAGTGCCAGATAGGGCAGAGTCAGGTTGTGTACCTGGGCCACCTTGTGGGTGGAGGCCAGGTTCAACCACTGCAGAGCAAGATCCAGACCATCATGGACTGGACTGCTCCAACTACCCAGACTCAGGTGAGAGCCTTCTTAGGCCTGACTGGGTACTATAGGAGATTTGTCAAGGGGTATGGATCAATAGTGACACCCCTGAATGACTTAACTTCCAAGAAAATGCCCAAAAGGTTCAGTGGACAGTTAGCTGTCAAAAGGCATTTGATGAACTAAAGCAGGCCATGTGCACTGCTCCCATTCTACAGAGTCCTGATTACTCCAAGAAGTTCATTGTTCAAACAGATGCATCTGAATTGGGGGTAGGGGATGTACTGTCACAATTGAATGATGAAAGTCAGGATCAGCCAGTAGCTTTTATTAGCAGAAGGCTGACCCCTAGAGAGAAACGTTGGTCAGCCATTGAGAGGGAGGCCTTTGCTGTGGTCTGGGCTCTGAAGAAGTTGAGGCCATACTTGTTTGGTACTCACTTCCTTGTTCAAACAGACCATAAGCCCCTCTTATGGCTAAAACAAATGAAGGGTGAAAACCCCAAACTGCTTAGGTGGTCCATTTCCCTACAGGGGATGGACTTCACAGTGGAACATAGACCTGGGAGAAACCATGCCAATGCAGATGGACTCTCTAGGTACTTCCACTTAGAACATGAAGACTTAACTGGGCAAGGTTAGTTTAATGTCCCTACGTTTGGGGGGTTGTGTAGGAGAGTAGGATCTGCTTCACATGGGTACCCCCACTTTTTGCTGATGCTTCACTGTTTTTCGACCTTAGTCTGGCTGGGGCCCTGCTAATCAGAACCGCAGCCTAGCTGCTTCCTCTTTAAAATGGTTTCCATGTGCCTTAGGCACATCTCTAATTGGAATCTGGAGTGCCCTTATAAGTCCCAAGTATATGGTAAACTATGTACCCAGGGCATAGGTACCTCAGAGGCCTACCAGGGGCTGCAGCATGTATTGTGCCACCCCTGGAAGGCCATCCAAAATGACACCACAGGTCTGCTACTGCAGCCTGGGTAAGGTGGTGCATGCACCCCTTACTGTGATATAGGCTACCTATATCACTACATACATAAACACATATAAACCTATAAGTCACTCCTATGGCAGGCCTTATCAATCATGAAGGCAGAGTGCGTGGTTCCTATGTGAGAGGGTGCCCCTGCATGAGCTGGGCCCCTCTGAAGCGTTCGGAGACCCTTCTCTGATGCTGTTTGTAGTGCAGCCCGACCATATACTCTTAAGCGCATTATAACCTCGCGTTAAATGCTAACTTTGGGATGGCTGCACGGAAACATGTCGTGTTTGGTGTCAAACATCTTGGAATACTACCCCCCGCCAGTTCTGGCGGCAGGGGTAGCATTCCACCCTTCTAGAGGAGAGACATGTACACACCGGTATACCCGGTACTGACTTTCCAGAGCCCTGGCATCACAAAATGGATGCCACAGACACGAGTCTGGCCTCCTGCTGCTGACCGAAACTCCAGCAGGGGAGGCCTGGACAATAGGTTTCCTGTCCCAGGGAGGTGTAACCACCTCCCCAGACAGGATAGTGTGTATTGGGGCTGGGCGGGAGCACTCTCTGGTGCTTTGAAGTCCTGCACTGGGGGCACATTTGGTGTCCCTGTGCATACCCCAGTTCAAACCGGCTCAGGGGCTTCCAGCACCTGCTCTGGCATGAAACTGGACAAAGGAAAAGGGGTGTAACCACCCCTCTGCCCTGACCCTCCCATAGGTGGGGCCACAGAGTATGTCCAACCCCCTACCTTAGTATAAGTATGGGACCCCAGTCCTTAGAACTTTAGATTAACCTGGACGAAACTATGACACAGAATCCTGGACCTTCGATGCTCTACTTCAAGATTAGAGGACTGAAGAATCTCCCTTGGGGTCAAGGAGTGACTCCCCTGCTTGGCAGGCACCAAAGAAGCAATTGTCCGGTCTGCATCGCTGAAGCTCCTGTCGGACGCCGAAGTCTTTGCATCACCAGAGGTGGATTTCCAAATTCCCCGAGGCTGCCCTGAGTCCCCAGCAAAGCTGAGGCCTGTAGCTGTCGTGGGTAATGTGGAACCATGAGCCCTGGACACCGATCGCATTTGCAAGTGCATCCTCTTCTGGGTCTCCCACGAAGTCGTGCTTTGGGCTCCGAGTAGCCCCAGCCTCCAGCACCAACTGCACTGAAGATCACTGGCCTCCACTCCACGAGTGTCCTGTGAGCCAGCTCCACGTACATCGTCTTGAGGCTCCTTTGCGGTTGCTAGTCCGTTGGCTAGTAGGCCCTCCCGAAGGCCAATCTTTTTCTGCTTGGGCTTCCTGGTTGCTCCAGGTGTGCCCTGACTTATCCTTGCTGGGTGAGTCCCCCAGACCTTGCTGGTCTGCAAAATCGTCCTTCTTCCATTTCCAAGAGACTTGCCGTTGCCAAGGCTTGTTGGGTCCAATCCGGTCGCCGACACCTCTGAAATCAACAGACGTTGTGGCACAGCTCGAATCCAGCTCCTGGTCATCATCGACACCTCCTGGACCTTGTGGCTGAAGAGTCAAGACGACCATCAACCTACCTGAAGCACTCGACATCGGTGGGCATCTGCTCATCGCCTTCCTGGTCACTGGATAGTGACCCAGACTCTGTCCCCTCTGCTTTCAGGTTCTTCAGATCTTCGATCCACCTTTGGATCCACCCGAACACTTTCGACTTGGCCGCCAGCAGCACTTTGCAGCAGATCGCCATAGAAAGCGACGACGAAACCCGACCCCGAAAGACACCTATGCACCCGGCTCCCCTGGGTGAGGTAACTCGAGTACTCCGGTGCTCCCGTGGGTATTGACACTAGAACAGCCTAGTTCTCAAAGGGTTTGCTCCAAGTCCTCCTCTAAGTGTCCCTTTTCTTTTAAATTCAAATCGCGACTTTCCCCATAGAAGTTAACGGCGGTTCGCGGCTGTGTTCATACACTGCACGCGTCCCCGTGGGTCCCCTGTGTCACTGCCTTGGGTGGTTCCTTGTGGTCCAAGCACTTCTTCAGGCTCTAGGCCTTGTGTCTAGCTCAGTCGTGGTTCTTATACCACTTTATTGGTATATGTTTTGGTACACCCCTGGGGCTCAAACGTGTATTTGTGCTATTACTGTAGATAACTAACTTATAATTTATGTACTTCGAACTCTAGCCTCATAAAGAGACTAGAGGGGTGTGTTTAGTAATAAATACATATATTTTGAATATATACCTGGTGTGGTCCTCTTTCATTTGGTCACTCAAGAGATTATAGACTGGTAAAACAAGCTGCTTTACATTCCTTCAAGACTTAGCCTGAAGGCTGCTCTCCATAGCTACCACTAGGATAGCTTTCAATAAAGGTTGTCTTTAACCTATCTCCAATAAGGGGTTGTTTGGACTGGTGCAAGGTGCCCACTATAATTAGTGGACAGCATATGCCAGGCCAACTTCTCACACCGTGGGTATTGACTCTAGAACAGCCTAGTTCTAAAGGGGTTTGCTCCAAGTCCTCCTCTAAGTGTCCTCTTTCTTTAAAACTCCAACCGCGACATTCCCCATAGAAGTCAACGGCGGCTCACGGCTGTGTTCTCACACTGCACGCGTCCCCCATGGGTCCCCTGTGTAACTACCTTGGGTGGTTCCTTGAGGCCAAGCACTTCTACAGGCTCTAGGCCTTGTGTCTAGCTCAGTCGTGGTTCTTATACCACTTTATTGGTATATGGTTTGGTACGCCCCTAGGGCTCAAACGTGTATTTGTACTATTACTGTTGATATTCGACTTGTAACTTATGTACTTCGAACTCTAGCTGCATAAAGAGACTAGAGGGGTGTGTTTAAGACTAAATACATATATTTTAAATATATACCTGGTGTGGTCCTCTTTCATTTGGTCACTCAAGAGATTATAGACTGGTAAAACAAGCTGCTTTACATTCCTTCAAGACTTAGCCTGAAGGCTGTTCTCCATAGCTACCACTAGGATAGCTTTCAATAAAGGTTGTCTTTAACCTATCTCCAATAAGGGGTTGTTTGGACTGGTGCAAGGTGCCCACTATAATTATTGATACCAAAGGGGATGATGGATGGAGCGCTAGAGCAAATCAAACACTCACCCCCAGTCAACTGATCTGGGTTTAATCCATCATCATTCTTTAGCTCACTCCACCACCCCAGTTCAGAGATGGCCATATGCAAATCAGTCTGACCCTGTGCCTCATGGGAACAGTCCAGCCCGAACTGCCAAGCCATGTCTTCCCTGGACCGGAAACAAGCATCCTGGGACCGGTTTCGGGTTCATAACCCTCATCAGCCAGGCTATCTTGAATCCAGTGGCAAAGTGAGCAAGGGACCCACGTCTGGGCATACCCTGCCAACTTAGGGCGAACAAAGCGATACCAAAGGGGATGATGGATGGAGCGCTAGAGCAAATCAAACACTCACCCCCATCAACTGATCTGGGTTTAATCCATCATCATTCTTTAGCTCACTCCACCACCCCAGTTCAGAGATGGCCATATGCAAATCAGTCTGACCCTGTGCCTCATGGGAACAGTCCAGCCCGAACTGCCAAGCCATGTCTTCCCTGGACCGGAAACAAGCATCCTGGGACCGGTTTCGGGTTCATAACCCTCATCAGCCAGGCTATCTTGAATCCAGTGGCAAAGTGAGCAAGGGACCCACGTCTGGGCATACCCTGCCAACTTAGGGCGAACAAACGATACCAAAGGGGATGATGGATGGAGCGCTGGACAGCATATACCAGGCCAACTTCTCACAGAAAGAAGCACGAGAAGTGCACAAATAAGCAATAGAGGTGCAGAAAGAGGCAAGAGAAGTGCAGAAAGAGGCAAGAGAGGTGTAGAAACAGGTAGGAGATGTGCAGAAAGAGGGAACAGGGGTGCAGAAAGAGGCAAGAGAGGTACCGAAAGAGGGAACAGGGGTCCAAAAAGATGCAAGAGGGGTACAGAAACAAGCAAGCGAGGTGCAGAATAAGGCAACAGAGGTGCAGAGAGAGGCAAGAGAGGTGTAGAAACAAGCAAGAGAAGTGCATAAAGAGGCAACAGAAGTGCTGAAAGACGCAACAGAGGTGTAGAAAAAAGCAAGAGAAGTGATGAAAGAGACAAGAGAGTTGACGAAAGAAACAAGAGAGGTACAGAAAAAAGCAAGAGAAGTGCAGAAAGACGCAAGTGAGGTGCAGAAAGAATCCAGAGAAGTGCAGAAACAGAAAAGAGTGGTGCACAAAGAGGAAAGTGAGGTGCAGAAAGAGGCAAGAGGGGTGCAGAAGGAGGCAAGTGAAGTGCAGAAAGAAGCAACAGAGGTACAGAAGGAGGCAATAGAACTGCATAAAGAGGCAAGAGACGTGCAGAAAGAGGAAAGAGTGGTGCGGAAGGAGGCAAAATGTGTGCAGAAAGAACCAACGGGGGTGCAGAAAGGCAAGAGGGGTGCAGAAAGAGGCAAGAGAACTGCAGAAAGAGGGAAGAGAGGTGCACAAAGAAGCAATAGAGGTGCACAAAGAAGCAAAGGAAGTGCAGAAAGAAGCGACAGAGGTGCAGAAAGAGGCAAGAGGGGTGTTGAAAGAGGAAAGTGAGGTGCAGAAAGAGTGAAGAAGGGTGAAGAAAGAGGCAAGAAGGGTACAGAAAGAAGCAAGATAGGTGCAGAAAGAAGCAAAAGAAGTGCGGAAATAAGCAACAGAATTAAAGAAAGTGGCAAGAGAAATGCAGAAAGAGGGTGCAGAAACAGGCAGGAGAGGTGCAGAAAGGAGGAACAGGGTTACAGAAAGAGGCAAAAGAGGTTCATAAAGAGGGAAGAGGGGTGCAGAAAGATGCAAAAGGGGTGCAGAAAGAAGCAACTGAGGTGCAGAAAGAGGCAAGAGAGGTGCGGAAGGAGATAAAGAGAGGTGCAGAAGCAGGCAAGGGAAGTGCAGAAAGAGGCAACAGAAGTGCTGAAAGAAGCAACAGAGGTGTAGAAAGAACCAAGAGAAGTGATGAAAGAGACAAAAGAATTTGCTGAAACAGGCGAGAGAGGTTCAGAAAGAGGGAAGAGGGGTGCAGAAAGATGCAAAAGGGGTGCAGAAAGTAGCAAGTGAGGTGCAGAAAGAGGCAAGAGAGGTGCAGAAAGAAGCAACAGAGGTGTAGAAAGAAGCAAGAGAAGTGATGAAAGAGACAAGAGAGGTACAGAAAAAAGCAAGAGAAGTGCAGAAAGAGGCAAGTGAGGTGCAGAAAGAGTCAAGGGAAGTGCAGAAACAGACAAGAGGGGTGAAGAAAGAGGCAAGTGAGGTGCATAAACAGGCAAGAGGGGTGCAGAAAGAGGCAAGAGAAGTGCAGATAGAAGCAACAGACGTGCAGAATGAGGCAAGAGAACTGCTGAAAGAGGCAAGTGACGTGCAGAAAGAGGGGTGCAGAAAGAGGCAAGAGAGGTGCAGAAAGAGGCAAGAGAGGTGCAGAAAGAGGGAAGAGGGTACAGAAAGAGGTAAGAGAAGTGCAGAAAGAAGCAACAGAGGTGCAGAAAGAGGCAAGAGAGGTGCAGAAGAAAAAAGCAAGAAAGGTACAGAAAAAAGCAAGAGAGGTGCAGAAAAGGCAAGTGAGGTGCAGAAAGAGTCAAGAGAAGTGTGGAAACAGACAAGAGAGGTGCACAAAGAGGCAAGTGAGGTGCAGAAAGAGGCAAGAGGGGTGCAGAATTAGCCAAGAGAAGTGCTGAAAGAAGCAACAGAGGTGCAGAAGGAGGCAAGAGAACAGCAGAAAGAGGCAAGAGAGTTGCAGAAACAGGCGAGAGACTTGCAGAAAGAGGAAAGTGTGGTGCAGAAAGAGGCAAGAGAGGTGCAGAAAGAAGCAAGACAGATGCAGAAAAAAGCAAGAGAAGTGCAGAAAGAACCAACGGAGGTGCAGAAAGAGATAAGAGGGGTGCATAAATAGGCAACAGAAGTGCAGAAAGAAGCAACAGAGGTGGAGAAAGAGGCAAGAGAACTGCAGACAGAGGCAAGAGAGGTGCAGAAATAGGTAAGAGAGGTGCAGAAAGAGGAAAGAGGGGTGCAGAAAGAGGCAAGAAGGGTGCACAATGAAGCAATAGAGGTGCACAAAGAAGCAATAGAGGTGCAGAAAGAAGCAAGAGAAGTGCAGAAAGAAGCAACAGAGGTGCAGAAAGAGGCAAGAGGGGTGGAGAAAGAGGTAAGAGAAGTGCAGAAAGAAGCAACAGAAATGCAGAAAGAGGCAAGAGAAGTGCAGAAAGACGCAAGAGAAGTGCAGAAAGAGGAAAGAGAGGTGTAGAAAGAGAGGAGAGGGGTGCAGGAAGAGGGGTGCAGAAAGATGCAAGAGGGGCGCAGAAAGAAGCATAAGAAGTACAGAAAGAAGCAAGCGAGGTGCAGAAAGAGGTGAAAGTGGTGCAGAAAGAAGCAAGAAAGGTGCAAAAGAAGTAAGGGAAGTGCAGCAAGAGGCAAGAGAGGTGCAGAAAGTGGCAAGAAATGTGCAGAAAGAGGGAAGAGGGGTGCACAAAGAAGCAATAGAGGTGCACAAAGAAGCAATAGAGGTGAGGAAAAAATCAAGAGAAATGCAGAAACATGCAACAGAGGTGCAGTAAGAGGCAAGAGAGGTGCAGAAAGAGGCAAGAGAAGTGCAGAAAAAAGCTACAGGAATGCAGAAAGAGGCAAGTGAAGTGCAGAAAGATGCAAGAGAAGTGCAGAAAGAGGCAAGAGAGGTGCAGAAAGAAAGAAGAGGGGTGCAGAAAGAGGCAAAAGTGGTGCAGAAAGAAGCAAGAGAGGTGCAGAAAGAGGCAAGAGAAGTGCAGAAAGAGGCAGGAGAGGTGCAGAAAGAGGCAAGAGAGGTGCAGAAAGAGGCAAGAGGGGTGCAGAAAGAAGCAAGTGAGGTGCGTAAAGAAGCAACAGAGGTGTACAAAGAATCAATAGAGGTGCAGAAAGAAGCAAGAGAAGTGCAGAAAGAAGCCACAGAAATGCAGAAAGAGCCAAGAGAGGTGCAAAAAGAGGGAAGAGGGGTGCAGAAAGAAGCATAAAAAGTGCAGAAAGAAGCAACAGAGGTGCATAACGAGGAGAACGTGGTGCAGAAAGAGGCAAGTGAAGTGCATAAAGAGGTGTGCAGAAAGAGGCAAGAGAGGTGCAGAAAGAGGCAAGAGAGGTGCAGAAAGAGGGAAGAGGGTGCAGAAAGAGGTAAGAGAAGTGCAGAAAGAAGCAACGGAGGTGCAGAAAGAGGCAAAAGAGGTGCAGAAGAAAAAAGCAAGAGAGGTACAGAAAAAAGCAAGAGAGGTGCAGAAAAGGCAAGTGAGGTGCAGAAAGAGTCAAGAGAAGTGTGGAAACAGACAAGAGAGGTGCACAAAGAGGCAAGTGAGATGCAGAAACAGGCAAGAGGGGTGCAGAATTATCCAAGAGAAGTGCTGAAAGAAGCAACAGAGGTGCAGAAGGAGGCAAGAGAACAGCAGAAAGAGGCAAGAAAGTTGCAGAAACAAGCAAGAGAAGTGCAGAAAGAGGCAAGAGAGGTGCAGAATTAGGTAAGAGATGTGCAGAAAGAGGAAAGAGGGGTGCAGAAAGAGGCAAGAAGGGTGCACAATGAAGCAATAGAGGTGCACAAAGAAGCAATAAAGGTGCAGAAAGAAGCAAGAGAAAGGCAGAAGGAAGCAACAGAGGTGCAGAAAGAGGCAAGAGGGGTGGAGAAAGAGATATGAGAAGTGCAGAAAGAAGCAACAGAAATGCAGAAAGAGGCAAGAGAAGTGCAGAAAGACGCATGAGAAGTGCAGAAAGAGGAAAGAGAGGTGCAGAAAGACAGGAGTGGGTGCAGGTAGAGGGGTGCCGGAAGATGCAAGAGGGGCGCAGAAAGAAGTAAAAGAAGTGCAGAAAGTGGTGCAGAAAGTAGCAAGAAAGGTGCAAAAGAAGCAAGGGAAGTGCAGAAAGAAGCAAATGAGGTGCAGAAATAGGCAAGAGAAGTGCAGCAAGAGGTAAGAGAGGTGCAGAAAGTAGCAAGAAATGTATAGAAAGTGGGAGAGGGTACAGAAAGAGGTAAGAGAAGTGCAGAAAGAAGCAATGGAGGTGCAGAAAGAGGCAAGAGAGATGCAGAAGAAAAAAGCAAGAGGTGCAGAAAAAAGCAGGAGAGGTGCAGAAAAGGCAAGTGAGGTACAGAAAGAGTCAAGAGAAGTGCAGAAACAGACAAGAGATGTACATAAAGAGGCAAGTGAGGTGCAGAAACAGGCAAGAGGGGTCTAGAAATAGCCAAGAGAAGTGCTGAAAGAAGCAACAGAGGTGCAGAAGGAGGGAAAGGAACTGCAGTAAGAGGCAAGATAGTTGCAGAAACAGGTGAGAGAGGTGCAGAAAGAAGAAAGAGGGGTGCAGAAAGAGGCAAGAGGGGTGCACAAAGAAGCAAGAGAGATGCAGAAAAAGCAAGAGAAGTACAGAAAGAACCAACAGAGGTGCAGAAAGAGGTAAGAGGGGGCAGAAAGAGGCAACAGAAGTGCAGAAATAAGCGACAGAGGTGCAGAAAGAGTCAAGAGAACTGCAGAAAGAGGCAAGGGAGGTGGAGAAAGAGGCAAGAGAGGTGCAGAAAGAGGGAAGAGGGGTGCAGAAAGAGGCAAGAGGGGTGCACAAAGAAGCAATCAAGGTGCACAAAGAAGCAATAGAGGTGCAGAAAGAATCAAGAGAAGTGCAGAAACATGCAACAGAGGTGCAGAAAGAGGCAAGAGAAGTGCAGAAAGAAGCTACAGGAATGCAGAAAGATGCAAGAGAAGTGCAGAAAGATGCAAGAGAGGTTGCAGAAAGAGGCAAGAGAGGTGCAGGAAGAGGGGTGCAGAAAGAGGCAAAAGTGGTGCAGAAAGAAGCAAGAGAGGTGCAGAAAGAGGCAAGAGAAGTGCGGAAAGACGCAAGAGAGGTGCAGGAAGAGGGGTGCAGAAAGAGGCAAAAGTGGTACAGAAAGAGGCAAGAGAGGTGCAGAAAGAGGCAAGAGGGGTGCAGAAAGAAGCAAGCGAGGTGCGGAAAGAAGCAACAGAGGTGTACAAAGAATCAATAGAGGTGCAGAAAGAAACAAGAGAAGTACAGAAAGAAGTCACAGAGATGCAGAAAGAGGCAAGAGAAGTGCAGAAAGAGGCAAGAGAGGCGCAGAAATAGGGAAGAGGTGTGCAGAAAGAGGCAAGAGAGGTGCAGAGAGAAGCAAGAGAAGTACAGAAATAAGCAATAGAGGTGCAGAAAGAGGCTAGAGAGGTGCAGAAAGAGGCTAGAGAGGTGCAGAAAGAGGCAAGAGAGGTATAGAAACAGGTAGGAGATGTGCAGAAAGAGGGAACAGGGGTGCAGAAAAAGGCAAGAGAGGTACCGAAAGAGGGAACAGGGGTCCAGAAATATGCAAGAGGGGTGCAGAAAGAAGCAAGCATGGTGCAGAATAAGGCAACAGAGGTGCAGAGAGAGGCAAGATAGGTGTAGAAACAATCAAGAGAAGTGCAGAAAGAGGCAACAGAGGTGCTGAAAGTCGCAACAGAGATGTATAAAGAAGCAAAAGAAGTGATGAAAGAGACAAGAGAGTTGCCGAAAGAAACAAGAGAGGTACAGAAAAAAGCAAGAGAAGTGCAGAAAGAGGCAAGTGAGGTGCAGAAAGAATCAAGAGAAGTGCAGAAAGAAGCTACAGGAATGCAGAAAGAGGCAAGAGAAGTGCAGAAAGATGCAAGAGAAGTGCAGCAAGAGGTAAGAGAGGTGCAGAAAGTAGCAAGAAAGGTATAGAAAGTGGGAGAGGGTACAGAAAGAGGTAAGAGAAGTGCAGAAAGAAGCAATGGAGGTGCAGAAAGAGGCAAGAGAGGTGCAAAAGAAGAAAGCAAGAGGTGCAGAAAAAAGCAAGAGAGGTGCAGAAAAGGCAAGTGAGGTACAGAAAGAGTCAAGAGAAGTGCAGAAACAGACAAGAGATGTACATAAAGAGGCAAGTGAGGTGCAGAAACAGACAAGAGGGGTCTAGAAATAGCCAAGAGAAGTGCTGAAAGAAGCAACAGAGGTGCAGAAGGAGGGAAAGGAACTGCAGTAAGAGGCAAGATAGTTGCAGAAACAGGTGAGAGAGGTGCAGAAAGAAGAAAGAGGGGTGCAGAAAGAGGCAAGAGGGGTGCACAAAGAAGCAAGAGAGATCCAGAAAAAGCAAGAGAAGTACAGAAAGAACCAACAGAGGTGCAGAAAGAGGTAAGAGGGGGCAGAAAGAGGCAACAGAAGTGCAGAAATAAGCGACAGAGGTGCAGAAAGAGTCAAGAGAACTGCAGAAAGAGGCAAGGGAGATGCAGAAAGAGGCAAGAGAGGTGCAGAAAGAGGGAAGAGGGGTGCAGAAATAGGCAAGAGGGGTGCACAAAGAAGCAATCAAGGTGCACAAAGAAGCAATAGAGGGGCAGAAAAAATCAAGAGAAGTGCAGAAACATGCAAGAGAGGTTGCAGAAAGAGGCAAGAGAGGTGCAGGAAGAGGGGTGCAGAAAGAGGCAAAAGTGGTGCAGAAAGAAGCAAGAGAGGTGCAGAAAAAGGCAAGAGAAGTGCGGAAAGACGCCAGAGAGGTACAGAAAGAGGCAAGAGAGGTGCAGAAAGAGGCAAGAGGGGTGCAGAAAGAAGCAAGCGAGGTGCGGAAAGAAGCAACAGAGGTGTACAAAGAATCAATAGAGGTGCAGAAAGAAGCAAGAGAAGTACAGAAAGAAGTCACAGAGATGCAGAAAGAGGCAAGAGAAGTGCAGAAAGAGCCAAGAGAGGTGCAGAAAGAGGCAAGAGAGGTGCAGAAATAGGGAAGAGGTGTGCAGAAAGAGGCAAGAGAGGTGCAGAGAGAAGCAAGAGAAGTACAGAAATAAGCAATAGAGGTGCAGAAAGAGGCTAGAGAGGTGCAGAAAGAGGCAAGAGAGGTGTAGAAACAGGTAGGAGATGTGCAGAAAGAGGGAACAGGGGTGCAGAAAGAGGCAAGAGAGGTACTGAAAGAGGGAACAGGGGTCCAGAAAGATGCAAGAGGGGTGCAGAAACAAGCAAGCGAGGTGCAGAATAAGGCAACAGAGGTGCAGAGAGAGGCAATATAGGTGTAGAAACAATCAAGAGAAGTGCAGAAAGAGGCAACAGAGGTGCTGAAAGTCGCAACAGAGATGTATAAAGAAGCAAAAGAAGTGATGAAAGAGACAAGAGAGTTGCCGAAAGAAACAAGAGAGGTACAGAAAAAGCAAGAGAAGTGCAGAAAGAGGCAAGTGAGGTGCAGAAAGAATCAAGAGAAGTGCAGAAAGAAGCTACAGGAATGCAGAAAGAGGCAAGAGAAGTGCAGAAAGATGCAAGAGAAGTGCAGAAAGAGGCAAGAGAGGTGCAGAAAGAGGGAAGAGGGGTGCAGAAAGAGGCAAAAGTGGTGCAGAAAGAAGCAAGAGAGGTGCAGAAAGAGGCAAGAGAAGTATGGAAAGAGGCAAGAGAGGTGCAGAAAGAGGGAAGAGGGGTGCAGAAAGAGGGAAGAGGGGTGCAGAAAGAAGCAAGAGAGGTGCAGAAAGAGGCAAGAGAAGTATGGAAAGAGGCAAGAGAGGTGCAGAAAGAGGGAAGAGGGGTGCAGAAAGAGGCAAGAGGGGTGCACAAAGAAGCAATCAAGGTGCACAAAGAAGCAATAGAGGTGCAGAGAGAGGCAAGATAGGTGTAGAAACAATCAAGAGAAGTGCAGAAAGAGGCAACAGAGGTGCTGAAAGTCGCAACAGAGATGTATAAAGAAGCAAAAGAAGTGATGAAAGAGACAAGAGAGTTGCCGAAAGAAACAAGAGAGGTACAGAAAAAGCAAGAGAAGTGCAGAAAGAGGCAAGTGAGGTGCAGAAAGAATCAAGAGAAGTGCAGAAAGAAGCTACAGGAATGCAGAAAGAGGCAAGAGAAGTGCAGAAAGATGCAAGAGAAGTGCAGCAAGAGGTAAGAGAGGTGCAGAAAGTAGCAAGAAAGGTATAGAAAGTGGGAGAGGGTACAGAAAGAGGTAAGAGAAGTGCAGAAAGAAGCAATGGAGGTGCAGAAAGAGGCAAGAGAGGTGCAGAAGAAAAAAGCAAGAGGTGCAGAAAAAAGCAAGAGAGGTGCAGAAAAGGCAAGTGAGGTACAGAAAGAGTCAAGAGAAGTGGAGAAACAGACAAGAGATGTACATAAAGAGGCAAGTGAGGTGCAGAAACAGGCAAGAGGGGTCTAGAAATAGCCAAGAGAAGTGCTGAAAGAAGCAACAGAGGTGCAGAAGGAGGAAAGAGAACTGCAGTAAGAGGCAAGATAGTTGCAGAAACAGGTGAGAGAGGTGCAGAAAGAAGAAAGAGGGGTGCAGAAAGAGGCAAGAGGGGTGCACAAAGAAGCAAGAGAGATCCAGAAAAAAGCAAGAGAAGTACAGAAAGAACCAACAGAGGTGCAGAAAGAGGTAAGAGGGGGGCAGAAAGAGGCAACAGAAGTGCAGAAATAAGCGACAGAGGTGCAGAAAGAGTCAAGAGAACTGCAGAAAGAGGCAAGGGAGGTGGAGAAAGAGGCAAGAGAGGTGCAGAAAGAGGGAAGAGGGGTGCAGAAAGAGGCAAGAGGGGTGCACAAAGAAGCAATCAAGGTGCACAAAGAAGCAATAGAGGTGCAGAAAAAATCAAGAGAAGTGCAGAAACATGCAACAGAGGTGCAGAAAGAGGCAAGAGAAGTGCAGAAAGAAGCTACAGGAATGCAGAAAGATGCAAGAGAAGTGCAGAAAGATGCAAGAGAGGTTGCAGAAAGAGGCAAGAGAGGTGCAGGAAGAGGGGTGCAGAAAGAGGCAAAAGTGGTGCAGAAAGAAGCAAGAGAGGTGCAGAAAGAGGCAAGAGAAGTGCGGAAAGACGCAAGAGAGGTACAGAAAGAGGCAAGAGAGGTGCAGAAAGAGGCAAGAGGGGTGCAGAAAGAAGCAAGCGAGGTGCGGAAAGAAGCAACAGAGGTGTACAAAGAATCAATAGAGGTGCAGAAAGAAGCAAGAGAAGTACAGAAAGAAGTCACAGAGATGCAGAAAGAGGCAAGAGAAGTGCAGAAAGAGCCAAGAGAGGTGCAGAAAGAGGCAAGAGAGGTGCAGAAATAGGGAAGAGGTGTGCAGAAAGAGGCAAGAGAGGTGCAGAGAGAAGCAAGAGAAGTACAGAAATAAGCAATAGAGGTGCAGAAAGAGGCTAGAGAGGTGCAGAAAGAGGCAAGAGAGGTATAGAAACAGGTAGGAGATGTGCAGAAAGAGGGAACAGGGGTGCAGAAAAAGGCAAGAGAGGTACCGAAAGAGGGAACAGGGGTCCAGAAATATGCAAGAGGGGTGCAGAAAGAAGCAAGCATGGTGCAGAATAAGGCAACAGAGGTGCAGAGAGAGGCAATATAGGTGTAGAAACAATCAAGAGAAGTGCAGAAAGAGGCAACAGAGGTGCTGAAAGTCGCAACAGAGATGTATAAAGAAGCAAAAGAAGTGATGAAAGAGACAAGAGAGTTGCCGAAAGAAACAAGAGAGGTACAGAAAAAAGCAAGATAAGTGCAGAAAGAGGCAAGTGAGGTGCAGAAAGAATCAAGAGAAGTGCAGAAAGAAGCTACAGGAATGCAGAAAGAGGCAAGAGAAGTGCAGAAAGATGCAAGAGAAGTGCAGAAAGAGGCAAGAGAGGTGCAGAAAGAGGGAAGAGAGGTGCAGAAAGAGGCAAAAGTGGTGCAGAAAGAAGCAAGAGAGGTGCAGAAAGAGGCAAGAGAAGTATGGAAAGAGGCAAGAGAGGTGCAGAAAGAGGCAAGTGAGGTGCAGAAAGAGGGAAGAGGGGTGCAGAAAGAGGCAAGAGGGGTGCACAAAGAAGCAATCAAGGTGCACAAAGAAGCAATAGAGGTGCAGAGAGAGGCAAGATAGGTGTAGAAACAATCAAGAGAAGTGCAGAAAGAGGCAACAGAGGTGCTGAAAGTCGCAACAGAGATGTATAAAGAAGCAAAAGAAGTGATGAAAGAGACAAGAGAGTTGCCGAAAGAAACAAGAGAGGTACAGAAAAAGCAAGAGAAGTGCAGAAAGAGGCAAGTGAGGTGCAGAAAGAATCAAGAGAAGTGCAGAAAGAAGCTACAGGAATGCAGAAAGAGGCAAGAGAAGTGCAGAAAGATGCAAGAGAAGTGCAGCAAGAGGTAAGAGAGGTGCAGAAAGTAGCAAGAAAGGTATAGAAAGTGGGAGAGGGTACAGAAAGAGGTAAGAGAAGTGCAGAAAGAAGCAATGGAAGTGCAGAAAGAGGCAAGAGAGATGCAGAAGAAAAAAGCAAGAGGTGCAGAAAAAAGCAAGAGAGGTGCAGAAAAGGCAAGTGAGGTACAGAAAGAGTCAAGAGAAGTGGAGAAACAGACAAGAGATGTACATAAAGAGGCAAGTGAGGTGCAGAAACAGGCAAGAGGGGTCTAGAAATAGCCAAGAGAAGTGCTGAAAGAAGCAAAGGAGGTGCAGAAGGAGGGAAAGGAACTGCAGTAAGAGGCAAGATAGTTGCAGAAACAGGTGACAGAGGTGCAGAAAGAAGAAAGAGGGGTGCAGAAAGAGGCAAGAGGGGTGCACAAAGAAGCAAGAGAGATCCAGAAAAAAGCAAGAGAAGTACAGAAAGAACCAACAGAGGTGCAGAAAGAGGTAAGAGGGGGGCAGAAAGAGGCAACAGAAGTGCAGAAATAAGCGACAGAGGTGCAGAAAGAGTCAAGAGAACTGCAGAAAGAGGCAAGGGAGGTGGAGAAAGAGGCAAGAGAGGTGCAGAAAGAGGGAAGAGGGGTGCAGAAAGAGGCAAGAGAGGTGCAGAAAGAAGCAATCAAGGTGCACAAAGAAGCAATAGAGGTGCAGAAAGAATCAAGAGAAGTGCAGAAACATGCAACAGAGGTGCAGAAAGAGGCAAGAGAAGTGCAGAAAGAAGCTACAGGAATGCATAAAGATGCAAGAGAAGTGCAGAAAGATGCAAGAGAGGTTGCAGAAAGAGGCAAGAGAGGTGCAGGAAGAGGGGTGCAGAAAGAGGCAAAAGTGGTGCAGAAAGAAGCAAGAGAGGTGCAGAAAGAGGCAAGAGAAGTGCGGAAAGACGCAAGAGAGGTACAGAAAGAGGCAAGAGAGGTGCAGAAAGAGGCAAGAGGGGTGCAGAAAGAAGCAAGCGAGGTGCGGAAAGAAGCAATAGACGTGTACAAAGAATCAATAGAGGTGCAGAAAGAAGCAAGAGTAGTGCAGAAAGAATCAACAGAGGTACAGAAAGAGGCAAGCAAAGTGCAGAAAGAGACAAGAGAGTTGCAGAAAGAGGCAAGAGAGGTGCAGAAATAGGGAAGAGGGGTGCAGAAAGATACAAGAGAGGTGCAGAGAGAAGCAAGAGAAGTACAGAAATAAGCAATAGAGGTGCAGAAAGAGGCTAGAGAGGTGCAGAAAGAGGCAAGAGAGGTAAAGAAACAGGTAGGAGGTGTGCAGAAAGAGGGAACAGGGGTGCAGAAAAAGGCAAGAGAGGTACCGAAAGAGGGAACAGGGGTCCAGAAATATGCAAGAGGGGTGCAGAAAGAAGCAAGCATGGTGCAGAATAAGGCAACAGAGGTGCAGAGAGAGGCAAGATAGGTGTAGAAACAATCAAGAGAAGTGCAGAAAGAGGCAACAGAGGTGCTGAAAGTCGCAACAGAGATGTATAAAGAAGCAAAAGAAGTGATGAAAGAGACAAGAGAGTTGCCGAAAGAAACAAGAGAGGTACAGAAAAAAGCAAGAGAAGTGCAGAAAGAGGCAAGTGAGGTGCAGAAAGAATCAAGAGAAGTGCAGAAAGAAGCTACAGGAATGCAGAAAGAGGCAAGAGAAGTGCAGAAAGATGCAAGAGAAGTGCAGCAAGAGGTAATAGAGGTGCAGAAAGTAGCAAGAAAGGTATAGAAAGTGGGAGAGGGTACAGAAAGAGGTAAGAGAAGGGCAGAAAGAAGCAATGGAGGTGCAGAAAGAGGCAAGAGAGATGCAGAAGAAAAAAGCAAGAGGTGCAGAAAAAAGCAAGAGAGGTGCAGAAAAGGCAAGTGAGGTACAGAAAGAGTCAAGAGAAGTACAGAAACAGACAAGAGATGTACATAAAGAGGCAAGTGAGGTGCAGAAACAGGCAAGAGGGGTCTAGAAATAGCCAAGAGAAATGCTGAAAGAAGCAACAGAGGTGCAGAAGGAGGGAAAGGAACTGCAGTAAGAGGCAAGATAGTTGCAGAAACAGGTGAGAGAGGTGCAGAAAGAAGAAAGAGGGGTGCAGAAAGAGGCAAGAGGGGTGCACAAAGAAGCAAGAGAGATCCAGAAAAAGCAAGAGAAGTACAGAAAGAACCAACAGAGGTGCAGAAAGAGGTAAGAGGGGGCAGAAAGAGGCAACAGAAGTGCAGAAATAAGCGACAGAGGTGCAGAAAGAGTCAAGAGAACTGCAGAAAGAGGCAAGGGAGGTGGATAAAGAGGGAAGAGAGGTGCAGAAAGAGGGAAGAGGGGTGCAGAAAGAGGCAAGAGGGGTGCACAAAGAAGCAATCAAGGTGCACAAAGAAGCAATAGAGGTGCAGAAAAAATCAAGAGAAGTGCAGAAACATGCAACAGAGGTGCAGAAAGAGGCAAGAGAAGTGCAGAAAGAAGCTATAGGAATGCAGAAAGATGCAAGAGAAGTGCAGAAAGATGCAAGAGAGGTTGCAGAAAGAGGCAAGAGAGGTGCAGGAAGAGGGGTGCAGAAAGAGGCAAAAGTGGTGCAGAAAGAAGCAAGAGAGGTGCAGAAAGAGGCAAGAGAAGTGCGGAAAGACGCAAGAGAGGTACAGAAAGAGGCAAGAGAGGTGCAGAAAGAGGCAAGAGGGGTGCAGAAAGAAGCAAGCGAGGTGCGGAAAGAAGCAACAGAGGTGTACAAAGAATCAATAGAGGTGCAGAAAGAAGCAAGAGAAGTACAGAAAGAAGTCACAGAGATGCAGAAAGAGGCAAGAGAAGTGCAGGAAGAGCCAAGAGAGGTGCAGAAAGAGGCAAGAGAGGTGCAGAAATAGGGAAGAGGTGTGCAGAAAGAGGCAAGAGAGGTGCAGAGAGAAGCAAGAGAAGTACAGAAATAAGCAATAGAGGTGCAGAAAGAGGCTAGAGAGGTGCAGAAAGAGGCAAGAGAGGTATAGAAACAGGTAGGAGATGTGCAGAAAGAGGGAACAGGGGTGCAGAAAAAGGCAAGAGAGGTACCGAAAGAGGGAACAGGGGTCCAGAAATATGCAAGAGGTGTGCAGAAAGAAGCAAGCATGGTGCAGAATAAGGCAACAGAGGTGCAGAGAGAGGCAAGATAGGTGTAGAAACAATCAAGAGAAGTGCAGAAAGAGGCAACAGAGGTGCTGAAAGACGCAACAGAGATGTATAAAGAAGCAAAAGAAGTGATGAAAGAGACAAGAGAGTTGCCGAAAGAAACAAGAGAGGTACAGAAAAAAGCAAGAGAAGTGCAGAAAGAGGCAAGTGAGGTGCAGAAAGAATCAAGAGAAGTGCAGAAAGAAGCTACAGCAATGCAGAAAGAGGCAAGAGAAGTGCAGAAAGATGCAAGAGAAGTGCAGAAAGAGGCAAGAGAGGTGCAGAAAGAGGGAAGAGGGGTGCAGAAAGAGGCAAAAGTGGTGCAGAAAGAAGCAAGAGAAGTGCAGAAAGAGGCAAGAGAAGTATGGAAAGAGGCAAGAGAGGTGCAGAAAGAGGCAAGTGAGGTGCAGAAAGAGGCAAGAGGGGTGTAGAAAGAACCAACCGAGGTGTGGAAAGAAGCAACAGAGGTGTACAAAAAATCAATAGATGTGCAGAAAGAAGCAAAAGAAGTGCAGAAAGAAGTCACAGAAATGCAGAAAGAGGCAAGAGAAGTGCAGAAAGAGCCAAGAGAGGTTGCAGAAAGAGGCAAGAGAGGTGCAGAAATAGGGAAGAGGTGTGCAGAAAGAGGCAAGAGAGGTGCAGAGAGAAGCAAGAGAAGTGCAGAAATAAGCAATAGAGGTGCAGAAAGAGGCTAGAGAAGTGCAGAAAGAGGCAAGAGAGGTATAGAAACAGGTAGGAGATGTGCAGAAAGAGGGAACAGGGGTGCAGAAAAAGGCAAGAGAGGTACCGAAAGAGGGAACAGGGGCCCAGCAAGAAGCAAGAGGGGTGCAGAAACAAGCAAGCGTGGTGCAGAATAAGGCAACAGAGGTGCAGAGAGAGGCAAGATAGGTGTAGAAACAATCAAGATAAGTGCAGAAAGAGGCAACAGAGATGCTGAAAGTCGCAACAGAGGTGTAGAAAGAAGCAAGAGAAGTGCAAAAAGAGGCAAGTGAGGTGCAGAAAGAGGCAAGAGAGGTGCAGAAAGAGACAAGAGAGTTGCCGAGAAAAACAAGAGAGGTACAGAAAAAAGCAAGAGAAGTTCAGAAAGAGACAAGTGAGGTGCAGAAAGAATCAACAGAAGTGCAGAAACAGAAAAGAGAGGTGCACAAAGAGGCAAGTGAGGTGCAGAAAGAAGCAACCGAGGTGCGGAAAGAAGCAACAGAGGTGTACAAAGAATCAATAGAGGTGCAGAAAGAAGCAAGTGAAGTGCAGAAAGAAGTCACAGAAATGCAGAAAGAGGCAAGAGAAGTGCAGAAAGAGCCAAGAGAGGTTGCAGAAAGAGGCAAGAGAGGTGCAGTAATAGCGAAGAGGTGTGCAGAAAGAGGCAAGAGAGGTGCAGAGAGAAGAAAGAGAAGTGCAGAAATAAGCAGTAGAGGTGCAGAAAGAGGCTAGAGATGTGCAGAAAGAGGCAAGAGAGGTATAGAAACAGGTAGGAGATGTGCAGAAAGAGGGAACAGGGGTGCAGAAAAAGGCAAGAGAGGTACCGAAAGAGGGAACAGGGGCCCAGAAAGAAGGTTGAGGGGTGCAGAAACAGGCAAGCGTGGTGCATAATAAGGCAACTGAGGTGCAGAGAGAGGCAAGATAGGTGTAGAAACAATCAAGAGAAGTGCAGAAAGAGGCAGCAGAGGTGCTGAAAGTCGCAACAGAGGTGTAGAAAGAAGCAAGAGAAGTGCAGAAATAGGCAAGTGAGGTGCAGAAAGAATCAAGAGAAGTGCACAAACAGAAAAGAGAGGTGCACAAAGAGGCAAGTGAGGTGCAGAAAGAGGCAAGAGGGGCGCAGAAAGAGGCAGGAGAAGTGCATAAAGAAGCAGCAGAGGTACAGAAGGAGGCAAGAGACGTGCAAAAAGAGGAAAGAGGGGTGCAGAAAGAGGCAAGATAGTTGCAGAAACAGGCAAGAGAAGTGCAGAAAGAGAAAAGCGGGGTGCTGAAAGAGGACAGAGAACTGCAGAAAGAGGCAAGAGAGTTGCAGAAACAGTCAAAAGAGGTGCAAAAAGAGGGAAGAGGGGTGCAGACAGAGGCAAGAGTGGTGCAGAAAGAAGCAATAGAGGTGCACAAAGAAGCAATAGAGGTGCAGAAAGAAGCAAGGGAAGTGCAGAAAGAAGCAACAGAGGTGCAGAAAGAGGCAAGAGGGGTGGAGAAAGAGGAAAGTGAGGTGCAGAAAGAGTGAAGAAGGGTGCAGAAAGAGGCAAGAAGGGTGCAGAAAATAAGCAAGAGAATTGCAGAAAGAAGCAAAAGAAGTGCATAAATAAGCAACATAGGTGAAGAAAGTGGAAAGAGAGGTGCAGAAACAGGCGGGAGAGGTGCAGAAAGAGGGAGTAGGGGTGCAGAAAGATACAAATGGGGTGCAGAAAGAAGCAGGCGAGGTGCAGAAAGAGGCAAGAGAGGTGCAGAAAGAGGCTAGAGAGGTGCAGAACAGGCAATGGAAGTGCAGAAAGAGGCAACAGAAGTGTTGTAAGAAGCAACAGATGTGTAGAAAGAAGCAAGAAAAGTGATCAAAGAGACAAGAGAGTTGCAGAAAGAAACAAGAGAGGTACAGAAAAAAGCAAGAGAAGTGCAGAAAGAAGCACGTGAGATGCAGAAAGAGTCAAGAGAAGTGCAGAAACAGACAAGAGACATGCAGAAAGAGGAAAGAGGGGTGCAGAAAGAGGCAAGAGGGATGCAGAAAGAAGCAAGAGAGGTGCAGACAAAAGCAAGAGAAGTGCAGAAAGAACTAACGGAGGTGCAGAAAGTGGCAAGAGAAGTGCAGATAGAAGCAACAGAGGTGCAGAAGGAGGCAAGAGAACTGCAGAAAGAGGCAAGAGACATGCAGAAAGAGGAAAGAGGGGTGCAGAAAGAGGCAAGAGGGGTGCAGAAAGAAGCAAGAGAGGTGCAGACAAAAGCAAGAGAAGTGCATAAAGAACTAACGGAGGTGCAGAAAGAGTCAAGATGGGTGCAGAAAGAGGGAAGAGAAGTGCATAAAGAAGCAACAGAGCTGCAGAAAGAGGCAATATAACTGCAGAAAGAGGCAAGAGAGTTGCATAAACAGGCAAAAGAGGTGCAGAAAGAGGGAACAGGGGTGCAGACAGAGGCAAGGTAGATGCAGAAAGCGGGAAGAGGGATGCAGAAAGAGGGAAGAGGGGTGCAGGAATAGGCAAGAGGGGTGCAGAAAGAGGCAAGATGGGTGAAGAAAGAAGCAAGTGAGGTAAAGAAAGAGGCAAGAGAAGTGATGAAAGAGACAAGAGATTTGCAGAAAGAAATGAGAGGTACAGAAAAAAGCAAGAGAAGTGCAGAAAGAGGGAAGTGAGGAGCAGAAAGAGTCAAGAGAAGTGCAGAAACACACAAGAGAGGTGCAGAAAGAGGCAAGTGAGGTGCAGAAACAGGTAAGAGGGGTGCAGAAAGAGGCAAGAGAAGTGCAGAAAGAAGCAACAGAGGTGCAGAAGGAGGCAAGAGAACTGAAGAAAGAGGCAAGAGACATGCAGAAAGAGGAAAGAGGAGTGCAGAAAGAGGGGTGCAGAAAGAAGCAAGAGAGGTTCAGACAAAAGCAAGGGAAGTGCAGAAAGAACTAGCAGAGGTGCAGAAATAGGCAAGAGGGGTGGAGAAAGAGGCAAGAGAATTGCATAAAGAAGCAACAGAGCTGCAGAAAGAGGCAAGAGAACTGCAGAAAGAGGCAAGAGAGTTGCAGAAAACTCCAAAAGAGGTGCAGCAAGAGGAAACAGGGGTGCAGACAGAGGCAAGGTAGATGCAGAAAGAGGGAAGAGGGATGCAGATAGAGGTACGAGAGGTGCATAAAGAGGGAAGAGGGGTGCAGGAAGAGGCAAGAGGAGTGCAGAAAGAGGCAAGAGAGGTGCAGAAAGAGGCAAGTGAGGTGCAGAAACAGGTAGAGGGGTACAGAAATAGATAAGAGAAGTGCTGAAAGAAGCAACAGAGGTGCAGAAGGAGGCAAGAGAACAGCAGAAAGAGGCAAGAGACCTGCAGAAACAGGCAAGAGAGGTGCAGAAAGAGGAAAGAGGGGTGCAGAAAAAGGCAAGAGGGGTGTAGGAGAGTAGGATCTGCTTCACATGGGTACCCCCACTTTTTGCTGATGCTTCACTGTTTTTTGACCTTAGTCTGGCTGGGGCCCTGCTAATCAGAACCCCAGCCTAGCTGCTTCCTCTCTAAAATGGTTTCCATGTGCCTTAGGCACATCTCTGATTGGAATCTGGAGTGCCCTTATAAGTCCCTAGTATATGGTATACTATGTACCCAGGGCATAGGTACCTCAGAGGCCTACCAGGGGCTGCAGCATGTATTGTGCCACCCTGGAAGGCCATCCAAAATGACACCACAGGTCTGCTACTGCAGCCTGGGTAAGGTGGTGCATGCACCTCTTACTGTGATATAGGCTACCTATATCACAACATACATACACACATATAAACCTATAAGTCACTCCTATGGCAGGCCTTATCAATCCTGAAGGCAGAGTGCGTGGTTCCTATGTGAGAGGGTGCCCCTGCATGAGCTGGGCCCCTCTGCAGCGTTCGGAGACCCTTCTCTGATGCTGTTTGTAGTGCAGCCCGACCATATACTCTTAAGCGCATTATAACCTCGCGTTAAATGCTAACTTTGGGATGGCTGCACGGAAACATGTCGTGTTTGGTGTCAAACATCTTGGAATACTACCCCCACCAGTTCTGGCGGCAGGGGTAGCATTCCACCCTTCTAGAGGGAGAGACATGTACACACCGGCCTGCCCGGTAACTACTTTCCAAGCCCTGGCATCACAAAATGGATGCCGCTGCCACAGACACGAGTCTGGCCTCCTGCTGCTGACCGAAACTCCGGCAGGGGAGGCCTGGACAATAGGTTTCCTGTCCCAGGGAGGTGTAACCACCTCCCCAGACAGGATAGTGTGTATTGGGGCTGGGCGGGAGCACTCTCTGGTGCTTTGAAGTCCTGCACTGGGGGCACATTTGGTGTCCCTGTGCATACCCCAGTTCAAACCGGCTCAGGGGCTTCCAGCCCCTGCTCTGGCGTGAAACTGGACAAAGGGAAAGGGGTGTAACCACCCCTCTGCCCTGACCCTCCCATAGGTGGGTCCACAGAGTATGTCTAACCCCCTACCTTAGTATAAGTATGGGACCCCAGTCCTTAGGTCTTTAGATTAACCTGGACGAAACTCTGACACAGAATCCTGGACCTTCGACGCTCTACTTCAAGATTAGAGGACTGAAGAATCTCCCTTGGGGTCAAGGAGTGACTCCCCGCTTGGCAGGCACCAAAGAAGCAATTGTCCGGTCTGCATCGCTGAAGCTCCCGCCGGACGCCGAAGTCTTTGCATCACCAGAGGTGGATTTCCAGACTTCCCGAGGCTGCCCTGAGTCCCCAGCAAAGCTGAGGCCCGTAGCTGTCGTGGGTAACGTGGAACCATGACCCCTGGACACCGATCGCATTTGCAAGTGCCTCCTCTTCTGGGTCTCCCACGAAGTCGTGCTTTGGGCTCCGAGTAGCCCCAGCCTCCAGCACCGACTGCACCAAAGATCACTGGCCTCCACTCCACGAGTGTCCTGTGAGCCAGCTCCACGTGCATCGACTCGAGGCTCCTTCACGGTCGCTAGTCTGTTGGCTAGTAGGCCCTCCTGAAGGCCAATCTTCTTCTGCTTGGGCTCCCTCGTTGCTAAAGAGGGGCCCTGACTGACCCTTGCTGGGTGAGTCCCACAGACCTTGCTGGTCTGCAACATCGTCCTTCTTCCATTTCCACGAGACTTGCTGTTGCCAAGGCTTGTTGGGTCCACTCCGGTCGCCGACACCCCTGCAATCGACAGACGTTGTGGGATAGCTCGAATACATCTCCTGGTCATCATCGACGCCTCCTGGACCTCGTGGCTGAAGAGTCAAGACAAATGTCAACCTACCTGAAGCACTCGACAGCGGTGGGCATCTGCTCATTGCCTTCCTGGTCACTGGCTAGTGACCCAGACTCTGTCCCCTCTGCTTTCAGGTTCTTCAGATCTTTGATCCACCTTTGGATCCACCCGAACACTTTCGACTTGGCCGCCAGCAGCACTTTGCAGCAGATTGCCATTGAAAGCGACGACGAAACCCGACCCCGAAAGACACCTATGCACCCGGCTCCCCTGGGTGAGGTAACTCGAGTACTCCGGTGCTCCGTGGGTATTGACACTAGAACAGCCTAGTTCTCAAAGGGTTTGCTCCAAGTCCTCCTCTAAGTGTCCCTTTTCTTTAAATTCAATCCGCGACTTTCCCCATAGAAGTTAACGACGATTCGCTGCTGTGTTCATACACTGCACGCGTCCCCCGTGGGTCCCCTGTGTCACTACCTTGGGTGGTTCCTTGTGGTCCAAGCACTTCTACAGGCTCTAGGCCCTGTGTCTAGCTCAGTCGTGGTTCTTATACCACTTTATTGGTATATGGTTTGGTACGCCCCTAGGGCTCAAACGTGTATTTGTGCTATTACTGTAGATAACTAACTTATAACTTATGTACTTCGAACTCTAGCCTCATAAAGAGACTAGAGGGGTGTGTTTAGCAATAAATACATATATTTTGAATATATACCTGGTGTGGTCCTCTTTCATTTGGTCACTCAAGAGATTATAGACTGGTAAAACAAGCTGCTTTACATTCCTTCAAGACTTAGCCTGAAGGCTGCTCTCCATAGCTACCACTAGGATAGCTTTCAATAAAGGTTGTCTTTAACCTATCTCCATTAAGGGGTTGTTTGGACTGGTGCAAGGTGCCCACTATAATTAGTGGACAGCATATGCCAGGCCAACTTCTCACAAGGGGTGCAGAAAGAAGCAAGAGAGATGCAGAAAAAAGCAAGAGAAGTGCAGAAAGAACCAACACAGGTGCAGAAAGAGGTAAGAGGGGTGCAAAAAGAAGCAACAGAAGTGCAGAGAGAAGCAACAGGGGTAGAGAAAGAGGCAAGAGAACTGCAGAAAGAGGCAAGGGAGGTGAAGAAAGAGGCAAGAGAGGTGCAGAAAGAATGAAGAGGGGTGCAGAAAGAGGCAAGAGGGGTGCACAAAGAAGCAATAGAGGTGCACAAAGAAGCAATAAAGGTGCAGAAAAAAGCAAGAGAAGTGCAGAAAGAAGCAACAGAGGTGCAGAAAGAGGCAAGAGAATTGCAGAAAGAGGCAAGAGATGTGCTGAAAGAAGCAACAGAGGTGTAGAAAGAAGCAAGAGAAGTGATGAAAGAGACAAGAGATTTGCAGAAAGAAACAAGAGAGGTACAGAAAAAAGCAAGAGAAGTGCAGAAAGAGGGAAGTGAGGTGCAGAAAGAGTCAAGAGAAGTACAGAAACACACAAGAGAGGTGCAGAAAGAGGCAAGTGAGGTGCAGAAACAGGTAAGAGGGGTGCAGAAAGACGCAAGAGAAGTGCAGAAAGAAGCAACAGAGGTGCAGAAGTAGGCAAGAGAACTGAAGAAAGAGGCAAGAGACGTGCAGAAAGAGGAAAGAGGGGTGCAGAAAGAGGGGTGCAGAAAGAAGCAAGAGAGGTTCAGACAAAAGCAAGAGAAGTGCAGAAAGAACTAGCTGAGGTGCAGAAATAGGCAAGAGGGGTGGAGAAAGAGGCAAGAGAAGTGCATAAAGAAGCAACAGAGCTGCAGAAAGAGGCAAGAGAACTGCAGAAAGAGGCAAGAGAGTTGCAGAAACCTCCAAAAGAGGTGCAGCAAGAGGAAACAGGGGTGCAGACAGAGGCAAGGTAGATGCAGAAAGAGGGAAGAGGGATGCAGATAGAGGTAAGAGAGGTGCATAAAGAGGGAAGAGGGGTGCAGGAAGAGGCAAGAGGAGTGCAGAAAGAGGCAAGATAGGTGAAGAAAGAAGCAAGTGAGGTGAAGAAAGAGGCAACAGAGCTGCTGAAAGGGGCAAGAAGGTGCAGAAACAGGCAAGAGAAGTGCAGAAAGAGGCAAGAGAAGTGGTGAAAGAAGCAACAGAGGTATAGAAAGAAGCAATAGAAGTGATGAAAGAGACAAGAGAGTTGCTGAAAGAAACAAGAGAGGTGCAGAAAAAGCAAGAGAAGTGCAGAAAGAGGCAAGTGAGGTGCAGAAAGATGCAGGAGAAGTGCAGAAAGCGGCAAGAGAGGTGCAGAAAGAGGCAAGTGAGGTGCAGAAACAGGTAGAGGGGTACAGAAATAGATAAGAGAAGTGCTGAAAGAAGCAACAGAGGTGCAGAAAGAGGCAAGAGAACAGCAGAAAGAGGCAAGAGACTTGCAGAAACAGGCAAGAGAGGTGCAGAAAGAGGAAAGAGGGGTGCATAAAAAGGCAAGAGGGGTGCAGAAAGAAGCAAGAGAGATGCATAAAAAAGCAAGAGAAGTGCAGAAAGAACCAACAGAGGTGCAGAGAGAGGTAAGAGGGGTGCAAAAAGAAGCAACAGAAGTGCAGAAAGAAGCAACAGAGGTGGAGAAAGACGCAAGAGAACTGCAGAAAGAGGCAAGGGAGGTGAAGAAAGAGGCAAGAGAGGTGCAGAAAGAATGAAGAGGGGTGCAGAAAGAGGCAAGAGGGGTGCACAAAGAAGCAATAGAGGTGCACAAAGAAGAAATAAAGGTGCAGAAAAAAGCAAGAGAAGTGCAGAAAGAAGCAACAGAGGTGCAGAAAGAGGCAAGAGAGGTGCAGAAAGAGGCAAGAGAAGTGCAGAAAGGAGCAACAGGAGTGCAGAAAGAGGCAAGAGAAGTGCAGAAAGATGCAAGTGAAGTGCAGAAAGAGGCAAGAGAGGTGCAGAAAGAGGGAAGAGGGGTGTAGAAAGAGGCAAAAGTGGTGTAGAAAGAAGCAAGAGAGGTGCAGAAAGAGGCAAGAGAAGTGCAGAAAGAGACGAGAGGTGCAGAAAGAGGCTAGAGAGGAGCATAAACAGGCAAGACGGGTGCAGAAATAGCCAAGAGAAGTGCTGAAGAAGCAACAGAGGTGCAGAAGGAGACAAGAGACATGCAGAAAGAGGGAAGAGGGATGCAGAGAGAGGTAAGAGAGGTGCAGAATGAGAGAAGAGGGGTGCAGGAAGAGGCAAGAGAGGTGCAGCAAGAGGCAAGATGGGTGAAGAAAGAAGCAAGTGAGGTGAAGAAACAGGCAAGAGAAGTACAGAAAGAGGCAAGAGAAGTGCTGAAAGAAGCAACAGAGGTACAGAAAAAAGCAAGAGAAGTGCAGAAAGAGGCAAGTGAAGTGCAGAAAGAGTCAAGAGAAGTACAGAAACAGACATGAGAGGTGCAGAAAGAGGCAAGTGAGGTGCAGAAACAGGCAAGAGGGGTAGAGAAAGAGGGAAGAGAAGTGCAGAAAGAAGCAAAAGAGGTGCAGAAGGTGGCACAAGAACTGAAGAAAGAGGCAAGAGATATGCAGAAAGAGGCAAGAGGGGTGCAGAAAGAAGCAAGAGGGGTGCAGACAAACGCAAGAGAAGTGCAGACAGAACAAATGGAGGTGCAGAAAGAGGCAAGAGGGGTGGAGAAAAGGCAAGAGAAGGTCATAAAGAAGCAACAGAGCTGCAGAAAGAGGCAAGAGAACTGCAGAAAGAGGCAAGAGGGATGCAGAAAGAGGTAAGAGAGGTACAGAAAGAGGGAAGAGGCGTGCAGGAAGAGGCAAGAGGGGCGCAGAAAGAGGCAAGATGGGTGAATAAAGAAGCAAATGAGGTGAAGAAAGAGGCAACAGACGTGCTGAAAGAGGCACAAAGGTGCAGAAACAGGCAAGAGAAGTGCTGAAACAAGCAACAGTGGTATAGAAAGAAGCAATAGAAGTGATGAAAGAGACAAGAGAGTTGCAGAAAGAAACAAGAGATATGCAGAAAAAAGGAAGAGAAGTACAGAAAGAGGAAAGTGAGGTCAGAAAGAGGCAGGAGAAGTACAGAAAGCGGCAAGAGATGTGCAGAAAGAGGCAAGTGAGGTGCAGAAACAGGTCAGAGGGGTGCAGAAAGAGGAAAGAGGGGTGCAGAAAGAGGCAAGAGAAGTGCTGAAAGAAGCAACAGAGGTGCAGATGGAGGCAAGAGAACAGCAGAAAGAGGCAAGAGAGTTGCAGAAACAGGCGAGAGAGGTGCAGAAAGAGGAAAGTGTGGTGCAGAAAGAGGCAAGAGAGGTACAGAACAAAGCAAGACAGATGTAGAAAAAAGCAAGAGAAGTACAGAAAGAACCAACTGAGGTGCAGAAAGAGATAAGAGGGGTGCATAAATAGGCAACAGAAGTGCAGAAAGAAGCAACAGAGGTGGAGAAAGAGGCAAGAGAATTGCAGAAAGAGGCAAGAGAGGTGCAGAAATAGGTAAGAGAGGTGCAGAAAGAGGAAAGAGGGGTGCAGAAAGAGACAAGAAGGGTGCACAATGAAGAAATAGAGGTGCACAAATAAGCAATAGAGGTGCAGAAAGAAGCAAGAGAAGTGCAGAAGGAAGCAACAGAGGTGCAGAAAGAGGCAAGAGGGTTGGAGAAAGAGGTAAGAGAAGTACAGAAAGAAGCAACAGAAATGCAGAAAGAGGCAAGAGAAGTACAGAAAGACTCAAGAGAAGTGCAGAAAGAGGAAAGAGGGGTGCAGAAAGAGAGGAGAGGGGTGCAGGTAGAGGGGTGCAGAAAGATGCAAGGGGGCGCAGAAAGAAGTATAAGAAGGGCAGAAAGAAGCAACAGAAGTGCAGAAAGAGGTGAAAGTGGTACAGAAAGAAGCAAGAAAGGGGCAAAAGAAGCAAGGGAAGTGCAGAAAGAAGCAAGTGAGGTGCATAAAAAGGCAAGAGAAGTGCAGCAAGAGGCAAGAAAAATGCAGAAAGTGGCAAGAAATGTGCAGAAAGAGGGAAGAGGGGTGCACAAAGAAGCAATAGAGGTGCACAAAGAAGCAATAGAGGTGAGGAAAAAATCAAGAGAAGTACAGAAACATGCAACAGAGGTGCCGAGAGAGGCAAGAGAGGTGCAGAAAGACGCAAGAGAAGTGCAGAAAGAAGCTAGAGGAATGCAGAAAGAGGCAAGTGAAATGCCGAAAGATGCAAGAGAGGTGCAGGAAGAGGGGTGCAGAAAGAAGCAAAAGTGGTGCAGAAAGAAGCAAGAGAGGTGCAGAAATTGGCAAGAGAAGTGTGGAAAGAGGCAAGAGAGGTGCAGAAAGAAGCAAGCGAGGTGCAGAAAGAAGCAACAGAGGTGTACAAAGAATCAATAGAGGTGCAGAAAGAAGCAAGAGAAGTGCAGAAAAAAGCCACAGAGATGCAGAAAGAGGCAAGAGAAGTGCAGAAAGAGCCAAGAGAGGTGCAAAAAGAGGGAAGAGGGGTGCAGAAAGAAGCATAAGAAGTGCAGAAAGAAGCAACAGAGGTGCATAAAGAGTTGAAAGTGGTGCAGAAAGAGGCAAGTGATGTGCAGAAAGAGGTGTGCAGAAAGAGGCAAGAGAGGTGCAGAAAGAGGCAAGAGAGGTGCAGAAAGAGGGAAGAGGGTGCAGAAAGAGGTAAGAGAAGTGCAGAAAGAAGCAACGGAGGTGCAGAAAGAGGCAAGAGAGGTGCAGAAGAAAAAAGCAAAGAGAGGTACAGAAAAAAGCAAGAGGTGCAGAAAAGGCAAGTGAGGTGCAGAAAGAGTCAAGAGAAGTGTAGAAACAGACAAGGGAGGTGCATAAAGAGGCAACAGAGGTGCAGAAGGAGGCAAGAGAACAGCAGAAAGAGGCAAGAGAGTTGCAGAAACAGGCGAGAGAGGTGCAGAAAGAGGAAAGTGTGGTGCAGAAAGAGGCAAGAGAGGTGCAGAAAGAAGCAAGACAGATGCAGAAAAAAGCAAGAGAAGTGCAGAAAGAGGCAAGAGAGGTGCAGAATTAGGTAAGAGATGTGCAGAAAGAGGAAAGAGGGGTGCAGAAAGAGGCAAGAAGGGTGCACAATGAAGCAATAGAGGTGCACAAAGAAGCAATAAAGGTGCAGAAAGAAGCAAGAGAAAGGCAGAAGGAAGCAACAGAGGTGCAGAAAGAGGCAAGAGGGGTGGTGAAAGAGGTAAGAGCAGTGCAGAAAGAAGCAACAGAAATGCAGAAAGAGGCAAGAGAAGTGCAGAAAGATGCATGAGAAGTGCAGAAAGAGGAAAGAGAGGTGCAGAAAGACAGGAGTGGGTGCAGGTAGAGGGGTGCAGAAAGATGCAAGAGGTTCGCAGAAAGAAGTAAAAGAAGTGCAGAAAGAAGCAACAGAGGTGCAGAAAGAGGTGGAAGTGGTGCAGAAAGAAGCAAGAAAGGTGCAAAAGAAGCAAGGGAAGTGCAGAAAGAAGCAAGTGAGGTGCAGAAATAGGCAAGAGAAGTGCAGCAAGAGGCAAGAGAGGTGCAGAAAGTGGCAAGAAAGGTGCAGAAAGAGGGAAGAGGGTACAGAAAGAGGTAAGAGAAGTGCAGAAAGAAGCAATGGAGGTGCAGAAAGAGGCAAGAGAGGTGCAGAAGAAAAAAGCAAGAGGTGCAGAAAAAAGCAAGAGAGGTGCAGAAAAGGCAAGTGAGGTGCAGAAAGAGTCAAGAGAAGTGCAGAAACAGACAAGAGAGGTACATAAAGAGGCAAGTGAGGTGCAGAAACAGGCAAGAGAGATCCAGAAATAGCCAAGATAAGTGCTGAAAGAAGCAACAGAGGTGCAGAAGGAGGGAAAGGAACTGCAGAAAGAGGCAAGATAGTTGCAGAAACAGGTGAGAGAGGTGCAGAAAGAAGAAAGAGGGATGCAGAAAGAGGCAAGAGGGGTGCACAAAGAAGCAAGAGAGATCCAGAAAAAAGCAAGAGAAGTACAGAAAGAAGCCAACAGAGGTGCAGAAAGAAGTAAGAGTGGGGCAGAAAGAGACAACAGAAGTGCAGAAATAAGCGACAGAGGTGCAGAAAGAGTCAAGAGAACTGCAGAAAGAGGCAAGAGTGGTGGAGAAAGAGGCAAGAGAGGTGCAGAAAGAGGGAAGAGGGGTGCAGAAAGAGGGAAGAGGGGTGCACAAAGAAGCAATCGAGGTGCACAAAGAAGCAATAGAGGTGCAGATAAAATCAAGAGAAGTGCAGAAACATGCAACAGAGGTAAAGAAAGAGGCAAAAGAGGTGCAGAAAGAGGCAAGAGAAGTGCAGAAAGAAGCTACAGGCATGCAGAAAGAGGCAAGAGAAGTGCAGAAAGATGCAAGAGAAGTGCAGAAAGAGGCAAGAGAGGTGCAGAAAGAGGGAAGAGGGGTGCAGAAAGAAGCAAGCGAGGTGCGGAAAGATGCAACAGAGGTTTACAAAGAATCAATAGAGGTGCAGAAAGAAGCAAGAGAAGTGCAGAAAGAAGTCACAGAGATGCAGAAAGAGGCAAGAGAAGTGCAGAAAGAGCCAAAAGAGGTGCAGAAAGAGGCAAGAGAGGTGCAGAAATAGGGAAGAGGTATGCAGAAAGAGGCAAGAGAGGTGCAGAGAGAAGCAAGAGAAGTGCAGAAATAAGCAATAGAGGTGCAGAAAGAGGCTAGAGAGGTGCAGAAAGAGGCAAGAGAGGTATAGAAACAAGTAAGCGTGGTGCAGAATAAGGCAACAGAGGTGCAGAGAGAGGCAAGACAGGTGTAGAAACAATCAAGAGAAGTGCAGAAAGAGGCAACAGAGGTACTGAAAGTCGCAACAGAGGTGTATAAAGAAGCAAGAGAAGTGATGAAAGAGACAAGAGAGTTGCCGAAAGAAACAAGAGAGGTACAGAAAAACGCAAGAGAAGTGCAGAAAGAGGCAAGTGAGGTGCAGAAAGAATCAAGAGAAGTGTAGAAAGAAGCTACAGGAATGCAGAAAGATGCAAGAGAAGTGCAGAAAGAGGCAAGAGAGGTGCAGAAAGAGGGAAGAGAGGCGCAGAAAGAGGCAAAAGTGGTGTAGAAAGAAGCAAGAGAGGTGCAGAAAGAGGCAAGAGAAGTGTGGAAAGAGGCAAGAGAGGTGCAGAAAGAGGCAAGAGTGGTGCAGAAAGAGGCAAGAGGGGTGCAGAAAGAAGCAACCGAGGTGTGGAAAGAAGCAACAGAGGTGTACAAAGAATCAATAGAGGTGCAGAAAGAAGCAAGAGAAGTGCAGAAAGAAGTCACAGAAATGCAGAAAGAGGCAAGAGAAGTACAGAAAGAGCCAAGAGAGGTTGCAGAAAGAGGCAAGAGAGGTGCAGTAATAGGGAAGAGGTGTGCAGAAAGAGGCAAGAGAGGTGCAGAGAGAAGCAAGAGAAGTGCAGAAATAAGCAATAGAGGTGCAGAAAGAGGCTAGAGATGTGCAGAAAGAGGCAAGAGAGGTATAGAAACAGGTAGGAGATGTGCAGAAAGAGGGAACAGGGGTGCAGAAAAAGGCAAGAGAGGTACCGAAAGAGGGAACAGGGGCCCAGAAACAAGCAAGAGGGGTGCAGAAACAAGCAAGCGTGGTGCAGAATAAGGCAACTGAGGTGCAGAGAGAGGCAAGATAGGTGTAGAAACAATCAAGAGAAGTGCAGAAAGAGACAGCAGAGGTGCTGAAAGTCGCAACAGAGGTGTAGAAAGAAGCAAGAGAAGTGCAGAAAGAGGCAAGTGAGGTGCAGAAAGAATCAAGAGAAGTGCACAAACAGAAAAGAGAGGTGCACAAAGAGGCAAGTGAGGTGCAGAAAGAGGCAAGAGGGGTGCAGAAAGAGGCAGGATAAGTGCTTAAAGAAGCAGCAGAGGTACAGAAGGAGGCAAGAGACATGCAAAAAGAGGAAAGAGGGGTGCAGAAAGAGGCAAGATAGTTGCAGAAACAGGCAAGAGAGGTGCAGAAAGAGAAAGCAAGGGTGCAGAAAGAGGACAGAGAACTGCAGAAAGAGGCAAGAGAGTTGCAGAAAGAGGCGAAGAGAGGTGCAAAAAGAGGGAAGAGGGGTGCAGACAGAGGCAAGAGTGGTGCAGAAAGAAGCAAAAGAGGTGTACAAAGAAGCAACAGAGGTGCAGAAAGAAGCAAGGGAAGTGCAGAAAGAAGCAACAGAGGTGCAGAAAGAGGCAAGAGGGTGGAGAAAGAGGCAAGAGAGGTGCACAAACAGCGAAGAAGGGTGCAGAAAGAGGCAAGAAGGGTGCAGAAAATAAGCAAGAGAATTGCAGAAAGAAGCAAAAGAAGTGCAGTAATAAGCAACAGAGGTGAAGAAAGTGGCAAGAGAAGTGCAGAAAGAGGAAAGAGAGGTGCAGAAACAGGCAGGAGAGGTGCAGAAAGAGGGAATAGGGGTGCAGAAAGAGGCAAAAGAGGTTCAGAAAGAGGGAACAGGGGTGCAGAAAGATGCAATAGGGGTGCAGAAAGAAGCAAGTGAGGTGCAGAAAGCGGCAAGAGAGGTGCAGATAGAGGCTAGAGAGGTGCAGAAGCATGCAAGGGAAGTGCAGAAAGAGGCAACAGAAGTGCTGAAAGAAGCAACAGAGGTGTAGAAAGAAGCAAGAGAAGTGATCAAAGAGACAAGAGAGTTGCAGAAAGAAACAAGAGAGGTACAGAAAAAGGCAAGAGAAGTGCAGAAAGAAGCACGTGAGGTGCAGAAAGAGTCAAGAGAAGTGCAGAAACAGACAAGAGAGCTACAGAAAGAGGAAAGTGAGGTGTAGAAGCAGGCAAGAGGGGTGCAGAAAGAGGCAAGAGAAGTGCAGATAGAAGCAACAGAGGTGCAGAAGTAGGCAAGAGAACTGCAGAAAGATGCAAGAGACGTACAGAAAGAGGAAAGAGGGATGCAGAAAGAGGCAAGAGGGGTGCAGAAAGAAGCAAGAGAGGTGCAGAAAAAAGCAAGAGAAGTGCAGAAAGAACCAACGGAGGTGCAGAAAGAGGTAAGAGGGGTGTAAAAAGAAGCAACAGAAGTGCAGAAAAGAAGCAACAGAGGTGGAGAAAGAGGCAAGAGAACTGCAGAAAGAGGCAAGGGAGGTGAAGAAAGAGGCAAGAGAGGTGCAGAAAGAATGAAGAGGGGTGCAAAAAGAGGCAAGAGGGGTGCACAAAGAAGCAATAGAGGTGCACAAAGAAGCAATACAGGTGCAGAAAAAAGCAAGAGAAGTGCAGAAAGAAGCAACAGAGAGTGCAGAAAGAGGCAAGAGAGGTACAGAAAGAGGCAAGAGAAGTGCAGAAAGGAGCAACAAGAGTGCAGAAAGAGGCAAGAGAAGTGCAGAAAGATGCAAGAGAAGTGCAGAAAGAGGCGAGAGGAGCAGAAAGAGGGAAGAGGGGTGTAGAAAGAGGCAAAAGTGGTGCAGAAAGAAGCAAGAGAGGTGCAGAAAGAGGCAAGAGAAGTGCAGAAAGAGGCAAAAGAGGTGCAGAAAGAGGCAAGAGAGGTGCAGAAAGAGGCAAGAGAGGTGTAGAAAGAGGCTAGAGAGGAGCAGAAACAGGCAAGAGGGGTGCAGAAATAGCCAAGAGAAGTGCTGAAGAAGCAACAGAGGTGCAGAAGGAGACAAGAGAACTGCAGAAAGAGGCAAGAGACGTGCAGAAAGAGGGAAGAGGGATGCAGAGAGAAGTAAGAGAGGTGCAGAATGAGGGAAGAGGGTGCAGGAAGAGGCAAGAGGGGTGCAGAAAGAGGCAAGATGGGTGAAGAAAGACGCAAGTGAGGTGAAGAAACAGGCAAGAGAAGTACAGAAAGAGGCAAGAGAAGTGCTTAAAGAAGCAACAGAGGTGTAGAAAGAAGCAAGAGAAGTGATGAAAGAGAGTTGCAGAAAGAAACATGAGAGGTACATAAAAAAGCAAGAGAAGTGCAGAAAGAGGCAAGTGAGGTGCAGAAAGAGTCAAGAGAAGTGCAGAAACAGACATGAGAGGTGCAGAAAGAGGCAAGTGAGGTGCAGAAACAGGCAAGAGGGGTAGAGAAAGAGGGAAGAAAAGTGCAGAAAGAAGCAAAAGAGGTGCAGAAGGTGGCACGAGAACTGAAGAAAGAGGCAAGAGATATGCAGAAAGAGGCAAGAGGGGTGCAGAAAGAAGCAAGAGGGTGCAGACAAACGCAAGAGAAGTGCAGAAAGAACAAATGGAGGTGCAGAAAGAGGCAAGAGGGGTGGAGAAAAATGCAAGAGAAGTGCATAAAGAAGCAACAGAGCTGCAGAAAGAGGCAAGAGCACTGCAGAAAGAGGCAAGAGAGTTGCTGAAACAGGCAAAAGATGTGCAGAAAGAGGGAACAGGGGTACAGACAGAGGCAAGGTAGGTGCAGAAAGAGGGAAGAGGATGCAGAAAGAGGTAAGAGAGGTGCAGAAAGAGGGTAGAGGCGTGCAGGAAGAGGCAAGAGGAGTGCAGAAAGAGGCAAGAGAAGTGCAGAAAGAGAGCAACAGGAGTGCAGAAAGAGGCAAGAGAAGTGCAAAAAGATGCAAGAGAAGTGCAGAAAGAGGCAAGAGAGGTGCAGAAAGAGGAAGAGGGGTGTAGAAAGAAAGAGGCAAGAGAAGTGCAGAAAGAGGCAAGAAAGGTGCAGAAAGAGGCAAGAGAGGTGCAGAAAGAGGCAAAAGAGGTACAGAAAGAGGCAAGAGAGGTGCAGAAAGAGGCAAGAGAAATGTAGAAAGAGGCTAGAGAGGAGCAGAAACAGGCAAGAGGGGTGCAGAAATAGCCAAGAGAAGTGCTGAAGAAGCAACAGAGGTGCAGAAGGAGACAAGAGAACTGCAGAAAGTGGCAAGAGACGTGCAGAAAGAGGGAAGAGGGATGCAGAGAGAAGTAAGAGAGGTGCAGAATGAGGGAAGAGGGGTGCAGGAAGAGGCAAGAGGGGTGCAGAAAGAGGCAAGATGGGTGAAGAAAGACGCAAGTGAGGTGAAGAAACAGGCAAGAGAAGTACAGAAAGAGGCAAGAGAAGTGCTTAAAGAAGCAACAGAGGTGTAGAAAGAAGCAAGAGAAGTGATGAAAGAGAGTTGCAGAAAGAAACAAGAGAGATACATAAAAAAGCAAGAGAAGTGCAGAAAGAGGCAAGTGAGGTGCAGAAAGAGTCAAGAGAAGTGCAGAAACAGACATGAGAGGTGCAGAAAGAGGCAAGTGAGGTACAGAAACAGGCAAGAGGGGTAGAGAAAGAGGGAAGAAAAGTGCAGAAAGAAGCAAAAGAGGTGCAGAAGGTGGCACGAGAACTGAAGAAAGAGGCAAGAGATATGCAGAAAGAGGCAAGAGGGGTGCAGAAAGAAGCAAGAGGGGTGCAGACAAACGCAAGAGAAGTGCAGAAAGAGGCAAGTGAGGTGCAGAAAGAATCAAGAGAAGTGCACAAACAGAAAAGAGAGGTGCACAAAGAGGCAAGTGAGGTGCAGAAAGAGGCAAGAGGGGTGCAGAAAGAGGCAGGATAAGTGCTTAAAGAAGCAGCAGAGGTACAGAAGGAGGCAAGAGACATGCAAAAAGAGGAAAGAGGGGTGCAGAAAGAGGCAAGATAGTTGCAGAAACAGGCAAGAGAGGTGCAGAAAGAGAAAAGCGGGGTGCAGAAAGAGGACAGAGAACTGCAGAAAGAGGCAAGAGAGTTGCAGAAAGAGGCGAAAGAGGTGCAAAAAGAGGGAAGAGGGGTGCAGACAGAGGCAAGAGTGGTGCAGAAAGAAGCAAAAGAGGTGTACAAAGAAGCAACAGAGGTGCAGAAAGAAGCAAGGGAAGTGCAGAAAGAAGCAACAGAGGTGCAGAAAGAGGCAAGAGGGGTGGAGAAAGAGGCAAGAGAGGTGCACAAACAGCGAAGAAGGGTGCAGAAAGAGGCAAGAAGGGTGCAGAAAATAAGCAAGAGAATTGCAGAAAGAAGCAAAAGAAGTGCATTAATAAGCAACAGAGGTGAAGAAAGTGGCAAGAGAAGTGCAGAAAGAGGAAAGAGAGGTGCAGAAACAGGCAGGAGAGGTGCAGAAAGAGGGAATAGGGGTGCAGAAAGAGGCAAAAGAGGTTCAGAAAGAGGGAACAGGGGTGCAGAAAGATGCAATTGGGGTGCAGAAAGAAGCAAGTGAGGTGCAGAAAGCGGCAAGAGAGGTGCAGATAGAGGCTAGAGAGGTGCAGAAGCATGCAAGGGAAGTGCAGAAAGAGGCAACAGAAGTGCTGAAAGAAGCAACAGAGGTGTAGAAAGAAGCAAGAGAAGTGATCAAAGAGACAAGAGAGTTGCAGAAAGAAACAAGAGAGGTACAGAAAAAGGCAAGAGAAGTGCAGAAAGAAGCACGTGAGGTGCAGAAAGAGTCAAGAGAAGTGCAGAAACAGACAAGAGAGCTACAGAAAGAGGAAAGTGAGGTGTAGAAGCATGCAAGAGGGGTGCAGAAAGAGGCAAGAGAAGTGCAGATAGAAGCAACAGAGGTGCAGAAGTAGGCAAGAGAACTGCAGAAAGATGCAAGAGACGTGCAGAAAGAGGAAAGAGGGGTGCAGAAAGAGGCAAGAGGGGTGCAGAAAGAAGCAAGAGAGGTGCAGAAAAAAGCAAGAGAAGTGCAGAAAGAACCAACGGAGGTGCAGAAAGAGGTAAGAGGGGTGTAAAAAGAAGCAACAGAAGTGCAGAAAAGAAGCAACAGAGGTGGAGAAAGAGGCAAGAGAACTGCAGAAAGAGGCAAGGGAGGTGAAGAAAGAGGCAAGAGAGGTGCAGAAAGAATGAAGAGGGGTGCAAAAAGAGGCAAGAGGGGTGCACAAAGAAGCAATAGAGGTGCACAAAGAAGCAATACAGGTGCAGAAAAAAGCAAGAGAAGTGCAGAAAGAAGCAACAGAGGTGCAGAAAGAGGCAAGAGAGGTACAGAAAGAGGCAAGAGAAGTGCAGAAAGGAGCAACAAGAGTGCAGAAAGAGGCAAGAGAAGTGCAGAAAGATGCAAGAGAAGTGCAGAAAGAGGTGAGAGGAGCAGAAAGAGGGAAGAGGGGTGTAGAAAGAGGCAAAAGTGGTGCAGAAAGAAGCAAGAGAGGTGCAGAAAGAGGCAAGAGAAGTGCAGAAAGAGGCAAAAGAGGTGCAGAAAGAGGCAAGAGAGGTGCAGAAAGAGGCAAGAGAGGTGTAGAAAGAGGCTAGAGAGGAGCAGAAACAGGCAAGAGGGTGCAGAAATAGCCAAGAGAAGTGCTGAAGAAGCAACAGAGGTGCAGAAGGAAACAAGAGAACTGCAGAAAGGGGCAAGAGACGTGCAGAAAGAGGGAAGAGGGATGCAGAGAGAAGTAAGAGAGGTGCAGAATGAGGGAAGAGGGGTGCAGGAAGAGGCAAGAGGGGTGCAGAAAGAGGCAAGATGGGTGAAGAAAGACGCAAGTGAGGTGAAGAAACAGGCAAGAGAAGTACAGAAAGAGGCAAGAGAAGTGCTTAAAGAAGCAACAGAGGTGTAGAAAGAAGCAAGAGAAGTGATGAAAGAGAGTTGCAGAAAGAAACATGAGAGGTACATAAAAAAGCAAGAGAAGTGCAGAAAGAGGCAAGTGAGGTGCAGAAAGAGTCAAGAGAAGTGCAGAAACAGACATGAGAGGTGCAGAAAGAGGCAAGTGAGGTGCAGAAACAGGCAAGAGGGTAGAGAAAGAGGGAAGAAAAGTGCAGAAAGAAGCAAAAGAGGTGCAGAAGGTGGCACGAGAACTGAAGAAAGAGGCAAGAGATATGCAGAAAGAGGCAAGAGGGGTGCAGAAAGAAGCAAGAGGGGTGCAGACAAACGCAAGAGAAGTGCAGAAAGAACAAATGGAGGTGCAGAAAGAGGCAAGAGGGGTGGAGAAAAATGCAAGAGAAGTGCATAAAGAAGCAACAGAGCTGCAGAAAGAGGCAAGAGCACTGCAGAAAGAGGCAAGAGAGTTGCTGAAACAGGCAAAAGATGTGCAGAAAGAGGGAACAGGGGTACAGACAGAGGCAAGGTAGGTGCAGAAAGAGGGAAGAGGGATGCAGAAAGAGGTAAGAGAGGTGCAGAAAGAGGGTAGAGGCGTGCAGGAAGAGGCAAGAGGGGTGCAGAAAGAGGCAAGAGAAGTGCAGAAAGGAGCAACAGGAGTGCAGAAAGAGGCAAGAGAAGTGCAAAAAGATGCAAGAGAAGTGCAGAAAGAGGCAAGAGAGGTGCAGAAAGAGGGAAGAGGGGTGTAGAAAGAAAGAGGCAAGAGAAGTGCAGAAAGAGGCAAGAGAGGTGCAGAAAGAGGCAAGAGAGGTGCAGAAAGAGGCAAAAGAGGTACAGAAAGAGGCAAGAGAGGTGCAGAAAGAGGCAAGAGAGGTGTAGAAAGAGGCTAGAGAGGAGCAGAAACAGGCAAGAGGGGTGCAGAAATAGCCAAGAGAAGTGCTGAAAGAAGCAACAGAGGTGCAGAAGGAGGCAAGAGAACTGCAGAAAGAGGCAAGAGACGTGCAGATAGAGGGAAGAGGGATGCAGAGAGAAGTAAGAGAGGTGCAGAATGAGGGAAGAGGGGGTGCAGGAAGAGGCAAGAGGGGTGCAGAAAGAGGCAAGATGGGTGAAGAAAGACGCAAGTGAGGTGAAGAAACAGGCAAGAGAAGTACAGAAAGAGGCAAGAGAAGTGCTTAAAGAAGCAACAGAGGTGTAGAAAGAAGCAAGAGAAGTGATGAAAGAGAGTTGCAGAAAGAAACAAGAGAGGTACATAAAAAGCAAGAGAAGTGCAGAAAGAGGCAAGTGAGGTGCAGAAAGAGTCAAGAGAAGTGCAGAAACAGACATGAGAGGTGCAGAAAGAGGCAAGTGAGGTGCAGAAACAGGCAAGAGGGGTAGAGAAAGAGGTAAGAAAAGTGCAGAAAGAAGCAAAAGAGGTGCAGAAGGTGGCATGAGAACTGAAGAAAGAGGCAAGAGATATGCAGAAAGAGGCAAGAGGGGTGCAGAAAGAAGCAAGAGGGGTGCAGACAAACGCAAGAGAAGTGCAGAAAGAACAAATGGAGGTGCAGAAAGAGGCAAGAGGGGTGGAGAAAAATGCAAGAGAAGTGCATAAAGAAGCAACAGAGCTGTAGAAAGAGGCAAGAGAACTGCAGAAAGAGGCAAGAGAGTTGCTGAAACAGGCAAAAGATGTGCAGAAAGAGGGAACAGGGGTACAGACAGAGGCAAGGTAGATGCAGAAAGAGGGAAGAGGGATGCAGAAAGAGGTAAGAGAGGTGCAGAAAGAGGGTAGAGGCATGCAGGAAGAGGCAAGAGGGGTGCAGAAAGAGGCAAGAGAAGTGCAGAAAGGAGCAACAGGAGTGCAGAAAGAGGCAAGAGAAGTGCAAAAAGATGCAAGAGAAGTGCAGAAAGAGGCAAGAGAGGTGTAGAAAGAGGATAGAGAGGAGCAGAAACAGGCAAGAGGGGTTGCAGAAATAGCCAAGAGAAGTGCTGAAGAAGCAACAGAGGTGCAGAAGGAGACAAGAGAACTGCAGAAAGGGGCAAGAGACGTGCAGAAAGAGGGAAGAGGGATGCAGAGAAAGGTAAGAGAGGTGCAGAATGAGGGAAGAGGGGTGCAGGAAGAGGCAAGAGGGGTGCAGAAAGAGGCAAGATGGGTGAAGAAAGACACAAGTGAGGTGAAGAAACAGGCAAGAGAAGTACAGAAAGAGGCAAGAGAAGTACTGAAAGAAGCAACAGAGGTGTAGAAAGAAGCAAGAGAAGTGATGAAAGAGAGTTGCAGAAAGAAACAAGAGAGGTACATAAAAAAGCAAGAGAAGTGCAGAAAGAGGCAAGTGAGGTGCAGAAAGAGTCAAGAGAAGTGCAGAAACAGACATGAGAGGTGCAGAAAGAGGCAAGTGAGGTGCAGAAACAGGCAAGAGGGGTAGAGAAAGAGGGAAGAGAAGTGCAGAAAGAAGCAAAAGAGGTGCAGAAGGTGGCACGAGAACTGAAGAAAGAGGCAAGAGATATGCAGAAAGAGGCAAGAGGGGTGCAGAAAGAAGCAAGAGGGGTGCAGACAAACTCAAGAGAAGTGCAGAAAGAACAAATGGAGGTGCAGAAAGAGGCAAGAGGGGTGGAAAAAAAGGCAAGAGAAGTTCATAAAGAAGCAACAGAGCTGCAGAAAGAGGCAAGAGAACTGCAGAAAGAGGCAAGAGAGTTGCAGAAACAGGCAAAAGATGTGCAGAAAGAGGGAACAGGGGTGCAGACAGAGGCAAGGTAGATGCAGAAAGAGGGAAGAGGGATGCAGAAAGAGGTAAGAGAGGTGCAGAAAGAGGGAAGATGCGTGCAGGAAGAGGCAAGAGGGGTACAGAAAGAGGCAAGGTGGGTGAAGAAAGAAGCAAATGAGGTGAAGAAAGAGGCAACAGACATGCTGAAAGAGGCACAAAGGTGCAGAAACAGGCAAGAGAAGTGCAGAAAGAGGCAAGAGAAGTGCTGAAAGAAGAAACAGTGGTATAGAAACAAGCAATAGAAGTGATGAAAGAGACAAGAGATGTGCAGAAAGCAACAAGAGATGTGCAGAAAAAAGCAAGAGAAGTACAGAAAGAGGAAAGTGAGGTCAGAAAGAGGCAGGAGAAGTGCAGAAAGAGGCAAGAGATGTCCAGAAAGAGGCAAGTGAGGTGCAGAAACAGGTCAGAGGGGTGCAGAAATAGCTAAGAGAAGTGCTGAAGAAGCAACAGAGGTGCAGAAGGAGACAAGAGAACAGCAGAAAGGGGCAAGAGACGTGCAGAAAGAGGGAAGAGGGATGCAGACAGAGGTAAGAGAGGTGCAGAATGAGGGAAGAGGGGTGCAGGAAGAGGCAAGATGGGTGAAGAAAGAAACAAGTGAGGTTAAGAAACAGGCAAGAGAAGTACAGAAAGAGTCAAGAGAAGTGCTGAAAGAAGCAACAGAGGTGTAGAAAGAAGCAAGAGAAGTGATGAAAGAGAGTTGCAGAAAGAAACAAGAGAGGTACATAAAAAAGCAAGAGAAGTGCAGAAAGAGGCAAGTGAGGTGCAGAAAGAGTCAAGAGAAGTGCAGAAACAGACATGAGAGGTGCAGAAAGAGGCAAGTGAGGTGCAGAAACAGGCAAGAGGGGTAGAGAAAGAGGGAAGAGAAGTGCAGAAAGAAGCAAAAGAGGTGCAGAAGGTGGCACAAAAACTGAAGAAAGAGGCAAGAGATATGCAGAAAGAGGCAAGAGAGTTGCAGAAACAGGCAAAAGATGTGCAGAAAGAGGGAACAGGGGTGCAGACAGAGGCAAGGTAGATGCAGAAAGAGGGAAGAGGGATGCAGAAAGAGGTAAGAGAGGTGCAGAAAGAGGGAAGAGGCATGCAGGAAGAGGCAAGAGGGGTACAGAAAGAGGCAAGGTGGGTGAAGAAAGAAGCAAATGAGGTGAAGAAAGAGGCAACAGACGTGCTGAAAGAGGCACGAAGGTGCAGAAACAGGCAAGAGAAGTTCAGAAAGAGGCAAGAGAAGTGCTGAAAGAAGCAACAGTGGTATAGAAAGAAGCAATAGAAGTGATGAAAGAGACAAGAGAGTTGCAGAGAGAAACAAGAGATGTGCAGAAAAAAGCAAGAGAAGTACAGAAAGAGGAAAGTGAGGTCAGAAAGAGGCAGGAGAAGTACAGAAAGCGGCAGGAGAAGTACAGAAAGCGGCAAGAGATGTGCAGAAAGAGGCAAGTGAGGTGAAGAAACAGGTCAGAGGGGTGCAGAAATAGCTAAGAGAAGTGCTGAAAGAAGCAAATGAGATGCAGAAGGAGGCAAGAGAACAGCAGAAAGAGGCAACAGACTTGCAGAAACAGGCAAGAGAGGTGCAGAAAGAGGAAAGAGTGGTGCAGAAAGAGGCAAGACGGGTGAATAAAGAAGCAAGAGGATGCAAAAAAGCAAAAGAAGTGAAGAAAGAAAATACGGAGGTGCAGAAAGAGGTAAGAAGGGTGCAAAAAGAGGGAAGAGGGTACAGAAAGAGGTAAGAGAAGTGCAGAAAGAAGCAATGGAGGTGCTGAAAGAGGCAAGAGAGGAGCAGAAGAAAAAGCAAGAGAGGTACAGAAAAAGCAAGAGAGGTGCATAAAAGGCAAGTGAGGTGCAAAAAGAGTCAAGAGAAGAGTAGAAACAGACAAGAGAGGTACACAAAGAGGCAAGTGAGGTTTAGAAACAGGCAAGAGGGGTGCAGAAATAGCCAAGAGAAGTACTTAAAGAAGCAACAGAGGTGCAGAAGGAGGCAAGAGAACTGCAGAAAGAGGCAAGATAGTTGCAGAAACAGGCGAGAGAGGTGCAGAAAGAGAAAAGCGGGGTGCAGAAAGAGGCAAGAGGGGTGCACAAACAGTGAAGAAGGGTGCAGAAAGAGGCAAGAAGGGTGCAGAAAATAAGCAAGAGAATTGCAGAAAGAAGCAAAAGAAGTGCATTAATAAGCAACAGAGGTGAAGAAAGTGGCAAGAGAAGTGCAGAAAGAGGAAAGAGAGGTGCAGAAACAGGCAGGAGAGGTGCAGAAAGAGGGAATAGGGGTGCAGAAAGAGGCAAAAGAGGTTCAGAAAGAGGGAACAGGGGTGCAGAAAGATGCAATTGGGGTGCAGAAAGAAGCAAGTGAGGTGCAGAAAGCGGCAACAGAGGTGCAGATAGAGGCTAGAGAGGTGCAGAAGCATGCAAGGAAGTGCAGAAAGAGGCAACAGAAGTGCTGAAAGAAGCAACAGAGGTGTAGAAAGAAGCAAGAGAAGTGATCAAAGAGACAAGAGAGTTGCAGAAAGAAACAAGAGAGTACAGAAAAAAGCAAGAGAAGTGCAGAAAGAAGCACGTGAGGTGCAGAAAGAGTCAAGAGAAGTGCAGAAACAGACAAGAGAGCTGCAGAAAGAGGAAAGTGAGGTGTAGAAGCAGGCAAGAGGGGTGCAGAAAGAGGCAAGAGAAGTGCAGATAGAAGCAACAGAGGTGCAGAAGTAGGCAAGAGAACTGCAGAAAGATGCAAGAGACGTGCAGAAAGAGGAAAGAGGGGTGCAGAAAGAGGCAAGAGGGGTGCAGAAAGAAGCAAGAGAAGTGCAGAAAGAACCAACGGAGGTGCAGAAAGAGGTAAGAGGGGTGTAAAAAGAAGCAACAGAAGTGCAGAAAAGAAGAAACAGAGGTGGAGAAAGAGGCAAGAGAACTGCAGAAAGAGGCAAGGGAGGTGAAGAAAGAGGCAAGAGAGGTGCAGAAAGAATGAAGAGGGGTGCAGAAAGAGGCAAGAGGGGTGCACAAAGAAGCAACTACAGGTGCAGAAAAAGCAAGAGAAGTGCAGAAAGAAGCAACAGAGGTGCAGAAAAGAGGCAAGAGAGGTACAGAAAGAGGCAAGAGAAGTGCAGAAAGGAGCAACAAGAGTGCAGAAAGAGGCAAGAGAAGTGCAGAAAGATGCAAGAGAAGTGCAGAAAGAGGCGAGAGGGAGCAGAAAGAGGGAAGAGGGTGTAGAAAGAGGCAAAAGTGGTGCAGAAAGAAGCAAGAGAGGTGCAGAAATAGGCAAGAGAAGTGCAGAAAGAGGCAAGAGAGGTGCAGAAAGAGGCAAGAGAGGTGCAGAAAGAGGCAAGAGAGGTGTAGAAAGAGGCTAGAGAGGAGCAGAAACAGGCAAGAGGGGTGCAGAAATAGCCAAGAGAAGTGCTGAAGAAGCAACAGAGGTGCAGAAGGAGACAAGAGAACTGCAGAAAGGGGCAAGAGATGTGCAGAAAGAGGGAAGAGGGATGCAGAGACAAGTAAGAGAGGTGCAGAATGAGGGAAGAGGGTGCAGGAAGAGGCAAGAGGGTGCAGAAAGAGGCAAGATGGGTGAAGAAAGACACAAGTGAGGTGAAGAAACAGGCAAGAGAAGTACAGAAAGAGGCAAGAGAAGTGCTTAAAGAAGCAACAGAGGTGTAGAAAGAAGCAAGAGAAGTGATGAAAGAGAGTTGCAGAAAGAAACAAGAGAGGTACATAAAAAAGCAAGAGAAGTGCAGAAAGAGGCAAGTGAGGTGCAGAAAGAGTCAAGAGAAGTGCAGAAACAGACATGAGAGGTGCAGAAAGAGGCAAGTGAGGTGCAGAAACAGGCAAGAGGGGTAGAGAAAGAGGGAAGAAAAGTGCAGAAAGAAGCAAAAGAGGTGCAGAAGGTGGCACGAGAACTGAAGAAAGAGGCAAGAGATATGCAGAAAGAGGCAAGAGGGGTGCAGAAAGAAGCAAGAGGGGTGCAGACAAACGCAAGAGAAGTGCAGAAAGAACAAATGGAGGTGCAGAAAGAGGCAAGAGGGGTGGAGAAAAAGGCAAGATAAGTTCATAAAGAAGCAACAGAGCTGCAGAAAGAGGCAAGAGAACTGCAGAAAGAGGCAAGAGAGTTGCAGAAACAGGCAAAAGATGTGCAGAAACAGGCAAGAGGGGTAGAGAAAGAGGAAGAGAAGTGCAGAAAGAAGCAAAAGAGGTGCAGAAGGTGGCATGAAAACTGAAGAAAGAGGCAAGAGATATGCAGAAAGAGGCAAGAGAGTTGCAGAAACAGGCAAAAGATGTGCAGAAGGAGGGAACAGGGGTGCAGACAGAGGCAAGGTAGATGCAGAAAGAGGGAAGAGGGATGCAGAAAGAGGTAAGAGAGGTGCAGAAAGAGGGAAGAGGCATGCAGGAAGAGGCAAGAGGGGTACAGAAAGAGGCAAGGTGGGTGAAGAAAGAAGCAAATGAGGTGAAGAAAGAGGCAACAGATGTGCTGAAAGAGGCACGAAGGTGCAGAAACAGGCAAGAGAAGTTCAGAAAGAGGCAAGAGAAGTGCTGAAAGAAGCAACAGTGGTATAGAAAGAAGCAATAGAAGTGATGAAAGAGACAAGAGAGTTGCAGAAAGCAACAAGAGATGTGCAGAAAAAAGCAAGAGAAGTACAGAAAGAGGAAAGTGAGGTCAGAAAGAGGCAGGAGAAGTACAGAAAGCGGCAGGAGAAGTAAAGAAAGCGGCAAGAGATGTGCAGAAAGAGGCAAGTGAGGTGCAGAAACAGGTCAGAGGGGTGCAGAAATAGCTAAGAGAAGTGCTGAAAGAAGCAAATGAGATGCAGAAGGAGGCAAGAGAACAGCAGAAAGAGGCAACAGACTTGCAGAAACAGGCAAGAGAGGTGCAGAAAGAGGAAAGAGTGGTGCAGAAAGAGGCAAGAGGGGTGAATAAAGAAGCAAGAGAGATGCAAAAAAAAGCAAAAGAAGTGAAGAAAGAAAATACGGAGGTGCAGAAAGAGGTAAGAAGGGTGCAAAAAGAGGGAAGAGGGTACAGAAAGAGGTAAGAGAAGTGCAGAAAGAAGCAATGGAGGTGCTGAAAGAGGAAGAGAGGTGCAGAAGAAAAAAGCAAGAGAGGTACAGAAAAAGCAAGAGAGGTGCATAAAAGGCAAGTGAGGTGCAAAAAGATTCAAGAGAAGTGTAGAAACAGACAAGAGAGGTACACAAAGAGGCAAGTGAGGTTTAGAAACAGGCAAGAGGGGTGCAGAAATAGCCAAGAGAAGTGCTTAAAGAAGCAACAGAGGTGCAGAAGGAGGCAAGAGAACTGCAGAAAGAGGCAAGATGGGTGAAGAAAGACACAAGTGAGGTGAAGAAACAGGCAAGAGAAGTACAGAAAGAGGCAAGAGAAGTGCTTAAAGAAGCAACAGAGGTGTAGAAAGAAGCAAGAGAAGTGATGAAAGAGAGTTGCAGAAAGAAACAAGAGAGGTACATAAAAAGCAAGAGAAGTGCAGAAAGAGGCAAGTGAGGTGCAGAAAGAGTCAAGAGAAGTGCAGAAACAGACATGAGAGGTGCAGAAAGAGGCAAGTGAGGTGCAGAAACAGGCAAGAGGGGTAGAGAAAGAGGGAAGAAAAGTGCAGAAAGAAGCAAAAGAGGTGCAGAAGGTGGCACGAGAACTGAAGAAAGAGGCAAGAGATATGCAGAAAGAGGCAAGAGGGGTGCAGAAAGAAGCAAGAGGGGTGCAGACAAACGCAAGAGAAGTGCAGAAAGAACAAATGAAGGTGCAGAAAGAGGCAAGAGGGGTGGAGAAAAATGCAAGAGAAGTGCATAAAGAAGCAACAGAGCTGCAGAAAGAGGCAAGAGAACTGCAGAAAGAGGCAAGAGAGTTGCTGAAACAGGCAAAAGATGTGCAGAAAGAGGGAACAGTGGTACAGACAGAGGCAAGGTAGATGCAGAAAGAGGGAAGAGGGATGCAGAAAGAGGTAAGAGAGGTGCAGAAAGAGGGTAGAGGCGTGCAGGAAGAGGCAAGAGGGTGCAGAAAGAGGCAAGAGAAGTGCAGAAAGGAGCAACAGGAGTGCAGAAAGAGGAAAGAGAAGTGCAAAAGATGCAAGAGAAGTGCAGAAAGAGGCAAGAGAGGTGCAGAAAGAGGCAAGAGAGGTGCAGAAAGAGGGAAGAGGGGTGTAGAAAGAGGCAAAAGTGGTGGAGAAAGAAGCAAGAGAGGTGCAGAAAGAGGCAAGAGAAGTGCAGAAAGAGGCAAGAGAGGAGCAGAAGAAAAAAGCAAGAGAGGTACAGAAAAAAGCAAGAGAGGTGCATAAAAGGCAAGTGAGGTGCAAAAAGAGTCAAGAGAAGTGTAGAAACAGACAAGAGAGGTACACAAAGAGGCAAGTGAGGTTTAGAAACAGGCAAGAGGGGTGCAGAAATAGCCAAGAGAAGTACTTAAAGAAGCAACAGAGGTGCAGAAGGAGGCAAGAGAACTGCAGAAAGAGGCAAGATAGTTGCAGAAACAGGCGAGAGAGGTGCAGAAAGAGAAAAGCGGGGTGCAGAAAGAGGCAAGAGGGGTGCAGAAAGAGGCAAGAGAGGTGCACAAACAGTGAAGAAGGGTGCAGAAAGAGGCAAGAAGGGTGCAGAAAATAAGCAAGAGAATTGCAGAAAGAAGCAAAAGAAGTGCATTAATAAGCAACAGAGGTGAAGAAAGTGGCAAGAGAAGTGCAGAAAGAGGAAAGAGAGGTGCAGAAACAGGCAGGAGAGGTGCAGAAAGAGGGAATAGGGGTGCAGAAAGAGGCAAAAGAGGTTCAGAAAGAGGGAACAGGGGTGCAGAAAGATGCAATTGGGGTGCAGAAAGAAGCAAGTGAGGTGCAGAAAGCGGCAACAGAGGTGCAGATAGAGGCTAGAGAGGTGCAGAAGCATGCAAGGGAAGTGCAGAAAGAGGCAACAGAAGTGCTGAAAGAAGCAACAGAGGTGTAGAAAGAAGCAAGAGAAGTGATCAAAGAGACAAGAGAGTTGCAGAAAGAAACAAGAGAGATACAGAAAAAGGCAAGAGAAGTGCAGAAAGAAAGACGTGAGGTGCAGAAAGAGTCAAGAGAAGTGCAGAAACAGACAAGAGAGCTGCAGAAAGAGGAAAGTGAGGTGTAGAAGCAGGCAAGAGGGGTGCAGAAAGAGGCAAGAGAAGTGCAGATAGAAGCAACAGAGGTGCAGAAGTAGGCAAGAGAACTGCAGAAAGATGCAAGAGACGTGCAGAAAGAGGAAAGAGGGGTGCAGAAAGAGGCAAGAGGGTGCAGAAAGAAGCAAGAGAAGTGCAGAAAGAACCAACGGAGGTGCAGAAAGAGGTAAGAGGGGTGTAAAAGAAGCAACAGAAGTGCAGAAAAGAAGAAACAGAGGTGGAGAAAGAGGCAAGAGAACTGCAGAAAGAGGCAAGGGAGGTGAAGAAAGAGGCAAGAGAGGTGCAGAAAGAATGAAGAGGGGTGCAGAAAGAGGCAAGAGGGGTGCACAAAGAAGCAATACAGGTGCAGAAAAAAGCAAGAGAAGTGCAGAAAGAAGCAACAGAGGTGCAGAAAGAGGCAAGAGAGGTACAGAAAGAGGCAAGAGAAGTGCAGAAAGGAGCAACAAGAGTGCAGAAAGAGGCAAGAGAAGTGCAGAAAGATGCAAGAGAAGTGCAGAAAGAGGCGAGAGGAGCAGAAAGAGGGAAGAGGGGTGTAGAAAGAGGCAAAAGTGGTGCAGAAAGAAGCAAGAGAGGTGCAGAAAGAGGCAAGAAAAGTGCAGAAAGAGGCAAAAGAGGTGCAGAAAGAGGCAAGAGAGGTGCAGAAAGAGGCAAGAGAGGTGTAGAAAGAGGCTAGAGAGGAGCAGAAACAGGCAAGAGGGGTGCAGAAATAGCCAAGAGAAGTGCTGAAGAAGCAACAGAGGTGCAGAAGGAGACAAGAGAACTGCAGAAAGGGGCAAGAGACGTGCAGAAAGAGGGAAGAGGGATGCAGAGACAAGTAAGAGAGGTGCAGAATGAGGGAAGAGGGGTGCAGGAAGAGGCAAGAGGGGTGCAGAAAGAGGCAAGATGGGTGAAGAAAGACACAAGTGAGGTGAAGAAACAGGCAAGAGAAGTACAGAAAGAGGCAAGAGAAGTGCTTAAAGAAGCAACAGAGGTGTAGAAAGAAGCAAGAGAAGTGATGAAAGAGAGTTGCAGAAAGAAACAAGAGAGGTACATAAAAAGCAAGAGAAGTGCAGAAAGAGGCAAGTGAGGTGCAGAAAGAGTCAAGAGAAGTGCAGAAACAGACATGAGAGGTGCAGAAAGAGGCAAGTGAGGTGCAGAAACAGGCAAGAGGGTAGAGAAAGAGGGAAGAAAAGTGCAGAAAGAAGCAAAAGAGGTGCAGAAGGTGGCACGAGAACTGAAGAAAGAGGCAAGAGATATGCAGAAAGAGGCAAGAGGGGTGCAGAAAGAAGCAAGAGGGTGCAGACAAACGCAAGAGAAGTGCAGAAAGAACAAATGGAGGTGCAGAAAGAGGCAAGAGGGTGGGAGAAAAAGGCAAGATAAGTTCATAAAGAAGCAACAGAGCTGCAGAAAGAGGCAAGAGAACTGCAGAAAGAGGCAAGAGAGTTGCAGAAACAGGCAAAAGATGTGCAGAAAGAGGGAACAGGGGTGCAGACAGAGGCAAGGAAGATGCAGAAAGAGGGAAGAGGGATGCAGAAAGAGGTAAGAGAGGTGCAGAAAGAGGGAAGATGCGTGCAGGAAGAGGCAAGAGGGGTACAGAAAGAGGCAAAGTGGGTGAAGAAAGAAGCAAATGAGGTGAAGAAAGAGGCAACAGACATGCTGAAAGAGGCACAAAGGTGCAGAAACAGGCAAGAGAAGTGCAGAAAGAGGCAAGAGAAGTGCTGAAAGAAGCAACAGTGGTATAGAAACAAGCAATAGAAGTGATGAAAGAGACAAGAGATGTGCAGAAAGAAACAAGAGATGTGCAGAAAAAAGCAAGAGAAGTACAGAAAGAGGAAAGTGAGGTCAGAAAGAGGCAGGAGAAGTGCAGAAAGCGGCAAGAGATGTGCAGAAAGAGGCAAGTGAGGTGCAGAAACAGGTCAGAGGGGTGCAGAAATAGCTAAGAGAAGTGCTGAAGAAGCAACAGAGGTGCAGAAGGAGACAAGAGAACTGCAGAAAGGGGCAAGAGACGTGCAGAAAGAGGGAAGAGGGATGCAGACAGAGGTAAGAGAGGTGCAGAATGAGGGAAGAGGGGTGCAGTAAGAGGCAAGATGGGTGAAGAAAGAAACAAGTGAGGTTAAGAAACAGGCAAGAGAAGTACAGAAAGAGTCAAGAGAAGTGCTGAAAGAAGCAACAGAGGTGTAGAAAGAAGCAAGAGAAGTGATGAAAGAGAGATGCTGAAAGAAACAAGAGAGGTACATAAAAAAGCAAGAGAAGTGCAGAAAGAGGCAAGTGAGGTGCAGAAAGAGTCAAGAGAAGTGCAGAAACAGACATGAGAGGTGCAGAAAGAGGCAAGTGAGGTGCAGAAACAGGCAAGAGGGGTAGAGAAAGAGGGAAGAGAAGTGCAGAAAGAAGCAAAAGAGGTGCAGAAGGTGGCATGAAAACTGAAGAAAGAGGCAAGACATATGCAGAAAGAGGCAAGAGAGTTGCAGAAACAGGCAAAAGATGTGCAGAAGGAGGGAACAGGGGTGCAGACAGAGGCAAGGTAGATGCAGAAAGAGGGAAGAGGGATGCAGAAAGAGGTAAGAGAGGTGCAGAAAGAGGGAAGAGGCATGCAGGAAGAGGCAAGAGGGGTACAGAAAGAGGCAAGGTGGGTGAAGAAAGAAGCAAATGAGGTGAAGAAAGAGGCAACAGATGTGCTGAAAGAGGCACGAAGGTGCAGAAACAGGCAAGAGAAGTTCAGAAAGAGGCAAGAGAAGTGCTGAAAGAAGCAACAGTGGTATAGAAAGAAGCAATAGAAGTGATGAAAGAGACAAGAGAGTTGCAGAAAGAAACAAGAGATGTGCAGAAAAAAGCAAGAGAAGTACAGAAAGAGGAAAGTGAGGTCAGAAAGAGGCAGGAGAAGTACAGAAAGCGGCAGGAGAAGTAAAGAAAGCGGCAAGAGATGTGCAGAAAGAGGCAAGTGAGGGTGCAGAAACAGGTCAGAGGGGTGCAGAAATAGCTAAGAGAAGTGCTGAAAGAAGCAAATGAGATGCAGAAGGAGGCAAGAGAACAGCAGAAAGAGGCAACAGACTTGCAGAAACAGGCAGAGAGGTGCAGAAAGAGGAAAGAGTGGTGCAGAAAGAGGCAAGAGGGGTGAATAAAGAAGCAAGAGAGATGCAAAAAAAGCAAAAGAAGTGAAGAAAGAAAATACGGAGGTGCAGAAAGAGGTAAGAAGGGTGCAAAAGAGGGAAGAGGGTACAGAAAGAGGTAAGAGAAGTGCAGAAAGAAGCAATGGAGGTGCTGAAAGAGGAAGAGAGGTGCAGAAGAAAAAGCAAGAGAGGTACAGAAAAAGCAAGAGAGGTGCATAAAAGGCAAGTGAGGTGCAAAAAGATTCAAGAGAAGTGTAGAAACAGACAAGAGAGGTACACAAAGAGGCAAGTGAGGTTTAGAAACAGGCAAGAGGGGTGCAGAAATAGCCAAGAGAAGTACTTAAAGAAGCAACAGAGGTGCAGAAGGAGGCAAGAGAACTGCAGAAAGAGGCAAGATGGGTGAAGAAAGACACAAGTGAGGTGAAGAAACAGGCAAGAGAAGTACAGAAAGAGGCAAGAGAAGTGCTTAAAGAAGCAACAGAGGTGTAGAAAGAAGCAAGAGAAGTGATGAAAGAGAGTTGCAGAAAGAAACAAGAGAGGTACATAAAAAAGCAAGAGAAGTGCAGAAAGAGGCAAGTGAGGTGCAGAAAGAGTCAAGAGAAGTGCAGAAACAGACATGAGAGGTGCAGAAAGAGGCAAGTGAGGTGCAGAAACAGGCAAGAGGGGTAGAGAAAGAGGGAAGAAAAGTGCAGAAAGAAGCAAAAGAGGTGCAGAAGGTGGCACGAGAACTGAAGAAAGAGGCCAGAGATATGCAGAAAGAGGCAAGAGGGGTGCAGAAAGAAGCAAGAGGGGTGCAGACAAACGCAAGAGAAGTGCAGAAAGAACAAATGAAGGTGCAGAAAGAGGCAAGAGGGGTGGAGAAAAATGCAAGAGAAGTGCATAAAGAAGCAACAGAGCTGCAGAAAGAGGCAAGAGAACTGCAGAAAGAGGCAAGAGAGTTGCTGAAACAGGCAAAAGATGTGCAGAAAGAGGAAACAGTGGTACAGACAGAGGCAAGGTAGATGCAGAAAGAGGGAAGAGGGATGCAGAAAGAGGTAAGAGAGGTGCAGAAAGAGGGTAGAGGCGTGCAGGAAGAGGCAAGAGGGGTGCAGAAAGAGGCAAGAGAAGTGCAGAAAGGAGCAACAGGAGTGCAGAAAGAGGAAAGAGAAGTGCAAAAAGATGCAAGAGAAGTGCAGAAAGAGGCAAGAGAGGTGCAGAAAGAGGCAAGAGAGGTGCAGAAAGAGGGAAGAGGGGTGTAGAAAGAGGCAAAAGTGGTGGAGAAAGAAGCAAGAGAGGTGCAGAAAGAGGCAAGAGAAGTGCAGAAAGAGGCAAGAGAGGTGCAGAAAGAGGCAAGAGAGGTGCAGAAAGAGGCAAGAGAGGTGTAGAAAGAGGATAGAGAGGAGCAGAAACAGGCAAGAGGGGTTGCAGAAATAGCCAAGAGAAGTGCTGAAGAAGCAACAGAGGTGCAGAAGGAGACAAGAGAACTGCAGAAAGGGGCAAGAGACGTGCAGAAAGAGGGAAGAGGGATGCAGAGAGTGGTAAGAGAGGTGCAGAATGAGGGAAGAGGGGTGCAGGAAGAGGCAAGAGGGGTGCAGAAAGAGGCAAGATGGGTGAAGAAAGACACAAGTGAGGTGAAGAAACAGGCAAGAGAAGTACAGAAAGAGGCAAGAGAAGTACTGAAAGAAGCAACAGAGGTGTAGAAAGAAGCAAGAGAAGTGATGAAAGAGAGTTGCAGAAAGAAACAAGAGAGGTACATAAAAAAAGCAAGAGAAGTGCAGAAAGAGGCAAGTGAGGTGCAGAAAGAGTCAAGAGAAGTGCAGAAACAGACATGAGAGGTGCAGAAAGAGGCAAGTGAGGTGCAGAAACAGGCAAGAGGGGTAGAGAAAGAGGGAAGAGAAGTGCAGAAAGAAGCAAAAGAGGTGCAGAAGTTGGCACGAGAACTGAAGAAAGAGGCAAGAGAGATGCAGAAAGAGGCAAGAGGGGTGCAGAAAGAAGCAAGAGGGGTGCAGACAAACGCAAGAGAAGTGCAGAAAGAACAAATGGAGGTGCAGAAAGAGGCAAGAGGGGTGGAGAAAAAGGCAAGAGAAGTGCATAAAGAAGCAACAGAGCTGCAGAAAGAGGCAAGAGAACTGCAGAAAGAGGCAAGAGAGTTGCAGAAACAGGCAAAAGATGTGCAGAAAGAGGGAACAGGGGTGCAGACAGAGGCAAGGTAGATGCAGAAAGAGGGAAGAGGGATGCAGAAAGAGGTAATAGAGGTGCAGAAAGAGGGAAGATGCGTGCAGGAAGAGGCAAGAGGGGTACAGAAAGAGGCAAGGTGGGTGAAGAAAGAAGCAAATGAGGTGAAGAAAGAGGCAACAGACGTGCTGAAAGAGGCACGAAGGTGCAGAAACAGGCAAGAGAAGTGAAGAAAGAGGCAAGAGAAGTGCTGAAAGAAGCAACAGTGGTATAGAAAGAAGCAATAGAAGTGATGAAAGAGACAAGAGATGTGCAGAAAGAAACAAGAGATGTGCAGAAAAAAGCAAGAGAAGTACAGAAAGAGGAAAGTGAGGTCAGAAAGAGGCAGTAGAAGTGCAGAAAGCGGCAAGAGATGTGCAGAAAGAGGCAAGTGAGGTGCAGAAACAGGTCAGAGGGGTGCAGAAATAGCTAAGAGAAGTGCTGAAGAAGCAACAGAGGTGCAGAAGGAGACAAGAGAACTGCAGAAAGGGGCAAGAGACGTGCAGAAAGAGGGAAGAGGGATGCAGACAGAGGTAAGAGAGGTGCAGAATGAGGGAAGAGGGGTGCAGGAAGAGGCAAGAGAGGTGCAGAAAGAGGCAAGATGGGTGAAGAAAGAAACAAGTGATGTTAAGAAACAGGCAGGAGAAGTACAGAAAGAGGCAAGAGAAGTGCTGAAAGAAGCAACAGAGGTGTAGAAAGAAGCAAGAGAAGTGATGAAAGAGAGTTGCAGAAAGAAACAAGAGAGGTACATAAAAAGCAAGAGAAGTGCAGAAAGAGGCAAGTGAGGTGCAGAAAGACTCAAGAGAAGTGCAGAAACAGACATGAGAGGTGCAGAAAGAGGCAAGTGAGGTGCAGAAACAGGCAAGAGGGGTAGAGAAAGAGGAAGAGAAGTGCAGAAAGAAGCAAAAGAGGTGCAGAAGGTGGCACAAAAACTGAAGAAAGAGGCAAGAGATATGCAGAAAGAGGCAAGAGAGTTGCAGAAACAGGCAAAAGATGTGCAGAAAGAGGGAACAGGGGTGCAGACAGAGGCAAGGTAGATGCGAGAAAGAGGGAAGAGGGATGCAGAAAGAGGTAAGAGAGGTGCAGAAAGAGGGAAGAGGCATGCAGGAAGAGGCAAGAGGGGTACAGAAAGAGGCAAGGTGGGTGAAGAAAGAAGCAAATGAGGTGAAGAAAGAGGCAACAGACGTGCTGAAAGAAGCAACAGTGGTATAGAAAGAAGCAATAGAAGTGATGAAAGAGACAAGAGAGTTGCAGAAAGAAACAAGAGATGTGCAGAAAAAAGCAAGAGAAGTACAGAAAGAGGAAAGTGAGGTCAGAAAGAGGCAGGAGAAGTACAGAAAGCGGCAAGAGATGTGCAGAAAGAGGCAAGTGAGGTGCAGAAACAGGTCAGAGGGGTGCAGAAATAGCTAAGAGAAGTGCTGAAAGAAGCAAATGAGATGCAGAAGGAGGCAAGAGAACAGCAGAAAGAGGCAACAGACTTGCAGAAACAGGCAAGAGAGGTGCAGAAAGAGGAAAGAGTGGTGCAGAAAGAGGCAAGAGGGGTGAATAAAGAAGCAAGAGAGATGCAAAAAAAAGCAAAAGAAGTGAAGAAAGAAAATACGGAGGTGCAGAAAGAGGTAAGAAGGGTGCAAAAAGAGGGAAGAGGGTACAGAAAGAGGTAAGAGAAGTGCAGAAAGAAGCAATGGAGGTGCTGAAAGAGGCAAGAGAGGAGCAGAAGAAAAAAGCAAGAGAGGTACAGAAAAAAGCAAGAGAGGTGCATAAAAGGCAAGTGAGGTGCAAAAAGAGTCAAGAGAAGAGTAGAAACAGACAAGAGAGGTACACAAAGAGGCAAGTGAGGTTTAGAAACAGGCAAGAGGGGTGCAGAAATAGCCAAGAGAAGTACTTAAAGAAGCAACAGAGGTGCAGAAGGAGGCAAGAGAACTGCAGAAAGAGGCAAGATAGTTGCAGAAACAGGCGAGAGAGGTGCAGAAAGAGAAAAGCGGGGTGCAGAAAGAGGCAAGAGGGGTGCAGAAAGAAGCAACAGAGGTGCAGAAAGAGTCAAGAGAACTGCAGAAATAGGCAAGGGAGGTGCAGAGGTAAGAGAGGTGTAGAAAGAGGGAAGAGGGGTGCAGAAAGAGGCAAGAGGGGTGCACAAAGAAGCAATAGATGTACACAAAGAAGCAATAGAGGTGCAGAAAAAAGCAAGAGATGTGCAGAATGAAGCAACAGAGGTGCAGAAAGAGGCAAGAGAGGTGCAGAAAGAGGCAAGAGAAATGCAGAAAGAAGCTGCAGGAATGCAGAAAGAGGCAAGAGAAGTGCAGAAAGATGAAAGAGAAGTGCCGAAAGAGGCAAGAGAGGTGCAGAAAGAAGCAACAGAGGTATAGAAAGAAGCAATAGAAGTGATGAAAGAGACAAGAGAGTTGCAGAAAGAAAGAAGAGATGTGCAGAAAGAGGCAAGAGAAGTGCAGAAAGAGGCACAAGAGGTGCAGAAACAGGTAAGAGGGTGCAGAAATAGCCAAGAGAAGTGCTGAAGAAGCAACAGAGGTGCAGAAGGAGGCAAGAGAAATGCAGAAAGGGGCAAGAGATGTGCAGAAAGAGGGAAGAGGGATGCAGAAAGAGGTTGGAGAGGTGCAGAAAGATGGAAGAGGGGTGCAGGAAGAGGCAAGAGGGGTGCAGAAAGAGGAAAGATGGGCGAAGAAAGAAGCAAGTGAGGTGAATGAAGAGGGAAGAGGGGTTTAGAAAGAGGCAAGAGGCATGCACAAAGAAGCAATAGAGGTGCACAAAGAAGCAATAGAGGTGCAGAATGAAGCAAGAGAAGTGCAAAGAGAAGCAACCTAGGTGCAGAAAGAGGCAAGAGGGGTGCAGAAAGAGGCAAGAGAAGTGCAGAAAGAAGCAACAGAAATGCAGAAAGAGGCAATAGAAGTGCAGAAAGATGCAAGGGAAGAGCAGAAAGAGGGAAGAGTGGTGCAGAAACAGGCAAAAGTGGTGCAGAAAAAAGCAAGAGAGGTGCAGAAAGAGGCAAGAGAAGTGCGGAAAGAGGCAAGAGAGATGCAGAAAGAGGCTAGAGATATGCAGAAAGAGGCAAGAGAGGTGTAGTAAGAGGCTACAGAGGAGCAGAAACAGGCAAGAGGGGTGCCAAAATAGCCAAGAGAAGTGCTGAAAGAAGCAACAGAGGTGCAGAAGGAGGCAAGAGAACTGCAGAAAGAGGCAATAGAGTTGCAGAAAGAGGCAAGAGAGGTGCAGAAGGAGGAAAGAGGGGTACAGAAAGAGGCAAGAGGGGTGCAGAAAGAAGCAAGAGAGATCCAGAAGGAAGCAACAGAAATGTAGAAAGAGGCAAGAGAAGTGCAAAAAGAGGCAAAAGTGGTGCAGAAAGATGCAAGAGAGGTGCAGAAAGAAGCAAGGGAAGTGCAGAAAGAAGCAAGTGAGGTGCAGAAAGAGGCAAGAGAACTGCTGCTTGGGGAATGAAGTCCACTTTAGTCCTGAGGTCCTCAGGACACAAGAGGACCTCATCACCCCACCAGCAGTGCGCCAAGAGGCGGGTTGCAGAGTGGTGTAAAAAGGGGCATGGCCTCGGAGCACCTCTCAGCAATCCTACTGTGTGGGGCTTACTGGAGGTACCTGGTGGGCTAATTGGCCCCTAAGTACTCTTAGGATTCAAGGGGACTTAATCCCCCAACCCAGAACGCGCCAGGAGGCACATTTGCAGAGTGGTGCAGGGAGGAGGCGGGGCCTCTGGTGAATTTTGTTAGGAAGGGGGGCTGTGCGGCACCCCTTTCCTTAACCCTTTTGGGCCCTGGGGACCCCATCCCTGGGGCCTAAGCCCTTGTTTTTTTTCTTTTAAAAATTGAATAGGGAGGGGGCGGCGATGACCCCCTCCCGAGGCCAATTACGGCTCCAGGGACCCCATCCCCCAGGGCTAGGTCTTTCTTTATTTTTTTATCTTTACAGGGGAGGAGGGACATGTGGCCACCCTCCCTAGGCCGATTTCGGACCCAGGGACCCTATGCCCCGGGGCCCGGACTTTTTTTTATTTTTAAAATATTCTTTTACAGAAGAGGGGCTGTTTGACCCCCACTACCCTGAGCAAGGTGAGTGCAGAAAGAAGCAAGTGAGGTGCAGAAAGAGGCAAGAGAAGTGCAGAAAGAGGCAAGAGAGGTGCAGAAAGAGGCTAGAGAGGTGCAGAACGAGGGAAGAGGGTGAAGAAAGAGGTAAGAGAAGTGCAGAAAGAAGCAACGAAGGTGCAGAAAGAGGCAAGAGAGGTGCAGAAGAAAAAAGCAAGAGAGGTGCAGAAAAAAGCAAGAGCGGTGCAGAAAGATGGGAGGTGCAGAAAGCAGTTGCGAAGTACAGAAAGAGGCAAGAGACGCGCAGAAAGAAGAAAGAGCGGTTTGTGCACCATTAGTACCAATTTAATACCCGCATTTAGCAATAAGTTTTTTTTGTCCAAATCTGCAGATTATGCAGCACATGATGGATTATGTGGCAAATGCGGAAAATGTATAATTATGCAAAAATCAATGCAGCCAAACAGTCGCATAATTCCAGTGGCCCTGCTCATACCTCCGACTAGGTCCAGAAGTGCTCCAGTCCTCAGTGGTTCCTTCTTTTTTTGTCTCTTTGAGTTTATAGTTTAGCTTCTATGGAAATGAGGAAGACTAAACCTGAGGTTACCACTCCACAACACAGACTACCATTCCACCTAATTACTCTCCATAACACATAATCCCACTCCACATAATTCCTATACACTAAATACCACATGCATTCTATCCACATAATTTCACTGCACAACATACCACATAATTCCACTACATATAAGGTACATCCACTCCACTCCGAAAAACCTTAGTAAAAAGCATTTACATTTATAATTCCAATAGCCCTAACTTTCGCAAATGCAAGACCTATTACATTGCAAATGCTTCTTTAACTAGTAGTCACGTTTGCAGAAAGGTGGAGAAAGGGGGCTGGGCCTCTGACCAGCACTCAGAAATTCCGGAGCGTAGGACTTACAGGAGGGCTTCTTGGCCCCCAAAGTCCCTCATGAGTAAAGTGGGCTTCATCCCCCAACCTGTAGTTTGCCAGGAGGCGCGTTTGCAGAGTGGTGGAGAAATGGGGGCGTGGCCTCCGAAGACATCCTTGGGGGCCAACTACCCCTCCTTTTACCTCCATTAAGTCCCACATAGTAGGATTGGTAAGTTCTCATAGCAGGCCATGCCCTCTATGCCCACCACTCTGCAAACGCGCTCCCTGGGGCGCTCTTGGATGGGAATTAAAGTCCCCTTTGCTGCTGGTGGTCCTTAGGGGCCAACTAACCTACCTGATACCTCCAGTATGCCCCAGACAGTGGGATTCCTGAGAGGTGGACACAGGCCATGCTGCCTTTCTCCACCACTCTTGAAACATGCCTCCTGACGCGCTCTTGGTTGGGGGATGAGGTCCCCTTGCCTCCTGAGGGTCCCTGGGGCCAACTAGCCCTCCTTCTATCTCTAGTAAGCCCCACACAGATGGATTGTTGAGAGTGGTCAGAGGCCATGCCCCCTTTTTACACCACTCTGGAAATGCGCCTCCTGGCACACTGCTGCTCGGGAATGAAGTCCACTTTAGTCCTGAGGTCCTCAGGACACAAGAGGACCTCATTGCCCCACCAGCAGTGCGCCAAGAGGCACGTTTTCAGAGTGGTGTAAAAAGGGACACGGCCTCGGAGCACCTCTCGGCAATCCTACTGTGTGGGGCTTACTGGAGGTACCTGGTGGGCTAGTTGGCCCCTAAGTACCCTTAGGATTCAAGGGGACTTAATCTCCCAACCCAGAACATGCCAGGAGGCACGTTTGCAGAGTGGTGCAGGGAGGAGGCGGGGCCTCCCGTGAGTTTTTTTTAGGAAGGGGGGCTATGTGGCACCCCTTTCCTTAACCCTTTTGGGCCCCGGGGACCCCATCTCCCGGGGCCTAAGCTATTGTTTTTTTCTTTTAAAAATTGAAAAGGGAGGGGGTGCAACTGCCAGTAGGTAATAGAGAGAGAGAGAGAGATAGGTGTGTTTGTATATATATATATATATATATATATATATATATATATATATATATATATATATAATATATGCAGAGAACTCCGCCCGATACTCCCAATAGCTTTGGAAAGACGAACAGGGACCCAGAAACTTCGTGCAAGGTTCTTTATTCCATCAATACACCCAGCACCACCGCCATGACGCGTTTCGGCCTTCAGAAGGCCTTGATCACAGGACGCCATGAGGAGTGACCTACAAATTTAAAGTGACAGTACGATACCACGTGAAAGAGATGTAGATAGACATAGAAGAAATATCACTTCTAATCATATGCTTTTTATAAACATTGCAGTACCAAACAATTATAAATATCAAAACAGTTGTGCAAATAAGCAGACAGTGCTAAATAGAAATGTGCAAATACGCAAATGTTACTGAACCTATATTAAAATGAGTCAAAATTGCGGAAAAATAGTATTTTGCCACAAATTCTAAAACAATGGGTGGCCTCACAGGCAATAAGTAACTTATGCAAATAAGCTTTCAATGCTGCATAATAACATGCAAATAAGCCAGTATTTATGAATCCTAAATATATTCAATTTAAAATACGGCAAAATCCCACTGAGCTGAACAGAGAAATCCCTGTTTTTCTTACTTTGCGGGCCTTCTCATTGTATGTTACCTACATGCGTAGAATGCCAAAGATAACACCCTAGTGGGTCCGCACCTACTGCTATGTGATATGTTAACACTAATAATAATGTTAACAATATGATACTGCAAAAAATATTTAGACACTTTTAAATTTAAACTAGTCTGCGGTTCAATCCAGCATGAGGAGTTACACCAACTACAACCCACAAATACAACTAGCTATCAAACAAACTCAGCTTATTAAAATTTTTTTTTTTTAAAGTGCCAAGATACCTGAGATTCTAAAACCTTAATACATATTTATTACATCATAAATATCTAAAATAAAGTTCAGCGTGCAAAATATTTGATCTTTTCATAGAAATCTTAAAAAGTTCTATAGACAAAGTACTAAAACCTTAATAAATATCTATTACATCTCAAATATCTAAAATCAATTTGAGTGTGTATTTCATTAAGCCATCAATAAAAATGCGTAGGGCCCCAGTGGGCCTGATGTCTATTCTGCCATAAACAAAGTGCTCGTGCTAATAAATTTGCTTGATTAAATTTTTTTTTAATAACTGAAGTTACTCCTGCCCTGCCATAGCAAACTCTGCTTTGTTTCGTTGAAGCAAAGCAGATGATTGCTTTTGAGCAAGGGGAGCTGCTGACATGCAGCTCCCCTTGCTCAAAAGCAATGCCGGCTCACGCAGGAGGCAGGGAGCCGGCAGGACCGTAGGGGCATTGGAGCTCCCCCCACGGTCCCCAAAGGTGAGGCCAGGCCCTGGGGGATGGGGTCCCCGGGGCCAGAAGTGGCCCGGGAGGGGGGCCACGCTGTCCCCCTCCCCTGCAAAAAATAAATAAAAAAACGAAAGGCCGGCCCCGGGATCACCGGGGCCAAAAATGGCCTGGGAGGGGGGAGACTCGGCCCCCATCCCTTAAAAAAAAAAACATTTGGGCATGCCCCTGGGGGATGGGGTCCCCTGTGCCAAAAATGGCCCAGGAGGTAGGCCACGCGGCCCCCCTCCCTTAAAAATAAAAAAGAAAAAGAAATTGGGCATTCCCCGGGGGCTGGGGTCCCCGGGTCGAATATAAATGAATGGAAGTGGACGGGTTTTTTTTTCAACAAAGTTTGGAGTCACGACCCTAGCACGGCCCCCTAGTGTACACGCAATGGGTGCGCGGTTCTCAGCGCAGCCCCTAGTGTACACGCGATGGGTGCACGGTTCTCAGCGCGGCCCCTAGTGTACACTAGATGGGTGCGTGGCTCTCAGCGCGGCCCCGTAGTGTAAATGCGATGGGTGTGTGGCTCTCAGCACGGCCCCCTAGTGTAAACGCGATGGGTGCGCGGCTCTCAGCGCGGCCCCTAGTGTAAACATGATGGGTGCACGGTTCTTAAAGTCGCGATGAGTGCGCGACCCCAAGCAAAAAAAAATAATATGATTTTTTTGTTAAAGGTAGGTTATATGTTGGGTTATTGGGTGGCTCTAAAAAGAGCCCTTGTTTTATTGGAAGATTGTTGTAGCTACATGTAAGTGCGGATGCAGAGCTTCAGGTTGTTGAGAAACACTCTGTTCCCTTGATCAGTGAAGTGTACTCCATCACTTCTGTAGATGCCATCCATATGGAAACGTAGATTGTTGTTATAGATGGAGCCCATCCTATGGTCTCTGAGGTAAGCAGAAACAGCTTTATTGACATTTTTTCTAGCTTTCTCAATCTGTGGACAGAATTGATTGGACCACTTTCATTTCTGTCTTTGGCGTATGTTAGAGTATACAAAGGCAGTTTGGGGGAAAAGCAACATCAATTCTGCAAAGGTGTCCTTCATTAGCATTTCCAGACCTACCCCAGTCAATGTGCCTAGGTCATTGCCACCACAGTGCACAATCATGAGGTCAGGGGGTTGGAGATGTAAAAAGGTTTTAACCAAAGGCATCAAATGGTGCCACTTTAATCCTCTTTGTCCAATTCATTTAATCTCCACATTTTGCAAAGCTAGATCTTTGTCAATACCTCTGTTTTCAGCATACCTTTTGCACCAGAAAACATAGCTGTGTCCCACAATCCACACTCTAAGCATCTTGAAGGGAAGTCTGGATGTAATGAAAAGATGTCTGTAGCTGAAGTAGTCAGTTGGTAGATTGAGAGGTATCTAAAATGGTGGACAAGATGCAGTTTTTAAAAAAGAAGAGAAATGATTGGCTGTTTAAGAACATTGTACAGTCAAAAATAGGGTGGATGTTTCTGTCTTTAAAAAGCATGTTTCTTATTGGTTAGTAAGAAAGGTTTGAAAGGTACAGTAGATAGGATAAGCTGATATATTGGAAAGTCAACCACACCTACTGTTTGTATTTGCAACATTGTGTGGTGAACTTGAAAAATATGCTGAACTTGTGACCTGTAAGTTTAGTTGAGTGTTCCATGAACTGTTGCTATGGAAACTGGCATTAAGCAGAATGGGGGAAGGGTTGGATCTTAGCTGTGGATTTAAAATGTGAAATTGTGATGTATATGTAAGTGAAATTTCATTAAAAGTAAGATTTCCCAAGTCAAGAAAATCTTTTGAAGTGGTGTGTTCTTAAAAAATAGTTGATGTTTTATTTGTAATATGTTTTTGAACTCCTGTGTGGGTTCGCGGCTCCGTCGCGGTGGGGTCGCGACTTTAGAACCTTCAAGAATGAGTTTGGGCAGTTTTAGAAGTCGGTTGGTAAAGGTCAATATGTTTAACCAATAGAAATGTGTTTTGAGATTTCAAATAATGTAGGAAGGAATGTGATTTGTTACTTACATGTATTTGTGTGCAGAAAAAAACCACAGGTTTCAGGGACGTTATAGTTAGAAATGAGCATTTAAAAAACCTTTGAAATTCACTGAAAAAACCATAGGTTTCAGGGACGTTATAGTTAGCAATTAGCATTTAAAAAATACAGACAGTTACACAGTTTACTCACTAACCCATGCATTCAGTAAGATACACTTAATCACTCACTTACACAATCAGTCACGCACCTACTAAATCATCCATTCAGACACTTATACACCCACTAATTCTTCAATACACCTTGGCATATATATATATATAAAACATATTTAAACTTTACAGAAACACACATTCACTGGATGATGTCATCAGTGATGTCATTTGAGATGTCATCAGTGATGTCATCAGTGATGTCACTGACCATGTCATGAGTGATGTAATATGTGACGTCATCAGCAGTGCATTGCGGGGGCGTGAGTTATAGTTAGCTCTACTAACTATAACGGCTGAATTTCTCTGGTTTTATATGAGTGAAATGTCCAACTAACTATAACGTCCCTGAAACCTGTGGTTTTTTCAGTGAATTTCAAAGGTTTTTTAAATGCTAATTTCTAACTATAACGTCCCTGAAACCTATATATATATATGATGCATAGACAGAGTTATAGATATATATAGATGGATAGATAGATAGATAGATAGATAGATAGATAGATAGATATATAAATAAAGTCCCCAAGGGCTCGTCGCCCCTGTGAATCCTCATGGTGGCAATGCACGTAGAGGCAAGGCTCCCCGTATAAATTCCAAAGACACTCCACAGGCAAAATATGTCTCCTCCTATAGAAAGTACGTGCACTCCAGCCTCGTGCGTTTTAAAGCAGTTTATTGCATAATTTTCCCAAGATACAGCTACATAAGGATTAAACCCAACATGTTTTGGCCCCAAAAGTGCCTTGGCCACGGGTGGGAGACAGCTCATTTGCTGTGAATATATAACCTGGTGAAAAGTGCTAAACTTAGATAACAGTCAAAAGAGTCACTGAAAGGCATTGATTACATGGCGGCTATTTTGAACTTCTCAAATAGACCCGAGCATGCATTACTGGTATCTATAACTACATCTAAGAAATAAAGCGATAGTCCGGCAACTCAAACATCAATGCCTGTAAGTTATACATACACACTTTTTCTATTGATTAATTGTAACAAAATCCCCAATATTACTGATACACAAATATACTAATCATAAATGTACTCAAATTAGAAGCATGTTAGGAATTGTATTGCAAGCACCTAATGTGAATTGCTATGTTTTGAGTGCTGTGGTACTAATCAGGTGACAGCAGCACAATATACAAATGAAACACAGGTTGGTAAAACACTGGTAAAATCTACCTGCATGGTGTTGACATAATTATGTCACATACGTCGGGCCCAGTCATTCTTAAAGGGGGAAAGCAAACAAACATTTGGTGCAGTTTAAGTTCAATTAAAGCTTCAGTGAGTATAATATGTTGATTTGGTATTAATATATATGCCTAAAATCACTACAAATGATCCCTATGCTGGATGGACCAAGTTTTACAGCCCAAGAGGGCATACTCTGTTTGTGAGTTCCCTCTGGTCATATCATAACATACAACTTGCATCACTATGCATCAATATTACACAATCAGTGGTATAACACTCTCAGGGGACCAACTCTCTGGGCACTCCTGGATCTCTACTGGATCAAGATGCATAAAAAGCTGAGTACATTCTGTTTCCGTTCTCATGATTTGTACCAAGGTCAGGGTTCTTATAGGTCCATCCAGTTATACTTACACAGCTAAATTAAATGAAATTGAATTGTTACCCTTAGGGGGCTGTCCATACAAACACTCTTCTCATAGGGATGATACAGCACCATAGTCTCGATTATTCTAATCATAGTCAGTCTGTAAGAGACACAAAAGGAAGAAATAATGCAGTGAAATTGTGGTGCAGTAAAAAAAAAGCAAAACAACTACACTCTATATCTATAGGAAGGTGCATAGATGGGAAACACCCCAAATGGACAGACAATTCCTCATCCATATTAAGCCCATTGGGGTCCTGGTGTTGAGTTCAATTATGTAATAGGACTCCACATGCCTGAGTGTTCTAACTCCATTACCCCCTCGATTGCTGGCTGGCATTCTGTCAATGATAAAAACACTGAGTTTAGTAATGTCTCTGTTGTGATGTGTTTTGAAGTGCCTGGCTACATGAGTGACTGATTTGGTATGTTCTATCTATCTATCTATCTATCTATCTATCTATCTATCTATCTATCTATCTATCTATCTCTATATATCTATATCTAAATGTCTCTCTCTCTCTCTCTAAATATATATATATTCAGTGAAAAAACCACAGGTTTCAGGGACATTATAGTTAGTTGGACATTTCACTCATATAAAACCAGAGAAATTTGTCCGTTATAGTTCGTAGAGCTAAGTATAACTCGCGCCCCCGCAATGCACTGCTGATGACGTCCCATATTACATCACTCATGACATGGTCAGTGACATCACTGATGACATCTCAAATGACATCACTGATGACATCATCCAGTGACTGAGTGTTTCTGAAAAGTTTAACAATGTTATCTTTATATACGCCGAGGTGTATTGAACAAAAAGAGTGGGTGTATGAGTGTGTGTATGGATGACATTGTAGGTGCGTGACTGACTGTACAAGTGAGTGATTAAACGTGTCTTAGTGAATGCATGGGTGAGTGACTAATCTGTGTGAATGTCTGTATCAGTCTGCGATTAGGTGTGTAAGTGGCTTCATAGGTTGGTGAGTAGCTACATGAGTGTCTATATGGGTTAATAATTGGTTGTCTGAGTACCTGTAAGGGTGCCTGAGTGTCTGTGTGGGTGGGTGGGGGGTGTGACTCCCTGCATGGATGTGTGAGTGGGTGATTCACTGGGTGTATGGGTTCATGAGTGCATCTGTGAGGGGCTGTATGGGTGGGTAAGTATGTTTATGACTGTGTTGGTGAGTGAGTGGATGTCTCAATGATACATGTATGAGTAACTACATATGTGAAAGGCAGTATATGTGAGTGTTGGAGTATATAAGTGCTTATATGTTGAGAGTGAGTGATTGTGAGAGTGGCTGTATGGATGAGTGTGTGCTTGTATCAGTGATTGTATAAGAGAGTAAGTATGTGTTAGTATCTGTATGAATAAGTGAGGTGGTGTGTGTATAACTGTATAATGAGTAAATGGCAGTGTGATTGATTCTTTGGGTGACTGACTAGGTGTGTGAGTAACTCTATGCGTAAGTGGCAGTGTGTGAGTATCTGTATAGGTGTATGAGTGCATATATCAGTGGCTGTATTGATCAGTGACTGCATGTATGAGTGACTGTATGGGTGAGTGGATGTGTGTGTAGACCTATGAATCAGTGAGTGGGTATGTACTAACTGGTATTGGTGTGTCTATGGTTTTGAGAATGTTAGTCTGTATTTTTTGAGTAGGTGTATGAAACATTATATTAGGGTGTGAGGAGGTGCATCAGATATTAAATGGATGATGTCATCAGTGATGTCATTTGAGATGTCATCAGTGATGTCACTGACCATGTCATGAGTGATGTAATATGTGATGTCATCAGCAGTGCATTGCGGGGCCACGAGTTATAGTTAGCTCTACTAACTATAACGGCCGAATTTCTCTGGTTTTATATGAGTGAAATGTCCAACTAACTATAACGTCCCTGAAACCTGTGGTTTTTTCAGTGAATGTCTAAGGTTTTTTAAATGTTCATTTCTAACTATAACGTCCCTGAAACCTATGGTTTTTTCAGTGAATTTCTAAGGTTTTTCAAATGCTAATTTCTAACTATAACATAGTAGTCACGTTTGCAGAGTGGTGCAGAAAGGGGTCTGGGCCTCCGACCAGCGCTCAGGAATTCCACAGCATATGACTTACAGGAGGTACCAGGAGGGCTACTTGGCCGCCAAAGTCCCTCAGGAGTAAAGTGTACTTCATCCTCCAACCAGTACTGTACCAGGAGGCATGTTTGTAGAGTGGTGGAGAAAGGTGAGCCTCTGAAGACCTCTTAGCAATCCCACTGTGTGGGATTTACTGGAGGTAACAGGAGGGGTAGTTAGCCCCCAAGGTCAACCTTGGGCGTCAACTACCCCTCCTATTACCTCCAGTAAGTCCCACACAGCAGAATTGCTAAGTTCTCATACCAGGCCACACCCCCTTTCCCCACCACTCTGCAAACGCACTTCCTGGTGCGCTCTTGGATGGGGATTAAAGTCCCCGTCGCTGCTGGGGGTCTTTAGGAGCCAACTACCCTACCTGATACCTCCAGTATGCCCCAGATAGTGGGATTGCTGAGAGGTGGACACAGGCCACGCCGCCTTTCTTCACCACTCTGCAAATGTGCCTCCTGGTGCGTTCTGGGTTGGGGGATTAAGTCCCCTTGAATCCTGAGGGTCCCTGGGGGTCAACTAGCCCACCAGGTACCTCCAGTAAGCCCCACACTGCTAGATTGCTGAGAATGGTCCGAGGCCACGCCCCCTTTTTACACCACTCTGCAAACGCGCCTCCTGGCGCACTGCTGCTTGGGGGATGAAGTCCACTTTAGTCCTGAGGTCCTCAAGAAACAAGAGGACCGCATCGCCCCACCAGCAATGCACCAAAAGGCGCGTTTGCAGAGTGGTGTAAAAAGGGGCATGGCCTCAGACCACCTCTCAGCAATCCCACTGTGTGGGGCTTACTGGAGGTACCTGGTGGGCTAGTTGGCCCCTAAGGACCCTTAGCATTCAAGGGGACTTAATCCCGCAACCCAGAACGCTCCAGGAGGCGCGTTTGCAGAGTGGTGCAGGGAGGAGGTGGGGCCTCCGACAAGATGCCAGCTTTTCTTTTCTTTTTGTGTTTTCAGAAGGGGGGCTGTGTGGCCTCCCTTCTTTTAGTATTTTTTGGGCCCTGGGGACCCCATCCCCCAGGGCCTGACCCATTTTTTTTACTTTAAAAAAAAAAAACACCGGGAAGGAGGCCGCGTGGCCCCCTTCCCTGTGCCACTTTTGGCCTTGGGGACCCTATCCCCCGGGTCCTGGCCTTGTTTTAAAAAAAAAAAAATTCTAGGAAAGGGGTGCTGCATGGCCCCCCTTCCCTGGGTCTCTCTAGGCCCCAGGGCCCCCATCCCCCAGAGCCTGGCCAGCCTTTATTTATTTATTTTTAATTTGGAGGGGGGCCGTGTGGCCCCCTTTCTGAGGCCAATTATGGCTCCGGGGACGCCATCCCCCAAGGCTTTGCCTCTTTTTTTTAATCATTTTTATTTTGGAGGGGGGCTGCGTGGCCACCCTCCAGTGGCAAATTATTGCCCCGGAGATCCCATGCCCGGGGCCTGGCCACACATTGGGGACCGCGGGAGCCCCAATGCCCTCGCGATCCCAGCCGGCTCTCCGCCTCCTGCGGGAGCTGGCATTGCTTTTGGACAAGGGGAGCTGCTGACATGCAGCTCCCCTTGTCCAAAAGCAATTTGCTTCGCTTCATGGAAGCGAGAGCAGGATTTCTGCTCTCACATCCATGAAGCGAAGCAGAGATTTGCAATGAGAGCCGTGCTCCAGCCCTGTCATTGCAAACTGCAATGTCCCGGGGTAGGCACCCTGGGACATTGCTGGAGCCGGCCCTGGGGGGTGGCGGTCCCCAGGGCCATAAAGGGCTCCAGGAGGGTGGCCGCACGGCCGCGCGGCCCCCCTCCCAACTTGTAAATAGCCCCGGGGAGGTGGTGGTCCCCGGGGCTGGGGGTCTGCTACGGACCCCCGTATTTGAATAATTAGTGCCCCGGGGAGGTGGTGGTCCCTGGGGCAGTATGGGGGGCCTCAAGCCCCCCATACAGTTTTAGAAAGTAGCCCCAGGGAGGTGGCATTCCCCAGGGCTTGGGGGGCTGTGAGGTCCCCCCACCCTATTTAATTTCAAGCCCCGGGGAGGTGGCAGTCCCCAGGGCAGTGTGGGGCCGAAGGAGCCCCCCTACGCATCTTAATAAGAAAGCCATGGGGAGGTGCCGGTCCCGGGGGCTGCGCGTGGGCCACGTGCCCCAGCGCATTATCAGAAATGCCCCGGGAGGTGGCGGTCCCCAGGGCTGCGGGGGACCCCGTGGGCCCCTGTACCACAATTAAACATTGCCCCGGGACCTTGCCCACCCGGGGGCTTAAAAAAAAGAAATGCAGGAGACCGCGCTTCGTTTTTTAAAAAATTCTGCCGGATTCGCGAACCTGACGCTATTTTGGCCGAAAATTTAAAAAATAATGCTTATTTTGGCCCTGAGGGTCCCTGTGATACCCCCTGATCAGGCCTAGGGGGTCAGGGTATTTCTACCCTGCCCCCTTTTCTTTTTTTAACCATTTTCAACCCTTTTTTCTTGTGACTCGGTTTTACTGAGTCACAAGATGGCTGCCAACACTTCTTGGTTTGGAGTGTTGGCAGCCAATCAAAATGATGCTCGTGATCGGGAAGGTTCGCGAATCCACCACGGTCACCAGATATCGATATTTTTTATTTTTAAATTTCTCAAAAACTACTGAACGGATTTACACTATTTGAAGCAAAGAGTGCACTCTGGACCAATAGCTACCTCTCTGCCAAATTTGGTGTAATTCCGTTCAGCAGTTCGGGCTGTAGCCGCGACAAAAGTTCCTATGGAAATTAACATGGAGAAAATGCATTTTGGGACCCCCCCTTTTTTCTCGTCCCCCGCTTGACGATTCACCCCAAAACTTTCAAGACAGGAGCTGACCAGAGCGGGCCATTAGTTTTTAATATTTCGTGAAGATTTGTCAAACAGTGCCAAAGATATTGGCAAATCAAAAACGCTTTTCCTATGGAAACTAGGTCCTTACTATGACTACCAGTAGGTAAAATATATATATATATATATATATATATATATATATATATATATATATATATATATTTATATAGATATATATATATATAAGCTCCAGGTTTTCACCTCTGCTTCTGCACTCACGGGAGAGGGTTATCCAATTCATTGGATTCAAAGTGCAAACAAATGCGTTTCGGCAAATGCCTTTTTTAATGTTGGGGGGGCGCCATTGTGCTTTGTCATTATATACATTACAGACAATAGGTTGCCTTCAAATCATTATTATCAACAATGGACTACCAAATGTACCCCGTGACAATCGATTCAATGAGCGCCATCGTGGAGCTTGTCTTAATTCACTTAATTAATTTGGTGGTTATGGATGTTGAATCCTTATACACTAGTATTAACCACTCGGATGGCATAGTGGCTACTAAATACTTTCTGGACAATAGGGATATCAGCATGAAAGAGCATAACCGTATGTTGATTGAAATGACAGAAATGTGTCTATTTAATAACTATTTTTCTTTTGATCAGGTTATGTACCAGCAGTTAAGAGGGGTGGCTATGGGGGCATGCTTCTCCCCCAGCTACTCATGCCTTCATGTTGGCTGGTGGGAGGAATGTGTCCTCATGACTCAGCATAAAGAATAGTATGGACGGATTAAGCATTACTGGCGTTATATAGATGACATCTGTTTGATTTGGGATGGTACTCGAGCTAGTGCACTGGAGTTTGTTAATGCTATTAACTCTAATGAGTTAAATTTGAAATTTACAGCTACAATCGATGACAAATGTGTAGAATTTTTAGATGTTTTAGTATATATTAATGAGAATAGAATCCACACTAAACTTCATCAAAAACAAACTGCCGGTAATTCAATTTTACATGCAGATAGCTCCTACCCCCAGCACCTGATCAAAAGTATACCGTACGGCGAGTTTATGCGTATTCGCCGAATTTGCAGTTTAGACACAGACGCACAAATCTGTCAGCAGGAGGCCCTCTGTAGATTTTTAGAAAGGGGTTACAAGTTGACTCAACTGACTATGGCACTAAAAAGAGCAAATGCCCGCCCTAGAGAGGAGCTTCTTACACCTAAGGAATGCAATGCCTCGGCTAAGACATTGCCTGTAACAGACAATGATACTGAAATACGGAATGTTAGACTGATAACTACTTTTAGTCTGCAAGAAAAAAAAAATCGTAAAATCATTTATGCTAATTGGCCAATAATACTCACCGACATTACACTAGGTTCCATTTTACCTGCTTTACCTGACATTACTTTCAGGAGGGCACCCTCTATGAGGGATGCTCTAGTGAAACCAAGTCCTGAAATTTTGCCTAAGAGTACTTGGCTTGTCAGTAGGGGTTTTCATAAATGTACTTCATGCCGTGCCTGTACTTTTGCTAAAAACATAACACACTATGTGACGGCATTCAGTGACAAAAGAATAGAAATAATGGAATATTTAACATGTTGTACTGAATTTGCCGTCTACATTCTTCGGTGCACGTGCAACCTTGCATATATAGGGAGTACAAAACTCCCTGTACATAAAAGAGTCCTACAGCATGTCAGGGCAATTGTGAACTCAGACTCCAGCTATCCAGTTGCTAGGCACTTTAAACTAGTTCATCAGAATAAATTGAAAGTTCTGTCATATTCTGTTCTAGGTGCCTTTCCCATCCCCGGACGGGGAGGGAACCGAGAGAGAAGTTTGTGCCAAATGCAATCGCATTTTATCTTAGCACTAGATACCAAAATGCCTAATGGTATGAACACCAGTGAGGACATGCACCATTTTTTATAATCAATTTTTTATAATCAACTTTTTATATCAATTTTTATATCAAAAGGTTTTTTTTATAATTAATTTTTTGTGATCAATATAAATCGTATTTTAAGACTGTCCTCAGCACATAAGCAAGTACTCTAACAACATGTGCAAAAATGTTAGTGTGTTCCTTTAAGGTCTATTAAATTCCAAATTATCTGTGTGCCAAAAATCTCAACTGTTTGATGCTGCTGAAATGCTCTTTTATGATTTGGTTGAACTTGCATTCTAGCACTTTATTCTTGCTTGGCTTTAATATGCTGCTAGTTGTTTGTATTTTTGCACAGCACCTATTTGCACAACGTTGTAAGTTTAGCACTTTTTTGCACTTTACAGATTGGTTTAATGTCATTTGGAGTGTGACTACATATTGTGTATTAATAGGCTTTATGTGATAACCTTTTATTATGTACTGGTTGTTTATTATAACTACAAGTGAGTTTGCTAATTAATTGAAACATTCATTTCATTTATAGGTTTTTTAGATAACGATCAAAATTTGGGTCTAAGTATAATAGTGTTATCTCCAGACTCATAAGATTCGAGCTGGTGTTTATATGTGTATTACCCAGTTACTATGTGATTTATCCTATTGGGATTTTTTAAATAATTTTGCACTTGCAATTTATTTATTTACTGGGGAGTATATGAACTATATGAAAATTGATTATCATTTTTGCACTTGCACTTTATATGTATATATAATCGACTTCGCATTTATCTAATGTTGAGATGACCCTTCGATTGGGTATCCTAAGAGTTAACTTACCAGTTAGAAGTTTTGTTAAACTTATCCAGTACTGTATTTTGCACAAAATAGGTTCCCCATTTTTCCATCAATAATCGGGTAAATAATGAATATATTGGTTCATTGGGCCATTCTGAATTAATTTTGATGTGTTAAGATCATTGTAAGTCAATCCTGTTTACCAGTCTGTTTTCTAGTTCTTTTACTGTTGATACGTTTTGTTTTGATGGTGGGTTGTGAACAATTTGTATTTAGAGGGTTCCCGGATCACGAGGCACGTCATGTGATCAAGCTCGCGTGATGCGAGCGAAACGCGTCAGGGCAGGCATTATGCCTGTGTATTCTGTGGAGACTATGCTGCAATAAAACTCTTCACTGCTTTGCACTACTTAATGTTGCTTTGATTATTTGGAGCGTTATGAGGTCTGTGCCTGGATTTCCTGTCGGCGATTGTCAGGCCAGGGTTTGAAGTTGGATATATATATATATATATATATATATATATATATATATATATATGCTCCAGGTTTTCACCTCTGCTTCTGCACTCACGGGAGAGGGCTATCCAATTCATTGGTTTCAAAGTGCAAACAGATGCGTTTCGGAAAATGCCTTTTTCAATGTTGGTGGGCACCATTGTGCTTCATCGTTATATACATTACAGACAATAGGTTGCCTTCAAATCATTATTATCAACAATCGACTACCAAATGTACCCCGTGACAATCGATTCAATGAGCGCCATCGTGGAGCATGTCTTAATTCACTTCATTAATCATTAATGATAGTAATCCTAGATGATAAACGGAAATCCATCCGTTCTAATACTCAAACTTTTATTCATATTAAACATAATCTCATTCCGAACATCGTGTCCGTCAACACTAGTTCACTATCATGCCCTGTCCAAGGGCTTTAATTTTGGAACAGACATTGAGTATCTTGAGGAACTTGGTTTTCTTTGAACAGTTGAATACAAATTGAACAAGGTGTGCAGTAGAGGTTGTAATTGTAATTGCATTTATTGTAATTGCATTTATATAGCACCTACCCCTGACGAGGCTTCAAATTGCTTTTTCAGCGAGCACCCTACTCCGGAACCCAAAAAAGATTAGTGGTGTATTAGTGTATGGAAATATGAAATTAATTTGAGCAGTGGACATGTTTGTCTGTTATTTGGATTGAAAAGGATAGTGGAGGGATAGAAGATGGAAGGGTTTGCATTTATATAGTTATATTACCGTGTGTATGGTCAACACCCTGTATGGCCTTCAGCTGTGTGCAGCAGGGGGTTGGCTATGGCCAGACCCTGTAGCTAACCCACCTGGAGGAAGCCAACCTCCCTGCAGGTAGCCTACCCCAAGCTGCAGACTTGTGTTGCATGGGGTTGGCTGCAGGGCCTGGCTTGCAACCGTCAGGCCCTGTGACCTAACCCCCAGCGGGCTACTAAACCCACACTGTGCACAGCCTTTGGCGTGGCCAGTGTAGGACTGTGTAGGATTGACCTTTGGGCACTGAGAACCTCATTCCCCGGGGCAAAACATATACATTATGGGGAGGTGGACATGCAGATCTCTCCCCGACCCTCAACTGGTTCCGAAGACCTCAATCTAAGGTAATGGGGGCATGCAGCCCCCCTCCTCGAGCCCTAATGGTCCCTGGGGACCCCATCCCCAGGGCCAAATACAATAAAAAAGGCCCCCTTCTTAGGCCAGATAGAGCCATTCCCCCACTGCCATTCATTTTTTAAAAGGGGAGGGGACCATGTATCCCACCTCTCCAAGCCTTCTTAGGCCCCAGGGAACCCATCCCCTGGAGCCATCCATTTTTTGTTAAGGGGCAGAAGGGCCATGTTGCCCCCTCCATGAGCCTTTTTAGACCCAATGGACCCCATCCCCTGGGGCAGAGTAATTAGTAAAGGGGGGTGGACATGTGGCCCCCTCCCTAAGCCTAATTAGGCCCCGGGGACCCTATCCTACACAGCTGAAATCGAAATAAAAAGGGTGCATGGCCCATCTACCCAAGCCTCATTAGGCCTTGGGGACCCCATCACCCAGGGCTGTATTTTTTAAAGTGGAGTGGGGCCCTGTGGCCCCCATCCCTGAGCCTCATTAAGTCCTCAGGACTCCATCCCCCAGGGCTGTATTTTTGTTCTGGGTAGGGGAGCCATGTGCTCCCACCCCTTATTCAATATGTTGGGCCTTGGGGGATGGGGTCCCCGGGCCCTAATACTGCTCGGGGAGGGGGACATGTACCATCTCCCTTAAAAAATAAATTTCATCCTGGAGGATGGGGCCCCCAGGGCCCAAAATGGCTCAGGAGAGGGGCCTTGTGCCACCCTCCCCTTTGTAAGTAGATTGGGCCTCGGGGGGATAGAATCCCGCAGCTAAAAACAGCTCAGGAAGGGGTGCATGCACCCCCTGTCCTTAAATATACTCAGTCAGGTAGGACGGGGTCCCTTGGGCCCTAAATAAGTGCTGGGAGGGAGTCCTACTGACACCCCCTCCATATATATCTATATATATCTATCTATCTATCTATCTATATATCAAGGGCAAGTGTTGCCCGAAACGCGTAATCCGAGGAAACAATAAATAACTTATTTGCCTTAATATCCAGTGGTTCGTGGTTCCTTTTTGGCGGAAGCAAGCGAGTGTGTGGAGTCGAGAGAGGACCGTCTGGTGGTTTATATATATATATATATATATATATATATATATATATATATCCACCACCAAGCTTACACGATATAGTAAGCACGAGCCACACCAATCCAAGTTTTCAAGTTAGATGTTTATTCCGGGCACAAACGACGCGTTTCGAGCTAAACAGCTCTTGGTCACATGACCTTTGCTCGGAGTTTACTCTTTTTTTTTATAATTTGCGTCACACACGACGCCAGACATAAAAGAAAGACTGTGAATAGATTTAAAGTTCCATGTTACATACGTGAAAAAATACACACATTATATTTAAGTGACTTTTGAATAAGAAAAATAAATAATACATTTCATTTCACATTGTATGATCAGCATAGCATTAAATATATACGACTCTTTTAATTTCTCATGATAGAATTTCAACTTAATTATTTTAATCTTAAATATTTTTAAATAGGCAGTGGCAAAGGACCTCAAATTCCAAATTAATGTGAATGATTAATACAACAAACCGATCAGGTGTTATCCATGAAATCTTGGGTCTAGTACCCCCAAACCATCATACCTTTGATTTTATTCAGTAATTCATCATAATGAAGATTATAAAATAATATGTTTATATAATATCATTTAGATCCTCCCCGTGTTGATTGAGACAGAACAGGTTAAGTGCCCAGTGCTTATGGATTGCTCCCATCACGGTTTACTACTCGGTAATCAGTAATCAAATATAGGATGTAGTACCCCATTTACGTGCTCTTAGCTTCTATGTTTTAGTTCGTGTTGAAAGTGGCTGGGAGCTATCTGGAGGATCTGTAAACAATAAGTTGACATAATGTTAGTGAAAATCAAACAATTAAATATTTATATATTCTATCAAAGGAATTTATAGATTAAACATGTCAATAATTAGCCAACCGCTATCTTTAAGCACCAAAAAGAAAAGAAAAAGTGAAAAGTAAAAATAAAAGATAAATAACAAACCATCAGGCACATGCATCATCCGAAAATCGGGTCGCAAACGGGCAGATTCGCAGAATCTGCCCCTTTGCGACCTGTATTTTTGCATTTGGGATGCATCATCCCAAATGCAAAAATCGCAATTTAAGGAATCGCACAATTGCGATTACTTAAATTGCGATTGCATTTAAGGAATCACAAATTGAGATTCCTTAAATGCAATGCAACAAAGTTAAAAAATTAGCGATTTCGCTACTAGGGGGCGCAATTTACCATGAAGTTGAACTTCATGGTAAATTGCAAAAACTTTAAAAAATGCACTAAAATCCATTTTTTAAAGTTTTAGGTTACACACACACATGCCCTTGGGGCATGTGTGTGCGCAACATGGGTGCACATCATAATTTCAGGGGTGCAACAGGGTGTCATTTTGACACCCTTGAAATTGCATGACAATTTGCGAGTACCTACTGGTACTCGCAAATTGCTCATGCAATCTCCAATTCATTCCTATGGGCCTGTAGGCCCATAGGAATGAATGGGACGGCATTCCTTAATTGCGACTCGCAATTTGCGAGTCGCAATTAAGGAATGTTTAGGAATCGCTATTTTTATAGCGATTCCTACATGCATAGGCTTTTGCGATTCCTTAATTGCGATTCCTTAATAATCGCAATTAAGGAATCGCAAAAGCCTACCTTGATGCATGTGCCAGCATATCACATAATTCTCCAATACAAACAAATAATACAATAAATTTATAAACTCCAGTTCCTGAAATCAAATCAAGAATAAGGCAGAATTATAGATGTACATGCATCTCCTCATCGTTATTCATTCCAAACGGAAAAACACTCCCAGCTTGTAGAATAAACCTAGATTCAGACCTTCTCAGGGATTGGACTCGGTCCCCCCCCCTTGGGTTATTGTGGATGGTATCAAGGGCAAAGTATTTTGCAGATGTCCAATCTCCATTGTGTGCCTGATTAAAATGTCTTGCTGTGCTGTAACTAAAATCCTTGTTCGTGATAGCTCGCCAGTGCTCTAAAATTCTTTTCTTTACTGGGAACGTGGTTGATCCAATGTACCACTTGCCACAAGGACAAGTGATCACATAAATTACAAAATCAGTTCCACAACTAATATTCTTTTTAATGATCCACTGTCTGTTAGTTCTTTGTAACTTAACTTCCCTCACGTTCTGACTATTGCTACACGCTTTACACTTTCCACACTTGTGGAATCCCCCAGCTCTCTCTAGCCAGTTGGGTTTGCGCTGTTCCATGTGGCTCCTAACTAGCATATCCTTAAGTGAAGGGCCCTTTCTAAAGGTTATCGAGGGATGTTGTCCCAATTTCTCTCTCAACATACAGTCCTGCGTAAGGATATCCCATCTTTTCTTGATGATTTTACTAAACTGCGCAGATTGTGTGTTATATGTTGTAATCAATCTGATTGGAGATCTTTCCTCAGCTATCTTGGTTTTGGGAACTTTATAGAGAGCCTCACTTCTCTTGACGGAATCTGCTTTGCTTTCACCTAACTTTAGCATTTTGAGGGGATACCCTCTAGCTTGAAACCTGACCATCATTTCTTTTTTATTCTTCTGGTAGTTATCTTCCGAGCTACAATTTATTTTAGCCCGTAGGAACTCGCTGAATGGAATATTCCACCTAAAATTAGGTGGGTGGCAACTTGCTGAATGAAGTACAGAATTCCCTGCTGTGCTTTTTCTGAACAAATCTGTTACCAGTTTGTTGTCCTTAACAGTAAGCCTAATGTATAAAAAATCCACTGTGTGTTGGCTATGGTGCATAGTAAATTTGAGATTGACTGTATTGTGATTCAACTCATTTACAAAGTGCAAGAGGTCATCCTCTCTGCCTTCCCACACAAAAAGACATCATCGATGTATCTTAGCCATATATTGATTTTGCTGGTCCAATGCTCAAAGGGCTCACTCCAGAGCACCTGCTTCTTCCACCATCCTACCAAGAGATTGGCATAGCTGGGGGCGAAGCAGGTGCCCATTGAAGTCCCCTGTATCTGTTTATACAATACACCATTAAACACAAACACATTTTCCGTTAAACACATTTCTATCATTTGTAGTAGCATATGTGTGTGTGCCAATAGATGAATGCTTCTGGTTTTTAAAAAATGTTCACAAGCCTTGAGACCATCTATGTGTCTAACATTGGTGTAAAGGCTTTCAACGTCCAGACAGACTAACCAATGTTCTCTACTCCAATGTGTGCTCTCAATCTTCTGTAAAAAGTCCTTAGTATCCCTTATGTATGACGTTAAATCTTTAACATAGCCTGCCAAAAAATAGTCGACATAGATAGAGACATTCTCAAAGAGGCTATTCTTTGAGGAGACTATTGGGCGACCAGGTGGATGTAGTGGGTCTTTGTGCACTTTGGGCAGCAGATAAAAAGTAGGTACCGTGGGTGTGTTATTCTTAAGGAATTGTTGCTCAACCCAATTGAGAAGATTATCTTCCGACCACCCCTTCAATAGATCAGAAAATCTTTTCTGTAGTTCAGTCAGATAGGATTTACCTACTCTAGCATAGCAGGTTGTGTCGTTAAGCTGCCTCATGGCCTCATGTATGTAATCTACCTTATCCCAAAGGATAATATTGCCGACCTTGACTGAGGGTTTTATTACAATACTTTCGTCACTTTTCAAGGACAATATAGCTTCCCCCTGAGCTCTGGTTATGTTAGAGCTATTCACAGGTTTCTTTAATAATTGTAAGATATCTTGGTTCACAGCTTCATGAAAGATATCTATATTGTCCTTAGCAATCTGTGGCATGTACTTTGATTTAGCTCTAAAACCCGTTGTGTTAGGTGTTACTGGGTCAATTCCCAGTTTAGATATTATGGCAATATTGACTGGATCAAAAGGATCTACCTCTTGCATTCCCTGGACCCCCGGTACATCTTCCAATTCTTGGAGTGATCTAAGTGTATTAATATCTTCAATACAAAGGGATGTAGGAAGTCTGCTCTCATGTGTAGTATGCAAGCCTTTCTTTTTTGCATTGTGTATTTTAAAGAGTTTGAGCTTGCGTACAAATAGATAAAGATCAATGCATGTCTGCGAGTAATCTAAGGGTGTGTCTGGACAAAAAGTAAGGCCTAGTTTAAGAACCTCTTCTTCAGTTTTAGTTATAAGTCTTTGTGATAAATTCATTACCGTTAGTTCTTGTCCATCCATTATTTCTCCTTTCGATTCTGGCCCCTTGTTCCCATGCCAGCGTTGTTGATTTTGCTTGCGGCGGTCTCGTCTTCTTTTGCTTTTGTTTTCCCTCCTCTGCCTCTGCCCCTTGTTCTCCCTCTTATTGACTGTTCGTTCAGTTCTTGCAAGAGGCGCAGTTCCTCGGAAAAAGAAACAATCTCGGAGGGGTTCGAGTTGCTACTGTCTATGGAACCAACATCAGAGCTCAGACTGGTGCCAGATTCCCTTCTCCCTCTATCAGCTGCTCCTAATGCTCGGTCTTTGTTGAGGTTAGAGTGGAGTTTGTCGAATTTTCTCGCGAAAGTTAAAATTCTTCCGCATCTGTAGTCTCGCTCGTCTCTCTCAAATTTCCTCTGTTTTCGTTCTATGATTTCCTTCTCAAAGGTGATAATTTTGTCATTCACCGTGGTCAGGACTTTCTTGACTTCATTTTGGTCAGGGTCCTTCGCCAACTCACCCAGTAAATTTTGTATCTGTTCCAACAGCTCCTTATGTTCGTCCCATGCGTTCTGTATAAGAATTTTCAGCATTATTTTCGAACAGGATGTGGTATTATCCATCCATGCTTTCAATACCTCTTGTTTAGGTTTATTCAACGTAGGCACTATGAAGATTCTAAGCCCTCTCGGTATGCGGTCGACATCTAGGTAACTATGGAGAGAGTTCGCCTCCCACCATCGGCTCAATTCCTTTCTCCTTAATTTTTCCAACATGTTGCCTTTTTGCTTGATGCTCGATGTTGTTGGCACTTGGGAAGCATTCATTCCCTCTCGACTGTTTTCCGTTGTTGTTTTTTTGAAGATTAGGCTTGCCGATGCCTCTCTGCCTTTCAGGAACTCCATTGCCCACAATGCACTTTGATCATCCGATCATCCAAACTTGGATTGCGTTGTGTCGGACTACTGTCCCAACGAACCCTGGCTGCTAACTCACCGGGTCTTGACCCCTTTAGACACTTACGGAATGTAGAAGTGTCGAAGTTGCTTTTTACGGAGCCGTGTCTCATCAGAGTCCGTGTTGCGGTGAGTTAATTGTGCCGCCGGCGGGCGTTTAATTTTGATTCTGCAAATCAAAGAAAAGACAGTGGCGCACAAAAACGCCCTTCCGTTCGGGTTGGGGCTCGTCTTGAGTGGGCGCCCCCACTCTCATACATCCACCACCAAGCTTACACGATATAGTAAGCACGAGCCACACCAATCCAAGTTTTCAAGTTAGATGTTTATTCCGGGCACAAACGACGTGTTTCGAGCTAAACAGCTCTTGGTCACATGACCTTTGCTCGGAGTTTACTATTTTTTTATAATTTGCGTCACACACGACGCCAGACATAAAAGAAAGACTGTGAATAGATTTAAAGTTCCATGTTACATACGTGAAAAAATACACACATTATATTTAAGTGACTTTTGAATAAGAAAAATAAATAATACATTTCATTTCACATTGTATGATCAGCATAGCATTAAATATATACAACTCTTTTAATTTCTCATGATAGAATTTCAACTTAATTATTTTAATCTTAAATATTTTTAAATAGGCAGTGGCAAAGGACCTCAAATTCATGTGAATGATTAATACAACAAACCGATCAGGTGTTATCCATGAAATCTGTATATATATATATATTCACTGAAAAAACCATAGGTTTCAGACACGTTATAGTTACAAATTAGCATTTAAAAAACCTTTGAAATTCACTGAAAAAACCATAGGTTTTAGGGACAGTTATAGTTACTTGGACATTGCACTCGTACAAAACCCGTGAAATTCCCCGTTATAGTTAGTTCAGCTAACTATAACTCGCGCCCCGCAATGCACTGCTGATGACGTCACATATTACATCACTCATGACATGGTCAGTGACATCACTGATGACATCACTGATGACATCTCAAATGACATCACTGATGACATCATCCAGTGACTGTGTGTTTCTGTAAAGTTTAAATATTTTTAATATATATAGGAAAAGACGTATTGAAGAATGAGTGGGTGTGTAAGTGTCTGTATGGATGATTTAGTAGGTGCGTGACTGACTCTATAAGTGAGTGATTTAACGTATCTTACTGAATGCATGGGTTAGTGACTAATCTGGGTGAATGTCTGTATCCGTCTGTCTGTTGCTGTGTAAGTGGCTGCATGTGTTTGTGAATAGCTAAATGAGTGTCTATATGAGTTATTGAATGCTTGTCTGAGTATCTGTATGGGTGCCTGAGTGTTTGTGTGGGAGGGGTGTGTGCAACTCTGTGCATAGATGTGTGAGTGGGTAATTCACTGGGTGGATGGTTTCAAGAGTGCATCTGTGATAGACTGTATGGGTGGGTAAGTGTGTGTAAGAGTGTGTTAGTGAGTGAATGTATGTCCCAGTGGTACATGTGTCAGTAACTACATATGTGAAAGGCAGTATATATGTGTGTTGGAGTATATAAATAGCTATAAGCAAGAGTGAGTGATTGTGATAGTGGCTGTATGGATGAGTGTGTGCTTGTATCAGTGATTGTATAAGAGCGTAACAATGTGCTACTATTTGTATGAGTAAGTGAGCTGGTGTGTGTATAACTGTATAGGTGAGTAAATGGCAGTGTGTTTAATTATTTGCATGACTGACTAGGTGTCTGAGTATCTCTATGGATGAGTGGCGTTGTTTGAGTGTCTATATAAGAGTAAGAGTGCATATGATAGTCCTGTACTGAGTGACCGTAAGTATGAGTTACTGTACGGGTGAGTGAGTGGATGTGTGTGTGTGTAGACCTAAGAATCAGTGAGTCGGTATGTAGTTATTGGTGTTGGAGTGTCTATGGTTTTGCGAATGGCAGTCTGTAATTTAGAGTGGGTGTATCAAAGATTATATTAGGGTGTGAGGAGGTGCATCAGATTATCACGTTGATGATGTCATCAGTGATGTCATTTGAGATGTCATCAGTGATGTCATCAGTGATGTCACTGACCATGTCATGAGTGATGTAATATGTGACGTCATCAGCAGTGCATTGCGGGGCGCGAGTTATAGTTAGCTGAACTAACTATAACGGGGGAATTTCACGGGTTTTGTACGAGTGCAATGTCCAAGTAACTATAACTGTCCCTAAAACCTATGGTTTTTTCAGTGAATTTCAAAGGTTTTTTAAATGCTAATTTGTAACTATAACGTGTCTGAAACCTATGGTTTTTTCAGTGAATTTCAAAGGTTTTTAAATGCTAATTTGTAACTATAACGTGTCTGAAACCTATGGTTTTTTCAGTGAATTTCAAAGGTTTTTTAAATGCTAATTTCTAACTATAACGTGCCTGATACCTACGGTTTTTTCAGTGAATTTCAAAGGTTTTGTAAATGACAATTTTTAAATGTATTAATTGTTATATTAATTTTTTTCATACTGATTTACTACATTTTTAGAAACAATTTTTTTTTACATATTTTATTTTTAAATTACATTGTAATTACATTATACATTACATTACAAAAAATACTTTCTCAGAATGAATTACTTTAGTTTAAATACTTTGCACATAGGCAATAGACTTTTAAGTACAGTAGTTACAGTTGTTGCAATGGGCAACACATTTTCAAACACAATGCAACATTCAGCTCAATGTGAATTTCTAGTTAAATGCAATTAGTTACTTTATGGATTACTTTTCTAACCACAGGACTGGATCCTAGATTCAGTCCTGGTACATCTCCTGTAAACAGTTGAGTAAAAGCGTTTTGGTTACAGTCGTGATTTTTAAGGAATATTATTGTATTTTAAAAGTTGACACTTAGAAACTTTTTCTCATAGAATCACCAATGTTATCCTATGGAAGGAAATTCACTTAGCAGGTAAAAACTGTTATCGTTACTTTTTCTTACTCAGTGTTGGATCCTGGATCCAGCACTGGTGCATCTCCTGTAAACAGTTGAAAGAATGCGTTTAAGTCGTACAGGTGATTTTTAAGGAATATTTGTAGTTTGTAAAAATCAACACTTTGAAACTTTTTTGCTGAAGACCAGACAATGGATTCCTATGGAAGAAAATATAAGTTACTGGTAAGTACGGTTAAAATTACTTTTCAGGGTCAGTGCTGGGCTAAAAGATGCAGCACTGGGTTCTCTCCTGATAACAGGTGAGTAAATTGGTATTCGTACTTTGGTTGATTTTAGAGGAATATTATAAAGTTCAAAAACTCCACACTTAGAAGAATTTCCAAGTGAAACCAGTCAATGTTAGCCTATGAAGGTAATTCAAGTTACCGGTAAGTACGGTTAAAATTACTTTTCAGGACCAGTACTGGGCTGAAAGATGCAGCACTGAGGTCTCTCCTGATAACAGGTGAATAAATCAGAATTCGTATTTCGGCTGATTTTAGAGGAATATTTTAATGTTTCAAAAATCAACACTTAGAAACTTTTTCAGCAAAAAGCAGGCAATGATATCCTTTGGAAGGAAATTCAAGTTACTGGTAAGTACGGTTAAAATTACTTTTGAGGATCAGTACTGGGCTGAAAGATGCAGCACTGAGGTCTCTCCTGATAACAGGTGAGTAAATCGGAATTCGTATTTCGGCTGATTTTAGAGGAATATTTTAAAGTTCCAAAACTCCACACTTAGAAGAATTTCCAAGTGAAACAAGTCAATGTTAGCCTATGGAAGGAAATTCAAGTTACTGGTAAGTACGGTTAAAATTACTTTTCAGGACCAGTACTGGGCTGAAAGATACAGCACTGAGGTCTCTCCTTATAACAGGTGAGTAAATCGGAATTCGTATTTCGGCTGATTTTAGAGGAATATTTGTATGTTTCAAAAATCAACACTTAGAAGAATTTCCAAGTGAAACCAGTCAATGTTAGCCTATGAAGGAAATTCAAGTTACTGGTAAGTACGGTTAAAATTACTTTTCCGGATTAGTACTGGGCTGAAAGATGCAGCACTGAGGTCTCTCCTGATAACAGGTGAGTAAATCGGAATTCGTATTTCGGCTGATTTTAGAGGAATATTTTAAAGTTCCAAAACTCCACACTTAGAAGAATTTCCAAGTGAAACCAGTCAATGTTAGCCTATGGAAGGAAATTCAAGTTACTGGTAAGTACGATTAAAATTACTTTTCAGGACCAGTACTGGGCTGAAAGATACAGCACTGAGGTCTCTCCTTATAACAGGTGAGTAAATCTGAATTCGTATTTCGGCTGATTTTAGAGGAATATTTGTATGTTTCAAAAATCAACACTTAGAAACTTTTTCAGCAAAAAGCAGGCAATGATATCCTATGGAAGGAAATTCAAGTTACTGGTAAGTACGGTTAAAATTACTTTTGAGGATCAGTACTGGGCTGAAAGATGCAGCACTGAGGTCTCTCCTGATAACAGGTGAGTAAATCGGAATTCGTATTTCGGCTGATTTTAGAGGAATATTTTAAAGTTCCAAAACTCCACACTTAGAAGAATTTCCAAGTGAAACCAGTCAATGTTAGCCTATGAAGGAAATTCAAGTTACCGGTAAGTACGGTTAAAATTACTTTTCAGGACCAGTACTGGGCTGAAAGATGCAGCACTGAGGTCTCTCCTGATAACAGGTGAGTAAATCGGAATTCGTATTTCGGCTGATTTTAGAGGAATATTTTAAAGTTCCAAAACTCCACACTTGGAAGAATTTACAAGTGAAACCAGTCAATGTTAGCCTATGGAAGGAAATTCAAGTTACTGGTAAGTACGGTTAAAATTACTTTTCAGGACCAGTACTGGGCTGAAAGATACAGCACTGAGGTCTCTCCTGATAACAGGTGAGTAAATCGGAATTCGTATTTCGGATGATTTTAGAAGAATATTTGCACAATGGTGAAGGGAGGGGGCGGGGCCTGAGGTGACATCTGTGCAAACGCGCCCCGTGGTGCGTTTTAAGTTGGGGGATTAAGTCCCCTTGAATCCTGAGGGTCCCTAGGGGCCAACTAGCCCACCAGGAACCTCCAATATGCGCCAGGGGCTGCGTTGCAGAGACGTGTAGAGAGGCCACACCCCTTTTACACCTCTCTGCAACACAGCTCTGTGGCGCTTTCTGGATGTACCTGTTGGGCTAGTTGGCCCCCAGGGACCCTCAGGATTGAAGGGGATTTAATTCCCCATCTTAAAACGCGCCACGGGGCCTGTTTGCACACATGTCACCTGAAGCCCCGCCCCTCCCTTCACCACTGTGCAAACGCGCCCGTGGCGCGTTTTAAGTTGGGGGATTAAGTCCCCTTGAATCCTGAGGGTCCCCGGAGTCCAACTAGCCCACCATATACCTCCAAAAAGCGCCACAGAGCTGCGTTGCAGAGAGGTGTAAAAGGGGTGTGGCCTCTCTACACGTCTCTGCAACGCAGCCCCTGGCGCATATTGGAGGTTCCTGGTGGGCTAGTTGGCCCCCAGGGACCCCCAGTATTCAAGGGGAATTCGTTCCCCCTCTGCAAACGCGCCAGGGGCGCGTTTGCAGAGTGGTGAAGGAAGGGGCGGGGCCTGCGGGCCCGATCGTTTTAAAAAAAAAAAAAAAATTTGTCCCCTGAAAGGGAGCTGTGTAGCCCCCTTCCTTTTTCCTGTTTTTGGGCCCTGGGGACCCCATCCCCCAGGGCCTTACCCCTTTTTTAAATTTTATTTTATTTAAAAAAACGGGAAGGGGGCCGCGTGGCCCCCTTCCCTGGGCCTGTATTGGCCCCGGGGACCCCATCCCCCGGGGCATGGCCTTTTTATTTTCTTGGGAGGGGGCTGCGTGGCACCCCTCCTCAGGCCATTTAAGGCCCCGGGGACCCCATCCCCCGGGGACGGCCTTTCCATTTTTTTTTTTCTTTTTTGGGGAGGGGGGCCGCGTGGCCCCCCTCCTGGGCCACTACTTGCCCCAGGGACCCCATCCCCCGGGGCTGGCCCTCTCCGTTGGGGACTGTGGGGGTCCCCAATCCCCCCACAGTCCCGCCGGCTCCCACGTCCCTTGGGAGCCGGCATTGCTGTTCCACATGGGGAGCAGCTGACATGCTGCTCCCCATGTGGAAAAGCAATCTGCTTTGGATATTGGAAGAGAGAGCAGGTTTCCTGCTCTCTCTTCCAATATCCAAAGCAAGTTTGCAATGACAGGACGGGAGCCGCGAGGCTCCGTCCTGTCATTGCAAACAGCAGTGTCCCGGGGGTAGGCACCCCGGGACACTGCAGGAGCCGGCCCTGGGGGGTGGCGGTCCCCAGGGCCATCAAGGGCTCCAGGAGGGGGGCCGCGCGGCCCCCCTCCCTACATCAGCACAGCCCCGGGGAGGTGGTGGTCCCCGGGGCTTCGGGGGTCCAAAACAGACCCCCATTTTAATTTGTTAGTGCCCCGGGGAGGTGGCGGTCCCCGGGGCGTGTGGGGGGGCTGGAGCCCCCCCACACAGGTTGTTTAATTTTTTTTAAAAAAGCCCCGGGGAGGTGGTGGTCCCCGGGGCTGCGGGAGGGCTCAGAGCCCTCCCGCACCATTTTAAAAAAAGCCCCGGGGGTGGCGGTCCCCGGGGCTTGGGGGGCCCTTTGAGGCCCCCACACATAAAATTAAACCCCCACCATGCCCCCGGGACTTGGGCCACCCGGGGGCAAAATACAATCGAGCGCGGGAGACCGCGCTTCGATGTTTTTTCGGCAGGATTCGCGCACCCTGAGCGCATCCTGCCGATTTAAAAATTTTTTTTTTTTTTTTTGCCCAGGGGGTCCTTGTGGGACCCCTGAGCAAACCTAGGGGGTCAGGGTGTTTCTACCCTGCCCCTTTGTGCGCTTTGCGCACTTGTTTCTGTCCCTCGGTTCTACCGAGGGACAAAATGGCTGCCAACATTTCCTGAATCGGAATGTTGACAGCCAGCTGACAGCCAATTAACATGCAGCTCGTGATCGGGACTGTGCGCGCAGGGTGCGCTGAGGGTACGCGGACCCTACTCGGCCATAGATATCACTAACTTTTTACTTTTCATTTTCTCAGCAACTACTGAACGGATTTACACCATTTAACAAAAGGGTTCTTTCTGAACCAAGAACTACCTCTTTGCCAAATTTGGTGTAATTCCGTTCAGCAGTTCGAGGCTGTAGCCGTGTCTAAAGTTTCCTATGGAAAAGTGCATGGGGAAAACACGTTTTGGGACCCCCCTTTTTCTCGGCCCCCGCTTGACGAATCCCCCGAGACTTTCAGGGTAGGAGCGGACCGGAGCGGGCCACAAAGTTTGAAAATTTCGCGAAGATACGTCAACCGGCAAGAGAGTTATTTCAAATAGAATGTCGCGGATTTCCTATGGATAATAGGTTGTAACTATAACTATCTACTGGCGACCGCCAGTAGATAATATATATATATATATATATATATATATATATATATATATATATATAACCTACTGGCGGTCGCCAGTTGGTAGTTATAGTTAGGACCTTGTTTCTATTCAAAAAGTGTTTTTTCTTTAGCCAATATCTTTGGCGCCGTTTGACGAATCTTCACGAAATTTTCAAAACTAATGGGGCGCTCCGGTCAGCTCCTGTCTTGTAAGTTTTGCGGTGATTCAACAAGCGGGGGCTGAGAAAAAAGGGGGGTTCCAAAATGTGTTTTCTCCATGTTAATTTCCATTGGAAACGTTTGTCGGGCTACAGCCAGAACTGCTGAACAGAATTACACCAAATTTGGCAGAAAGGTAGCTCTTTGTCCAGAGTACACTCTTTGCTTTAAATGGTGTAAATCCGTTCAGTAGCTTTTTGAATATTAAAGGAAAAACAAATTTATATATCTGGTAGGAGCCTAACCACACATCTTATTGTGAGATCTGATTGGCTGTCAGCACTTCATCCAAGAAGTGTTGGCAGCCATCTTGGGACCAATATACATGATAGCACCCCATTAAAATGCATTGTAGTGAATGGAAGGTTTTGAGGGTCACCAAAAGGAGAACGTATAAAGGGTGATAACAGACTTCAGTTACATTATAAATCATTTGTTGATGGTACCATACTAATTTTAGGAATTGTGGTGTGTTCTAAGGTAATTTTGCCCTGTGAAAAAGCCTTCTGCTGGGATAACGTGAATCATGTTTGAGTGAAAACTATTTTCTCATGCTTTTCCCATAGAGGTTTGGAAGGTGCTCCAGAAGCTAAAATGAGAGCATATTTTCTGTAAATTCACATTATCTTTCTCAGTCATGTGAGAATGAAGTCTGACATTCTCATTAAAACATGTACATCCAACAAGGGCAGAGACTGTCAGTTGATTCATTTGTGTTCTACTGCAGCTTCCCAGAGTGTTCTAAAGAACGACTAGAGCGCTAACAGTCTTACTGATGACAAAAGAATGGCACACCTGAAGCCATCTTCATTGGAATTGACTGGTAACACTTAAAACATTTAATTTAAAAAGGAACAAAATGAGGAGGTTCATTTTGCCATAGAAATTATGATTAGTGCTGTAGAAAGAAAAATTAGGGCAAATTTTGAGTGACTTCTCAAATTCTCATCTATTTCATTAAAAAATTCTGACATGCTGACTCAAATATGCACTTTTAATGCCAGCAGCAGACTTCCAGTTAACTCCCTGGTGAGCAGTAGCTTTACTACAGTGATCTAATGAGCAACTAGAGTGCTAACATTCTGAATTTATGGCAAATGTGAGACACATCTGAATGCCTTCTTGATGGAATCAAAGTAAAAACTGAAAGCATTTCCTACTGAGGAGACTGCAGTAAATGAGGAAATTAGGAAATTTATAACAAATAAGTCTCCCAAGATGGCCACCAGAGAAAAAAGAGCCCAAATGAAGTACAGATATCACCCAGATGTAGCCCACGTATAGCCCAATGTCAGAAGTGTGCAAAACACTTTTTATTTTTTGTTTTTTTGCAGTTTTTTATAGGGCAGACTGGTCAGGTATTGGAGTGTTGCATCTTACTTGGACCCCTTATTGTGTATTTTGCACGAAGTCTTGAGATTGATCTTGCGAAACATTGAACTTTATTATTCTGTTAAAGTGAAGTTGCTCTGAGCCGGGCTTTGTAACATCCGTTCTTACCTATTGGTTTTAATTAATTCTCATTGTATTGTATTAAGAAAGAGGATTTACTGTTTTTATGTGCACTTTTATGATCTATGTGTCTAAATCAGATCAAATAAAGTTTATTGAATTGAATTGAAGTCTCCCAAGATGGCCACCAGAGAAAAAGGAGCCCAAATGTAGCACAAATATCACCCAGATGTAGCCCACGTATAGCCCAATTACAGAAGTGTGGAAAACACTTTTTATTTTTTGTTTTTTTGCAGTTTTATATATAGTGCAGACTGGTCAGGTATTGGAGTGCTTTACATGAGCATTGGTTACATCACACAAGGACAAATTCATTTTGGTTGTAGGCATGGGGAGATTAAGTGATTTGACCAGAATCACAGAATGTCGAGCTGAAGCAGAAACTCCAACCTGGTTCCCTAATTGCAGAGCCTGCACCTCTGGAAGAAACACCACATCCTCTCCCATAAGTGCAACATTTAATCAAGTGGTCAACTGGATTAAAAAACATAAAGATAACAAATAATTTAAAAGTGCTTTGTCGCTATTTGAGAACACAGAAAAGATGTCCTCATTTTAGTTTTTTAGAGCACTCACCATAATTTCGATGCAAATAAGACCCTCACATTTCTATACTTTCTAAAGGAAATGCTTTAGGTATTATAGTTTTGATTACATCAAGATGACGTCAGGCGTGCCACATTTTTGTAATAAATATAGAATGTTAGCAATCTAGTTGTTCATTAGGATACTGTTGAGAGGCAGAGGTCAGGGGCACGGACACAGAAAATTGAAGGCAGTTAGGAGGGTGCAGAGGCAACATTTTGACCACACTGGGCAGGCAGGAAGGGCAGTGGCAGCAAAACAGACTATGGAGGGCAGTGGAAAGGGAGGCATGGGCAACAAACTAACAATGCAGGACAGGCAAGAGAGGCTGTGGCACTATAATAGACCATTGTGGGCTGAAGGAAGAGGCAGTGGTAGTACAACCATACATGCCAACAGACCCGATTCAGCCAGGAAACGCCCAATGTTTTTAAGCCCAAATGGGCTTTATTTTATCTGTCTCCTGTCTACAATCTCCTCTTTTTCAATGTAAGTCAGTGAGGAAAATCAATTCCCAGTTTTTTAAAATCTCCCTCTTACCAAGTTCAAAATGTTAGCAAGTATGGTACATTGGATCATGGAAGGCAGTGGGAATTGGGGTAGGGACATGGATTTGTATAACAGAGGACAGGAGGGACATGGACAGGTGCACCAAACTGACCTTACAGGGCAGGCATCAGGGGTTGCAGCAGCACAATACACCACACAGGGCATGCAGGACAGCAGTGCAGCACAACAATCCATGGAAAGCAATAGGGAGGGAACAGGGCCATGCACATGGACACCAGAGAACAGAGGGGAAAGAGGCAATGGCAGCAAGCTGGTCATAATGGACAGACAGGAGAGAAAGCTGCAGCATAACAGACCATAAAGGGCAGGAGGGAGGGAGGGATCAGGGGCATTACAATGGAACAGACAAGCCAGGAGGGATGGATTAGGGATCTGCACATGGAAAACAGAGGACAGGGGGCAAGGGGCAGGGCAGGAGCAGCACGCTCACCATGGAGGTCAGACAGGATGGGCACTAGAAGCACAACATACCATGGAGGGCAACAGTGAGACTATAATGGCACACACACAGATCATGGAGGGAAGGTGGGAGGGGGTCAGGGGCAGCCAGCTGACCACAGAGGGAAGGTGGGAGGGGCCGTGGCAGCACAGAAGACCATGCATGGCAAGCGGGAGGGTTAGTGGCAGCACAATGGCCATGATGGGCAAGAAGGAGGGGGCAGGGGCATGCACAAAGGACCAAGGAGGATAGAAGGGCGTGGTAGGAGCTGAGCACAGACAAGAGATTTCAGGGAAAGGGGACTCACAACAGACCATGCGGGGCAGGCAGGAGGAGCAGTTGCAGCACAACAGACCAGGGAGGGCAGAAGGGTGTGGCAGTAAAATGGACCATGGAGGACAGGAGGAAAGGGATAGGGGCATGGAACGTGGACAGGCAGGATGAAGGTGGCAGGGACAGGTTACAGTCATCTGACAATGCTAGGCAGGTGGGAGGGGAGTGGCAGCTCAACAGAACACTCAGAGTAGATAGGAGGGGCAGGTCCATGGAACATGGTGGGCAAAAAGGATGGAGCAGGGGCATGCACACAGACATCAGAGGGCAGGGGAAAGGAGAGTAGGGGCAGCAAGCTAAGCACAGAGGCTAAGCAGGAGGTCAATGATGGTGCATAGAATTGGGCAATGGAGGGCAGGAGGAGTAGACTGGGACATCATGGTAAATAGAGGGCAGTGGCAGCACATCAGACCATGCATGGCAGGAGGGAGGAGGCTAGTGCATGGATTCAGACAACAGAGGATAGAGAGGAAGTGGATGGGGCAGCAAGCTAACTGTTCAGAGAAGGCGGTAAGGCCAGTGGCAGAACAACGGCCACATAGGGCTGTAATGAGGGAGCAGGGGCATGGACTTGGACAAAGGATGGCATGGAGGAGGGGAGGCAGGAGCAGCAAGCTTGGGTGGGGGCAGCACAATTTCAGGCCAGGCCCTGCTTCCAACCCCCACCATCCATTGTGATAGGCATTTTACTTAACGTTAAAAAAAACTAGAAATTCACTGAAAAAAACAAAGATTACAGGGACGTTATAGTTAGACTCAGATTTCACTCGTACATAACCAGTGAAATTGAGCAGTTATCGTTACCTGAGTTAACTATAACTTACGCCCCGCAATGCACTGCTTATGACCTCAGTCATTACATCATTCATGACATGGTCAGTGACATCACTCATGACATATCTCATGACATCTCAACTGAGTTGTGAATGGAATGGAACTATAATCGCTAGAACATTATTTAGGGATAGTGTGTGTATATTAACACCCCTTTTTTTTTCTTTTCTTTCGTGTAAGAACCATTATAATATGCAAAGTGCCCAGATCAATATGGTTGATAGCCTTTCACTTTAAAGTAATTTGTAGTCCATTGTTTATGTTGATGTTTGCAATTGTAAGTATGTTTATTATGAACAAGTCACGTTGACGAACATACAGGTATGGCGGTCACGGGGCAAGATATGCTGAAATTACTTTTTGTGTATATTAACACTTGTTTTATTTACTTTATTGTATGAATTCCTGAATTTTTGCATCGTGACCAGGCCAATGTGGCCGCCAGCTTTTTGGATTAATGTAATATGTAGTCCTTTGTTAATGTTGGCAACTGGAGGCATTTGTACATTTAAATAAGGAAGCTACAATGATGTCTTGTACTGTTATCAAGGTTCGGACGAGCCAAAACGCGTGGATTGCGTTCTTTGCAGATTAAATACTTCCAAACTACAACCTGAGTGCTGATTCCTTCCTTGTAAGAGTGAGAGGAGATTGAATACATATATATAAAATTCACTGAAAAAACCACAGGTTTCAGGGACGTTATAGTTAGAAATTAGCATTTAAAAATCCTTAGCTATTCACTGAAAAAACCACAGGTTTCAGGGACGTTATAGTTAGTCTGACATTACACTCGTACAAAACCAGAGAAATTCAGCCATTATAGTTAGCTGAGCGAACTATAACTCATGCCCCCGCAATGCACTGCTGATGACGTCCAGTGACTGTGAGTGTTTCTAAAACGTTTAAGAACGTGATATATATGATGATTCCGTCAGTGTGTGACTGACTGTATAAGTGAGTGATTATTCGTGTCTGGGTGACTGTATGGGTGAGTGACTAATCTGTGTGAATGTCTGTATCAGTCTGTCAGTTGGTGTGTAAGTGGCTGCATGGGTTGGTGAATAGGTACATGAGTGTCTATATGGGTTATTCATTGGTTGTCTGAGTACCTCTATGGGTGCCTGAGTGTCTGTGTGTTCTGTGACTACCTGCATGGATATGTGAGTGGGTGACTCACTGGCTATATGTGTTCATGAGTGCGTCTGCGAGGGGCTGTATGGGTGAGTAAGTGTGCATATGGCTGTGTTGGTGAGTGAATGGATGTCTCAGTGGTATATGTGTGAGTAACTGCATATGTGAATGGCAGTATATGTGAGTGTTGGAGTATATAAGTGACTGTAAGTGAGAGTGAGTGATTGTGAGACTAGATGTATTGATGAGTGTGTGCTTGTGTCAGTGATTGTATAAGAGAGTAAGTATGTGTTAGTATCTGTATGAATAAGTGAGGTGGTGTGTGTATAACTATGTAGGTGAGTAAATGGCATTGTGATTGACTTTTTGGGTGACTGACTAGGTGTGTGAGTAACTCTATGGGTGAGTGGCAGTGTGTGAGTGTCTGTATGGGTGTATGAGTGCATATAATAGTGACTGTATTGATGAGTGACTGCATGTATGAGTGACTGTATGGGTGTGTGAGTGGATGTGTGTGTAGACCTAGGAATCAGTGAGTGGCTATGTACTAACTAGTATTGATGTGTCTATGGTTTCGAGAATGGTAGTCTGTGTTTTAGACTTATACAGTCAGTCACACACCTACTAAATCATTCATTCAGACACGTATACACCCACTCATTTTTTAATACACCTTGGCATATATATATATATATATATATATACATATATATATTCACTGAAAAAACCATAGGTTTCAGACACTTTATAGTTAGAAATTAGCATTTAAAAAACCTTTGAAATTCACTGAAAAAACCATAGGTTTTAGGGACAGTTATAGTTAGTTGGACATTTCACTCGTACAAAACCCGTGAAATTCCCCTGTTATAGTTAGTTCAGCTAACTATAACTCGCGCCCCGCAATGCACTGCTGATGACGTCACATATTACATCACTCATGACATGGTCAGTGACATCACTGATGACATCACTGATGACATCTCAAATGACATCACTGATGACATCATCCAGTGACTGTGTGTTTCTGTAAAGTTTAAATATTTTTAATATATATAGGAAAAGACGTATTGAAGAATGAGTTGGTGTCTAAGTGTCTGTATGGATGATTTAGTAGGTGCGTGACTGACTCTATAAGTGAGTGATTTAACGTATCTTACTGAATGCATGGGTTAGTGACTAAACTGGGTGAATGTCTGTATCCGTCTGTCTGTTGCTGTGTAAGTGGCTGCATGTGTTTGTGAATAGCTACATGAGTGTCTATATGAGTTATTGAATGGTTCTCTGAGTATCTGTATGGGTGCCTCAGTGTTTGTGTGGGAGGGGTGTGTGCGACTCTGTGCATAGATGTGTGAGTGGGTGATTCACTGGGTGGATGGTTTCAAGAGTGCATCTGTGATAGACTGTATGGGTGGGTAAGTGTGTGTAAGAGTGTGTTAGTGAGTGAATATATGTCCCAGTGGTACATGTGTGAGTAACTACATATGTGAAAGGCAGTATATATGTGTGTTGGAGTATATAAATAGCTATAAGCGAGAGTGAGTGATTGTGATAGTGGCTGTATGGATGAGTGTGTGCTTGTATCAGTGATTGTATAAGAGCGTAACAATGTGGTAGTATTTGTATGATTAAGTGAGCTGGTGTGTGTATAACTGTATAGGTGAGTAAATGGCAGTGTGTTTAATTATTTGCATGACTGACTAGGTGTGTGAGTACCTCTATGGATGAGTGGCGGTGTTTGAGTGTCTATATAGGAGTAAGAGTGCATATGATAGTCCTGTACTGAGTGACCATAAGTATGAGTGACTGTACGGGTGAGTGAGTGGATGTGTGTGTGTAGACCTAAGAATCAGTGAGTGGGTATGTAGTTATTGGTGTTGGAGTGTCTATGGTTTTGCGAATGGCAGTCTGTAATTTAGATTGGGTATATCAAAGGTTATATTAGGGTGTGAGGAGGTGCATCAGATTATCATGTGGATGATGTCATCAGTGATGTCATTTGAGATGTCATCAGTGATGTCATCAGTGATGTCACTGACCATGTCATGAGTGATGTAATATGTGACGTCATCAGCAGTGCATTGCGGGGCGCGAGTTATAGTTAGCTGAACTAACTATAACAGGGGAATTTCACGGGTTTTGTACGAGTGAAATGTTCAACTAACTATAACTGTCCCTAAAACCTATGGTTTTTTCAGTGAATTTCAAAGGTTTTTAAATGCTAATTTCTAACTATAACGCCCTTAAAACCTATGGTTTTTTCAGTGAATTTCAAAGGTTTTGTAAATGACAATGTTTAAATGTATTAATTGTTATATTTATTTTTTTGATACTGATTTACTACATTTTTTAAAACTATTTATTTTTATATATTTTATTTATTAAATTACATTGTAATTACATTATACATTACATTACAAAATATACTTTCTCAGAATGAATTACTTTAGTTTAAATAGTTTGCAAATAGGCAATAGAGTTTTAAGTACAGTAGTTACAGTTGTTGCAATGGGCAACACAATTTCAAACACAATGCAACATTGAGCTCAATGTGAATTTCTAGTTAAATGCAATTAGTTACTTTATGGATTACTTTTCTAACCACAGGACTGGATCCTAGATTCAGTCCTGGGACATCTCCTGTAAACAGTTGAGTAAAAGCGTTTTGGTTACAGTAGTGATTTTTAAGGAATATTATTGTATTTTAAAAGTTGACACAGAAACTTTTTCACATAGAATCACCAATGTTATCCCATGGGAGGAAATTCACTTAGCAGGTAAGTAGTGTTATCGTTACTTTTTCTTACTCAGTGTTGGATCCTGGATCCAGCACTGGTGCATCTCCTGTAAACAGTTGAAAGAATGCGTTTAAGTCATACAGGCGATTTTTAAGGAATATTTGTAATTTGTGAAAATCGACACTTTGAAACTTTTCTGCTGAAAACCAGACAATGGATTCCTATGGAAGGAAATGTAAGTTACTGGTAAGTACGGTTAGAATTACTTTTCAGGGTCAGTGCTGGGCTAAAAGATGCAGCACTGGGTTCTCTCCTGATAACAGGTGAGTAAATTGGAATTCGTACTTTGGTTGATTTTAGAGGAATATTATAAAGTTCCAAAACTCCACACTTAGAAGAATTTCCAAGTGAAACCAGTCAATGTTAGCCTATGAAGGAAATTCAAGTTACCGGCAAGTACGGTAAAAATTACTTTTCAGGACCAGTACTGGGCTGAAAGATGCAGCACTGAGGTCTCTCCTGATAACAGGTGAGTAAATCAGAATTCGGATTTCGGCTGATTTTAGAGGAATATTTGTATGTTTAAAAAATCAACACTTAGAAACTTTTTAGCAAAAAGCAGGCAATGATATCCTATGGAAGGAAATTCAAGTTACTGGTAAGTACGGTTAAAATTACTTTTGAGGATCAGTACTGGGCTGAAAGATGCAGCACTGAGGTCTCTCCTGATAACAGGTGAGTAAATCGGAATTCGTATTTCGGCTGATTTTAGAGGAATATTTTAAAGTTCCAAAACTCCACACACAGAAGAATTTCCAAGTGAAACCAGTCAATGTTAGCCTATGGAAGGAAATTCAAGTTACTGGTAAGTACGGTTAAAATTACTTTTGAGGATCAGTACTGGGCTGAAAGATGCAGCACTGAGGTCTCTCCTGATAACAGGTGAGTAAATCGGAATTCGTATTTCGGCTGATTTTAGAGGAATATTTTAAAGTTCCAAAACTCCACACTTAGAAGAATTTCCAAGTGAAACCAGTCAATGTTAGCCTATGGAAGGAAATTCAAGTTACTGGTAAGTACGGTTAAAATTACTTTTCAGGACCAGTACTGGGCTGAAACATACAGCACTGAGGTCTCTCCTTATAACAGGTGAGTAAATCGGAATTCGTATTTCGGCTGATTTTAGAGGAATATTTGTATGTTTCAAAAATCAACACTTAGAAACTTTTTCAGCAAAAAGCAGGCAATGATATCCTATGGAAGGAAATTGAAGTTACTGGTAAGTACGGTTAAAATTACTTTTGAGGATCAGTACTGGGCTGAAAGATGCAGCACTGAGGTCTCTCCTGATAACAGGTGAGTAAATCGGAATTCGTATTTCGGCTGATTTTAGAGGAATATTTTAAAGTTCCAAAACTCCACACTTAGAAGAATTTCCAAGTGAAACCAGTCAATGTTAGCCTATGAAAGGAAATTCAAGTTACTGGTAAGTACAGTTAAAATTACTTTTCAGGACCAGTACTGGGCTGAAAGATACAGCACTGAGGTCTCTCCTTATAACAGGTGATTAAATCGGAATTCGTATTTCGGCTGATTTTAGAGGAATATTTGCATGTTTCAAAAATCAACACTTAGAAACTTTTTCAGCAAAAAGCAGGCAATGATATCCTATGGAAGGAAATTCAAGTTACTGGTAAGTACGGTTAAAATTACTTTTGAGGATCAGTACTGGGCTGAAAGTTGCAGCACTGAGGTCTCTCCTGATAACAGGTGAGTAAATCGGAATTCGTATTTCGGCTGATTTTAGAGGAATATTTTAAAGTTCCAAAACTCCACACTTAGAAGAATTTCCAAGTGAAACCAGTCAATGTTAGCCTATGGAAGGAAATTCAAGTTACTGGTAAGTACGGTTAAAATTACTTTTCAGGACCAGTACTGGGCTGAAAGATACAGCACTGAGGTCTCTCCTGATAACAGGTGAGTAAATCGGAATTCGTATTTCGGCTGATTTTAGAGGAATATTTGCACAATGGTGAAGGGAGGGGCGGGGCCTGAGGTGACATCTGTGCAAACGCGCCCCGTGGCGCGTTTTAAGTTGGGGGATTAAGTCCCCTTGAATCATGAGGTTCCTAGGGGCCAACTAGCCCACCAGGAACCTCCAGTATGCGCCAGGGGCTGCGTTGCAGAGACGTGTAGAGAGGCCACACCCCTTTACACCTCTCTGCAACGCAGCTCTGTGGCGCTTTCTGGATGTACCTGTTGGGCTAGTTGGCCCTCAGGGACCCTCAGGATTGAAGGGGATTTAATTCCCCATCTTAAAACGCGCCACGGGGCCTGTTTGCACACGTCACCTGAAGCCCCGCCCTCCCTTCACCACTGTGCAAACGCGCCCTGGCGCGTTTTAAGTCGGGGGATTAACTCCCTTGAATCCTGAGGGTCCCTGGGGTGCAACTAGCCCACCAGCTACCTCCATTAAGCGCCACAGAGCTGCGTTGCAGAGAGGTGTAAAAGGGCGTGGCCTCTGTACACCTCTCTGCAAGGCAGCCCCTGGCGCATACTGGAGGTTCCTGGTGGGCTAGTTGGCCCCAGGGACCCCAGTATTGAAGGGGTACTACCCCATCTGCAAACGCGTCAGGGGGCGCGTTTGCAGAGTGGTGAAGGAAGGGGGCGGGGCCTGCGGCCCGATCGTTTTTTTTTTTCCCCCCCCTGAAGGGGGGCTGTGTGGCCCCCCTTCCTTTTTCCCTGGGGGATGGGGTCCCCAGGGCCTTACCCCCTTTTTTTTTTTTTTAAATTAAACGGGAAGGGGGCCGCGTGGCCCCCCTCCCGTGGCCGAATCCTGCCCCGGGGACCCCATCCCCCGAGCAATGGCCACACTTTTAAATTAATTTTTAAGGAGGGGGGCTGCGTGGCCCCCCTCCCGGGCCACTTATGGCCCCGGGGAACCATCCCCCGGGGCCTGGCCTCTTGTTGGGGACTGTGGGGGGTCCCCAAACCCCCCACAGTCCCGCCGGCTATCCGTGTCCTAAGGGAGCCGGCATTGCTTTTCCACATGGGGAGCAGCTAACATGCTGCTCCCCATGTGGAAAAGCAATTGTCTTTGGATATTGGAAGCGAGAGCAGGTTTCCCTGCTCTCTCTTCCAATATCCAAAGCAGTTTGCAATGACAGGACGGGAGCCGCGAGGCTCCCGTCCTGTCATTACAAACAGCAGTGTCCCGGGGGTAGGCACCCCGGGACACTGCAGGAGCTGGCCCTGGGGGTGGCGGTCCCCAGGGCCACCACAGGCTCCAGGAGGGGGCCGCGCGGCCCCCTCCCCACATCAGCACAGCCCTGGGGAGGTGGTGGTCCCGGGGCTTCGGGGGTCCAAAACGGACCCCCATTTTAAATGTGTTAGTGCCCTGGGGAGGTGGCGGTCCCGGGCGTGTGGGGGCTTGAGCCCCCACACAGGAATTTTCCCGCACCATTTTAAAATGAAAGCCCCGGGGGGTGGCGGTCCCCGGGGTTTGGGGGGCCCTTTGAGGCCCCCCATAAATAAATTTAACCCCCCCCACCATGCCCCCGGGACTTGGGCCAACCGGGGCAAAATACATTCGAAGCGCGGGAGACCGCGCCGATTCTGTTTTCGGCAGGATCCGCGCACACTGAGCGCATCCTGCCGATTTAAAAAAATAAAAAAATTTGTTGCCCAGGGGTCTTTGTGGGACCCCTGAGCAGACCTAGGGGTCAGGGTGTTGCTACCCTTCCCCTTTTGTGCGCTTTGCGCACTTGTTTCTGTCCCTCGGTTCTACCGAGGGACAAAATGGCTGCCAACACTTCCTGATTTGGAGTGTTGACAGCCAATTAGCATGCAGCTCGTGATCGGGAGGGTGCGCGGATCCTCCGCGCCCATAGATATATATGTACTTTTACTTTTGATTTTCTCAGCAACTACTGAACGGATTTACACCATTTAACAAAAGGGTTCTTTCTGAACCAAGAACTACCTCTTTGCCAAATTTGGTGTAATTCCGTTCAGCAGTTCGAGCTGTAGCCGTGTCTAAAGTTTCCTATGGGAAATTGTTTTTTGACTATTATTTTTTAATTTCTCCGCAACTACTGAACGGATTTACACCATTTAACAAAAGGGTTCTTTCTGAACCAAGAACTACCTCTTTGCCAAATTTGGTGTAATTCCGTTCAGCAGTTCGGGCTGTAGCCGTGTCTAAAGTTTCCTATGGGAAAATGAATGGGGAAAATACGTTTTGGGACCCCCTTTTTCTCGGCCCCGCTTGACGAATCACCCGAGACTTTCAGGGTAGGAGCGGACCGTAGCGGGCCATAAAGTTTGAAAATTTCGCGAAGATTCGTCAACCGGCAAGAGAGTTATTTCAAATAGAATGTCGCGGATTTCCTATGGAAAATAGGTCCTAACTATAACTATCTACTGGCGACCGCCAGTAGATAATATTTATAAAACATATTTAAACTTTACAGAAATACACAGTCACTGGATGATGTCATCAGTGATGTCATTTGAGATGTCATCAGTGATGTCACTGACCATGTCATGAATGATGTAATATGTGACATCATCAGCAGTGTATTGCGGGGACGTGAGTTATAGTTAGCTCAGCTAACTATAACGGCTGAATTTCTCTGGTTTTGTACGAGCGAAATGTCCAACTAACTATAACGTCCCTGAAACCTGTGGTTTTTTCAGTGAATTTCTGAGGTTTTTAAATGCTAATTTCTAACTATAACATCCCTGAAACCTATGGTTTTTTCAGTGAATTTCAAAGGTATTTTAAATGCTAATTTCTAATTATAACGTCCCTGAAACCTATGGTTTTTTCAGTGAATTTCAAAGGTTTTTTAAATGCTAATTTCTACCTATAACGTCCCTGAAACCTATGGTTTTTTCAGTAAATTTCAAAGGTTTTTTAAATGCTAATTTCTAATTATAATATCCCAAAAATACTTTTTCTAAAATTTTATAAAAATTATTTTTTATTTTCCTTTTTAAAATATAATTTAAAAAAAAAAAAAAAAAAAGTGGATTCGCGTACCGATCGTGTACCAGTCTCGGTGGTTGCGCAAATCCAAGAAGTTTGCCGCCATATTGGTTAAGTCGTGTACGATGCGCGTTCGGTATGCGATGGGTGGGCAGTTCTCGGCCCCACGTAACGTCACATGCGTATTTCCGTTAGTCGCGCGGGTGCGCGAACCCATCGCAAATCTTTAAGTTTTAAAAGTATATGTAAATAACTTTATTATATATATTATACCAAGAGATTATTTAAGAAGATTGTAAATATCATATATTTGTAACTGGAATAAAGATAAATTATTGTTAAATATATTTTTCTGAAATCGCGCCGGGTGCGCTCTGGTTGCGCGCCGGGTGTGCGAACCCATGTGACTTTAAAAGAAAGCATTTCATTGGTTAAGTAGCTTTTTATTCTAGAAGTTACAGCCCCCCACCCAAATTTCTCATTCCTCCAACAACATTGCTAGGAGACACACCTTTTGTGTTTACTGCTCTAGTTGCATTTTTTTGGTGTTTTTTGAGGGAAAACTTTGAAAATGGCATCCTCAAATCCACCAGATGACATCCTTGGTGAGGAAGATGACTTGGAGGAACCAAGAAAAACTAGAAAAGAGAGCATCGTCTGAGCCTTCTGCTCCTTTCCACCTGGAGAAAAGAAGGTGAATGCAAAAAAGGTGACCTGTACTATTTGCGAACGAATAATATCTCGGGGCTCCGAGAAAAAATACTCGTGTGGTACTTCGTCAATGTTGAAGCACCTCCAAACCATGCATCCTCGTTGGCTAGCACGAGAGCAACATTGACGAGAGCTCGAACAACAAGCCCAGCAAGGTGATCAAGATGCAGGACCAAGAACCACAGCTGGTACATCAAGTTCTACAAGAGGACCTGATATTAGACCAGAGTTTGCTGGTCTGGAACAAAGATGCATCAAGTGCAAGAAAATTATTTGTTATGGCGAGCAGTCTGTTGACGCAATTGTTTTTGCAGCAAAAAGCCACTACTGTTATTTTTTTTTTTTTACAATGATTTGTTAATTGCAAAAGATTAGAAAACAGTTTTGTCACTTTATTCTGTTGTTTGTTCTTTTTTTTAAACAAACCCCCAAAAATACAAAAAAGAGTTAGAAAAACACAAAAAAATTATAAAAGAAAAAATAAGCAAAAAAATGGTTCTTGTTAGAACCGCCTATTTGGTTAAAAAAAAGTCTAATTTGCATGTGTTGTATGAATTGTGGCAAGTGTAATATATGGAAAAGAACATGGGTAGTGCATGTGTGATTGCATGAGTGCATGTGTACTACGTGCATAATTGGAGAAGTGTATGGGCAGTGATTGGTTTATTGCATGAGGGCAGTGATAATATCTGGGTGATTGAAGGAGTGCATGGGTAATGCCTAGGTGCATGGAAGAGTGCATAGGTAGAGCCTGAGCGCAAGTAGGACTGCATGGGTAGTTCCTGGGTGATTGGAGGAGTGCATGAGTAGTACATGGGTGATTGCATGAGTGCAGGAGCAGTGCCTGAATGATTGAAAGACTGCATGGGTAGTGCTTGGGTGATTGCAAGAGTGCCACAGAAGTGCCTGAGTGCATGTATGAGTGTATTGGTAGTGTCTGATTGATTGCTTGAGTGCAAGGGTAGTGCCTGGGTGCATGGAAGAGTGTATGAGTAGTGCCTCAGCGCATGTAGGACTGCATGGGTAGTTCCTGGGATGATTGCATGAGTGCAGGAGTAGTGCCTGAATGATTGAAAGACTGCATGGGTAGTGCTTGGATGATTGCATGAGTGCAGGGGTAATGTTTGGGTGATTGAAGGAGTGTATGGATAATGATTGTTTGCATGGAAGAGTGCATGGGTAGTGCCTTGGTGCAAGGAGTAGTACATCGGTAGTTCTCGGTGATTGCAGCAGTGCATGACTGCTACCTGCGTGATTGCATGAGTGCATGTTTAGTGCCTGGGTGATTGGAGGAGTGTATGGGTAGTGCTTGAATTATTGCATGAGTGTATAAGAAGTTCCTGGGTGATTGCATGAGTCCATAGGTAGTGCCTGGGTTATTTTATAACTGCATGGGTACTGGTTGCATGATTGGAGGAGTGCATGAGTAATGCCTGGGGGCATGGAAGAGTGTATGAGTAGTGCCTGAACACATGTAGGACTGCATGGGTAGTTCCTGGGTGATTGGAGGAGTGCATGAGTAGTACATGTGTTATTGCATGAGTGCAGGAGTAGTGCCTGAATGATTGAAAGACTGCATGGGTTCTGCTTGGATGATTGCATGAGTGCAGGGGCAATGTTTGGGTGATTGAAGGAGTGTATGGATAATGCTTGGGTTCATGGAAGAGTGCATGGGTAGTTCCTTGGTGCATGGAGTAGTACATCGGTAGTTCCTCAGTGATTGTAGCAGTGCATGACTAGTACCTGCGTGATTGCATGACTGCATCGGTAGTGCCTGGGTGATTGGAGGCGTGTATGGGTAGTGCTTGAATTATTGCATGAGTGTATAGGTAGTTCCTGGGTGATTGCATGAGTGCATAGGTAGTGCCTGGGTTATTTTATAACTGCATGGGTACTGGTTCCATGATTGGAGGAGTGCTGCATAGGTAGCACCTGGGTTATTTTCAGTAGCGGTCGGTGGTGGGAGTGCTGCCGGGCGCTGACGTGGGGTGGGTGAGGGGCAGGGTGGGGGGTAGTAAACTACGGATTATGGGCGATTACAGGTAAGTACACATTTAAATAAATAAAACGAATTTCGTTTCTCGCGCTGCATCGCCAAATGTGATGCAGCGTGAGAAACGAAATTTGTTTTATTTATTTAAATGTGTACTTACCTGTAATCGCCCGTAATCCGTAGTTTACTATCCCCCACCCTGCCCCTCCCCCGCCCCACGTCAGCGCCCGGCGGCACTCCCACCAACGACCGCTACTGGTTATTTCTATAACTGCATGGGTACTGGTTGCATGATTGGAGGAGTGCATGAGTAATGCCTGGGTGCATGGAAGAGTGTATGAGTAGTGCCTGAGTGCATGGAGAAGTGCATTAGTAGTGCCTGTGTGATTGCATGAGTGTATAGGTAGTGACTGGATGATTTTATAAATGCACAAATACTGCCTGAAGGATTGAAGGAGTGGATGAGTAATGCATGGGTGATTGTATGAGTGCAGGGGTAATGTCAGGGTCATTGGAGGAGTGCATGTGTAATGCCAAAGTGATTGGATGAGTGCAGGGGTAATGTCTGTAGCATTACAGGAGTGCATAGCTAATACCTAAGTGATTGCATGAGTGCAGGAGTAATGTCTGGAGGATTAGAGGAATGCATAGTTAATACCTGAGGAATTGCATGAGTGTAGGGGTAATGTCTTGCTGATTGCAAGAGTGTAGGGATACGGCTGGGTGATTGTAGGAGTGCATTGGTAGTGCCTGAGTGATTTTAAAGCTCAAAGGGTTGTGGCTAAGTGAATTGAGAAGTACAGGACTAGTACCTGGGTGATTGGAGGACTGTATAAATGGAGCTTGGTTGATTTTATAAGTGTATGTGTACTGCCTGAATGAATACACCATTGTATAGATACTGCCTGGAGGATTGAAAGAGTGCAAAGGTAGTGTCTTGGTGATTGCATGAGTGCAGGGATAATGTTTAGGGGATTGCAATTGGGCCTGATTCACAGAATTAACTTACGTCAAAAACGTAAAGTTAGTACTTTTTGGTATTCACAGAATACACTTACTCATTTCGGTATTCACAGAAGTTAGTAGTCCTAACTTTAGGACTCCTAAATGCCTTCTGTGAATACCAAAAGTCTTAAAGTTAGGATTTTTCTCAGTTTAGGAGTAGTAAAGTTAGGAGTCCTAACTTTACTACTCCTAAACTGAGAAAAATCCTAACTTTAAGACTTTCGGTATTCACAGAAGGCATTTAGGAGTCCTAAAGTAAGGCTACTAACTTCTGTGAATACCGAAATGAGTAAGTGTATTCTGTGAATACCAAAAAGTACTAACTTTACGTTTTTGACGTAAGTTAGTTCTGTGAATCAGGCCCGAAGTGTATAAGTATAACCTGGGACATTGGAAGAGTGTACAGGTAATGTGTAGCTGATTGCATGAGTTTACAGATAGTGCCAGGGTGATTGGAAGAGTACATAGGTAGTGTCTGGGTGATATTATAACTGTGTGGATGCAGGCTAGGTGATTTGAGAAATGCATGGATAGTGCATGGGTGATGGCAGGAGTGGGGAATAGTGCCAAACTGTATAGATCAGTGCATGGGTAATGTTTGAAAAAACAGATGAGTGCAATAAAAGTGACTGTAAACATTACTTCATAATGTTATGCTTATTACATTATTTCATCTTACCTTCTTTATTAAACAAGATACAAAACTCAGTGAAACTACTTTACAGTAGTTTTGTTGTAAACTGAATTGAAAATCTTTTCAAGCTTTAGTAATACTTTCTGTAAAATAGAAGAAGAAAAATAGTTATTGCATATAATATTATAGTTTTAAGAACACAACATAATTTTGCATTTACATAACATATTCAGTTTCCCATTTTTGCTGTTCTCAGACTCTAATGAATTTCACCATACACAGTGATTTCAATGTAGATCATCATATAACAGCGGGGAAAAAAATACAATCAATGAGATCAATGAGAAAAAACCAAATCTGCGTTGAAAATATTTACAAGTTCAACTATCTGTTTACCTATCTACAGTTTCTAAATTGCATACTTTAACTACAATAAATCATTTATTTCTCTGAAGTACATTTCTGAAATATACATTCTCATTTACATCGCGTATAATATAAAGATCAAATATATAATCTATTTCTTTCAAACACAATTTTGCAAATGCAATAACAATTATAACAAACAATAATCCAAACAGTAATTCTTCACATCTTCCCAATAGGCCGAATAATGTTTCCAAATCAATTTGCATTGAAAATATCCAAAATAAACTCATTAATTTGAGTTTACATCTTCCCAATAGGCCGAATGATGTTTCCAAATCAATTTGCATTGAATATATCCTAAATAAACTCCTTAATTTGTGTTTACATCTTCCCAATAGGCCGAATGATGTTTTCAAAACTTTGGCATCAAAAAAATCAGATATGAATCTGGTAATTCATAAGGCAACCCAAATGGGCATAATTGCAATGTGTCCATCCTTTATTGCACTTTAAATACACAGTATACTGCCCAGATGTTGTAGTAAGTCCATCATGGAAAATAATAGCCACAGCTTTAAAAGTTCTTCCTGAAATTGATAGTTGACTTGCCACAAGATTTTTAATTTTGGTTTCCAATTTTCTTCCATTTGCTCTACAACGTTGTAGCATTAAAATTACATATTTTCCAAATCTTTCTAAATTTAACGTTGACAACATTTCTGATTTACAATGAGAGCATTTCATATCTTGATTAGCTGATTTTACTAATTTATTTAAAGACACTGATTTGCAATCTGGTATTGTCAAATATATGAGTCGTTCAGAGTCTGAACACTCTTCACATTTATGATCCCATCTGTAACTTAGTCCAAACAAATTTTCAATTTCTATTCCTTCATCTTCCAATACTGCAAGCATAAACATAAGAAATTATTGTGCATCTTGTTGTATATTGAGTGTAAAATGCGAAGAACCAGTACATATATCCAAAAGATGCTGAATGCCAGAAGTAGTATGGATTTTAGTTCTATCAGTTACCAACTTTTGAAAAATATAATGTAATAAAGAACAGAATCTTTTTTTCTTGATTTTCCATAATTTCATGATGAAGATCTTCTAGATAAAAGACAACATTCACAATTACATTAGCATAGCAGTTGATACCTGGACTATTTTCTAACTGGTATCTTGCAATATCGTCAACAGTGTCCATTTTCATTTTCTTTGCAGATTCATTTTTCTCTTCATTTGTTTTCTTTTTTGAATATCACTAGAATGTTTGTCATGTTTCCATTTTGGACATACTACACGTTTCTCATATATGGGATATTCACCTAAGTAAGGAGCATAAAGTCTTCTTAACCGATTATACTCTCTTACACAATTTGCATCAGCACTAATCTTTTCTCATCAAAATCAATCAAATACAAATCAGATAATGTTCTTACTTGAGACAATGCAACCTATGCCATGCCCTCTTTGAACACTGTACTTCCAATATTTACCAAAGCATTGTCTACACTTAAACCTTGAGATTTATGAATGGTCACTGCATATGCTAAAGAAAGAGGAAACTGTTTTCTACGAACATACAAGTCTTTTACAAGCAAAAAATGAACAGCACAGCGTCCAATCTGTTTTACTTCTTCAATCTGGTCAAATTTAATCTTCAAAAATTCAATTCCATCTCTGTTCTGATAATTAACAAAATCAACAAGTTCTCTCATTGCTCCATTTACTAAACATTTTTCTACATCCAAATTACGCCGTAAAATTGCCCGACAGTGTTTACATACATATAAAGCCTTTTCTAAACCTGCAGTCTTAGACACCGACTTTTCCAAAGAATCCAATTTTGACTGTAATTTCTCTGAGAGAAGAATAGTTACTCCTTCGTGTTCCATTTTATCAATGGCTTCCATTTTCACTATTGGTTGTTTTTTCAGGTTAAAAAGTTCTTGATTGAATGTAGAACACTCTTGCAGTGTTGGTATTAGGCAAACTACAGAGTTCTTTTCTCCAATTTTTTTGTACATTATTTCAGGTGCAATGTTTTCATTTGGAAACAAGTTCGTTAGTAGCCGACTTTGTAAAGCTTCTTTACCATGTTTTGTCAAAACACCAAGGGGCATATTCACAAGGACTTATCGCCGAGTTATCGGCACTTTAGCGCAGCAAAAGTGGCGATAGAATTATCGCCCCTTTCGCAAGCTGGTGCTAACTGCCTACATCACCACATAAACCGCGATAGCTGCCGCAAAAAACATCGCCACGGCCGACACGCCAACTAACGCTAATGAGATGCAGAATAGGCGTGTCCGTGCAAAAACACACGAAAAGACAACACCGCGCGATTCACAACTGACAGCCAGATCTGCGATGTGAGTCAAAAACAGGCGATAAGCCGCGGTAGCAGCAGGTAATTAACACCTGCCTTCTGCTGGTGCTAAGCAAGACGACCACCTGCAGTCTGAAAGGGAGCCCAGACCAGAGCCACATCTGAAGACCAACAGATACCATGGAGCTACTGATCATGCAGCTCGGAGACCCAAGAGGGCCACAACACCCACTGCCACCACCCCCAGTCCCGCCACCACCCCCAGGATCCCCCCACCCCCCGGGACTACCACAGAGGCAGCGTAGACAAAGACAGCGGACCTACCGTAAACGCAACAGCCTCACAGACTTAACGCCAGAGGAGGTCATTGCCCACTACAGGCTCAAAAGGACAACCATCCTCCGCATCCTGACCCACATCGCCCACAGGCTGATGGTACCAACACAGCGGACAACCAACATCCCTCCACAGACATAGCTGCTGGCTGTGCTGCACATGTTGGCCTCTGGTACCTTCCAACCAACAACTGCCAGAGTCAGAGGAGTCTCACAGCCAGCCCTATCCAAATTCACCACACCTGTCCTGGATGCCATCATCAGCCTGGTACCCCAGCACCTCCACTTCCCCCACACTGCGCAGGAGCAGCTGGAGACCAAGCAAGGCTTCTACGCCATTGCTGGATTCCGCCACGTGTTGGGGGCCATTGACTGCACACATGTCCTACTAGTACCCCCTGCCGACACTGCACCCAACTACTGCAACAGAAAGCACACGCATTCAATCAATGTGCAGGCAATAGTGGACCACCAGGGACTCTTCACCAATGTTGTGGCCAACTACCCAGGCAGTGTGCATGATTGATTCATCTTCCGACAGTCCATCATCAACCAGCACTTCCAGGATGGCACCTATGGAAATGCATTGCTTGTTGGTAAGTACCAAATGAACACAACACACCTCAACTCCACAGTCATGCAACTCACGATCCTGGGAATGGGCACGCAGCAAAACTACATGCAACATGCCACACAACATGCCCACCGACCAGACACGACAACACGACTCCATTGGGGACCTGGGCCTGCCATGTACACAACCCAGCTATGGCATGGCACCACAGCCACACAATAGCAGAATGTGTGGAGAAGCTGGAAGCAGGCATGTGCGAGGGAGGCAAGTGACTAATGAATGAGAACCTACCCAATGACAAGTGTAGCGTGGATGTGCTGGACAGACTTGAGCGTGCAAACCACGGAAATGGCCATGTGGACATTGACTGCTGGTGCATGGAGGGTAGTGGCCAGTGGACACTACCATGTCAGCCCAGGCTGCGGGGTAGAATGCGGGAGTGTCGCTTGTTACGTCCCCCCCTGTAGGCGTGGGCGGAGTGGGTTCGCCCTGCATACGGCAGGCCTGCGTAGGGGTGTGAATAAAAACCCCGTCGCTCTGGGCGTGGTTCTCTTCCGGAATGGCCAACGTGTTTGCCAGGGCAGCGCTACTCAGCCCGCCACGAGGCCGACGCCGTGAGCGGCGGGGCCTGCGACCCTGTGCGCCTGCTGCACCCCAGGCCGCTGGTCCCCAGACCCGTCTTGCCTGCCCAAGTGCACCAAGGCTGCTCCGCTCACCTGCTGACACCGGCGTGTGTCAAAGAGGGCCCACCATGTTCCGGTGCAAGCTCCAAGCCCCAGGCCCGCAACCTTGGCAGCCACCTCAGACCATCGCTGGCCTCCACGACGCAGGCAGCACTCCTTTTTCATTGACATACCCCACCGGCGTCCACTTCGGCCCAGTTGGTGTCACATATTGAACTGAGCCTTGAATGGCAGTGACCAAATGTCTATGGCAGCGTCCACATCACTATACTCCCTCCGATCAGTGGAGCCAAAGTCTGCATCGCAAGCACACGACATGTGTCTGTGGGCCCGTGCTGACCACTGCCCACGGACCACACTGCGGTCCAGTAGGTCCCACATTCAGCACTCAGTCGTGATTCATGAATGAGTCCATACCAGTGAACGCACGGAGAGGAGTAAGAGGAAGATGCGGTTCAGTCCGGATGAAAGCCGGATCCTCGTTACGGAGGTGACCGAACACTAGCACCAACTGACCTGGTGCCACTAACCCTGCTCAACGCAAGCCGGCGACACGTGGTGCCACTAACCCTGTTCAACGCAAGCCGATGACACGTGTTTGTGGGCCCCTGCTCACTACTGGCTCCGGCATGCACTGCGGGCTAGCCGGCCTCACACCAATCACATCAAGGCGGGACCAGCAAGGGCACGGCATCATCGCAGGCTGCACACATGCTCAGCTCTGGTGCCTCAGCCCCCGTGAGCCACACGTCATTGCCACATGACATTCCAACGCCGTATGTGTGAGTTCTAGGAGGAGCTGGCTGAACTGCGGTTGGCCCACACACACCGCTGCCACCGGCTGACACTGCGGTCAAGTAGGTCCCACATTTGTGACTGGGTCTTGAGTTCTGAATGGCTGAGTCAACAGCAATGTACATGCCTCATCGCAGACTGCATCCCCATGCAGCCCTGGTGCCACTGACTCCGTGCACCGTGAGTCATGGTCACTCTCTGGTTGGACTTTGGTGGCGTCTGAGTCTGTGGCATGGGGGTTGTGGTCCTCATCATCTGGTAGGTACGGACTTGGTGTTTGGCATGAGTCTGTGGCATTCATCTCCCCATTGTTGCCTGTTGCTGCTTGGTTGTGCCCTCTGCATCATGCCCTGGGGGAACACCTTGCACTGTCCCACGATTCACTCAGTGACAGTCACCTTGGACATCGACGAGGACCAGCTCAGCTCTCATGGCCCTAACCCAGTGCATCGCAAGTCACTGTCCCGTGGCGGTGTGCCCGTGCCGGCCGCTGTGCATCCGGGGCCACTAACTCTGTGCACCTCGTCATGGTCCCTTGCTGTTTGTACTTTGAACTTCTGATTGAGTGATGACTGTTGTAGTTATTGTCAGCACCAAACACTCCCTGGGGGCTGTCTTACACTCACCCCACACACAGCCAGCACAGGCGTCACTGGACTAGTGTGCCTGCCAACACATAATGCCGAACCACCAATTGACTCGTCTCTCTCTGCACTGTCACAGGTGATCAGGGATATGCACTCTGCACTTGGATGATGACACCCCTCCGAGACCCGAACACACATGCCCAGAGGCAGTACAATGCGTCCCACAAACGCGCCAGGGGCATCGTGGAACGCACATTTGGCGTGTTGAAGTCACGTTTCATGTGCCGGGACATCACAGGTGGAAGGCTCCTGTACAGGCCAGACATTGTGTGCAAGATGATCGTTGCATGTTGTGTTTTGCACAACATCTGTGTGCGCTCCAATGCCCCATGGATCCCAGTGCCAGATGCACCGGACGATGATGAGGCGATAGGGCAGGTGGCCCACACCCCACTGCAGCTGCAGCAGGAATAGCCCATAGGAACACCCTCATTGCCAATTTCTTCACCTGAGCACGTCACTTTGTGTCCGTCCTGAACAATAATGGGTTAGTACAAATTGTCCACTGGCACTGCATGTGTAAATAAAACTGATACAGGTTACAGGTTGTACTCGTCCATTGCCATGTCACGGATTCCTGCGATGCCAGATGTGCTTGGCCATTTTGTGCATGCATGCGGCACCAGTTGTGTCCTGTGTTCTGTTGTGGAAGTGTTGCAGTGTGTACCACATTGTTGACAATGTTGGGGTGCTCTTATTCTTATGTGTGTATGCTGCACTGTGGCTGAGTCGCCCCTGCTGCTCTGAATTGGCTGCCACTCATCCCTTTCAGGCGGTGTGCCTTTCACTTCTGTGCGTCTACAGTGCTGAGATGTTGCTGACTTGAGTGAATTGTGCCCTTCGTCGTGTTGTGACTCGTGGTCATGGTCGGTAGGCGGATGTGTAGTTGGCATCAGGGGTTTATTGTGCACGTGGATGTGTCCGAGTGTGACCTGCACCTTTGCGGATCTGGCCCACACTCAGCCGCATCGGTGTCGTGGCCTGCACATTGACATGATAGTTGGACTGCAGCCATGGTACTCGTCATGTAGTGTCTCTGGCATTGTCAGTGTGGCTGACTTATACTCATCTTCGCTGGGTTTCGCACGTGTGCATGTGTTGGTTGTGTGATTGGTGATGTGTTAGGTGGGGGCCCCTTTGGGCACATGGTTGAGGTGAGACTACTTGGTGTTTGTGTGTGTGCTGCAGTATTCCAGGGGGTCAGGGACATGATCCGGAGTCATTGTGGGTGTGCAGTGTGCTCAGCTTAATTGTGCATGTGTGCCATTGTGCCCATCTCCCCCCGTCCCCCCACTCCCTGGTAGGTACTCACCCTATTGATGTTGTGTCAGGTCATGTTGAGTGGTGTCCGGGTCCTCTGCTCCTGTCACCGTCTCCCGACTGATGACTGTGGCCACCATTTTCTCCATTTTATCCTGTTCCTGGTGTTCTGCTGGCCCCCCACCTCCAATCTGCGTTGCTGCATTAATGTTGGCAGCGAGTTCCTTCTTGGGTTTGCCCTTCGCATCATTCCAGCGCCTCTTGTCCTCTTCCATTGTCCTCCTCGGCGCGGTAATGGCATTCACATGGTCCAAGATGGTCTGCCATCTCAGCGTCTTTTTTGCCAATGACACGTTGGAGGTGACGTACAGTTGGTGGTGGTGTTCTATCTCATCCGTGACATGGATCTGGGTTTCCTGCAGACTGTACCCCGTCTTCCTCTCCCTCTTCTCATTGCCCTTCCACGACACCTGGCTTCCTGGCTGGGCCTCCGTGGGTCTTGTGGGTTTCACATTGTCATCTGCACCTGGTCCGGGTGCATCCTTGGTGCTCCGCGGTTCATCTGGTTTTTGGTGTGATCTTTTTGGTTGCTTTTCTTGTGCTTTTCCCCGCATGACGCGTGGGACTTGCTGGCCTCTCGCTAGTTATCACACAGATTTTATCGCAGTTGGGCCCATCGCAACTTTTTTCACGTTGGGGTTTGCATTTTTATCGCCGTCGCAGTAGTTGTTTCGCGGAGATTCGCCGCGTTATCGTGCGGTTATTGCACGGTATCACCGTGTTGGGAATGCCACGTTAACACGGCATTATTTCCCTGCGATGGACTGCGATGTGAAAAGTTGCGGTAAGCTATTTTGGTGATGTTTATCGCACGTTCTTGTGAATATACCCCCAATTCTTATATCTTGAAGAATGTTTTCATAATGTTCATCACTTGCTTGTCGCATATTCTTAATAAGTTCTTTGTATTCAAAATGAGACCAAATGTTCACATTTCCAATACTTCCCAAAGATTTCCTAGTTTCTTCATGGACAAGTGTTTTAAAAACTGGTTGTCCTTTCACAGGAGTAAGTTGTAGTAGATAGCCGAATACAATTACATGTTTTCCTCCAAACAGAACATCATAATCTGTTTTTAAAATCTGTTGCATTCTTAAATGTACGAATTCAAGCATTAAGTTTGAGACCATGCTAACCTCATCAATGATCAGAAGTTTCATTTTCTTGAGTACTCTTGAAACTTCATAACAAGCTTCTCCTGATAGCTTGTGATATTCCAACTTATTTTCATGTTCAACTGGTAGCATGAGTAAACAATGTAATGTAATCCCTTTAATGTTGTGTGCTGCTAACCCAGTTGGAGCGGTTACAACACAAGATAAATGTGATTCAGTGGCTTTTGTAGATAACTGGTCAAAACTTTAATTAAGAAACGTTTGCCTGTTCCAGTTTGACCACTGATGTACATTTGAATAGGTTTAAATGATGTGCATTGGCATTCTTTTTTTTCATGCAATAAACCATGCTGTATCTGTTCTGTCACTTGCTGATATATTTCTTTTTGTTCAATATTTAGTTGTTCTTCCAAGTTTCCCAACTCAATAATATCCTGTTGTGCTTGTTGCATAGCCGTTTCTACTTCATTCATGGCTATTGCTGCTTCATTTTCAAGAATTGGTTGTCCTAATGGATCTTGACTTAGAGGAGCAGAACTTTGACTATCTTGAGAACTGACTCTAGCTATTTCAGCTGCAATAGTAGTTTCTTGTTCAATCTCTTCATTTAACATTTGTAGATAATTTGGAAAAAGTGTGCATTGAATGCTATCTTTACATGCATTAAAAGAATCTTCATAGCAATCAAAATCTCCAAGTAATTCCATTTCACTACGCCAAGGTTTGAAAAGTTGCAGAAGTGCCAAATAGAAAAATTCGCTTTTATCTGGAATTTCACAACTGAGGGCATATTCACAAGGAGCTATCGCCGAATTAATGGCACTTTATCGCAGCCAAAGTCGTGATAAATTTACCCCCCCATTCACAAGCCGGTGTTAACAGCCCACAGCACCAGTTTACCCGCGATAGCAGCCGCAAAAAACATCGCCACAGAGGACCCTCGCAAATATCGCTAATGAGATGCAGAGTAGGCGTTCCTGTGACTAAAGCCGAGACAACAGCACACCTCAACATTCACAACAACCAGCCACATCCGCGATAAAAACACAAAACAGGCGATAAGGCGCGTTAGCACCAGGAAATCTACACCTGCTCTGACCTGGTGAAAACTCGGACGGCAGCCAGCACCACGAAAGGGAGCACAGCCCAGGGCCACATCCGAAGGGCAACAGATGCCATGGAGCCACACATCATGCGGCCCGGACACCCAAGAGGGCCACAACACCAACCGCCACCACCCCAGGACCACCCCTCCCTGGCACCCCCCGACCAAAGACATGCCACATCAGCCACACCTAAACAGGTACAAAATATTCCGCCTGATGCCGCACAATCACAACTGGTGACATGGATGTGTCATCACCGAAATGACCAGCACACATTCACTTTCGAAGCAACAAATGAAACTTTATTAAAATGAACAACAAAATGAAATGAAGACACATGGCCGCTCCCCTCCGGACAATACGTAGGTCACAGCCTGTAAGACAAAAAACATGATGAGAAGGTGTGTCCTGCGCACATCAGAGGACAGAGAGAGAGCGAAGGAGAGAGAGAGGAAGAGAGGGAGAGAGAGAGAGGAAGAGAGGGAGAGAGAGAGAGAGAAGAGAGGGAGAGAGAGAGAGGAAGAGAGGGAGAGAGAGAGAGAGAAAAGGAGAGAGAGAGAGAGGAAGAGAGAGAGAGAGGAAGAGAGGGAGAGAGAGAGAGAGAGAGAAGAGGAGAGAGAGAGGAAGAGAGGGAGAGAGAGAGAGGAAGAGAGGGAGAGAGAGAGAGAGTGCTGCACCTGCGCACCCAGGCCACACTGCTCACCTGCTGCCACCGGTGTGTCTCCAACCACGTGCCGGTATGTAGGGCATTTCACCAGGTCACACATCTGAGTCAGAGCCGTCAGCTGAAACAGAGCCCAGATACATGACTGGCACAGTACACACACTTGCACAAGACAACATCGCCTTCCCGCCCATGCACACCCAGGCAGAGGCACCCCAACCCCTCCCGCCGCCAATCGGAGCATGCCCGCCCATGCACACCCAGGCCTCAATGCTCACCTTCCGCCACCGGCACGTAGACAGGAGGTCCCACCACGTGCCGCTGCAAGCCACAAGCCCAGGGCCCACGGACATGGCACCCTCCACATCATGCAGCCCCGCTCCGCAGGCCACCAGGTCTCACGTTTGGTGCTGGGTCTTGATTACTCCATGGCAGAGGACATACCAGTGCACCCGGCATCATCGCAGGCTGCACACCCGCTCAGCCCAATGGGTGCCACCAACTCTGGCATCCCAGAAGCCACGCCACGGGGCAGTAGGCCCGCGCTGCCCGCTGGCTCTGGCCTACACTGCGGTCCAGCAAGGCACACAAAACCTGAGCTGTCCGGACCGCCGGGACGGGGCATCATCGCAGGCTGCACACCTGCTCAGCAGCTCAAGGTGCCACTGACTCAGTGCACCCAAAGTCACCGTCCCGTGGCAGGGTGCCAGTGCCGTCCGCAAGGCCTCTGGTGCCACTAACCCTGTGCAACCCCAGTCTGCGCCTCGTGGTGGTAGGCCTGTGCCGTACTCCAGGCCTCGGATGCCACTAACCCTGTGCAACCCCAGTCTGCGCCACGTGGTGGTAGGCCTGTGCCATACTCCAGGCCTCGGATGCCACTAACCCTGTGCAACCCCAGTCTGCGCCACGTGGTGGTAGGCCCGTGCCGTACTCCAGGCCTCGGATGCCACTAACCCTGTGCGCAGCAACTCATGGGCCCTATATGAGTGCGAACAGTGGGGAGTCCGTCATCCAGTCACCACCGGAAGAGGGGAATGTGATGTCGTCGGCCCCTTATGTTGGCGGAGTCACATGGCCTGTGACACCTGTGCCGGATGGGTGTGGTGTGTGTGAAAACCTGCCCTCAGGGAGTGGCTGTGACATGCTGATGACTAGACCAGTGACCCACACACCACCAGCGAGTACGGCTGCGACGGGTAGCAATGAGGGCCCCCCTCGGTGCGTAAGCGGAGTGGACTGGCCTGCCGTACGCCGGACCAGCGCAGGGCCTGCAACAATGACTCGTGGGCTCTGGGCGTGGTCCAGTCCATGTCCGGACAAGGAAGTGACTGATGCGTGTGTCCCTGCTGCAGTGTTCACGAAACCCGCTACACAAGATGCAATGTTGCATCCCCTTACTGGCATCCCACAGGATGAACATCATTGACACAAGGGAAGGCACTGTCCCCACATTCATCCACACATCCACACAGGAATGACGTAAGACATCACACAGCAGTGCGTCACTGGATGTTTATTTGCACATCCAGTGCAGTCATGCAGCTGGAGCGGTACAGGGCAATGCCGAGCACACCACACAATAAGGGCCCGTGGAGGGCCAGCCAGTGTCCATCCGGGGATGACCTGTACTGCGGAAGAGGAAGGGTACAGACCGCAGTCTGTCTGCCGTGTTATTGGTCATCAAACAGCATGTGGCAGTCCATGTCGCTGTCCAAGGTGAGTGCCTCGGAGTGTATCGGGGGTCAGTGGTAGGTCTTGAGGCCATGTGCTGCACCAAGCAGAAACAGGCAAGGTGGCAGTAATGGATGTTAGTGCCTGGTCCTCCTGACCACAGTCCCATCCACGTCCTCATCCCCAGGTGTGTGCCCTGCCCCACCTGTGGGTGTTGCAGTGCCGGCTGCGGCACTGTGTGCCACTGACTCATCAGGGGCTGGAGGAGGATTGTCGGCTGCACTGTGTGGCAGTGACACATCAGGTGCCGGAGTGGATACGCCTGCCGCACTGGGAGGCACTGACACACCAGGGGGCGGAGATGTGGATGGTGTGGGGGCAGCAGCATTCATCATCGCCACGCCTTGTGGCAGCAATGCCATGACAAGGACATGCAGGGCATGGTAGATCCCAGCTGCATTTCGCTGATGTGCAGCGGCGGCTGCCATCCTTTCTGCCTCCATCCGCAGCATGTCCTCCATGAGCCTCCGCATGTGTGCCAGCTCAGGGCTGGCATCGCTGGGGCCACTGTGAGCAGACAGGTATTCTTCCCTCTGCGTCATGACTCCAGAGATGTCAGTCAGGGCTCGCTGGGGACCATGGGGTATACATAGACACCCAAGGATGGCGTCCAGTTTGTTAGCCATGAGCTCGAACCCCACCCGGACCTGCTCAGCCGTCTCCCTCTGGCCCTCCAGCACATGGCGTTGGAAGGCCGTATGTTGTTCCTGGGGGTCTTGGGAGGGTGCCGGGGCTGTGGGTGCCTCCTGCTGGGTGGTTTGGGTGGTGGGTGGTGGGTGGTGTCTCATGGATGTGAGTTGCAGAGGTGGTCAATGAGGTCTTGGATGGTTTGGATGTCGATGCTGGTGTTGTCCTCCTCCTCGTCATCAGTGAAGAGTGGCTGTGACTGCTCTGCAGGAGGTGTTGAAGATGCCCCTGCGATGTGAAGGGGAGATGGTGTATTACGATGTGTCCACATGTATGTAGCCGCATGGTACAGGTTGACATTCAGACAGCATGGCATTGTACATTGTGACAGTCTGTGGGTCTGGGCAAGGACCCAGAGTGATTGTGGGTGTGCACTGTGCCCTGCTAGCTTGTGCATGTGTGCCATTATGGCCATCTCCCCACGTTCCCCCAGTACCTGGTGGTCACTCACCCTGTTGCGGTTGTGTTGCATCCTGTCGAGCAGTGTCCGGTCCCCCGACTCCGGCCACAGTCTCCACACTGATGACTGTTGACACCAGCTCCTCCATGTCATCCAGCTCCAGCTGTGGCGCTGGGCCCCCACCTCTGGTCTGCGTTGCTGCCTTCAGGTTGGCGGAGAGTTTATCCTTGGTCTTCCGCTTGATGTCATTACATTGCCTCTTGACCTCGTCCATTGTCCGCTTGTGCTCTCTGACGGCATTCACCTTGTCGACGATGTCCCGCCATATTCCAGTCTTGGTGCCCAATGACACATTGGAGGTGACAAAGAGTTGTTGATGGTGTTCCATCACCTCCGTGACTATGATCTGGTTCGCCTGCAGACTGAACTTGGTCTTCCTGGTCTTCTTGTCCTTGCCCTTCCCTGTCCCCGAGGTCCCAGGCTGGTCGTCCGGGGTGCTTGTGGGGTTGCGCTCATCCTCTGCACCTGCTCCGGCTGCCTCCATGGTGCTTGGGTGTTAGTCAGTTTGTGTGTGGGTTTTTTTTCCTGCTTTTATGGAGGTTTCTGATGCCTGCCAGGAGTGTGTTGCAGGCCTGACGCTGCTTGTCGCTGGTTTCCTCATCTTGCTTTGGCCCATCGCGTGTTTTTTGGTGTTGTGGTTTGTGTTTTTATCTCCATCGTGGTGGTTGTATCGCAGACTTTGTCCGCGGTTTCGGCAGGCTATCGCATGGTACCGCCTAGTTGTGGATTCCACGTTGACACGGAGTTATTTTCCCGCGGTAGTTATCACACGTTCTTGTTAATATACCCCTGAGTTTCCTGTGGTTAATAAGATTTCTTTTGGCATGTTTTACCAAACATCCTTCACATCTAATTACAGCATATTTTTCTTCATATTCTGCACTCTAGACTCTCGCTCCATAATGCTTTGCTGTGCCTTTGGTTGGCATTGTATTTTTGCCCATAACTCTGCTCGGGGTGGTCCTAGGAGGATGGGACCACCACAATCGTTGAGCATGATATGCTCTTTGTGTTCAAGGCATCTGCTTGGTCCTCCCCCTAGGTTAGGAGGGACCCCAAAATCATCACCTCTGTCATTGCCTGATGTTTTTCAAAGTTCACTTTTGTGAATTGGTTATATGCTTTTAGCATGTAAAGGTAAAATTGTTTTATCATAGGGTTGTGGATGCATTAGCTTACTCCACTGTTTTTGCAAGAATTCCGTGTTCGTGAAACTCCCCCCATTTTGACTAATAAACCAGAAGTCTCACATACCTTTAGTAAACCAATAAATAACTATCTTTACATGCTAAAACGCTGATAGTCATCTCACTAAAATGAAAATATAGCAAACAGTACCTTTAGTTAAACATCAAATAACTCTATTTTTACATGCTAAAATGCATATAGTCATCTCACAAAAGTGAAAATGAAAATAAAGCAAGCAGTGAGAGAGGTGATGATTTTGGGGTCCTCCCTAACCTAGGAAGAGAACCAAGCAGATGCCTTGAACACCAAGAGCACATCATGCTGAACGATTCGGTGGTGGTCCCATCCTCCTAGGACCACCCCAAGCACAGTCAGTTATGGGCAAAAATACAATCCCAACCAAAGGCCCTGCAAAGCATTATGGGACAAGATTCTAGAGTGCAGTGAATATTATAGTATCCAATATCAAAACATTCCTCAAGGGGCAGGCTCTCCCGGCTCAGCTGAGAGCTAATACTATAATATTCATTGCACTCTAGAATGTCGCCCCATAATGCTTTGCTTGGCCTTTGGTTGGCATTGTATTTTTGCCCATAACTTGGGGTGGTCCTAGGAGGACGGGACCACCACTGAATCGTTCAGCATGATATGCTCTTTGTGTTCAAGGCATCTGCTTGGTTCTCCCCTAGGTTAGGGGTGACCCAAAATCATCACCTCTCTCATTGCCTAATATTTTTCAAAGTTCACTTTGGTGAATTGGTTATATGCTTTTTTAGCATGTAAAGGTTAAGTTGTCTTATCAAAGAGTTGTGGGTGCAATAGCTAACTCCGCTACGTGACTGAGTCAGAATTTTTGCATGAATTCTGTGTTTTCAATGTAATGTGTAGTAAACAAATCTCTGCAACCTCCGCGAGCGGAGTTCATTGCCCACAGTTATTCATAAGTTTCTTCATTCCTTGAGTTATCCACTTTTTCTATTTATCCAGTTGAAATTTCTCTTTCATCTTCTAAAGATATTTCTTGTTCTTCCACATATACATTTTTATAATAAATATAGTTTTGCACAAGATATAATATAGCCTTTTGAAGTTTGGTGACATCTACTAACTCTTGCCATATTTTCCGACTCTTTGGTGGTACACTATTAACTAGAATAACTACAGGTTCACTTTCCTCTCTGTCTACACCAACAGTTTCAATATTTTTCTTAAACTCTAAAGGTAAATACACAACCCTTCCTTTTAAAGCTCTTTGTAAATCTGTTGGAGGCAGCTTACCTGTTTTAGGCTCCATACGAACTATAGCCTGAAACGGGTGCACAGATTGAATACGAATGGACTCATATGTATTTAAATCTACCAGTTCCGGAGGAATAGCTACCAACTCTAGGTTGGTATGTACAGCTCTAGCTGGCATTTTGCTCTCTTCTAATTTGTTGTAACAATATTTACAAATACGTTGATCACTACCCAACTCAAAACGACCTTCCACCAATAAATAAGCACAAAATTGCTCCCACTTATCATTACTTTCCTTTTCACTTTTTAAATACACATCAACATTCCTAGTTTGACTTCTATAGTGAGTACGTCGACAACAAATACAAACATAGGGGGCCATTATGATAGCGGGCGGATCGCCACCGCCCGCTATTTCTCACCGCCCGCATTCAATTTCCCCGCCATATTACGATGGCGGGGGGGACCCCGGCGGACGGAAAGAACGTCCGCCGGTTTTCCGCTGGTCTGACAGGAGACCAGGCGGAAAAGGGCTCTGATATGGTGGCGGTGTCTGCAAGACACCGCCATCCATATTAGCATGCAGGCTGAGATGTGCCTTCCCATGGCGGCATTGACGCCATGGAAAGGCATGTGGTCTTTGCCTTTGGGGGCCCGTAGCTGGCACCCATATAGTTGAGGGGGTGGTGGGTGCACATGGGGGTACCTATGGTACCCCCCTGCATTGGCATGGACAAAGTGGCAGGCACCGTGCTGTGCCTGTCACCTTGTGCATGCCAATGCACAACGTCTATTCCCAGCATTGTGGCGGCCGGTGCTGTGAGCACCGCCCGCCACAATGCTGGGAATAGGGCTTGCCACCGCCACGGTGGTGGTGGCATCCTAATATCAGGTGCGGGACCGCCGCACCCCTTGCGGACGGTCCCGCATTCCGTTGCGGTGTCCGCCCGCCATCGTAATGATGCCCATAGTTTAAATTTTCACAAGAAACTACCTTAAACTTTGTAATTTCTTCTGCAAACTTCACAGTAGTAGTATCTTCCATCTCTTCTTCAACACCTACACTTATTAAACTCTCACTTTCTATTCACTCCTCTTGAGGACCAAAGAAACAAAACGCTATATCATCAGAAACTTTTTTTACATCCAACACTGAACCATGCAAAAGAGCTGAGTTTATTTCACTTAAAGATAATGCAGGACTTTTCACATAGTGCAATCTTCTTACTAACTTCCGCATTTCAGAGTGATGTACTGCTAACATTCTTAAATGATGAAAAGTACTTCGACACACTTTTCTAGAAAGACAAGCCAGAGAATGACCCCACAAGTTAGTATATTTTCTCACTTTACAAGGATCTAGTCCTTGCAATGTCTTAATCTTCTGTTTAACACTTTTTTTTACCATAATCTCATAAGAAATTTCGTAATATATCAGTGGATTCCTGTTGTATACTACAAATACTAATACAATCCCACTTATACACTAGAGCTTGTGTACGTCTCCCTTGAACTTCTTTAGCTATTACTTCTTCCACATTTCTAGGAACCATCTTTTCTTTTTCAATTGGACAACCGTTTTTAACCTCATAGCAACGACCACTGGTATCAACTGCATGAACTAATGTATTTTGTTGAAAATAGCTTTCTTCATTAAAAAAAGGTTCCATACTAGAAGTATGCTTCCATTCACCAGAAAAGATTTTGCAAAAGTTAATTCTATTAACCAGTCATTTTCTTTTACCTTTCTCCTTCATAAAGTGCATTATTTTATTCAATGTTTTCATTCTCTTCAATACTAATATAAACAATTTTCTTTTCAATTCAAAAGCCTTTTCAACTACAATTTCAATATGTTGTTTCTTCTTGTAAAATGCTGATCTTCTTTTATATTTTTGCAATCTTTCAATACATTTTGTAGTACTCTACTATTATACATTCTCTTTCTAATGTCTTTATATTGTTTCATCCTTTTTTCAACTTGGATTGTTTTCCTATAACTTGATTTTCCATTAATTTCTGTTTTTCTTTTCCTTCTGATTGCTTGTAGTACTTTTCTTTCTCTTTTCCCCATTTTCAAAATCGATTACTTTTTTAAAAACACTTTTAACAAATTCTTTTGTTCTCTTACCAGAAGACTTTTTCTTCAACGTCACATGTTGTACTTCATCTACTTTCTGCTTTTCTCTATCCTTTATATAGTTCTGTTTCCTTTGTTCTCTTTTCTTTTGAATTTTTCTTGTCAACCTGAATATTTCTTAACAATTATGAAGAATTTAAAAAGAAAGAAGTATATTATCTTTCTAAAAGATATTTAATATTATTAAAATTATTATATACAAATATTGTCATCTATAAATAAAGAAATACATTGAGTAATGCCTAGGTGAATGCATAAGTGCAACAGTAGGACCTGGATGATTCGACAACTGCAAGGGTGATACGTAACTAGTGCCTGGGTGATTGCATAACTATAGGGGTAATATCTGGAATATCTGGGTGATTTTATAAATGCATGAGTACTGCTTGGGTGATTGCAGGAGTACTGAGGAATGTCTGAGTGATTGGAGGAGTGCAAAGGTAGTGCCTGAGTGATTTTATAAGTGCATGAGTACTGGCTGAGTGATTACATATGTACAAGGGTAAAACCTGCATGATTGAAGGAGTGCAAGGGTAGTACCTGAAAGATTATATAAGTTGATTGATAGTGTCTGAGTGATTGAAAGAGTGCATAGGTAATACCTGGGTAAATGCATGACTGCATAGGTTGTGCAAGGGTGGTTTCATGAGTGCAGTGGTAATAACCTAGATAATTGCAACAGTGCATATGTAGTGCCTGGATCATTTGAAGACTAATAGGTAGTACTAGGGTGTTTTATAACTGCATGAGTGTTGGGCCAAGCCAAATATAAAACAGCAGACTATTACATGACGCAACCATAAGTCTCTCCATATTGTTAAAAGCATGCATACATATGTCTCTACCTTTTCAAATCATCATCATATCTAAAAGAAATATATATATACAATATTTCTGAAATATAGTAAAACCTAGAAACTGAGACATGTATTAGATCTGCCTGAGTGATTGCAAAACACCATGGATAGTACTTGGGTGATTGTATGACTCCAAAGGTGGTCGCTGGGTAATTGCAGGAGAAGATGGATAGTGACTGGCTAATTACATGAGTGTACACATAAAGGTTCAGTGCATGAATAAGTGTATAAATAGCACCTGAAGGCATAGAACACTCACTAAGAAGTACCTACGTGAATAGATGAGTGCAACAGTAGGGTCTGGATGATTCTATGACTGCAAGGGTAGTGCCTGGGTTATTACATGAGTGCATTGGTAGAGACTGCATGAATCTATAACTGTAGGGGTAGTACATAACTAATGACTGTGTGATTGCCTAGCCAAATATTAAACAGCAGACTATTACATGACTCAACCATAAGTCTCTCCATATCGTTAAAAGTATGCATACATATGTGTCTACCTTTTCAAATCATCATCATATCTAAAAGAAATATATATACAATATTTCTGAAATATAGTCAAACCTAGAAACTGAGACATGTAATAGATCTGCCTGAGTGATTGCAAAACACCATGGATAGTACTTGGGTGATTGATGACTCCAGAGGTAGTCGCTGGGTAATTGCAGGAGAAGATGGATAGTGACTGGCTAATTACATGAGTGCACACATAAAAGTTCAGTGCATGGATAAGTGTATAAATAGCACCAGAAGGCATAGATGCCTCTCTAAGAAGTGCCTAGGTGAATAGATGAGTGCAACAGTAGAACCTAGATGATTCTACATATCATACAGGGTGATTGTATGAGTGAAGGGATAATATCTGGGTGATTGCAGGAGTGCATGGGTAATGACTGGGTGCATGGAAGAGTGCATGGGTAGTGCCTGGTTGCATGGAGTAGTGCATAGGTAGTTCCTGGGTGATTGGAGAACTGCATGAGTAGAACCTGGGTGATTGCATGAGTGTATGGGTAGTGACTGGGTTATTACATGAGTGCATAGGTACAGCCTGCATTATTGTATGACTGCAGGAGTAGTACATAACTAGTGCCTGGGTGATTGCATGACTGCAGGGGTAATATCTGGGGGATTACTGGAGTACATAGCAAGTGAGTGGGTGATTTTATAACTGCATGCGTACTGACTAACTGATTGGAGGAGTGCATAGATACTGAAAAGGAAATTGGAGGAGTGCAAGGGTATTGCCTGGGTGATTGAACCAGTGTATAGCTAATGCATTGGTGATTGCATAACTTCACAGGTAATATCTGGGGACTACAGGAGTACATAAAAAGTGCCTGGGTGATTTTATAAGTGCATCAGTACTGCCTGGGTGATTAGAGTGATACTGTGATAGTGCCTCAGTGATTGCAAAAGTGTAAAGGTAGTGCCTGGATGATTTTATAAGTGCATAGGCACTGGCTAAGTGATTGGAGGAGTGCATAGATCCTGACAGGGTGATTGGAGGATTGCATGGGTAGTGCCTGCATGATTAAACCAGTGCATAGCTAACGCATTGATGATTGCATGGGTAAACGGTCTAAATATTGAATTTTAAATATCGAGTTGCCAAAATATTAAATTTTAAATATCGAGTGGCCAAAATATCGACTTAAAAAAATATAGTGGTGCAGAATATCGAAATGCAGGTAAGAAATATTGTTTTTTATAATATCGAAGTTAGTAATATCGACAGTCATAATATAGTTGTAAAAAATATCGATATTTTTTAGTGTTTTAAGTGTTAGTATATGTGTTAAAAGTATATATTATGTTTGTAATGTATGTTGGAATTTTTTTAAATTAATGATTTTTATGTTAAATTATTTTTGTGTATTTTACTTCCGTAGCAGGTTGTGGGTTTATAGGGGAATAGGGTGGGAAGTAATTTAATCATAATATATTGATTAAGATTTTTTTAAATTAATGATTTTTATGTTAATTAATTTTTGTGTAATTTTATTCCGTAGCGGGTTGTGGGTTTATAGGGGAATAGGGTGGGAAGAAATTTTATTTAAATTCATTCATTAATAAATTAATTAATTTAACAATTTATATTGTTAATCGTGTTAATTAATTAATTATTAATTAATTATAAATTGATTCATAATAATTAATAAATGATTGCTAATTATGTTTAATGTGTAAATGCTGTTTATTAATTAGTTATTAATTTGATATTAATTATTCATGTTAATTGTGTATTTTTTTAGGAGTGGGTTGTGGGCTTATAGGGGAATAGGGTGGGAAGTAATGTACTTGTAATGAAGTAATTATTAGTTTTTATTTATTGGTATTGATAATTAATTTATTGTTAATTCATTATTAATTGGTAAATAATGTTTATTAATTGAATAATTGATAATTATATTAATTGTATTAATCATTATTGGAGTGCGTTGTGGGTTTATAGGAGAATAGGGTGGGAAGTAATTTAATTGTAATGAAGTAATTATTATTTTTATTTTTGGGTTTTGATAATTAATTTATTGTTAATTAATTATTATCTGGTAATTTTTCTATATTATTTATTATTTATTGGTATTGATAATTAATGTATTGCTAATTAATTATTAATTGGTAATTAATTTATATTAATTGATTAATTGATAATTATATTAATTATGAGAAATTTTATGTGGAGTGGGTTGTGTGTTTATTGGGGAATAGGGTGGCAAGTCATTTAATGTTATTAAAGTAATTATTAATTTTGATTTATTGGTATTTTGAATTAATTTATTGTTAATTTATTAATAATTCATTATTTAATTACAAAAATTATTTCATTTATAAGTATGATATTTTTAACCCCTACGCTATCCAACGCTTTCCCTACTGTTGCATTCTTTGGAGTGGGAATAGTAATTTTTACCCCTATGTTATCCAACAGTTTGCCTACTGTTGCACACTCTGGAGTTGGAATAGTAATTTTTACTCCTACGCTATCCAACACTTTCCCTACTGTTGCACTCTTTGGAGTGGGAACAGTTATTTTTACCCCTACGCTATCCAACACTTTTCCTACTGATGCACTATTTGGAGTGGGAATAGTAATTTTTACCCTTCCGCTATCCAAAACTTTCCCTACTGTTCCACTTGCTGGAGTGGAAATAGTAATTTTTACCCTCCCGCTATCCAACACTTTCTCTACTGTTACACTCGGTGGAGTGGGAATAGTATATTATTCCCACCCGCTATCCAACACTTTCCCTACTGTTGCACTCACTGGAGTGGGAATAGTAATTTTTACCCACCCGCTATCCAACACTTTCCCTACTGTTGCACTCACTGGAGTGGGAATAGTAATTTTTACTCACCCGCTTTCCAACACTTTCCCTACTGTTGCACTCGCTGGAGTGGGAATAGTAATTTTTACCCATCCGCTATCTAACACTTTCCCTACTGTTGCACTCGCTGGAGTGGGAATAGTAATTTTTACCCACCCGCTATCCAACATTTTCCCTACTGTTCAACTCGCTGGAGTGGGAATAGTAATTTTTACCCACCCGCTATCCAACACTTTCCCTACTGTACCACTCGCTGGAGTGGGAATAGTAATTTTATCCCCTACGCTATGCAACGTTTTCAGTATTGTTATATTTTATTTAGTGTCAATATTATTATTTTTTTAAATATTTATTTTAATGTTTTAAGTTATTATATATAATTTATTTTTATATTTATATTATAGGTTTATTTATATATATATATATGTAATTATATTTTAAATTATGTTTTTAACATTTTATAATTAAAAATAATAATTATTTTATAATATTATTAAGTTAATATATATACAACAAATTAAAAATGCATGTTTTTTTTACATTACATTTATTATTTATTAATTTTAACCTTTTTTAATCATTTTTAAGTATGTTTTACTTAATTATATTTATTATTTAATTACATTTTATATTACTTTTAAGACATTTAAAAAAGTCAATATTTTAGCAAACTATGGGGCCCATTACGATACCCGGCGTAAATAAATCCGCCAGGCATGGAAGCGGCAAAAATCCGCCCGCACACACCGCCTGAACACCGACCACGCCATTACGATTACACAAACCGAAAACCGCCATCGGCGGAAAAATCACACAAAATACCGCCCGCCAACGTCCGAGTCGGAGTCAAACCGCCCGCCACGGACGGAAACACGCACGACAACACAAAACCGCCCGCCCTCACGGCCGACACACCGCACGTGAAATTACGATCGCACCGACATGAGCGCGGAAAACCCACAAATATACCGCCCGCCAGCGCAAACAACGCCGATGAGAATCGACACGGCAGAAGCCATGGCGCCAACGTACCTGCACAGAAACCATCCGCACACAAAACCAATAGCACACAACATGGCCAACAAGTCCACACAGCAAGGCACGCACAAATACACAAGCACAGTACACATCCCGAAAACACCCCCGGACAAACAAAAAATACAAAGGCCAGAACCCCAGACACAACACACCTGAAAACAACAGACCATGAGGACACACCCACATAGGTGAGTACAAAAGCAGCACTCCCACAGACCACAACCCCTTGCTACATTGCAAACTAGAGAGGAGAGGAGAGGACACAGTGACACAGCAAGGACAGCAGCACACCACAGAAACGCACACATCACAACCACCACCACCACCACCACCAAACACCGGCACCACAAACCCCCTGCACATTACACAACACACACCGCACCAGCACCACAAACACCATGGCACCACAAAGAATGCCCAAGTACACGCCCATTGAGCTGACGGTCATGGTCGACGAGATCATCAAGGTGTACCCACAAATCTATGGGAACATGGTCCAGCACACACCACTAGCCACCAGAAACAGAATGTGGAACCGGATCGTAGACCAGGTCAATGCAGTCGGGACCCTGCCCAGGAACAGAGGTGAAATAAACAAACGTTGGAATGACGTAAAGAGCCTGGTCAAGAAGAAGGAGGGCAAAAACAGAGAGCTGGCTGCCGTCACTGGCGGAGGGAATCCCGCGCTCTTTAAGACCTTCAAAGCGTGGGAGGAGAAGGTGCGAGTCGTAATACATCCGGAGATCCTCGCCGGATTAGCAGGGGGAGTGGAGGCTGGTAAGTACAAACTAATGTATACCAGCACACCGCTATGTACTCACATGCGCAACTACCATGCCACAGCTCCCAGGGACAAACACCCCCATGTCCAGCACACAATACACAACACATCACACACACATGCAACAGACACCACCACACACAGCCCAAACCGAACAACTGTAAGATGCGTGGGGACATGTGTACACTCAGCCAGCCACGTAACCACCAACAGGTCCCCAAATATGCCAGAAGCGCCACAACGAGCACCCACCACACCCATGTGTCCGCCACAGCTGCACTAACCGACAAGTAACAGGTAAGTGGCAGGAACACAAAGTGCAGTGGGTGGGAGGGTGGACAGCCCAAGTACAACACACACCAGGCCCCAGTCCCACAGCACAGCAAGGAGGAGCATCCCCCACACCCCACAGCCACGTGTCAGCCACCGCAGTGCACAACGACAGCCGAAAGGCAGACATCACGGTCCACAGCAATCGGTGTCAGTGGGTGTCCAGCCACCCCCACGACCCACAACACCCCCCACCCCCACAGACCTGCAACATGGAGCACCCCCGCTTAGAGCCATGTGGCATCCAGTACAGTGCACGCACGAACAACTTGCAGGTGGGAAACTGGACAGGGCTGGATTACTGGAGGCATGAGGACCATAACACGACCAACACATGGGACATGTCACGTAGCAGACGAACACGCAGCACCGCCCACCGTCACGAACAAGTGAACAATGTGCACACGGACATGAACAACAGACTCACACCCCACATGACCCATCACAGACATAGCAACACCCAAGGAGCCACGTCTGCATGCACAAGCCACACTGAATATAGTACCACACGGCAGCCACTGTGCAACTCATCACACACAACCGAAACACCATTGAAGTCCTGTCCATGTAGCCCCTACTGCCTGTCAACCACACACCCCACAACTACGCCTATGTAAGACAAACAACACTAGACGCAACAGAGCGGAACAACATAAATGCACACGAACACCACTGAACCCATCAAACTCACTGACACACCATGCACATACAACATACCATCCATCCCATCCGTCAGCCCCAGACTCATGAAAGGCATGTAATCCGCACAGCTGCCACACATACAGCAGTCACGCTAAGATACATGCCCATGACCAACCATGTGCCAGAAGTCAATGAAGCGCACGACACACTGTGAGCAACAACACACAACATGGGCCACACCCCCGAGCACTGCAGTGATGCACATGGCACAGGGCAGCACGCACACCAAGGAGATGGGACAACTGCAATACGTTGGCTGGCACACAACCATCACTCACTCATAACGATGCGTCCAATGCCATGTCCAGTAATCACAACAGACAGCAAATATGCAGGCCATGTCAAGCATGCACACACCTCAAACCATGCACTGTCATGCTGCCACAACACATGTCACGTTCGGCACCCATGGCTCACAGCATGTACCCCAAAAGCATATTCCCTCCCAAATGCGAATCTGGGGCATGGCCCCCATGTTGCCATATGCGTTCCTAAGCGTTCCATTTGAACCCCAAAAGCATATTCCCTCCCAAATGCGAATCTGGGGCATGGCCCCCATGTTGCCATATGCGTTCCTAAGCGTTCCATTTGAACCCCAAAAGCATATTCCCTCCCAAATGCGAATCTGGGGCATGGCCCCCATGTTGCCATATGCGTTCCTAAGCGTTCCATTTGAACCCCAAAAGCATATTCCCTCCCAAATGCGAATCTGGGGCATGGCCCCCATGTTGCCATATGCGTTCCTAAGCGTCCCATCTGAACACCAAAAGCAAAGTACAAACCAGACCCAGGATGGGCCAGGAGCCCGCATACACCAGAGTCACAATAAGTAGGGGCACAGCAACACACCCATTGGCATGGCCAATCCGTCCCATGCCACATGTGCACAGCACACAGTCCCATTGCCAAGCACACACAACTACAGATGCTACAGCCACACACACGCCTCCGGGAAACCCATGTACAAGATTGCACGAACTGTTAATGTCAGACGACAAATACATACTTCGCCAGGTGCAACACAATAACAAATCTCATTCTCTCCACAGGTGACGAACTGCTGGATGCTGGGGATGGAGCCAGCAGCCAGCACAGCCAGCCTACAAGCCCCCAACGAGGACACACGGATCTGGAGGATCTGTCCTCCTCTTCGGACACGGACCACCAAGCAGGCCCATCTGGTGTGGCAGGGCCCAGCCGCTCCCCAGGAGCCCTCCTACCCACCAACCCATCATCCAGGGCTGCTGAACATTCCCAGCCCCCTGCTGCCACTGTCGTTGGGGCCACACCCACGGTCATTGTGGCCACTACCACTGCCGCAACCGCCACCATCGCCGCACCGACCACCACCGCCGCCACCACCGCCACGTCTTCGCTGGCACCAGCCCCAGCGCAGGTGGTGGCCCGGCCGACTGGATCCACCCTGGGAGCCACAGCGAGGACCGTGGTGAGCAATGTGGCTAGTGGGCAGGGCCGGTGGCAGCAGGACTGGTAGGAGGAGCAGGGTCAGGGAAACGCCAGCCTCCCCTGGGAGCCATGCCCTGCCTCAAATGGCCAGAGTCCTTGGGGCCTATGAAGAGGCCCAAGGACAATGGCTCCGGTCTGCTTCAGACACGCGTGAGGTGCTGGGGGTGCTGAGGTCGATGGACGCCCGTATGGGCCAAATCGTGGACCTCATGGGACAGCTGGTGGTGGCGGTGAGGTCACAGCCAGGGACAGCAGCTCCCCTCCGCCACCACCTGCCGGGGCGCAGGGTGGAGCAGCAGTGTCCAGTTCCCCTGCGTCCACAGCCAGTGAGCACACCTCAACCACCAGCATGTCGCAAGCAGGCACCCCCTCGCAAACGTGGAAGGGGCCGTCCGAAGTGGAAACAGATCTCCCGGGAGGACTTCGCACGCTCCAAACGCAAGTGAGGCAGCCAGCCAGCCTTCCGCCAGCCTTCCTTGACCAGCCACTGCATTGACTTGGACTACGATCCCACTCCACACAGCCATCTGGATGGCATGTGTGTGTTGGACTATGGACATAGAACCAGTGGGTACACCCTGATCATCACGCAGCCATGACCGACAGCTCATTGTCACTGCACGCACCACTTTTGTCATCACCTTACACACAATCACATGTCACAGTTTGTAATAAATGCACCTTTTTCACTAACTGCTGTTTGTGCCCTGTGTTTTATTTGTACGGAATACAACGGCCACCTTGGGCGGAAAGGCACCTGATGCGTGGCATGGCAATTGAATCCGGAGGGCCTGTAGGGACCTAGGGGTGGGAGACAGAACAGGAGCACATTCAATGAGTGTGTCACACACCCATCACACAGTACATGTCAACAACTACAAGCAATGTACACACATCGCACAGAGCAATAGGGCACAATGCCACAGCCACCAACAGTGGCATACTACCCTGGCCATGGAGCGTTGACACACAGCACGCAGTGAACAAACGGCCACCCTGACACAGCACACACACACCTGCACAGATACAGCCACATCAGCCGTCGTACATGGACACTCACCGTCAAGTGAAGTAGCGGGCGATGAGCTGCTGCCGCACATTACCAGCTTCCTCCTCTCCACTGTCCTCCTCACTCGAGCTGTCCTGGTCTGCGGGCTGGGGCCCTGGTTGATCTCCGTCATCCACGATGAGGGGGATCTGCTTCCGAATGGCCAGATTGTGCAGCATGCAGCACGCCACCACTATCTGGCACACCTTCTGTGGGGAGTACGCCAGCGCACCTCGGTGCGGTCCAGGCACCTGAACCTGGACTTGAGGAGGCCAAAGGTACGCTCGACCACACGTCTGGTCCTCCCATGTGCCTCATTGTAGCGATCGTCTGCTGGGGTGCGAGGATTCCTCAATGGACTGAGCAGCCATGCCCCATTCGGGTACGCAGAGTCACCTGGGTGTGAGGGACACAGAGAACCGTTGCTATTCCAACTGGACAGGGGACAGCATCGCACAACCAGCACGCTACACCACTCCACATACTCACCGACAATACAGGCACGATCCTGTTGCATATTGGACATCAGTCGTGGCAAGATGCTGTTGCGCATTATGTGTGCGTCATGGGCCGAGCATGGGAACTTTGCACACACGTGGGTGATCACCATGTCCGCAAGGCACACCACTTGCACATTCAGGGAGTGCGTGTGCTTCCTGTTGCGGTACAGGTGCTCAGTGGCCTGTGGTGGAACAAGGCCGACATGTGTGCAGTCAATGGCTCCAACGACGTGTGGGATTCTGCCAAGGGCATAGAATGCACCCTTCACTGCCGCCAATTCACGAGCCCTGGGGAAGCGGATGTACCTGTTTCGGTACAGCATCATGGCTGCCAGTACATCCCTCAGCACCTTGCTGAACATGGGCTGGGACATCCCTCCTCCAATGCCCACTGTGTGCTGGAATGACCCAGTGGCGAAGAAATGCATGGCGGCCATCACCTTAGCCGTGGGGGTGACAGCAGTCGGATACACCCTGCGGGGACGGAGATGGGGTTCTAACATGGCACACAGTCGATGCAGGGTTGGCCTGTCCAGCCGAAACTTCCTAATAACCTCTGTATCGTCCATGTCCGCCAGCAATTGGTATGGGCGGTCAATGTTCGGTCTCCGCCTAGGGACAATGGCAGAGGACACATGTCAAAGCAACACGACACATAGCAATTTCGCATACACATCACTGACATGACTGAGCAAGCACATGAGCCACAGCCCAGCTGTCAAGCTGGGACGGCACGGCCACAATACACTTACACAGGTCTCCCAACAATGGCAATGGCTAGTGATACGAACCACTGCCATGTGCATGCACATGGGGATCTAGGCCCCAATGACTTGCGGGGCGTGCTGATGGGGACTGACTGCATATCCGTCAAGCGGCAACGCCACGGCAACATGAATGTCTGCTGAGCATGGAACTGCTTCCGCGGCTGGATGAGTATGGCACACGACGACGACGATGTGGGCACAGGCTGAGCGGCCAAAACAAGTGGGACCTGTGGCACGAGGGGATATGAGACAGTAGTAGGTGTCAGCACTGCACCCTATGTACAGCACTGTACGGATCACACCTCCCGAAACATTGACAGGTGTCCACATTGACAGCCCCATGCCAAGACGGCTGTGTGCTTGCAGTCACACGTCACAGGTGAGAGGTTACATTGCACGTGCCAGGTGGCAGACGTACATAGTGGGAGCTGGCATGTGTGTGCATGTGTCTCCTGTTCAGGATCCACCAGATGGGCGCTGACTCTGTACTGACCATTGGACACAGCATGTTCCGTGGAAGGCTTGTGTGTGTGGGATGGTGGCACTGGATGTGCCTCCGTTGGGTGGGGGGCCATGCACAGGGCGGGTACGTCGATGATTGCGCATTGTTGGTCACGGTGGGTGCACCCACTCAGATGTGTTGCCCTGTGTTCAATTCCTATGTCCGCATGATGATGGACTGTAGATGTGGGCAGACTACACATTGGTCGATGTGCTGTCTATATGCATGTGCCTTCACACCAGGCACAGCTGCCCCTGCACATGTGACCCCTGCTGGACTCGCTGCTGGGTCTGTGGAGCTGATGCACCTTCTGCGCGTGGGGCGGACAGCTCTCCTCACTTCCCTCATTGCGCATGTCATGACTTTGCCGCAGGTGACATGGATCATGGAGGGCCCACATGTACGCGTGGGTAGGCTACACATGATTGTACACTGGTCGCCACCCCCAGTCAGTGTTTCGAATGGGAAGTTTGTCGTGCTGGTGGTATGTTCGATGTGGCGGATGGGCGGGCCTAGGTGCGGGCTTACATTCCGGACATGGGGGTAGTTGGATTGGCGACTAGTTGCAGTACACACGGGACACGTCTCTTCCTTTCCACATCTGGGTCATCCCTTGTACTTACTGACAGTGATACAGTCATCTTCGCCCCAGCCCTCATGTCCTCCCCTCGCTCCCCCAATATGCATGCTCACCTGCGAGGCTAGCGCCTGCACAGGCAGCCCCAAGCTCGCACCAGAGAGGGCAAGGAGTGTATGTGTGGGTCCAGTTGCACGAGTGGGCTGTCTCAGGGTATGATGTGTGGCGGGACGCCGTCCACCTGCGTGGTGCCCCAAATGGAGACCCGGCCTGCATGGACTATGCATCACAGTCTTCGCCTTCCGGATCCGCCACCTGCGACACCCAGTGGCTGTGGCTGCCCTTGCGGCCAGGCCGCGTCCGTCTGTGGCTGATGGCCCACACATTCACTCTTTGGCCTCTCTGGGGAGGGCTCGGGGGTGGTGGCGCACGCGCTTGCACTTAGTCGCAATGGCATGTGGCGTGGTTGGTATGATGGGCAATGGATGGGATGGTGCGAGCCACCTCCCGTGACGTCAGTGCTGCTCGTGCTGTGGTGCGTCCCCCTACACTTCCATTTGACTTGTGCCATGCTAGACGTTGAGGTTCTATTGCCTGCGTGATATGACCAGGAGGAGCGCGAGGAGACCTCTCACACACCATGCTCCACTGCCATCCCGTGCCCTGTATCGCCTGTGCGGATTGACTATGTTGGGGTTACACCTGGTCGACTGGGGCTGTGTGTGCCTTGTCAAGGGGCATGGCGGGCACACAACAGGATCCAGCTTGTCCACAGAGGGTGGGCTGAGGTGCGCCTGGTACCGCTTTGTACGTGTGCCCGGCTGCTGTGCACACACGTGTTCACTCCCCCCGACAGGTGTCCTCTCACAATGCCCAGGGAAGCGGTGGTGTACTGTTCATGACCCCTCCCAACACGGCGTGCTCCAACTTGGCATGTGCGCATCTACCCGTCACACCCACCCACCTGAGCACTGCGTCCATACGACTTCACACGACACATGTGTGTCTTCCACAGTAGTGCTACTCATTTGCGTTGACATCCAATACCAGTGGACTACATGGTCATGTCACGACTGCCGTGTACTTCACATACTCTCATCCTCTCTCATTCGTACTTGTGAAATGAGTCAGCGGAGACAGTTTTGGTTTCAAACATTATATTGAGTCTTCTGTCCTCTGTGATGCAGTATAGTGGACACTACTGGCAGCGGAATACATGTTGAGGATATACTGAGCATGATTGCAAATGGGATAGGGTGTGGGGTTACATGTGATTGGCTGTTGCATGTGGGATGTGGGCTTCAGAGTGACATCTGCTTGGCCAAGGCTGTGCTAATGTACATTTACGTATAGCTGCGGAGCTGCGGACTTTGACACAGACGGTATACATGTAGCCTACCAGACCGCTTGGCATCATGGGCACAGTCCATCTCAGTTCCATGTGACAGGTTTGCTGCGGTTGTTCCTCATGCACGCGTGCATGTGAGATGACATCAGGGCATGTGCTTGCGTGCATGCAGCGGCGTGCCACTTGTTGTTGCACTGTGGTGGTTACTGGACATGTCACAGTCACTGGGGTCGTGTTGTTGTTGTATGCACTTGTCGTCCATGCAAAGGTCCTGGTATGGGATTCCCGGGCGGGGGTGGGAGGGGTGCAGCACCCACAGACTCCAGGCGACCTATTCATGTCCACTGAGCGGTGTGTGTGTCCATGGGCGCTGGATCCATGTCGTGTCCTGGTTGTTCGTGCAGTTCCGTCCATGTGGGTGCGATACACAGAGCCCATGCCACTGCCTCCCACGATGCATGCGGTGTTCCTGGATGTGATGGGGAACAGTGTGCATGTCCCGGTCATATCCGATGTCATGGCGATGTCGTTGATGGTGTGGTTACAGTTGCCGGTCGTTTGGTATGGCTGTTGTGGTGGTGACTGGCCAGTCCGTGCGGAAGCTAAGCATGGGTGCGGGGTTGGACATCATAGGTCACTCGGGGAACCTGCGTTGTGGTCCGACGAATTGACAGGTTGTCAGGTATGCGATGCCGTCCAGCAGGGCTTCCATGTCATTGGTGGTGTACATGTTTGCCAGCCAATGTAGCGGATGGTGGCTGTCAAGGTGTTGTTCGTAAGTTGTCCCTTGGAGGACCATGATGGGGCATGCTGGGTGACATTCGATGTAGCTGTTCTCGATGATCCGTCGTGTGGAGGCACAGTGGTCCCATTTCAGTGCGGGTGCGATGTTGGCCACATACGCCATGCCCCCATAGGCAGAGCAGGCCCTGTCGTGTGCGTCCAGAGGGAGGAGTAGTGGTAGCAGGTCCGCCTTCAGACATGCCGGGTTGGAGAGGCATATCTCGACTGGATGCTGGTAGGGACACCTCCGACAGTAGAAGACGGGCATGACGCAGCTGAACAATGTGATGCGGTAAGTCAGTCGGTAACTTACGTTCAGCAGGGACAGGAGATCGCATCCCAATGTATGGAACAGGTTGGTTTTGTACAGCTTGAGCTGTTTGGCGTAGTTGGGTAGGTGTGTTGCGGTTGCCATTTCGCAGCGGTTCGTTGAGGTGGCGTGCTCCGGCTGTGTGTGCAGTCTGCAATGTGCACGCTCCGAGGTTGCTGTGAGCTCTGTGTAGTCGTAGGGAGACAGGACTTGTGTTCTGTTTGCTTGTTTGGAGGACACGGGCCCTCTTCCCACATGCTTCTCAGACAGTTCAAGGTCAGTGATGTGTGACTCCTTCCAATTAACTTGCATGTGGCCGACATGGGGGAGTGTTTTCTTCTTTCTTCCCCGTCCGTTGTGTGCTTCTGTGATATGCGCTATCTGCCCTGTGGTCGGTCTCCTCGGCATGCCTGTGTTGGTCTATTCTTGGACAATGGCTGTATTCACCGGCTTCTGTCGTAGGGCTGTGGTTTCGGAGTTGGAATGGAAGGTCATTCAGTGCTGTCTGCTTAACCTTTGTGTGGGCGGCAGGCTGCCTTTCCGCTCTGCGTTGGGCCTTGTGTGTGAATGTTATTCTTGGGCCACCTGTTGTCGGTCCCCGGGCTCTTTGGTGTTCCGTTTTATATGTCTTGTTCATATGTGCAGGGTGGTATGGGTGTTTCAGTGTGGTACTGGCGTTCCTCTTCCCGAAGGGGCCCTGCTTCTCCTAGTTGGTGTTGCCGCCGCTGTGTGCTACGCCATGTTTGTTACACTGGGGTGTGTCCTGCTGTTGCGTGACTTCACTGACATGTGTGCGTCGGTTGTGTGGCGTTGGGTGTTGTCCGTGAATTGGGCGTTGGGGACATGTCTGTGGCAGGCCTGTCACGTGTCATGTGCGTTCGGGGTGGGGCTGATGTGTGTGCTGCTTGGTTGTGTCCCTGTGTCTGTGTGCGACGCATGCATGGCGCTGCGGTTGGCCTCTGCGTTGTGCGCATGTGTGGCGGCGTCATCGGCGCTTTGGGGCCGTGACGGGGTGGTTGGTTCCTAGTCCCAGGTGGTGTGTACACATGTGTTCCGCGATGTTACGATTTGGCCTGTGTGTCATATGTGGATGCAATGGTGGATGTGTAGTGTACACGCGCTGGTGGGGGTTGTCCGCTTTTTCCGCCCTTGCACTGTGTGCGCTGTTTGCGTGCACTTGTTGTGTGTGTGCCTACCTGCGTCTCCGCGGTACGTTGCGTCCTTGGTGGTGCATCAGCAGAAGCATGGGGAGGGCCTGCAGTGCTGGATTCATGCTCGGGGAGCCGCTTCTTCGTTGTCCGTGCTCGGCATCCGTGTTACCGCTTCGGTTTGTCGTACGGTATCTCTTGGCCGTGGGAGCCGTTTGTTTGCGGCATCGTAATTTATGCGCCGGGCGGGACGTGTTTCGTCGGACGGTGTGTGTCAGTTGTGCTGCGCCGCTACGTGTACGGGCGCACTTTGATGGCGGACGGTGTTGCTGGCTTGCCGGCGGTGTTTGGCCTACTTTTCGCATCGTAATTGGACGGGCGTGTGGACTGCTACGTGCCGGCGGTAACTGGTGCTTTTGCATCCGCCAGCACGGCGGTGGTGCTTCCGCCCGGCCATCGTAATGGGCCCCTTAATCATTAGTTGTTAATAGTAATTGTTTTTAATTTAAAAAATACGTTCTAATTGTGTTTTATTATTTTATAGTTTAATTTAGGTGTGTGTTGTGGAAATTATAGTGTTAAAGTGTGTGTAGTCAATTAATGTTTATAGTTTTTTTATTTCTAATTTTTTTTAATTGATCATTAATTATGTTAATTATGTACACAAATGTAAATAAAAAAATTGAAGTCTTTTGTTATTGGTGTGGTGTTATAGGTTAGGAAATAAAATAAATACCTTTATTTTTAATTAATTTTTTTGTTTGTAAATATTTCCTAGTTTAAAAGAAATATGTATTTGTTAATTTATTTATTATTTTATTATATATAGTATTTGTAGGTTTTTGTTATATGTAATTAATTTTATATTATTTGTTCTTTTTATGTTTAATACATTTTATTTTTATTTTTAATTATTGTTCATAAATTATTTTCTTTTTGATTTTTCAATATATATATATATATTTTTAAGTGTTTGAGTGTGAATAGTAATTTTTCTTTCTGCGGTATCCAACACTTTCCCTACTGTTGCATTCACTGGAGTGGGAATAGTAATTTTTACCCCTCCGCTATCCAGCAGTTACCCTACTGTTGCACTCACTGGAGTTAGAATAGTAATTTTTACCCCTCCGCTATCAAGCACTATCCCTACTGTTGCATTCACTGGAGTGGGAATAGTAATTTTTACCTCTCCGCTATCCTGCACTTTCCCTACTGTTGCACTCACTGGAGTTGGAATGGTAATTTTTACCCCTAAGCTATCCAGCACTTTCCCTACTGTTGCACTCACTGGAGTTGGAATAGTAATTTTTACCTCTTTGCTATCCTGCACTTTCCCTACTGTTGCACTCACTGGAGTTGGAAAAGTAAATTTTACCTCTCCACTATCCAACACTTTCCCTACTGTTGCACTCTCTTAAGTGGGAATAGTAATTTTTACCCCTCCGCTATCCAACACTTTCCCTACTGTTGCACTCACTGGAGTGGGAATAACTTTTTTTACCCCTCCGCTATCCAACACTTATCCTACTGTTGCATTCAGTGGAGGGGGAATAGTAATTTTTTCCCCACCGCTATCCAACACTTTCCCTACTGTTGCTCTCACTGGTGTGGGAATATTAAATTTCACCCCTCTGCTATCCAACACTTTCTCTACTGTTGCACTCACCGGAGTTGGAATAGTAATTTTTACCCTTCCGCTATCGAGCAATTTCTCTACTGTTGCACTCATTGGAGTGGGAATAGTAATTTTTACCTCTTCACTATCCAACACTTATTCTACTGTTGCACTCTTTGGAGTGGGAATAGTCATTTTTACCTCTCCGCTATCCAACACTTTCTCTACTGTTGCGCTCACTGGAGTGGAGTAGTAAATTTAATTATTTTGCTATCCAACACTTTTCCTACTGTTGCACTGATTGTATTGGGCAATTTAAGTTTAAATATTTTTATAGTTTAATGTTTTAATTTATTCTAGAATGTTTTTTTATATTTTATATTTTAAATTATTTATTTATATATATATATTATTTTTATATAATGTTAAAGTTTTAAAATAAATTAGAGATAATAGTTTATTAATTATTTTAAAGTAAATATGTATAAATTATTATGTTTGTGTGTTTATTTTCTATAATTAACTTTATTTGTAATATTTTGTAAAAAAGTATATTACATTTAATTTATTTTGTTAAAATTAATATTATTATTTAATATATTTAATATATATTATTTTATTTTATATATATTTTTAAATCGATATTTTTACATCGATATTTTTAACATTGATATTTTTGATTCAATATTTTTGTACTTACCTGTGTATGTATGGGAGTCGATATTTTTGTAGTCTATATTTTTTTCCAATATTTTTGACATCGATATTTTTTACATCGATATTCTATCAGTGAACCCTCTCACCACTCAGACCACCATTGCCATCATGTGTTCCATCCACTCCGGGGTGCCCACTGACCCCTGCCCTCACCAACTCTTCAACCGTGGAGCCATCCCAATCAGCACCAAACTCACCAGCATCATTAACACCTTCATCTCCACAGCAGCCTTCCTGGACAGCTGGAAACACACAGAGGTCAGACCCCTCCTAAAGAAGCCCTCTGCGGACCCCATCGATCTTCTAAATTTTCGACCGATTTCCCTGATCACACACACCTGACCAAAGAACTCAAGAAAGCCAGCAACCTACAACTCACCGAACACCTGGAAAAAACCCACCTACTTGACCCCTCACAATCAGGATTCCAAGCCAACCACAGCACCGAGACCGCGCTGACCTCTACCACAGATGACAACAGATCCCTCCTCGACCACGGAGAAACTGTAGCCCATATCCTCCTCCACCTCTCTTCTGCATTCACTACACCCTCATTGAGAGACTCTAAAACATCAGCATACAGCAAAAGGACCTAAAGTGGATCGCCTACTTCCTCTCAGGATGTACTCAGAGCATCCAACTGCCTCCCTTCACCTCTGAACCAAGGACATCATATGCGGTACACTCTAAGGCTCTTCCCTCAGCCCCACCCTGTTCAACTCTTACATGACCCCCCTTGCAGAAGTCATCAGATCCCAGGGATTCAACATAATCTCCTATGCCTACGACACTCAACTATCCTCTCTCTGACTGAGGATCCCTCAAACATCAAAAACAACTTTTGCGACTCTGTGACCAAAGTAGACAACTGCCTCAAAATCAACTCTGGCAAGACAGAAGTACTGATCTTCAGGAAGAACACCTTCGCTCGGGACCACAACTGGAGGCCAGCAGAACTCCAACCAACTCCCACACCCACAGTCCATCACTCAACCTTGGCATCATCCTCAACAGCGAACTAACCATGAAATGACAAGTCAATGCAGTCTGCTCCTTCTGCTTCCACACCCTACACTTGCACCGCAGAATTTTCAGATGGATCCCAATCAACACCAGAACAACCATCACCCCTGCCCCCGTCACCAGTTCGCTTTGTTTATGGCAATGCTCTCTATGCAGGCATTTCCTCCCAGCTCCTCAAAAGATTTGAGACCATACAGAATGCCAACAAAGCTCTACAAAATTACAGACTGTCCTGCATCAATCATCGAATGAACTTCCATATTCATGCAAGACACCTGCGCTCCTCCTATTTTGCCCTTGCACACACCCCTTGCATTCATCACGACTGCAGCGGAGCCCACTCCTTCTCCCACTTCACCACGAAGACCTGAAATGCCCTGCCCCTCCACCTCCAAACTGCACCCTCCCTTGAGGACTTCAGAAAGAAAATGAAGGCCTGGCTTTTCGACAGAGACCTGGCACCCTCAGTGCCTAGATACCCTTATGGGTGACAGTGCTGCGCTTTACAAATTATGACTGACTGAGTGATTGAACCCAAAACCCCAGTGTGACTCCAAGGGCTAGTTGCTGGCCTCCTGATCAGAGACCTCAGGGATGAACAGGCTTCCAACAACCTTGAACCCAGCACCCGGACTGGCCATCTGTGAGTCCTGCCCTCCCAAATGGTGCTACACCAGTTCTGGACCCTTCGAAGGGGGCCTGAAGGTACTCTGCTAGCCCATCTGTGGATTCAGCAGAACCTTCATATCTCCTCCACGGACCGGCACATCTCCTGCAGAATCTACGCATCCCTTATGCTGCTTAACGCTCAGCTCTCTGAACCAATGCATTGCCTCTGCTGCACGGACTTCCCCGAAGCAAGACTTCACATCGCAGCCCACTGGAACTGCTGATGCATGACACATCTCCTCAAAAATACATTGCCTCACCCAATGCAGCCCATCAGGACCACTGCGGTGTGACGCATCCCCATGCAAGGACATCACATTTTACTTCATAGCTCTTCCAAACCACTGCTGCAAGACGCATCTTCTCACCTAAACCTTGCATCACTTCCACTGCAATACTCATCCTCAACACAGGACTCCGCATTTCTTCACAACCAGTATTAAGGTACTGTGTGCAGCGGGCCTAAATGGGTCCCTATAGCTGACCTGTGCTTCATCTCCATCAGCTTGAACTTGTGACTTTGTCCCGGTCCGGCACAACCAGATATTTTCACTGAAATCTTTAAACTTGCATATCTCCAGTTCTACTGATTGGATTTCAATTTATTTATTAAAATGTATTCTATCTTTTTATTTTTCTAAATTGGTGTGGGATTTTGCTTGTGTTGTATTTTTACTTTATTACTGTTTGAGGCTGATAGAGCGCTCGGCGCTCTTAAAATTGTAGGGGTGCATTATATTCATGTACGAACTGCACTCGCATATATTCTGTTGTTTTATTGTAAGTCGTTTTATTAGAATGAATCTTATACCATTATATTACGACAGTAGACTGAAAATTGTAATGTCATATACAAGAATGATTAGGATTTTGCAAAATAAATGTATTCACTTTATATAAATGATTCGCATAGAGATTTTTGTAACGGGTGTGCATTAAAGAACGTTCTTAGGTTAGCCAGTTGTAGGCCTAACTTTAGTTTTCCTTAACTTTCGTTTCCCCTTGCTTGCTTACAAGTTAGGGGTTAATAAAAATGTATGCTTGTGTAGAAAGTTTCTTTTCACCACTACTGCAGGTGCAGGAATTCGACCTCGTTATTTTAGATTTAAGAAGATACATGGGGAGGAGAGGAATGTCTTTGAAGAGCCTGAACAGAGAGAAGGGAGGACACCTTTCGTGCCTGGTGAAACCTGGGAACCAAGGTCGTCGGAGAAGACTTCGAATTAATTGGAATCTGTTGAAAGTTACTCAAGGAAGGTGTTCACTGAATAACTTACCAGTGACCTGTCAGGGGTTTAACTTTGTCTTTTTGTATTAGGCACAGGGACAGATTGGTAGGACTTCTGCTTTTGACTGAGGAAAGGGAGCATCTTAGAACGAGCTCCGTAGCTTCACGCTACTTGACCCATTTAACATGAGTGTACTTCTTAGGAAGTCAACACGTGCTGACACCTTTGAGGGAAATTGACCTGGGAAATTAGGAAGGGATGCCACTTTGGAAGTAGAGTAGGGACAGATTATTCTTTATTTCCGGAAATACAAATGAAAAGGGATTTGGACCCAGTGTCTATACTCAGTTGTGTTCGGATTCTGGAATTCATTGTTCTGTGCCTATTGTGCCGAATGAACTATATTCATAGATTGGGCTATGTATTAGTATTCATGTATCTTTATACTCTGATGTTGAGGTGTGTCTGTATTCTGTTTTTTTTTGGCTTTGTAATAAATTAACAAAACATGAATCCAGAGTCTGTGGTCCTTTAGTCAGACGAGGAAGGGAAATGTACAATTGGTAACTTGTTTTCTCCACTTTACACTTCTATAGCAGGCAATTAAGACCATGGGCCAAGGGTTCCCAAGTAAAATTTAGATCGTGGTGTCTGGCCTCATCACTTAGGGGCCGATTCCGATCTCGGCCGGTAGGGCACCGAATCGGATTCGGCTTAAACGGATCCGATTCCGAGCCCTCTTTCCCGACCGATTCATACGTGCGTCCGGCCGAGCGAGTACGATGCGAGCGCATGCGAAATCGCCGACCGACTTGTTCGCGGGTCCGAAGCGCTCCGACTGACTCGCACGGACACGACTCGCACCGCGCAATGGAGACGTTCCCCGGCTCGAGCAGTCCGACCGACTCGCGCCGTCCGGCTCGAAAGAGCAGTCGGAGCCGGACTTTGGGGGTCCGTGTCGGACCCCGCTGTATGCGTAGCCGCACGAGTCGCACACAGGGGGGACCTGTGCATGTACGCCGCGAGTCGCATCGAGGCGTACCCGTTGTAGGGGGCGCCCTTGTTCGCCTCGCACCCATTGAGTCAATGGGAGCCCGCGTACGCGTTGTACGTCCGGCTCCCATTGACTTCAATGGGAGTCCGACCGACTTGAGTCCGATTGCATGCGTGCGCATCGTACTCGTTCGGTCGGACTGCCAGAGTCCGATTCGGTCGGAAATCTCTCCGGGTCCGGCTCGGTCGGAGTGATTTCCGGCCTGAATCGGAATCGACCCCTTAGTAGCAGAAACGGATGGTTGCCTCTAGAGGTGAGGGGAGAACCCAGGAAAATCTAGAGCAGAATTAGACCCATAGAGTCCAAAATAGAGCCCCATGATTGAGATAAGAGCACGGTGAGCGTTGACGGAGGTCAGCGGAAATTGACGGTGTGGCAGAGACAGCGGTAGCATGAGTATGAATAGTGATGTGTGTGTTAGATTGTGGTGAATTGATTGTGTGATGTCTTGCGGAGTTGGAATGAAAGTTGAGTGAACGTGAGTCTATTGGTTTCTTGGTCCGACACGAGCGGATCAGGAGGTTTTTGGAAAGTGGACTCAAGAGAAGTACAAGATCCTGGGATAGCTTTGTGCTGTAATTGTCTGATCATTGATGTGGGTGTCGTGGAGCGCTCTCAACGGCTCACTTGGGATAGGGAACTTTGTGTGAGTGGATCTAATAGAGTCACGTGTGGAAAACCTCAGGTGCCAGGGGTGGACTAAAGCGATTCGAGTGACTGACGCAGGTCATGGGTCAAGGAGTGTGAATGTTCGATCTTTTAGACGGCAGACAATTACTTGGTTTTATGTAACTGTAAGTTACTGTGACTGCCTGATAGGTAGTTACTTGGTTTAGTAGCTTTTAGATAAACAGTTACTCGGTTGTGTGAATGTGAGAGCGAATGTACATTGTGAGATTGTGAAGGAGGGTGAACCGCTGCAAAGAGGGAACGGTGACGTCAGAGTGCACTGCGCTGTGATAGGCCGGTCGGTGTAACGCCGCACTGGGATTGGAGGATTCTCGGCGAAATTTGGAAAGGAAAATTGTGTTTTGTAACAATTGAATTCAAAATGAGATGTTTTAATGTACTGCGAGATTTATGTAGAGGAGATTATGGTGTGGTGACTCGGGTAGGGGAAGAAGCCCCGCCAGAGGATACCCCAGAACATTACATAGCAACAAATGTAGGACTTCATACAATAGTGTGGCTCCAAAATTGACATAAGATTACAGAAAAGGAAGGAGAATTGGCTTTTCCCCGTTATGGTTCATTTCGGTTGGATGTGTTGTATCGATTAAGGGGAGTGATGTCTTCATTAAAACCTCCAGCTAGACCCACACAATTCGAGTAGTTAGATGCATGGATGCGGGCAGCACAAGCTAGGCGGAGAGAAAATTCCCAGGGAAGGATGAGAAAAGCAATGAAGTCATATCAGGATGCCAGGTGGGATGCTCAGTTGAAAAGACGGAAGGTTGATACCATTGAGGGAGAAAGATTGTACCCACTGTTGGTACAAGGAGCTGGTGCACGAACAGGAAATACAGAGGATGTAAGTGACACAGATGATAGCTTTCTAGATAGACTATTGGCAGAGCGCCCTCCACCTTACAACCCTCAGTCTGAGGAGGGGAGGCAAGAACTGGTAGAAGGAAACCCAGAAGGAGTGGGATTGGCTCTGGTAGGCCTAAGTGCAAGAGTAGTGGGAAAGATTTTGGTAGGATCGGAAGGGGCAGGAAGGTCAGAAGTTGGGAATACTGAGATGAGAGGAGCCAACTGTGATGTACGCTACCAGAAGCCCTCACGGTGCTGGTTACCATTGGACCTGTGGTCTCGATATACAATCCGAGAATGGGAGAAAGTGGGGGTCAGCAACAGACAGGAGTGGGGTAAGAAACTATCCCCGGAGGAAGCCTTACAATGGGAGGGACGGGCGTACCTTTGGAACCTGTGGAGGCTAGCACTCCATTGCCAGCGATGGCAGACTCTTCAAGGATGTGCACAGGATCAGAAATGAGGCAAACAGGTACATTGGCAAATTCTAGATCAGAAATAAGAATGTGGGTTCAACCAGTGAGGGAGACTATGAGGAGCTCAGCCAAGATAGGAATGAGACAAGAGGCGTCTAGAACACGACTTGGGTTCCTGAATGTAGGGTCGGAAAGTCGATGGAAGAGTCAAAGTTGTGAGAGGGAAGGCCGGCCCACTGTCCAAGTTGAGGGGATGGAGGATCGCTGGAGAAGTCAAAGTTGTGACAGGGAGGGACCGTGTAGTGTGACAAATCAAGGAAGGCTTGAGGTTGCAGTGTAGGCAAAATTATTAGATGTACTGAAGTTGAAGGCAGAAATAGATGAGGTTATCGATGGGAACCTGCCGTTGGAAAGAGTGGATCTATATGATCAAGATGAGCTGTTATTTGTGGCCAAGAATGTCACCAGGAAGGCAAAACGAGTCCATGAGGCATTAGATTAGTTGGCACGAAAGTACGATGTGGATTTGACGAAAATGTTGCAGGGAAATCACAGGCTAAATTACACTGACCAGGAATTGGAAGAGAAGAGAATAGTAGGGTTGAAAGCTCATATTCGAGAACTAGTCATAGGAATGAGGGCATGGAAAGAGTTGGACAGGTGGGAAGTGGTCCAAGAAGAAAGGTGCCAAGAAAGGAATAGGAGACACTCTGCCTCCCAGAGGGGGGACGGAGAAGGTAGGAAATTTCCCATTGCGAGAGGTACAGAATGGAGGGTATGCACATGTGCCTTGGAGCAGAGGTGATTTGGCATCCTTCACCAATGATTTCCCTCGGCTGAGGGAAAAGCCTGCAGAATGGTATAAACAAATTGATCGGTTTGTGAAGATTTCAAAGGTATTGTGGATAGATTTAAATACTCTGTTTGACATTGTGGTCCCAGGAGATTTGTGGGCGGCGTGCAAAATTGCAATTGAGTGGCCCACCGCAGAACCAGTTAGAGATCCTGTAACTCATGGCCCTTCATCGGAGGTAATGAAAAAATACGAGCAGGCGATTACATGGCTCCAGTCTAAGGTTGCCCCTCAAACTATTGATTGGCTCAATATTGATTGTACCACCCAAGAGCCTAAGGAATCAGTACATGATTATTATGAGAGACTCCTATTGGCCTTTAAACAGCATAGTGGGCTGGATGCCCTTCAACAGAAAGACATGGGACAGTTTGTCTCAAAATTTGTGTTGGGATTGAGGGCTGAGATCAGTTTGAGGATTCAGCAGCATTTAATATATTGGCAGAACAAGTCAGTGGACGAGATTCTGCGTTATGCCAAGTATTGTAGCGATCAAGTAGAGTCCACACATAGGAAAATGAAGGATAAGCTGATGATGGTGCAGTTGAGGAATGCTGAGAGACCAGATCTAATGCAGGGGAATGGAGGTACAATGGGCCGAAGACAAGGGAGTGGTCGAGGAGCAGGCCAAAATATGACAGCTCATCCAGGACAGGGAAGAGGAAGAGGAATGGACTCAGGGCCAGGAGTTGAGTGGGTTAATCCGAAGAGGAACACTGCTTATCATTATTGTCACAAGATCGGGTATTGGAAGCGCGAGTGTCACCTAAACCCAGCTAATCAAATGCAAAATGAGGAAACCGTGCAGGTATCTGATGGTCTGAACACAGTGACTAAACCTAGGTCCATGTATGGGGCAGGTCCAGAACAACAGATACAGGTGCCTCAACCCCCGAGAATATCCTCAGCCAATCATGTATATCAGCAGATGCCTTTCATTGAATTTACCAACGGTTCTGATTTGAACCCATTGCGAGGACAGTGTAAGAGGGGGGAGGAGGACTGTACCCTTAGGGCAGCCTTGGAGGTAGACCAGAGTGGACCATTTGTGGAAGCAGATGTCAACGGTCATCCTATAACATTCTTAATAGATACTGGTGCTGCCCGTTCTACTGTAAGGTCAGCAGTGGTTCCCAACCTGTCCCTTTCTGGACAATCGATTCAAGTGGTAGGAGTTACCAATCATAAAATTACCAATCCGCTAACAAATGAGTTACTCGAGAGAATAGGAACATTTCAGGATCTACACCAATTTGTGGTGTGTGATTCGAGTCCGGTTTGCCTATTAGGACTTTACCTCCTGTGCAAGCTAAATTGTACCATCTATTGTACTCCGAAGGGGGTGGAATTACAGACCTGTGACGATGACGCTGCCTTCAAGGTGGCAAGCCAGAATTTGTGTGCAGAGATGTTCATTGTTTTGACTCAGGACAGAGTTACCATTTGATTTGAGGGACTCGCTCTCTCCTGTGGTATGGGATTTTACTGGCAAAGAGATAGGTCTGTTTCGAGGAGTTGAACCAGTTAAGATACAGGTCAAGCCAAATGCCGAATTCCCAAGGATGCCGCAGTACAAGTTAACCTCAGAGAGAGTGGCGGGAATAACACCCATGATTGAATCTATGATTGCACAGGGTATTTTGAAGGAGATAAGAGGAAGCCCCTGTAATTCACCTTTAATGGGGTTACAGAAACCTAGTGGCAAGTACAGACTAGTTCAGGACCTGAGAAGAGTTAATGAGATTGTAATCCCATCTTGTCCTGTGGTATCGAATCCAGCAGTAATTTTGTTCCAAATACCTTGCGAAGCCAAATGGTTTATGGTCATTGACCTATGCCAGGCATTCTTTTCGATACCCCTCCATGAGAAAAGCCAATTTTTATTTGCTTTCAGGCTGGAAAATCGTATGTTAACATGGTGTCGTATCCCACAAGGGTATACAGAAAGTCCGTCCATTTTCAATCAAATCTTGAAGAAGAATCTCGAGAGTCTGACAATGCCACAGAATTCAGTCCTTGTTCAGTATATAGACGATCTTTTGGTTGCCTCAGAGACGGAGGATGCTTGCAGGATAGATACAGTGGCTCTGTTGAATCACCTGGCAGAGAATGGACACAAGGTGTCCCCGAATAAGCTTCAGTACTGTTTACCTGAGGTTCATCCTGGGACATCGGATTGAAATGGGAAAGAGAAAGGTGTCAACAGATCTCATAGAAGCGATCTTGCAAATGGGTACTACAAAGACACAGAAAAAAGTCCGAATGTTTTTGGGAATGGTCGGTTACTGTCGGCAGTGGATTCCAAATTTCTCTCTCAAAGCAAAACCTTTTTAAGGTTGACACATAAGGATGTAAATGATCCGGTACCATGGGATGACGACTGCTTGGTGGCCTTCCGGGAGCTGGGAGAGAGCCTATGTTGTGCTCCAGCCCTGGGAATGCCTGATTATAATAAAGCGTTTTCACTCTTCTGCCATGAGAGGGAGGGGTGCGCACTAGCGGTACTAACTCAGACACATGGGGGTGACCGTAGACCAGTGGCTAATTTTTCAGCCACCCTAGACCTGGTAGCTTCTGTGTTGCCCGGATGTCTCCGATCCGTTGCTGCAACTGGTGTCAGCATTGAAAGATGAGAAAGCATTGTGATGGGTCACCCACTTACTGTCTATGTACCGCACTCAGTGGAACTCCTGATGACGAGAACCAAAACGCAGCATTTGACTAATAATAGGCTTACTAAATATGAGCAAGTTATTTTGGCATCTGAGAATGTTTCCTTGAAAAGATGTTCTATGTTGAATCCTGCTACACTGATGCCATTTCCACCTGTTGAAGGAGAAGATTGTGAGGAGCATGACTGCTTGGATGTGACTGAACTTTCTACCAAACCCAGACCTGACATTGTTGATGAACCTTTACCTGAATCTAATTTGGTCCTCTTTGTTGATGGTTCATGCTTAAGAGACAATGAGAGTTGTTTGAGAGCAGCTTTTGCTGTTTGTACTATCTCTGGAGTTGTGGAAGCTGCTTGTTTACAAGGAGTATTCTCTACACAAGTGGCTGAAATCATTGCCCTAATACATGCATGTCTCGTCTCTGATCGAGTCCGAGTGACTATCTTCACAGATAGTTAGTATGGGTTTGGAGTTGTTCACGATTTTGGGCAGTTGTGGTCACAGAGGGGGTTCTTAACATCATCAGGATCTCCTATTAGGAATGGAAAATATGGGCGACAACTGTTAGAGGCATTGCAGAAACCCAAGGAAATAGCAGTGGAGAAATGTGCGGCACATGGGAAAGGGTAGGATTTTGTAACCAAGGGAAACCGCTACGCCGACGAAGTAGCTCGCTTTTGTGCCATACATGCCTGTATCTTCAATGGAGAATATGTAGGAGAGAGCACAGAAAAGACTGAGCTCAGCATGATGTTAGTTGTAGCTGACACCTGGGATGAGGTTAAGCATCTCCAAGAAGAAGTCCCCGAAGAGGAAGAAGCAGCATGGATTAGAGCAGTTTGTGAGAAAAGAGGGGATGGCATTTGGGTGTCAGCGGATGAAAGGGCAGTGTTACCCAACTGTTTGTTGAGTCCTATGGCAAGGCATATATTCATGGAGCAGTTCATCTTGGAAGAGATGCCATGGTGAGGGTGTTTCGACAGACATGGTTCAATCCACGGTTTCGTGTGTATGGTGAGGCAGAGTGTCATAGGTGTGTTACCTGTCAGCAAATAAATGCAGGAAAGAAAACTGTAGTTGCCTTGAGTCACATTGGGAGGTCAGGAGGTCCTTTTAACAGGATACAGTTGGATTTCATTGAAATGCCCAGGTGCAATGGATTGAGGTTTCGTTTTGGTGGTGATGTGTGTCTTTTCACGTTGGGTTGAGGCGTATCCAACTAGGTGGTGTGACAGTCTCACAGTGGAGAAGTTGTTGCTTAGAGAGGTCATCCCATGGTTCGGATTTCCGACCTCGTTGGAATCGGACAGAGGAACTCACTTTCATAGTGAGATCATGAAACTGTTGTGCGCCGCCTTACAAGTTGATCAGAGACTGTATTGTAGCTACAGGCCGGAGGCGTCTGGACTAGTGGAGCGGATAAATGGGACCATCAAGATGAGAGTGGCTAAGGTTTGCTCTTCGACCTCTTTGAAATGGCCAGATGCGCAGCCTTTGGTGCTAATGAGTTTGCGTAGTACTCCAGATAGGAGAACGGAACTTTCCCCCCCACGAGATATTGATGGGGAGGGCAATGCATTTGCCTGCAGTACTAGCTACAGCATTGATAAACATCACCGATGATTTGGTTCTCAATTATTGCAAGAGACTGGCTGACGTGGTTAATTCTGTGTCTCATCAGGCCAAGGCTGTGACTGCACCCACCTCAAAAGATCTCCTGCACGACCTAAGCTGGGACACTAAGTTTTGGTCAGAAAGCACGTGAGGAAGAATTGCCTTGATGCACGGTGGCAAGGTCCGTACCAAGTGATCCTGGTTACAAGCACAGCTGTGAAGTGCAGAGGCCTACTGAACTGGATCCACGCCTCCCACACCCGCAGAGTTCCAGAACCCTTGGAAGAAACAGCTCCTCTCGCTCAAAGAAATCCAGCTGAGATCACCAAGTTGGAAGAGGGGGCAAGCCAAGCTGTAAAGGTTCCTGCTGAAGTCGACTGTTCACTAGGTTGAGCTGAAAGGGATAACGCTGCACAAGATCCCGCCACTGACACTGAGGGAGACGGAACCGTTGGAATCGAAGTAGAGTTGGATCCAGCTGAACAGACTGGTGTGGGACAGGCAAGGGTGGAGAGGAGAACAGAGGCTGGAAGTGAAAAGTGGCCAGTAAGAAAAGAAAGATTGAATTTGAGGCTCACATCAGAAAAGAATCTCGCTTCCATCTCCGAAACGTCTGAATCTGAGCAAAGTGACACAGAGCCAAGTCAAGAATGCTTATGGAGATCAAAGAGAGAAAGAGTGCCGTGCCAAAAGTACGCTGCTCCTGAGTGGACATACCTGAACACAGATGCAGGGACCAGGGAGGTCCGGGAGGCTGAGGTCTGGAAGAGTGAGTCATGGGGAGACCGCACTGATCATTGACATTCAACTGTTAGTCCCTGGAGTTGAGGCTCTCGGGCTCTTGACTCTGACGGTACCAGATCCACCAAGGCTGAGCAGATTGCGTCTTCTGATCTAGAATCAGCTGTCATTTCCAATGTTTGGTCGCCAGCCCTCAGCTCAAGAATTGGCAGCTTTTCGTATAGAGATCCTGCAACTTGTTGTTGATGCTGTCGGCACCGATTTGATCTATGATGAAAATTGAACTGGACAAGGGAGAAAAAATATATATATAATCATTGTCCTGAAAGAAGATAACCTAGGTCTGAGTGGAAGAAGAATAAATGTAGGGATTTTCCAGTGGAAGAAGAAAGAGGGCTATGGATGGCTGTTGATTAACTGTAGATCAATACTGTTGAACTGAATACAGAAGAATTTCAGAATTCCCAAAGGGATTTAGTAAGAACTCAAGAGGAGAAAATACTTTATTGATTTCACTACTGCACCTGGTTGGAGAACTGATTCAATATGGTGTCTGGAATTTCGAAACGTAGGCAGAAATGCATGATAGGTACATTCATAGTAGGGGTGATTGTAATCAGTACTCTAGTGGTCATTGCATCCATGGTTGAGCCCAATGTTGCAGAAGAAGAAGGGGAACGAGGGACACCTACACCTTCTACATCAGACATAAGAGAGGGTGCATCAGAATCAGATAGGGACATGATAGAAGAAACTAGTCGTTTATTGCATGTAAACCTCTCCAAGGGTGACTTTACGCTAAATGTGTATGCAAGGTTGTTGTATGAGTATGTGGACACATGGTTGCAAAGGATTGCTATGTGTGCATGCAGTTGCCAGCGTCAGTAGAGGAGGGCATTAGATATCATCACCTACCCCTGACATATGGCATCACTTGTAGTGTGTTGCTGAGTATGTTTTATGGTAAAGCACATTTTGAGCACTACTTCTCCAATTATGATGTAGTGCTCCCTGAGGTCCTAGTTCTTAAATATCTGAACACATACGATTATTATAAGCAGGAAGAGTGGATGTCGAACTATTTTGTGCCCACAGTAACTTTAGATACAGCATATGCCCACCGACACAATTTGAAATGCATATTATCTGACATAGAAAAGAAATTTGTAGATCAGATAGAGGATAGGCATAGACAGACACTATTTAGGCCTGATCCTAAACATGAGGTAATTTCATGCACCCAAGAGGATTAAGATCATAAGGCGAAGGGAAGCTCTAGTCCAATAGCTCTAGATTTGCAACAAAAGGAAACTTTGCATTAGACTAACACAGACATACTATGACAAAATATTTGTAGGAGAGAGTGAATGTGAGCACATTTTCTTGATTGAGGAATCAATAAAGAAGTCACTGTTGGATAAATTTACCATAGTGCCCAATGTGTATTTTGTATGTGGAAGAAATGCGTATGTTCGCTTGCCTCCAAACTGGTATGGAATGTGTTATCTGGCTGTGGTATTCCCTTAGCTATTCCACGTGGAAGACTTGTGGCCATTGGAAGGGAAACAACCCCGTAGAGAGAAACGTGGGACGAGTGCAGGAGAAATTGTTGGTGATGTATTTGGCACAATGATACCGAGTTTGGGAGTGATTCTGAATGATGTATAGATTGGGAGGTTGTCAACACTGGTGGACAAACTGTCATTAAACACGGCTCAAGCTTTACTGCTTGTCGATGGAGAGATGGTCTCTATAAGGGCCATGGTGCTTCAGATCCGTCTTGCATTAGATATATTATTGGCAAAAGAGGGCGGAGTTTGTAGAGTATTGAGGGTCCAACAGTGTTGCACTTATATCCCTGACAATAGCAAGGATTTAAATAAATATATAAGCAACATCACTGAGATACACCACAACATACATGATTTGGCTACTGAATGGATTTGGGATAAAATTGGCCAAGGATTTAGAAAGGTTGGAAGTTGGTTTGGAAGTTTGGGACAGGGAATTATTGGTTACATTCTGAAACCTATCATAATAGTCGTGATCTGTATCATTGTATTGTTGGGTCTCTTTAGAGCTTATAAGTGGCACAAGGCAAGACAGGCTGAGAGTTCTCGTAGGAGACGGGAAAGGCAGATGGAAAGACTGGAGGACAGTCATTATCAGAACCTCAAGAATCTGGAGAAGTTTAGGCAGGGAAGACAAGCTACAACTTCTGTTTAGGTTGGTCTTTTCTGCGAGGAGAACATAGCAAGGGAAAGGACACTAGTCATCAGGGAGAGGGCTGATAGAGCGTCGGCACTCTTAAAATTGTAACGGTGCATTATATTCATGTATGCACTGCACTCGCATATATTCTGTTGTTTTATTGTAAGTCGTTTTTTTATAATGAAGCTCATACTGGTATATTACAACAGTAGACTGAAAATTGTAATGTCATATACAAGGATGATTAGGATTTCACAAAATAAATGTATTCACTTTATATAAATGATTCGTATCGAGATTTGTGCAACAGGTGTGCATTAAAGAACGTTCTTAGGTTAGCCAGTTGTAGGCCTAACTTTCATTTTCCTTAAGTTTCGTTTCTCCTCACTTGCTTACAAGTTAGGAGTTAATTAAAATTTATGCATGTGTAAAAAGCTTCTTTTCGCCACTACTGCAGGTGCAGGAATTGAACCTCGTTATTTCAGATTTAAGAAGATACATGGAGAGGAGACGAATGCCTTTGAAGAGCCTGAACAGAGAGAAGGGAGGACACCTTTCGTGCCTGGTGAAACCTGGGAACCAAGGTCGTCGGAGAAGACTTCGAATTAATTGGAGTCTGTGGAAAGTTACTCAAGGAAGGTGTTCACGGAATTACTTACCATGTGACCTGTTAGGGGTGTAACTTTGTCTTTTTGTATTAGGCACAGGGACAGATTCTGAATAAGGGAAGAAAATTATTAGTTCTGAAGAAGGTGGCTCTATTAACACTGGCCTACCAAAACGAGTCGACGCAGAATATCTTTGTTAAATTTGAGGAGAGTCAGCGGCCTCAGAAAAGCTAGGGAAGCCTTTTCCCCTGCGGGGTGTTGTCTACAGTAGTCTCGAATTAACAGTTTTAAGACAAATTTTATTGGTTCTTGTAGTTTTCCTGTCCAGGGAAGTTGTTTTTTGATGAATTGGGGTCTATTAGATAGCCCAGGTGTTTTTAACAGTTTTTATTGTATTGTTGTTCATGATGATATGTATTTTTTTGTATACATTTTATTTATTTTGATATGATTTATTAAATATGCACATAAGTGCTTACACACTCTGAGTAGAGCTTCTAATTGTATATCTGGGGTACAGGTGGTACATTAGGTATCCATTGGTATGATTGTAGCATGAAAGAATAAGAGTGGAAAAGGAGTTCCAAAGGGAAAATTTGGTTTTAACTATTTTTGTATTAGGCACAGGGACAGATTGGTAGGACTTCTGCTTTTGACTGAGGAAAGGGAGCATCTTAGAACGAGCTCCGTAGCTTCACGCTGCTTGACTAATTTAACGTGAGTGCACTTCTTAGGAAGTCAACACGTGCTGACACCTTTGAGGGAAATTCACCTGGGAAATTAGGAAGGGATGCCACTTTAGAAGTAGAGTAGGGACAGATTATTCTTTATTTCCTGAAATACAAATGAAAAGGGATTTGGACGCAGTGTCTATACTCAGTTGTGTTCTGATTCTGGAATTCATTGTTCTGTACCTATTGTGCCGAATGAACTATATTCGTAGATTGGGCTCTGTATTAGTATTCATGTATCTTTATACTCTGCTGTTGAGGTGTGTCTATATTCTGTTATTGTTGGCTTTGTAATAAATTAACAAAACCTGAATCCAGAGTCTGTGGTCCTTTAGTCAGACGAGGAGGGAAATGTACAATTGGTAACTTGTTTTCTCCCCTCTACACTTCTATAGCAGGCAATAAAGACCATCTGCCAAGCGTTCCCAAGTAAAATTTAGATTGTGGAGTCTGGAACCCATCAATGTGCTAAATAAATACTTTATACTTTGCCTTTAAGGTAAGCCTGACTGCTGTGTGCCAAGCTACCAGAGGGTTGAGCGTAGGTTAATTTGGAATTTGCTTCTGACTTCGCCCTCACAAGGGTTGTGGTTGCTGCTTGGAGAGGTTTTCCCCATCCTCCACAAGTAAGTCAATTACTTACAGTACTCATGTAGTCCTAATTCATTACTCTTAAAAGCCTTTGTGAACCCTTCGAATTTGACTATTGTGATGCATACTTCATAAAGAATATTTATACAATATTTATACAATGTGAACTCAGAATCACAGCTATAAATACATATATTTATATATTTTATCAAAATCCTGTTCACAGATGCTCTACCAGGGGGCATCATAAAAGATATTTTAAAATTTTAACTAGTTTACTTTCATTTTAAAAATAAACTAACTTACTTTAAACTATTAAAATGTTGTGTTTTGGTGTGAAGTGTTAGACAATTTATAAAATTGGACAGTATATATAAACAAAAACTTCATGCCCCTGGCTATTTACAGCTCCTATCAAAGCAGACAGCTAATGTTCTATTCTTGGATTTCAGAAGTGAAAGCATTCTAATAATGAGCACTCTGAAGTCTTCTGGGAATTTCTGCTCAACCAACAGCCACAAAATGTTTCAGCTCCTTTCCAGCAGCTTTTTAAGAAGATTTCTTTCAAAACAAGTATACTATGTTCTAGGCAAACATACAGTAATTCCTCTATAAGTTTGACTTTCATGAAGAAATTACATGACTTCTTTAGCTTGGGACTCTTCAGGCAGCTGATGTACTAAAGATCAACTCTAACTGAAATAACTAATTGGCAATAATATTTGTTATGGGTGTGTTGCAAATGTGTTGCAAATCTAGGCCTATCTGTCCTAGCTTCAACCATAAGCAAGTTTATAATTTTCTTTCAGGGTCTAGGTGCCATCCTTTAAGAGCAGAACTTTGCAACTGTCATTTCTCTTCTAAAACAAATTCCCACTTTGAGATTTGGACTAACAAAACATATTAGATGTGACTGCATTTGCTAAATCATTGAACAGCTGGTCACCTCTTACATCTCAACGGATCTTAAACTCAAGAATATTAATTGGCCTCTCTCCTTATTATGGTGCCAAAACAACTCTTTGATATAAAGAAGATTTTCTAAAAGTCTAATATGTTGCGAAGGATGTGCAGCTATACCGCACATCTCGCAGCCTGAAGTATGCCAGTTTGATAGGTCTTTCAGCAAATATCAAGTGATCTAGTGGGAAAGTCATAATTATTTTACTTCTTTTCTGTAAACCTGTGCTTATCAAGTGTAGGAAGGTGGGTTATTAGTAGATGCAGGTACGAATCTACAGCTAGTAATAATACCACAATCACAAATAATGTCCAGTCAAGTCCCAATAAATTAATCCTTGCTCAACCCTTGGTAGCTTGGCAGATGAGCCGTCAGGCTTTAAAGCATTTAATATCACCAAAACAGTAAATAAGTGAAATATACAATACAATAAAAACCCATTACCAATTTTAAAAATAGAGAACATTTTTATCTTTAAACTGATACCAAAACAACAAAATTCCAATGTAGAGAACCGGAGATGGGGATGTTTAAAGGTAAAATTTAAAAAGTGTGCTCTTTAGCGCTAAAAAGTGTAAAAATCACTGCTATATGGTCTCACTAGACCAGGACAAAGTCAAAGTTTCTGGCCGACTTGTAGGTTATGATGCGTGGATAGGGTCGGTGAAGTTTTTACCTTCTGATGTAGTCACTCTTTTAGAGCTTTTCTTCTCAATGTTGAGCGACCAGGTCCTCCAATCCAGATTTCAATTCGACGACGGTGGCCAGCTGCAATGTAATGCCTCAGTGAGCCCTTGCGATCTATGTCTTTATTGTTGATGGAGAGGAACTCTGGAGCTTTCAGCGTGGCAAACCTGCACAGCCAGGTTATTATATTTGGCTTCAGTGTATAGGGCTACGTCCTATCAAGATTCCAATATGGACAATACCACAGGCACAGCATCAATGTTAACACAAATCTATTTTAATATAGTTAGAGTGCAGTCATATAGTGGGAGTGAGCGGAACCTGCTTTTACCAGAAGCAATTATGAGGAAATTGTGAAATTATTGATGTATTCAACTGATTTCAGGAATGACAAAATGCATTTTTGACCTCACCATTGGATCCGTGCAAAAGCTATTACGACTGAATCTGAAGCAAAAATGATACAGTACTTCATTAAATGCAGAATATTATGGCTATAGCTAGATGAAACTGTCACTTTCACTCACTTTCATGTTAATTTCACGCAATTACACTTTTGATGAGAAATCTGTTGTTTGTGTGGATATCTCCTGTGACTTTATTCACATGTGGATTCAGTTTACTTATACACATTCAAGCAAGTTAGAGCAGAAAATTAATCAAATTAAACGTGGGTGAAAATTTCCATAAAAGTCATATTGCATAACACACATGTTGGTAAGATTTCCTGAAAAATTTTAATGTTAACTATACCTAGGTATAGCTCTCCCTGCGAAGGGAGGAGATGTGGCCTAGCGACCAGAGCTAGAGGCTTTGGAACTCAGGATGGAGGTACAAGCCTCGGTACAACATTCTGTGATTCTGGGCAAACCGTTTAATCTCCTGGTGACCAATAGAGCTAAATGAGTGAATCTGACCTTCTGTAACACAATCTAGTGCTCATGTAAATGCCCTTGCTGCATAAAAACTTAAAAAAAATGAAAAAAACATTTTACATATTTATCAGTATTACTGTACTGGTGACCAGTAGACTCAAGTGAACCAGCCAACTAACATAACGTAACTTAAGCTCCCCCCGTGAGGTATGGGGAGGGGCCCCCTCCGGGCTCAATCTGGAGCTCGATGGGGCTCCCTGGAGCTTGCCCCCCCTCACTGCGGCAGCTGCAGACCCTATGTTACGCCACTGAACGATCCTTGAAAGGTGGCCATACTTCTCCCATCTTTCACCAAGGCTGTTGAAAGGTGTGCTTCATGAATACATTAACACAGAATGATAGTTGTTGAGACAAATACATTGTACAATTACCCTCTATCTCTGTCCACATCCAAAAAAAACAATAATTAAATCAGGGACGTCTTAACGATTTCAGGGGCCTTGGGCCAAAAGTAATTTGTGGGCCCATGTTCAGAACAGCTACGCATTTATGATCCAATTTCAGCTCTTTCATGCCCTCTTTGGCCAGGTCACTGACCCTGCACAGACCTACTGGTCCAAATTTTAAATGTGTTTACATCTAATATTCAGGCACAGTAACATGCGTTTTCAATATTATAATGCAACAGCAGCTCACTAATATTATGGCAAATACTCTTTGTGACCCCCGCCCAATTTTTATATGTGAGGAACTGTTTTGATCTGAAAGTAACTTTAGGGCATATGTACAAGCCCCTATCACCACCACAACGCCACTTTTTCAGATGGGGGCTTCACCTTATTTACAAGGCAGCATTAAGCCATGGTCTTCAACAGGCGAAGCGAGGAGAAATGCTTTATTTCTCCTCGTTTTTACTGTTTCCATATGTGCTGCATTGTGCAAGGGTGCCTGCATTTGTGCAAAACGCAGGGCTGCACTGCATTCTTGTAAATACGGTGCAGCCCTGCATTTCAGAAGTGGCGGAGCGTGGCGTCAAGCCAAGGAGGCCAACGCCAAGCTCCGCCACTTCTCTCGTAAATATGCCCCTTTGTTTATGTATGTTGCACGGTGTTGAAAAACAAACATGTCTCTGCAAAATGTCTTATAAACTCCCACACATCACCCACATTAAAAATAAACTAAAGGGAAACGTTATTTAAAACAGTCTGTTCAAGAATTTTCAAGGTCTTTAGACTAAGGGGCATATTATCAAGAACGGCGTTATAATTATCGCCGCTTTAGCGGCAGAAAACTGCCGCTAAAGCGGCGATAATGGGCTTGATAATATGAACTTGAGAATTCCAATAGAAGCCCATGTTGACACCAGAACATGGGCTTCTATTGGAATTCTCAAGGGCATATTATCAAGCCCATTATCGCCGTTGCTTGATAATATGCCCCTAAGACTTTCTGCAGAACAGAGCTGGGTCAGTAAAGAGGGGGTTCCTGAAAGGCTGGGCCCATGGCCACGGCCCAATGCCCAGGCCTTAAAACTTCTCTGAATTAAATGGGTATTTTATGCTATCAGTTCCTTGACACATATTACATCAAAAAGCAAACATCGTGTTATTTAAAGACAGCTATTCTGCCATTAAATAAGATTACCTTTCAGTACAAAGCCAACAATGATATGCTGCGGTAGAGCAAACAGCAACCTGTTCATTCTACACCTCCCTAACTCCATGGCACTCGGTCTAGCGTCCCTTTACATTTTAGGCCGGCTGCGTGTTTGTGTGTGAACTGGCCACAACATGTACTAACATATGGGGATATGGCATCTGCTCTTCCTTCAGCTAAACGCTCCACTAGCTCACGCTCCTCCAAAAACAAGTACTTTTTTCAAAGCAAATAATGCAAATGTTTTCTGTTTTGGATTGAAATAAACTCATTTAGAAAATAAGTTATGCAGGCATCTACTCTCAAATATATGCATTGCCATGGAAAATAGAGCTGTGAAACGTGCACTGTAATAAAGAGCAAGCTGTATTGGTGTAAACCCTCTATTTTTTGATAAATGTACGAGTATTATTGTTTTATATGACTTCAATAGGTGTAACTAGCGATCAGAAAATGCCTTCGTAATGCGACCAAGTGGCCATTTCACGAATTATGCAGGGCACTTCCAGCACTCATTTCTTGCGGATGACTCGTATTATGAGACTGGCATAAAGCACATCACAAGGATTTACCGATTTTGTTCACATGAATAAATATTCATAACACGAATTTATGGGTGGCGCGGCAGACAGAATTTAACAGGAAACGACGTTTTTATGGGACAAATAGGAAAAGCAGGCTTTAAGTCCGACTGTCCATTAAAGGTGTACATCTTCTATACTTTTGCAATATTCAGCGTTGACCTTTTTGTCGAACGAAGGTCATTTTTACATGCGCAGCAGACAGAGTAATTTGACACTAAGACTGAAGAGAATAGGAAATATGCTTTGAGTCCTTAGCATGTAAAGTCTTTTCATGATACCTGTCACACACAATGCAATGCATGCATGTGCTTGATTGAAGAACTGCACACCACAGTACACATGTGTCTGTGCAGCAATAAATGGTACAGCAGGATACAGTATACTCATACGCCTACACAAACAACCATTTCGAAAGCCAATTGGTCCTGCTTGTATATTAAAGTGCTTCTTCATTGAGTGTTTGCATGTTTGGTTGCATGGATGATAATGAGTCAATGGTTGGAGTAGTGGATAGATGCGCCAGTGTATTGATGAATGGGTGTGGGTGGATAAGGGCATACATGGAAGAGTGAGAGCATGGAAGAGTGGCTAGATAACATGTGATTACCTTTCAAAAAGGCATGAAATACGTCTGCAGAGCCGGGCCACAAATTTCGGGCAAAGCTCCCACATTGCACAGGCATCTGTTTGTCACTTTGAAATTTGATTTCTGTCAGGTTTCAAAGGGAGGAAGGGAGGCAATGAAACATCTCTGCAAATCCACAGTCTTCCAGTTGTCCGTGCACTTGCCACGGGGTACAAGAATGCCCAGTGACAAGAACCGCTGGGACAAAGGAAACAAAACAAGGGGAGAAGAGGGTGACTGGAATACTATCATTAACATCACTGAACAAAGATAGGGACATGGAGGAAAGACATCAGTTAAGAATCAGTTACCATAAATACAATATACCACGGTTGGTATTAACCACATATTCTGCAAAAGTGTGATAGATTTATTTCTCTGACCACTGAAGTGGCAGGGAATCCAAGAGAGATTGATTCCGTAAAGTAGAATATTACAAGTCATCAGTAGATTTGAAGGCACCAAAAAGAAAGGAAATAGAATGAAATTAAATCAGACTAAAGATCCCGAAGAAAGGAAGAAAGTGAAGCAACAAAGAAGCAAAATGAGGGGAAAGAACGGGTGTGAACTGAGCTCCAAGCAACAAAACCCAGCAACACCCATTGCTGCCAGTTACGGCCTGAATGAGCAATGCAGCTGCTTGTACTGTTTTAGCGTCCTGTGACCTTGAAAATAACCTGCCTTGTTTCCCTATCCTTGATAGCAGTGGCCAGGCCATACTGACGTGAAATACTTCATGAATTATTCTCTTGGATTTACGCTTATCCAGTGTAAGATGGCTTTCCACCTTGGATTTGGCACCTGTGTAGATAGTTTCTAATTTCTCACGGGATAAACACAGTGCCACCATGGCCCTTAGAGCCGCCATGCCCCTGAACAGTACTGCTGTTGAGTCAACCACCACATTAGTGCTACACATCTACTAGACTGTTGCTGAGAGGAGAGTTTAAGTTAACTGCTTCCATGACCCCCTCATGTTTGAAATGAAAGGAGTCCTCAAGGCCATAGCCCTACAATGGTTTCTGACAATTTATAAGCTAAAACAAATAATCATTCAATGAAAGAGAAAATAAGGCAGCTCCAGCATGTGGCTGTTACCTGCTGTGTCAACAATAAAAATGCATACTTGTTGCTTGAAATCTTTTAAGTATTTTTTTTTAGCATACTCTGCTCTTCTTTTGATGGCAATGATATCCACAACAAACCTGCGCCTTCAACATATTGTAGACTTGGGATGCTTTCGCTGGCTAGTTTGGGTCGTCCTACAAAGTTGATTAATACTTTTCTATTGTTGCAGGAGGTTGTTAAGCCTAGCCTCAGCCCTAGTCAACAGAAGATTAGCTGATATGTGGTGAGGAGAAAAAGACAGATAATGGGTAGAAAACGCTTTCCTGGTCCCCATTCACAACACTAAAGCTCGTTCCAGTTTTCGGTATTGAAACCTGGTCCCACTACCCTCAGGAAATCACTGCATCTGCCTCACTCTGCCAGCACCTGTTTCCCCTGGCAAAGCAACCTTCTGAATAGCAGTGACAGATGACAAAAAGTAGAGTGAACATTTTTATTCAAAAGGTGTCTGTATTGGGTGACATACTGTTGTAAATTAAGGCAACACCGCTGTATGTTGACAAAGAACAAGAGTTCTAACATACTCTCTGAATATGACAACTTTGAGTGCCATGCCACTGGGAACAATTGACACACCATTGAATTGATACAAAAAAACTGAGTGCTATCCCACACTTTGAATAGGACTGCACTGGATACCTTGCTGCTGGGACCAATGGACAGGCATCATATACTCACAAAGAAATAGGGGTCGCATGTGCAAAGAGTTTTAGCATTTGCAAACCATCTGATTCATTAAACTATACAGAATCTATATTTGGAAGGGGTATGTTTAGGGTGCCCCTTCCAAATACTGATTTTCTATGATATGTAACAATGCTTTGTGACAAAAATCCCATCGCAAACTTTTAATATTTTAGGGATGCCTCAAAGGAGGTGGTAACTCATTTGAAAATGGGGATTGATCACCAAGGGAGGCTTTCCTTTTGTGAATGTTGAAAAAACATTTTTAGGAGTAGTCATTAGTCCATGGGACCACAGCAAACTCTTGAAAAAAGTTTGTGTAGCTTTTCAGTTTCTTTTTAACACATCCTGCTTTCCTTTATAGATTGTGTTACTTAAAATAAATCACAGACATGGTGGTGTGCAGGCCACCATTTCTGTCATGGCAGCGAATGGTAGTGGATCACAATTTGCGACTACCTCATTAAAATTCATGAGGTAGGGTGAATTTAGAACCCACTACGATTAAGTTATTTGGCAACTGACTAATTAGTACGTAGGTCAGTTCACAAAATACCAATGCATTTGGTAAACGGTGACAGAGGTATGCACCCTATCGAAGTAGGGACCACAATCCTTGTCAAGGTAAGTCAGATACACAACCTAAACTAACCTATGCTCTCCCTCTGGAAGCTTGGCACATAGCAGTCAGGCTTAACTTAGGAGGCAATGTGTTAAGTATTTGTGCACACTTTAATTACAGTAACACAGTTAAAACACCACCAAAACACTCCACACCAGTTTAGAAAAATAGAGACTATGGGGCCGATTCCGATCTCGGTCGGAAGCTCTCCGAACGGGATCCGGCCGGAAAAAGTACGAGCCGTACGCGTTTTTTCCGACCGACTCGTACAGCTGTCTGACCGAGCGAGTACGATGCGAATGTACGCGTGTGTTCCGACCGAACCGTTTCCGGATCCGAACCGCTCCGACCGACTCGTACGGAAACGAATCGCACCACGCAATGGAGACGTTATCCGACCGAGCGAGTACGATGGACGCGTCGGACAGCCAGATCGAGTCGGAGCGTCCGGCTCGAAAAAGCTCCCGGAGCCGGACTTGGTGGGTCCATGCCGGACCCCCCTTCACCCGTAGCCGTACGAGTCGAACACAGGGGTCCCCCCTAAACATGCATGTACGGTGCGAGTTGCACCGACGCGTACACACTGTAGGGGGCGCACTTGTTTGCGACGTACCCATTCAGTCACTGGGAGCCCATGTACGCGTCGTACGACCGGCTCCCATTGACTTCAATGGGAGTCCGACCGAATCGAGTCCGGCAGCATGCGGCCGCATCGTACTCGCTTGGTCGGACTGCAGGAGTCCGGCTCGGTCGGAAATCTCTCCGGATCCGGCTCGGTCGGAGAGTTTTCCGACCCAGATCGGAATCGGCCCCTATGTATCTGAGTGAAACAGGACCAAAATGACAAAAATCCAATAAGTAGAACTTGAGATATACATTTTTAAGGATTAAATCCTAAAACAGTGCTTAGAAGTCAATAGCGCTAAAAGGTTACTCGCAGTCTGGTCTTGCATCGGCCTCGTACCCCTTACAATGCAGGCGCTGCGTCACCATCAAGCCTCACATTCAGGACCTCGGATCGGCGATGCGTCCTCATCGAACCTCGAAGTCTGGTCCTGCATCAACAAGCAGCGCAGGGATGTCTTTGGATTGGAACTTTGTCAGCTTTCAAGAGAACTGCGTCGGTTCCGAAAGGCGCAGAGGTGACTATGAGTCAATTTTAGAGCAAAACAGCTGCAGAACCCTCTTCTGAGGCCCAGGACTGGATAGGCAGCGCAGATAAGGGAGGACTCAAAGATGGCAGAGTCCAGCAGCTGAAGCAGAGTTGAAAGAAGTCTTTGATGGCCCTGAGACTACAAGAACAGGGGGCAAGCCAGCAAGCCATTGGAGAAACTTGGGTTCAAGGATGTATAGAGCAAGTCTAGTCCTCCTAACTTCCAGGCAAGAAGCAGCAAGCAGCAGGCCAACATGGCAAAGCAGGTACAAAGTGGAAGTGCCTCCTGCAGCACAGCAATCAGCAGGCCAACACAGCAAAGCACTTAGCGAAGTGGCAGTCCCTCTTGCAGCCCAGCCAGCAGAATGTCTTTGGTTCCAGCAAAGTTCTGATTTGGTGGTGTCAGGGGTCCAGTACTTATACCCAAATGTGCATTTGAAGTGGGGAGACTTCAAGAGGTATTTGAAGATCAGAAGTTCCCTGCCTTTGCTGCCTTGGCTTCAGACTCACTACAGGTGGTATGCAGCTCTTTGTGTGGGGGAAGGCACAACCCTATTCAGGTGCAAGTGTCAACATCTCCCTCCCAATCTTCTTCAGGAAGGCACATCAGCCTGGCGATGGGCCATCAGGATTTAAATGTCACACCACAGCTCCCTTTATGTGACTATCTAGAGGGAATGCACAAAGGCCAGCTGTCACCCAACCCAGATGTGTATTCAGAGACATGCTGAGCTACAGAATGGTCAAAGTAAGAAAATGCCAACTTTCTAAAAGTGTAATTTTCAGACTTACAATTTAAATTCTGACTTCACCATAAGTTGGGATTTTAAATGGTGAATCTAGAGATACCAAACTCCAAATCTCTATTTTTCCCAATTGGAAATTAGACTTAAAAGATGTTTCAAGGCAATCCCAATGTTAGCTTATGGAAAAGATAGGCCTAGCACTAGTGAAAAACGAATTCAGCAGTGTTTCCACTACCATGGCATGTTAAACTCAAACATACATGTCCTATCTTGTAAATACACTGCATCCTGCCCACAGGGCTGCGTAGGGCTTACCTTAGGGTTGACTTATATGTAATAAAAGGGAAGGTTTGGGCCTGGTAAGTAGGTTTACTTGTCAGGTCAAAATGGCAGTTTGAACTGCACACACAGGCTCTGCAGCGGCAGGCCTGAGCCATGTTTAAAGGGCTACTGAAGTGGGTGGCGCAATCAGTGCTGCAGGCCCACTAGTAGCATTTCATCTACAGGCCTTGGACACATATAGTGCACTTTACTAGGGACTTATAAGTAAATTAAAAATGCAGATTGTGGCTAAGCCAATTATACCATGTTTTGAGTACAGAGCATATGCACCTCAGCACTGGTTAGCAGTGGTAAAGTGCCCAGAACCCTAAAGCCAGCAAAAATCAAGTCAGCAAAACAGTAAGTCAGAAGGTAAAAAGTCTGGGGAAATCACACCAAGGATGCCAGGTCTACACACTGCTTGCTAGATTTTGAGTGAGTAGCAAATGTTTATAGAATGCCTATTTAATGCTCTTGTTTTTATTTATGTTAAGCAAAACCCCCACATTTATATCAATCATTGAAACATGGAATCAAAATAGCTGACAATTTTTAATGTGGATTTAAGTTATACCATTTGAGCTAAACTTTCCTTTTCCCTTTGCTGTGGGGCTTCGTGGTGATACATGGGCATATGAAGAAAAATATTATGACAAAAGTGTTTTTATTCAAATTTTATATATCTATTCCAACATGAATTTCATGACTCTATTGTTAACAGAATGGAATACTGAACATGGTAAACAAATGTCTGGTTTGTTGGATGTATGGTTACAGTTGGAATGGGATTTTGTGTGCATTGGTACGTCTGAGGAAAATTCAGTTTTTTACAACAGAGATTGTTCATCTGCCCCTATGTTTTTCATTCCCTTCACTAAATAGCATTTTCTATTCAATGACACAATGTATATATTATTTTTCATTTGTGGTAGTAATTAATAAAATGATTATTTTTAGACCTGGCATCCTTGGTGCGATATTCCCCCAAACATTTTGTCTTCACTCCTCCTGTTTGTCTGAATTTATTTTTGTTGGCATTAGAACTCTGTGCACTTTACCAATGTTGACCAGTGCTAAAGCATGTGTGCTCTCTCCTTCAAACATGGTAAAATTGGCTTAACCCCAGTTGGCACATTTAATTTACTTATGTGTCCCTAGTAAAGTTGTACTACATGTACCAAGGGCCTGTAAATTAAATGCTACTAGTGGGGCTGAAGCCTTTTTAAACATGTCTCAGGCCTGCCATTGCACCAATTGTGCAGTTTTAAAGTGCCAGTCAGACCTGGCAAAATTAACCTTATATAACTGGCTGGTGTCCAAAGAACACCAGCTCCGAGTCGCACAACCGATAGGCACAGGCAAAAATCACAAGTCCAGTTTAATACATTTTAATCCATGTTCTCCTTAGTAATCAGTTCTTTAGTCATTCTTCAAATTTTTCAAACATCATTGAGAACCATCAAAATTCCAATCTTCAAATGCATGAGAAATGCCCATCTGGGCTTTTTTCTACAACATGTCAGAATCCAAAATGTGTTCTAGGTAACCACAATGATATACTCCCAGTTCATTTCAGACTTGGTCCTTTGTCAGGGATAGCAAGAATATAACCAGGAGTCAGATCAGCAATCATATTTGGCCAGAAATATCCAATTGGCCACCTAATTGTGTTAATACCAAGTGTGTATCCCGCAAGTGATAAATGCCAGCTTGGGTAAACCACAACCAAAACATGCTGTAAATACCAAACCCATAATCTTGTGTTTTGTGAAATACCATAAAACAGAAAAGACAAAAAAACACACACATTCACATTTACTCTGTGACTAAAAATATAACCCAAGAGAATCAATAAAATGTGTGTGGCTAAACCACAATACAAGATTACCCAAAACATGAACTGCCTTTCACCACATGATGTAAGAGTGAGGTGGTATAAATCTACTAAAATGTGAACAACAATATGTATCCACATCATAATCTGCAAGAAAACCAACCTGTATAGCATACATCAAACAAGTGAAATGCTCTTTTGAACACGCTGAACAGAGATGATCAGCTGATTGACAAATTCTGTGCGCTAATACTGGTGAAACAAATCCCATTCAAACGTGCAGTGAAATTTAAAACCATACCTCGTGTCCCTAGGACAATCCGCAAGAATAGAAATTGACAAAATGCGTGAAACCTAATTCGTCTACCATGCCGTGCACATGTACAACTTACATGCAATGTTGTAACATATACCAGTGTAAGACAAAATGAAATAAACAAAAAATAACCCAGAAAATAAAAGTGAGCTGGTAACATTGATTGCTGATATAATAAAAAATTACACTTGGAATGGCACCCAATCATGAGATCTCCTCAACAAACGCAAGCATGATATATAACACATGATATTAGTAATTGTACATTTTACAATGCTTGTGCTTGTGTGTTTACATTGAACTTTCAAGATTTGTCACTTGCAATAAAATCCTTTGTTGAAAAATGGCTGAAAATTAGGATATCATAAAGAGGGCTGCAGCTGATAGATGTTTACTAAAATGGTGTGCATTCTACCATTCTTTGTGATAAAATTAACCAGCTCACCAACACCAGGTTTTATCTCCCCATTGAGGAAGACCCTACTGGACGCCTCACCACAAAGATCAGGGGCTTGGTTGCAGAAGCCGAGACAGAAGGCTTGATTTCCTCACATGAAGCAGCATTCCTTTTCAACGATCAACCTCGGACCCCATACTTTTTACACCTTACCATAAATTCACAAAGGTGTCAACCTGCCACCAGGACGACCCATAGTTTCGGGGATCAAATCCCTGCTCAAACCTCTAAGCAAATTTTGCGACTTCTATCTGAGACCAATCATGATGAAGACACCCACCTATCTCAGAGACACCACGGAAGTCCTAAACCTGATGGAGAACTTTCCAGAACCTGATAGGATTAGCCTCCTAGTCACTTTGGATGTAGAGGCATTATATACCAACATCCCCCAGGAAGCCACCCTTGAGGTCCTAGAGGCCATCCTACATGAAATAGAGCCTTGGTCCTATGAGACCCCAATCTTGTTTATCTTGGAGTGTGCCTCTGTAGCTCTGAAAGAGAATTTCTTTGCATTTCAGACCCAACTTTACCATCAAGTTCAGGGAACGACCAGAATGGGTAGCACCTTTGCTCCCAGCCTGGCCTGCCTCTACATGGCTGCCTTAGAAAAGAAGTTCATCCTACACGAGAACAATCCCTACCAGGAGAACTTAATAGTGTGGTGCCGCTACATAGATGATATCCTGTTTTTTTGGATGGGAGACGCTGAACAATGCACTGCCTTCTGTGACTGGGTCAACACCCTTGACCCTTTCCTGAAATTTTCAAGCACGAAGTCAGAGTATTCCCTTCCTTGATTTGTTGATCTCCATTCGAAACTGGGTTTTTCTAACGACAAACTATAGAAAACCCACCGACAGAAACAGCCTTCTACTTTATGATAGCTATCACCCAAAGGCCCTCAGGGACAACCTTCCAGTGGGACAGTTCCTCCACCTCCTCAGGAATTGTAACACTGTGGCAGAGTCTGACACCCAAGACATGATCTTGACAGCCAAACTTACAGACCGACACTACCCCAAAAAAGTGAAACGCCAAGCACACAAAAGGGCTAGGAACAATCACAGGGAGAGCCTTTTGGAAAGCAGGACCAAGACAGCAACAGACACCCTCATGTGCGTCACCACATATACACCCAGCTCTAACTAGATACAAAAGGTGATTAAGAAACATTGGGGCATTTTACAAACGGGCACCTTTACGCCCGGGCTGCCCCTCTGTTTGCCTTTAAACACACCCAGAATCTGAGGGATATACTTGTTCACACGCGCCCAAGACCACAACTGACAAGACAACCCACTCTATGGGCTCTACCCCCGGTAGAAGGTCATTTTCCGTGTGGGTCTTGCTCTGTATGCCACAAGACCATGGCACCAAAACACATAGATTTCAGCCTTCAAAGACCCTGGCAACAGAGAAAACATACAAACTGTAATACTAAGAATTGCGTTTACCTGATAACGTGCCCCTGGAACCTGCAATATGTGGGTATGACCAGGATACCAATCAAGGTATAAATCAGTGAACATAGAAGCACCATTTGATGTAAAAAGACCAACACTAGGATGCTGAGCCATTTTGCTGAGACCAGCCACACACCTGACAGCCTTAAGTGGACTATTACCGAGTCCAATCCAAATTGGCCAACTAGGACCCTTTTCAAACAAGAGCAACGCTCGGTGTTCCACTTACAGAGTAGTACAAAAGGCCTTAACGATGACATCCCATGGGCGGAATTCATTAATTGATCCTAGTTAATCTAGGATCAGCCTTCGCCATCTCTGTGACTACTAGACCATGGATGTTCCCCAACACCTCAGCACCCAATTGCGCACACAGCTGGTATAAACAGTCCCATTCAGTGCTGGCGCTAGTCTGAGACCACCACTGACCTATCGCGTTGGGACATTTCGCTGCCAACATGTCAAGTTATGCAAACCGAACATGTTATGACATACACACCATTACGATAACTTGTAGCACTGAGCACCACGACATTCTGCGGATCATAACATGGTGTCTTGTTATGAATGAAAAACATACTCTGATTATGGCGAGATATAGCACACTCACAATGGCAGAACTCAAGCACTGTAACTAGACTGTAAATTGTCACAACACGGCAAGGCTTATGCACATAATCAAAAAGTTATGTCTTATAAAAAATAACCTTTAGGTGTTAACCGTACCATGACGCGCCTTTACGTAATGGCTTAAGCGCATCTTCAATAACGTTTGGCCCATTTTTTAAAGTAATACTCTTTAGGTTTATACCATGGCTTCTGCTCACAATCAATAAAGTTATGTTCATGTTTTCGGAAAAAACAACCTTCATGACACGCTCTGTTGCACTATTTATATAACTGCTTGTGCACATTATCTATATAGTTGAGACCTCATCTCCTAATTAATCAACTGCAGGTCCATACACACCGTGACATTTATTGGAGCACCTTCACTAGATTCCATCCAAAACATAAGGCTAACGCTCATTATTAACCACAGTTTTTTGGCCCCCTTCCAATACATGGCCATCCAGCACTATATTTTTTCCCCCACACCCAAGATGGCCGCCACGTTGCAGACGCACGCACACAGCAATGCGTTGCAACGCGTACCACTCCCCCACGCCACCGGCCCTTAGGGACTGCTGGCCGGGTCCTGTACAAATACTGAAGAAGCACACTTTGCCCGTAACCGGCATCCGAGCAGCGGAAGGGAAGGTATTAGGCTGCACTCTGGGAGAGGCTGAGTGAGTATTTTCCAAGCTGACGTTCTCATCGACCAAGGTAACATTTTGACTATGAGTGCTCTGTGCTCACTCTCGATAATATTACCCGCAGGCAGTCCTCCTCACTCCGCGCTACTACGCCGATGAGGCCAACTCCTACTACTGGTTGGGTAGGAGATATATGTTCTTTGTCTGTTGGTTTGTTTGTCTCACGACGTGACACAATACCGTCACTCACACCGGAGTAACCTGTTACTGTAAGTGGCATAACAAGTATATTTTAACGAACTGTACCACCTTTCACGTCTCCCACGCTATTATTATAGACATCATAGACGTGTGTCAGATTGTACACAGATACACGTATGAAATGTTGTGCACACCAGCATGCTGACTCTTCCACACAGCTTCTGTGTGTTGAGGTGCCATAAAACTTTGAAACAAGCGACCACCATGGGCATTGATATAGCGGTGTGAATGAGCACTGCACTTACACTTTCTGGTGACCGGGGTGTGAATGTTACAGCATGCCCCCTTGCCCTAATCATGACAAACAAGGAATGTTTTAGTCATATGCACTACTTGATCATAAGTATATGATTATTATCTTCCTATTACAGTTTTGCCCTTCATACCTTTTCTCTCTCTCTAGGTTGGATCTAGGAACGTCTAGTGGACGTTCCTTTAGGCACACTATAGGAATACTGAGTGTCGCCGTCTCAGATTCCTATTTTTTATCCTTTTTTCACTTTCAGCACGGTCCCGATGTAGCGCCAAGGGGTCCACTAGGGACCCATGTAAGGCGCAAAACATGTCGACCTAAGATTTTCACCATCACTTTCACTCACTGACAAGAGAACAGAAGGAAAATACTCACCCCTTGGATATAATTTTTCTAGAGGCCTTCCTTGTCATCCATTTTAACCTTACCACTTAGACCCTTGAATAAAGGTTTTTAGGGTACCGGTGTGGTAATTTTAATTCACTCACCAAAACCCCCCCACACACCCGCACTCACAACTGCGGCGTTACTCCAAAAAGAACTCCGACAAAGAGCCCTCTTGCGAGGCCCGTTTGGGACTGCAGCGCCACCCCTACGAGGAGCAACGCCCGATGATGAAGCATGACACCCGCATGGGTGTGTGAGGGCACTTTTACCAAAAGGAAAAATTCCCCCACCTCCACAGTGTTTCGTTTCCAACCTTTTTTGTGAGCTAAGTTTCACTCACTACTTCTTCATGCAACCGCATTGGCCAGCTTCTCCTTTTCTTTAGGAACAGTTACCCTTGAGTGATTATCACAAAATTAACCCTTTACCATGCCTAATCCTTTGTTTTTAATACATATAAATTACCACTTGGCTAGGCCCTAAACAGCCTGTAGGGCAGAGTGCATTGTATTTAAAACATTGGACATGTACTTTTAACTTTTACATGTCCTAGTACTGAAAAAACTCTCAAATTCGATTTCTACTACTGCAGGACATACCTCTCTCATAGGATAACAGTGAGTTACCGTCTCACACTCAATAAGTGATAACGTGCTTGGGAATAGGAAGAAATTTAATGTTTGGTCTCTAATGAATTTTAATTTAAAATAAAGTCAGATTTTAAGTCACAGTTCTGGAAAATGGCACTTTAAAAAGGTTTGCTGCCTCAGCACACACACAAAGAACATCACGCTAGCCTTTTGTGACTCCGACATCCTGGGACCAGGCCTGGGGAAGGAAGGAAATCCCAGAACCAGATGTGGGGGAAGTGTATTAGTTTCTCCTACTTCAAAGCTGGCACCTGGTATAAATATCGCAAAAGGGCTTTGTAAATGTCACCTGGAATGTGACTGGAATGTAACAGTTGCGTATCTTGTTTCAGGGGCTGAAATCAAGATGCCAGTACATTTAGTCAAGGACGATAGGAGGGCACACAAAAAAGATTTCTTTCAATAGTCCGCAAAATCCCAATCAACATGATTATGAGCTTGTGTTATGGCATCTCATTTCTTTGATTCTAGTATGGTTCTGGGCATGGAGTCTGTGAGCTGAGGTAAAAGTATGATTTTTAATCGAGTAGCAGAGGAAACTGCACATTTAACTGTATACCATGGCAGCTAATAATTTGTGTGGAAAGTGATGGATGTGTAGAGTCCAAATATTTTTTGACAATACAGTACACACCCAAACTCTAATCTTATCTTCCTTTCCCTTTTCTCCCTGATGTCCTACTCAGACTGAACCTTTTGCTGCCAGGCTGACACAGCATACACTTGGAGTTCGAGTACATGTCCACTAAAGACTACCCTGAGTGCCTGTTGCTTAGAATACTGCTGCTAAGTTAAATCAAAGAACACTCATTTTCCCTCAATGACACTTTCATTTTTTCTCATGCAGGGAAAGTAGGGATGGCAATCTGCTCTAGCCACTGAAACAGGAACTGCATGCCTTCCAAGTTAGATCGTGGTAGCCTATTCTTCTTGGAAAACAGCCTTTTAGTTGATATCTAATGAGAAAACATATGGCTGGGGGGAATAGGCCCATTCAACCCATCTTCACATGGAATACATCTTTCACACCCATGAGCAAGAACATTTGTTCTTACAAGATATGTGTTCTTTCAGCCCGAAAGAACAAGTGCCTGGCACTTTGTTGAATGGAACACCTAACACTGCCAAATGTGCCCTCCCAGGGGTGTCATTGAATATTGGCTCACGAGGCTCAGTGACTTTACAGGTAGCTGGTGACAAGTAGTCAAGTAATATATTAAAGGTGGTGCTGTGAGAACGAGATAGGATGGGATGAAGCTCATATAGTACAACTGCTCTTTCTTGTCAGTATTTTGACAAAAGAGTGAGACTCTCTAGGTATTGTATCTGACACTTTAGTCTCTCAACTGGTGTGAGGCTTTCATGCAGGGCATGTAGGGCATCTTAGTTTCAGCAGATCATTAAGGCCTTTTGGCAGCCCCAAAGCAGGATTAATACAGATCTCCATCAAAGCTTACTAAACTGAAGTGCTGCACCAATTTACAAATCAGTTTTTGTATTTGTGTAGCAGACCCACAATTCTAGCCAGTGTTCCCAATAAAATGGTAAAAGTTTGACAACTGAGTGGTTTCTCAGAAGAACACCCTTTTCACCCCCTCAAATGCACTGTGGTAGCCAGTATCTATACAATACCAGACAAGTAACCGTTGACTGAGAATGAAAAGTCAATAGGATTCACACTTGTGCAAAGCTATTGAACTAAAAAATACAAGTACAGTCACCACCAAGACCAACCCACTGTGGTCAAGGATGGCTATTCCATTGAGAGTGTGAAGTGGGACAATTGGAGCTCCCCTCTCTATTCTTAGATTACACTAAATGTGTAAGTGGTATCAGATCCACATTATGAAAACTTCCTTGCCATCATGAATTCAACAAACTGTGCCTACCAAATTTAAGAAATGCACAGAAGACTCCAGACAGAGGAAACCCTGGTGGACATGAGACAGCTGTGGAGATGGCCTGGGTGTTCAACCATTCAAGAAGCCTCCTATAAAAGTATGTTGTGTTGAATCAGGGAAGCAACAAGACTGGGTGCAGCCACTGACAACTGGCTGCTAATGATATGGGGACCTAAGTGCTTTCGAAGCTAGACCATGGCAGCTGATCCAGCCTGGAAATCAGTACCCAAGCCTGAGACCTACTGGGAGAATAACAGAGTGCCATGCTAGCCAATATTGTCCTGATAAATACATTTCACTTTGAAGCCATTTGCATACATTCAAAGAGTTTATAAATCTTCTACAGCAACCTGATACTGGTTGAAGCAGTTTACTGGTCAAAAACAGTGATTAAGTTGAACTTGAAAAAACCACATGTGACATGTACGAAGCATTTCCCCTCCAAATACTGTATTTGAATGAGATGTATGTTTGAAACTGAATTACAGTCGCAAATCATTCATATTTCACAGACCACTGCCTGCTCTTAAAAAATGAAAGTACAAAGTTTAATTTTTGTATAAACATATCCTGTTTTCCTTTAAGGAAACTGGGCAGCATTTAAAAAAAAAAAAAAGATTGCTTTATTTAAAAGCAATCACAGACATGGTGATCTGTTGACCTCAGCAGGCCATCATTCCTGTGATGGCTGCGATTCCTAATGGGTCACAAATTTTGAACTACCTCATTAATATGCATGAAAGATAGGTCTATTTGTGACCCACTAGAAATTACTAATGAAACTCAACAGAGTTTTATACATTAGGAATATCGATTTCTTAATTGTGATTCTGGAAGATTCGCAATTCGGAAATCGGTATTCCTAATCAGGGCCGGACTGGCTGTAGTGGGCACCGGGCGTTTCCCCGGTGGGCCGCTAGGGTGGAGGCCGGTTTAGGGCCCTTGGGGGCAGTTTTTGTTACCGGGGGCCGGCAATATCGGCCCCCTGTAACAAAATCGGCTGAAACCGGCGCTCGCAAACTGCTCGGCTGCACCCCCTCACCCCAGGGGGGGCCGGCCGAGCAGTTTGCCAGGGCCGGTTTCGGTTGCCAGTCCGGCCCTGTTCCTAATGTTAGTACATCTGGCACCACATGCTTTATTTTTTAGATATATCGCAATACATTTATATATCCCAAACTCTCAGTAAGCTGCTTACTCCAGTAAGTCCCCATTCCACCTCTCCTAGGGCGATCTGAAATCTAAATATCTTCAACGGGTACACATGACTGGCTAAACAGTATTAGTGTTTACATGTGGCAGGAAAACATACTACAGGTGTACTGCACAGTATAATCGTTGCTCTGTCATCATATTTTAAATCGCATTTATTATTTCTAATTTAGTCAAAAATGATAGTCCACTATAACTTTTGTTAGTGTATGGATTTTAGGTAGAGACTCTGCAAATTGAAAAACATAAACTCCCTATCACCAGGCGAGGTTTTAGCCTGTTCTTTTCAGCAGTAGCTTGGCTAACCTTTCTTTCTAATTTGCGACGGCATACTCATGCAGCATGAGCGTCTCACATCTACTCACCCTTGCACTGAAGAAATGGGAAACGGTAACCTATAGATATCAGCTGATTAACGTTTTGCAGACCAATGAATACATGAATTTTAAAAGATAGTAATTTACTTGGCCATTACTTTTATTTAAGACACGTGCATGTTCTACATTAACAATATAAGAGTAGCTGGTGCACTGGCTCATTAATAATAATAAAGTCATTTAACCCTGCAGGCACAATACAAGGAGAAGGATGTCATTTGTCATCAGCACAAATAGAACAAGCATCAGCGGGGGCATGAGACCACAAATAACTTCAAAGGTTAAAGGGACGTCTTGCACTTAGTTTCAAAGTCACTTCTTTGCCTGCATCCCAATTATCAAAACATGTAAATGTGGAATCTCAATAAATACAGAGAGACACACTGATGAAAAACTAAAATAAAGTCAGTGCTAAATAATTTTCTTGACTGTGGCACAATTCACATACTTTTGTGTGCACCATTATGACGCGTAGTTTTGGGAAAAAAGCACTTAGCAAACGCCTCAAGGTGATTCACAAAGAGAGGACTGGTTGACTTTTGCTGTGGTATGTTATACTTACGAATAGAGAAAATCTGCTTGTGCGGAAGAATTGGCACAGTTGCTGTTCCAGTGTGTGGGTATGGGCATTTTGGGCTATGCAGGTTTAGGCATCATACAGAAAGCGTGGATCGTTCAGCAATATGTACGTCTGTTGTCATTCAAATATCATTAGCAGGAAGAGTAACTTCCTGGAACAACACACATCTGCTCCTGTGAACAGCAAGAATATGTCTTTACCGAGTGTGGAAGGGGAGGATCACCCCCATATTTATTTGTTTTCAAATGACGGGGTAAGCCCACTCGGAAATTTAGATGGCTCTATTGGAAAAAAAATTACGCGGTAATAAATGTTTTTTATTTTGTACTACTGTTGAACATGTTCCAGCTAATGTACCAGTCTTGAAATAGGAACAAATATTTGGTACAACAACACACGAATTAAAACGTTCTGTTGAATGTGTGTGCCTTAACCTCCCATAGCATGTGCAAAGTACGTCGATAGGCAATCCTACCTTTTTCTTTCATTTAACCATTCATAAAATTCAGTATGCTGGTTTAATCAAGACTGAGGTGTGTATAACACGTTTTACTGATTGATATATAGATTCATTCATTGGTTGATGGAATATTAATTTATTGGTTGATTCAGGGATCGTATACTTCTGTTATGTTAGGCAGATTTGTAGAGCACACTATCACCAAAGAAGGTATATTGGTACTGAGCAGGTGTGAATATGACCAAACCTAGGGCCTGGTGGGACAACTCAAAAAGCCAGGTCTCCAGCTTCTTGCAGAATTTAGGAAGTGTGGAGGAGGCTCTCATGTGTAGTGACAGGTCTTTTCACACATTAGGAGTGATGTAGGAGAAGACTCGACCACCAGATGTGGTTTTTCATATGCGGGGGATGTGTACAAGTAGGAGTCCGGACAAGCGGAGATGTCTGGAAGGTTTGTGAAGGCAGATGCAATTTTTGAGGTATGCTGTGCCAATATTATGTGGTGACTTGAGAGTGTGGGAGAGGAATTTGAGTTGTGCTTGTTTGTGTATGGTGAGCCAGTGGAGTTCCTTCTGGTGTGGTGTAATATGCAATGCAGTGTGTGGGGTTGAGGGTGATTCTGGCTCCGAATTCTGAAGGTTCTGCAGCCTTCTGGTGAGTTTTTTATTGATCCCAGCATAGAAGGTGTTCCCGTAGTCCAGTTTGCGTGTGATGAGGGTGTGCATGATGGTTTTCTGGGTGCTTAATGGGAGCCTTTCGAAAATCTTCCTAAGCGTCTTCAGACTATGGAGGCATGAGACTTTGATGGCATTGACTTGGTTAGTCATGTCGAGTTTGCTGTAGAAAATGGTCCTGAAGTTCTTGGCTTGGGTGGTGAGGTCTCACAGGGGAGTGCTCTTCCGGAAAATTATGATTTTAGTCTTGTTGGTGTTCAGTTTCAGGCAGTTGATCTTCATCCAGTATGCAATTTCAGTCATGCAGGCATGGAGCTAGATCCGGGTACTGGGTGTCTTAGTCATGAGAGAGAGAGTGATATGCCTGTCATCAGTGTAGGAAAGGGCACTGATGTTGTGAGAGCAGATGATGCTGGCTAGATGGATCATGTATACCTCGAAGAGGGTTAAGCTCAGGAAGGATGCTTGCAGAGCTCCACAGATGAGGTTGCGGGCAGATCCATCAGAGTGCACATCCTTGGATTCTGATATTGTGGATGCGTTGGATGAGGATTGGATGGGAGACCATGTCAAATGCTGCAGAAAGGTTCAGGAGGATTAGGGCTGCCGTGTCTCCTCCATCCAGAGTCATTCAGATGTTATGCAAGGCAGCTATGAGGTCTGGTTCGTACTGTGGTTGGGTCTGAAGCCAGACTGAATAGTGTTGAGCAGTTGGTGGTTAGTGAGGTATTCGGTGAAGCATCTGTTTAGAATTTTCTTCAAGACCTTGACAGAGAATGGTAGGAGGGAAATTTGTCTGTAGTTGGCAAGTGTTGGAGGGTCCAGGGTGGGTTTCTTCAGCAATGGGAGGATGGTTGTGTGTTTTTGAAGCATTTGGGAAGGTCGTGGAAGAGGTGGAGTCATTCAGAATGGGTGTGAGCATGACTCAGATAGATTGCTGTTTTTTCGAGTAGGCGTGGTGGGGGCAGGGGTTCAATGGGGCCCCTGAGTGGATAGATATCAGGGTGGCAGCGGTTTCCTCTGGGGTGATGATGAGGTGGGTGGCATGGTAAAAAAACTCAGGACAACTGGACAGGTGCCCTGGGATGTGAAAAAAACACTTCATATGAAGACATATTGGCTGGCTCTACATCATGTCCATGGCGACAACTTAAGGCAGTGCTTGCTTCAAACACCTTTTACCACTGAATTATAAAAGCAGGATTCTGGATATAGTAATGTGTGACAAGAATGTGTGTACATCTTTTTGAGTGGGATTTTGTTGTGGTGGTGATGTGCTCTGTTGTTTTTTGTGTTGCTGTATTTGTCTACATTTTTACAACATGGTTTTGTTGTATTGCAGTCTTGCATTGTGTTGTATTCTGTTGTATAGTGATGTGCTCTGTTATGTTTCAATATTCTAGTGCTGTTGATGTAGTCAGGGTGTACCAAAATGTATTACACACATAAAAGGCCACATTGTAGCAACAGTTTCTTCTATTGTGATGATGAGCTGGGTGGCACAGTGAAAAACAATTCAGGACAACTGGCCAGGTGCCCAGAGAAGTGAAAACAAAATTCCATATGAAGACATAAGACCAGATTAAAAAAACATTTTGGCTGGCTCTACTTCATGTCCATGGCTTCAACTTAAGGCAGTGCTTGCTTCAAACACCTTTTACCACTGAATTATAAAAACAGGATTCTGGATATAGTAATATGTGACAAGAACGTGTGTACATATTTTTGAGTGCCATTTTGTTGTGGTGGTGATGTGCTCTGTTGTTTTTTGTGGTGTTGTGTTTGTCTACATTTTTACTACATGATTTGGATGTATCGCACTCTTGCATTGTGTTGTGCTCTGTTTTTTAGTGATGTGCTCTGTTATGCTCCAATATTCTGGTGCTATTGATGTAGTCATGGTGTACCAAAATGAATTACACACATGAAAGGCCACATTACACACTTTAATTTTGGTGAAATGTAGATAGTTATAGTCAATTGTACATTGTATTCTTGCATATAGGAAAATGCTGCAGACTCTCTGTGAAACATCTGATCATAAAAATCCATCAAAGGGAGTGGATGAGCAGATCCAATATCACGCAAAGTATGGGAAAGCACTCATGTATGAGCACCCACACAATAAATACTCTCATGTACAGACTGTCACCGTGACAAACGCATTAATGCAAAAGAGATAATGTTTAGAGAAATACCCTAAAAAGAACTTGTGTTACCAATGCAAAATGTGGCAATGACATGCAATGTCAAATGGTATTTGACCTCTTGTACTACTGCTTCATGAGGAATAAGAGGGCAATATTGGATGATGTGTTTGTTGCACACCATGCATTGTATTCTCCCGCTGGGCTGTGCGTTGGAAAATGCATGCAATGGGAAGCTTATAACCAAAAGTAATATTTAATCCATGAGAGCTCATGTGGCTAGGAATAATAAACAGGGATGGAACATATCAGTAGCACTTTAGTGATACATTATGTTCTAGAAATAGAGGGAAATGGAAATATACTACAGAGTCCGCTTCCTGAGACAAAGCTGTTTCAAAATGTACATATTGCAATGCCGTATTATTCTTAAATAAGGGTAAGATGGTGAAATAAAGATCATGAACTCTAATTGTATTGCAGCCTGACACAATGGGGCCGATTCCGATCTGGGTCGGAAAGCTCTCCGACCGATCCGGATACGGAATGGTTTCCGACCGAGCCGGACCCCTGCAGACCGACCGAACGAGTACGATGCAGCCGTATGCTGCCGGACTCGGTTCGGTCGGACTCCCATTGAAGTCAATGGGAGCCGGTCGTACGACGTGTACATGGGCTCCCATTGACTCAATGGGTACGTTGCGCACAAGGGGGCCCCCTGTAGTGGCTACGTGTTGGTGCCATCCGCACCATACATGCATGTATAGGGGGGACCCATGGGTCCCCCCTGTGTCCGACTCGTACGGCTACGGGTGAAGGGGGGTCCGGCACGGACCCCCGAAGTCCGCGTCCGGGAGCTTTTTTGTGTCGGAGTCTCCGACTCAATCCGGCTGTCCGGATCGTGCATCGTACTGGCTCGGTCGGGAATCGACTCCATTGCGCGCCACGAATCGAGTGCGAACGAGTCGGACGGAGCGGTTCGGACCCGGAAACGAGTCGGTCGGCGATTTCGCGTTCACTCGCATCGTACTTGCTCGCTCGGACGACTGTACGAATCGGTCGGAAACAAAGCCTCCAACTCGGATCCGGTAAAGACGAATCCGATTCGGAGCCCTACCGACCGAGATCGGAATCGACCCCCATGTTGGGATGCTGAATGGTCTAGATGGAGCATATGATTGTGATTTGTTTCTGTGATTACTGTCTTTGCCTGTGGTTGTTACAGTTTAAAAATGTAGTTTTAACCTGCCTGTGATTGTATATTTTATCACCTGTTTTGTGTGTTAAACTTGTGGTTTTCCTGCCCATGATTGCTTCCATTTAACGTGTTGAATTGTGGGATTTGCAGTCCAAACTCTGTAGTTTGTCGCTCTCATTCCTGGTGACTATTCAGTTTTCCCTCCAAATTTCTCCTTTGCTCTGTGCTAAGACCTGTATGTTAAACAGTGCACCCACAGCCACCATTTTGTGTTATCAAGCCAGTGAAACCAGCCCCCCTGCCTCCCCTCCAGCAACAGGGATTTTCTACATCAGAGGGTGCTTCTGTGAGCTGTTTAAACTGTGTTTAATAGGGACTGTGCACTTCGTTTTTGGCCAGGAGAGGGAGTAAAGTTGTATTCAAACAGTATTGTTAGATTTCAAGTTTGTGAGGGCTTTACCTGCAGAAATCCAAATTGTGGATTGAGCCTGTCTGTCTCCTAGGAGATTCTGGACAGGAGAAGCAGCTTCCAACTCCTGGGCAGCAAACCTTGTCTGAGGTTGCTGGGACCTTATATAGTCTGCTAGTGGCTGCTACATGTATACACTGATTGGTGGTTGTATCTGATGTTTCTATTGGTTTGAGTTAGTGTCCTCATTGGTTGGGTATTTGAGGGTTCTGATTGGTTTCTGGATCTGTGATTCAATCAATGTAGGGGTTGGGACTAGGGCTAGGGTTATGATTTCTATTGGAAGCAGGGACTAGGGCTTCCTGTTTTATTGGTTGTTGGGACTAAGGTGGAACTAGGACTAGGGTTAGGCCTTTAATTGGAAGTAGCGATTAGGGCTTCTGGTGTTATTGGTTGCTGGACTAGGTGTGGGACTAAGAGTAGGGTTAGGCTTTCTATTGGAAGTAGTGACTAGGGCTTCCCGTCCCATTGGTTGCTTGGACTAAGGTTGGGACTACTGGTAGGGCTAGGGCCTCTATTGGACATAGAGATCAGGGTTCTTTGAACTGATTGGATGCTTGGAGTAGGGCTAAGATTGGCTGTAAGGTCCTGATCTCCTATTGGTTCTAGCTTTTAGGGCTAGTGTTGTGATTGGATAGTATTAGGGCTAGGGTTCCCATTGGCTGACGGGGACACCTGATTACTAGGGGTATCAAAGGCCAGGGTTAGGGCGTCTCAGCCCGGGCGTCGAGGCTAAGGGCAGAGAGGACAAGGGTGAGTGCCTGTTTGAGCCTGTTCGAGACGGGCCAGGGCCAGGAATGCTGCCCATCTTCCCATTAATTAATGTGTCTATTACTTTTCTCCTGAAAAAGCATATCTAATGCACTACCCTATTTCACATCCGCTACCTCTATCAATATTTTTAATCTGCATATACTTACCTCCTTTATGCATCTATATACTCTCAATGTACTTATGGATCTATATATTTATCACTTTCTTCTAATTTAGCATTTCCAATGCACTACCCTATTTCTCAGCCTATACTTCCCTCAATATATCTTCTAGCCCAACTTTTTGACTCATCTCAAACTTCTTTCTACTACTTTTTCCAATTCACTACCCTATCTCACCCTATACATCTATCACTATATCCTCTACACCCACTCTCTCATTTATCGCAAACGCCATACCACTACTATGTTCCCCAAAATAACCCTTTCTTGACTCTCTCCTACTCTACCCCTCCTTGTATCTTCTGACACCTCCTTTACTGTACCAATGCCCAAGACAAACCTTTCTAAACTCTTCCCTCTGACTCTTCCCCTCCAAAAACCCTTTTTACTCATCAAAAAGCCTCCTCCTACTGCTATGACCTACAAAAAGAAATCCTTCACTCTTCTATCCCACAACTATCCTTTTCAATCAAAATAACAGACTAGCATGTTCACTTCACTAATTCCATATTCCACTATACTAATTCACCACTAATCCTTTATGGGTTCCAGAGTAGCGTGCTACTCGCCAACAAAGCGCTTCAACACCCACCAGGGGTAACAGGCGCTATATGAATGCAAACCTTTCTTTCCCTTCTATCCCCCCACTATCCTTCTCACTCCAAATAACTGACTAATATCCACCACTCAAATTACTTTCCTATTTCACCATACTAATTCACCACTAATCCTTTATGGGTTTCCGGAGTAGCGTGCTACTCGCCCAAAAAAAAAAAGCAATTCAACACCCCATCAGGGGTTAGAAGCGCTATATATATGCAAACCTTTTTTCCCTCTTCTATCCCTCCGCTATCCTTCTCACTCCAAATAACTGACTAATATCCACCACTCAAATTACTTGCATGTTTCACTATACTAATTCAACACTAATCCTCTATGGGTCCCGGAGTAGCGTGCTACTCGCCGAAAAAGCGCTTCGACGCCTCGTCAGGGGTAGTAAGCGCTATACAAATGCAATTACAATACAATACAATATGACTATGACAAGGAATACATTATTTAATTGAATTTTGTGGAAACTGTTTTTGGAAGGGCTATTCTCAGACTTTATCTTCTTACACAACTGGTCTAGGAACAGTTGTTCTCTCAGAATTCATAAAGAGGCATCGCTAGTGATGTGAGAAAAAATGATACTTCAGCATGACAGCAGGCTTGTAGCTACATGTTTTAGCTACAAATGCACTACTGGAGGACCGAATGTCAGATTATGTTTACATTAAACTATTGAGGGACAGTAATTATACTCTTGTAAGAACTGTTGTGACTCAATTTTTGTGAAAATATTGAGAATACTACATGGCACTAAAAGTGTCTCAGTACATCAACTCATGAGAAAGTAGTTTTTCATTGGGAACAATAAGCGTTTGGATGAGATGTGGGGGAAAACCGAAGCACAAAGACTGACTCTTTTATTTGCAATCCTGTTCAGCAGAGTGCAATACTCAAACTTTCTATCGGAAAGCACAATTCCCTTTCATATATCTATTCAAAAGTGGGTTAATAATTTAGGAAGGGAAAGTTCTTACTAAATTAATTAGGGCTCAATTCAAGTTTTAGTGAAACTCTGCTCAATCACTTGTAGCTATGGGAGAAGCAGCAGGCAATTCCCAAGTGAGATTATGCATGTTAGATTCAAGTAGAAAGAACACAAAAATTACCCAATACTATTCTCAAACCAATTAAGAAAAATAGAGGAAAATTTTACAAGCAAGAATACAGTGATATGATCAAAATCGTATAAGAGAGACAGAAGATTTGAATGTTTAATTATTTAAGGTCAAAAGATCCTAGAAAAAGTAAAATGGCATTGAAAAATATCAGTTCAAGGTTGACCAGAACATAGATGCGATTTCAGACATCGCAGTCAATGTATGTACCTTCTGACCTAGTCTTTTTTCTGCAGGTCAAAGTGTTCCAGTAGGGCAAAGTACAAGGATGAATCTGACAAGGGATCCCTTTAGAGCGCACTCCATTGTCATAGTGTACTCACTGAAACCATTGGTTTTAGTGTGAAACACTCAACGTGCCTTAAAAGATGGATTTCATAGTCACTTTGCTGCTGGGATAATTTAGCTCCCTTGTCTTGTCCAAGGTTAAATCTTCTGACTTATTCACTTTTTTGTTCTCACATCCCTCAAGTGGGGCAAGGCTAGCTGGTAGCTGGGCAGGACTCCACGGGGCCTGACACTTTTAGCTCAAGATCCCAGTGAACCCATTTGTAGCATGTCAAAAAACACAAAGTGGGGTGAACCAGGCACATAGAAATTCAATCCTTAATATTTTGATTGCGTCATCACATTCACACTGTTCATATTACTCAATGTGCAATGATTGGTTTCTCTGTGCCATTATCTGTTTACAATATCAGAGCATTCTTCTTGTCACATTGATTTTAGTGTGCCTCTCTGCTCATTCTATTATGGTGAAGCAAGGTACCCTGCTCTAGTCCGTGACTTCAGGTTAAGGCTGTTATATATGCCGAAACGCGTCTGGATAAGAGTGCTGCCGCATGGTATTGATTAATGTGTGTTTCATCTTTGAAGTCGGGCCTCAGCTTATTTTCTCTGTGCTCCTGGCATTTCAGAGGGATACTCCGTTTCCGTGGTGCTGAGGCCGCCCTGTTAGGGTTGGTGGCCACCTATCATGGAGAAATGGTGATGGATGTTAATTTTAGGGGCATGACTCGCTCACCTCTGTTGGAGATAGATGGATTTTCCTGAAGTAAATGCATGCAGAGGTGAGCAAGGGAGGCAAGAGGGGTATTCACACAACATATTGCTGGCTTGAGATGGACACGCTTTGCCAAGACATTTGTTTGTTGTGGCAGCTATTGGGCAAAGCACCTGGGAATAAGAAATGTATCGAAACACGAAGTGTGAATATGTGCACTTACAAATTCCAGAAATGAACTTTACTATCTTCCATGATGCATTCTGGGACATTGAAGTATCCGGACTACGAAATCAAACAGTCTGCCTTTAAATTTAGTCACCTGACATCACAGATTGCCCACCCATGGTTAAGGCTGTTATATATGATGAAACGCGTCTGGATAAGAGTGCTGCCACATGTCATTGATTAAAGCGTGTTTCATCTTTGTAGTCAGGCCTCGGCTTATTTTGTCTGTGCTGCTGGCAATTCAGCAGGATACTCCGTTCCCGTTGTGCTGAGGCCGCCCTGTTAGGGTTGGGGACCCCTATCATGGAGAAATGGTGATGGATGTTAATTTTGGATGCATGACCCTCTCACCTCTGTTGGAGATAGATGGATTTTCCTAAAGTAAATGCATTCAGAGGTGAGCAAGGGAGGCAAGAGGGGTATTCACACCACCTGTTGCTGGCTTGAGATGGACACGCTTTGCAAAGACATTTGTTTGTTGTGGCAGCTATTGGGCAAAGCACCTGGGAATAAGAAGTATATCGAAACAAGAACTATGAATATGTGCACTTGCAAATTCCAGAAATTAACTTTTCTATCTTCAATGGTGCATTCTGGGACATTGAGGTATTCGGACTACGAAATCAAACAGTCCGCCTTTAAATTTAGTCACCTGACATCACAGACTGCCCACCAATGATTAAGGCTGTTATATATGCCGAAACGCGTCTGGATAAGAGTGCTGCCGCATGGTATTGATTAAAGCGTGTTTCATCTTTGAAGTCAGTCCTCAGCTTATTTTGTCTGTGCTCCTGGCATTTCAGCGGGATACTCCGTTTCTGTGGTGCTGAGGCCGCCCTGTTAGGGTTGGGGGCCCCCTATCACGGAGAAATGGTGATGGATGTTAATTTTGGGGGCATGACCTGCTTATATCTGTTGGAGATAGATGGATTTTCCTGAAGTAAATGCATTCAGAGGTGAGCAAGGGAGGCAAGAGGGGTATTCACAACACCTGTTGCTGGCATGAGATGGACACGCTCTGCAAAGACATTTGTTTGTTGTGGCAGCTATCTGGCAAAGCACCTGGGAAGAAGAAATATATCGTAACATGAACTGTGAATATGTGCACTTGCAAATTCCAGAACTGAACTTTACTATCTTCCATGGTGCATTCTGGGACATTGAGGTATCCGGACTACGAAATCAAACAGTCCGCCTTTAAATTTAGTCACCTGACATCACAGACTGCCCACCAATTATTAATGCTGTTATATATGACGAAACACGTCTGGCTAAGAGTGCTGCAGCATGTTATTGATTAAAGCGTGTTTCATCTTTGAAGTCGGGCCTAGGCTTATTTTATCTGTGCTGCTGGCAATTCAGCGGGATACTCTGTTCCAGTGGTGCTGATGCCACCCTGTTTGGGTTGGAGGCCCCCTATCACGGAGAAATGGTGATGGATGTTAATTTTGGGGGCATGACCCGCTCAACTATGTTGGAGATCGATGGATTTTCCTGAAGTAAATGCATTCAGAGGTGAGCAAGGGAGGCAAGAGGGGTATTCACACCACCTGTTGCTGGCTTGAGATGGACTCGCTTTGCAAAGACATTTGTTTGTTGTGGCAGCTATTGGGCAAAGCACCTGGGAAGAAGAAGTATATTGAAACATGAACTGTGAACATGTGCACTTGAAAATTACAGAAATGAACTTTACTATCTTCCATGGTGCATTCTGGGACATTGAGGTATCCGGACTACAAAATCAAACAGTACGCCTTTAAATTTAGTCACCTGACATCACAGACTGCCCATCAATGATTAAGGCTGTTATATATGCCGAAACGCGTCTGTATAAGAGTGCTGCCGCATGGTATTGATAAAAGCATGTTTCGTCTTTGAAGTCGGGCCTCAGCTTATTTTCTCTGTGCTGCCTGCAATTCAGCGGGATACTCCGTTCCCGTGGTGCTGAGGCCACCCTGTTAAGGTTGGGAGCCCCCTATCACGAAGAAATGGTGATGGATGTTAATTTTGGGGGCATGACCCGCTCACCTCTGTTGGAGATAGATGGATTTTTCTGAAGTAAATGCATTCAAAGGTGAGCAAGGGAGGCAAGAGGGGTATTCACACCACCTGTTGCTGGCTTGAGATGGACACACTTTGCAAAGACATTTGTTTGTTGTGGCAGCTTTTGGGCAAAGCACATGGGAATAAGAAATATATCAAAACAAGAACTATGAATATGTGCACTTGCAAATTCCAGAAATGAACTTTACTATCTTCCATGGTGCATTCTGGGACATTGAGGTATCCGCACTACGAAATCAAACAGTCCGCCTTTAAATTTAGTCACCTGATATCACAGACTGCCCACCAATGATTAAGGCTGTTATATATGGCGAAACGCGTCTGGATAAGAGTGCTGCCACATGGTATTGATAAAAGCATGTTTCGTCTTTGAAGTCGGGCCTCAGCTTATTTTCTCTGTGCTGCCTGCAATTCAGCGGGATACTCCATTCCCGTGGTGCTGAGGCCACCCTGTTAGGGTTGGGAGCCCCCTATCACGAAGAAATGGTGATGGATGTTAATTTTGGGGGCATGACCCGCTCAACTCTGTTGGAGATAGATGAATTTTCCTGAAGTAAATACATTCAGAGGTGAGCATGGGAGGCAAGAGGGTTATTCACACCAACTGTTGCTGGCTTGAGATGGACATGCTTTGCAAAGACATTTGTTTGTTGTGGCACCTATTGGGCAAAGCACCTGGGAAGAGGAAATATGTCGAAACACGAACTGTGAATATGTGCACTTGCAGATTCCAGAAATGAACTTTACTTTCTTCCATGGTGCATTCTGGGACATTGAGGTATCCGGACTATGAAATCAAACAGTCCGCCTTTAAATTTAGTCACCTGACATCACAGACTGCCCACCAATGATTAAGGCTGTTATATATGGCGAAACGTGTCTGGATAAGAGTGCTGCCTCATGGTATTAATTAAAGCGTGTTTCGTCTTTGAAGTCGGGCCTCAGTTTATTTTCTCTGTGCTGCTGGCAATTCAGTGGGATACTCCGTTCCTGTGGTGCTGAGGCCGCCCTGTTAGGGTTGGGGGCCCCCTATCACAGAGAAATGGTGATGGATGTTAATTTTGGGGGCATGACCTGCTCACGTCTGTTGGAGATAGATGGATTTTCCTGAAGTAAATGCATTCAGAGGTGAGCAAGGGAGGCGAGAGGGGTATTCACAACACCTGTTGCTGGCATGAGATGGACACGCTGTGCAAAGACATTTGTTTGTTGTGGCAGCTATTTGGCAAAGCACCTGGGAAGAAGAAATATATCGTAACACGAACTGTGAATATGTGCACTTGCAAACTCCAGAAATGAACTTTACTATCTTCCATGGTGCATTCTGGGACATTGAGGTATCCGGACTACGAAATCAAACAGTCCGCCTTTAAATTTAGTCACCTGACATCACAGACTGCCCACCAATTATTAAGGCTGTTATATATGACGAAACGCATCTGGATAAGAGTGCTGCAGCATGGTATTGATTAAAGCGTGTTTCATCTTTGAAGTTGGGCCTAGGCTTATTTTCTCTGTGCTGCTGGCAATTCAGCGGGATACTCTGTTCCAGTGGTGCTGAGGCCGCCCTGTTTGGGTTGGAGGCCCCCTATCATGGAGAAATGGTGATGGATGTTAATTTTGGGGGCATGACCCGCTCAACTCTGTTGGAGATTGATGGATTTTTCTGGAGTAAATGCATTCAAAGGTGAGCAAGGGAGGCAAGAGGGGTGTTCACACCACCTGTTGCTGGCTTGAGATGGACACACTTTGCAAAGACATTTGTTTGTTGTGGCAGCTATTGGGCAAAGCACCTGGGAATAAGAAGTATATCGAAACAAGAACTATGAATATGTGCACTTGCAAATCCCAGAAATTAACTTTACTATCTTCCATGGTGCATTCTGGGACATTGAGGTACCCGGACTACGAAATCAAACAGTCCGCCTTTAAATTTAGTCACCTTACATCACAGACTGCCCACCAATTATTAAGGCTGTTATATATGCCGAAAGGCGTCTGGATAAGAGTGCTGCCGCATGGTATTGATTAATGCGTGTTTCATCTTTGAAGTCGGGCCTCAGCTTATTTTCTCTGTGCTCCTGGCATTTCAGCGGGATACTCCGTTTCCGTGGTGCTGAGGCCGCCCTGTTAGGGTTGGTGGCCACCTATCATGGAGAAAAAGTGATGGATGTTAATTTTAGGGGCATGACTCGCTCACCTCTGTAGGAGATAGATGGATTTTCCTGAAGTAAATGCATGCAGAGGTGAGCAAGGGAGGCAAGAGGGGTATTCACACAACATATTGCTGGCTTGAGATGGACACGCTTTGCCAAGACATTTGTTTGTTGTGGCAGCTATTGGGCAAAGCACCTGGGAATAAGAAATGTATCGAAACACGAAGTGTGAATATGTGCACTTACAAATTCCAGAAATGAACTTTACTATCTTCCATGATGCATTCTGGGACATTGAAGTATCCGGACTACGAAATCAAACAGTCTGCCTTTAAATTTAGTCACCTGACATCACAGATTGCCCACCCATGGTTAAGGCTGTTATATATGATGAAACGCGTCTGGATAAGAGTTCTGCCACATGTCATTGATTAAAGCGTGTTTCATCTTTGTAGTCAGGCCTCGGCTTATTTTGTCTGTGCTGCTGGCAATTCAGCAGGGTACTCCGTTCCCATTGTGCTGAGGCCGCCCTGTTAGGGTTGGGGACCCCTATCATGGAGAAATGGTGATGGATGTTAATTTTGGGTGCATGACCCTCTCACCTCTGTTGGAGATAGATGGATTTTCCTAAAGTAAATGCATTCAGATGTGAGCAAGGGAGGCAAGAGGGGTATTCACACCACCTGTTGCTGGCTTGAGATGGACACGCTTTGCAAAGACATTTGTTTGTTGTGGCAGCTATTGGGCAAAGCACCTGTGGAAAAGAAGTATATCGAAACAAGAACTATGAATATGTGCACTTGCAAATTCCAGAAATTAACTTTTCTATCTTCAATGGTGCATTTTGGGACATTGAGGTATCCGGACTACGAAATCAAACAGTCCGCCTTTAAATTTAGTCACCTGACATCACAGACTGCCCACCAATTATTAATGCTGTTATATATGACGAAACGCGTCTGGATAAGAGTGCTGCAGCATGTTTTTGATTAAAGCGTGTTTCGTCTTTGAAGTCGGGCCTCAGCTTATTTTCTCTGTGCTGCCTGCAATTTAGCGGGATACTCCGTTCCCGTGGTGCTGAGGCCACCCTGTTAGGGTTGGGAGCCCCCTATCACAGAGAAATGGTGATGGATGTTAATTTTGGGGGCATGACCTGCTCACATCTGTTGGAGATAGATGGATTTTCCTGAAGTAAATGCATTCAGAGGTGAGCAAGGGAGGCAAGAGGGGTATTCACAACACGTGTTGCTGGCATGAGATGGACACGCTCTGCAAAGACATTTGTTTGTTGTGGCAGCTATTTGGCAAAGCACCTGGGAAGAAGAAATATATCGTAACACGAACTGTGAATATGTGCACTTGCAAATTCCAGAACTGAACTTTACTATCTTCCATGGTGCATTCTGGGACATTGAGGTATCCGGACTACGAAATCAAACAGTCCGCCTTTAAATTTAGTCACCTGACATCACAGACTGCCCACCAATTATTAATGCTGTTATATATGACGAAACGCGTCTGGATAAGAGTGCTGCAGCATGTTATTGATTAAAGCGTGTTTCGTCTTTGAAGTCGGGCCTCAGCTTATTTTCTCTGTGCTGCCTGCAATTCAGCGGGATACTCCGTTCCCGTGGTGCTGAGGCCACCCTGTTAGGGTTGGGAGCCCCCTATCACGAAGAAATGGTGATGGATGTTAATTTTGGGGGCATGACCCTCTCACCTCTGTTGGAGATAGATGGATTTTTCTGAAGTAAATGCATTCAAAGGTGAGCAAGGGAGGCAAGAGGGGTATTCACACCACCTGTTGCTGGCTTGAGATGGACACACTTTGCAAAGACATTTGTTTGTTGTGGCAGCTATTGGGCAAAGCACATGGGAATAAGAAATATATCAAAACAAGAACTATGAATATGTGCACTTGCAAATTCCAGAAATGAACTTTACTATCTTCCATGGTGCATTCTGGGACATTGAGGTATCCGCACTACGAAATCAAACAGTCCGCCTTTAAATTTAGTCACCTGATATCACAGACTGCCCACCAATTATTAAGGCTGTTATATATGACGAAACGCGTCTGGATAAGAGTGCTGCAGCATGGTATTGATTAAAGCGTGTTTCATCTTTGAAGTCGGGCCTAGGCTTATTTTCTCTGTGCTGCTGGCAATTCAGCGGGATACTCTGTTCCAGTGGTGTGAGGCCGCCCTGTTTGGGTTGGAGGCCCCTATCACGGAGAAATGGTGATGGATGTTAATTTTGGGGGCATGACCCGCTCAACTCTGTTGGAGATTGATGGATTTTTCTGGAGTAAATGCATTCAAAGGTGAGCAAGGGAGGCAAGAGGGGTGTTCACACCACCTGTTGCTGGCTTGAGATGGACACACTTTGCAAAGACATTTGTTTGTTGTGGCAGCTATTGGGCAAAGCACCTGGGAATAAGAAGTATATCGAAACAAGAACTATGAATATGTGCACTTGCAAATCCCAGAAATTAACTTTACTATCTTCCATGGTGCATTCTGGGACATTGAGGTACCCGGACTACGAAATCAAACAGTCCGCCTTTAAATTTAGTCACCTTACATCACAGACTGCCCACCAATTATTAAGGCTGTTATATATGCCGAAACGCGTCTGGATAAGAGTGCTGCCGCATGGTATTGATTAATGCGTGTTTCATCTTTGAAGTCGGGCCTCAGCTTATTTTCTCTGTGCTCCTGGCATTTCAGCGGGATACTCCGTTTCCGTGGTGCTGAGGCCGCCCTGTTAGGGTTGGTGGCCCCCTATCATGGAGAAATGGTGATGGATGTTAATTTTAGGGGCATGACTCGCTCACCTCTGTTGGAGATAGATGGATTTTCCTGAAGTAAATGCATGCAGAGGTGAGCAAGGGAGGCAAGAGGGGTATTCACACAACATATTGCTGGCTTGAGATGGACACGCTTTGCCAAGACATTTGTTTGTTGTGGCAGCTATTGGGCAAAGCACCTGGGAATAAGAAATGTATCGAATCACGAAGTGTGTATATGTGCACTTACAAATTCCAGAAATGAACTTTACTATCTTCTATGATGCATTCTGGGACATTGAAGTATCCGGACTACGAAATCAAACAGTCTGCCTTTAAATTTAGTCACCTGACATCACAGATTGCCCACCCATGGTTAAGGCTGTTATATATGATGAAACGCGTCTGGATAAGAGTGCTGCCACATGTCATTGATTAAAGCGTGTTTCATCTTTGTAGTCAGGCCTCGGCTTATTTTGTCTGTGCTGCTGGCAATTCAGCAGGATACTCCGTTCCCGTTGTGCTGAGGCCGCCCTGTTAGGGTTGGGGACCCCTATCATGGAGAAATGGTGATGGATGTTAATTTTGGGTGCATGACCCTCTCCCCTCTGTTGGAGATAGATGGATTTTCCTAAAGTAAATGCATTCAGAGGTGAGCAAGGGAGGCAAGAGGGGTATTCACACCACCTGTTGCTGGCTTGAGATGGACACGCTTTGCAAAGACATTTGTTTGTTGTGGCAGCTATTGGGCAAAGCACCTGGGAATAAGAAGTATATCGAAACAAGAACTATGAATATGTGCACTTGCAAATTCCAGAAATTAACTTTTCTATCTTCAATGGTGCATTCTGGGACATTGAGGTATTCGGACTACGAAATCAAACAGTCCGCCTTTAAATTTAGTCACCTGACATCACAGACTGCCCACCAATGATTAAGGCTGTTATATATGCCGAAACGCGTCTGGATAAGAGTGCTGCCGCATGGTATTGATTAAAGCGTGTTTCATCTTTGAAGTCAGTCCTCAGCTTATTTTGTCTGTGCTCCTGGCATTTCAGCGGGATACTCCGTTTCCGTGGTGCTGAGGCCGCCCTGTTAGAGTTGGGGGCCCCCTATCACGGAGAAATGGTGATGGATGTTAATTTTGGGTGCATGACCTGCTCACATCTGTTGGAGATAGATGGATTTTCCTGAAGTAAATGCATTCAGAGGTGAGCAAGGGAGGCAAGAGGGGTATTCACAACACCTGTTGCTGGCATGAGATGGACACGCTCTGCAAAGACATTTGTTTGTTGTGGCAGCTATTGGGCAAAGCACCTGGGAAGAAGAAGTATATTGAAACATGAACTGTGAACATGTGCACTTGAAAATTACAGAAATGAACTTTACTATCTTCCATGGTGCATTCTGGGACATTGAGGTATCCGGACTACAAAATCAAACAGTACGCCTTTAAATTTAGTCACCTGACATCACAGACTGCCCATCAATGATTAAGGCTGTTATATATTCCGAAACGCGTCTGGATAAGAGTGCTGCCGCATGGTATTGATAAAAGCATGTTTCGTCTTTGAAGTCGGGCCTCAGCTTATTTTCTCTGTGCTGCCTGCAATTCAGCGGGATACTCCGTTCCCGTGGTGCTGAGGCCACCCTGTTACGGTTGGGAGCCCCCTATCACGAAGAAATGGTGATGGATGTTAATTTTGGGGGCATGACCCGCTCACCTCTGTTGGAGATAGATGGATTTTTCTGAAGTAAATGCATTCAAAGGTGAGCAAGGGAGGCAAGAGGGGTATTCACACCACCTGTTGCTGGCTTGAGATGGACACACTTTGCAAAGACATTTGTTTGTTGTGGCAGCTTTGGGCAAAGCACATGGGAATAAGAAATATATCAAAACAAGAACTATGAATATGTGCACTTGCAAATTCCAGAAATGAACTTTACTATCTTCCATGGTGCATTCTGGGACATTGAGGTATCCGCACTACGAAATCAAACAGTCCGCCTTTAAATTTAGTCACCTGATATCACAGACTGCCCACCAATGATTAAGGTTGTTATATATGGCGAAACGCGTCTGGATAAGAGTGCTGCCACATGGTATTGATAAAAGCATGTTTCGTCTTTGAAGTCGGGCCTCAGCTTATTTTCTCTGTGCTGCCTGCAATTCAGCGGGATACTCCATTCCCGTGGTGCTGAGGCCACCCTGTTAGGGTTGGGAGCCCCCTATCACGAAGAAATGGTGATGGATGTTAATTTTGGGGGCGTGACCCGCTCAACTCTGTTGGAGATAGATGAATTTTCCTGAAGTAAATACATTCAGAGGTGAGCATGGGAGGCAAGAGGGTTATTCACACCAACTGTTGCTGAGTTGAGATGGACATGCTTTGCAAAGACATTTGTTTGTTGTGGCACCTATTGGGCAAAGCACCTGGGAAGAGGAAATATGTCGAAACACGAACTGTGAATATGTGCACTTGCAGATTCCAGAAATGAACTTTACTTTCTTCCATGGTGCATTCTGGGACATTGAGGTATCCGGACTATGAAATCAAACAGTCCGCCTTTAAATTTAGTCACCTGACATCACAGACTGCCCACCAATGATTAAGGCTGTTATATATGGCGAAACGTGTCTGGATAAGAGTGCTGCCTCATGGTATTAATTAAAGCGTGTTTCGTCTTTGAAGTCGGGCCTTAGTTTATTTTCTCTGTGCTGCTGGCAATTCAGTGGGATACTCCGTTCCCGTGGTGCTGAGGCCGCCCTGTTAGGGTTGGGGGCCCCCTATCACAGAGAAATGGTGATGGATGTTAATTTTGGGGGCATGACCTGCTCACGTCTGTTGGAGATAGATGGATTTTCCTGAAGTAAATGCATTCAGAGGTGAGCAAGGGAGGCGAGAGGGGTATTCACAACACCTGTTGCTGGCATGAGATGAACACGCTGTGCAAAGACATTTGTTTGTTGTGGCAGCTATTTGGCAAAGCACCTGGGAAGAAGAAATATATCGTAACACGAACTGTGAATATGTGCACTTGCAAATTCCAGAAATGAACTTTACTATCTTCCATGGTGCATTCTGGGACATTGAGGTATCCGGACTACGAAATCAAACAGTCCGCCTTTAAATTTAGTCACCTGACATCACAGACTGCCCACCAATTATTAAGGCTGTTATATATGACGAAACGCATCTGGATAAGAGTGCTGCAGCATGGTATTGATTAAAGCGTGTTTCATCTTTGAAGTTGGGCCTAGGCTTATTTTCTCTGTGCTGCTGGCAATTCAGCGGGATACTCTGTTCCAGTGGTGCTGAGGCCGCCGTGTTTGGGTTGGAGGCCCCCTATCACGGAGAAATGGTGATGGATGTTAATTTTGCGGGCATGACCCGCTCAACTCTGTTGGAGATTGATGGATTTTTCTGGAGTAAATGCATTCAAAGGTGAGCAAGGGAGGCAAGAGGGGTGTTCACACCACCTGTTGCTGGCTTGAGATGGACACACTTTGCAAAGACATTTGTTTGTTGTGGCAGCTATTGGGCAAAGCACCTGGGAATAAGAAGTATATCGAAACAAGAACTATGAATATGTGCACTTGCAAATCCCAGAAATTAACTTTACTATCTTCCATGGTGCATTCTGGGACATTGAGGTACCCGGACTACGAAATCAAACAGTCCGCCTTTAAATTTAGTCACCTTACATCACAGACTGCCCACCAATTATTAAGGCTGTTATATATGCCGAAAGGCGTCTGGATAAGAGTGCTGCCGCATGGTATTGATTAATGCGTGTTTCATCTTTGAAGTCGGGTCTCAGCTTATTTTCTCTGTGCTTCTGGCATTTCAGCGGGATACTCCGTTTCCGTGGTGCTGAGGCCGCCCTGTTAGGGTTGGTGGCCACCTATCATGGAGAAATGGTGATGGATGTTAATTTTAGGGGCATGACTCGCTCACCTCTGTAGGAGATAGATGGATTTTCCTGAAGTAAATGCATGCAGAGGTGAGCAAGGGAGGCAAGAGGGGTATTCACACAACATATTGCTGGCTTGAGATGGACACGCTTTGCCAAGACATTTGTTTGTTGTGGCAGCTATTGGGCAAAGCACCTGGGAATAAGAAATGTATCGAAACACGAAGTGTGAATATGTGCACTTACAAATTCCAGAAATGAACTTTACTATCTTCCATGATGCATTCTGGGACATTGAAGTATCCGGACTACGAAATCAAACAGTCTGCTTTTAAATTTAGTCACCTGACATCACAGATTGCCCACCCATGGTTAAGGCTGTTATATATGATGAAACGCGTCTGGATAAGAGTTCTGCCACATGTCATTGATTAAAGCGTGTTTCATCTTTGTAGTCAGGCCTCGGCTTATTTTGTCTGTGCTGCTGGCAATTCAGCAGGATACTCCGTTCCCGTTGTGCTGAGGCCGCCCTGTTAGGGTTGGGGACCCCTATCATGGAGAAATGGTGATGGATGTTAATTTTGGGTGCATGACCCTCTCACCTCTGTTGGAGATAGATGGATTTTCCTAAAGTAAATGCATTCAGATGTGAGCAAGGGAGGCAAGAGGGGTATTCACACCACCTGTTGCTGGCTTGAGATGGACACGCTTTGCAAAGACATTTGTTTGTTGTGGCAGCTATTGGGCAAAGCACCTGGGAATAAGAAGTATATCGAAACAAGAACTATGAATATGTGCACTTGCAAATTCCAGAAATTAACTTTTCTATCTTCAATGGTGCATTTTGGGACATTGAGGTATCCGGACTACGAAATCAAACAGTCCGCCTTTAAATTTAGTCACCTGACATCACAGACTGCCCACCAATTATTAATGCTGTTATATATGACGAAACGCGTCTGGATAAGAGTGCTGCAGCATGTTATTGATTAAAGCGTGTTTCGTCTTTGAAGTCGGGCCTCAGCTTATTTTCTCTGTGCTGCCTGCAATTCAGCGGGATACTCCGTTCCCGTGGTGCTGAGGCCACCCTGTTAGGGTTGGGAGCCCCCTATCACGGAGAAATGGTGATGGATGTTAATTTTGGGGGCATGACCTGCTCACATCTGTTGGAGATAGATGGATTTTCCTGAAGTAAATGCATTCAGAGGTGAGCAAGGGAGGCAAGAGGGGTATTCACAACACCTGTTGCTGGCATGAGATGGACACGCTCTGCAAAGACATTTGTTTGTTGTGGCAGCTATTTGGCAAAGCACCTGGGAAGAAGAAATATATCGTAACACGAACTGTGAATATGTGCACTTGCAAATTCCAGAACTGAACTTTACTATCTTCCATGGTGCATTCTGGGACATTGAGGTATCCGGACTACGAAATCAAACAGTCCGCCTTTAAATTTAGTTACCTGACATCACAGACTGCCCACCAATTATTAATGCTGTTATATATGACGAAACGCGTCTGGATAAGAGTGCTGCAGCATGTTATTGATTAAAGCGTGTTTCGTCTTTGAAGTCGGGCCTCAGCTTATTTTCTCTGTGCTGCCTGCAATTCAGCGGGATACTCCGTCCCCGTGGTGCTGAGGCCACCCTGTTAGGGTTGGGAGCCCCCTATCACGAAGAAATGGTGATGGATGTTAATTTTGGGGGCATGACCCGCTCACCTCTGTTGGAGATAGATGGATTTTTCTGAAGTAAATGCATTCAAAGGTGAGCAAGGGAGGCAAGAGGGGTATTCACACCACCTGTTGCTGGCTTGAGATGGACACACTTTGCAAAGACATTTGTTTGTTGTGGCAGCTATTGGGCAAAGCACATGGGAATAAGAAATATATCAAAACAAGAACTATGAATATGTGCACTTGCAAATTCCAGAAATGAACTTTACTATCTTCCATGGTGCATTCTGGGACATTGAGGTATCCGCACTACGAAATCAAACAGTCCGCCTTTAAATTTAGTCACCTGATATCACAGACTGCCCACCAATTATTAAGGCTGTTATATATGACGAAACGCGTCTGAATAAGAGTGCTGCAGCATGGTATTGATTAAAGCGTGTTTCATCTTTGAAGTCGGGCCTAGGCTTATTTTCTCTGTGCTGCTGGCAATTCAGCGGGATACTCTGTTCCAGTGGTGTGAGGCCGCCCTGTTTGGGTTGGAGGCCCCCTATCACGGAGAAATGGTGATGGATGTTAATTTTGGGGGCATGACCCGCTCAACTCTGTTGGAGATTGATGGATTTTTCTGGAGTAAATGCATTCAAAGGTGAGCAAGGGAGGCAAGAGGGGTGTTCACACCACCTGTTGCTGGCTTGAGATGGACACACTTTGCAAAGACATTTGTTTGTTGTGGCAGCTATTGGGCAAAGCACCCGGGAATAAGAAGTATATCGAAACAAGAACTATGAATATGTGCACTTGCAAATCCCAGAAATGAACTTTACTATCTTCCATGGTGCATTCTGGGACATTGAGGTACCCGGACTACGAAATGAAACAGTCCGCCTTTAAATTTAGTCACCTTACATCACAGACTGCCCACCAATTATTAAGGCTGTTATATATGCCGAAACGCGTCTGGATAAGAGTGCTGCCGCATGGTATTGATTAATGCGTGTTTCATCTTTGAAGTCGGGCCTCAGCTTATTTTCTCTGTGCTCCTGGCATTTCAGCAGGATACTCCGTTTCCGTGGTGCTGAGGCCGCCCTGTTAGGGTTGGTGGCCCCCTATCATGGAGAAATGGTGATGTATGTTAATTTTAGGGGCATGACTCGCTCACCTCTGTTGGAGATAGATGGATTTTCCTGAAGTAAATGCATGCAGAGGTGAGCAAGGGAGGCAAGAGGGGTATTCACACAACATATTGCTGGCTTGAGATAGACACGCTTTGCCAAGACATTTGTTTGTTGTGGCAGCTATTGGGCAAAGCACCTGGGAATAAGAAATGTATCGAAACACGAAGTGTGAATATGTGCACTTACAAATTCCAGAAATGAACTTTACTATCTTCTATGATGCATTCTGGGACATTGAAGTATCCGGACTACGAAATCAAACAGTCTGCCTTTAAATTTAGTCACCTGACATCACAGATTGCCCACCCATGGTTAAGGCTGTTATATATGACGAAACGCGTCTGGATAAGAGTGCTGCCACATGTCATTGATTAAAGCGTGTTTCATCTTTGAAGTCAGGGCTCGGCTTATTTTCTCTGTGCTGCTGGCAATTCAGCAGGATACTCCATTCCCGTTGTGCTGAGGCCGCCCTGTTAGGGTCGGGGGACCCCTATCACGGAGAAATGGTGATGGATGTTAATTTTGGGGGCATGACCCGCTCACCTCTGTTGGAGATAGATGGATTTTCCTGAAGTAAATGCATTCAGAGGTGAGTAAAGGAGCCAAGAGGGGTATTCACACCACCTGTTGCTAACTTGAGATGGACACGCTTTGCAAAGACATTTGTTTGTTGTGGTAGCTATTGTGAAAATCACCTGGGAAGAAGATATATATTGAAACACGAACTGTGAATATGTGCACTTGCAAATTCCAGAAATGAACTTTACTATCTTCCAAGGTGCAATCTGCGACATTGAAGTATCCGGACTACGAAATTAAACAGTCCGCATTTAAATTTAGTCACCTGACATCACAGACTGCCCACCAATGATTAAAAATGTTATATATGCCGAAACACGTCTGCATACGAGTGCTGCCGCTTGGTATTGATTAAAGCGTGTTTCATCTTTAAAGTTGGGCCTCGGCTTATTTTCTCTGTGCTGCTGGCAATTCAGCGGGATACTCTGTTCCTGTGATGCTGAGGCCACCCTGTTAGGGTTGGGGGCCCCCTATCATGGAGAAATGGTGATGGATGTTAATTTTGGAGGCATGACCCGCTCACCTCTGTTGGAGATAGATGGATTTTCCTGAAGTAAATGCATTCAGAGGTGAGCAAGGGATGCAAGAGTGGTATTCACACCACCTGTTGCTGGCTTGAGATGGACACGCTTTGCAAAGACATTTGCTGATTGTGGCAGCAATTGGGCAAAGCACCTGGGAAGAAGAAGTATATCGAAACACAAACTGTGAATATGTGCACTTGTAAATTCCAGAAATGAACTTTACTATCTTCCATGGTGCATTCGGGGACATTGAGGTATCCGGACTACGAATTCAAACTGTCCGCCTTTAAATTTAGTCACCTGACATCACAGACTGCCCACCAATGATTAAGGCTGTTATATATGCCGAAATGCTTCTGGATAAGAGTGCTGCCGCATGGTATTGATTAAAGAGTGTTTCATCTTTAAAGTCGGTCCTCGGCTTATTTTCTCTGTGCTGCTGACAATTCAGCGGGATACTATGTTTCCATGGTGCTGAGGCCGCCCTGTTAGGGTTGGGGGCCTCCTATCACGGAGAAATGGTGATGGATGTTAATTTTAGGGGCATGACCCGCTCACCTCTGTTAGAGATAGATGGATTTTCCTGAAGTAAATGCATTCAGAGGTGAGCAAGGGAGGCAAGAGGGGTATTCACACCACCTGTTGCTGGCTTGAGATGGACACGCTTTACAAAGACATTTGTTTGTTGTGGCAGCTATTGGGCAAAGCACCTGGGAAGAAGAAATATATCGAAACACGAACCTTGAATATGTGCACTTGCAAATTCCAGAAATGAACTTTACTATTTTCCATGGTGCATTCTGGGACATTGAGGTATCTGGACTACGAAATCAAACAGTCCACCTTTAAATTTAGTCACCTGACATCACAAACTGCCCACCAATGATTAAGGCTGTTATATATGCCGAAACGCGTCTGGATAAGAGTGCTGATGCATGGTATTGAATAAAGCATGTTTCATCTTTGAAGTCGGGCCTCAGCTTATTTTCTCTGTGCTGCTGGCAATTCAGCGGGGTACTCTGTTCCCGTGGCACTGAGGCCGCCCTGTCAGGCTTGGGGGTCCCCTATCCCGGAGAAATGGTGATGGATATATATATATGAATATATATATATATATGTATATATATATCCAAAAGCTCCAGTTTTTGAGTGAACAAACAGGTCGGGCACAGACTCCTTAGTAGCGTGATTGTTTATTTAAAAAGATATTAACAGTCCATATGACGCGTTTCGGCCGCCGTCCTGCGGCCTTCATCACATGTGCGCTGCGTTGTGCTTACTGCTATTTAACTGCTTTTTTTCACACATTCTTTGTATACGTAAAGTGCTTTTTTTACAATTTAAAAAACTGATTTTAACCTTGTGACCTATTGGCTATGGACATGGAAGAAAGACTGCAGACTTGTCACAGACACAAGAAAACTATACCGTACAATAGTTTTATCGGGTGCTAAAGTTTAAACGCAGTATAAAATGAGAAACCAATGTGACATAATGCCATTGTATTTCCAAACAATCTTGCTGCATAGTGCGCTATGAAAATCATGGATGGAACACTGATCCTATCTATTAAATATATAAATAACCAACTGTTAAAATATAATATAGGATCTGATTGCCTATTGAAACTTGAATTCTTACTGTACTCAAATAAAAGCAACAAATGTAGCAAACCCACTGCTGTGTGCATCCAATAAAGACAATTTCTATCTTGTATTATATACTAAACATGCTTGCAATGATGGTCACAATAACATAAGTTTCAGGACAATTGAAGTCATTACGAGCCACGCCACAAGGTTAAAAGTGCAAAACATACAAAGTGCTTCCGTGTACAGTGCTAGTGTTGTGCATAACTTATACATTTGATGCCTCTAAAACATCACCTAAAACCGTAATTAGTGTATAAAATATGTAAAAAACTATTAATGCTTGTTAAAGTGCGAAGTGCAGTGACCGTTGTGCAAATAGTAACTCTAAAACGGATGTTCTTAATATTCACTCTAATACTGATTGTCATTTCATAAGGGAAAATCCTTGTTTGACTAGTTTGTACGTGGGGTCATATTACAAGGTATTGGCATGGGATCAACAATATGTGCACAGACCAAGAGGAAAAATCATAAAGAAACTAATGTATGTGTGTGGCGAGAATAAATACTATATACAGCAATAGGGATAACATCAAAGGGAACACTGAATGATGTATAGACACGTCAAACAAGAGAGACCCTGGTGTAATTACCACCAACAGTTGTAAAACAGACAATGGCATGTGTATATACATTTAAAGATAGTTATAAAGATCTTCACTCATGTTGAGCCCGTTAGGTATTTTAGTGTTGAGTTCAAATATGTACCGTGTTTCTAGTTGTCATAAAAGCTTTTCACGATTACCACCTCTTCTTGAAATGGGGATGTCATCAATAACATAGTATTGCAGATGGCTGAGTTTGTTGTTATGAACCTCTTTGAAGTGACGTGCCGCTGGATATGTGTGGTCAGAACTAACCATCGCCCTGATGTGTTGCAGAATGCGCAGATGCACCTGTAATTTAGTGCTACCCATGTATTTGAGGTTACAGGTGCATTGTAAAACATAGATTGCAAATTCTGTTGTACATGTGTATTTCCGATTGATTACAATTGGGTTAGAGTGAAATACTGCAGTTACTTGGGTAGTGTTAATGCCGGAACGACACGCTCTACAACTGCTGCATTTGAAACAGCCTTTCCTATCAGACAGCCAGTTGGTTTTGGGACTCACCTCAGGACTACTTCTCACCAGCGCATCCCTCATAGAGTATGCTCAGCGATATGTAACAGTGGGCCGTTTGGGGACTATAGCCCCTAATACTGGATCAGTAAGAATGATTCGCCATTGTCTGTTTAAGATAGATCTAATAGTTCTCTCTTCTTTACTGTATGTGATTTGTAAGGCGTGCTTCTACAGTATTGGTGACACTAGTGTCACGGGTTTCACCACCTGCGCCCTGCGCCATGTCATTGGTGTCAATCAGTATCTGTTCTCTCAGTATTGCATTGGATTTGTTAATCAATTTGATGATGGTCTGTGCTGTGTAACCTCGTGCTATGAATCTCATAGAGGCTTCAGTTTGACAGTGTAACAAGTTGCTTTCAAGACTACAAATTCTACACAACCGAAGTAGGGGATACTTTCTATTAGGTGCCAAGGGTGGAAACTAGACACATGTAACATTGACTATCCTGCTGTGGATATATATATATATATTCACTGAAAAAACCATAGGTTTTAGGGACAGTTATAGTTAGTTGGACATTTCACTCGTACAAAACCCGTGAAATTCCCCCGTTATAGTTAGTTCCGCTAACTATAACTCGCGCCCCCGCAATGCACTGCTGATGACGTCACATATTACATCACTCATGACATGGTCAGTGACATCACTGATGACATCACTGATGACATCTCAAATGACATCACTGATTACATCATCCACGTGATAATCTGATGCACCTCCTCACACCCTAATATGACCTTTGATACACCCACTCTAAATTACAGACTGCCATTCGCAAAACCATAGACACTCCAACACCAATAACTACATACCCACTCACTGATTCTTAGGTCTACACACACATCCACTCACTCACCCGTACAGTCACTCATACTTACGGTCACTCAGTACAGGACTATCATATGCACTCATACTCCTATATAGACACTCAAACACCGCCACTCATCCATAGAGGTACTCACACACCTAGTCAGTAATGCAAATAATTAAACACACTGCCATTTACTCACCTATACAGTTATACACACACCAGCTCACTTACTCATACAAATACTAGCACATTATTACGCTCTTATACAATCACTGATACAAGCACACACTCATCCATACAGTCACTCTCACAATCACACACTCTCGCTTATAGCTATTTATATACTCCAACACACATATATACTGCCTTTCACATATGTAGTTACTCACACATGTACCACTGGGACATACATTCACTCACTAACACACTCTTACACACACTTACCCACCCATACAGTCTATCACAGATGCACTCTTGAAACCATCCACCCAGTGAATCACCCACTCACACATCTATGCACAGAGTCGCACACACCCCACCCACACAAACACTCAGGCACCCATACAGATACTCAAACAACCAATCAATAACTCATATAGACACTCATGTAGCTATTCACAAACCCATGCAGCCACTTACACAGCAACAGACAGACGGATACAGACATTCACCCAGTTTAGTCACTAACCCATGCATTCAGTAAGATATGTTTAATCACTCACTTATAGAGTTAGTCACGCACCTAGTAAATCATCCATTCAGACACTTATACACCCACTCATTCTTCAATACGCCTTTCCCTATATATATTAAACATATTTAAACTTTACAGAAACACACAGTCACTGGATGATGTCATGACTGAGGTATTTGTAGAGCGCACTACTGCCGAGGTGTCTTGGCGCTGAGATAATAGCAGTCCAACCTGAGTGACTGACCTAGGTCCTGGAAAATAGCCAAGTTTTTATCAACTTTCTGAAAAGGGGCCTACTATTCTGCAGTCTCAGATGTGTTGGGAGGGAGTTCCACATCAGTGATGTCATCAGTGATGTCACTGACCATGTCATGAGTGATGTAATATGTGACGTCATCAGCAGTGCATTGCGGGGGCGCGAGTTATAGTTAGCTGAACTAACTATAACGGGGAATTTCACGGGTTTTGTACGAGTGAAATGTCCAACTAACTATAACTATCCCTAAAACCTATGGTTTTTTCAGTGAATTTCAAAGGTTTTTAAATGCTAATTCCTAACTATAACATGTCTGAAACCTATGGTTTTTTTCAGTGAATTTCAAAGGTTTTGTAAATGACAATTTTTAAATGTATTAATTGTTATATTTATTTTTTTGATACTGATTTACTACATTTTTTTAAAATATTAATTTTTAGATATTTTATTTTTTAAATTACATTGTAATTACATTATACATTACATTACAAAATATACTTTCTCAGAATGATTAACTTTAGTTTAAATACTTTGCAAATAGGCAATAGACTTTAAAGTACAGTAGTTACAGTTGTTGCAATGGGCAACACAATTTCAAACACAATGCAACATTGAGCTCAATGTGAATTTCTAGTTAAATGCAATTAGTTACTTTATGGATTACTTTTCTATCCACAGGACTGGATCCTAGATTCAGTCCTGGGACATCTCCTGTAAACAGTTGAGTAAAAGCGTTTTGGTTACAGTAGTGATTTTTAAGGAATATTATTGTATTTTAAAAGTTGACAGAAACTTTTTCACATAGAATCACCAATGTTATCCTATGGGAGGAAATTCACTTAGCAGGTAAGTAGTGTTATCGTTACTTTTTCTTACTCAGTGGTGGATCCTGGATCCAGCACTGGTGCATCTCCTGTAAACAGTTGAAAGAATGCGTTTAAGTCATACAGGCGATTTTTAAGGAATATTTGTAGTTTGTAAAAATCGACACATTGAAACTTTTCTGCTGAAAACCAGACAATGGATTCCTATGGAAGGAAATACAAGTTACTGGTAAGCACGGTTAGAATTACTTTTCAGGGTCAGTGCTGGGCTAAAAGATGCAGCACTGGGTTCTCTCCTGATAACAGGTGAGTAAATCGGAATTCGTAGTTCAGCTGATTTTAGAGGAATTTTATAAAGTTACAAAACTCCACACTTAGAAGAATTTCCAAGTGAAACCAGTCAATGTTAGCCTATGGAAGGAAATTCAAGTTACTGGTAAGTACGGTTAGAATTACTTTTCAGGATCAGTACTGGGCTCAAAGATGCAGCACTGAGGTCTCTCCTGATAACAGGTGAGTAAATTGGAATTCGTAGTTCAGCTGATTTTAGAGGAATATTTGCACAATGGTGAAGTAAGGGGGTGGGGCCTGAGTTGACATGTCTGCAAACACGCCCTGTGGTGCGTTTTAAGTTGTAGAATTAATTCCTCCTCAATCCCGAGGGTCCCTAGGGGCCAACTAGCCCACCAGGAACCTCCAGTATGCGCCAGGGGGCTGCGTTGCAGAGAGGTGTACAGAGGCCACACCCTTTTTACAACACTCTGCAACGCAGCTCCGTGGCGCTTACTGGAGGTACCTGGCGGGCTAGTTGGCCCCAGGGACCCTCAGGATTGAAGAGGATTTAATTCCCCATCTTAAAACGCGCCACGGGGCCTGTTTGCACACATGTCACCTGAAGCCCCGCCCCCTCCCTTCACCACTGTGCAAACGCGCCCCGTGGCGCGTTTTAAGTTGGGGGATTAAGTCCCCTTGAATCCTGAGGGTCCCTGGAGTCCAACTAGCCCACCATGTACCTCCAAAAAGCGCCACAGAGCTGCGTTGCAGAGAGGTGGAAAAAGGGGCATGGCCTCTGTACACCTCTCTGCAACGCAGCCCCCTGGAGCATACTGGAGGTTCCTGGTGGGCTAGTTGGCCCCCAGGGACCCCCAGTATTCAAGGGGAATTCGTTCCCCATCTGCAAACACACCAGGAGGCGCGTTTGCAGACTGCTGCAGAGAGGGGGCGGGGCCTCCGGCACGATGCCGGTCTTTTTTTTTTTTTTATATATTTTTTTTTGTGTGGGAGGGGGGCTGCGTGGCCCCCCTTCCCTTGGCCAGTTTTGGCCCCGGGGACTCCATTTCCCAAAGCCTGAAGATTTTCTTAAAAAAAAAAAAAAAAAAAAAACGGGAAGGGGGCCGTGTGGCCCCCCTTCCCTGGGCCTCTATTGGCCCCGGGGACCCCATCCCCCGGGGCATGCCCTCTTTTTAAAAAAAATAATAATATTTGGAGGGGGGCTGCGTGGCCCCCCTCCTCAGGCCATTTAAGGCCCTGGGACCCCATCTCCCGTGGCCGGCCTTTTTTCAAATTGTTTTATTTTTGGGGAGAGGGGCTGCGTGGCCCCCCTCCCGGGCCACTAATGGCCCCGGGGACCCCATCCCCCGGGGCCTGGCCACTCGTTGGGGACCGTGGGGGGTCCCCAATCCCCGCACGGTCCCGCCGGCTCCCCGCGTCCTGCGGGAGCCGGCATTGCTTTTCCATAAGGGGAGCTGCTGACATGCAGCTCCCCTTATGGAAAAGCAATTCTGCTTTGCTTCATTGAAGCGAGAGCAGGTTTCCTGCTCTCGCTTCAATGAAGCAAAGAAAGTTTGCAATGACAGGACGGGAGCCGCGAACAGCAGTGTCCCGGGGTAGGCACCCCGGGACACTGCAGGAGCCGGCCCTGGGGTGTGGCGGTCCCCAGGGCCACCACAGGCTCCAGGAGGGGGGCCACGCGGCCCCCCTCCCTTCAATTGCACAGCCCCGGGGCGGTGGTGGTCCCCGGGGCTTCGGGGGTCCGAAACGACCCCCACATTTCTTTTTCTAAGTTTCCCGGGGAGGTGGCGGTCCCCGGGGCGTGTGGGGGGGCTGGAGCCCCCCCACACAGGTTATTTAAATTTAAAAAAAGAAGCCCCGGGGGTTGGCGGTCCCCGGGGTTTGGGGGGCCTTAAAGGCCCCCTCTATAAAATATAAATTAAACCCCACATGCCCCCGGGACTTGGCCCACCCGGGGGCAAAATAGTCTCGAAGCGCGGAAGACCGCGCTTCGATTTTTTTTTTTTAAGGCGGGATCCGCGCACCCTAAGCGCAGCCCGCCGATTTTTTTTTTTTTTTAAATGCTTTTTTCTGCCCAGGGGGTCCTTGTGGGACCCCCTGAGCAGACCTAGGGTGTCAGGGTGTTTCTACCCTGCCCCCTTGTTGCGTTTGGCAACGTGTTTCTGTGCCTCTAATCACGGCGGGATCCGCGCACCCCGCCGATTTTTAAAAAAAAAATGCTTTTTTCTGCCCAGGGGGTCCTTGTGGGACCCCCTGAGCAGACCTAGGGGGTCAGGGTGTTTCTACCCTGCCCCCTTTTTGTGCTTTGCGCACTTGTTTCTGTCCCTCGGTTCTACCGAGGGACAAAATGGCTGCCAACACTTCCTGATTTGGAGTGTTGACAGCCACTTGACAGCCAATTAGCATGCAGCTCGTGATCGGGAGGGTACGCGGACCCTACTCGGCCATAGATATATATGTGACTTTACTTTTGATTTTCTCAGGAACTACTGAACGGATTTGCACCATTTAAGCAAAAGGCACGCCACTGAACCAAGGGCTACCTATTTGCCAAATTTGGTGTAATTCCGTTCAGCAGTTCGGGCTGTAGGTGCGACTAAAGGATCCTATGGAAAATTGCATGGGGAAAACGCGTTTTGGGACCACCCTTTTTTCTCGGCTCCCACTTGACGAATCACCCCGAGACTTTCAGGATAGGAGCGGACCGGAGCGCCCCAACAAGTTCGAAACTTTTGCGAAGATTCGTCAACCGGCGCCAACGTTATTTCAAATAGAATGTTGCGGATTTCCTATGGAAAATAGGTCCTAACTATAACTATCTACTGGCGACCGCCAGTAGATAATATATATATATATATATTACCTACTGGTGGTCACCAGTAGGTACTTATAGATAGGACCTTGTTTCTATTCAAAAAGTGTTCTTTCTTTTGCCAATATCTTTGGCGCTGTTTCACGAATCTTTGCAAAATTTTCAAATCTAATGGCCCACTCACTTCAGCTGCTGTGTTAAAACTTTCGGGGTGATTTGTGAAGCGGGGGCAGAGAAAAAGGGGGGTCCCAAAATGCTTTTTTTCATGTTAATTTCCATAGGAAACTGTTGACACAGCTACAGCCGAACTGCTGAACGGAATTACACCAAATTTGGCAGAAAGGTACGTCTTGGTCCAGAGTGCACTCTTTCTGTTAAATGGTGTAAATCTGTACAGTAGTTCCTGAGAAATTTAAACATTTCTCAGATACACAAATATGGCCCGGAGGATCCACGAACCCTCCCGATCTTGAGCCTGCGATCTGATTGGCTGCCAACAGTTCCAACCAGGAAGTGTTGGCAGCCATCTTGTGACTCGGTTGAACCGAGTCACAAGAAAAGATGTTAAAAAACATTTAAAAAAGGGGAGAGGGTAGAAACACGGAGCCCCGGGAACCGCCACCTCTCCGGGGCGAATTTAATGTAATGCAGGGGCACCACGCTGCCCCCCCACAGCCCCATGGACCACCTCCCTGGGGCTATACATAAGATGGGAGGTGGGCCGTTTGGCCCCCTTCCAGGGAGCCTCCATGGCCCTAGGGACCGCTAACCCCCAGGGATGGCTCCAGCAATGTCCCCGATGCCCACCGCCGGGACATTGCAGGTTGCTATGTCATGGTGGGAGCATTACTTCTGCCATGCCATAGCAAACTATGCTTTGCTTCATGGAAGCGAGAGCATGGAAAATGCTCTTGCTTCCATGAAGCGAAGCAGAATTGCTTTTGGGTAGAGGTAGTTGCATGTGTTCAGCTCCCTCTGCCCAAAAGCAATGCCGGCTCTTGCAGGAGGCGGGGAGCCGGCAGGGACCGCAGGGGCCTTGAGGCTCACCTGCGGTCCTCAATGTCCTGGCCATGCCCCAGGGAATGGGGTCCTCGGGGCAGTATCGGCCCCAATAGGCCTTGCAAGCCCCCTACTCATTTTCTTTTTTTTATAAAGGCCTGGCCCCAGGGGATGGGGTCCCTGGGGCCGAAATTGATTTAAGGAGGGGGCCACATGCCCCCCTAAAAATAATTTATTAAAAATTACAGGGCAGGCCCTGGGGGATGAGGTCCCTGGGGCCAAAACTGGTCCAGTGAAGGGGGGCCACGCGGCCCCCCTTCCATAAACCAAAAATAAATAAATAAAAAACTGCCAGGCCCTGGGTGATGGGGTCCCCGGGGCTGAAACCGGCCTAAGGAAGTGGGGGGCATTAAATAATTGTTTTTTCTCTCGTGGTAGGAGTCGTGACCCTATCGCTGTTCTCATTGCTGCCCCCCAGTGTAATGGCACGGTGGATTAATTGATCCACTTTAAATAAATTATTAAATACTATACAATTCCAAGGCTAGTGTTATAGTTGTGAACCTTTTTATAGAGGTAGTGAGATTGAACTTTATAATCTCATTAAAATTGACAGAGTTAGAAAAAATATTAAAAATACAAATTAAAAGTTAAAGTTGAAAAGTGAAATGTGTTGTTGTACATTGAATTCATGCTTTTGCTTTGTGGATTTGCAACAGGTTCGGAAATCCGGAAAATATTTATAAAGAGTATATTTGTTAAAAAATATATAACTTTCTCTGTTGGGTTATAGGGTGGCTCTAACAAGAGCTGTTGTGTTCATTATGACTTTGTTGCAGCTACATTTAAGTCCAGCTGCAGAGCTTAACACTCTATTCCCTTCATCAGTCAAGTGAAATCCATCCCTTCTGTAGTTGTTATGCATTTCAAAATGTAGATTGTTGTTATAGATAGAGCCCATGTTGTCGTCTCTGAGTTAAGCAGAAACAGCTTTATTAACATGCTTCCTAGCTTTGTCATTCTGCGGACAGAATTGATTTGACCACTTCCATTTCTGTCTTTGGCATATATTAGAGTATACAAAGACAGGGTATTGGAAAAGCAACATCAGTTGTGCAAAGGTATCCTTCATTAGAATTTCCAGCCCTAACACAGTCAATGTGCCTAGGTCATTGCCACCACAGTGCACAATCATGAGGTCAGGGGTTTGGAGATGTAAAAAGGTTTTAACCAAAGGCATCAATTGGTGACACTTTAATACTCTCTGTGAAAACCATTTAATATCCACATTTTGCAAACCTAAGTCTTTGTCAATACCTCTATGTTCAGCATACCTCTCACCCCAGAAAACATAGCTGTGTCCTACAATCCATACTATAAGCATTTTGAAGGGATGTGTAGAAGGCATCAAATAAGTCTGTAGCTGAGTAAATCAGTTGGTAGAATGAGAGGTATCTAAATGGTGGAAAAGATGCTGTTTTAGAAAAAGCAGATAACTGATTCATTGGTCATAACCATTTGTACTAAAAAAATAGGATGCATGTTACTTTGCTGAACAAGCATCTTTCTGATTGGCTATAGAAAAATGTTTGAAAGGTACAGTAGACAGGATAAGCGAATATTTTTCAAAAGTCAACCACACCTGCTATTTGCATTTGTAAGCTAGTCTGCTGAATTTGAAAATATGGTGAACTTGTGACCTGCTGGTACAGTTGAATGTTGCAGAAACTGTTCCTATGGAAACTAGGATCAAGCAGAATGGGGGGAGGGTTGAAAGTTAACTGTGGTTTTAAAATATGAAATGGTATGTTATATATATGTGATATGCTTCTAAAGTAAGTTTTCCCAAATCAGTACTATGTTTAGAAGTGGTGTATTCTTAAAAAACAATGCTAGTATTATTGGAAATTGTTTTTTGAACTCCGGTAAGGGTTCGCAACTCCATCGCGACATTACACTGCGGCACCTCGGTGGAGTCGCGACTCCAGTAACTTACAGAACGAGATTGGGCGCTTTTAGAAGAGAGTAATAAAGGGTTAATATGTGTATCCAATAGAAATGGGTTTTAGAATTTTAAAAACTGAAGGGAGAATTTTGATTTGTTACTTACATTCATTTGTGTGCAGAAAGAGAGGGAACATTTACCATTACTGGTTTTACCTTGTTGAGAGTGGTGCATCACATTTATTGTGGGGAAAGAAAATCTTTTAGGAGTTTCAGATATTTTCATATTCTGCAATAGTATTTCAGAGGTGAGTTAAAATTGTGTAGGGTTTCTTATATATTGTGTAGGAGTGCTTCAGTGTTTGTAATTATATTTTTAACTTTGTAATGCTTTATTTGTAAAGCTTGCAAAGCATCAGAGAAATGTGATGTTTGAAATGTTTTACCAAATGTAGGAACGTGTATTGTAGTCTGTTTCATTGTACTGAAATGAAGATTGAAATAGGTTGTGCATATTAATATGTGTGCTTCCTGAGTCTGTAATGAAAGTAGTAGAGAAAAAATAGGTTTAAATCATGTTGTAAGATGTATTAAACTGTATCCCCCGTCTATATACCTCTCTGTGTGAGAAACATCCACTACAACGCAGGCATTATAATGGTACATATGTTGTAATGGCTTGTATTGTTATAGTATGCATTGTAATGGAAGCTGTGTTATAAAAATCATGTTAAAAAGTATGCATTGTAATAGTTTGCTTTGTAACATCATATATACTTGAAATAAGTGTAAAAGTATGAAACTTACAATAGTGACATGAGAAGAGTTGGTATTTTTTATTTGCCTAGGCCTTAGTTTGTGAGGTGTCAGTGAATAATGAAGGTGCAAGAGAAAAGTGAGGTTTAAAACATGATGGCAGATGAATTAGTGTTTATGCTAGTTTATATGAGTTTCGGGAAAGGTACACTTGAAGTAGGTAGCATAAATGTAGATGTTTGCTTTAAAAGGAAAATGCACTCTGACAAGTTTGAATATGTGCGTGCTATCATGACTGAGGTATGTGTCTACTTCTACATGTATTCTGACACGTGTTGTGCATCTGATGACTCTAAGTTAAAAGCTATGTAGCTTCTCATACAAGTGCACAAATCTTGTCAGTCCTACTAGAGTATTCAGTTGTAGAAGCAGACATCTATTACCTATGTACGTGTCACAGAAGCCCTCAAATACAGAGTTCAATACCCACCTGTCCGGTATAAGGAGGAGAAAATAATACATGCGCTTTCTTGTACACAAATGTAGAGAGCATGTGGTGTGAAAGAGAGGTATTCAGGTATTAGTAGGCTTCTTTTGATGTATCATGTCACCACAAAGAGGCACAGACACACACATTGAGGTCTTGAGAAACATGGTGAGACTTACAACAGTGACATGAGAAGAGTTGTTCTTTAATATTTGCCTAGGCCTAAGTTTGTGAGGTGTCAGTAAATAATGAAGGTGGAAGAGAAAAGTGAGGTTTAAAACATGTTGGCAGGTAGATTAGTGTTTATGCTAGTTCATATGAGTGTCTGTAAAGGTATACTTAAAGCAGGCCGCATTTAATTTAGGTGTCTGCTTTAAATGGAAAGTGCACTCTGTTGAGTTTGAATATCTGTATACCATCATGCCTGTTGTATGTGTCTACTTCGACATGTATTCTGACACGTGTTGTGCATCTGATGACCCTATATTGAAACCTATGTAGCATATCATACAGGTGCACATATGTTCTCAGTTCTACTAGAGCATTCAGTCACAGACATCTGTTACCTATGTAGAAGTCAGAGAAGTCCTCGAATAGTGAGTTCAATACCCACCTGAGCTATATAATGAGGAGGAAGTAGTACATACACCTTCTTCTACACATATTTAAAGAGCATGTGGTGTTAAACAGAGGTATTCCAGTATTTGTAGGCTTCTTTTGATGTATCATGTCACCACAAAGAGGCGCAGACACACACATTGAGGTCTTGAGAAACATAGTGAGACTTACTACAATAACATGAGAAGAGTTGGCCTTTCATATTTGCCTAGTCCTAAGTTTGTGAGCTGTCAGTGAATAATGAAGCTGCAAGAGAAAAGTGAGGTTTAAAACATGTTGGCAGATGGACTTACTGTTTATGGTAGTTCACATGAGTCTCTGGAAAGGTACATTTGAATTAGGCTGCATAAATGCAGGTGTCTGCTTTAAATGGAAAGTGCACTCTGTGAAGCTTGAATATGTGGGTGCTATTGTGACTGAAGTATGTGTCTACGTCTATATGTATTCTGACACGTGTTGTGCATCTGATGACCCTAACGTAAAAAGTATATAGCTTAACATGCAGCTGGACAAATGTTCTTAGTCGTACTACAGAATCCAGTCCTTAAAGTCGAGATCATTTACCCAGGTAGCGATCATAGAAGCAGTGGAATGTAGAGTTAAAAATCTGACTGCCCTGTGTAATGAGGAAAAAGTAATGCATACATCTTCTTGTACACAAATTTAGAAAATAAAAGTGTACAGTAATTTATAAATGTTTTCTTCCATACTTTCAACCATTTACAGCTTTGCTAATGTGCATAGTTAGGTATCCTACATATTTATTTGTTATGGAGAGAATGCCAATGTAATTATAAGCAACTGCTTATTGATTAATATGAATATTAATATAAAATTAATTTAAAATTAATTGATGTAATAAACTATTGAAACTGTTCTTTATTTTTTAGATAGTCATTTTATTTGGAACACAAATTGAATATGAGAAGAAAACATGAAAAGAGAAGAAAAAAAGAAAACAGTACTACTTAAAGTAGACTGAAAAGAAGAAATTAGATGATGCCCAGAAGGTTATACAAGAAAAAAAACTCTTCTGGTCAGAGAACTAAACAGTTTCTTAATAACAGTTTTACAGAGATTGAAAAATGTTGAAAATGTTGAAAAGAAAAAAAAAAGTTTTACAACAAATCAGAAACAAAACAAAAATTGTCATGATAAACAACATCAATTTATGGAAAAAAATGCATATTACAATAAGGCACAAAGAGCATAAGGATATAAGAAGAAGAATGTTTAGAATTAGAGTAATTCAAAATTTATTAAAAAATTGTAAAAAATATTAAAGATGATCAGCAGGTATAAGGATAAGCAAGAGATTGAAAGCGTAGTAGATAGAGCTTTTGAATTGAAACAAAAATTATTTATATTTATATTGAAGAGAATGAGAACATTGGATAAAACAATGGTGTTTATGAAGGAGAAAAGCAAAAGAAAAAGGCTTGTTAATAGAAGAACATTTTGTAAAACTTTTACTGGTGAATGAAGGCACACTTCCTGTACTGAGCCTATCTCTAAAGAAGAAAGTTATTTTCAAGAGAACACATAAGTACATTCAGTTGATACTAGTGGTCGGTGATATGAGGTGAAAGATGGATCTCCCATTCCAAAGGAAAAAATGGTTCATAGGAATGTTGCAGAAGTAATAGCTGAAGAGGTTCAAGGAAAGCGAACACAAGCTCCTGTATATAAGTGGGATTATAGCAGTATGTGCAGTATTCTGCAGGAGTCTATTGACATATTACGATTTGTTTTACGACAATATGCAAAAAAGATGTTAAACAGAAGATTAAGATGTTACAAGGACTAGATTTAAGTAAAATAAGAAAATATACTAAGTTGCAGGGTCATTCTCTGGCTTGTCTTTCTTGAAAAGTGTGCCAAATTACTTTTCATCATTTAAGAATGATAGCTGTACACCACTCTGAAATGCGGAAGTTAGTAAGAAGACTTTACTATGTAAAAACTCCTGCATTATGTTTAAGTGCGATGAATACAACTCTTTTGCACAGTTCTGTATCAGATGTACTGAAAGTGTGTGATGATGTACAGTTTCTTGTAGAGAAACTGAGAGTTTGTTAAGTGTAGGTGCTGAAGAACAGGAGAACGAGATTAGTATTGATGATTTTGCAGAAGAAATTACAAAGTTTAACACAGTTTCGTCTGAGAAACCGAACTATATTTGTATTTGTTGTCGACGTACTCACTATAGAAGTCAAACTAGGAATGTTGATTTATATTTAAAAAGTGAAAAATAAAACAATGATAAGTGGCATGAATTTGGGCTTTATTTATTTGTAGAAGGTCAGTTTGAGTTGGCCAGTGATCAAGTTATTTGTAAGTACTGTTACAACAAATTAGAAGATAAAATGCCAGCTAGAGCAGCACATAACAACTTAGAGTTGGTACCTAATCGTCAGGAACTAGCAGATTTAAATGTATATGAGTTAATTCTTATTCAATCTGCACACCCATTTCAGGCCATAGTTCATATGGAGCCTAAAACAGGTAAGCTGCCACCAACAGAATTGCAAAAAGGTCTCAAAGGAAGAGTTATATACTTACCTTTAGGTTTTAAGGAAAACATTGAAACTGTTAGTGTAGAGAGAGAGGAACATGAGCCAGTAGTTACTCTAGTAAATGCTGTACCAACATAGAGTTGAAAAATCTGGCAAGAGTTAGTAGATGTTAATAAACTTCGAAAGGCTACACTATACCTGGTACACAATAATATTTATTATAAGAATGTAAATGTTGATGAACAAGTAATATGCTTACAAGATGAAACACTAATCTCAAATGGATAAATTGAAAAAGTCGACAAGTCGAGTAGTGAAGAGATTTATTAACATTATGCTATGTATCCTTTGCATTCGAAAGAAATCATAGGAAACAGTATTGAATTATTTTAAATGAAAGAAGCAAAGGGAACTCCCATGAGTGTATGGAAAAAAGTTTAGAAGCCTGTTGTTTTCCGCAGCTATTCCCCACTGAAGAAGGTGGATGATTTGATGAGCGAGCTTTACGGATTCCAGCATCAGAGTACCGATCAACAAGATTGTATTGTGAAGATCCAAGATTACGGCAGTGTATTCCATATATATTTCATCTTCTATTTGAAAGTGATTTGTCTGCACTTTCATAAGCAGTAAACCTTATATTAAAAACAGGAGTTCCTCTTCAACGTGTTTCTACAAAAGAGTTCATGGACAAAGTTCAAGAAAGAGATGAAAATGTAGAATCTCAGTTAGTGAATTTGATGGCATGCCAACGTGGTACCAATGAATATTGGTATTGACTTCATGGTGAACTTAAATGCATGTTAAGAAACTAGGTACACCTACATGGTTTCTAACACTTAGCTTTGCTGAATATGCATGGGATGATTCACTTGAATTCCTTTGAGAAGCAAATTCAAATGTGAAAAATATTGAACTAAAGACAGCTGCAGAACTCTGTTGTTTGAATCCTGTAAATGTTTGCAGATATTTTAACTATAGGTTTCAAGCTATGATGTAATTCATCTGAAATAAAAGTGTTCCACCGCTTGGAGAGGTAACTGATTTCTTTTCGTGTAAAAAGTACCAAGACAGAGGTGCTCCTCAGATACACATGCTATTATGCATAAAGAATGCACCAAAATTTGGACCAGATAGTGAAGAAACTGTTTTGTCTTTCATCGAACAGTATGTTATATGTGCCATTGAAAGAGAAGGAGGAGAAAAGAGCTTGAGACAACAGGTTATATGCTTTCAAAGTCATAGATATGGGAAATACTGCAGATGGAAATATAAATGTAAAGGAAAATGTTATACAAAATGTCGTTTTGGATTTCCACGTCCTATAATTTCTAAAGGATGAGTAAATAGTTTTTTCTCAGCAGTAAGACATACAATAACTTGAAAATCTCCCAAGAATACATACAACTTAAAAAGAAAAGAAGCATCAAAGTACATTAATGACTGCAATCCAGTTGTTTTGAAAATGTGGAATGCAAATATAGATATTCAGTATGTTGCAAATAATTCAATTGATGTTGCTCGTTATGTTACATCATATATTACAAAATCTGAAAAGTCAGAGATGAAAGAAAAGTGGGAAGAAATTTCGGCAGAAAGAGTCTTAGCAAGAAATTGTACAGCTTCAGCTTGAAAATGCTTTCCCATAGAAATATTGGATCCAACGAATGTTCGGATCGCTTGAGCTCAGCCAGTTTATATTCAAAGTCAAGAGGAATAATTTGGATAAGTCTAAGTCTAGCCTCCACATGAAACAGAGTATTGAAATCTTTACAAGAAATTAAATACTTAGCACAGTATGAGCTAGAAAGTACTGATATTATCAAAACTAATATGTTGGATACATACTATCCCAAAAGGAGTCCACATCTTGAAAACCTATGCCTGTATGAAATACTTCAGCATTATAGGTTAAGAAAGAATGTTAGAGAAAATATAAAAGAAGTAATATATGCAGTAATTGGATGTGATGGATGTTTAGTGAAATATGTCCAAGGGAATCTTATTAACCACAGACAACTGAGTGGTGAAACTGCAGATAAGAGAGAATTTTCATATTTAGCACTTCTGCAACTGTTCAAGCCTTGGCGTAGTGAAACAGAATTACTTTGAGATTTTGACTGCTATGAAGATTCTTTTAATACAACTAAAGACAGCATTTAGTGTACAATTTTTCCAACTTACTTACAAAAAAATAAATGATGAGATTGAACAAGAAGGTACTATTGCAGCTGAAATAGCTAGACAAAGTTCACAAAGCTGTAAAAGTTCTGGTTCACTGACTCAAGATACACTGGGACAACCAATTATTGAAAATGAAGCAGCAATAGCCATGAATGAGGTAGAAACTGCAATGCAGCAAGCACAGCAGGATATTATTCTGTTTGAAAATTTAGAGGAACAACTAAATATTGAACAAAAAGAAATATATCTATAAGTCAAACAACAGGTAGAACATGGTTTCCTCCATAAAAAAAAGAATGACAATGTTCATCATTTAAACCTATTCTATTGTACATTAGTGGTCAAGCTGTAACAGGAAAAAGGTTTCTTAATTAAAGTTTTGACCAGTTATCTACACAAAACTACAGAATCACATTTATCTTGTGTCATAACAGCTCCAACTGGATTAGCAGCAAACTACATTAAAGGTATTACTTTACATCGATTACTTATGCTACCTGTTGAACATGATAATAAATTGGAATATCAAAAACTATCCGGAGAAGCTTCTTATGAAGTCTCAAGGGTACTGAAGAAACTAAAACTTTTAATCATTGATGAGGTGAGCTTGGTGTCAAACTTAAGGCTTGTGTTTGTACACTTGCGAATGCAACAGATTTTAAAAACAGATTACGATGTTCTGTTTGGAGGAAAACATTTAATTGTATTTGGAGACCTACTACAACTTACTCCCGTTAAAGGACAACATGTTTTTAAAACACTTCTCCATGATGACACAAGGAAATCTTTGGAAGTATTGGGAATGTAAATATTTGGTTAAACTTTGAATATAAAGAACTTGTTAAGAATATGCAACAAGCAAGTGACATAAGACATACGAATTGGTATGTTGGCGGAACATGGTAAACAAGCTTTAGAAAGTGAGCTACTAAGGAACTTGTTTAGATCTGAAAAAACAGCAGCAGAAGTAATGTATAATATGCTTGTAGAAAACACGTCTATTGTTTGCCTAATGCCTACACTCCAAGAGTGTTCTACATTTAATGAACAACTTTTCAAACTGGAAAAACAACAAATTATGGAACTTAAAGCTATTGACAAAATTGAACACCAGGGAGTGGCAATTCATATTACTGAGAAACTACAGGCTAAATTGGATTCTTTGGAAAAGTCTGTATCTAAAACTGCAGGATTAGAAAAGACTTTACATGTATGTAAAAACTGTGAGTAATTTTGTGGCATAATTTGAACGTAGAAGAAGGATTAGTAAATGGAACAATGGGTAAAGTTGTTGATTTTGTAAATTTTCAAAATAGAGACAGAATAGAATTTTAGATTATAAAATTTGACCATATTAATGAGGTAAAACAGATTGGGAGTTGTGTTGTAGGATCTTTGCTTGTAAAGGACTTGTATGTTCGTAGGCAACAGTTTCCTCTGGCTCTAGCATATGCAGTAACTATTCATAAATCTCAAGGTTTAAGTATAGACAGTGCTTTTGTAAATATTGGGAGTACGGTGTTAAAAGAGGGAATAGCATACGTTGCATTGTCTCGAGTGAGAACATTGTCTGTTTGGCATTTGATAGATTTTGATGAGAAAAAGAGTGCTGATGCAAAATGTGTAAGAGAGTACAATCATTTAAGAGGACTTCATGCTCCTAATTTAGGTGAATTTCCAACATATGAGAAACGTGTAGTGTGTTCAAAACAGAAATATGTCAAACATTCAACTGAGGTTGAAAATAAGAAAACAATTGAAGAGAAAGTTGAAGGTGTAAAGAAAAAAAAAGTGGAAAGTGTTGATGACATTGTAGGATAACAGATGGAAAACAGTTCAGGTATCACCTGTTATGCTAATGTGATTCTGAATGTTGTGTTTCATTTACCACATCTTCATCATGAAATCATGGAAAATCGTGAAAAAAGATTTTGTTCTGCAATACATCATTTATTTCAACAGTTGGTAAGTGACAGAAGTAAAATGCATACTGCTTCTGGCATTTGGCATGTTTTAGATATATGTACTGGTTCATTGACATTTACTCTAAACATAGAAAAAGATGCACAAGAATTTCTCATGCTTGGAGTATTAGAACAAGAAGGAATACACATTGATAACTTATTTGGACTAAGTTATAAATGTGACCATAAGTTTGAAGAGTGTTCATTTACTTCTACCACTGAAATACAAACAGAACGATTCCTATACTTAACAATACAAGACTGCAAATTGATTAAAACAAGCAAATCAGGATATGGTATGTTCACATTGTAGATCAGAGATGTTGTCTACATTACATATAGAAATAGTTGGGAAAAATTTCATTTTAATGTTACAACGTTGTAGAGCAAATGGAAGAAAATTGGATACAAAAATAACAGGTTTAAAAGTATGTCAAATATCTATTTCAGGAAGAACATATACAGTGGTGGCTATTATTTTCCATGATGGACCTACTAGAACATCTGGACACTATACTGTTTATTTAAAGTGTAACAAAGGATGGACACATTGCAATGATGCCCACCTGGAATTTAAGCCTAGATTGCCTTGAGAACATCATTCAGCCTATTGGGGAAGATGTCAACAGAAAATAGAAAGCAGTGCAATCTATTAGTATTTTTAATTAGTGTTTTCATTATTATTTTGTCTAATAAATATAATATTTTGTAAATTGTGTTTAAAAGCAAATAGTTTATATATTTGTTGTCAATATTATACTGGATATAAATGAGATTGTACATTTTTTCAAAAGTATTTGTAACAAAAAATAGAGTTAATGTATATGAAAGAACTGATTAAGAAAGTGTAGATAGAAAAATGCATAGTTACACATATTGATAATGATGTACTATTCTGAATTGGGGATTTTAAGTACAATCAATTCAATTGTTTTTCCCCCGCTGTTCAATGATGATGCTACATTCAAATCAGTGTGTATAGTGAAGTTATGTGCTATCTGAGAAGAACAAAAAAGGAAACTGAGAATGTTATCTCATTATAAATTAATGTTATGTTCTCAAATATTTAATATTAAATTTCTCTAATATATTATCATTAAATGATAGTTTTTCATCTGTACTGTTCAAGATTGAAAACAGTTTTAATGCTGTTTGAGATAATACTACTCTGAAATAGATTTAATGAATGATGTATCTAAATTGCTTGAAATGTAAGAATACATAATACAATATGCATTGTAAACTGGAGAAATGTTTAAAATGTATTTATATGTTATTTGTTTCTAACATAAATAATCTTCATCTTGTAGACTATTTGAAAAGTATCATCTTATTCCTGAGGAGCAGTATCACACTTACTTTCTGCAAAAGTGCAACACCAATAAAAGTGCTTTTATTGTGAGTTACTTTCTCCTCATTATATAGGGCAGGTGTGTATTGAACTCTCTATTCAAGGACTTCTGTGATGCATTCATAGGTAACATATGTCTGCTTCTGTGAGGTAATGCTCTAGTATAACTGATAAGATGTGGGCACCTGTATGATAAGCTACATAGTTTTTGAGTTAGGGTCTTCAAATGCACAACATGTGTCAGAATATATGTAGAAGTAGACACATACCTCAGTCATGATAGCACGCAGATATTGAAACTTGGCAGAGTGCACTTTCCATTTAAAGCAGACACCTAAATTAATGCGGCCTACTTGTAGTGTACCTTTCCAGACACTCATATGAACTACCATAAACACAAATCCATCTACCATCATGTTTTAAACCTCACTTTTCTCTTGCAGCTTCATTATTCACTGTCAACTCACAATCTTAGGCCTTGGCAAATATGAAAGGCCAACTCTTCTCATGTCACTGTTGTAAGTCTCACCATGTTTCTCAAGACCTCAATGTGTGTGTGTGCCTCTTTGTGGTGTCATGATACACCAAAGGAAACATACACATACCAGAATACCTCTGTTTCACACTACATGCTTTCTAAATTTGTGTACAAGTAAGCGTATGTATTACATTCTCTTCCTTATACAGGACAGGTGAGTATTGAAGGTGCTTTTTATTACATTTGACAGTTTTGAAGTTTGATGTATCTTCTTATTTCAACAAGTATTTTAACTTATATCATAGTGCTAATAGGCCTAAGTTTTAAACAATAGTATCTACTGTATATGGCACAACACCTGCACTCATCCATTTATACACACACTACCTGAACACTTATGAATCACATAGCGACTAGCTTTGCACTCATCCACTTACTCAGGGAGTAGCTATGCACTCATTCATTGACTCAAGCACTATCCATTCACTCAAGCATTCACCCAAGGAGTGCCTTTGCACTCCTCTCAACATTCATACATTAATCCTTGCACATATCCATTTGTTCATGCACTTCCAATGCACTCATCCATTCACTCAGGCTCTACTCAGGTACTCATCCAACCACCCTGGCACTACCTATTCACTCATCCAATTACTCAGGCACTATTCTTGCACTCAACCATTCACGAAGGCACTATGCATACACTCATGCATTCTCTCAGACACCATGCATGCACCAATGCAATGACCCAGGCAGTACCCTTGCACTCATCCTGTCACCCAGGCACTACCCATGTACTCATTCAATCACTTTGGCACTACTCTTGCACTCAACCATTCACTTAGGCACTGTGCATACACTCATCCATTCTGTTACGCATTACCCATGCACTCATCCAATGACCGATGCACTACCCTTGCATTTGTCCATTCACTCAGGCACTACCCATGCACTTATCTAGTCACCCAGGCACTACTCATGCACTCACCCAATCACCCAGACACTACCCATGCACTCATCCAATCACCCAGGCACGACCTATGCACTCATCCAATCACCCATGCTCTGCTCTTGCACTCAACCATTGACTCAGGAACGATGCATGCATTCTTCAATTATCTCAGGTACTACCCTTGCATTTGTGCAATGATGCAGTCACTACCCTTGCATTCATCCATTCACTTCGGCACTACTCTTGCACTCAACCATTCACTCAGGCACTATTGATGCACTCATCCAATGACCCAGGCATTATACTTGCACTCATCCATTCACTCAGGCACTACTGATCCACTCATCCAATGACCCAGGCACTACACATATACTCATCCATTCACTCAGGCACTACCCATGCACTCATCCAATCACCCAGGCACTACCCACACACTCATCCAATCACCCTGGCACTACCCTTGCACTTGTGCAATCACTCAGGTGCTTCTCATGCACTCATCCAATTACTCAGGCTCTATCCGTGCACTCAGAAATTCACTCAGGCACTATGCATACACTCCTGCATTCTCTCAGGTACTACCCATGCACTTATCCAATGACGCAGTCACTACTCTTGCACTCATCCAGTCACCCAGGCACTACCCATGCACTCATCCAATCACTCAGGCGCTGCCCATTAACTCATGCATTCTCTCAGGCACTACCCATGCAGTCATCAAATGAACCAGGCACTACCCTTGCACTCATCTATTCACTCAGGTACTACCATGCACTCATCCAATCACCCAGGCTTTACCCATGCACTCATCCAGTCACGCAGGCACTACTCTTGCACTCAACCATTCACTTAGGCACAACTCAGGCAGTACCCATGCACTCATCCATTCACCCAGGCACTTCCATGCACTCATGAAACACTCAGGTACTTCTCATGCACTAATCCAATCACTCAGGCACTACCCTTGCACTCATCCTGATACCCAGGCACTACCCATGCATGCATTCAATCACTCAAGCACTACTCTTGCACTCAACCATTCACTCAGGCACTACCCATAAACTCATGTATTCTCTCAGGCACTACCCATGCAGTCATCCAATGACCCAGGCACTATACTTGCACTCATCCATTAACTCTGGCACTACCCATGCACTCATCCAATCATTCAGGCACTATCCTTGCACTCAACCATTCATGCAGGCACTACACATGCACTCATCCATTCTCTCAGGCACTACCCATGCACTCATCCAATGACCCAGGCACTAGCCTTGCACTCAACCATTCACTCAGGTGCTAGGCATACAGTCATTCATTCTCTCAGCCACTAGGACGTCTTGAGAGAGAAACCACGGAGTCTGGGAAACCAGTTCAGAAACTGTGTGGCAAGGGAGGGTAGTCCCCGTAATGCCAGGGGGGGCAGGGCCCAAGGGGCACGCTGGAGTGAAGCTGCGTGTGCACGCTGGAGTGAAGCTGCGTGTGCACGGCAACGGGGAAAGAAATCAAAGGCGGATGAGCCCGGGACCTGCATAGAAATCAGAGGAGAAGTGACGTCCGTCTCTCGAATGACTGCCGGATCCGCCTTTGATTTCTTTCCCCGTTGCCGTGCACACGCAGCTTCACTCCAGTGTGCCCCTTGGGCCCTGCCCCCCCTGGCATTACGGGGACTACCCTCCCTTGCCACACGGTTTCTGAACTGGTTTCCCAGACTCTGTGGTTTCTCTCTCAAGACGTCCCTTACAAGTGCACCCAGTTCTTCACTACCCTCCGGCCCTGAAGAGTCACGGGATTACCACCCATTGTGACGAAACACGTGTCGGCTGGTTCTTCCTTTTCGTTTGTTTCATCATTAAATAATCTTGATTCACACAACTGATGTCGATCTTGAATTGGGCAACTTTTGAGACTTTGCTTTGAACTGTTATCCCAACTACGTGTGCACAGGACAGTGTTCATATTACCAGTGTGGGTTGTTGACTCACACGATTTACGGGGGTTATTGGGTTATTTCCCCCAACCTGTTAGCACCGTACACATACAGCAGCGAGTGTTACAGAAACGCGTACGAGTCTGAGCGCCATTTCCCTGATGTACGGAAAACCCTTCACAGCTTAGCATTCTCTCAGGCACTACGCATGCACTCATCCAATGACCCAGGCACTAGCCTTGCACTCATCCATTCACTGAGGCACAACCCATGCACACATCCAATCACCCAGGCACTACCCATGCACTCATCCAATGACCCAGCCACTACCCTTGCACTCATCCATTCACTCAGGCACTACTCATGCACTTATCCAATCACCCAGGCACTACACATGCAGTCATCCAACCACTCAGGCACTACCCTTGCACTCAACCATTAACTCAGGCACTACCCATGCACTCATCCATTCTCTCAGGCACTACCATGCACTCATGAAATCAATCAGGTACTTCTCATGCACTCATCCAATCGCTCTGGCACTACCCTTGCACTCAATCATTCACACAGGCACTACCCATAAACTCATGTATTCTCTCAGGCACTAGCATGAACTCATGTATTCTCTCAGGTACTACCCATATAGTCATCCAATGACCCAGGCACTACACTTGCACTCATCCATTCACTCTGGCACTACCCTTGCACTCATCCATTCACTCTGGCACTACCCTTGCACTCATCCATTCACTCAGGCACTACTCATGCACTCATCCATTGACCCAGGCACTACCCATGCACTCATCCACTTACCCAGGCACTCCCTATGCACTCATCCAATCACCCAGGCTCTTCTCTTGCACTCAACCATTGACTCAGGAATGATGCATACATTCATCCATTCTCTCAGTTACTACCCTTGCACTCATCCAATAACCCAGGCATTACACTTGCACTCATACAATCACCCTGGAACTACCCTTACACTCATGCAATCACTTAGGCACTTCTCATGCACTCATCCAATCACTCAGGCTCTATATGTGCACTCAAAAATTCACTCCACCACTATGCATACACTCCTGCATTCTCTCAGGTACTACCCATGCACTTATCCAATGATGCAGTCACTACCCTTGCACTTATACAGTAACCCAGGCACTACCCATCCAATCACTCAAAAACTACCCATGCACTCATCCAAACACTCATGCACTACCCATGAATCCATGCAATCTCTCAGGCACTATCCATGCAGTCATCAAATGACCCAGGCACTTTTCACTCAGGTACTACCATGCACTCATCCAATCACCCAGGCTTTACCCATGCACTCATCCAGTCACACAGGCACTACTCTTGCACTCAACCATTCACTTAGGCACTACTGAGGCACTACCCATGCACTCATCCAATCACCCAGGCACTACCATGCACTCATGAAATCACTTGTGTACTTCTCATGCACTCATCCAATCACTCAGGCACTATCCTTGCACTCAACCATTCACTCAGGCACTATGCATACACTCCTGCATTCTCTCACATATTACCCTTGCACTTATACAATGACGCAGGCCCCACCCTTGCACTCATCCTGTCATCCAGGCACTACCCATGCACTCATCCAATCACTCAAGCACTACTCTTCCACTCAACCATTCTCTCAGGCACTAGCATGAACTCATGCATTCTCTCAGGTACTACCCATGCACTCATCCAATGACCCAGGCACTACACTTGCACTTATCATTTCACTCTGGCACTACCCATGCACTCATCCAATCATTCAGGCACTATCCTTGCACTCAACCATTCACTCAGGCACTACACATGCACTCACACATTCTCTCAAGCACTACCTGTGCCCTCATCCAATGACACAGGCACTAGCCTTGCACTCATCCATTCACTCAGGCACAACCCATGCACTCTTCCAATCACTCAGACACTACCCTTGCACTCAACCATTCACTCAGGTGCTATGCAAACAGTCATCCATTCTCTCAGCCACTAGTCTTGCACTCATCTAGTCACCCAGGCACTACCCATGCACTCATCCAATGACCCAGCCACTACCCTTGCACTCATCCATTCACTCAGGCACTAACTTCTCAGGCACTCATCCAACCACTCAGGCACTACCCTTGCACTCAACCATTAACTCAGGCACTACCCATGCACTCATCCATTCTCTCAGGCACTACTCATGCATTTATCCAATGACCCAGGCACTACCTTGCACTCATCCATTCACTGAGGCAGTACCCGTGCACTCATACATTCACCCAGGCACTTCCATGCACTCACCCTGACACCCAGGCACTACCCATACACTCATCCAATCACTCAAGCACTACTCTTGCACTCAACCATTCACACAGGCACTACCCATAAACTCATGAATTCTCTCAGGCACTAGCAGGAACTCATGCATTCTCTCAGGTACTACCCATGCAGTCCTCCAATGACCCAGGGACTACACTTGCACTCATCCATTCACTCTGGCACTACCCGTGCACTCATCTAATCATTCAGGCACTATCCTTGTACTCAACCATTCACTCAGGCACGACACATGCACTCATCCATTCTCTCAGGCACTACCCATGCACTCATCCAATGACCCAGGCACTAGCCTTGCACTCAACCATTCACTCAGGTGCTAGGCATACAGTCATTCATTCTCTCAGCCACTACCCTTGCACTCATCCATTCACTCAGGCACTACTCATGCACTTATCCAATCATCCAGGCACTACACATGCAGTCATCCAACCACTCAGGCACTACCCTTGCACTCAACCATTAACTCAGGCACTACCCATGCACTCATCCATTCTCTCAGGCACTACCATGCACTCATGAAATCAATCAGGTACTTCTCATGCACTCATCCAATCGCTCTGGCACTCAATCATTCACACAGGCACTACCCATAAACTCATGTATTCTCTCAGGCACTAGCATGAACTCATGTATTCTCTCAGGTACTACCCATATAGTCATCCAATGACCCAGGCACTACACTTGCACTCATCCATTCACTCTGGCACTACCCTTGCACTCATCCATTCACTCAGGCACTACTCATGCACTCATCCATTGACCCAGGCACTACCCATGCACTTATCCACTCACCCAGGCACTCCCTATGCACTCATCCAATCACCCAGGCTCTTCTCTTGCACTCAACCATTGACTCAGGAATGATGCATACATTCATCCATTCTCTCAGTTACTACCCTTGCACTCATCCAATAACCCAGGCATTACACTTGCACTCATACAATCACCCTGGAACTACCCTTACACTCATGCAATCACTTAGGCACTTCTCATGCACTCATCCAATCACTCAGGCTCTATATGTGCACTCAAAAATTCACTCCACCACTATGCATACACTCCTGCATTCTCTCAGGTACTAACCATGCACTTATCCAATGATGCAGTCACTACCCTTGCACTTATACAGTAACCCAGGCACTACCCATGCACTCATCCAATCACTCAAAAACTACCCATGCACTCATCCAAACACTCATGCACTACCCATGAATCCATGCAATCTCTCAGGCACTATCCATGCAGTCATCAAATGACCCAGGCACTTTTCACTCAGGTACTACCATGCACTCATCCAATCACCCAGGCTTTACCCATGCACTCATCCAGTCACACAGGCACTACTCTTGCACTCAACCATTCACTTAGGCACTACTGAGGCACTACCCATGCACTCATCCAATCACCCAGGCACTACCATGCACTCATGAAATCACTTGTGTACTTCTTATGCACTCATCCAATCACTCAGGCACTATCCTTGCACTCAACCATTCACTCAGGCACTATGCATACACTCCTGCATTCTCTCACATACTAACCTTTGCACTCATACAATGACGCAGGCCCCACCCTTGCACTCATCCTGTCATCCAGGCACTACCCATGCACTCATCCAATCACTCAAGCACTACTCTTCCACTCAACTATTCTCTCAGGCACTAGCATGAACTCATGCATTCTCTCAGGTACTACCCATGCAGTCATTCAATGACCCAGGCACTACACTTGCACTTATCATTTCACTCTGGCACTACCCATGCACTCATCCAATCATTCAGGCACTATACTTGCACTCAACCATTCACTCAGGCACTACACATGCACTCACACATTCTCTCAAGCACTACCTGTGCCCTCATCCAATGACACAGGCACTAGCCTTGCACTCATCCATTCACTCAGGCACAACCCATGCACTCATCCAATCACTCAGACACTACCCTTGCACTCAGCCATTCACTCAGGTGCTATGCAAACAGTCATCCATTCTCTCAGCCACTAGTCTTGCACTCATCTAGTCACCCAGGCACTACCCATGCACTCATCCAATGACCCAGCCACTACCCTTGCACTCATCCATTCACTCAGGCACTAACTTCTCAGGCACTCATCCAATCACCCAGGCACTACACATGCACTCATCCAACCACTCAGGCACTACCCTTGCACTCAACCATTAACTCAGGCACTACCCATGCACTCATCCATTCTCTCAGGCACTACTCATGCATTTATCCAATGACCCAGGCACTACCCTTGCACTCATCCATTCACTGAGGCAGTACCCGTGCACTCATACATTCACCCAGGCACTACCATGCACTCACCCTGACACCCAGGCACTACCCATGCACTCATCCAATCACTCAAGCACTACTCTTGCACTCAACCATTCACACAGGCACTACCCATAAACTCATGAATTCTCTCAGGCACTAGCAGGAACTCATGCATTCTCTCAGGTACTACCCATGCAGTCCTCCAATGACCCAGGGACTACACTTGCACTCATCCATTCACTCTGGCACTACCCGTGCACTCATCTAATCATTCAGGCACTATCCTTGTACTCAACCATTCACTCAGGCACTACACATGCACTCATCCATTCTCTCAGGCACTACCCATGCACTCATCCAATGACCCAGGCACTAGCCTTGCACTCAACCATTCACTCAGGTGCTAGGCATACAGTCATTCATTCTCTCAGCCACTAGCCTTGCACTCATCTAGTCACCCAGGCATTTCCCATGCACTCTTCCAATGACCCAGCAGCTATCCTTGCACTCATCCATTCACTCAGGCACTACTCATGCACTCATCCAATCACCCCGGCACTACCCATGCACACATCCAATCACCCAGGCACTACCTATGCACTCATCCAATCATCCATACTCTACTCTTGCACTCATCCATTGACTCAGGAATGATGCATACATTCATCCATTCTCTCAGTTACTACCCTTGTATTCATGCAATGATGCAGGCACTACCCGTGTATTCATCCATTCACTTAGGCACTATTCTTGCACTCAACCATTCACTCAGGCACTATTGATGCACTCATCCAATGACCCAGGCATTACACTTGCACTCATCAAATCACCCTGGAACTACCCTTGCACTCATGCAACCACTTAGGCACTTCTCATGCACTCATCCAATTACTCAGGCTCTATCCGTGCACTTAAAAATTCACTCCGGCACTATGCATACACTCCTGCATTATCTCAGGTACTACCCATGCTCTTATCAAATGACTCAGTCACTACCCTTGCACTTATCCAGTCACCCAGGCACTACCCATGCACTCATCCAATCACTCAAAAACTCCCCATGCACTAATCCAATCACTCACGCACTACCCATAAATCCATGCATTCTCTCAGGCACTAACCAGGCAGTCATCAAATGACCCAGGCACTACCCTTGCACTCATCTATTCACTCAGGTACTATCAGGCACTCATCCAATCACCCAGGCTTTACCCATGCACTCATCCAGTCACGCAGGAACTACTCTTGCACTTAACCATTCACTTATGCACTACCCATGCACTCATCCGATCACCCAGGCAGTACCATGCACTCATGAAATCACTTGTGTACTTCTTGTGCACTCATCCAATCACTCAGGCACTATCCTTGCACTCAACCATTCACTGAGGCACTATGCATACACTCCTGCATTCTCTCACATACTGCACATGCACTTATACAATGATGCAGGCACCACCCTTGCACTCATCCTGTCATCCAGGCACTACCCATGCACTCATCCAATCACTCAAGCACTACTCTTGCACACAACCATTCACTCAGGCACTAGCATGAACTCATGCATTCTCTCAGGCACTACCCATGCAGTCATCCAATGACCCCGGCACTACACTTGCACTCATCCAGTCACTCTGGCACTACCCATGCACTCATCCCATCATTCAGGCACTATCCTTACACTCAAGCATTCACTCAGGTGCTATGCAAACAGTCATCTATTCTCTCAGCCACTAGCCTAGCACCCATCTAGTCACACAGGTACTACCCATGCACTCATCCAATGACCCAGCCACTACCCTTGCACTCATCCATTCACTCAGGCACTACTCATGCACTCATCCAATCACCCAGGCACTACACATGCACTCAACCAACCACTCAGGCACTACCCATGCACTTATCAAATGACCCAGGCACTACCCTTGCACTCATCCATTCACTCAGGCACTACCCATGCACTCATTCAATCACCCAGGCACCACCTTTGCACTCATGCATTCACTGAAGCACTACCCATGCACTCATCCAATCATTCAAGCACTATCCTTGCACTCATCCATTCTTTCAGGCACTACACATACACTCTTCCATTCTCTGAGGCACTAGTCATGCACTCATCCAATCACCCAGGCACTACTATTACACCCAACCATTCCCTCAAGCACTACCCATGCACTCATTCAATCACTCAGGCACTACCCATGCACTCATCCAATCACACAGGCACTACCCATGCACTCTTCCAATCACGCACACACTACCCTTGCACTCAACCTTTCATTCATGCACTATGCATACAGTCATCCATTCTCTCAGCCACTAGCCTTTCACTCATCCAGTCACCCAGGCACTACCCATTTACTCATCCATTTACTCAGACACTGCGCATGCACTCATCCAATCATGTAGGCACCACCCATTGACTCATCCATTCACACAACATAAACTTTTTCTTTTTTAAACTAGAATAGGTGGTTCCTCAAGAACCGTTTTTTTTTTTTTTGTTGTAACTATTTTATATTTTTTTACATGCAGCACTTAGTGTGAAAGGAGTATGCAATGGGTGTTGCAATGGGCGTTCTGCTGCAACACCCATTGCTTTTTGATGTTTTCCCATATTTACAAGGTATGGGGCAGCACCAAAAATATTGCCAGGGAATACCTGGTCTTAACCAGGCAATACTAGGAGAAATGTTTCATTTCTCCTTGTATTTTGCTCTTTCCATGTGTGCTGAATTCTGCAGCACACATAGAAACAGCAAATCAGCTGTAAAAATTATTTATGTTCCTGCACATAAATAATCACTCCTGCGGCGCAGGCACCTTTGCAGCATGGCAAAAGGGTGCCTGCACTGGCGCTAGGCAGCTTCTTTAGCGCCAGCGCTGGGGGTAACACAGGGGTGCACTGCCTTCTCGTAAATACAGCATATCCCTGCATTTTTTAAACTGACGGAGCGCGGCGCTACCAATTTTGGCACAACGCCGTGCTCCGCCGGTTTCTAGTAAATATGCCCCACTGTGAGATATGAGTATGCCTATAATTAGGCTCTCTGTGAAGCTGCGCTTGCATAATAAAACCATCACACAGCCTTACATTTGCATGCAGAAAAAATTATTTACATAAAAAAAATTATTTTATCTCTCATAAAACTACACTGGTGAAATACATTTTGGTGTGAAAAAATCTACTCACGGGGTTGGGGGGTATTTTAAAGTGTTGATACTTTAGAAGGTAGTTGGCACATCAGAACTCTTAATACTGACTGAGATTTTCTCCTGTTGAGGACAAGAGAAAATTCTTATAAGGGGAGAGATAGCTGATGGTGATGTATGGAAAGTTTTTCAGGGGGAAAAAAAGAGTTTCATCATAAAGAAAAAAAGTAAATGCATGGTAACAAAATATTTGCGCATTCATTCATATATATGCTAAGTTTCTCCAAAGAAAAATACTTTAGCATGTGAAAAACATGGATTTGAAAACTCAAGATAAACTCCAGTTTTTACAGCTTCTTCCGTCCTGGAATACTCTTTGAATTCGTAAACATTTCCGAAATTTACTTCCAACATAGGCATTAGAGTAAGAATCGGAAACTTTGTGTCAATGATTTCTGTGGAAGGTGGTCAGACATCGATATTTCTCATCAAGCTTGGTCTTTTCCAATTGTTCAGCTTCATACTTTAGTTTAAATCTCTTTGACTATTGCTCAAAACAGTAATATAATGACAATGCTTCCTCAAATCCTGAAGTGTCCTTGGGCAAGGTCAATAAACCGACAAAAATGCTAACCAACCCAAGAGGTGTACTCAACATTTGACATAAGTTTTCACATGAAACCCTGAAGTGACCGGAATAGTGTTTCCTGATGCTAACAATGTCCATGTGCTTTCTAATAAGAAAGGAGCCGGATCTGTTGTCTTCTAATGGAAAACTGGTCTGCCCAGTTTCCTTCTCAGCTAAGTGAAGTCGTAAGGTAAGTACAGTGCTCAGTGTAGAGATTCATATCAAAGATCTTGTATATTAAATCATGAATGTGTATGTATCCTGGGCCTGATATAGCTTGGAAGGTGATATGATTATATTGGGACCCATACTGTTCAAACATCTAATGTTTACTGAACAATATTATGTGAGCAGTATAATTTATAGGATGAACTAGCATGTATAATGCACAGCACGATGTACCTATGCTGATGCTGTAATTTATAGTTTATATTTGACGCTTAGCAGAGTGAAGACCACAATTACTTTCTTTTCTACATGACTTATTTTCTGCTTTGATACATGCTATTTGTACTGCGAACTGTTGTTTGGAACAGCAAAGTGCCTTTTCCCATGGCTAGCGCTGTTTAGAAAAAAATGTTTTCGTTGATATAGGTTTGTCTAGATCAAAATACCAACTGATTGGACTAGTGGACATATTGAACTCATTCTATCCTTCCTATATGTATATACTTTACCTTTCTCAATTCAGTTTAATTTCTGAGAGGATATGTTTTATTTACTGATATTTTACTTATACCTAGGTTCCAAATACCCGGGGTCAGTTGATAATCATTTAATGAATCAACACAAATTACACGTTTTTTGTGACTGCTTTAAAAATATGTTATCCTTTCCAAATCGTACCACTTATATTCCTCCGACAAAATGTCACCGTCGTTCTGTATAATGAATTAGTTTGGCTGGAAGACAAATAAATGCATGTTAGAGTTCTTGTGTTTTCTTGATTACATTACCTAACAAAAAATAAGTTGAAGGAAATTCTTCAAAAACAGATCGGCGATAAATGTTTTATAACACTGTGCTCATTAAACATGCAGAATTGCAACATAGTTCTGACCATAAATAAACAATGTACGACAGGAAGTCTGGCCAGCACGAACTGGACACTTGCAAGTAGTTGTCAATGAGAGTGAGGTGTTGTATAAAATTTAGAACTTGTCAGCATGCCTTCGTAAATAGGCATATTGGGACAATTTAAAAAAGATCTAAACCTCGGCGACTTATTTGTATGTATTACCTAACTCGCTTATGTTAATGTGCATCCGTTTTTTTTTTTTTAAATAAAAGAAAGATTCATTGCTCACTAGGGCCTGGATTCTCAAAAGAATCACGGAACGCAGCTCAGAAGCCAAAAATGACATGCTGCTATGCGTGACGGGGAGGGAACAGGAGAGCGCCATATCTATAGAGATATGGCTCACTCCTCCGCTCTCCCTAGGGCCAGCGCTGATTTCAGCTGCTGTGCCCGAGGCACACACCATAGCGCCATAGTGCTATGGTGCTTGCCAGAGTCTACCATTGGTTTTGTCCTGGAAGAGTACCCTTCAAGTACGATATGCTGTTTGGACACACTTTAAAGCCTTTGCTACTTTGTATGTGTGCTGCACAGTGCAGCACTCATGCAAAGTCGGAAAACCAAGGAGAAATTAAAACATTTCTCCTTTTAACGCCTGCTTTCCAGCAACATTATTTTTTGGCCATAAACCCTGTCTACTAATGTTAGTAGATAGAGATTTGCGTAAAAAAAGCATGGGTGGTTGCATGGGAATGCTCATGTACCACTCACGTAAGGCCCCTTGATGCAAAGTAATGCAAAGCAGCGTTTTGCGCTGCTTTGCGTTACTTTTCCATACAAACCAACGCCCTAAACAGAATTAGCATTGGGTGTGCATTAATAAAGTAAGGCTAAACTGAAGCTAAACCTTTGTGAATAAATAATTTCAGATTTTTGCTTCGGAATACATAATTGCAGATGGTGACATATGAGAACACAAACGAAAATCAGACAAGAAATAAAAAGTTCCATTTGTAAGTGATATATCAGGCGTACATGGATCTCAAAGCAAAAAGAAATTTGCATAACCTATGCTGATGTGGAAACGTTTTAATTTAATTAGTTCAATCCGTAACTTACAAGAGTGGATTCTGAATCCTCTCTGTGTTCTTCTCCAGGCATATGGATCTTTGCCACCATTTTAGAATGGAGTATAAATCAAAAACATCTCAATAAACATCATCAATTTAGTTATTTAGTTAAGTCAATAATGAGAGTATTGGATCAGTTCGAAAACCTTTATTTACTGATAAGAGTTTAGTATATTGTTCTCTGTCTCTTTATTCAAATTAGTTAATCAGATAAATCTGTTTGCAGATATATCAAGAAAATCATGGTTAAAGTCAATCAAGAAAATTACAGTGTGTTCCATAAAGGAAATTAAGTCCTATTCTACTCTAGGGAATCCTAACCTACCGGAATGCATAAAGAGTTCTTTTGCAAAAGATCAAGATTTAAAGGAGCATTGAAATAGAATCAGATTGAAGCCGAACTCCTCATGAAGAGAAGTTCTAGAAACTCGTTTGAGTCTCTTCTCTCTAACTGCATCAGCAAAAAGTCGCAGTAACAACTGTTCAAATTAAGCTAAGAAAATTTTCATAGCAGTAGTCATAACCATTGAAGAAAAATAGACACCTTCAAAGTAGTAGGCAACAGGAATCACCGTCATCAGTAGGCCACAGTGAATAGGGGAAAAAGTGCTAAAGCAAAAAAAAAAAATGGTCACAGAAGAATAGCCTGGACCAGTTGGGGTAGCACTCTCCTATATCTAACTAGGAAAACGTATATTATAAACACACAAAAAATATAACAATCCATGCTGGTTTTAGGCCATTTTAAGCCAATGAGGAAGAATCATTCATTAGTCTGCTGCATCTGCTTTCATTCCCACTGTAAACGTAGGTGCTATCTACAAGTGTCAACTTAGTTGCTGAAAATTCATGTGCGTTATATTTCTCTGTTCCCATGTGAACCCTGCTGTCTAAACTATTAGCTATGCAGTATTCCACTGTGTAACAATTAACTATTCTAAAGCAGAAACATTCTAGTTGCAACCTATGGAATTAAGTCATAAGGTTCACGTTTTCAGTAAGCATTATTGTTTAATAGACTAGTCAGCATTCAGCATTGTGAATACGTGGCAGCTAGAATTTTAACTAAATGCGATGAGAACATGTAGCTTAGGAAAAGAAGAAATGTATTTTAAAATTGGTACATTCTACACAGATGACATGTTTAAGCAAGTCAAGTGTGAATCATTTATTTATATAATATTGCACAGTTCAGCATCTCCTAAAAGCATTTGTTTATTAATGTAATTGAAAGATAGAAAAATAAATGAGTCCTACTCTGACCTAGTAATGTAATTATGATAGAAGCGAGTGCTTACTACAAAAAAAAATCATGCTACGTGTTCATTTGCACGTTTAAGAAAAGGCAAATTTTTCTATATTTCGTTCTTGTATGCATTTTCGTGTTAATGTCTAGTGTAAATTATGACACTTGTTTTAAACTAAATGATCCGGCTTTATCACCTATTTGCGGATAACTCCTACATTCAATGAAAAAATTGGTTGTTAACAGGAGGAGGGGCAGAATACAGAGATAGTGCCTCAGAGGACGACGGAGTGAAGAATCTAGGAAGGGTTTAGCATTGATTTTAACGTGAAGTGAAGGTTCGAGCCTTTTGAGAGAGGAAAGAACATTCCATATTTTGGGAACGATGACTGAGACGAAGAGCTTGAGCAGGATGCTAGTTTGTTGAATCTGGACTGCAACTGAGAATTTCAGCAAATTGCTATTCATGAGCTTTAGCTACTTGCAGTGAATCAGAAAGAGGATGTTGAGGTCTCATAACCATATTTATTGCTTGTGATGAAAATGTAATGCCATGCTGCTAATGTAGCAGCAAGTACCCATGGCCTGGGTGGTACTGTAACAGAGAGAGAAGAGCAACCTCAGCCATTTGAGTGGATAAGTCATGTTGCTCTTGTCTGGGGAACAGGCATGTGTGGAAACACTTGATCAATTGCAACAGGAGGGAGGAAATTACCTGGCTTCACTACCGTAAATCAGAATCAGAGAACAGATCCCTGATGGTACCTTGGGAAATGTCAAGATATGTGGTTCCAGGCTGACTAAGTAGACTAAATATATTCAACCCATTAGACATTAACATCAAACAGTCACGTTGTCATGTCAGTCATTCACTACCCAAATCTAACTAGTTTCCAAAAGACATATTTTTTCAGGGATTGCAGGGGAATTACAGGGAGTTTAAGATAGTTGCTGATATGCAACCTACTGTTAGGTACCTCAGTCTCTTTTGCACCAAAAATGTAATCCATTCTCTCCCTGCACCATTTCAAATCACTCCCATTTCCAAGAGCACTACTGCACACCACAGGCCCCAGCTCAGAGAGCTCACTACTTATATAGTGGAATTTCCCCTAACCATTCTAACCATTAAACTCACTTTTTGCAGGAGGCAACATAGAACTCATATTTGCAACCCCATACTAATACAATATCAGTTGCTATCAATACATTAATTTATTCTTTAAAAATAACCTTTATCTGCTCCAGCTGTACCATGTAATGCTGATCTACCCAAGAGCATAGCAAATAAAGTAGCAGACAAAATGTGTTCTCCCTTGCAAATCATCCTTTTCAATAAACATGGGTCTTATCACCAAACCCATTTGAACCTTACTGTTCTATTCAATATTAACATTATTATTGATATTAAAACAAGTTTCTGTAACCTGAAATGTGAATAAATATTGCATATCACCACATGTTCTATTAACCTACTTTGAATATATTACATGAGTCTGGAATATCTATAATCCTCCCATTATGTAACCTTTATCACCAAACCAACCAATTCTTCCTTAAATATTTCAGACTTGACTACACAACCCAGACTTTTGTAAATTATGAAGGTTCCAGTCCTCAAAGTCTGAAAATTACTTACTTACTTTTACCTACCACCCCTCCAAGGGTATAGGCGATCAAGTATGAAATTTGGATTTGTATAATTAGACCGAGATGCTGAAGAATAATTTGGTTGAAGCTTGTTAAATATCTTTTTAAAGCTTTATAAAGACCAATGCTTTAAATTGGGGAGCACACAGATGAATGATCAATTGGTTTTCAACTTTACATATTTTGTTAAATTTTGCCTGTCTTGCAATGTGAAAGATGATTGAATGGGGCCCAACACAGCAGTGGGAAAATGATCCCACTATGCTTAGGGCCTATTTTGGCTAAAACATGTGCACCCTTACAGCTGTAATTCCAGTGGGGATGGCAAATATATTGTAAATATAAAAATAACTGTACAGTGTCCTCGATATTCATGTAAAGCAATTCAAGACAATTTTGCCTACTTTTACAAGAACATTAGAAATCCTCTAATCTACATTATATTAGCTATCTTCAGTGCTGCAGCTAAGAGGCACTGTGTGAAGGACTAACTGTTGGAAAAAAGACCTCTTCACAGTGAGACAATTTGTTCTGGGGTCAAGGTAAGGGAGAGGTTGACACCCTCCACTGACCCGTCCTGCTCCCTCGAAGATAGGAGGCTGAATAGAGATTCACCATTCTCCTCCAGTCCATTATCCGTTACTAGGTACATTGCAACTTTGGACTTCTCATAGTGGGGTTTGAGGCAATTGACATGAAGGACCCTAAAGGGGTTTCTGGGGGTCTTGAAGTCCACCAGTTATGTGACCTCACCCTTGCACTCTTTCACCTCATAGGGCCCGGACTACCAGGCTGAAACTCAACAGTGTGGCTGCCTGGTCATACCATAGCTTCATAGTTTCCAGGCTGGATGTCAGGTTCTCAACAGCTTTCTTCCAGGAGTGCTTTATCTGAGTTTGGAGAGTAAGCATGTAGTTGACTACATCCTGGGGGTGTTTCCCGAGAGCTTTCCCCCACCCTTTCTTCACAAGCCTGAGAAGCCCTCTGTCAGGGTGGCCATAGAGGAGCTAAAAGAGACTGAGCCCAACTCCCTTCTGTGGCACCTCCCTGTTTGCAAACTACAGGCATCTCAGGAAGACGTCCCACTACTGCCTCATGGGCTCTGACAGGCCCATAGTCATCTCTCAACAAGCCCATTGGTCTGGGGATGATAGGCTGTGAAGAACTTGTAGGTTACCCCACACTCGTCCCACATGGAGTTCATGTATGCTGACATGAAGTTGGTACCACGGTCGCATGCTACCTCCTTGGGGAATCCCACAAGGATAAAGATCCCCACTAGTGCCCTGGCCACTGCGAATGCAGTCATTGTCCTCAGAGGTATAATATATGGCTACTGGGTGACATGGTCCACCAAGACCAGGATGAACCTGATGCCTATGGCTGTCTTGAGCTCCAGAGGCCAACAATGTTGAGGCCCACCTTCTCAAAGTGAGTGCCAATGATGTGGGAGGAAGCCAGGGGAGCCAGGTAGGGCATGACCAGCAGAATGCATCCGAGGCCATCGTCATTCTGGGTCAATAAAGTGGGTTACAAGCCTGCCAACAGTCCTGTCTTGCCCCAGATGACTTGCTAAGGGAACATCATGTACCAGCTCCAGTAGGAAGATCCAGTAGCACTGGGGGAGCACCACCACACAGGTTGCTCCAGGCTCAGGAACCTTGGGCTCGTTATGCAGGAGACCATTCTCCCAGTATATCAGGTTATCACCAGCGATGTTGCCAGCTGCCTGGGCCTCCTCCTGCTGCCAAAGGTCCTCCAGAGCAGTGCATTCGTTCTGCCCTCTGCAATCCACAGGCATGGATAGACTCACAGCTACCCTCAAGGTATCTGAGAACCCCCACCTTCACATAAAGGGAACCAGAGCCTTCAATGTGAATGTTTCCTATGTAAAGAAAGGTGAAATCTTGAGGTTTTGGGCTCTTTGCAACCATGGATGTGCTTGCTTCTGCCAAAAATCAGTAGTCCATAACAACCACTAATGTAAAATTCCAGTGAACCCAGACTCTTCATGCTTTAGACAGTTATTGACGACCGAAAAAGTGAGACCTGCACTTTTCGCTACAGCAACAACAGCCTAAAGCAACCGCCAACATGAAGCTCTCGCAACAACCATTTGTGACACCAGACTGGATCGTAGCACTACAGTGACGACCGTCCATGATGCCTGACCTGCTCTTCGCGGTACTTCGATGACTATCCACAACACTCTCCCTACTCCACACAGCCTTCTCTACAGGGAACTGGACTCTTCCCACCGGACTTTGAGTAGGTAACTTTTTCAGCTGGACTAGTCAGGTCCCTGAATCAGGCCCGTGCTCCATAACGGTCGGCCTGAATGTGTGGCTTTTCCTCCGGTCTAGTACGACCTGATGACTGTGAGTGGTGCTTTGTGCATTTAGACGCTATGCTTACCCACAAAATTTAATTGCATATCTCCAATTCTATTGATTGGATTTTTGCCATGCTGGTATCATTTTATTTATTAAAATCTACTTTATTTTTCTAGATTGGTCTAGGATTTCTCTTGTGTTTTTGTGTTTTCACTTTATTGCTGTTTGTGTGCTGCTTAAATACTTTACATATTGCCTCTAATTTAAGCCTGACTGCTTTTGTGCCAAGCTGCCAAAGGGTTAAGAAAAGTTAATTTAGTGACTTTTGTGGTTTCGCCTGACAGGAATTGTGGTTGATGCTTGAGAAGTGTCTTCACCCACCTCAAAAGAATTCCAATTTTCTACAGTTTCCCTGGCCAAATTAAGGGGTTTAGATTTTGTCCAAAGGCTCTTCTAATAACAAACCCTCTGGCTTTCTATGTATTCATGACACCAAAGTTTATGAATGTACTTTTGGGAATATCCTAATTTATTGCAAATTTGAGTAGTATATTCGAACAACTACTGTTATAAAACATCAAAGAAACTGTGAAATCATAAGATACAGGTGTATTGAGCTTTTCTCCAGTGGTGCTCCACAGACAGTGTGCTAATCAAGACAGTAAACAATATCCTCAGGAGAATACACAGAGTACGCTTAACCCATTTTGGGGGCAGTTGTTTACGCACACTGATTGCTGGGTAGGATTAGAGTGAATTATGTTCTCATAACTCCATTTAGCAGACAAGGTGTGGTTATCTGGAATGCCAGTACTGAAATATTTCTTTACTTTCAACTTAAGTAAGTCATGGTCTAAACTATTTTCCATTTCCTATATTCTACTCATTGTTGAATGTGATGATGGATTGGATACTAATGCCGGTCAAGCCTTGCTCGCATGTGACACAGGAAAGAAAACAAAGATTAGTATATGGTATCTTCTGTTGCTCTGCCCTGCATCATCCTACTTTCAAAGGTATGAAGTTTGAAGTCGTAGCAGCAGTCATTAAAGTTAACTTGCAACAGGAAAGATTGAGCATTATCTCTATTGCTTATAGTGCGAGGTTATGCTCAGCCAGCATTATTCTAGCTCTGCTATACTTTCATCAATATCCCTCTGTAGTATTGGTGTATAGAAGTAAGGTAGTGATATTGTTAGAACTGGCTGCATTCATCTGTGTGTTTCATCGACCATGGTACTTGTACAATTGTATGCAATATTATTAGATTTCATAAGGCTGCATTCAAGAATTTGAAATCAAGATTTGTGCCATAGTCTTCAATAATGATTGTCCTAGTAACCAGAAAGAATGACATTTACAAGTAGTGTACTTCTGCCAAATCTTTTATAACGTCTTCTCTTAGGGTGGGGTTCGGGGATACAGTTTTTGGAATTATAAGGTTTCTCTATGCAATGGTACTGGGCCCTATGTTGTTTGTAGCCCAACACGTTAGGTTTGCTGGTTCCATTACTTGAGAGCAATAAAGATTGCATATAAATTTGGTGAAAGGCCAGTTTTATTGTACATTAAAGGGAATACATTATAAGTGGTTGCTCATCTCTTAAAAAGTGTACTTAATTTTGTGATTGCATGCAGTGTTGTGAGAAGAGGTCACCATTTTGATATGAGAACAAACACGGCCCAAACAATCAGACCTATAGAATTTAATGGTTCCGAAACTTTGAAAATCATGTGTACAAATTACTGGATTGCAGTAGGTTTGCACACAGCAAGACTATCTTCAGAGAAAACACATATGAGATATATGCAAAAATTGTTGTCCAACATCAATACAGTTTACAAAACAGCTTAAAAGGTCCAAGCAAGTTAGTTCAAAAGACAAAAAAATGAATAATGAAAAATTCAAAAACATTAACAGTTTTGAATGTGGGGATGAACATTTGTAGGTAAACATTAAGAAAATGTATTTAATTATATCCTATTGAATACACAGAACAGTGCACAATGGCATTGTCTCCCATGTGGATGACTATAATGCAAACAACCATTGTGGCCAATATACAACTGATTGTAGATGTGAAAAATACCACATCCGGATTTTTTGAAGGTTGCAAAAATTAGAGAAGAGCAAGCCTGGAAACAACATCTGTGAAAGGGCCCCACAAGTTGATTGAATGTGTTCCCTCACAGTGATTGAAGGACTAAAAGCTGTCTCATCCAGCTACATTTTCTATATGACAGGCCTAGATGTTAAGTCCATCATAGATATTTTTTATTAAAATCTGGTCAAATCAGATTTTTGATAATTTAGTAGAAGTAGAAAAGTAACATCATACAAATGTACATTAGGGTGCCTGAGCCAGACCTGGCTTAAAACCGTTTTGCCACTCCCAACTCCCCCGGAGCCAAATACACGTTTGGCTTAGAGATTTAATGTGTCAGGCCAGAAGTCAAAAGCCAGCATCTAGCCCAGAAAGGACATGGTAATGTTAAATGCTGACCACTTAACAGGGATTAAAAGGAGGGAAAAGGAAAAGATGGTATAGTGAAGAACAGCTTTAGCATTACATCTTTTGTCTTGCAGATGACAGAGAAGAATTCTACTATTCATTCTGAGGACCCTCCTAGAAAGCTTGTATACAGTTCTTGTGGATAGAGAACTAGTTTGAACTTTACCAGGAAGAAGGGGAGCTCATCTAAACAGTAGAGTGTCCAAGTAGCGTAAGACTGACCTGCCTAATGGCAGAATTGCTTTACCATATTGAAACAAGGGCTCATGGTTAATATTAAAGAATTTCAAACATGCAGTGCTGTAGAAGGATCTCAGAGACTGAGAGAAAATAGTTATAATTGGATCACAGATTTACTCTAACCACGCAATAGTGTCGTGGATAAATCTGGCACCTCAACCACCACTCTCTCAGAACCGGAGAAGACCTTTACCTGGAGACAAAGGCTCTGCTGGAAGAAGACACCCGACTCCTGCTGGAAAAAGAGGACTCACTCAATGACTCCTACCTCCTGCTGACACCTAGGACTAGAACTGCTCTCCAGTGGTCAAGTGGTTGGCTCCTGTTTGTCTGCTCAATGACACAAAAAGCAGATAGATGCCTCCTGACCAAAAAAGGACCAAATGACTCCAGGTGACTGGGCCTGCCTGCAGGGGACATGGCTGGAAATAGACCTGCTACCTAGAAGCCAGCCCTGAGGTGCTAGGGACTGTAAGAGTGACCAGAAGGAACTTTCCCAGCAGTTGGGGAAAATCCAGGGCTAGCTATTTTTCCATTTCCAGATGACTGGAACAGGCTCATAAGTCTTCCCAGGAAGGTCACACCGTAGGCGAGCAAGAAAAGCAGGTTTGTCCCACTCAAACCTTTTTACTTCAGGACTGCAGAGTAAATGTATCTGGCCCTGCGGAGCTCTGGTCATCTACAGCTTCCAGCCATATACCGCTCGATGATTTTGACTTTGGAAAAAGTGACTAAGTCTGAAGGTAACATTTTTGACACAGGCGAATTGGCAAATCTATCCAACTGATGGCCCACACTCTGTAGTCACAATGTCTGGCTGTGTTTTACTTAGAGCTTTTGGCACCAAAACCTATGACTTCAGGGAGCTCAACAATGATGTATCTAACTCAGAAGGACTCTTGCTGGCCACAACCTGGGATCTTGATCTGCTGGAGGATTTTGACTTCCATCTCAGAGAGTAAGTCCAAAGGTAAACATTTGGATCATTATATGGAAGGGGCAAATCATAGAGTCACGGCATTGATGTATCATAAAAACCTGTAGTATCTCACCTCTATGCAGTGTGCGAATGCAAGACATGCAACTTGGACTTCTTCTCTTATCACCAGGAGAACTACCATGGCAAGCTAGATGTCCTCTCATGACAGTAGGAAGATACAGAAGTTTCCATTTCCCCTCCAAAAATTCTCTCAGCTATGATAAAGGAATTAAATGTACTTTTCACTTTTTGGAAATCAGTTAAACAGACACAACTGGGTATTGATGTCAAGCAGTAGATTCAGCAAATACCTGATCTAAGGACTCTGCAAAATCAGTTATTAATTTGGGAAGAAGACTTCTACATTCATAACACTTCGATTCAACACCAAGTAATGAACTAGTCCCGTGCTTCCACAGCAGCTGGCCAGTTAGTTCTGAGGAAGATGCACGATATTACCAATCATCAATTATGGTAGCCATGTATAAACCAGTTATCCATGCTCAGTATGTACATAAGCAACAGTCATGTGCAGCCCAATGGATAGAGTTCTTTAACCCTTACCAATTCCTACTCAGCCATGGACCATAAGCTCAATGGATTTCATTAGAAATTGTCTCCGTCAAATGGATATATTATATGACTGTTAGTAGAGGACTATTTCACCAAAACTGATCAGTTCATACCACTCAAGAAATTACCTGCAGCCGTGGAATTAGATGGACTATTCTTAATTTACATCTTTTGTTTGCATGGGCTGCCAGATATCATTATTGTGGACAGATGTACACAGTTTGCAGCTCAATTCTTGAAAAACATCATGAAAACAGTTAGTGCGATGCCTTTCAAGTCCACCAGTTATCACCAACAAACAGACAGACATGTAAAACACCTGAATTAGTCCAATGAACTGTACTAGAAGTGTTTCCTTATGAACCATCAGAATGCTTGGAGTAGATGAATTGTTCTTGTAGGGTTTGCCTACAACAATTTCCTGCATGCCTCCTTGAGGAGGTCCCCTTTGCCTTACACATATGGATACTACCCTCATATGGGTCAGGCTAGAATGACAACTTCAGTGGTCCCTTCAGTAACTTGTCTTCTGAAATGTATCCAGAGTCTCTAAGGAGCAACTTAGGAACACCTACTGAAAGCAAAGGTCCACTATAAACATCTTGAAGATATGATAGGAAAGCTGCACCAATCTTTCTGGAAGTTAACAATATGTGGTTGCCCGCTACACATCTGACAATCCCAGGATCTCAACCCATATACACACCTCAATTTGTAGGCACCTTTAAGATTAATGGTCACGTAGGACCCCTGCATTTCGATTGATACTACTACCACATTGGCACATTCATCCAGTGTTTAATGTCTCCAGGCTAATGAAAGCCTCCATAAACACCCCTAGCATTCCCCCCAGCCTTGGTCTTATTACATAGCTTACCTGAATATGAGATTGAAGCTATAATTGATTCCAGCATACACATATGTAACCGATTTCATGAAAGGTGTTGGAATGGGAAAATACAATGTCAATGAATACCATGATATGTTCAGGCTTTACAACGGCAATACCAATAAATGCAATGTCAAAGTATGCCATAAAATATGCCTGCACAACAATTTCAATACCCATAAATGCAATGACAATATAAGTCATAATCTATGCCCGCACAACAGTGCTGATACCAGCAGTAATGATGTTAATGCATGAATGACAACTTTGTTACCAGTAGAAACAATGTCGATGTACACCATGATCTAGGCATGCATAACTATGTCAATATCAGTAAAGACAATATCGATGTACGCTATGACAACTGTACTCAGAATGTTGAGAATGCCAGTGACTCCCATATTATTTTCAGACATTCCAAAGAACTCGTATCATTGCTGTTGGATTTACCCAAGGTGACCTCCCTATCAACCCTGAGTCAGAATTACATGGTCAGGCAGGTCCTGTGACCCATAACTACGCCTATCGAATGACAGGTCACAGATGGGGTATTGCGTAACCCAAAGACAAACAAGCACCCTGTGAAAACCCTGACTGATCTCACAGATAGATAGGTGCACCACAAACAGGTACGAGGAAATTGGCCCCAATAAAACACGTTTGGCCAAAGGCTTGCATTCCGCAAAAATACCTCAAAGCTAGATACCACATGTAGATATGAACACTTAGCCAATCAGGACACAACATGCACACCTCATGTAGTGATCATGCGCTCCTCATGTCGGACATCTGGACACATACACACTGGTCCACACTAGCTGTTTCCGAGTTTGAGAGCCATCTGTGTCCTTATCAGATGCCCAAACTTGTTGATTTTATGACTGGGATGCTTTTTCAAGAATGCAGAAATTGCTTTATTGTACCTCATGAGATGTATATAATGTCAGCCAAAGTTTGTACACCGAGAGACTTTCCTTAAATGCATTCTGTCTAAACTCTTTCGGCTGCTGCGTTTAATTAAACCAACTTGTTCCTGTTTTACTAAACGCCTCTTGTCTTTTCATTTCTTTATGGTAAATTTATATCTGAGCAACAAAGGGTTACAATATCTATGAAAGGTCCTGAAAATCTCCAGATTTTGTTTGTGCCCCTTATTTGGTACAAATGATGTACAATCACTATCAAAAAAAGGTTAAGCTGCCTATTACTGGGGTGGAGAGTTTCACAATGGAGAGGTACTGTCAGGATTCACACACCATTCAGACATTGAGTGACTCAGGGGCTGAAAATGCTTGGCTGTTGTGAAAGACAGGTCAGTTGAGATTGAGCTTACACAAGCATTAGACTGCACTGTATGGCTTTAGTAGACATCTTCACTTCTGGATTATCACAAGTTCTTCCACTGTAGATGTGAGAGACTGAGTACTTAGGAGCTTTTCAAACATGGTTCAGACACTTGGCAACATGCTCTTTAGATGCTGTGGCTTCTCTGCTTCGCATCAGTTGACTCCTGTTCAGACCATCCATGTATCTTTACTGTTTTTTCCCTTACTGACCCCTAGAATTTAGGGTTGTCCCTTGCTTCCCTTTGCAGTGTCCTTTTTGGTCTATGCCTTGCTTCCCTTTTGTTTCTCTCCTTACCAATTTGATTCCTTAGGCTCTGACCTGATGATCTTATGTGCTCTGAGGGCTCCCACCTGGTACTGTGGTCTGACTGGAGCTCATCACAACACCATCTACCTTTATAATGGGTAAGCATTGTTCTATCTTGTGGCATTACCTGCATGTTCTAGGTGGTACTATGTTATTTATTGTCCTATTTTACTTACTTACACGTCCTTCAAATTCCTCTGTTTCCTCTAATAGAAGTACTTGTAATTCTCCACTGAATGAGATGAATATACCTTGAGGCTCAATTGAGCCAATTCTCTCTTTACTCCTTTTCCCTGTTTTCCCCCACAGTACTTCCAATAGGCCTGTCATTTACCAGATACACTTGCACAGGGAATTAAGGACAGTGAGGATTTTGAGTGGGTCCGAAACACAGTATTTGACAAGATATATTGTTGAGCTCTGTGAGAAAGTTGATAAATAGTTGGGGTGAATCAGAGTCAACAACAAGCAATAATGACACTACTCATGTTAGGTCTGCTAAAGGTTTCAGTAATTTAAACATGAGCTCAACCCCAGTAGCCATGGCACAGAGCAGACAGGCTTAACCGAAGATGTGTGAAACCTTCAGAAGTACCAAAAGTTAAAAAGTTACAAATACAATACAATAAAACTTCCACTCCAATTCATAGCAATAGACATTATGTCAATGAACAAAATGAAACAATGCTACAAAAATTCAATAAGGGAAACCGGGGATATGATTATGAAACTTTCAATTACATTTTATAGCCAAAAAGCACAACCCCAATCTGGGGTCAACTGGTTGAGATACACCGGGAAAAAGGTAAGATTTGAGGTCTACCTTGATGGAGCACGGACCAGATACGAGGCCCAGGTATGCCCTAGCCAAACAGTTACCTTTGGACTTAGAGATGTTTCTGAAGGAATGGTGGTCATCGACTAGTCAAAAGCTGGGCAAGCTGCATCCGAGTCGTGGTTCAGCGACGGTGGGTTGCTGAATAATGGAGTCATGGTACAGCCATCAACAATGACAAGAAAGCTCTGAGCAGGAGAAATCTGGTGTTCATGCCCAGGATGGTCTCAACATCGATCTGCTTTGGCTCAGCGTCGCTCTTGGTGGAACCATCTACATTCTGAGTTAGAAACTTTTCTGAAAGTTCATGGCTTCGGCTCAACAGTGGTCCCAGTCTCCTGCCAGTTCTTAAGTGGAAAAGTTAACAAAAAGTTTCTAAGTCCCATCATTTGCAGTTTGCGAAGGATGAGTACACTCTAACACAAGCCTAGAGTTTCAGAGTCTCAGGAACAGCACTCACTCCAACAGAAGCCACCAGCAGAGTTCAGGGCAGGTCCAGTTGAAACTGCTCAGCTGGGCTCTTCAGGAAAGTGGATTTCTTGTAACTTTTTTGCACCTGTAGCTTAACAGGAGGTCATCCCACTGACCCCTGAGTCCTTAGAATCCTTCTTAGTTTTGGGTATAAGTGGGAGCAGGTTTAGCCCTTAGGGTTCTCCTCACAGGTCAGAATAGAAGCAGTCCATCTTCTGTCTTCCACAGGTCCAGCAGTGTTAGGAAGAGGATACTTCGTGCCACATTTATGCCCAGTGCCAGCCTATGGGTTGGGTGAACTCCTAGCCACTTCCCACACAAGGAGGTAAAAGTTCCCATGGGTGATCTTACCTATTTTTGTGCCACTTCCTGTGTGTTTTACTGGAAACTATCCCAACTTACCATTCACTACCTAAAAAAAAAAAGATGGCAGAATATTTCCCTGCTTGTGCAGAGCTTCTGTGCCCATACCAGAGGTGTAGTTAGGGAAATGAGGAAACCTTCTCCTGTGGCCTCTCAAAATCAGTTCTAAAGGGTGAGTGCTCTGCCACTGAGAGCGATGCCTGGCTGGCTTTCAGTACAATAGAGGGGGCAGGCCCAGGTGTGAGCTACATCTGCCAGTGACAGGGTAGGCATCCTTTGAAGTTAATTAAGTTCCTGGACAAAGCCCAGATGGCCATCATGTGAGCGGACTGTCAACTCCTCTCCCTTCATCTCAGCTCTGGGAGCCACTTCACTCCTAAACAATTGGCCATTCAACTCCTGGGTGACAGTAAACAGTGGCAGACAGGCACATTTGGCCCAGGCAGGAAATGACAACTTTCTAAAAGTGTTATTTTTAAAATAGTAATATAAAATCTAACTTGACCATTAAGTTGCATGCATTTTATGTTCCTAGAATAATTTTTCTAGCTACTCCCAAACTGAATGTAAGCATTATAAGGAATTATAATGTAACCCTATGCTATCCTAGACTTGCCGCAGTGCAAACATGACTTTGAAGGACATGTAAATCATATACACGTTCTACTTTTAAAAACCTTGCACAATGCCCTATGGGCATTTAAGACCTATCTTAGGGGTGACTCGTAAGTACTAAAAGAAAGGTTTATGCCTGGCAAAATGGCAGTATTAAAATTGCACACTCAGTCTGCAGGGGCAGGCCTGGAGACATGCTTTGAATTGTCACTTTAGTGTTGGCACAATATGTCCTGCAGCCCATTAGTGACAGCTAACTTAACTGCTTAGGGTGCACTTTTGTAACATATTCTAGAGACTTATAGGTACGTTAAATATGTCAATCAGGAGTATAGCCAATTTCTACATAATTAAGGAGTCAAAGCACATGAACTGGGGACTGATTAGCAGTGCCCCAATGTGTAGAGTCAAAAAACCATCAGCATCAGTTAAAAAAAAATGTGGATGATTATACCACAAAGAGGCTTTTTCTTCCACGTTCCCTCCTGTGGGTCACCAAGAGTTCGCATATTCATGTAGTCTGCAGTTATGTACCAGCTTACATTCTCAAAGAAGCCAACTCTAAACTACAGATTCCACTACATGGCGGAATCATAATCTTCATAGATATTTTACATTTAATGTTTGTTGGAGAACTAGAGGGCTAATCATTCCTCTTCATCACAACATTCCTGTAAACATGGTGTGAATTTGAAAAAAAGTGGTTAATTGAGAAATTTATGTCTAATTTTATAATGATAGTAAGAAGCATGTCCTTGTTCCAGACAATGGAATGCTTTCCAGATGATGGGAGATCTTTGTGGGATTAGAGAAAAGGTTTTCGATTGGAACATTACAAGCTCCATTGTAAACTTTGATTCCTGTAGCATGAAAATGGATTTGTGGCATGCTGATATTTGAAAATAATGTTTTTGTACATGTCAAGTCGTCGCATTACTTTATTCGATCCAAGTTCAAATAGATCATATAAGTACAAACATAGTAAAACACATCAATTTATAAAATGTATTAAAACAAAATTTCTGAGAGATAAAAACAGTTAATAAAGGGGGAGAAGTTAAAATTTAGCATTCATTTCAGACTATTTTTGCAGTCTTCTAGACTTTAAGGAGTGGCATAAAAAAGACTCAACACAATAACAGACAAAATGATCATGTAGCATTTGAAGGAAAAACAGGCCTGAGAGGCATTGTCTAAATTTATATTTACCCATAATCGGCAATATAAACCGTTTGCGATGCTCCAAATAAAATTTACAAAAGAAGAGAATGTGGAGATTCGATTGGGAGGGCACACCGTCACACGAGCATGGTGGCAGATTTAGGGCGGAAAAAATGCCCGATGGATGGCCCAGCATACAGGGGATGAGGTTTAGGCGAAAACTTAGAAGTGCAAATCTATGATGGTAGCTTGTTATAAACGATAAATATGAAAACAACCCCTTAGTTAAAACCGACTCCTCTAGATAGGATAATACCATATATTTTTTACTATTGATTTTATATGTTTCTTTGGCCCTTAAATTTAGAAAACGGCTTTTGATTGTATTTTTTGTAATATTCAGACAGTTGGCTGGAGATTCAAATATGGATTCTAAACCTATGGAGGTTAGAGTGCTTTTGACATAGGAGATTCACGGGATCCGATGTGCATGTTCCAAGGAAAGAGAATCTTTGTTAATCTGTTGAGTAAGGTTGACAGATTCCCTTCTCCATATAGAATGCCATAGGAGCATAAGAGCTAAGCCAACTTGGTCCGATATATAGGGGACGTCTAATCCAAGATGGCAGTTAAAGTTGGAACAGCTTTTAGGGAGGGCTACTAGTTTTTTCCAGAAAGTTTGAAGTGGGGCTGGGTTGGTATGCAAAAACAACAAAACGGTTGTGGCTTAAAATTCAACTGCACACTGTTTGTCCTAAGCGTCTAAGTAGTGCTCTCTCTTCAGGTCAACCATTATAGAACCTGAATTTAACAATATATGCAACTACACAAGTTGAGGAGCACAATACCATGAAATATGAAAATCCAACCACTTAGAATTATATAATGCTCAAGCATATTTCATACATCTTTTATAGACACTTGTTTTACATGTGAGACAGCAAAACCAGTACTTTCTATTTAAAATGAAAATGTTCATGTACTTGTTATTTCTTTTTTTGTCTTTATTCAAATGTCTTCAAGTGATTAGACAAGACAGGACGACACATCCAAAAAAACAGCCTACGCCTTTCGTCCCTATTCACACGGGACTTCTTCAGGACAAAATTCCAAACTGAGGTGATCCAAACTTCAAAGACCAGATAGGCTTAGATTCCTTCACAAAAAGGCCTACTCACGCATTCTCACTAAGATTTCCTCATATGTTAAAAACCGGCATAACCGTCTATTCTCTTTGCGTTCTCTTCTGAAATTTTCCCTCTCACACTGCTTTCACTATATATCCATAAGCAGTCAGTCCTTGTAATGCACGTGTTAGTGTCCGTCAGGCCTTAAATTCACAAGACCCCTTGCTGCGCAATTATGCGCTAAAGAAGGCGTACAATGCCCCCTCTTCTCCACAAGAATAAGCCGTTTAAAGCGCAGCGGCGCAAATAAATAAATAAACACAGCGTGTCACACGTTGAGCAATTAGGTACTAAATTAAAAAGTTTCTGTACCATAAATTGAGACTTAAAAGTTACCACTATACAATCCCCACTAAGGGGCCGATTCCGATTCGGGCCGGAAAACATACCGACCGACTCGGTACGGGAATTTAGTCCGACCGACTCGGACCGGCGCCGCACGACCCGGGTAGTACGATGAAATGCATGTGAAATCCGACAGACTCGGACGGAATACAAAACGACCGACCGAGCCGGACTGAAACAAGCCATCCGGCCGGGAAATCACCCGAAACGAACCGACCGACACGCACTCGGATTGAACCCGAACGAAACGTACCCGCGAACTCCGACCCGCGTAGTACGATGCTGTGCGTGCAAAACACGACCGACTCGCCCGGAGCCCAAGCAGTACGACCGACACGCATACAAAACCCAGCCGAAGCAACCCAATACAACGCTACCGACTCGTACGCCGCATATGAAACCTAGCTGACACACAGCGGGAACGAGTCGGACAAGATTGCACCAGACAACTGCAGCGTCCTACTCGGACACAAGAACGACTCCTACATGCACCAAAAACACCAAGGAATTTTTTTTTTTAAAAAGGGCCAAACAAGCAACCACTAAGCCAATAAATACAGGGAGGAAAAAGAAATGGAACAAGGACACACCTCCAACTCCACCTACATAAAGGCCACAAATCCCTACCATGATCCCTTGCAAATTCCACTGACCTGCCAGACAGAACCCCATCACACAGCAACCACAGACACACTCACAGCTCATACATCACACAAGCCACACACCATTACCACACCTACAAATAGCACCCTCACACACACCCAGCTAAACCTACACTCACCCCCCCACTTGCACACACACACACACATCAATCACCACCACCACCCATCACCATGCCCCCAAAGAAGAACCATAAGTTCCTAGATTGTGAATTGGAAGTCCTGGTAGACGAGATCCTCAGGGTAGAGCCACAGTTGTTTGGTACATTGGTACAACAGACCCCCATGTCGCAGAAAACCAAGATGTGGGCGAGGATTGTCGACAGGGTCAACGCACAATCACCATGTTTGCGCACAAAGGAAGACATCCAGAACAGGTGCGCAGGAGGGTCAGGGACCTACTCAAAAAGGACTACCTCCTCAGCCAGCACACCGGCAGTGGCCCTCCTGCAAAACCAGTATACCTCAGGCCCTGGGAGGAGAAGGTGCAGGCCATCCTACCACCAGTGAGCGTATACGGACTAACAGACATCCCAGAGCCTGGTGAGTACACAACTAATATACACAATATGGTGTGACAACACACACACACACATCACAGTCAAGGGGATAGGCAAACCATGCACACTTAGCAAATACACAGCAATCAAAAGATATCCATCCCAAGATGTGAATGCTAGTCAGACAAACACAATACCTGCCATCTCATAGTGATATGTAACTGTGTCGTGACATCTACAAACCTAACAACAAATACAGCAAGGCAGTGGCACAAATAGAACCAACAAATACTCCCAGATATTTACCCACCACTAGAACACCACCTCACAGGGAAGCTCACTGAAAGGAAGGAATTCTGTGTATGCTGGTCAAGTCAGTGTAGCCAATAGCATGATGGGAGTGGTAGTCACAGATATTGGTCACACCCACAATTGGCCCATCAACACCACTCTGAACCATGCTCACATCACAGGGAGTGGAAAACAACTGACAAGATGGCTGACACTGGCTACTGCTGTGGGGAGCACAAGGCCCTGCTGGGAACTGGGCACCAACAAACAACAGGACCACACTGTCAGCCATCTTGCCATTGCTGTCACACTCACACACACTGAAGTCCACTCAAAAGGAAGGAAGGATGGGCATGCTGGGAAGGGGGTGTAGGCAATAGCATGATGGGAGTGGTAGTCACAGATCAACATCTCACACCCACATGGCCGAGCAAGTTAGCACTGAAGCATGCACACCTCACAGGGAGTCAAAAGCCACTTCAAAGATGTCTGACACTGGCCACAGCTGTGGGGAGCACAAGGCCCTGCTGGGAACTGGGCACCAACAAACAACAGGACCACATTGTCAGCCATCTTGCCATTGCTGTCACACTCACACACAGTGAAGTCCACTCAAAAGGAAGGAAGTATGGGCACGCTGGGAAGGGGGTGTAGGCAATAGCAGGATGGGAGTTGTAGGCACAGATATTGGTCACACCCACAATTGGCCCATCAACACCACTCTGAACCATGCTCACATCACAGGGAGTGGAAAACAACTGACAAGATGGCTGACACTGGGTACTGCTGGGGGGAGCATAAGGCCCTGCTGGGAACTGTGCAACAACCAACAGCAGGACACCACTGACTGACATCCTGAAAGACAACTTGCACTCCCTGCAATGGAAGCACGTCCCATGGTGGGATATCTGGCTGGGTGGGAAGGAGGACTCACAGCACTGACCATAGGTACAAGCACCTCCCCTCACACACCCCCTCAACACTAACTCCACATAACCCACCTGGGAGAATGCAATGCCTCACATCCTAACTGAAGATCCCACAAAGAACCACCACCCTGGGTTATGCTGTGTGAAGCACAGGGACACTCTTGGGACTTGTAGCCAAACAACTGCCAGGACAACACTCCCAGCCATCCTGTCAGCACAGGCACCCCACCCCACAGGGAAGCAGAGTCAAAAGGAAGGAAGGATGGGTATGCTGGGAAGGGGGGTGGAGGCAATAGCATGATGGGAGTTGTGAGATGTTGGCCTGGCATATGCTGTCCACTATTTATAGTGGGCACCTTGCACCAGTCCAAACAACCCCTTATTGGAGATAGGTTAAAGACAACCTTTATTGAAAGCTATCCTAGTGGTAGCTATGGAGAGCAGCCTTCAGGCTTAGTCTTGAAGGAATATAAAGCAGCTTGTTTTACCAGTCTATAATCTCTTGAGTGACCAAATGAAAGAGGACCACACCAGGTATATATTCAAAATATATGTATTTATTGCTAAACACACCCCTCTAGTCTCTTTATGAGGCTAGAGTTCGAAGTACATAAGTTATAAGTTAGTTATCAACAGTAATAGCACAAATACACATTTGAGCCCTAGGGGCGTACCAAACCATATACCAATAAAGTGGTATAAGAACCACGACTGAGCTAGACACAAGGCCTAGAGCCTGTAGAAGTGCTTGGACCACAAGGAACCACCCAAGGTAGTGACACAGGGGACCCACGGGAGACGCGTGCAGTGTGAGAACACAGCCACGAATCGCCGTTGACTTATATGGGGAAAGTCGCGGTTGGAATTTTAAAGAAAAGGGACACTTAGAGGAGGACTTGGAGCAAACCCCTTTAGAACTGGGTTTTTCTAGAGTCTATACCCACGGGAGCACCGGAGTACTCGAGTTACCTCACCCAGGGAAGCCGGGTGCATAGGTGTCTTTCGGGGTCGGGTTTCGTCGTCGTTTTCAATGGCGATCTGCTGCAAAGTGCTGCTGGCGACCAAGTCGAAAGTGTTCGGGTGGATCCAAAGGTGGATCGAAGATCTGAAGAACCTGAAAGCAGAAGGGACAGAGTCTGGGTCACTAGCCAGTGACCAGGAAGGCGATGAGCAGATGCCCACCGATGTCGAGTGCTTCAGGTAGGTTGACAGTCGTCTTGACTCTTCAGCCACGAGGTCCAGGAGGCGTCGACGACAACCAGGAGCTGGATTCGAGCTGTCCCATGACGTCTGTCAATTGCAGGGGTATCGGCGACCAGATTGGACCCAACAAGCCTTGGCAACGGCAAGTCTCGTGGAAATAGAAGAAGGACGGTGGTGCAGACCAGCAAGGTCTGAGAGACTCACCCAGCAAAGGTAAGTCAGGGCATGCCTGGAGCAACCAGGGAGCCCAAGTAAAAGAAGATTGGCCTTCGGGAGGGCCTACTAGCCAACGGACTAGCGACCGCGAAGGAGCCTCGAGTGGACACACTTGGAGCTGGCTCACAGGACACTCGTGGAGTGGAAACCAGTGATCTTCGGTGCAGTCGGTGCTGGAGGCTGGGGTTACTCGGAGCCCAAAGCACAGCTTCGTGGGAGACCCAGAAGAGGATGCACTTGCAAATGTGCTTGGTGTCCAGGGGTCACAGTTCCACGTTACCCACGACAGCTACGGGCCTCAGCTTTGCTGGGGACTCAGGGCAGCATCGGGAAGTCTGGAAATCTACCTCCTGTGATGCAAAGACTTCGGCGTCCGGCGGGAGCTTCAGTGATGCAGACCGGACAATTGCTTCGTTGGTGCCTGCCAAGCAGGGGAGTCACTCCTTGACCCCAAGGGAGATTCTTCAGTCCTCTAATCTTACAGTAGAGCGTCGAAGGTCCAGGATTCTGTGTCAGAGTTTCGTCCAGGTAAATCTAAAGTCCTAAGGACTGGGGTCCCATACTTATACCAAGTTAGGGGTTGGACATACTCTGGGGACCCACCTATGGGAGGGTCAGGGCAGAGGGGTGGTTACACCCCTTTCCCTTTGTCCAGTTTCACGCCAGAGCAGGGGCTGGAAGCCCCTGAGCCGGTTTGAACTGGGGTATGCACAGGGACACCAAATGTGCCCCAGTGCAGGACTTCAAAGCACCAGAGAGTGCTCCCGCCCAGCCCCAATACACACTATCCTGTCTGGGGAGGTGGTTACACCTCCCTGGGACAGGAAACCTATTGTCCAGGCCTCCCCTGCCGGAGTTTCGGTCAGCAGCAGGAGGCCAGACTCGTGTCTGTGGCAGCGGCATCCATTTTGTGATGCCAGGGCTTGGAAAGAAGTTACCGGGCAGGCCGGTGTGTACATGTCTCTACCTCTAGAAGGGTGGAATGCTACCCCCGCTGCCAGAACTGGCGGGGGGTAGTATTCCAAGATGTTTGACACCAAACACGACATGTTTCCGTGCAGCCATCCCAAAGTTAGCATTTAACGCAAGGTTATAATGCGCTTAAGAGTATATGGTCAGGCTGCACTACAAACAGCATCAGAGAAGGGTCTCCGAACGCTGCAGAGGGGCTCTGCTCATGCAGGGCACCCTCTCACATAGGAACCAAGCACTCTGCCTTCAGGATTGACAAGGCCTGCCATAGGAGTGACTTATAGGTTTATATGTGTGTATGTATGTAGTGATATAGGTAACCTATATCACTGTAAGGAGTGCATGCACCACCTTACCCAGGCTGCAGTAGCAGACCTGTGGTGTCCTTTTGGTTGGCCTTCCAGGGGTGGCACAATACATGCTTCAGCCCCTGGCAGGCCTCTGAGGTACCTATGCCCTGGGTACATAGTATACCATATACTAGGGACTTACAAGGGCACTCCAGATTCCAATCAGAGATGTGCCTAAGGCACATGGAAACCTTTTAGAGAGGAAGCAGCTAGGCTGGGGTTCTGATTAGCAGGGCCCCAGCCAGACTAAAGTCGAAAAACAGTGAAGCATCAGCAAAAAGTGGGGGTACCCATGTGAAGCAGATCCTACTCTCCTACACAACACCCCCCAAACGTAGGGACATTAAACTAACCTTGCCCAGTTAAGTCTTCATGTTCTAAGTGGAAGTACCTAGAGAGTCCATCTGCATTGGCATGGTTACTCCCAGGTCTATGTTCCACTGTGAAGTCCATCCCCTGTAGGGAAATGGACCACCTAAGCAGTTTGGGGTTTTCACCCTTCATTTGTTTTAGCCATAAGAGGGGCTTATGGTCTGTTTGAACAAGGAAGTGAGTACCAAACAAGTATGGCCTCAACTTCTTCAGAGCCCAGACCACAGCAAAGGCCTCCCTCTCAATGGCTGACCAACGTTTCTCTCTAGGGGTCAGCCTTCTGCTAATAAAAGCTACTGGCTGATCCTGACCTTCATCATTCAATTGTGACAGTACAGCCCCTACCCCCAACTCAGATGCATCTGTTTGGACAATGAACTTCTTGGAGTAATCAGGACTCTGTAGAATGGGAGCAGTGCACATGGCCTGCTTTAGGTCATCAAATGCCTTTTGACAGCTAACTGTCCACTGAACCTTGTTGGGCATTCTCTTGGAAGTTAAGTCATTCAGGGGTGTCACTATTGATCCATACCCCTTGACAAATCTCCTATAGTACCCAGTCAGGCCTAAAAGGCTCTCACCTGAGTCTGGGTAGTTGGAGCAGTCCAGTCCATGATGGTCTGGATCTTGCTCTGCAAGGGTTGAACCTGGCCTCCACCCACAAGGTGGCCCATGTACACAACCTGACTCTGCCCTATCTGGCCCTTGGTGGCCTTGATAGTCAGGCCTGCTTTCTGCAGGGCCTGTAAAACATTTCTGAGGTGGACCAGGTGATCCTCCCAGGTGGAGCTAAAGACAGCAATATCATCTAGATATGCTGCACTATAGGCTTCCAGACCTGTAAGGTCTGTATTCACCAACCTCTGAAAAGTGGCAGGTGCATTCTTCAGACAAAAAGGGCATCACCACAAATTGATAATGCCCACTAGGGGTTGAGAATGCTGTCTTTGGCTTTGCATCATCAGCTAGTCTGATCTGCCAGTAGCCAGCTGTCAGGTCAAATGTGCTTAGATACTTGGCTGATGCCAAAGTGTCTATTAGCTCATCTGCCCTAGGTATTGGATGGGCATCAGTCCTAGTGACTGCATTGAGACCCCTGTAGTCCACACAAAACCTCATCTCTCTTTTCCCACCATTGGTGTGAGGTTTTGGCACAAGGACCACTGGACTAGCCCAAGGGCTATCTGAGGGTTCAATAACTCCCAAATCCAACATCTTCTGGACTTCTGTCCTGATACAGTCCCTGACATGGTCAGGTTGCCTATAAATCTTATTTTTAATAGGCAGACTGTCCCCTGTGTCCACTTCATGAGTGCACCAGGTGGTCTGACTGGGTGTCAGTGAGAATATGTGCCTGAACTGATTGAGCACCTGTCTGCAATCAGTTTGCTGCTGGGCAGTGAGGCTGCCTGCCAAGGCTACACCATCCACTGACCCATCATCAGGGTTCTGTGAGAGCAGGTCAGGGAGTGGGTCACTCTCTTCCTCCTGTCCCTCATCAGTAGCCATGAGCAAGCCCATGTCTGCCCTGTCCACATATGGTTTTAACCTGTTGACATGGAGAACCCTGTGGGGACTCCTGGGTGTTCTTAGGTCCACTAAATAGGTAACCTCACCCTTCTGTTCAACAATGGTATGGGGTCCACTCCATTTGTCTTGGAGAGCTGCTGGGGCCACTGGCTCCAGCACCCACACCTTCTGTCCTGGCTGGTAAACAGTCAGTACAGCCTTTTGGTCATGCCAGGCTTTTTGAAGTTCCTGGCTAGCCTCAAGGTTTTTAGTTGCCTTTTTCATGTACTCAGCCATCCTGGAGCGGAGACCAAGTACATAGTCCACTATGTCTTGCTTTGGGGGCTTGAGAGGTAACTCCCATCCTTCCTTTACCAAGCACAATGGACCCCTGACAGGGTGACCAAACAAAAGTTCAAAAGGGCTGTAGCCAACCCCCTTTTGAGGCACCTCCCTGTATGCAAATAAAAGGCAGGGCAAGAGTATGTCCCATCTTCGCCTAAGCTTCTCTGGGAGCCCTTTAATCATGCCCTTCAAGGTTTTGTTGAATCCCTCAACTAAACCATTGCATTGTGGGTGATAGGGTGTGGTGAACTTGTAAGTCACTCCACACTCCTTCCACATTGCTTTCAAGTATCCAAACATAAAGTTAGCACCCCTGTCTGATACAACCTCCTTAGGGAAGCCCACTCTTGAGAAAATTCCCAGGAGGGCTCTTGCCACCACAGGTGCTGTAGTGGTCCTAAGGGGAATAGCCTTTGGGTACCTGGTGGCATGATCCACTACCACCAGGATAAACCTGTGCCCAGATGCTGTTTGGTGATCCATGAGACCAACAATGTCAATCCCCACCCTTTCAAAGGGAACCCCCACCACAGGTAGTGGTATCAGGGGGGCCTTTGTAGTGCCACCTGCCTTGCCACTGGCCTGGCAGGTTACACAGGAGCGACAAAACTCCTTAGTGTCTTCAGACATGTGGGGCCAGTGAAAGTGAGGGACAATTATGTCCCAAGTCTTGTTCTGGCCCAGGTGACCTGCTAAGGGAATGTCATGGGCTAGGGTCAATAGGAAGCCCCTGAACTTCAGAGGTATAACCAACCTCCTGGTGGCACCAGGCTTGGGGTCTCTACTCTCTGAGTACAAGAGTCCATCATCCCAATACACTGTATGGGGACCACTAGCTTTCCCAGCAGCCCCAGCAGCAGCTTGCTGTCTGAGGGGTTCAAGAGAGGGGCAGCTCTGCTGCTCCTGGCTCAGATCTGCCCTGGAAGGGCCCCCTGTCCCCAAGAACTCAACCTGGTCAGGTTCAAGCTCCTCTGGGACAGTTCCTTCCTCAGGACTGAGATCATCCCCCTCAAGAGACTGATCTTCCTTCTGAGCCAAGGGGGAAGGCACTGCCTTTACCCTACTACTCCTCTTCTTGGAGGGCACTTGGTCCATTATTCCAGAATCCAAGGCCTGTTCAGTGTTAGACATTTTGGCTTGTGACCTGGTCACAGCAAACACATCTGCAGGGATGCCCAGCATTTCTGCATGGGTCCTGAGCTCCACTTCTGCCCAAGCTGAAGTTTCTAGATCATTGCCAAGCAAGCATTCAACTGGTAGGTCTGCACTTACCACAACCTTCTTAAGGCCAGTTACCCCTCCCCAGGAGAAGTTAACAACTGCCAGAGTATGGTCTGTTCTGACATTGCTAGCAGTGGTCACTTGGTACATTTCACCAAGTATAATCTGCCCAGGATCCACAAGGTCTTGTGTCACCATGGTGACACTTGCCCCTGTGTCCCTAAATGCCAAAGCCTCTTTTCCATTGATTAAGGGCTGTTGCCTGTACTTGCCCAGATTACTGGGACTCACAGAGGAGGTCACATCCATGCCTCCATCACAGACTAGGACAGCCTGAGTGAGTTCTCTGACTAGGTCAGAGCTCATCTCCTTACCCAGTGTCAACCCTACTAAACCCTTGGCTTGTGTAGTCCCACCACCAACTGTAACTGCACTAGGGGGAGCAGGTGCCTTAGGGGCATTGGTGGGGGCTGGAGTAGAGTCTTTGGACTTGGTGCAATCACTGGTCCAGTGGGTCTTTTGCTTACAGACCTTGCACCATGGTTTCTTTTGGCCTTTTCCCTTGTTAGACTGTGAATCCCCACCTGAAGAAGATTTTTGGGGGCCTTGTGAAGACTTCTGGTCTTTACCCTTCTCCCCACCCTTATCAGAGTTTTTAGAATCTTGCTTCTTAGGGTCACCACCTTGGTTCTGTACCTTCTGCCTCACCCTGGTTCTGACCCATTTGTCTGCCTTCTTTCCCAATTTTGGGGAGAGGTCAGATCAGAGTCCACCAGGTGCTGATGCAACAGCTGATTTTGACAATTATTAAGAATCTGCTCCCTCATGATAAGATTGTACAATCCTGTGAAGTCACATACCTTACTGCCCAATAACCAACCTTCCAGAGCCTTGGCAGAACAATCAACAAAGTCCACCCAGTCTTGAGTCTGTGCTTTTTGGGTATCTCTGAACTTTAACCTGTATTGTTCAGTGGTTAGGCCAAACCCATCAATCAGAGCACTCTTCAAGACTGTGTAATTATCAGCATCCTCCTCTCTAACAGTGAGGAGCTTATCTCTAACTTTGTCTGCAAAGGAGAGCCACAATATTGCTGCCCACTGCTCCTGAGGGACCCTCTGTACTTTACAGGCCCTCTCCAGTGCAGTTATCCATTTGTGGATGTCATCCCCACTCTGGTAGGGAGGGACAATCTTGCTCAGGTTTCTATGGTCAAAAGACCTTTCCCTATCTCTGGGGAAATTGCTGCCACCATGGGACTCTAGTCCCATCTTTTTTCTCTCTTTGTAGAGATCTAGGGACTCCCTGTCTAAAGCCAACTGCTGTTTTCTGAGCTCAAGCTGGGCTTGCTCATACTGAATCAGTCTCTTTCTCCTCTCATGAGAGGATTCTCTCCTATGAGAAGAGACAGAGGTCCCTATTGAGGTGTCAGAGTGGTTAGACTCCTGAGAAGGAGATCTATCCCTTCTTGGCACACTCTCAACTCTTCCTGGGGGGACAAAGGTGAGGTCATCCTGATCCTCCTCTTCATCCACAGGAATAGCTGGGTTTTCCAGGGCAAGGTCATTGTCACCTTCCTGGCCAGTTTCAGAGGGGGGGGCTGGGTTTCTTCACCCTGACCCCTTCCTCCTGTTCTGCCCCACCCTCTCTGCCTACCCCTTCAGACCCTAGGGGCCTGCTGAGATCATCATCTAGTAGCACCTCTCTGAGGTGTTGGGTGCTGGCACTTTTGCCTGCCTTCAGCTTCCTAGTATTGCATAATGCTCTCAATTCCAAGAATGGGAGTTTATCATACTTGGAGGGAAGAAGCCCACTGGCTTCTGGCAAGGACTCACTGGGTCCTGGCTTTGAAGACATTACTAGTGAGGTGTGGTGTATGCACTACCTACTCTAGTGTGGCCTACTAAACTCTCTTGAGTTGTAGAAAGGGTGTGCTATCTCTTAACACACAACTCTAAGTTCAGTAGAACGTACTGTATACTAAGCTTGATTTATATGTACCTTAGGTACCCTTAGTGGTTTTCAGTTGATCAATTCAATTGAGATTATCTGGTAAAACAATAGCAAGCTGGAATCCCACACGCTGCACACCAATGTGAGATGTTGGCGTGGCATATGCTGTCCACTATTTATAGTGGGCACCTTGCACCAGTCCAAACAACCCCTTATTGGAGATAGGTTAAAGACAACCTTTATTGAAAGCTATCCTAGTGGTAGCTATGGAGAGCAGCCTTCAGGCTAAGTCTTGAAGGAATGTAAAGCAGCTTGTTTTACCAGTCTATAATCTCTTGAGTGACCAAATAAAAGAGGACCACACCAGGTATATATTCAAAATATATGTATTTATTGCTAAACACACCCCTCTTGTCTCTTTATGAGGCTAGAGTTTGAAGTACATAAGTTATAAGTTAGTTATCAACAGTAATAGCACAAATACACGTTTAAGCCCTAGGGGCGTACCAAACCATATACCAATAAAGTGGTATAAGAACCACGACTGAGCTAGACACAAGGCCTAGAGCCTGTAGAAGTGCTTGGATCACAAGGAACCACCCAAGGTAGTGACACAGGGGACCCACGGGGGACGCGTGCAGTGTGAGAACACAGCCGCGAATCGCCGTTGACTTCTAAGGGGAAAGTCGCGGTTGGAATTTTAAAGAAAAGGGACACTTAGAGGAGGACTTTGAGCAAACCCCTTTAGAACTGGGTTGTTCTAGAGTCTATACCCACGGGAGCACCGGAGTACTCGAGTTACCTCACCCAGGGAAGCCGGGTGCATAGGTGTCTTTCGGGGTCGGGTTTCGTCATCGTTTTCAATGGCGATCTGCTGCAAAGTGCTGCTGGCGGCCAAGTCGAAAGTGTTCTGGTGGATCCAAAGGTGGATCGAAGATCTGAAGAACCTGAAAGCAGAGGGGACAGAGTCTGGGTCACTAGCCAGTGACCAGGAAGGCGATGAGCAGATGCCCACCGATGTCGAGTGCTTCAGGTAGGTTGACAGTCATCTTGACTCTTCAGCCACGAGGTCCAGGAGGCGTCGACGACAACCAGGAGCTGGATTCGAGCTGTCCCACAATGTCTGTCGATTGCAGGTGTGTCGGCGACCAGATTGGACCCAAAAAGCCTTGGCAACGGCAAGTCTCGTGGAAATAGAAGAAGGACGGTGGTGCAGACCAGCAAGGTCTGAGGGTCTCACCCAGCAAGGGTAAGTCAGGGCACGCCTGGAGCAACCAGGGAGCCCAAGCAGAAGAAGATTGGCCTTCGGGAGGGCCTACTAGCCAACGGACTAGTGACTGCGAAGGAGCCTCGAGTGGACGCACTTGGAGCTGGCTCACAGGACACTCGTGGAGTGGAGGCCAGTGATCTTTGGTGCAGTCGGTGCTGGAGGCTGGGGCTACTCGGAGCCCAAAGCACAACTTCGTGTGAGACCCAGAAGAGGATGCACTTGCAAATGTGCTCGGTGACCAGGGGTCACGGTTCCACGTTACCCACGAAAGCTACGGGCCTCAGCTTTGCTGGGGACTCAGGGCAGCTTCGGGGAAGTCTGGAAATCCACCTCTGGTGATGCAAAGACTTCGGCGTCCAGCGGGAGCTTCAGCGATGCAGACCTGACAATTGCTTCGTTGGTGCCTGCCAAGCAGGGGAGTCACTCCTTAACCCCAAGGGAGATTCTTCAGTCCTCTAATCTTACAGTAGAGCATCGAAGGTCCAGGATTCTGTGTCAGAGTTTCGTCCAGGTAAATCTAAAGTCCTAAGGACTGGGGTCCCATACTTATACCAAGTTAGGGGGTTGGACATACTCTGGGGACCCACCTATGGTAGGGTCAGGGCAGAGGGGTGGTTACACCCCTTTCCCTTTGTCCAATTTCACGCCAGAGCAGGGGCTGGAAGCCCCTGAGCCGGTTTGAACTGGGGTATGCACAGGGACACCAAATGTGCCCCCAGCGCAGGACTTCAAAGCACCAGAGAGTGCTCCCGCCCAGCCCCAATACAGACTATCCTGTCTGGGGAGGTGGTTACACCTCCCTGGGACAGGAAACCTATTGTCCAGGCCTCCCCTGCCAGAGTTTCGGTCAGCAGCAGGAGGCCAGACTCGTGTCTGTGGCAGCGGCATCCATTTTGTGATGCCAGGGCTTGGAAAGAAGTTACCGGGCAGGCCGGTGTGTACATGTCTCTCCCTCTAGAAGGGTGGAATGCTACCCTGCCGCCAGAACTGGCGGAGGGGTAGTATTCCAAGATGTTTGACACCAAACACAACATGTTTCCGTGCAGCCATCCCAAAGTTAGCATTTAACGCGAGGTTATAATGCGCTTAAGAGTATATGGTCAGGCTGCACTACAAACAGCATCAGAGAAGGGTCTCCGAACGCTGAAGAGGGGCTCTGCTCATGCAGGGGCACCCTCTCACATAGGAACCAAGCACTCTGCCTTCAGGATTGACAAGGCCTGCCATAGGAGTGACTTATAGGTTTATATGTGTGTATGTATGTAGTGATATAGGTAACCTATATCACTGTAAGGGGTGCATGCACCACCTTACCCAGGCTGCAGTAGCAGACCTGTGGTGTCCTTTTGGTTGGCCTTCCAGGGGTGGCACAATACATGCTTCAGCCCCTGGCAGGCCTCTGAGGTACCTATGCCCTGGGTACATAGTATACCATATACTAGGGACTTACAAGGGCACTCCAGATTCCAATCAGAGATGTGCCTAAGGCACATGGAAACCTTTTTAGAGAGGAAGCAGCTAGGCTGGGGTTCTGATTAGCAGGGCCCCAGCCAGACTAAAGTCGAAAAACAGTGAAGCATCAGCAAAAAGTGGGGGTACCCATGTGAAGCAGATCCTACTCTCCTACAGGAGTTGTAGGCACAGATATTGCTCACCCTCACAATTGGCCCATCAACACCACTCTCAACCATGCTCACATCACAGGGAGTGGAAAAGGACTCACAAGATGGCTGACACTGGGTACTGCTGGGGGGAGCACAAGGCCCTGCTGGGAACTGTGCAACAACCAACAGCAGGACACCACTGACTGACATCCTGAAAGACAACTTGCACTCCCTGCAATGGAAGCACGTCCCATGGTGGGATATCTGGCTGGGTGGGAAGGAGGACTCACAGCACTGACCATAGTTACAAGCACCTCCCCTCACACACCCCTCAACACTAACTCCACATAACCCACCTGGGAGAATGCAATGCCTCACATCCTAACTGAAGATCCCACAAAGAACCACCACCCTGGGTTATGCTGTGTGAAGCACAGGGACACTCTTGGGACTTGTAGCCAAACAACTGCCAGGACAACACTCCCAGCCATCCTGTCAGCACAGGCACCCCACCCCACAGGGAAGCAGAGTCAAAAGGAAGGAAGGATGGGTATGCTGGGAAGGGGGTGGAGGCAATAGCATGATGGGAGTTGTAGGCACAGATATTGCTCACCCTCACAATTGGTCCATCAACACCACTCTCAACCATGCTCACATCACAGGGAGTGGAAAAGGACTCACAAGATGGCTGACACTGGGTACTGCTGGGGGAGCACAAGGCCCTGCTGGGAACTGTGCAACAACCAACAGCAGGACACCACTGACTGACATCCTGAAAGACAACTTGCACTCCCTGCAATGGAAGCACGCTTCATGGTGGGATAACTGGGCTGGGGGAGAAGGAGGCCTGGATGGCAACCAAATACCACCAATGCTGGTCATGCACACACCTCAACATTCACATTGACATGCCACAGGTTGGCAGGACAATGTGCTACACCAATATCACTCTCTGACTGTCACAATTTAGGAGAATGCATTGTCCTGGCCCACATCCAGAGGTACAGTCACAACTGTCAGGTGTTTGAACAATTGATGCCAGTAGAAACATAACATACAATCTGTGTCTCTCCCCAAAACAGGTGATGATGGGGACACAGCAGCAGACGAGGAGGAGTCCCTGTCCCAGGCTCCGGGGAACACTGAGCTCACTGGTGTGGATCTGCCACTGCACTCCTCGGATGGCGAAGAACCAGCTGGACCCTCCGGTGTGAGTCATCATGCAGCACCAGCAGGACCAACATCTGCACCCCCTGCATCCACCCCTCCAACAACTGCCAACACACAGGCCACCCTTGCCAACACGGACAGACCAAGGACCACAGATGACAACAGCGCAGGGACCCAGGCCCAAACTGGAGCTGGTGACAACGAGCCCAGGAACAACACCCAAGTGGGCCCACGGTCACCTGTGTGTGCCACCGCAGGTCCTGCACGTGTCGCCAGGGGTGGTGGGAGGGGTGGTAGACATAGGTCGCTCTTTGCAGAGGGGTCTGGACTGCATGATGACCCACAACTGGCATGCATCGCGGATGCGTACCAGACTAGCACCTGAGAGGTCAGCCAGGTAGTGGGGATCCTCAAGGACATTCAACAGCAGCAGGCTGCCCATCATGCCCGCTTGGACTCCCACATGTCCCGTGTCGACACACACATGTCACATGTCGAGACACACATGTCACGTGTTGAGACACACATGTCTGGCATGGAGTCCAAGTGGGACACATTGGAACAACTGACAGCGGTGCATAGGGACATACTGACATGCCTCCGCCAGATCAGCACCAACATGGCCTCACCTCCCTGTGTGCCCACAACAACTGCTGCTGAAACAACTGCAAATGCCACAGGGAGGGAGGAGGACTCTAGCAGAGAGTCCCCTGCACCGCCGCAGCCTGCACCTGAGGGTCCCCCCCCAAGAAGAGGGGCCGTCCGAGGAGGCCAAACTGAGAGGCCGATGGCCATCTACATCCCCCAGGAAGCCAACACCTGTTCTGGAACTTTTCCTCTGTGTGGAAACTGCACACCCTGTCGAAGCCAACCCAACTCTCCCACAGGACATGGGGAGCTCTAGTTGGCCAAATTTATCAGATGACTGTGGACTTTACTCTGGACATTTCAGCTACCAAGACTTCCAATACACATGGGAACTTTGGATTCCAATTTCTATGTACAGCACCCACCATCCTGTGCACCATCCTCACACCTGTATGTAAATAAACTCACCAATACACCATATCTGCCTCTGTTGTGATTCCAACGTGGTTTTTGTCATGTAGATGGTGATCTGCTAAATGACACTGTGCATGCTAACTGCTACAGCAAGTCCAACACCGTCATGTCAGTCATGGCGACGTGACACATATGAGGGAGACACACCACTAGGGCCACACAACACATACACACCAGGGCCATCAGACTCATCACCTATACTGATGTTGCAACGAAATACAGTGGAATGCACAGACACGCCACCTATTCACAGTCACTGTCAACTAGACTACAGGTGCAGTAAGCAAATGTCAGTCAGATGTGTGACTACAGACAACGCACATCCCAAAGTGAAGCACAGGTTTATTACACATTTGCAACATGTTGTTTCCACTACAAATGCAAGCTAATCCAACCTGGCTGTGGCCACAAAGTCAAAAAGTGCAGAAGATAGAAAGTCCAGGGGTGTGTGGCACATCACCTGTAGGGAAACAACTGCTTCCACCTTGGAAGTTGAATCATGGATTCGGGGGTTCCAAGTTGATCAGACAACTCCAGCAGCACCCTGTGAAGGACAGACATGACACACAGTCAAAACCACTGAAGAACATCACAGAACGGCAATACTCATGTCTAATACATGTCACAAGATAACTACACAAAACCAAGTTAGCATGTCAACACTGTTGGGCAGTACAGACCACCTGCAAGGACACATCGCTGCACGCATCCAGTCAAGTAGCACATGGCCACACTCAAACAGCACCAGAGCACCACACACACATATCATGCAAACTCAAATCATTGACATTACAACCCTCTGGAGACTCACATTCAGCTGAAGAAGTTGGTGATGAGCTGTGTGCGGACATCACCATCATCATCATCATCATCTTCACTGGCATCGTGACCCAGGCCAGGATCTTCCACAGGTGTCGGACGTTGGTCATCGTCATCCAGGATGAGAGGCAACTCCTTCCGCACTGCCAGGTTGTGTAGCATGCAGCAGACGATGACAATCTTGCACACCTTTGCTGGGGATTATGGGAGGGCCCCTCCGGTCTTGTCCAGGCAGCAGAAGCGGCTCTTCAGGAGACCAAAGGTCTGCTCAATCACCCTCCTCGTCCGACCATGTGCCTCATTGTAGCGCATCTGGGCTGGTGTCACAGGGTTCCTGAGGGGTGTCAGCAACCACGGCATGTTGGGGTATCCCGAGTCACCTACAGACAGACAATTGCACATTAGCCGATTTGAAAATGTGTGCGGAAAACAACATAGCAGAACACACACAATGGTACAAAGTCAGTACACACCAACAAGCCAGGCACGCTGGTTCGGCATCTGTGACATCATCCTCGGGATGCGACTACTCCTCATCACGTAGGCATCGTGTGCCGAACCGGGGAAACGGGCACACACATGTGAGATGGTCATATCTGCAAGACATACCACCAGAGCATTGATCGAATGGTAATGTTTACGGTTCCGGTATGCCTGCTCATGTGCCTGTGGTGGTATCAAAGCCACATGTGTCCCATCAATGGAGCCAATTACATGTGGCATCCTCCCCAGGGCATAGAAGTCACTCTTGACGTCAGTGAGTCGTTGACGTGTTGCGAAATAGATGTACTGGTTGAGGTATCTCAACATTGCCCCCAAAACATCGCGTAGCACACGGCTGAACATAGTCTGTGACATCCCACCAGTAGTTGCCACAGTGTGTTGAAAGGTACAGGTGGCAAAGAAGTGTAGGGCTGCCATCACCTTCACCTTGGGGGTCAGCACTGTAGGATACGGCCGGCCAGGCTGCAAATGTGGGTCCAACTGCACTGCCAAATCCTCAATCAGCTGCCTGGTGAAGCGGTACCGTCGGATGCTGTCAGGTTCCACCATCGTTGGCAGGTCTGGGAATGGTCGATGGACAGCAGGAGCCCTGCAGTGCATAGGTGAAGAAAGCAAGATTGTCAGTCACCCCACCTATGTACCGTTCACCATACTCAATTTCACATGATACATCATTAACAAACACAAGTACTTGATGTGTGTGTCGTTCCGTTTGGACATATATGGCACCTACATGGACATTATCTAACATCTCTGTTCAACAAGTGTTGACAACAGGTTCCAGGGTGTGCTATGGGACACCATTAGGCTGTGTCACAGTACCCATTAACTGCTCTCACGTTCCACACACATACCACAGTGACATGTCTGGACAGATGCTCCACAGGCATCACAGCTCATTGACAGGTAGATTCCCAGGGACCCTGTCTTGCCACATGGTCACTGGCATGACATGGCGTATCATGTACACGTCAGAAAAACAAACATGACACCCACAGGTAGTGGCCACTGTAGCCTCTGCAGGACAGACATGGACGTCTGTGACACACACACACACACCATCAAAGTTCATGCACAAACCACCTGGATGTGGAGACTGTCTCCCATTGTGCACATGGAGTCAGAGACATGTGATACACAACATGCACACAGACGGTGGAGGGACATCACTATTGTTGGAATGGGCCACCCTGTGACGTACATGCCTTCCCACATGTGAGCCTGGGGGTATGTGACATGTCATACACATACACAACCTGGAAATGTGACCATGACACATGCTCAGAAATGAAAAGTTGCACACAACAGTGGTCAGGTGCACAACACACAAAGGACCCTGTCCCCATGAACACGTGCACAGCCTGGGTGTGTCTGCCCCCAAGTGCCACCCCAAAATCCACATGTTCACCCCCATACACAGATAAGGTTATGCTGCCACACATGCCTTATATACAGTGTGGACTGGGTGTGGTGTTGTAGGTGTGCCCCTGAGTCCCTGGAAAGTAAATGTGGCTGGCATAGGTTCACCAGTGACCAGCATGGTGACATATGCGTGTGACCTGTCCAGGGACGCGTTGTAGAGCAATGGACTGATCGGAGTGCCAGGTCGGCCCATTGCATTGTATGTGAGCAGGTACGCGTTCTATGCCTGGTACGCGTTGTACAGCAATGGACCGATCGGTGTGCCCGGTCGGCCCATTGCATTGTATGTGAGCGGGTATGTGTTGTAGAGCAATGGACCGATCGGTGTGCCCGGTCGGCCCATTGCATTGTATGTGAGCGGGTACGCGTTGTATGCCTGGTACGCGTTGTAGAGGAATGGACTGATCGGTGTGCCCGGCCGGCCCATTGCATTGTATGTGAGCGGGTACGCGTTGTAGAGCAATGGACCGATCGGTGTGCCCGGTCGGCCCATTGCATTGTATGTGAGCAGGTACGCGTTGTATGCCTGGTACGCGTTGTAGAGGAATGGACCGATCGGTGTGCCCGGCCGGCCCATTGCATTGTATGTGAGCGGGTACGCGTTGTATGCCTGGTACGCGTTGTACAGCAATGGACAGAACGGTGCGCACACATTGGCTGGGGCCTGGCATGGCAACGGACGCGTTTTCGAAACTCCAACGAGTCTGATGCAGTGAATTCAGTTGGCCAGCCACAACAATGTTGCAAAATCATGGGTGTCATGAAGTTGAAGATTTGAAGGATGCTGTGGGCTTGTATTAGTGCTGCTATTCCATGGATTGGTCAAATTCAGAAGATGCAAACGACTTGGACCTATCACTTTGGACACATGGGACAGTATCTGCCTCTGCAGCACACATATAATGCTGGCTGTTCCCCTGAGAGCTCACTTGCCTGCACTACATGCTCCAGGACGACATCTGCCACCAACACTGCTGCTGTTTATGCATCCTCTGGCTCCTGCAATGGCACGTACTGTGGAGAGAGCCCCAGCCTTCAGCCTTGAGGAGAACCAGGCCCTGCTGGACAGCCTCCTTCCACAGTACAGCAAGCTGTATGGGAAACCAGGGGAGCAGGTGAGTGTGCTGTCCACTGCCTCACTAATTGTGCATGTTGTCTGACTAGCAGGGCTTTCAGTGTGCACACCACTGGCTAGCATGCTCACTGAGTAGTTGTCACACCCCAAAGTGTGTAGTTACATGCACTGAACTGGTACAGTGCAGCAACAGTGCATTCCAACTAGGTTTACTTCCCATGCAATGATACCATGTAGTGACTGCTGGCAAACTGTTCATAGCCATTGTTGCACTGCCTGTGTACATCATATGCCCCTGTGATTGAGACATGTATATCCAACTGTGTGATGCACGTATATGTTGCATGTGTAGTAATGGCCTTTTCACTTTGTCATCCTCACAGGTTGATGCCCACCAGAAGCAGGAAATTTGGCTGACCATCGCCCGGAAAGTAAGATCTGTGGGGCTCTACAGGCGCAGGATCCGCAACTGCCAGAAGAGGTGGCAGGACCTTCGTGGCTGGACCCGGAGGATCGCAAGGGTCCAGCTGAAGCTGTCGCCTCCTCGCAGGAGGGGCGGACACCGGACCCTGACCCCCCACATGCTCCGGATCCTGGCGGTGGTCTTCCCTGACCTGGATGGGCAGCTGAAGGACAGACAGCAGCAAGGAGGGGGTGAGTCCATGACTGCACTGTGCACTTTGTCTGACATGCTATGTGTCCTCCTCTGGCCTGGTTAAACTTCCACAGTACATCAGTCATGTGGTCCAGGACCCATGTCCCTCATTTGTGACATACCCACTTCTCCTCTGATATGCATATGTGTGGCCCTTATAGTCGGGAAATTGTGTCATTTGGGGACTGTGTCATTGCATTTTGCTTTGCTCAAGGTGGGGGACAGCATTTGTTCCCGTGACTATGTTGTGCGATCAATGGGTGGCTCAATTGCTTACACAATGCCTAAGTTCTGACATGTGATCTGGGTGTAACTTTGATATGTGGTCTGCTTGCTGCTCTGACTCACCACATGTCCCTGGGGAATTTGGCACACACCCATGCTGCTGGTGGGAACAATGTTTGGGCCTCAGGAGTATGTGTATCCAGTGTGTCACACATGCTTAGCCACCTGCCTACTGTCCAGGACTCATCCCTCTTACAGGTAGAGCTGGACAGTCATGCCTACTCCAGGGCATGCAATACACTCTGTACTCCCACTCCCGTGTATCATCTGGCATGTTGTGATCAGTGAAATGTACCCTCAGGTGTCTGCCTCTGTCTCATTGTGCTGTGTCTTCGTTGTCAGGACTACTGGTATGTTTATGGGTTAGGACTCAGCATGCCATCTGAGATGTCACCATGATAGACGATACTTCTGTGACTTATAGGTGTCTGATCACTTGACTGTGCACACAGGTGTTTGCGACTGTGACTTTCAGGCAGCTGTGTTGTGATTCACATCACACTGGGAGGTGCTCATGTTCAGAGAGTTGTGTTTCATGTCCCCCATATGTCCAGTTGGTATGACGTGGACAAATAGTAGTACAGATGATGTGGTATTTGGGGGATGGACATGTGCACTTGTCAGTCACATAACTTGCATTCCCCATGCCCTCGGATTGTGACACAGTGCAGACTGTTGTTGGCAGGCTGCCATGGCCATGTGACTTGAGACAGTAATGTATGACTTTGCACGCATTCCTGTGTCGTGGCATTAAACTTCCTGAGACTGATCCTGCAGGGGAGTGACATGTGCAACATGCACCCCATTGTGGCATTGACTATCCGGACATGGGTGCATCAAGGTGTCTGGTGCGCATCACATGCATTTCTATTTAGACTCTGGCCATCCCTTTATCCAGACACCTGCACTGACTCAGTGGCAAGAGATGTGATGTGTGCATGTTCACATACTTCACCGTGTTCCCTGCAATTTCCAACAACTGTGTAGGTGGTGCATGTGTCCGCACTGGGGTCTTACCATCAGACAGGCACCAGACAGATGGGTGCAAGGGCAGGAGGGGTGTGAGTCCCATGGTTGACCATCAGACTGACAATTGGCTTCCCCGAATCTGTGTGGGGACTTTAGGCAATGTTCAACTAAGGATGCCAGGGCTTGCTCTGTAATGTGCTGTACTTACTGTGGTGTGTGCGGTCAGTGCAGGTGACTGATGTTTGTCTGTTTCCCTAATTGTTTGCAGATACATCCACGGCCACAGGAGGGGACAGCTCCACGGACCAGGAGGAGCAGCGGAGCCAGACTGGGTCAGCATTGGACGAGTGGTCAGAGGGACCCAGTGGCACGGAGGGCGAGGGGAGCCACACCGAGGAGTCCTCAGCACCATCCACCTCAGCTGAGGACCACAGCAGCTTGGAGGATGACTCCCTTGTGGAGGCGGGTGTCAGCAGCCACCAAAGGCCAGCTAGTCTGTCTGGCCCCGCCACCACCACCACCACCACCGCCCTCCCATTGGCTCCCATTCCTGAGGTCCGTGGAGGCTCCCGTACTCGGGAGCGTGTCTCCTTCGTGCCAGGCACCGCACCCCTGCCCCTGTGTCCCCTGCTGCCCTGAGTGAGGAGTCTGTGTACCTCCTTCAGCAGCTCCATGTAGGGCAGACAGCAATGCTGAGTGTCCTCCATGCACACACCACTCTGTTGACACAGCTGGTGTCGTTCATGGCTGGCATTTCGACGGGTATGTCTGCCCTACAGAGGAGCAATAAGTCCATGGACTCCTCCCTGACGGCAGCAGTGTCCCTCCTCCAACAGTCCCTCACCCCTCCCACCTCTGCCCCATCCACACTTCCTGCCCCCTACCTGTCCAAAGCACATGCACACCTGCACAGTCACCCAAACACACAGACACGAGCAGCACAGACACACCCAAGAGAAAGGCAAGACGTGCACACAAGCATCATCAGGGGACTGATACCACAGACACAGGGGATGGGGAACACACACACACACAGGCAACCACAGTCACTCCGCAATCCTCAAGATCCTCTCCCTCCAAGACCCCTTCCCTTGCCTCACCTGCAACCCCACCTGATCAGCAGCTCTTCCTCAGTGACCTCGGCCTCTTCCCCTCCAATCCCACTGATCCAGCAGACCGGGGGAAGAGGAAGTCCACCCACACAGAGGGGAGTGCCCCTCGCCCCCGGACACCCTCCCCCAGGCGCAGGCAGAGTGAGCCCCCCACCCGCAAGTCCCCCTGGTCCCGGAAGAGCAAGACCCCGCCACCGCCCTGCAAGTCAACCACCCAGTCTCTCACCTCCATCCCCCAGGCCACCACTCCACAGGTTCCACCGCCACACCCTGCCCCAGGTTCCCCCACACACCGATACCGCATCCCCAAACTGCTTAGGCCCTCCCCCCTGCCACTTGCTCTTCAACCCCCAAACCAGACGCTCTGCCTGTTTGTGCCACTGGTGTGGAGACCGTGTCCCGCCTCTCTGTCCTGCCCAGCTCTTCTGCCCCCCCTTCCACTACCTTGGAGTCATGCACTGCGGTGGAGTCCACAACCACCCCGTCTGACTCGGGCACTGCATTGGGGACCCAGTCCACTCCATCTGACCAGCCCACTGCAGTGGTTGCAGCACCAACACCATCTGACTTGAGCCCTGCGGTGGTGCCAGCCCCCCCTGAGTCAGACACCTCCACTGCAGTTGCCGGTGACACTCCTGCACCCACCTCCCCTTCACTGCCTCCTTCTGGCATCCCCTGATCCTGTCCCTGCGGTGAATGGCCTGCCCCTCGTATGCCCCTCCAAGGGGGATGTCCCCTGTCCGTACCTGTGCAGGCAAGCAATTGTTGACAAGTTGTCACACATCACCCTGTTGGGACTGTATATTTGGACTGGCCATTGGCCTTAGTTTATTTTGAACTTTTGATTTGAGTTGCACACTTGCTGAATAAAGCCTCTTTTTGTTTACTTGTGGTTAATCTTTGGAGGTACATGATGTAGCTGTGTGGAATCATGCATTTGCTGTTGTAATAGTGTTCAGATCAGGTAAATGAAGTTTTGCTGTGATGGGCTCCATGTGGTCCATGGGATATGTGTCCTAATCTAGTCTGGATCTATAGCATCCTTTGCTGCAGTCTGAGGGTGTAATGTTCAGCATTTGACACAGGGATGTACGTTTAGCATTTGTAGATTACCATCTTTGTCCTACACTGATGCACATCTGTGGGCTTACCACTGTCCAATGTTCCTAGTACCCTGACTGTGTGCCCGTCTCCAATGGACATGCAGTTTGGCACATCAAATTTGGAGGACTCATCTGTGTACACAGTGCAAGTTTCTTAACACGTGTCTTGGGTGTAAGCAGATGACTGACGTGATACTCCCGTGCCCAGGCTGATATGAGCAGAGCCTTCAGTGTGTTGTAGTTGTTGACTCACTGACCGAGTGTTCTGCTGACAGGTTTGAGTTGTGCACAGACAAGGTTTGGCACAGCTGACCTTCCACAGGAGTAGAGTGCCCTCATGGCAGTGCGTGATTCCGTGATATAGGCTGTGCCCGTGTTGTGTGTTGTGTAGGCATGTCTGTGCGTGTACCCTTCTCCTTTTCCTACACAGGCTGTGTCCCTACGGATGTTCCTGTTTGTGATGCTTGCTGAGTTGTTCTGTGTTCATCCAGCATCTTGGACCTGGTTTCTCCGGGATGTGGGTGCATGGCAAACTAATGTTAATGAGGTTGTCATCCCTAGTTGTCTTTGTTGTCAGGGCTGGGGATGTGGGCAAACGCAGATGGGACACAGTCAAGATTCCTCTTGGCACTTGTTGGTTACACGAGTAATGTGATTTTCTGTTTGTGTATGCTTTCAGTGATTGTGACATGTTGTGTGTGTGACTGCTGCCACTCCTCAGGGTCAGAGCTGCAATGTTGGAAGTTGTCTATGTGTGTCCTTTGTGGGTCAGCTTGGCTTCTTCATTGGTGTGTGACTATGGCCAGGATCCCATTGTTTGGGGTGGATTTGACGTCATGCCCATGTACGGCATACTGTGCAGTGTGTCAGACATTCACAAGTATTGTTGACTGGCCATGTGTGATGGGTTTCTGCACCTTATTTCCCCCACCACCACTGGGATTTTCATGGGTGCATGTGCAATGTCAGCAGTCCATGTGAGCTTCACTGCTGCACATTGGTGGAGTTCAAGGTGTGTGTCGTTGAGTGTGTGCAAATGTGAGTTGTTGCACGGCTGGGGCACTACCTCCATGTTGTCCTTGGCTGGCAGGCCATGCTGAGTGCTTTGTGCTTGTATAGGTGTGATGGTAGTTTGTTGCGCAGGACACATGGCTGTGGTTCACAGTGTGGATGACATCTACCTTTGCCATCACAGTGTGATTGTCATGCAGGCTAGTGTCACCACAATGTGGGGTCCCTGGGGGGAGTGCTGTGGTGGTTCTGTCTCTTGCTGTGTTTGTTGCTGTTCCTACAAGCTTGTGTGACATGTGTAAATTGTGTTCCCTCTCATCTCACAACACCTGTTTGCCCACATAGGGGAATCCAATCCCTGAGTTAGTTTTGTATGTGACTGTGTTGACATCTGTGTATTAGTGAATCTGGCCTCCTCATGTGTTGTGTGTTTGCCTGGGGACACTGGCACACAACCCCCCTCACCTGTTGTGTATGATATGCAGTGTGAGTCTGCCTGTTTGTGCATTTGCACCACTGCATTGGCATATCTTTAGTTTGCCATTGGCTGTATGTTGTTTGTTGGCTTTCCCCTGCTGGCCCTGGGACTGCTAGGTCATCAGTCAGCACATTGATCATGGTTAGTATGTCCCATTGCTGCCATGGTATGGTATTTGTTCACATGACATCTACAGTCTCCACAGGATATCTACATTTGGGTGTCCATTGCTGCAGATATGTGGGTCTGCATTATGATGCTCACTTCTGTCATTGTGTTATTTGTGAATGTAGACAATGTGGGCCCCCATGGCTGATGTTTGTGTGCACATGGCTAGAACGATGTGTCATTGGCACTGCACTGCTTGCCTCACACAATCTATGTTGCTATGGGACACAAGCACTACAATGCCACTGTAGTGTTTGGTGTTGTGTGGCGAGGAATAATCCCTGCATTTTTGGTTTAGCAGCTTTTACCAGGACTACACTTACCTTTTGGGCACTGTGGTGATGGGGCTTTGGGCCCCATTGCCACACTGTTCAAAATGTGCTTCAGCTATGGAGCACACACTTGCCTTTTGGCCACTGTGGTGATGGGGCTTAGGGCCCCATTGCCACACTGTTCAAAATGTGCTTCAGCTATGGAGCACACACTTGCCTTTTGGGCACTGTGTGATGGGGCTTAGGGCCCCATTGCCACACTGTTCAAAATGTGCTTCAGCTATGGAGCACACACTTGCCTTTTGGGCACTGTGGTGATGGGGCTTTGGGCCCCATTGCCACACTGTTCAAAATGTGCTTCAGCTATGGTGCACACACTTACCTTTTGGGCACTGTGGTGATGGGGCTTTGGGCCACATTGCCACAGTGGTCATGGTCTGCTTGCATTGTGTAGGCCACACACACAATTATGTGTGACACATGTGTTAGGGGGTCACATTGTATGTTCAATGTCATGTTCAGTGTTGTATGCATTTGATACAGACCACACACGCTTGTCATGGTGTTGGGGGTGGGATGTAATTTACAGACAGTCCTTATGTGGGAGTATGCTAGTTGTGTCATGCATTACCCGTCCTATGAGTAGGGGTGGTTGTAGTGACAGGCATCCTGCCCCCATGAGTGGGGATGGTAGTAGTGGTAGGCATCCAGCCCCCCATGAGTGGGGATGGTAGTAGTGGTAGGCATCCAGCCCCCATGAGTGGGGATGGTAGTAGTGGCAGCCATCCAGCCCCCCATGAGTGGGGATGGTAGTAGTGGTAGGCATCCAGCCCATCCTGAGTGGGGGTGGTGTTAGTGGTAGGCATCCATCCCCCTATGGGTGGGGATGGTAGTAGTGGTAGGCATCCCGCCCCCCATGATTGGGGATGGTAGTAGTGGCAGCCATCCAGCCCCCCATGAGTGGGGATGGTAGTAGTGGTAGGCATCCAGCCCACCCTGAGTGGGGGTGGTGTTAGTGGAAGGCATCCATCCCCCTATGGGTGGGGATGGTAGTAGTGGTAGGCATCCAGCCCACCCTCAGTGGGGGTGGTGTTAGTGGCAGCCAGCCATCCCCCCATGAGTGGGGATGGCAGTAGTGACAGGCATCCAGCCCCCCATGAGTGGGGGGGGTGGTGGCAGGCATCTAGCCACCTATGAGTGGGGATGGTAGTAGTGGTAGGCATCCAGCCCCCTATGGGTAGGGATGGTAGTAGTGGCAGCCATCCAGCCCCCCATGAGTGGGGATGGTAGTAGTGGTAGGCATCCAGCCCCCTATGGGTGGGGATGGTAGTAGTGGCAGCCATCCAGCCCCCCATGAGTGGGGATGGTAGTAGTGGTAGGCATCCAGCCCACCCTGAGTGGGGGTGGTGTTAGTGGTAGGCATCCAACCCCCTTATGGCTGGGGATGGTAGTAGTGGTAGGCACCCAGCCCCCCATGAGAGGGGATGGTAGTAGTGGCAGCCATCCACCCCCCAATGAGTGGGGATGGTAGTAGTGGCAGCCATCCATCCCCCCATGAGTGGGGATGGCAGTAGTGACAGGCATCCAGCCCCCCATGAGTGGGGGGGGGGTGGTGGCAGGCATCTAGCCACCCATGAGTGGGGATGGTAGTAGTGGTAGGCATCCAGCCCCCTATGGGTGGGTATGGTAGTAGTGGCAGCCATCCAGCCCCCCATGAGTGGGGATGGTAGTAGTGGTAGGCATCCAGCCCCCTATGGATGGGGATGGTAGTAGTGGCAGCCATCCAGCCCCCCATTAGTGGGGATGGTAGTAGTGGTAGGCATCCAGCCCACCCTGAGTGGGGGTGGTGTTAGTGGTAGGCATCCATCCCCCTATGGGTGGGGATGGTAGTAGTGGTAGGCATCCAGCCCCCCATGAGTGGGGATGGCAGTAGTGACAGGCATCCAGCCCCCCATGAATGGGGGGGGGCAGGCATCTAGCCACCCATGAGTGGGGATGGTAGTAGTGGTAGGCATCCAGCCCCCTATGGGTGGGGATGGTAGTAGTGGCAGCCATCCAGCCCCCCATGATTGGGGATGGTAGTAGTGGTAGGCATCCAGCCCCCTATGGGTGGGGATGGTAGTAGTGGCAGCCATCCAGCCCCCCATGAGTGGGGATGGTAGTAGTGGTAGGCATCCAGCCCACCCTGAGTGTGGGTGGTGTCAGTGGTAGGCATCACTCCCCCTATGGGTGGGGATGGTAGTAGTGGTAGGCATCCAGCCCCCCATGAGTGGGGATGGTAGTAGTGGCAGCCATCCAGCCCCCCATGAGTGGGGATGGTAGTAGTGGCAGCCATCCATCCCCCCATGAGTGGGGATGGCAGTAGTGACAGGCATCCAGCCCCCCATGAGTGGGGGGGGGGGTGGTGGCAGGCATCTAGCCACCCAAGAGTGGGGATGGTAGTAGTTGGAGGCATCCAGCCCCCTATGGGTGGGGATGGTAGTAGTGGCAGCCATCCAGCCCCCCATGAGTGGGGATGGTAGTAGTGGTAGGCATCCAGCCCACCCTGAGTGGGGGTGGTGTTAGTGGTAGGCATCCATCCGCCTATGGGTGGGGATGGTAGTAGTGGTAGGCATCCAGCCCCCATGAGTGGGGATGGTAGTAGTGGCAGCCATCCAGCCCCCATGAGTAGGGATGGTAGTAGTGGCAGCCATCCATCCCCCATGAGTGGGGATGGCAGTAGTGACAGGCATCCAGCCCCCCATGAGTGGGGGGTGGTGGCAGGCATCTAGCCACCCATGAGTGCGGATGGTAGTAGTGGTAGGCATCTACAGCCCCCTATGGGTGGGGATGGTAGTAGTGGCAGCCATCCAGCCCCCCATGAGTGGGGATGGTAGTAGTGGTAGGCATCCAACCCACCCTGAGTGGGGGTGGTGTTAGTGGTAGGCATCCATCCCCCTATGGGTGGGGATGGTAGTAGTGGTAGGCATCCAGCCCCCCATGAGTGGGGATGGTAGTAGTGGCAGTCATCCAGCCCCCCATGAGTGGGGATGGTAGTAGTGGCAGCCATCCATCCCCCCATGAGTGGGGATGGCAGTAGTGACAGGCATCCAGCCCCCCATGAGTGGGGGGGTGGTGGCAGGCATCTAGCCACCCATGAGTGGGGATGGTAGTAGTGGTAGGCATCCAGCCCCCTATGGTTGGGGATGGTAGTAGTGGTAGGCATCCAGCCCACCCTGAGTGGGGGTGGTGTTAGTGGCAGCCATCCATCCCCCCATGAGTGGGGATGGCAGTAGTGACAGGCATCCAGCCCCCCCATGAGTGGGGGGGGTGGTGGCAGGCATCTAGCAACCCATGAGTGGGGATGGTAGTAGTGGTAGGCATCCCGGTCGAACAGCAGAAGAGTGAGGTTCCGATACGCTGCACAATCCAGGTGTTGGAAGCTTGGAATTACACAAGGTATAACCTGTGTAGGGACAGAGATATTTGGTCCTTAATCCTAACCAGAATCAACTTGGGACGCCATTTTTCGGAAATTAGTATACTGAGGAGTATTGAGGATACTCCATCTACGTCCTTAATAAAGTTTAATAAAAGATAGTGGAGAATCCAGTGATTTATATAAGGACTCCCTTTGGAATATTTGAAGATGTTAGTGTGGATGTATACACCATAGGATAACCGAATAGGAGAGAGACTTCTAATTATTGTCTTGAAAAAGATGGTTTTATAAATTATATCCATCGAAACGCGTCGACGCCCTAAGATCCATGCAACCCGTGTAATCCGGTGGTCTGCTGATTTTTGATGATTCACGTATAAACAGCGACCCCTGATAGCAATAATATATTAAAAATAACGGGTGTGGAATTTAAACGACAAATTTGAATGTCTTTTAGTTTTATCTGTCTTCTCTTATGCTGCTATCTTTCTCTATTGCTGCTATTTTTTGATTACTGTTTTTGATGAATTGTTGTATTGATTATGGTTTTAATATGTGATGTTTTTAGTAAAAAATGATGATTTTTTAATAACACATTCCTTCCCCCTTTTTTTTATATACAATTAAAAGACACAATTCTTTTGTGCACATATGTATTAATAAATTGAATCTTTTATAATAGTTTTTATGATTGATGTGATTTTATTGGTGGGTATTTGCTATTGGACAAAATAATACACCCAGAGTAATTGAGTGTGATATCTCACCTTTTTGTGAGATTGGATGGTGTTTTTAATGTGTATTTGGGTTATATATTGGTTGTGTTGACAGAGGACGAACGATTTTACAGTAGTGGTAGGCATCCAGCCCACTATGGGTGGGGATGGTAGTAGTGGTAGGCATCCAGCCCCTCATGAGTGGGGGGGGGGGTGGTGGCAGGCATCCATCCCCCTATGGGTGTGTATGGCATTGGTGTTGGCCATCCCACCCCTATGGTTCTGCTGTTGCTTGTGTACATCATTTGTGCATCCCTATGTGTGTGTGACATATTTCGGGTACGTGTCGTTTGTTTGTGTTGTGGGTGTTTGACTTACCGTCTGCGCCATACGCGTCCGTGCCGGTCCCGGTAATAGATGTAGAGTATTGGTAGGACCTGCGCGATGGGATTCATGGTTGGTTCGTCTCGTTCGGGTTTCTTGTGTCTTCGACTCGTACTCGTCGCTGGCTTGTTCGTCTCGTCGCCGTGGATCGTCTTGTGGCGCGAATCGGAGCTTATGTGCAGCTCTCCCGGATGCTCAAACGTGCCGTACGTAGCAACGAGTTCGGCGCGTACGGGAGACGCATCGTACTAGTCCGGCCGGAAGGTGCTGTGTATTTGGTTCCGTGCGACTCGATTCAGCGTTTTCGGATCCGGCTCGGGCGGGGAACAGGAGCTGGAATGGGTAAGTACGGCTCGCTCGGAATCTGGGCTGTTATGCGCATCGTACTTGTTCGTTCGGTAGAGTGTTCGAGTCGGTTGGAAAACACGCGTTCGGCTCGTATTTTTTCCGGACGAATACTGTTAGGTGCGCTTCCGGCCGACATCGGAATCAACCCCTAAGTGACTTTTTAGAATTGCCCACCCAGCCCACTCTTCTCACCAGGATAATACTGGTAAAAATGTCCAACCGTACGTATGCTTATTTATGCAGTGGCAGGCTTTGAGTATAGGTTTGTGTACTTTTTAGTTCAGGAGTATTGGCCAGGATTATCACATAAGGGCAGGTGGAAGGTCCAATCTTGTATAGGAGTTGCGCCCTGATGCTTCGTCCTGACCTTTCGACTGACAAATGCAGCGACTCTCCGATCTCAAGGCAGGGTTAGGTGATTTTATTGCCATTGGGCCTTCCATCAGCAGAGTCCTGTGTATCCCATATGTGGAGTTGCCTTGGGGGGGAAGTAACTGTGGGCGTCGGAGGCCTGGGTATAAGCGTAACTGGCTGCTGTGTTGGTCCTGAAAAATTCCCTACCTGGGGCTGTGAGGAGGACTTGTAGGGTCCAATTCTTCTTATCAAAACCCCATTGCCATCTCTCTTTGGTGCCTGTGGATTGTGATGGTTAGTTAAAGCGAATCTTTGGGTTGGTATTAGCTCATTAGGTGGGATTGGAGGGGGATTCTGTGAGGTGGAATCAATCTCTGGGATTTTGCCCCTAGTCTAGACAGAATGGCTAGGTCTGCTTCTATTTTAGTTAGTCTGTCAATAAGAGGTTGCAGCAATTGGGCCATCATCTGTTTGACTCTATGAAATGTCGCTTCATTGTCAAGTAGAGTTACCTCTGTGGGGCCTGTGTGTCCATGTGTGGATTTAGTCAACTTCCCTCCTCCTTTTTTCTTTTTATTAGGAGGCTCCATGTGAGGGTTAGTGATCCTGCCAGATGGATTTATATTGATCAAGCGTTTAGGTCTAGTGCTAGTACTAGTTGTTTCAGAAAGTATCGAGTCAGTAGCAGCTACAGATTGGATCCCATGATTCGGGGAGATCGTAGGTTGAACTAAAAGTCTGATCTCCCCTATGGAAAGCCTACGTTCGATAATTTCAATCTCCTTTTCTAGAGCATCTGACGCTTTAAAAGGAAAGAATCCAAAGTGTTGATAGGCTCAACTCCATGTTCCACAGAATTAGCTTTCCGCTTCCCCATTCTCAAGAGTGGCACTGACGAGATTGTCCCGGTGAAGTGGCCAAGTTAGAGGGGGGGGGCCAGCCCAGGCTATTTCAGGCTCCAATGGGCATGGTCAGGCCTGCACTTGGCCTTGGCTTTGCCTGGGTGCTTCCCTGATCCACGGGGCAGCGTCGTGCTTAAATGCGCATCAGGTGCGTGGAGGAGTATGGGGGTTGTGGTCCCCCCAGTGGTGCAACAGGTATCCTACTGGTGGCACAGCTCCCTCAGCTGCAGGAAACTGACAGGCAGCTACCCCAACCGTGGGTCAGCATCACGCTTAAATGCGTGTCAGGCTGTGGTCCCCCCAGCGGTGTGGGAGGTATCCTACTGCTGGCATGGGTCCTTCGGCTGCAGGAAACTGACAGGCGGCTTCGTAAGCAGAAAATCTGAAGTGAAAGTACAACAATGAAACAATTCAACACTAATACCAATAACAACACATCACAAAACTACAACAAAGTAACAAAGCATAACACGCCAAAAGAGCACATGAATATAACAAAATGAAAAGAAGATAGTAATACAACACATACCACAACACCGCTGTCATTGTGCTTTCTATATTGCATTATTGCATTGATTTGTGTTGACTTGGTTTATTTTTGTACTGTTATTATGCTTTTGTTGCATTTTTATTACAATACATTTTGTTGCTTAGGTGGTTAGTCTTCTGTACTTTTGCAATAATGTGTGTTGCTCTCTAGCGTTGTAATATTGGTGTGGTTTGTTGTTATTGTGCTGTTCTTTGTTTGCCTTGCCATTGTGTTTTAGATGTGCTCTTTTGTTGTGTTCCGTTGTGGTTGATTTGATGTGTCCCTTTTGATCTTCTTATGCTTGTACTACATTCTTTTATTGTGATGTGTTTTTTGACTTGGTATCGTATTATTGTATGTTATGTATTTCCTTTGCAGATTTTGCTATGTTTCGAACAAAAATCCATACACATTCGTTAACGTTCCAGTTGAAAGACTACCATTTACACTTCTAAAGGTCGCAACACTGCACCGCTCCGGGGGGCCCATTCGAATAAGGTGAGCCCTGCATGTGAAATTTAGGACTAGGAGCCGGATCACATGTTCTTGACAGGTACAAATACTTGTTCTTGGTGGTAAGGTAGTGCTTGCTTCAAACAACTTTTCTTCACCTGACAGGGCACTGCGTGCATACAAAATGACATGGTAAATTCTGCTGCAGTTTTATTCTCTGCAGCAGAGTTTCATCTCACCCAACATGTCCACGGAATTTAAACATGGAGACGTGCCCATGTTCGATGTGTTTGCCTAAACCAGTTGTGTTCCAGTACAGTAACTAGCTTTGCCCACCAGCACCATTAGTGCTGCATCTACCCTGCTCGTTTTAAAAAGATTTTTTTATTGAGTTAACAATGCAAGTGAGTCACAATTCTGTTGGTTGCATAGATTTCAGCACATTTACATCATTTATACAGATATTATAAAGCAGTTGTAAAATCAATCAATCGCCCTCCTGTCACTTCTCAAATTTTTTTCCTGCAGTTCCATCTCCTTAGTCGGTGAGGTACAGAATTCACCCCAGTATGTGTTCCAGTTGCCCCATTTTTTATCCCACTTTTAGGGCAACCCCTGGACTTATACACCTCTTTTTCTGCTATCATACACTTGTCGAGTTCCTTTATCCAACTTTTCAGTGATGGCCTCTCTTCCATCCCCACTTCATTGCAATCGCTCACTTCACTAGTGTGTATCCTAGAGTGGTCAGTTGTTGCTCCACCTCTGTAAGGTCTGTGGCCTCCCATATATTTAAAAGTCCCAGCTGCGATGTCAAGGCAATCTCTTTTCCCAATGCTCTCTGCAGATGTCTTGTGGCCTTTTCCCATAGGGTGTATGTAGGGTGTATACATAGGAGCATTCCGATATAGTGTGGTAAAAGGTGGCCTCCTGAGAACAGTGGCGGAGACACAACGTATCTCGTCTACTCCCCATTTTCGCTAATGTGACCTCTATCTAATATTTTTAATTGGATGAGTCATAGCCTATGGGGAATGGCTGCTTCTCTCGGAGGCATCAGTGCAGTTTGCCAGTCATCGTCTTCAATATTCCCTACGTCTGCCTGCCATTGTTCACGAAGAGCATGAAACGGATCAGGTAAGTTATTGCATAGTTTCCTATAGGTTAATGCTACTGCTTTCTCTAGTATTGGTTCCGATAGCAGTCTGACCTCTAGAGGGGATGACTCCGGTATATTTGCCAAATCAGGGAGTGCTGTTCTAAGAGCATGTCGAACCTGCAGGTAACGAAAGACCTCCCTGGAAGCCAATTCGTATTTTGCCTCCAGCTCCGCAAATGTTAATATTTTCCCATTTTTCACCAAGTGGCCTATGGTGGAGATATTTATCAAACCCAGGCTGGTTATAGAGCAATCCTAGTTTTTGGGTGGACCATAGTGGCGTGGCTTGAGTCAGTACTCCGGACCATCCAAGACGCCCGTTTGCTATATGCCAGATCTCCACCGTATGGGCTGTCGGGCCGATATATCGGCCTTTCTGGACTTTTGAGAGAAGGGCTCCTAAGTAGCCCACCCGGCCCATTTGATATTTATCCAACAAATATGCTGGGTCTAAAGGGGAGCGATAAATCCAGTGGTTCACCACTACCAGCTGTGAAGCCCAATAGTATAGACGCAGATCCGGGAGCGCTATACCGCCATCATACCAACCCTTTGTCAATTTATGAAGTGCTATATGGGGCACCCCTCCACCCCATAGTAGGGTTCTGACCTCACTTTCTATATTTTTAAAATAGGAATCGGGAACCCTATGCGGGCAATTTTGCAGGATGTATAAGAAACGGGAGAGAGCGAGCATCTTAAAGAGGGCAGCCCTGCCCAGTAGGGAAAGGGGCAGTGACCTCCAGTGTTTAACATCGGTACGCAGTCTCTCCAGAGGGACGGCTAGGTTTTTATCATAGAAGATCTGGGGATCTGGAGTTATATAAATGCTGAGGTAGCGGAATCCTTCACTAGCCACCTCCACTTCACAACCCCTGGGGAGTTTCGGAATCGACCCCTGTATCGCAAAAATCACTGATTTAGACCAATTAATCGAATAACTGGAATATTTACAGAAATTCGTAAAGATATTTAAGATTCTGTGTACTGACTTTAGGGGGACGTCAGATATAGTAGGATATCATCTGCGTATAAAGATATCTGATCTTCATGCTCCTCGGTCCATTTCAGTCCCCTAATCAGTGGGTTTTCCCGTAGCCAGGAGGCCAGAGGCTCTAGTAAAAGTGGGAAGATCGGGGGAGACAGGGGGCAACCCTGTCTTGTACCCCTTTTTAGAGAAAAGGTTCTGGACATTTGGTTATTGACCCTGACCTGACCCCTAAGATCCGTGTATAGCAGTCTAATCCAATTCATGAATTTTGGGCCAAATCCCAGGCGTCGAAGCACTTCAAAGAGATATGGCCATTCTATAGAGTCAAACGCCATTGTGGCGTCTAGCGACAATATCACTGCATCTTCTTCTATTACTTGTTTGCGGCCTAATACATTGTGAAGACGGCAGATATTTAATGCAGTATTTCTGCCCGGTACAAAGCCCGATTGATCCGCATGAACCAATGAGGGGATCCTCGAGATCAGGTGTGACGCCAGGAGTTTGGCCAGGACTTTCGTTTCTATGTTAATTAAAGAGATCGGCCTATAAGATCCGCAGCTATCAGCGGGTTTCCCCGGCTTACGAATAACCACAATGGAAGCCAACCTTTGGCCCTCCGGCAAGACTCCTTTGTCGTAGCTTTCGTTGTACATTGCTCTTAGGTGGGGTGCTACAAGTGAAGCCGTTGTTTTTAGGAATTCGATAGGGATCCCATTGGGCCCCATCGCCTTCCCTGATTGAACACTATTAATTGCCTGACGGATCATTGGAGAGATCCTCCTCCAGTATAGCTCTGTCCTCACTAGACAGGGTAGGCATAGGGATATCTGCTAACAATTGTCGAGAATCCTTTGCCGTAGCAGTGGTCGATGATGTGTATACCTTTTCCAGGTGATCTGCAAATGCGTCCGCTATAGCTTGTGGGTCTGTAAGACATTGCTTGGCACTAAGCGTCAATCTGGGTACCCAGCGCTCTTCCTGCTCTCTCTTAGCCAACCACGCCAGCTGTTTACCTGCCCTATCTCCCATTTCATAGAGTCTGTGCCTTGTAGCAAGCAACCGGGCCCGGACCCTCTCCCCAGCCAGAGTTTTATATTCTAGTTGTTTAATAGAGAGTTGATGAGCCGCAGTTTCGCTAGGTGATTGTGCATGCTGTGTTTCTAGCTGTTGAAGGTCGATTTCAAGCTGAACTAAGTGCCCCTGTTGTGTTTTATTGTAGCCCACTTTGAGCGCCAGTGCCTGTCCCTTTAGGACCGCCTTCAATGCCTCCCATATTGTTTGTGCCGATTGCACTGAGCCAATGTTCTCATTAAAATAGTGTTCCGATTGTTTTTGTAGACTCTCCCGCACATCCGGAATTGTGAGCAGCCAGGGGTTATTGACTATTGTATTACTTTGTCTCTGGTTATTAAATGTGAGCTCCACCCACACCGGAGAGTGATCAGAGATGTCTCGCTGTAAGCAGCGTGGATTACGAAAATTACCAATATCTGCCGCATGCGTCAAATAATAATCTATGCGGGATAGGCTTTCGTGGGCATTCGAGTAGTAGGTGAAGTGGGTCAGATCCGGGTGAAAGTGTGGCCAGATATCAGTGAGTCCCATGGCCATAACAAACTCCGACATATGGGTGTTGGGGCGAATCTGGGGGCGTGTCGGTTGCCTATCTACATGGTCCTCCAGGGTCATATTAAAATCTCCACCCAGTATAAGGGTTCACACCGGAAGATCTACCACAATCCTCCCCAGGGCCGTAAGTGCCTCCTTACCTAGTGCCGGCGGAAGATATGCTGATATGACATTTAGCGCCTTCCCCTCCCAGCTAGCCTCTAAAACAGCAAATCTACCTTGGGGGTCTGCCCATGTCCGTGTAGGTGTAAGTGTGAGGCTTTTTTTGACTACAATGCCTGTACCCCTAGATCCTGAAGTGTAGCCTGCATGAACCAGGGGTTTATAGCCCCACCATGTCAGGGCTTTACATTTATTCCCCACTAGATGTGTTTCCTGCAAGAGGACCAAGTCAGGAGCTTGTCGTTTAAGATATTGTAGCACTATGCCCCGTTTAATTTTATCCCCCATTCCGTGGACATTCCAGGTCAGAACGGAGAGTGATGTTTCTACTAATCTACCCGCCATGTTGCAATTAGATAGATTTCATACATTCCGGGGACAGCTCATAGGGAGCCCGGACTGCAATAATCGCTGTTTCCGTCATGTTTATAGAACACGAATAACATTTGGGCATACAGGTCGTAAATGTCTGCTGATGCTCATATTTCGCAACCATGGAAACATTACTCGTGACTACTTCCAGGTTATTGCTCCTTGTGACTTGAATACATGAACATGAAAACATGCCCCCCCTCCCCTCCTCCCAAAACTCCCCCCTCCCTGCCCCCCTGCCAGTGGATTTCGAACTACCCACACCCCAACAAGGCAAAGTGCCTGTCGCCCCTCCCTCCATATAGAGGTGCCTGGTCTGCAGCCTTTAACCCTCCTCCCCATCCATCTATCTGATCCAACAATAAATTCCATTGTGTGGGCTGGCCCCAGTTCTAGTTGGAGGTCCTGGCATAATGTATGATCATTACCAATCTCCCCCACCCCAGGAGTGTACTTCTGGACGTATTAATCACAACCATGTCATTGGCGGTACCCCCGCAGTGGATCACAGGTGCTACATATCCCCCCAGAGTTACTTAGCTGTATCCTGCCGTGCTCAGGTTGTTCTCAGGAGCGCTGTCCCCTCAACTTCGAGTTGTCGAATCAGTCTCTTTGGCGGCAAATTCGTTGCACAGTCCCTTAGGGTGGTCTGTCCTATTGTTCCGCGGTCCATCATGTCTCTCCTTATGGGGTTTTTCCACGCGACGCCAGCCCTCTAGCCAATCCCAGACATCTTCAGGTGAGGAAAAAAACCATGCTTTGCCATCTGCTTCCACTCGGAGTTTTGCTGGAAAGATCATGGCGTACTTCACTTCTTTCTCTCGAAGCGCCTTTTTGACTGCCAGAAAGCAGCGACGCTGATTTAGTACTTTCGTGGTAAAGTCTGGAAAAAAGGACACAACGATATCATCGAGTTTGACCGGCGGATTAGCGCATGCTGCTTGAAGTATGGCGTCACGGTCTCGAAAATTAAGACTCTGGCTATGATTGGTCGAGGGGGGGGCCCCTGGCTTGGGTCTCCCTCCTGGAACTCGGTGAGCCCATTCAATAGAGAAGTAGTTTGAGAGTCTCTCTGGTTGTAGGTGTTTTGAAACCAAGTTCTCTACAAACAGATCCACTGCAGGGCCTTCAGCCCGCTCTGGAACACCCAGAATGCGTACATTGTTCCTTCGCGCCCTCCCTTCATAATCGTCAAGCTGCATTTCCATTCTAGCTTGCGTATCCTGCAGTTGCATTACTTGCTGCTTGAGCAGGGAGGTATCTTTATTGAGTTCAGCTGTGGCATCTTCCACCTCTTTCACTCTTGAGTCCATTTTCCGAAGGTCTGCTCTGATGAGAGAGACCTCAATATTAACTGAGTCAATACGAGATTCCAGGGAAGTGCGCACCTCTGTGATAGCTGCCATGATATCCTGGAGTGTCAGTTCTTGTTGCATCTGGGGGGGTTGCATTTTGTCCTGCGCCTCAGGGAGCGCGGCATCGCGATCATCTCCAGTGCTTGTCCAGGCATACTTAGCCAGTTTATTATGCATCGCCACTTTATTTCCTCGTCCCCCCCACAATTATTGGTCGTCACTGGAGAGATAACTGCTGGCAATTCAGGGAACAGACCCAGTAGTCCCCGCTGCCTGCCCAGGGGAAACTTCCACCAGCGGCCTGTCGGGTTTCCTGGTATCTACACCCCAAAGTGGCGAGGAGAAGAGTGGACGTGACACTCCAGGCGGCGGGCTTGCGGGCACCTCACTTGTGAGTATAAAGTCGTCTTGTTGGTGCTGATCCTAGTTTTTCCCCTTCTACCCTCCTCGCTGCCAGTGGGAGAGGGAGTATCGTGTAAGCTGCGTGTAATGCGCAATGATTTTGTGTGCGGCAACCGTCCAACTCCCAAGCACTCTTATGTACCTCAAAGGCACTCAATAAAGCAGTTAGTATTGGATGGTATGTCCTAGAGGGGGGGAATAGGACAGCGGTTCACCCCCACGTCGTGACTGGGAAGAGACTGCCAGTCTGATAGATCTCTGCCCACTCCAGCGGGGACAGGCAGGCCAGATTCTGTAGAGCTGCTCGGGGGGGTATCCCACTGCACGCAATGTACTGGTGATCCAGCGGCGTACTATCAGCAGATACTCCACTACCATATACTCACCTGGGCCCATACAACTTACTTCCACTAAATATCAAGCAGACCGCTGGAACTTTTAGTTTATGAGTTTCATACCTCAAGATCTAGTTATTTCTTCTCTAACTAAACCTTTCACTGATCAAATAGTTCTTTCCTCTGGTCAATGGAACATTAGGTGGAACTAGTTGATGGTGATAAATAACATAACTTAATAAACATTCCTTAATTATAATGAAATAATCACAAACTCTGGAAGTTTTAAAATCTTTATCTAAATTAGTGAGTGTGAACCATCTCAACGTTTCAGTACAAACACCCTCATTCGCAAGAGTGCCAATTCAATCAAAAATTCAATAGATATAGCAATTCAGATCCACACAACAACTATACTCAGAAAGAAGAGGACAGAGAGAGAAGAACATTTATCAAGACGATGTAAATATAATTACCAAGTATGGTGTGAAGACCAACCCCCTGGCCAAAGGACTGGTAAGGGTCCCCAGGACAGAACCGGAGACAAAGACTTCAGGACAGGAATCAGGACAGGATACTTCACCTCTCTAAATACCGACGACTGCGTCGCACCCTCTCTGACACTCTCTTCCTCCTCGTGGTTCTTCCGCGATCTTCTTTCTAACCCAATTAAGTTAAATAGATGGTTCTGCATTCGATTTTCTTCATCAGCGTCTCACAGCTTCAGCACCACCCACAGCACCGACAGCATCCCGAGCTCTGCTTCTGTGCTCTCGTAAAGCTCCGCACCATCAGCACACCCAGTTCTCTCTAACTAACTAAAACTACCTCAATTATACCCTTCCATAACCATGTACCACCCATTAATGTTTCGATTTCGCAAAATACTAACTCTGATTGGACAGGCAAGGGGGGATGATCATCACACCATGCTTACATTTCGCTTGTTCTATTAAACCATTGTTTCGAACTCCTCCCCGCAAACTTTATTAAATCATTTCCTTTCCCATACATCTCCAAACTTTATTAATACAAAATGTTGCGATATACTGAATAAAACTCCTTCATATGAACTCTTCACCCACATGTTCCCAGGGCACATCTTCGCTGGCCTTGGACGCGTGACAAGTCCTTAGTCATCTTTTCGCATTCCCTCATCAGCACGCATGCGTGGGATTACGTCAGTCGGCTCGATTCAGACAAGTTAAAAAGGCCCAAATGCGCACTAATAATAAAGTCAAAAGAAGAAATGTTATTCTCAAAAATAAATTATTTCACTGTATATCACCAACCTCTACTCTAACTCATTCTATTTATTATTACCCTTTCTGCATTTGCATTAACATAAAACTTATTTTTCTAATTCAAGCAAGCAGGTGCCATGCATGTGAGTTTTCAAGCGGCCATTTTATATTTCTTTGCGCAGGCGCCAGAATTTCCCTCCAAGCGTTAGTACGTCATACTACGTAGATGTAGTAGACGCATGCGCAGTAAAGATTCCCCGTTAAAATGCATTTAGTCCTACGTTCATGTTATTGCGGTTAGAAAACACACAGGCAAGTTTCGTTTTCCCGCGTGTCTCCCTTTAAATGCGATTTATTAATTACAAACACGTTGTTAGTAAGTCGTTAATGAGTTAAAACGAAAGGATTGCTTCCGAGCAAGTCTCGTTTACGAGTCCTTGCTCCATCAATCCCCTCTCTGATGGCATCTTAAGCCATCACAAAATTACCCATCCCATCCCAGATATCAACTTTAGCACTTCTCAGTTTTTCTCTATTTCTGCTCTCAATTTCTCATCAGTCAATTCATTTCCTTCTAAATCCCTCATTTTCTTATATAATCTGCCTTTCATTTCTTCCAGCTGTATTTCATCATATTTTCTCTTTCGTTTCTGTCCCTTTCCTTCTCTTTCAAAATGTACTTTCTCCTTCCTTCCTTTTCTACAACACTTATATGTAATTATCATTAACATCACTACCGTTACTATGATGACTAATGGTATTATTATTAGACCCAGAAAACCTTTCCCAAAATTAACAAACCATTTCCCTATTGATGTTATACTTTTTGTTAATCTTCCCCCCACACTGTCAACCTTCAGTTGGGTCAAATCCTTATGCATTCTCGTAATGTTTTCAATATATCCTTTAAATTTCTCTGCTCTTATCCGGAATATAAGTGCAGCAATGTTGAATTTTCAACATGCCACAAACTCCACCTTCTTTTGCCAATAATATGTCAAGAGCAAGACGGTTCTGTAAAACCATAGACCTGATTGCAACCATTTCTGTGTTAATCATTAAAAATCCTCCTGCAGTATCTGTAGAAAGACGATCAACTATGGTTGATAACTTACACATTTTCTGTGAATTTAAAATGACTCCAACTGAGGGTATCAATGCACTAAAAATGTCTCCCTCAATTTCAGAAAAACTAGCTCTTTTTCTCGTGGTTAGTCCATTAGATCATCAATTGGTTCCACTGATTTTATTTACATGATAAATCTTTGGAAAAACTATTCCAAAATAACAGCTCCCGTACCATCTTGCAGGTAACCTATAATAGGCATTATTCCCACAAACGTAATACACTCCTGGAAACACAGGATCAGTTCCCCCTTTTAGTCCCCACCCTCCTAAAATTAGGAAGTTGTGTTCACATTCACTGGAACCAATGTAATTATTGTTATAATCTGTCTTTAATCTATGGAGGCAGAATTTTCCCTTTTTCACAAAGTCCAGGGACATCGCAGAATGAACCTTGCCACGTGCATAGATTCCCTCCTTCCCAACCCATGGAGGTACATGGGTTTTCTGTTTAGATGCCTTTCTTCTTAAATCCTGTCTCCTTTCTTCTACTAAATCCAAAAAATCTTTTTCTTCTTTTCTTAATGTACATGTTAGATTACTTTTACGTGCCTGAACTATATCTATTGAGCTCATTGTTAAGAAAAATTCACCCATGAACTGTGCATTTTTACTAGTAACTACTGGATTCATATTCCTTCTAATAGGTAATTCAGGAAATACTACATCTAAATCAGAATAAAAATACTGAAGTCTCCCTGTAGCATAAAATAAACTTGATAAAATACTACATGACACACCATACGTTAAAGGTATATGGTGATACGTCACCCCTTCTGATACTGATGTGGGTAACTTCATACACACGTAACAATTGTTAATTTCCATAGTACTAACATATTGAAATAACAATTTAATAAACACATTAGAAGATGTATTATAGTCTTCATCTTCCACCCCTATTTCTATTCTAGTTTCTTTTATTCTATCCACCTTAACATTAGCATCTGTGTTATTCTTATCACTCGTTTTCATTAACAAAGGTACTCCTACTGTTAGGAATAACCATACTAATGCTGCTGATAAAATACTGCAAAAACAAAATCTAAAACACTTTCTTTTTAATCCACATTTTGGTTTTCCGGTAACTTTAGTTTCTGCCATTTTACTCCTGAGAAAATTGTCTTTCTCTTAACCTTTTCTTTGTCAGTTTTAACTTTCTTTTTCGTTCTTAAGGAGGCCTCAATTTGCTTTCATCAATCTTTGCAATATGAACCTCTTCTGTTTCATCAGACAATTCTAGAGATTCAAATTCCTCGAGTATAACGTAAGTCCACTCAGGAGCCTTATATCTTCTGTTTAAATTCCTCAATCTTGGACTTCTTCGAGTTATTTTTGCCAAGGTTTGTTTGGGTCTTGTTTGACTTGTGATTTCATTTACTTGTTCTGGTTTCTTTTCTGATTTTCTCAAATGATATCTTAATTTCTTTACTCCAGTTGGCCAATTATCTCCCTTTCTGATTCTTTTGATTTGAACTGCACTTTCACCTTCTTTATCTCTTTGTAAAGTTCTTTTTATTTCATTTATTCTGGGCACAATCTGTTCTGTTTCTCTGTTTTCTGTGCTTGTACCTTCATTTGCTTCCTCCTGCTCAGGTCCTACTGTATTTTGTTCTTCTTCTTCCTGAGCTTGTTCTTCTAATTCTATCTGACCCTGTTCAGGTCTTACTTCAAACTTTTCCTCTTCTGCCTGAACCTTTTCTTCTAACTCTATCTGGTCCTGTTCAGGTCTTATTTCAAACCGTTCTTCTTCTGCCTGAACGTTTTCTTCTAGTTTTCCCTCCTCAGGTTCGTGAAAGTCTTTTTTATTTTCCTCCTGAGTGTGTTCTTCTTCCCTTGCCTTCTCCTGACTACTTTCCTGTCTTTTCAATTCTGTTCTCCTTCTTGTTTCAATGGCATTATCAATTATTTCAATCACTGGTATCCATTCTTCCTGACTTATATCTGGCTGTTCGTCATATGGTTGTCTTTCAGAATCTATCACTCTAGATTCTTCAATTTCACAGCTTACAACTCCTGATGCTTCAGCCTGTTCAGTCAGTTGTTGCTCTTGTTGTTCTGATGGGCTCGGAACTCTTCTGGTATGGCTGGCATGAATCCAATTGGGCAAACCTGCACACTTCACTGCTGTGGTAGTGACTAGTATGACTTGCCGCGATTTGTCCCACCTTGGTGCTAGGCACGACTTTCTTGCGTGTTTCTTCACTAGCACTAAATCTCCAGGATTCAAATCATGCGCTTGGTCTGGCTGTCTTTCAACTGCGTCTTCTCCAACCTGGTGAGAGATAGAACGCATCATTTCAGCCAATCCTTTGCAATAGTCCAATACCAGATCATCAGTTATACTCATTAGTTTATTTCCAGGAATAAATGCCTGTCTCATGGCTCTTCCCATGAGAATCTCATGTGGGCTCATTCCTGTTTTTCTGTCTGGAATACTTCTGAGACCCATCAATACAAGAGGTAATGCATCTGGCCATTTCAGCTTTGTGGATGCACACACCTTTCCCAATCTTGACTTGATTGTGCCATTCATTTGCTCAACAATTCCAGAACCCTTTGGACGATAAGCACAGTGCAGTTTTTGTTCAATGTTAAATGCAGCACAGATTAATCAAATTATTTCATTATTAAAGTGAGGTCCTCTATCCGATTCCAAAGTGACTGGAAAACCAAATCGCGGAACTAACTCTCTCAACAACAATTTTGCAACTGTAAGACTGTCATTTCTTCGAGTGGGATAGGCTTCCACCCATCTTGAGAAAAGGCACACTATAACAAGTATGTATTTCAGTCCATTACATGGGGGCAATTCAATAAAATCTAACTGTAGTCTGGTGAAGGGTCCTTTTCTGCCTTTCCAATCTTTCCCCAGCTTACCACTGTCTTTGTACCTGGATTCTGCTGCTGACAGGTTAAGCATCTTTGGCAAAGGCTCTCTGCGATTACCCTGAACTTCAGATTGTACCAACTCTGTCTGAATAGCCTGATCATTGAGTCTCTCCCTATGTGTGTTGCTCCATGATACACTCTTGCCATTTCGAAAGCAAACAATCGGGCATGACTGGTCTTCCATCTAAATACACCCATACCTCATCTTGTGGTCTCTTTGTACAAGCTGCCTTTATCCAAATATCTTTTTCTTTTTCCTCAACTTCTTCCTGCAATTGTCTAATCTTGTCTCATGTTTCTGGTACTGAGAAGAACATAAGTTGGCATCTGGTTTCACCCGTTTCAATTTTTCTATTTATGGCCACTGCATTTTTGGCACAGTATTTGGCCACCTGATCCACATAATGATTGCCAGCAGTCACATAGTCATTTCCTGACTGATGTGCAGCACATTTTATAACTACTATCTCTTTTGGCAATTGTAATGCTTCCAACAAATCTTTCAAATTTTTGCTGTTTCTGATAGGAGATCCTGAAGAAGTCAGAAATTCCCTCTGCATCCAAAGCTGGCCGAAGTCATGCACAACCCCGAACCCATATTGACTGTCCGTAAATATGGTTACTCTCCAATTTTTCCCTTTTTTGCATGCCATTGTTAAGGCAACCAATTCAGCTACTTGTGCAGACTTGACCCCAGGTAAACAGGATGCTTCAATTACCCCAGATATTTTACAAACATCATATGCAGCACTTAATCCTCCTTCTTGTGTCCTGAGGCAAGAACCATCTACAAATAACTCATGGTCTGCCTCTTTCAAAGGTGTCTCTTTTATGTCAGGGCGGGGCTTCGTGCATAGCTCAGTCACATCCAAACAATCATGATCACTTTCATTTCTCACTTCCTCATCGCAGGGGTCTGGCAATAAGGTAGCTGGGTTCATGATCGTACATCTTATCACAGACACATTCTCAGCTCCCAAAATCACTCTTTCATACTTAGTCAATCGACTAGGGGTGAGATGCTGTGTTCTTGTCAAAAGAATCTCAACTGAGTGTGGAACGAAAACTTTCACCGGATGTCCCATCACTATCGACTCATTTTGCTCCAGACTCATACAAGTAGCATCTACTGCTTGTAAGCAGCCAGGCAATGCTGAAGCCACTGGATCCAATGTGGCTGAAAAATATGCCACTGGACGTCAACTCAATCCATGTCTCTGTGTTAAAACTGAAAGTGCACAATTCTCTCTCTCACAGCAAAACAGAGCAAAGTCTTTTGAATAGTCAGGCATGCCCAAAGCAGGAGCCTCACACAAACAATTTCGCAATTTTAAAAATGCCTCTATGCAGTCATCATTCCATTCAATCGGATCTTTTGCTCTTTTCCGGATCATCTGTATTAATGGCTTCGCTAACATAGAAAAGCCATTAATCCATTGCCTACAGTATCCAACCACTCCCAAAAACATTCTCATTTCTCTCTGAGTCTGTGGCAGTTGCATCTCTTTGATTATTTTTATTCTTTCCGGTGTCACTTTTCTAACTCCTCTTTCTATGTTATACCCTAAATATCTAACTTCTTGTTGACAGAACTGTAATTTTTCTGGAGACACCTTGTGTCCTCCTTCAGCCAAATGGTTCAGTAATGCAATTGTGTCCGTGATACAATCTTCTCTTGTTTTCGATGCCACCAGTAGGTCATCAATATACTGCACCAGAACAGATCTTCCAGGCATAACCAATGATTCCAGCCACTTATCAAAATCTGATTAAAAATCGAAGGACTCTCTGTGTACCCTTGAGGAACTCGACACCATGTGTAAATACGATCCTCAAACTTAAACGTAAAAAGATACTGGCTGTCTGGATGCAAAGGAATTGAAAAGAAAGCTTGACATAAATCAATCACTGTAAACCATCCTGCATTCCAAGGTATCTGATAAAGGATCACTGCTGGATTTGGCACTATTGGACAACAGGGAATTACAATTTTATTTATTTTCCTTAGATCTTGCACTATTCTGTACTTTCCGCTAGGCTTTTTAGTCCCATTATTGGCGAATTATATGGACTACCCATCACCTCTTTTAAAATACCTTGTTTCACCATTCGTTCAATTTCTGGTATAACTCCTGCTTTTACTTCTGGACTCATTTTGTACTGTCGGGTGTTTGGGTACACTGCACCTTCTTTCACTGTCACTTTAACTGGGTCTATATTTGTCATTAGCCCAATGTCTTTTCCTGTAAAATCCCACACTTCTGGATTAACTGTGGCTCTCAACTCTTCTGGTAATTCATTTTCAGTTATTAATGAAAACATTTCACCTACTTCTGTTCCTTGTTTGGCTAACATCATCTTGTACACTACGTCTTCATCTGGGGTTTGGAAAGCAACACCATCCGGTGTACAATAGATCATGCAATTCATCTTGCACAGAAGATCTCTTCCCAACAGATTTACAGGACTGGAATCACAAACTACAAACCGATGCATTTCCTTAAAATTTCCAATGTGCACCTCCATTGGCTTGGTAATTGGGGTTCTAATCTGTTGGTTCGATACGCCCACAACTTGGATTGACTCTCCCGAGAGGGGTAGGTTTGGGATGTCTGCTGTTCTCACAGTAGACCTGGTAGCACCAGTATCCAATAGGAAAGTAAGTTCTTTGCCTTCTACTTTCCCATCAACAAATGGACCTGACTGATCTACCGGCAAGGATGCGCCAAGCACGCACTCCTCTTCCTCCCCACTCAGGCACCGTCATTGTGCGTCACCTGAACACTCTTCATCATTCTGTAAAAAATATTGTGCAATCGTTCTATTGTTCTTACTACTTTCTCCTTGAAATCTGGTGTTCGCACTGAAACTCTGATGATTCACAAAATTTGGCATAGGAGCCGGTGGCACCTGATATTGTGGTGTAACTACCTGCTGCTGCTGATTCATAAGTACTTCATTCTGAATCTGTGGGATTAAATTTGATTTGGCCCATTATTATTATTATTATTCTGAGTACTCTTACACTCGTTCTTCCAGTGTCCAAGCTTTCCGCACGCATGACAAGGACACTTCTTTTCGCTTCTTCTCTGTCCATCCGTCATCTATTTTTATTACCATTCGCTCCTTGATTATTCTGACTCTGTTCTTTCATTTGGTTATTACTTTGGTCATTTGTTTTCTCTTCTTGTTGTTCTGCCAATTTAACTTGTGCCCACATCATTTTTTCTTTTAGCTTCCTACGCCTGGCTTCAAGTCATCTCCGCAATATTTTGCATACTTTAAAATCTCATCCACTGTCTTGCTTTGCCAACACAACATGTGCTGCTGTATCATCTGACTGATTTCTGGTTTCAAACCATACACAAACTGATACACGAAATGTCCCATATCTTTGTCACCTATATTCTCAAAACCGCTATATTGCTTAAACACCTCTAGCAGTCTCTCATAATATGCATGTACAGATTCATTTGGTTCTTGTGTTGTTCTATCTATTTTTACCCAATCCGTTTCTTTAGGAGGCATTTTTCCTTTCAAATACGTAATCACTTGGTGATACTTTTTCATCACTTCGCCTGAGGGTTCTCCTGTCTTTGCATCTCTAGCATACTCCTCATTAGGCCAATCAATCGTAATTTTACATTCTGTCCATAAATTAGCAGGTACCACTATATCAAATAGACCATCCAAGTCTTTCAATAGAACCTTTGAAACCTTCACAAATCTCTCTACCTGTTTATACCATTCAACTGGGTTTTCTCTCAACTTTGGAAAATCATTTGTAAATTACAATATATCCTGTCTGCTCCAAGGAACATGGACATATCCACCTCCGGGAACATCTCTCATTGGACACAATTTTTCCACTTTGCTTGATTCTCTTACTGGAAATGCAGCTGCTGCTTCTCTCGCTTGTACTTCCTCTTTCTTTCTTATCCATCTAATTCTCCATTTATCAATGTCTCTCCATTTTTGTAATATGTTCATTAATTCCTTTATCTGTAGTCTCTTTCCAGAAGCATTCACACTTTCTAAATCTTTGTCAGTAAAGTCCACTCAATATGGTTTCTGCAACAACTTTGATTTCCCTATGTCTATTCCAATCTCTGAAGCAACTTCAGTCAGTCTCTCATGGAATACCCTTGCTCTCCTGGTTATACTCTTACATAAAAATAATAATTCCTCATCATTGTAAGCGTTCAATCTTTCGGTACCCACACATCCTGTCATCATCACTTCCAATTCTACTTTCAATCTGTTGATATCTAAAATCCTTGGTATTGGGTTCTGATTATCTCTCTCCTGTGCCCATCTTTCTATTTCTTCGGAGGTGACCACTGCTGTACCTCCAGTTCCAACAGGAACCAAAGGTCTTCTTTCTCTCAAACTCATGGGCGTGGCTCTCTTTGGGGTTTCCGTTAAAATTTCCACATTAGAGAGATCCATTAATGAAATAACTGACTCACTTTCACTAACCTGATCATCTGTAATTATTATTTCTTTTCTAGGACTATTAATGGGATTGTTACAGATTGTGGTTTCTGGCAAATCTTATTATCTCCATACAATGGGATTACCGGACCAATGGTCACTGGTACTGTCAAAGCTTCAGTATTCAAATTTAATTGACTTATCTTTTGAACTAGTTCTTCTCTAGTTTTATTCAAAGCATCTCTTTCATTGTCCTGCAACACTCTCTTGTAAAACGTCTCATGTAAAATCTGTGGAGTCAATGGTATTCCCATTATTGGCGCACTTGGGACAACCTTACTAGCTACTTCTTGGTACGGGGTGGATTTTTAATCAAAATATCCTCTAACAACTCATCATCCGATTCACCATATCCGGCTGTATTCAAGTGTTTCGTTTTCTCCTTACACTTTCCTCCAGACTGTCCCTCAGCCATTAACACTGGATATAACCCTTCTGATACCATAGCTCTCCTCCATTGTTTCATCTGCCCTTCGCGTGACTCATGCAAGTGTCTCGGAAAGAATCCTCTGTACCTTCCACCTCTACATTTCTCTCGTTCATATGACTCAGTCTCCTATTCTTCCAAAGCCTCATATTGAGTTAACCTAGGTCTAGGTTCCAAATCATTCATTTTCAATCTCAAATTCTGAAGAATCCTCCCATTAAACATACCATTTTTAGGAAATGCTAGCACTCCATCATCCTTTGTATATTCTATCCAATTTTCCAACCACACGCAGGTATGATATCCTCTTTTCATCATCATAAATGATGCTGGTGTCTTCGGTGGTGGAATAGGAATTCCCTCTCTAGTCAACACAGGCTTATCTTTCACAAAGAAATTCTTAATTTTCTTAAAGAATGACATTTTTCTTTTCTCTCCATACATTCTTGAAGAACGATGTAGGAAATTATATTCCGCAAACGCTTGAAATCTTCTACCCGTACGTCTTGCACTTACAGTCAAATCAAAATCCTGCATAAAATTTTTCTCTCCCCCAATCCTAGCGCGGTTTCTAACTAGCTATCCAATTGAATCAAGCTCCCGTCCGTGATCTGACTAATGCCAGCACGGCCTTCTCCTGACGTCAGTTCTACTCCTTGCTACTAACCCCTCCTTTACAGGGCTGCTCCTGTCACACGCCCGCTGTTTCTACCAATCCCAGCGTGGCTCACTGTGACGTCAGTTCAACTCCGGCAATTTCTCACCCCTCCTTTACAAAGCTCCTCCAGTCACATGCCCGCTGTTTCTATCAATCCCAGCGCGGCTCACTGTGACGTCAGTACCTCTCCGGCAACTGACCCTCCCTTTACAAGGTAATACGAAATTTTTATTTCTCAATACTTTTCTTTAAATTTTTTTTGTTATTAACAACATAAAAACATTCGCTACTCTGTCTGTTCCGCTAAATCAAAGGATAGTTTATTTCTTTCTACTGCGAGTAAAACCTTCCGCTTACTCTTCATATAAGCTCCAGAGAACCTGCTACTCCTCCGGTATCACCCGTTTGGGAAATCTGAGACCAAAGTTTCACCAGCGAACTCCTTTTGCTGTCAATCTAGCTTTGAAAGACCTGCTACTCCTTCAGGGTTACCCTTTCTAGGTGATATAACGCCTAAAGTTTCACCAGTGAACTTCCTTGCTATCAATCACTCTCACTTTTACACAGAAAATAGTCCCTACCTTAACACTGCCAGCCCTACCTAGCTTCTCAGTGTTATTCCAACAGACGAGTAACCTCACTGCAGTGTGTTTCTATCGCCACCCGCTATTCATTCCTCGGGAATCTTCCATACGACATTAAAACAGGACGCTAACTCTTTTTGTTAAAACATAAATCAAAAATCAATAATCTATACTTATCACCAAACTAGTTACTAATAACCATTGCTCTGCTACCAGAAAACTGATCCAGCGGCATACTAGCAGCAGATACTGCACTACCATATACTCACCTGGGCCCATACAACTTACTTCCACTAAATATCAAGTAGACTGCTGGAACTTTTAGTTTGTCAGTTTCATACGTCAAGATCTAGTTATTTCTTCTGTAACTAAGCCTTTCACTGATCAAATAGTTCTTTCCTCTGGTCAATGGACCATTAGGTGGAACTAGTTGATGGTGATAAATGACATAACTTAATAAATATTCCTTAATTATAATGAAATAATCACAGACTCGGGAAGTTTTAAAATCTTTATCTAAATTAGTGAGTGTGAACCATCTCAACTTTTCAGTACAAACACCCTCATTCGCAAGAGTGCCAATTCAATCAAAAATTCAATAGATATAGCAATTCAGATCCACACAACAACTATACTCAGAAAGAAGAGGACAGAGACAGAAGAACATTTATCAAGACGATGTAAATATAATTACCAAGTATGATGTGAAGACCAACCCCCTGGCCAAAGGGCTGGTAAGGGTCCCCAGGACAGATCCGGAGACAAAGACTTCAGGACAGGAATCAGGACAGGATACTTCACCTCTCTAAATACCGACGACTGCGTCGCACCCCTCTCTGACACTCTCTTCCTCCTCGTGGTTCTTCCGCGATCTTCTTTCTAACCCAATTAAGTTAAATAGATGGTTCTGCATTCGATTTTCTTCATCAGCGTCTCACAGCTTCAGCACCACCCACAGCACGACAGCATCCCGAGCTCTGCTTCTGTGCTCTCGTAAAGCTCCACACCATCAGCACACCCAGTTCTCTCTAACTAACTAAAACTACCTCAATTATACCCTTCCATAACCATGTACCACCCATTAATGTTTCGATTTCGCAAAATACTAACTCTGTTTGGACAGGCAAGGGGGGGATGATCATCACACCATGCTTACATTTCGCTTATTCTATTAAACCATTGTTTCGAACTCCTCCCGCAAACTTTATTAAATCATTTCCTTTCCCATACATCTCCAAACTTTATTAATACAAAATGTTGCGTTATACTGAATAAAACTCCTTCATATGAACTCTTCACTCTCATGTTCCCAGGGCACAGCTTCACTGGCCTTGGACACGTTACAAGTCCTTAGTCATCTTTTCGCATTCCCTCATCAGCACGCATGCGTGGGATTACGTCAGTCGGCTCGATTCAGACAAGTTAAAAAGGCCCAAATGTGCACTAATAATAAAGTCAAAAGAAGAAATGTTATTCTCAAAAATAAATGATTTCACTGCATACCACCAACCTCTACTTTAACCCATTCTATTTATTATTACCCTTTCTGCATTTGCATTAACATAAAACTTATTTTTCTAATTCAAGCAAGCAGGTGCCATGCATGTGAGTTTTCAAGAGGCCATTTTATATTTCTTTGCGCAGGCGCCAGAATTTCCCTCCAAGCGTTAGTACGTCATACTACGTAGATGTAGTAGACGCATGCGCAGTAAAGATTCCCCGTCAAAATGCATTTAGTCCTTCATTCACGTTATTGCGGTTAGAAAACACATAGGCAAGTTTCGTTTTCCTGCGTGTCTCCCTTTAAATGCGATTTATTAATTACAAACACGTTGTTAGTAAATCATTAATGAGTTAAAACTAAAGGATTGCTTCCGAGCAAGTCTCGTTTACGAGTCCTTGCTCCATCACTGGACCACCTCCTCTGTCCGGTCCTTTGCCCCTGCTTGCGTAGCAGATTATTACATGGAGTCCCCGGGGGCGACCCTTTGCATTCGACCCTCGGGCCAGCCGTTCTTCTATATACTCGGTATTGTGCCCCCGCCACCCGTAACCAAAGGAACCTCCAAGGGCTCCAAGTGGGGTCTGGCCACTAACTCAGGCCTCACCGGCTGACGGATAGGAATTGCTGTAGACCGCTCTTTGTGTGCAGGCAGTCTGTCTCTGACGGGTCCGTCCCACAGGAATCTTCATATGCGCGCCGGACCAGTGCGCTGCTTCTGAGTCCCGATTCAGAGCACCCCTCGCACCGGGAGGGGGTTGGAGGCCGGCTTCCACTGTTTCGTCTGGGTACTGGAGCCTCACGGCTGCTGCCGTAACTTCGCCTTCAGGTGAATCGACCCTCGACTCGGGAGCCACACAGTTCAGCTGCTCACCAGATCTTCAGCGATCGGAGCCCTTCGCCGCCGCCATTTTGTAAAACGCCTCTCTCCAGCTGTGCCGATGGTTTTGTTCAGCCGCACGTCGTTCTGCAGAAAATTACTGATTATCACCCGCCCTAGAGATCGAGGGCTGGGGCTCCCACAATTCAGGGTGATTAAGGTTGAGATGGTGCAGGATAATTGCCGGATATTCGAGCGAGGGCTACGGAGCCGCGCTAGTGTGCGGCCATTCTCGTCGGCTGCTGGCCACGCCCCCTACCCTGCTCGTTTTAGTATGACAAAAATTGCAGACAAGACAGCTGTAGACCTTTTGAATTGACAGGTATGGGTAGACCTGCACACAAATTCTAAAATCAGAGCACCAGGCTTACACCCTCAGACACTGGGGGCCCTAAGCATGGGACTAATCTGTGCAGCAGCCATATAAGTGCAGTGGCATGCCAGCTATCCTGGACTGGGTCTAGCTGGCCGCTCCCTCTCGGGCCTGCACAGGGTGCAATGGCATACGGGCTCCATATGTTGGAGAGCTGTACAGATGTTTCATCATGGGAGTTTCTGGTAGCCGCTTCTACACTGTTGATGTTAGTCCAAGCTTGGAGTTCCACAGCATGTGCCAGGGAATTGTGATCTTCAAAGAGCAGCCTAGGAGCTATTGCCCACTGGATGTGTGCCACAGTGAGCCTACAAGCTCTTTATAGGTGGACTTGTCATGGTATCTGTACGCTGCTGACCTGTTTATTCCCTAGTGGGGCTTGGCGCTGCCTACTGGCTCCTATGATTCAGTTGGTCTCGCCTTCCACACACTATGTTCCATAGTGCGCCAGTGCGCTCTGACGTGTTCTGTACACCACAATATCTCTGGTGTTCCCCGGTCAGTCACACTGCTCACTCTGGGTGGCTCCCATCACATTTCCAGCTCAGTTTCACTCTGTATGAAGGCACATACATTACAGCTACCACGTTTTCATGCTGTGTCTATGTCACATTTTCATTGTTTCAGTGTACTTATGAGTGGTGTTCAACCAGGCATCCTTAATGTGGTTTCTCCTATCTTTTTGCCTCTGCCTTCTGTACTTTTGCTGTGTGTTGGATTTCATCTTTGCTGGTGTAGATGCTTTGGGCACTTTGCCACTGCTGATCAGTGCCAAAGTGCAAGCGCTCCCTGTATAAATTATTGCAATATGATTGGTTAACCATGATTGGCATATTTGATTTACTGGTAAGTCCCTAGTAAAGTGCACTGTATGTGCCAGGGCCTGTAAATCAAATGCTACATGTGGGCTTGCAGCACTGGTTGTGCCACCCACATGAATAGCCCTGTAAATGTGTCTCAGACCTACCACTGTAGTGTCTGTACGTGCAGTTGTAAACTGCCAACTTGCCCTGGCAAGTGCACCCACTTGCCAGGCCCAAATCTTCCCTTTCCTTACATGTAAGGCACCCCTATGGTAGGTCTAAAGAACCCCATGGGTAGGGTGCAGTGTATGTGAAAGGTAGGACATGTTGTACTGGTGTGTGTGACATGTCCTGATAGTGAAATGCTGTGTATTTCGTTTTTCACTATTGAAAGGCTAGCATGGGAGTTTAGTTGTAACATCTTACAAGTATAACTTTCCATTGGGACACAATAAAGGAATAGAGTTTAGGCTCTCTGAACTCAGAATTTAATAACACATCTTTTAGTAAAGATGGTTTTTAAATTGTGTGTTTGAAAATGCCACTTTTAGAAAGTGGACATTTTCTTGCTTAGCCATTCTATGTGTCTCTGCTGGATTGTGTATTGGCTGTCTGGTTTTGGAGTGACAGTGGTTGGGGAAGGCAATCGCTGCATACAGCCACTGGAGGTTGAGGTGTGCCCTGCCATTCCTGAGTTACTCAGAGCTGAGCTGTATAGACAAGGCTGAATTTCGAGAATAATAATGTCAGCTGCATGTTAGAGTAGAGGTCGACATCGGGTGAATAGCTGACAGAGTGGAATTTCTAGCTGGTCATTGTCATATAAAGGCTACTTTTTCTCAACTGCTTTCTGGTATACCACTGTCTGTGGGAATTCTGCATTAATATCGAACAACCCAGACTGTATGTCTAGGAGGCTGGGGGGAAGGTGACCAGAGAGAATGGAAACCATGTGCAATACCTGCTGCCCATACAATATGCAATTGGAAGAGGCCCTTCATAGCTAGCCCTATTAGATATTGATCTGCCGCTGTTTAAAAGCTTGGCCTGCTCAACAGGATGAGCAGCACTGAGGAGTCAAATCTGGAAATTGAAAAGGCTGGTGCCCCTTGTCTGCTCTGGCAGCGGCAGGCACATCAAGCACAATCAAAACTGCCACCTGCTGTCTCACTGACTGCTTGAGGCCACCAATCAAAGCCTCCAGCAGGTTAAATTCATGTGTCGCCATGACCAGTGCTATTGCAGTGAGAGACCACGTGCTAATGAGACTACAGTTGGGACTCGGCTTCAGTGAATTGAGCCCCGGCCTGCGTGGCGCAGTAGTTGTAATGACAGAATTACTAGATCATTAATGCATGTCTTACACAACAGATATGCCTATCTCTTCTGACACAACATGCTCTCTTCTGTACAGCACAGCGCTACCAGCATTTCCTCCTTAAATGCACCACTACATCCTCGTTAGCACTTCTTTCATTGGGTAGTGTCAGGGAGCTATTTATGTGTGACTAATGCATTTTAGTGGGGTGTTGCAGACACCAGTACTGAAATGAGTTAATCTAACCCCTGATGAGTGCCACTTGGAGTGGCTGATACACTGGGACAAACCGTGGAGGTCCGGGTCAGTACCCATGCTTACAGACCCCATGAGCTGGCACAGGAAGCCATCAGCAGACTAGCAGAGCAGGTCAGCAGTAGCACCTCTATCACGTCCAAAATAAACATTAAATAACTGCACTTACTCAAATTGAATAAGAAAATGGAAGCCCCTCCCCACCCAATATTGGTAGGCTCCATACAAAAGGTTGTGGCTACTATAGGCTCAGACAAGCTCTGCACTATGAGAGCTGAGCAATAGACCCAGGGATGCAATGTAAGGGGTGACTCCAGCACTAACCAGAGGGCACATAGATTCTACACCGAGATAACACAAGTATATCCCAGTGGTAAAGACTGTTATTAACCCTGATCCCAGCATAAGTGGGTGAACTGTTATACATGTATATGGTATTTCTATAGCCCAAATGTGGCCAAAAGGCAGTGAAGCGCTGTACATAGTCAAAGAAAAGATAAAGTAAATATTAGGAGTAGAAGTTTGGTTGTGGTGGTCAATGCATTATGATATAGTGTTCTTGAAAGAGGTGAGTCTTCAACAGTTTCCTAAATTGGAGCAGCTTTCTCACTTTTTCTATGCATCCGTCCCGCTTACCTTCTCCATTTGATCGTCTTTTTCCTATCTCTTTCTGTCTGTCATTACAAGTTGTCCTCCATTCCCTGACTTTCTCCTTATCTCCACTTGGCCCACCAATACCTGCCCCAGTACTTCTCACCCTGGCACAGGTTAAACCTCATGTTTTTGGTCGTGCCCCAGAGACACTCACCGACCCACCCCCAGGTGTCCCCCCAGGGACAGCCGTCAGCCGGAAGGCACAGTGTGGCCAAGCATACTGAGAAATTGACCACAAAGAGGAAGAGCTACTGCCTGAATGTGAGCAGTACAACTGTGCGAGTGGAGTGTGTGGGTGCCTATGCGAGTGCTGGGTGTGCCTGTGTAGGAGGGGCAAGTGAGACAGCAGGGGGTGCCCATTTGAGTGTAGGTTGCCAGAATGAGGGGAGTTCTTATGCAAATGTATGGTGTGAATGTACTGTGAGTCATATGCCTAGAAGTGCAAAGTGAGCCTAATTAAATTTCCCATCATCACCTAAATATAGATTCAATTCAGATGCATTGAATGATTAGATAAGAAGATGATGCTGACATGGTTAAATGGATTTCCTTGGAGGCAGTTGTGAGGTCAGGTAAAAGGCAACACTATTGTCAAGCAGGAGTGAGAGGAAGCAGTGGGAAGAAATGGATTCATAATAAACTGTTCTCTTATCACCACAGCGTTCACATTTTTGATGTTACCTATTTTCTTTGCTTGTATTTCTGTTTTTTTCTACATGTAATGATCTCATCACAGAATACCATGTACCTGGAAGCCCAATGTTATGAAGCCAGCAAAGGCTTGCCGCTTAACCAATGTCACTGTGATAGAAAAACGTAACTTTCCATATGTGTGACCCTTGCAGTCAGGGAGACTTTAGTGGCCACTTGTATCGAACTATTATTATTATTATTATTATTTAGCTTGTAAAGCGCCTGGTTACTCCAACGGTATGTCCCCGCGCTAGAACACCATCAGAACCCCAACACCTGACCTAAGCTAGCAACCATCCTGCGCCTCTGACTGCCCGTCAGTCGGAGTAGAAGCACTACTTCCGTCCTCCAAACGGATGTCGGAAGAGCCACGATTTTAATTTTTTTCAGAACAGAGTCTCCGATACACACATCCGTAGATCTACAGGCAAATCATTCCATGCCTTAGCCGCCAAGAAGCCAAAGGATCTCCCTCCCGCTCGAACCTTCCGCACCCTAGGCACAGTCACTTTGGCTGTGCCCAACGATCTCAGGCTCCGAGCAGGCCGATATGCCGTGAGAAGGGGGAGCAAAAATCTCGGCCCCTCCTGATTAAGGATCCTATGGCCAAAGCATAAGGCCTTAAAAGTAACTCTGGCCTGTATAAGGAGCCGGAGCCAATGAAGTTTCATCAGAGCTTCCCCCACCAATGCCCGCCTGGGGATATTCAGAATCAGCCGAGCTGCCGCATTTTGGACCTTCTGCAAGATGTTCAAATTTCTGGCGGTCACCCCTAGGTACAATATGTTACAATAGTCAAGGGGAGATGTAACAAGGGCCTGTACAATAGTTCTTTTAGCGTCAGGTGGAAGTAGGTCCATGATTTTTCGTAGCATTTTAAGAATGCCAAAGCAGGCTCCAGCCACAGCGGATATCTGCTCTGAAAAAGACAAATTATCATCGAACCATACTCCCAAATTCTTGACCTTAGCTTTCGGGACCGGAGTAGGTCCCAATTCCTCCGGCCACCATAGCTGAGACCAAAGAGGGGGCTGTTTGCCAATTACCATCACCTCAGTCTTCCCTGCATTCAGCTGAAGACAGCTGTGTTTCATCCAGTCCGCGAGCGCGCCCAAGCAGACCTTAAAGTCAGATGCCATTCCAGACTCCTTTTGCTCCAGAGTGACAATCAGCTGAGTGTCACCGGCATATAACACCAGCTTTACCCCATGCCTCAATACAATATCTGCCAGGGGGTGCATGTAGATATTAAACAGGGTCGGGCTGAAGGCCGAACCCTGCGGTACCCCCTGCGACAGAGGGCAGACTCTAGATTTAAAAGGATGTTGTATAACCTGGAAGGATCTGTTCTGCAGGAAGTTTTTCACCCACTCCCAGATGCCGCCACTGATCCCAGCCTCCCGCAGCCTCTCCAACAAAAGGCCGTGGGAGACTGTGTCAAATGCAGCGCTCAAATAAAGAAGGATCATAGCAGCTGTCCTTCCTTCATTTGCTGCAGTTCTCAGTGCCTCCGAAGCCAGGAGAAGGGCTGACTCTGTGCTATGAAGTGGCCTAAAGCCAGACTGGGTGTCATGGAGAACCCGGTTTTCTTCCAAGAACATGGACAGTTGGCGATTTAGATGTTTCTCCGCAATTTTTGCAACGAAGGGGAGCAAAGAGATCAGTCTCAGATTTTCTGGGAGGGTGGGGTCTAAGGAAGGTTTCTTCAGCAATGGCACCACCATGGCGTGTTTCCAATTGCTGGGAACCTGCCCCGAGCTGAAGGACATATTCAGTAGTGCGGTGAGAATCGGAGCAATGGCTTCCTTCCCTAGCCGCAAAAATTTAGGGGGAACAGGGTCCAATGGTGACCCTGATTTAACAACGTCCATCAACTTCAGGATCTCACTTTCCACAGGAGGGTGAAAGACAAACCTATTCTCGATCCAAGGGACCTCCACGACAGGAGCAGGGACAAAATTCCTGCTGCTTTCCGGAAAGGTAGCATATATTTTATCTATCTTGCCCAGAAAAAAGTCTGCGACCTTATTGCAGTGATCCGTAGAAGCAGGAAGTGCTGCTGTCACACGTTCCAAAGAGGACAATTGTTTCACTACCTGGAAGATGTTCTTTGTGGAATTTTTTGCTGGCGCAATTTGCTCCGTATAAAATTCCCTACGCACTCTCCTAATCTGTAAGTGATAAAACTTCAGGGCCGCTAGGTAATTTTGCCTATTTTCCTCCAGGTAGTTCTTCCTCCACTGGCGTTCAAGGCGTTTGCATCCCGTTTTCAACTGCGCCAATTCTTCTGAGAACCATTTCGCAGATGCAGTTGTGCGAGTGTTTTTGCATGGTTTCAGGGGTATCAAGGAGTCCACTGCCTCCTTGATCCATAGGGAGACTAAATTCTCTGCTATCTCAGTTTCGGCCCCTAGATCAGGGGTACTTGAGGCCAATTTCTCCTTAAAGATATCCTGGGTTAATGCGCCCCATTTCCGAACCATTATAGGATCAGACTGCTTTCCCTGCTTATAGAGGACTTTTCTAGGATTCATAATCCTGAAAGGAAGAATATAATGGTCGGATCAAACTACAGGGACCGGAAGCAGAGCTTCAACCTCCGTACTATTAGTAAATATATTGTCCAACGTATGACCCCTACTATGCGTAGGGGTATGGACCAATTGGTTAAGACCCATCGCCCATAGTCCTTGGGTCAGCTCCGCCGATTCTTTACTTCCTTTATCGTCGAAGTGAAGATTCAGATCACCCAAAAGAAAGAAATTGGGATAGCGGATAGCGTAAAAAGGCAGAATTTCCAAGAGTTCTTCAATAAAAGCTCTTGGTGGACCAGGGGGGTCTATAAATAAGAAGCCCTACAATAGATTTGCCACTAGAGATATTAAAATTTAAAAAAGCTGCTGCGCAGCTAGACAGCGGCAGTTTAGGCATTTTTAGCTGAAATTCTTTCCTAGTTATCACGGCAAGGCCCCCCCCCTCTGACCGGATCTATCCACCCGAAGGATAAAGTAGCCTTCAGGTAATGCATCCAGGATATCCGGGGCAGACAACTCATTAAGCCAGGTCTTGACTAAAAATAGCCCAGCCGGTTTTTGGTCCATAAGTAGATCATGAATTTCTATACAGTGTTTGCTTTAGTGATCTACAATTTAGGGAGAGACAGAGTAAGGGTGCATTAACAGCTCTCAATGCTACCCCACTTTCCCTTTCCTCCATACCCGGTGTCAACAGGAAGCAACACCCTCGCCCGCTATCAGCCGCCATAGAATGAAGACAGTCAGTGTCCACTAAACTTCTAAGGGCCATCAGTTCCTCTGAGGAGTACCCCCCTATATACATGGCAGGCGATCCAGGGGTCCTAGCCCCTAGCGCCGTCCAGGCGCGGACGGGCACAGACAGGCTTGCCTTTGGTGCGCCTTTGGCGCACCAGTGGCTAGCCCGCTGCGCGCGTCCGCTGCGCGCCCGCTTGAGCATGCGCCTATGTAGTGTGTGCGCTGGAAACACTAGACCGCTCCAGCTGCACCACACACGGCGCCGGAAGTGGGAGTGACAAAATGAGGGCAGATATGCCGAGGGTTATTTTACAGTCCGTTTTGACACAAGTGCGGTGTCTGAGAACCAATGAATCTCTCACTAGGATTAGAAATATTTAACAGCGAATGTGAACCCACATTGTCTGCCCATGAATTGCAGCATCTTTAGGAAAATCCTGTATTTGCCTCGGATCACAAAGAGAGGAAGCCCTCTCTAGGGAACAGTTTGCCACTGGCAGTGAGACAGATGACATTGAGCAAGCTATGGTGTATGGCGACAATATATCAAAAGGCCCAGAGCTGCATACTTTGGAGCTGAGGATCCAGGCTTGAGTTTAGCTGTCGGCTCAACATCCTGTGATTCAGGGCAAATCACTTAATCTTCCAGTGCCTATGAACAGCGCCTGGATACCCTCACACGTGATTAGCCATGCTCTACAAATTTGAGTACTTATTTATTTAGGTTGTGGCTTCAACCTCTCTCCCTCATTTCCCTGTCCAGTTGATGGAGCAAGGACTCGTACATGAGACTTGCTCGGAAGCAATCCTCTCGTTTAACTCACTAACGAATTATTAACAACGTGGTTTGTGATTAATAATACGCATTTCACACTGGAGAAAGTGAAGCTTGTCTATGTGTTTACTAACTGCAATAACATGAACGCAGGACTAAGACGCATTCTAACACGGGATCTTTGCTGCGCATGCATCTACTACATCTACGTAGTATGACGTGCCGACTCTTGGAGGGAAATTCTGGCACTTGCGCAAAGAACTATAAAATGGCCGCTTGAAAGCTCACATGCATGGCACCTGCTTGCAGAAATTAGAAAAATAAGTTCTATACTAACGCAAATGCAGAAAGGGAAATAATAAATGGCATGGGCTAGAGTAGAGGTTGGTGGTATACAGTGAAATCATTTATTTTTGAGAATAACATTCTTCCTTTTGACTTTATTATTAGTGCGTATTTGGGCCTGTCAAATTTGTCTGAGTCGAGCAGACTGACGTTGCGCGATGCATGCGTCCTGCTATGGAAGTTTGAAAGGATGACTAAGGACTTGTCACGCGTCCAAGGTCGGCGAAGATGTGCCCTGGGAACATGAGGGTGAAGAGTTCATATGAAGGAACTGTATTCAAGAAATTGTTACATTTGTATTAATAAAGTTTAAAGATGTATGGGAAAGGAAGGGCGGAATAAAAGTTTGAGGGGAGGAGTTGGAAACAATGGATTAAAGAAATAAATGAAATATAAGTATGGTGTGATGATCATCCCCCCTCGCCTGTCCAATCAGAAGTTAGAATTTTGTAAGATTGAAACATTAATGGGTGGTACATGGTAATAGAAAGATATAATTGAGGTAGTTTAGTTAGTTAAGTTAGCGAAGAGCGGGCAGAGAGCTAAGCTTTTTGGGAGCGGAAGCAGCAGAAACAATTCGGAGCTTGGGATGCTGTCAGTGATGAGGGTGGTGCTGATGCTCTGAAATGCTAATGAAGCAATCGAATGCTGAACCATCTACTTGATTTGGGTGGGTTAGAAAGAAGATCGCGGAAGAACCACGAGGAGGAAGAGAGTGTCAGAGAGGGTTGCGACGCAGTCGTCGGTAACTAGAGAGGTGAAGTATCCTGTCCTGATTCCTGTCCTGAAGCCTTTGTCTCCTGATCTGTCCTTGGGACACTTACCAGCCCTTTGGCCAGGGGGTTGGTCTTCACACCATACTTGGTAACTATAGATTCATCGTCTTGATAAATGCTCTTCTCTCTCTATCCTTTTCTTTCTGAGCATAGTTATTGTGTGGATCTGAATTGAAACTTGATTGAATTGGCACTCTTGCGAATGAGGGTGTTTTTACTGAAACGATTTTGAGATGGTTCACAACCAATTAATTTAGATAAAGATCTTTAAAATGTTATCAAGTCAGTGATTATTTAAGCAAGAAATGTTTAATCAAGTCATGTTAATTATCACCATCAACTAGCTTTACGTAACTGGTCCATTGATCAGAGGAAAGAACTATTCAAATAGAGAAAGGTTTAGTTAGAGGAGTAATAACTAGGGGAATATTAGCAAGACCGGCGATAAAATTATCGCCGTTTTAGCGGCAGGAAACTGCCGCTAAAACGGCGATAATGGGCTTGCTAATATGTGTTATAGAATTCCAATACAAGCCCAGGTTAGATGTGCAGGACATCTAACCTGGGCTTCTATTAGAATTCTATAACGCATATTAGCAAGCCCATTATCGCCGTTTTAGCGGAAGTTTCCTGCCGCTAAAACGGCGATAATTTTATCGCCGGTCTTGCTAATATGCCCCTAGATCTTGAGGTATGAAAATTATAAAACTAAAAAGTTCCAGCGGTCTACTTGCTGTTTAGTGAGAGAGAGTTATATGGGCCCAGGTGAGTATATGGTAGTGGAGTATCTGTTGCTAGTATCACAGTGCTACCCTTTTCTTCTGCTCACCTGCCTTCCCATATTTCTCTTAGTAAACATGTCATGTTACTATGCCCCTTCCTCTGGTGCAGATTTCAGATTACCAGTTTCAGATGGTTTCTGTAGGTTCCAGCTGCTTGGATACACCGTTTAAGAATTCCACAGAAGCATTATGTAGGCTATCCCAGCTGTACATTTGGTTTTTTATTAGTGTTTGGTTTAGTCTATAGTTTTCAGTTCAGTCCATTGTCCAAAAAGCCCTATTTTGCAATTAGACCAACCTGGACCTGTAGAAATTATATTTTCTGTAGGGCTCAGCAGTTTGTGTCCTTTCCCTCTCTTCCACTCTCTAACGTCACTCCCTCAGGCCGCTGCACACCTTACAATAGTCTCAGTCGTCGATTATGTTATCATCTGGTTTTAACATTCCGATCCAAAACAGCCCCTCGTACCACACAGTTGTCCAGTGGCCAAATGTCTCTGACCAAATCAGATAGTCCTTGCTTTTTTAACAATAGCACAGTGGCATGTGGTACTTGCAGTTTCATTTTTACCATTAAACTGTGCACTATTAAATTGCAAAATGGTAACAGCTGCTACAAAAAGCAACATGTATTGAATATAGTTACAGAACTAATTATATAGAGGTGCTAGTCAGTCCCTGCTTACAGTGGCAACAAATAGGTTTGAATGCAAAACAGAGCTTGCTCTAAAAGTACAATAAAAAACATAAAATCTCTTTTGAGTTCTTTATGATTGCTACAGTGTCATCAAAAATACAATATGCTTTGACACAGAAGAAATATGGTCAAGTAACAGACCAGTTGAATGTAAAACTTGTGGAGCTTTTAAGTCAGTCATTGGGTTTGAATGCAGGGTGGGTGGTGTGCATCTGTGAGGTCAGGATGAGAAGAGTAGTCAAGTGACTGTAGAATAAGCAGTATGCCTGTGTGAGTGCAGGGTGAGGGGACTTCTTGTGTGAGTGCAAGGTGCATCTGTGTGAGTGTAGAGTGAGCAATGTCCTTGGGTAATGGCACGGTGAACAATGGATATTGGTCGTAGTGGGTGAGTGTTATATCTCTATCAGTGCAGGGTGAGAGGATTTCCTGTCTCAGAGCACACTAAGCAGTGTGGTTGTATGCGGGCATGGGTTAGGGAAGTGTATGTTTGACTTAAAAGTGAGCAATGTGCTTGGTTAAAATAAATGAATGGTGAGTGGTGTTTATTGTGAGTGCAGGGTAAGTAATATGTCTGGGTAAGTTCTAGGCAAAGGGAGTGCATTTCTGAATGTAAGGTGAACACTCTTCCTGTTTGAGTTCATAATGATGTTCTTGTGTGAGTGCAAGGTGAGTGCCTTTGTGTGTGCAATAAGCATGCACCTCATCAAAGCCAGACCTATTGATATTGACAATGCATTTTACTTTAGAGATGCCCACAAATGCTGCTACATTTCCAGACAAAAACAGCACATTACGTGATGTGTATTTTGATTAAAAAAATATTTACCACTCTTCAGATTATACAGTAATACATTGTACCTTGTTACTACAACTTGAAAGTCATGTGCTGCTTTTGGCTGGAAGAGTAACAACATTTATTGACATACCTAAAGTACACAACAAAATATAATACAATACACGCAAAACACTACATAACAACATAATTAAAACAGGGCATAACAAAACAGAGCCAACAGAATGCAACACAACAGGACACCACAAGAGCACAGCACTACAACAAACAACAGAGAACACCACTGAAACAAAAAATCCTACACAAAAACATGCTCAAATATTCTTGTCATGCATTACCATATGCAGAAACCTTTATATAAAATGGTGGTAAAATGTGTTTGCACCAATCACTGCCTTAAATTTCCAACAAGAACATTAATTAGTGCCAGCCAAAAGTGTTTTCAGATCCCTCTCCTGCTTTTATGGACTGGGCTCATTTTGGGTTTCTTATTGATGGTGCTGTGCTAGTTTTTACATTCTTTTTAAGGAGGATTGTGCTTACTGATTATGTTACGCCTGGCAACACAGCAGCAGCTGACAAGCAGCAGCAACTATGTAGTACAGAAAGCTAGGTGTTATCGGGACAACAGAGGGAAGGGCACCTGCATAAGGCATTTAATTCTTGGGGTTACAGTGATTTGGGGGCACTTGCAGGAGGTAAATTGGGGGTGCCTCAGTAATGGGGTGTTAGAAATGGGGGTCTCTAGTTGGCAGAGGTAGGTCCTTTTGTCCAAATAGGGACCCTTGCTTCTAGTCAGGGTAAGGGGGATACACTTCTAAAATAACCCCTGCTCACCCCCTTGGTAGCTTGGCAAGAGCAGACAGGCTTATCTCAGAGGCAGTGTGTAAGCATTTGTGAACACATACAGTAATACAGTGAAAACACTACAAATGGACACCACACCAGTTTAGAAAAATAAGTAATCTTTATCTAAACCAAAATAAGACCAAACGACAAAAATACACAATACAGTAATAAAAATATGACTTTCAGATGGTAGAAATAGTTCAGTTCAAAGCAAATTGCAGATGCAATATTTTTCACACAAAGTACCTGGGTGCGTCATGCAAACAAACAAAACGGGCCGCAGGGAAGGTGATGCGTTGGTTCCTTACACTCAGGTAAGGTGATGCGTCGGTTCCTTGCTCCGGGGGAGGTGATGCATCGGTTTCTTACTGCGTGGGGAGGTGATGCGTCGGTTTCTTACTGCATCCCCCAACAATGCAACAAACTTGCCGCCTCGATGCGATACGACGATCCGGGACAATGCGTGGATTCTTCCAGCTCCCAGCGGAAAACAGTCTCTAGAGGTCCAAAATGACAGCAGGCACCTCTTTGCAGGTCAGAACTCCCAGCAAGGAAGTTCAGGGGAGCTGGTGGTGAAGTCTTTGTGTCCCTGAGACTTCAGAACAGGAGACAAGCTCAGTTTCAAGCCCTTGGAGATCTTCCTCAACTAGGGGACACAGCAAACAGCAAGGTCCTTTTCTCCTTTCCTTGGCAGTAAGTAGCCACTGCAGGCCAACCCCGGACAGCAAACAGCACAGGGGCAGTATGCCTCCTCAGCTTCTCCGGCTCTTCTCCTTGGCAAAGGCTCCTCTTGATTTCCCAGAAGTGATCTAAAAGTCTGGGTTCTTGGCCCCTCTATTTATACACAAAAATCCTTTGTTTTATGAAGGCAGAGAGTGTCTGTACCCAGCCAAAACTAGTTCTGTGGGGCACTTTGCAAGTGCACAACAACCTCCATTGTCAGTGTGAGCCCTGGCTCCAGACACACCACAGTGGGGCGGAGCCATCATTGTGGAAGGCAGGCACAGTCCTATTCCGGTGCAGGTGCTACTCCTCCCACCACTCCAAATGCAGACCAGGCCTATTCAGCCCAGCCCTGACTCATCAGGCTCTCTGGAGCCACTGCTCCTCCCTAGCCCCTGACACTCCAAAGCCAGACATGCAATACACAAACCAAGCAGAGGCATACTGGATGGCTAAGCAAGAAAATACCTACTTTCTAAAAGTGGTATTTTCAAACACAGAATGTAAAAATCACCCTCACTAAAAGATGCATTGTAACATTCTGAGTTCAGGCATATCAAACTTTATTTTCTTACCTTGTTCCCAGGGGTAGTTATGTTTATAAGATGTTATAAACAAACTCCCCATTCTATCCTATTGGAGCAGGTAGCCTTGTAATAGTGAAAAACGAAATTGGCAGTATTTCACTATCAGGACATGCCACACACATTGGGGCATGTCCTACCGTTCACATACAATGCACCCTGCCTACAGGGGTACCTTGGGCCTACCTTAGAGGTGACTAACATGTAAGAAAAGGGAAGGTTAGGGACTGGCAAGTGTGTGCACTTGCCAAGTCGACAGGGCGGTATCAGACTGCACACAGGCTCTGCAGTGGCAGGCCAGAGTTACATTTACAGGCTGCTTATGTGGGTGGCACAATCAGTGCTGCAAGCCCACTAGCAGCATTTGATTTACAGGCCCTGGACACACAGAGTGCACTGTACTAGCGACTGACTAGTAAATCAAATATGCCAATCATGGAATCACCAATCCATAAGCACAATTTACAGGGAGAGCATATGCACTTTAGCACTGATCAGCAGTGGTAAAGTGCCCAGAGTCATAAAACCATCAAAAACAAGTCAGAAACAGAAGGCTAAAAAGCAAAACGTCTAGGGATAAACCCGCTGAAAAAGCCAGGTCTTACATGGGGTTTCTATGCAACAAGGGAAGGGAAAGCAGGAAAAAGGAAAGCAAAGCACCCGGGCAAGTCATGAGCGAAGTGCTTATTCGCTCAACTGCCAGCTGAATAAGCACACCTTTTCACATTACTTATCAAGAAAGGTAGGTTTTAGGCTTAGATACCTATTGGCTGTATGTCATTTGTGGCCCCTTCAGCCACACTTTGATATTAGTCACACACCCAGTGTGTCTCGGGAATGGTAGATATATTTTTTGCATGCTAATCAGTATTTTACGTAGGCTGGGTTCTGTCTCTACTGGACTCTCATTCCTTTCCTTGACAGTGTTTTCTCAGCAAAAGGAATATGGAAGCCAAAAAAAGTCTGAGTGAAAGTCTTGAAGGGTGCACCCAGCTAAAGTAATTGTAGATGCAACCTAGAGAGTGACGGAGGAGGCCCAGGAGGAGTAGGAGGAGGATGATGAAGATTAGGAAGATAAGAATCAGGGGGAGGACCACCAGGAGGGCTTAGGTGACCACATTAATGAGGAAAGGTACAAGTAGATCCAGGACCAGAATGACCTAGGTAAGGGTTGACCAGGAACATATGGATGAGGAGGTTCAAGACTAGAAGAAGGACTAAGGGTGCCAGTACCAGGGTGACAAAGATCAGGGGGACTGGGAGGATTTGAAACAGGATCCAGTGGTAGGAACAGAAGGCCCTGGACCAACAAAATGAGGAGGCATAGGAGGGCCCAAGAGCACCAACAAGGTTGAAGAGCACCAACCAGAACCAGACTCAGATGGACAGACCCAAGAGGGCCAGTGACATGAGAAAGATGGAAAGGAGGACCATAAACAGGATGATCAGGACCACAGAAACCAGATTAAGGAGGACCAAAGGTTTAAAAACAGACAGGCCAGGACAGGGAAGACCATGACGAGGAAGGACTAGAGTTAGTAGCACTAAGAGTCCCTAGATCACCTGGAATAGAAAGCCTCTGGAAATCCAGGCCCAGTGGCACCAGTTTCAGAAGGTCCACAAGGGTCAGACTAAGGAGGGCCCTAAACCAGGTCACAAGGGTGACAAGAACCAGGGTGACTTGCAACAGAGGAACTAGGAGGACAATTACCAGGGGGGCAAGAGAAAGGAAGAACAGACCTAGGAGGACCATATTAGGAGGTCAATGATAGAGGAGATGAGTGTCAGATGGATAAGAACAATGTGGAATAAGCAAACAAGGAGACCAATAGGACAAATTGGAGTTGAATGGGGCAGGAGGACCGGGTGATCAGGAGGGCTAGGGAAACCAAGACCAGTGGAACCAGCACCAGAAGACCAAAAAAAGTAGTAACAGAATTAAAACCAGTACTATATGGACATGGTAGCAGGAGGGGAAACAGCCACCACATCGCATGCGTTACAACGCATGCGATTACAACGCAGTTACAACGACAGCGTTGTTACATCGCAGTACCATTACAACGCAAGTTGTTACATCGACTTGCCGTAGGGGGCGCGCTAACCTAAGGAATAGTATAATTTACTATTCCAACACCTTCCCTACTGTTGCGCACACTGGACTTGGAATAGTGAATTATACTATTCCTAACTCCAGCGCGCCCCTACAGCAAGTCGATGTAACAGCTTGCGTTGTAATGGTACTGCAATGAAACAACGTGGTCGTTGTAACGACGGTGTTGTAATCGCATGCGTTGTAAACACATGCGATGTAAAGGCCTATATTCGAGCAAGACCAGTACCTAAATTACCAGCCTTAAGAGAACCTGAACAAAGAGAACCAGGACCAAGATGGGCAGGGACACTGAGTGTAGTATGAGCAGGAGCAAGAGGACACGGAACCGAGCCAGGAGGACCTGGACAACCCAATCCAGGACGAGGACTGGGAGAGCCAAACGTGAGAGGTCAGTTGGACCAAGGAGACTAGCAGAACCAGGTCCTGGGTTACCTGGACTAGGATATACAGGTGAATCAGGCCAAGGTAACCAGGGCCACAAGGACCAGAAAGGAATAGGACGAGGAGGGGTCAAGATAGCCAGAAAACAAGGTTTATGATGATCAGCACAAGAGGACATGTCCAGGAGGCCTGGGTCCAGGAAACTTGGCTCTGGAATATTAACTGTAAGGTTCCGGACCAAGAGGATCAGGTGCAGTGGGCTAAGAATCACAAGGAGAAGGACTATGAAAACCAAGAATAGGAGAACTGGGGGATCTGAGACCAAGGCTCAGGCAACCAGAGCAAGAAGGATAAACTCTAAGAGAACCAGGAACGTAGGTCCAGCGAGACTAGGACGATCAAAGCAATGAGGACCAGGACCTGCCAGTACCAGGAACAGGCAGACCAGGGTGGAGATGAAAAGGCAACCAGAGCAAGAAGGATAAGCTCTAAGAGAACCAGGAACGTAGGTCCAGCGAGACTAGGACGATCAAAGCAATGAGGACCAGGACCTGCCAGTACCAGGAACAGGCAGACCAGGGTGGAGATGAAAAGGAGGATTGGGACAAGGGATATCAGGACAAAGATGACCACAGCCAGGACAACCAGGCTGGAGGGCGATGCGGTTAAGATACAGGATGGTAAGGCTGAAGGGGAGCATGGCCAATAGGTGTAGAACCAAAGGACAAGGGACACGAGGACCAGGGCCAGGAGGATCAGAAACATATCTAGCAGGACTAGGAGGATATAGAATATAAGGACAGTTGCCAGCAGGATGAAGCGGCAAAATAAGCAAGGAAGAACACAATGTCGATTCGAACAAGAGGACAAGGACTAAGATGACCAGGCTTAAAAGAACCAGGACAGAAGAGGCGAGGTGGATCAAGGGGACCAGCAGGACAAGGAGCTGGTGTACAAGAAATAGTGTGCAGAAGATTAGAAGGACCAGCTTAAATGGATGAGAGCCAAGAGGGTCAAGAAGGAACAAGAGGAGCTAAGAAAAGGGTACCTGGAAGGACCAGGATGGCAAGAAGGACCAGGACCAAGAGGACTATGCATTCACAAGTCCGAACAAAGAGGACCAGCAGCAAAAGAATCAAGTCCATTGGGCTAAAAATCAAAAAGAGAACCAGGACTGTGAGGCCCAGGAATAGGATAACAAGTGTTAGCCAGACTACACCCAGAGTGAGAAAGACTAGTAAAACAAAATCTGCAGGATCAGGAGCAGATGCAGATGCAATGGCAACCACAGCCAGAAGGAAAGGGTGCTAAGAAGACCAGGGCAAGGAGGTCCAATAGGACCACAACCATGGGGACCAGGAAGATCAAGGCCTGTCATATCAGAAGAAGGAGCATCTGGGTGAGGACGAAAAGAAGGACCAGGACAAAGGGGGCCAGGATGATGAAGCTGAGTGAGTACTAACAAGATGACCAGAACAATGAGGATCACAACTAAGAGGATGAGTTAGTGCAGAACCAGTATGACAAGGAGCAGGAGGATTTGGAGGAAAGGGCCAGGAGCATCATGGCCGGATGGAGGAGGACCAGGAAAATTAATCAGTATAGAAGGAGATGGGCTATGGCCATTAGGGTCAGGGACCAGATGATGAATGAATAGGTGGGCTATAATGATCAGAATAAGCAGACACAGGATTAGGAGAACCAGTGGTCAGAATCAAGGAGATCAGGACCTTGAGTAGCAAGTGCAACAGGTGGACCAGTACCTTACATAGCAGGACCAGGGTGTTTAGGATCATGATGGGCAGTTCAGCCAGACTCAGGAAAACAAGGTGACCAGACCAAGATGTCCAGGCCGACCCTAAGAGGACCAGAACCAGTGGATGCAGTGCCAGGTGGACCAAGAGGACAGAGGCTACAGCCAGGAACATCAGGATAAACAAAGCCAGGAAAACTAGGAGTTCAGGACCCAGGAAGACCAGGACAAGAGGGCTGGGTGGAGAAGAACTCAGCAGACAAGCAGGATCAGGGTAGGAATGATCAGAAAGACCCAGGCCAGGAGGCCCAGGAAGTGGAAAAATAAGGAATGTCCAGAACTAGGAAGTCACAGGAAGGAGCAGTGTCAGGAAGACTTGGGCTAGGATCCTAACTCCTGACCAGAAGAAGGGGGGGGGGGGGCATCAGGAATGCTGCAACCTGTAATCTTTTGAATAAGGGCTTGAATTTAAGTATGTTTTATTTGTAATCTTATATAATGCGGATGTCCAATGTATTTGTGTTTGCAATTACAGAATTTATATTCACAATAAAAGATAAGTATTTTGACAAGTGGTGGTTTCCGCTTTTGGACATTATCTATTTAAGAACTGATAATGATACAGCTGGTTAAATGAAAGTCACATCAACTATTTTGATATTTGCAAAGGTCTCCTTCAGTAATTCAAGTTTAATATGCTGTACAAGTAGCCTAATACTTAGAGAGCCCTCATTATAATATCAATATTTTTCTAGAAAGATGTTTCAGTGTTTTATTACCTAATATTGCCTGAAATAATCAAGGAAAAGGAGCTAGAAATTGGGGACACAGCAGGGTCAGTCACTGTTATATATGCAAGCAATGTAATTGGTTTATTGTCAGACTACTTTGCCACCCAATGCATTTGTTGTATATCTATATTTTGCCATAGTCATGTGAAGGGTAGCATGGTTTGGTCATTATTGGTCAGAAAGTACCATTTTCTGCTGTTGAAGACTTGCTGTTTTATGTCCACAACAACTGATTTTGGACTATTGTATGGTGTACCCACAGGTATTGTTGGAGGAATTACCCTTGCTACTCCCACACAGATGATGAAACATATGTCAAATTAGAGGATGGCAATAAATATCCACAAGTTTGACTCTACCTTTATTACACATATTGCCACAGTTAATGTACATATGCTTCTTCAAGATTGTTGCCACTCAAATGGAGCTCTCCTCTGAACCTCCAAATTGATACTTAACAATTTTCTTATAGGCCAGACTACAAGTCCAGAACCTACCAACCAAGCACAAACATCAAGGAGATGGTGAGTGTCTGAAAATGCAACTATGCTCTCTTGAAGCCATCTGCTTCACTTGATGCTTAAGCACAGCAACAAGTTTTCTATGCAATGATTGGAGCACATTTCTGATCCTCGCACATGATACCCAAAGTTTCCCAGATAGCACACACAGCATCAACCATGATAGGGTTGATTTTTAGTTGACCACCCAGAAGTGCTTTGGGACTTTATCGGGAGCAAGAAGCACTATACAAATCTTGCAATACAAAGTAGTACTTTTGTTGTCCAACTTTTGCTGGATTTTGAATCTGAGAATCCCTGGCCAGACCAATATGGACTTGTCAAAGTTGTTTTGTTGATTCCAAACCAGTGTGCCCTCTCTGGTCTGGTCTCATTGCCTGTGAGACTAATAGCAACTTAGAAGGGGATACATGGTTTTTGCTAAAGCAAGAGGAAACCTAATGTGATGAAGGGAATTGCTAAACCTGTCAGCATTAGGGTGGTCTTCCCCAAACATTTTGCCTCCACCCTCCTATGTTTCGGAATGTGTTTATGTCGGCCTCAGGACTCTGTGCACTTTACAACTGCTAACCAGTGCTAAAGTGCTTCTGCTCACTCTCTAACACATTGTAAAGTTGACTTTCACCTGCTTAGCATATTGAATTTACATATAAGTACTAGTAAAGTGATATATCATATACCAAGGGCCTGTAAATGAAATGCCTGCAGCACGTATTACACAATCCAATTAAGTTGCCCTGGAAACAAGTTCCAGGTCTGCCATTGCAGCTGGAATGCTGTTTTAAACAGCCAATTCGACTGGATAAAATAACCCCCTTTCCAAGCCTTAAACTCCCCTTTTATTTCATATAAGTCCCCCCTAAGATAGGCCCTGGAGAGAGATCATAGGGAAGCATACATTGTAATTAAAAAGTTGGACATGTATATTTAAGTTTTACATGCCCTGGTAGAGAGAAACTCCTAAATTTGTTTTACACTACTGTGAGGTCCACCCCTCCCATAGGATAACATTGATTTGCCTTATTATATTTAAGAAGTGCTAACTTTTGATTAGGAGCAGGTAGGAAATGGATGTTTGGTGTCTAAGAAATTGTATTTTAAAATGCTCTTTAATGGTAAAATGGGATTTTAAGTCACAATTTTAAAAATGACACTTTTGTAAAGTTGTCATTTTCATTAGGCCTGGGCGGTAAATTCCGTTCCGCTCGCGGAATTTGGGTAATTTTGCGTTCCGTGAAGAACACGGAATTGCCCAAAATTCCGCAATCCGCGGCTTCGCGGAATTTTTTGCTTTTTCGCGCTTTCAAAGTGCATGTTCGCCAGATATTTCCCCCCGAGCACGCAAACAGCGTTCGCGAACAGGAAAAAAGCATTGCGAACGGGCGGAACAAGCAATTCCGCGTGTTCGCGGAACTTTTGCATGCTCGCAGAGATTTTTTACCGTTTCGCGGAGCTTTGCGTAGCGCGACTACGCAAATTCCGCCCACCCCTAATTTTTTCATGCCTTAGCTGGTTTGTGCCTGCAACCTGTTCCTGGGTCACCTGACTGGGTGTAGTTGGCAGTTGGACTTTGTATATTCCTCCCAGCCATTAAATAGAGGGATTAAGTATGCCTGAATGGGTCATCACTTGCAAATCAATAGGCTGTGTGCTGACTTTATACAAAGGACTTCACACTACCTCATATTGCCTGTAGTCAGGCTGGAGGCAGAACAGGTAAGGCAGGGAATATTAAGGACTTCAAAGGGTATCTCTAGAAACTGCTCCCTACTTCAAAGGAGGCACCAGGTATAAAAATACCACTTTCAGAACCACTCTTCAGTTCACTTTCTGGACTTGCAGAAGGACTCAGAGAGAACTGCATGCTGTTGTGGCCCGCTGTGCACTTCAGAAAACTGTTGTGCTGCTCCTGGAAGGACTGTTCTGCTGCCTGAAGCCTGCCTTGGACCCGCAGAGGCCTGCCCTGCTGTTTGAACCCTATTCCACTGCTTGAACCCAGGACTACAAGAGTGATTTCCAGGGCTAGTTGACTCTCCTCCTGATCAGAGCATCTGGGACAGAAAAGGTTCCAAACATCTTGAACCCACACTTAGACCCAGCCTGAGTTAGTCCTGATCCTCCAAGTGGTGCCCTGTGATCCTGGACCCTTGGAAGGGGTGCTAAAGTTGCCTAGATTGCCAAAATCTAAAACTTGGTACTTTGGAAAAGTTTTGAATAAAAAGTGCTCTGAGAACCAAGAGGAGACCAGGACCTACCTGCTAGACTAAGTCCGAACATAGAAATCTTCACCACAACTTTGTACAGCGGCTCTTCGATGATGATACCTCCTCCTCTGTCACGGCCTGCAGCCTTCAGCCTGCAGCCTTCCCCTTCTGATGGTAAGCGCTGACCAAGCCCAATCCACTCTTTGTATCCGTCTTCCGCTCCATAGCGGTCGGCAATATTTTTCAACTTTGACCTGGTTTCGAATGACTAGATGTCCACGTTTGCTGCTTTGAACTTTTTGCTAGCTGTTACCATAAACTTTAAGAGTTCATAACTCTGGTTCTACTGATTGGATTTTTAATGTTTTGGTTGTTTTGGTGTCAAATAATTTATTACAATTTACTCTATTGTTCTAAATTGGTGTGAGATTTTTCTTGTGTTTTGTATTTACTTTATTACTGTTTGTGTGGTTCACCCTGACAGGGATTGTGATAGTAAGCATGGTTAACACTCCAGCCAACAAACCATCCAATTTCTCACAGGAATAATTGGCATCTTTCTCCTCATCCACCAACTACAATTGGTTTTATCATGGACTAAATCAGCCTGCTGCGGCAGGGCCACAAATTGTGCAATATGCGCCTGGACCTAAATTGAAGCCATCTTTCACCCAGTATCAGTAATTCGCACATACTGAGTTTCCATACATGACAAAGACAAGAGACCACAGTTTAGGGATCTGGGCATACAATTGTCAACATCCCCGCAGCAACACAGATATAAAGTCTTGTGCCAATGCTATATTATTTTTCTGCTACTATAACCTGTCACTATACTGCATGGGTTAATAGGTCAGCAGTTAATCTCTCTCATAATGGGGACAATTTGTATGCCCCCCAGTCATGAGAGCCCTGCCAAACAGAAAAGATTGCAAAAGGTTTATTTGGTGGTTAGAATAAGAAGAGATTTATAAAGAAGAACTTGGATGTTTGAGATGGTATGATCTAGAAATTCCAAAACGTGTCCATCAATGTAAATTAAATAAATGAATAAACAAATACATATCTCTTCAATGTCTCACATTTGAATAAAAGATTAAGGCATTACTTTAAGGATGCAAAACAATCTATCGAAAGGCATATCAGTCATTACCTGCATGCCAAGTTACTCCTCATGAACTTCCAACTAACGCATCCTACCAGCATTTACTTGTAAGCAGAACACAGGAAATAGAAGGTTGTTATCAATCTAGAAGATGCGTTTGAAGGACATACACGGTCAGATTCTAAGTACTATTATTTGTTTTTTGGAACAGGTTAATACTTGCTCTCTTAAGTTTTATGAGACAGTAGGTTCTCCACGATGGCAAGTACATGGTCTTATGTATTTCCATTTTACACACCAGCACTGTGTATTCTGGATTGCAAAGAGGTCCTTCTCTTGTTCTTTCTATGACTTAAATTCTTTCCCTTCTAAATATGTTGCTCAGTCAAACATATTCAATCACTAATGCCCTATTACTTACCGGTAATCTTCATTACTTCTGGTGCCGTTGTCCTCATTCCATTCCTTACAAAGTGGACATGTCCATCTCCACGATAGAAAAAAAGAGCAGGAGAATGCTGGGATACCTAAACCCACCCCGTCCCACTGGGAGTACATAAGCTGCACTATCCCAACATTCAGCCTGAAACACCAAGCCATCAACCGGAAAGCCGGCCGTCCGGGAGGGAGGGGTGTAAGGAATGGGACGAGGACAACGGGACCAGGAGTAATGAAGATTACCGGTAAGTAATAGGGCATTACCTCCCAGTTCCTCCAGTCCTCGTCCCATTCCTTACAAAGTGGAGAATACCAAAGCAAACAACCCGGCCTTCCGAACTCCCACCAACACCAGGGACACCACACCGAAAGCAGCACCCAACAGAAGCAAAAGGGAGAACCACAAGAAAAACCACAGGCAGGAGCACACAACCAGCAAAGGCCTCAACCAAGCCAACAGAGCCGAACACCAAAAACGAGCAGGGGACGACCAAGAAAACCCCAAAACAAGGAGCCCAGCCCAGGAGCCGCCACCCAAAGGGCAGACAACCGACACCAGGAACCTCCCCACCAGCCACAGAGGAGGAGAACCCAACAAGAAAGGACCAGGAACAGACCGCAAGAACAGCGACGAGGCCACCACAGAAGAAGACCCCGCAGAAGGAGCCAGGGCCGCGATGAGAGGGACACAAGAACCACAGGCAAGGCCAGAAGAAAGTCCAGCACCCAGAGCCAAGCCCCAAGGGAACCCCCAGAGGGGCTGACACAACCATCCCCCCCTCCCAGAACAACCAGCAGAAGGGGGCCCAGAAGAAGCGGAAGCGCCCACACGGCAGAATAAAACCAGGAAGGGCAACCGACCAGGGAGAAAAGAGCCAAGGGCGAAGCCAACAGCACCAGGCACCACCAAGCAGCTGCCAAACCAGGGACAAACCAGGCCAAACCCGGCTGAACTCTGGAGAGCAGACAAGAGCAGGCTCGTGCAGGGCAGCACCGCTAAAGGCACAGAAACACCACCCGCCGACCGGAACACAGCAGGAGCAACGACAGAGAGCGACCCCCCCAGATGAGGGAAGAAAGCAACCCCCCGCCGAGGGGAAGGAAACAGAGACTGAACCAGCCCCATAATCATAAAAAGCAGCACCAGGGGGTACGTGGTCAGGTCGCCCCCCACTCAACAACATATAAACAAAGATAGACCTGACACACACAGAACAGTATTGTAAATCTGGGAACAAGGGAGTATTTGTAAATCATAAAACTTCCCTCACAGGTCGAATTCACTACAACTGGCCTGTTAGTCCCACTGTTCTCTGGGAAGTTTTATGATTTACAAATACTCCCCTGTTCCCAGATGTACAATACTGTTCTGTGACTGAACCAGCCACGCCAAAGCAAAGGAACGACACGACCAACCACAGGACCAACCCCAACACCCCAGGGGAAAGCCCCAGTAGAGCCGCAAAGACCGAAGAGGATGGAGCCCAAAAAGAACGCAGGCACCGACCCAGAGGACCAACCAAGGACAGGCGCAAACCGAACAACCAGGAAGAGAGGGGGCAGGGACCATAAGCAAGCCCCCCTCCCCTGCAACGCCGACAGCACCGGCAACAGAGAGTCCAGAGGCACAGAAACCCCAGAGGCGGACCAGGCCACAGGGCAGGAATGTGCAGCAGCCAACGCCAGCGGAGACACTGGACAGCCGCAGAAAGGCTGCCACACCCGGAGAAGAACCCAGGGCACAGGGACAGGCCAACAGGCCAGGCCCGAGGCACACACCTCAAAAGCAGGAGACACTGGGACAAAAACCCAGCACCCCGCCCAATGAAGGCCAGGGAGAGTCCAGAAGCGCAACCACCCCAGACAAACGCAGCCAACAACAGAACCCAGCCCATAGAAAGGCAAGGGAAGGACCGCAGCCGACTCCGCACAAGACCAGGGCCCAACAACAAGAGCGGGGAGAAGAAAAAAACCACCAAAGCCATGAGACCAGGGGAACCCAAAGCCCAAACAAGGCCAAAAAGGAAGAAGAAGAAGCTCCAAACAACACCCTCACCAGGAGACCCCATCAGAGGGCCGAACACGAAACCGGGGAAGACCAAACCCCAGAACCGGGACGGAGGGAAACCCCCACCGAACCAAGAGCCGACCCACCGGCCAGGACGACAAAGGAGGACACCAAGGAACAACCCAAGCTGAAAACCAAGAGCAGCGGCTGAAGGTCAAAAACAGGAGAGAAAGACAGGGAGGCCCACAGCCCAACCCTGCAGGCGCCCCCAAAAAACACCCAAGAAGCCAGCAGGCCAAACAGACAGGCCAGCCAGACAGAAGGCCCCCAAACGGCACCCCCAGGGGCTGGAAGGAGAGGCAGAGGGCCAACCGACCTAACCCCAAAACCCCCAACCAAGAAGGGGCACAGGGAAAAGCACAGCAGCCAGCCACAGCCAGGCCACAAAGTGAGGAGAAGCAGCAGGAAGACAGGGAGGGAGCCCGGCAGCCCACACATGCCAATCAATACAAGGACCCAGTGCAACAGCCAGGTACAAAGGAGGGGTCACGGGAAAAGGCCAGAAGGCCAGCCCAGGACCCAGGAACCCCAGGCACAGGACCACCGACCACCCAGAGGCCGAAAGACCCCAACCGAAACAAGGCTCCAAGGCACCAGAGTGACACCGAAGCGAGCAAGGGCCCCACAGCCAAAATCTGTACACAACCAAGCAGAGAATGCACCAGCAACCCTCCTGTAGAGGCAAACGAGGGGCCAAAACACAGGGGCAGCAAGGCCAAAACCCAACAGAGGCAAAGCCCAGGCCCCAACAACAGACCGGAAGACCCCAGGCACCACCAAAACCAAAGGAGAGGCGCCCGGAGAACCCAAAGGCACACAACCCACCGAGGGGAGATGGACCGGAAAGAAAAAGGTAAGACCGAACACCGGCCGACCCAAGAACCGCAGAGCCAACAAAAGAGCAAGGAACAGAGACACCACAGGTCCAAAACCAGCCCCCGCACCGGAGTGAAAAAGGACCAAGCCCAAACGACAGGCCCCAAGGGGAATACCACAGCCCCAGAGCCGAGGCAAAGCCAGCCAGAAATCACAGGGCTGACAAGAAGGAGCGGGAAAGCCGCGGCCCACACACCAGGGGAGGAAGACACCAGACCCAAAACCGGCTGCCCTCCCCCCAACACACCCACCAGCCATGGACAAGACCAGGCACGGCGAGGAGGACACCCAGACAGGCAGCACCCAGCAAGACCCCGCTCAAACACCGAGAGCAGCGGAGAACAAGAACTGGCAGGACAGAAAAGGCCGCAGGCCAGGCGGAACCCACAAGGACCACTCCGGCAGACAGGGTGGGGCACAGGATCCGTGTGCCCGAGAACCAAGGAGCCGCCCAGGCAGAAGCCAAGGAAGATCCACAACACCCAGCTGCCACAGGTTGCAAACGAACCGGCAGCCGAGAGGCAGAGGACCCCCAAAAGTGAACCAAGCCACCAAAAAGCAACACAAGAGGGGAAAAGGAAACCACAACAGGGAATCCAAACCTCACCAGCCAGCCAAGCGCAACACAACCCAGCACTAGGCAACCGGCAAACACCAACGCCAGTCAGAAGGCACACCAGGGGCACCACCAGCACAGCCCTGGAGCCAACAGCCAACCAAGGCCAAGGGCCCCACCAGGACAGAGGGAGGGCACAACACCACCCCCCCAGGCAACAACAGAACCCAAGAAACAGGGAGGCCGGAGACCCCAAGGGCCCGACGCAGGACGCAAGAAGCGACCCAGCCACAGAGAAGCAAGAAAAACCACAAAAAAAAAAAAAAACACCAGGGGCAGCAGCCCCACAAACCGTCAACCTAGGCAACAGGCAAAAACGCAAAACCCAGCAACCGGGAGGCAGGGAGCCCAAAAGACATGGCCCCAGAACAGGAAGGCAACCCCAACAGGGCACCCACCACCGGGGCAGGGGAGCAACCAACCCACCGCCTGCCCCGAGCAGCCAACCCCAGCAAAGGGAAACTCGAATACCCCCAACCGAAAGAGAGGGAAAGCCAACAAAGACCCACACACCGACCAACAGCCACAGTGATCCCACGGAAGGGCCCAAGAAGAAGCAGGGCACCCTCGAGCAGGGGTCAGGCAAACACGCCAGGAAGGAACCAAGGAGCGCACAGCAACCGAAATGTCCAGTCCGAAACCCCAAACAGGCACGAACCAGGCCCGAACCCGCACACGGACCGAGAACAGACCAAGCGGCATCAGGGAGGAAAGGCCGCAGGCCAGCAAAACAAACTGCGAAGCCCACAGCATCCGGCAAGCACAGGCGGATAGCCATCCAGAAGCCCACCAAGTCCGACCCAATCGAACACCGCACAGCAGACAAGACCAGGAGCCTAAAGGGCGTAAGGGCCGTAGGCCATCGAAGGGAGCACCCATGAAAAACAGCACACCACCAGAAGGAGACAGCGCACTGGAAGAAAAGCACCACCAGAGCACACCGAGACAGTGCAACCAAAGAAATGACCCAATCATCCGGGACAACCCTGGAAACGACCCCCCCAGGGACCAAGGGTGCACAAAGGGCAAAGCTGTCAGGCAGGCAGCCCCAGACGGACAGCACTGCATCCGGAGACGCCCCACCAGCCGCAGAGAGCGGCACACACTGACCTGCAAAAAGAGGCAGAGAACAAGCAGCAAACCGCACAGTGCAGGAAAGCATGCAAAAGAAACTGCTACGCGGTACTTACCAAGGGGTAGTCAGACACCACCACACATTGACTGACCCCCAATCACCAGCCCAGATGCCATCCACAAACTAGCGCTGAGCAAAGAGCCAGGAGCAACCGGCACCCCCAGGCGGCCACACAGCGTCAAGGGAGGAAAGGCCGAAATGCAGCTCCAACTGGCACCCAGGAACACCAGGGGGACCCCCAAGACTGGCCCGAGGCAACCCCAAAGCAGTGGCAGCAGCGCGTCTTCCTGACAGGCCCAGCCACAGGAAGACGCGGCCTACAACCCGGAACAGACCGGGAGGAGCAGCGCCCCAGCCACAAAGGACCGGCCGCCCATCAACGCCGCTCCCGGTAAGCCCGGCAGGCCAGGACACCACGGAACAGGACGTTGAGGACAGCCCAGCAGCCCGACGAGACATCCAAGAAGACTACAGCACAGGTAAGAACCAGAAAATCCACGTCCCATTCTGTCGGAAGACAGAAAAAAAGAACTGGCTGAATGCTGGGATAGTGCAGCTTATGTACTCCCAGTGGGAGGGGGTGGGTTTAGGTATCCCAGCATTCTCCTGCTCTTTTTTTCTTTCGTAGAGATGGACATCTCCACTTTGTAAGGAATGGGACGAGGACTGGAGGGACCGGGAGGTAATTCACTTCTTCGAATCCTTAGATAATCGGTGCTTGCATAGCTTTGGGTTAAAGTGCATCACACACGACTGAAATAAGAATATAAAAGAACTTGCAGATATTTAAAAAATACAGCACACTTTACGAAATAAAGTTTGCGAAATGCCTAGGTATTTGAGTCTTGCTTCAGGAAATTAAAAAGAAATTACTGTTTGCAGTTATAAGAACATTTTATAGGGAATGTCTAATCAGTACCTGCATGACTATTGACGCTCAATATGCTAGGACTGTCACACTTTAATGAGTTATTCTTAAATTTCCCAGAAGCCCTGTTTCCATTGACAGAATAGAGATGTGTCTGGCCTCTAGGTATGGATGTTCAGCACTCTGAAAGCCTAGCAATCCAGCCCTGCTTCAGTTTCTTTTCATCGGAAATCAAACCATTCGCAATACATATGAAATTATAGCCATTCTCCTGCTGTAACTTAAATCCATAAAGATGAAAAAGCAGCAAAAGTTCATGAACACATTAAATAAACTATATTCACGTCTCTTCCCAGTGTTTCTAAACAAATATTGCGCGGCACTCCAAGGTGGGAAATCAAATCTGCATTTAAATAGAATTTTTCCAAACTACAATCAAAAGCCTTAAGCAACATATTTTGAGAGGCTTGCTGATAGTTCACAGTTTCATTACAAAGCCTAATCCTTCCATCACTAATCCTCACTAGGCTTAGAAAGTCACATCCTGCAAGTTTATCAAGACATCTGTACTTCATTGTTGGTGCCCATGCCAGGAAGGGCGTTCCTACATCACACTGAGTTCAAATGAAAGCATGTATTACCGGCTCAGTAACCACCTTTTTTTTACAAGAAGGTCGAATATCGTTCATGTTGTAATATATACAGAGGGGCTTGTGAACAGAGACAAAATATGTTCTCCTGTTCACATGGTTGTGACTCAATAATATAACTATGCTGCAGTCTGCCCTGGTACAGCCTGTGTCACAAACAAACAGTGCATCAGGTTGTTGTCTCCTAAGAAGTGGCCACGTGGGCTGACAAGATCACTGACGATGCTGGTGTGCCATCACGTGTATCCATTTAAAAAGAAACCATAAGGGCATATTTGCTAGAAAATGTCGGAGAGCGGAGCTGCACCAAATCTGACATTGCTGTCTCCGACTTTTTCAAAATGCAGGGCTGCGCCATATTTACTACAATGCGGTGCACCCCTGTATTTTCCCTAGCGCTAGAATTAGCTGCCTAGTGCGAACGCAGGCACCCTTGCACCATAGTTCAAGGGTACCTGCATTGCAGGGAATGATTGTTTATGTGCAGGAAGGTGTCCCTTCTAGCATATAAGCAATCCATAATGGCTATTTGTTACTTCTATTTTTGCTGCATTGTGTAGCACACAGATAAGTAACAAATTGTCATTATTTATTGATTGTTTATGTGCAGGAAGGAACTCCTTCCTGCACATAAACAATCATTAACCCGTTTGCTGCTTCGAACGTTCCGCGCCAGTGCGGAACGTTCTATTAAACGGGCGGGGCCGCGTCGGCCAACGGACGTGCACAGCACTACCGAGGTAGTGCTCGCGACGGCCGTTGGCCGACAGCAGCAGCAAACCGGTTAATGGCTTTTTGCTCTTTCGATGTGTGCTGCAGATTGCAGCATGCATAGAAAAGCAAAAACGAGGAGAAATAAAAGCATTTCTCCTTGTGCACCATTCTAACGCCTTCTCTTGCTTGGCTTCCATTTTTGGCTCTGCCGCAGATTAACACCTCCTTGTAAATCTGGGGCAGTGTCAGAAAGCAACGGGTGTTGCGGTGGAATGCCCACATAAAAACACATTGCACGCCGCATTGCCCCAGAGGACTGCAGTGGAAAGGGGCATATTTGCAAGGTGGTGTTAAGCCACACTAAGTGGCATAACGCCACCTTGTAAATATTGAAAATGGCGCTATGGAACCAGAGCGTCAAAAAAGGTGATGCTCCAGTGGCTATAGGGGCTTGTAAATATACCCCCACATATCTCCAATATTTCCATCACACAAAGTTTGCCTGTAAACATTATTTTTCCAGCCAGATGTTCTTACATCGCTCCTTTTCAACCAAATCAATGTCTTTCACTCTGAATAAATTGACTCAGTAGATTTAAAACATTTTATTTGTGTTTTGTTATTTTTTTCAGTAACATTACTACGTACTATTCTGATTTAAGAAGATGTACACATTTTATAGAGAGAGACTTTCATTGGTTACAGATAAAAGGGATAATCTGGATAGGTGTAAGTGAATTATGATGCTAACACTAAAAAACTGAAAAATATAACGTATGTCCTGCCTTCTTCACCTTTAGATACAGTTTCATGATATTTTATCACATGGGGACCTTGTGGGCCATATTCCACTTGAACAAAATCAGTTGTTTATAGTCACAGTATGGATTACCAGCTCCCGAATATTTATGACATGAAAGTCACCCAATATACGTAAGGCACATTTACAAATATGTCATGCAACACAGGGCCGCAAGCAAAGTTGCTGTGTATGTTGCGTGAAAGGAAAAGATCAGAAATGCTCCATATTTACGAAGATGTGGAAAATTTCTGCTATCTCCTTCTGCTGGAGCACTGTGTGCTGCCTAGCGCCAACTCCGGTACCCTTGCACCATAGCGCAAGGGTACCTGCATTACAGGCAGGATTATATTTGTGCTTCCCTGCACAAAAACAATCCTTATAGGGATTTGTTCTCTCTACATGTGCTACAGACTGTCTGTTTCCCAAGGCAGTTTTGGGGTCCAAGGGCCAAACAATGTCACTTATCATCAAAGGGGGTGTCAACAACAGCCGTGGGAGTCAGGGGAGTCTTGAGCTTCTTCTTTGTCTTCCCACTAGCTTGGGTGGTGAGACAAGTCCTACAGAAAGCACATGAGACTGTCCTCAACAAGGGCTAATAAAAATGGGTGACAAGCCTGTGAAAAGTCTAGTCTTGCCCCATATGTCCTGCCAAGGATATCTCCTGAGCCAGACCCACTAGTAAGGCCCTGTGACATTGAGGGACCACCAGCACATGTGCTTCACCATGCACCGGTGGCTTAGGCTCACTGTAAAGGAGGTTGTTCTCCCAGTAAAAAAGGTAATCTCCAGAGGTGTCACCAGCTGCCTGCACTTCGGCCTGCTGCCTCAGCCCCGCTGGGTTGGGCACTCTCGCTACACATAGCAGTACTCCTCACTGGTGAGCCCACCCTCAACTTGCCACCCAGCAAGCTCAGACAGGCCTTCTAGACAAGCAGTGTCCTCCCTGGTTGGATCTGGGGCCGCCACCACCGGGGTCCCATCCACTAGAGCTCCTGAGGCTGGTTTCCCATGTCTCCTGCCCTCTCTTTCTTTGCAGTTGCCTGGGCCACTCATGCATAGTTGACCTCCCATACATTGAGGATAAAGATTTGCCGCTGTGTTTTAGCAGATTGCATGCAAGTTGAGCATAGTAATAATATTGCTTGGTTAACAATTGAGAAACATTATTTCTCCGTTTTGGGTGTCCCTCAGTTCTATCACATGCCAAACAAGATCACTGGGGCCACTAAGTCTCTGATCCGCTCTCTCTTCCTCTCAATTTGAGGAGGTATGCAAAAGCCCAGTCCATGGATGCAGTTTGTTCCCACATGGAGCTTGTTGTCTCAGAAGGGGTTGCACCATATTTAGTGCTGATCCCCAATCAGGAACATAGATTTTATTTCACACTCTTCAGGCTATGTACCGTCCATTATCTGGTTGCTTTCCCTCAACAGGGTTCTTGGTTTTCGACCTTGCCTTGCTGCCTTTGCAACACTATTAGCTGACAATGTACAATGCACTTCATGTTTTTTTGTAGATTCTACAAGGCCCCTAGAGTCACATTTGTATGACCAATTTCAATGTCTAATATTTGTAATTCAACCCGACAGTCTGAAGCTTTTGCAATGTCTGCCGTCCAAATTTATTTGTCATGTTATTGCTTTTATTTGTTCTGCTTTAAGGATTAGGAGAGATCTTAGGGCTCTGGCAACCAGTGAATTCTGAATCTCCCATTCTATAAAAAAATAATTGGCTCTCCTTTGTATCTACTGCATCCATGTTGTTGCTATCTTTTATTTATTTATAATAATTTTTTTCTTGTTTCGCACATTTGCAGGATCTAAGCATATCACGGTTCTTAGATTTTAAAATTTAAATAATTTTTTATATTTGATTTATAGAATGTTCCTATTGTACCCTTTTATGGCCATTTACGCTGAATACGTTTTACAGACTGACTGGCCTGGGCCATTCTTCCAGGCTGTCTTGACTTTCCTCTCAGGCGGTCATGGGCCGAGTGGTCACGCAGACCCACTCATGCACCTCAACATTTCCAGGTGCGACCTGAGCTCCATTTCCTTCCAGGCTGTGTGCTTTCAGTCATTCCCTAGCAAGCAATCCAGAGGCATGTCAGGGATCACAACTAGCTTAAGAGAATCTGAGACCACCCCCCCAACTCAAAGAGAACCAGGGCCACCGGGTAGTGGCTCAAACAGCTGTCTGCTACTACAACCTGGTAAAATGTATGAGGTATCACCTGCTCTGAGGACACCAGATGACACCTGACAGTAGTCATACTGGCTCCTGTGTCTCTCAGAGCCTCCACCCACTGGGCAATTGATGGTGACCAACTGCCTATACAAGGAAGTATTGACTGGCATGTGGGCCTTAGGTACAATCTCTCCACCACCCAGGGAAACTAAGGTAACCTCAGCTTCCACCCACGTTGACTGGGCCATCTCTTCCCCAAGCATTACACAAGCCAGCCCCTGGGACTGCTCACCACTTGGGGGCTGTGCCCTCTTGGAGCACGTAGCATCTCCGTTGAGGTGCCCATACTAGTAGCACTCGTAGCAATTAGGGACAAAGGTACCAGTATTTCTGGCGGCCAGATTGGGAATGGTTCCCATTAACTTGTGAACTATCTTGGGGGCCTTGTGAGATCTACTTTTTGTTTTTATCTTCTCCTTTTTGTGGGAACCTTGACCACCCTTTAGGGAGTCAGCTCCAGATGCCTTCTTGGACACCCTGGTACTGACCCAGATGTCTACACCCCAGCAAGCTTGCTGGGATCAGTCAGCTTGCCATCCACCAGGTGCTGGCACAGCTCTGTAAAACAAATATTGAGCATGTTCTCCGCTCCTATCAGGTTTTATTGCCCATCAAAATAACTGACTTTGCTGCCCCTCTCCCAACCATTCAGTGCCTTACTAGAGTAATATAACAAATCTACCCAAGACTGGTTTGAGAGTTTGTGGCTGTGGAGGAATTTCTCAGGGGTCAGCCCAAATTTGTCGACAGGGATGGCTTTCCTGGGCACATACTTGGTCTGCTCATCTACCGCTAGTGTGAGAAGTGTATCTGTCCCCACTGCAGGCATATGCTTCCTCAAGCCACCCCCAGTACTCCTCTGGGATCTTATGCACCCTCAGAGCTACCTCATATGCAGCAAGCCATTTGTCAATATCATCGTTCACCAGATAGTTGGGCACCAGATCTTTGGGTATGCGGACCTCCGTGTCACCTTCAGACACAGCAGGTAAGCTGCCACCACAGCTGCTGGATTCTGGGCTATCTCTACCTTTAATCTCCTGTTCATTCAGGCTTCTCACATGCTCCAACAGCATTTTATTTTCTGCCAAGGCTCGCTCAGCCTTCTTTTCCTATGCCTGTAGTCTTATTTTGGCCAACTGCAGCTTTAGCTCCCTTTCAGATTTCCTGTACGACAACTCGTCTGTGGCCAGGCCCTTTGAGGACACACTGCTTCCTGCTCTCACGCTTGACTCTCTCTCACTAGGTAGAGGACCTCCCTGGTCTGGGAGGTCCTGCTCAGAGCACATAACACGGTCATTCTCCATTCCCAAATCAAGTTCCACTTCATTAGGATCCTCCACATTAGGGTTCTTATCCTCAGAGTGTTGAGGATGAGATTGCATCCTAGTGACTTCCTCATATGTGTGGAGTGCTTTCTCACGGTCCAGCTTTGTGGCCTTCTTTCCTGCATGCAGCCCCCTCTCCCTGCAGAGTTTATGTAGCTCAGCCCTGCTGAGGTTATCCACATTGAGACTCCCCACTTCCATGGTATGAGACAAAGAGTTTAGGAACTTACATTTAGAAAAAAGAAAAACAGCCAATTAGACACAAGGGAGGATTTAAAAAGACTCAAATTCATCTTGGATAACTTATTTTAGGATTTTAGTGTAACAAAAAATCACTGTATGGCACTGCACAAACACAAGTCCTAATCCTCACTGCTGATCACAAATGTGAGAAAATGTGTTACTGACTGTCAGCAGCAGATATGGCCTCTCTGCTTCTGCCCGCCTCACCTCTGCAGATGTTAGGCTTGCCTGAATGGGTCAGTTTGACCACAATGTCCATGGCTACCCAAGAGGGGAGTCAAGGTAGCTGGCTTGAGGCTGCAAGCTGAGGTGCAGCCAGCAGATGATACCTCTAGAGATTACCTTATCTTTTGAGAGAATGACCACCTATACACTGAGCCTAAAGTTCCTGGACTTAGGGCAGCCTGTGTGCTGTGGTCCACCAGTGTTACAGGGCCTTCCTACTAGGGTTGGCTCATGATAAACTCCTGGCAGGACATCTGGGGCCAGACAAGACCTTTGCCAGGCTTGTCCCCCACTTCTATTGGCGCTGGATGAAGACAGTGTCAGAAATGTTCTGTAAGTCCAGTCCCATCTGCCAGCCCAGTGGGAAAGCAGGGAAAACTGCAGAAAGATCCCCTGGTTCCGTTGCCTACCATTGGCACTCCCTTTGAGACGGTTGAAATCAACATTGTCGGTCCCTTGGACCCCAAGGCAGTCTTCAGCAACTGGTTCATCCTGGTCTTGGTGGACCTTGCCACATGCTACCCAGAGATCATCCCTATGAAGCCAATGACTGCAACTGCAGTGACTAGGGACCTGGTGGGGATTTTTCCCCATGTGAGGTTCCCGAAGGAAATTGTGTCTGATGGAGGCATTAACTTCATGTTTGCATTCATAAAGTCTGTGTGAAATGAGTGCGGGTAACCTACAAGTTCCATGCACCCTATCACCCCAAAACAAATGGGCTTGTTAAGAGATTCAACATGATCTTGAAGGGCATAATAATGGGCCTGCCTGAGCCAATGAGGCAGAAATGGGATGTCCTCTTGCCATGCCTGCTGTTTGCCTACAGGGAGGTACCACAGAAGGGAGTTGGGTTTAGCCCATTTGAGCTCCTCAATTGAAACCTAGTTAGGGGACCTCTCAGCCTCGTGAAAGAGGAGTGGGAGCGAGCTCCCAGGAAAACCCCTCAGGATGTAGTCAGTTGCATGCTGGCTCTCAGTAACCAGGTGCTATCCTTCCGCAGGAAGGCTAAATACACTCTTGAAGCCAGTCAAGAAGTAATAAGCTCTGAAATGACCAAAAGACAACTCTTTATAGTTTCAACTAGGCCAGAACCTATGACTCATGGAGCATGCAGAGCCCAGACCTCTCCCATGGCCATTTGACAGGTAATTTGCGGTGAAGGTGTGGAAGGGGGAGACAGCTACCTGGTGAATCTCATGACCCCTACAAACCCCCTTAGGGTGCTCCACATAAACAGCCTCAAAATGATCTTTGAGAGGTCTGAAGTCACCATGCTCCTGATGACAGATGACAGAGTGGAACAGTATAATGAACCTTTCCCTGACCTTGTGTCTACTCAGGAGCACAATGGGTCAAAAGAGGATGTTACCCTCTCCTCTGCTCTGACCCCAGAACAACAGAGTGGCTGACGCCAGTTACTGGAGCAGTTTTCTTCTCTGTTCTCCTTCACCCCTCACATACCTGTGTACCCACAACATTAATACTGGAGACAGTATGTCAAAAAGAAAATCTACAGTTTGTCAGATAAGGCGAGGGCCACTATCAAGTAGAAAGTCTCCAAGATGCTGGCACTAGGAAAGATTGAGCCCTCCATCAGTCCCTGGTCTAGCCCAGTTGTGTTGGTACACAAGGCCACCCAACCGGGCACCACCCTAGAAGTCTGGTTCTGCATGGACTACAAGGGTCTCAACTCAGTCACCAAGACTGATGCTCATCCTATCCCCCCAGCTGCTGAGTTCATAGACAAGCTGGGTGCTTTCAAATTTCTCAATGCTTTGTATCGCACATCAGGGTATTGGTAGATTGCTCTGACTGAGGGGGCAAAAGAGAGATCTGCATTCATGACCCTAGAGAGTCACTTCCATTTAAGGGTTATGCCCTTTGGCTTACAGAATGTCCCTGCTACCTTTCAGAGGTTGGTGAAGAGGATGCTGATAGGGAAGGAGACATTCTGTGTTGCCTACCTAGATGACATAGCTGTCTTCAGCTCCAGCTGAAAGGAACACTAATACTACCTCCAGGAGGGCTCAGGCCCCGCAGCAGGCAGGCCTGACTATCAAGGCCAACATGTACCAGATAGGGCAGGGTACCATTGTGTATGAGGGCCACTTTATGGGCAAGGGCAAGGTGCGAACCCTCCAGGCCAATATTGAAACTATCCTAGCCTGGCAACCCCCCAAAACTCCGACTACAGTGAGAGTCTTCCCTGCCCAACAGGATATTACAGGAGGTTTGTTTAGGGATATGACACCATTGTGGCACCTTAACTGAGATGACTTCCAAGAAGCAGTCCAAAAAGTTTATCTGCACAGAAGCCTGTCAGAAAGCCTATGTGTACAGTACCTGTATTCAAGAATTCTTACTTCTCCAAGGACTTCTATGTGCAGATTAATGCTTCAGTGTATGGCTTAGGGGCTGTCTTAGCACAGTTAAATGAGTAGGGCATAGACTAACAGGCAGACTTCATTTGCAGGAGGTTACTTCCTCAGGAACAGAGGTGGTGTGCTATTGAGAGGGTGGCCTTTGCTGTTGCACCAGCACTAAAGAAGCTGAGACCATACCTGTTTAGGAATCACTTCTGGGTTCAGATAGACCACAGGCCCCTCAGATTGCTCATGAAAATGAGGGATGAAAATCCCAAGCTTTTGAGGTGGTCCATCTCTCAATAGGGAATCGACTTTATGGTGGATCACCGTCTTGGGTCAGACCATATCAATGCTCATGGTCTGTCCAGGGTTTTCCACCTTAGTGATGAGAACTCCTAGGAGGTTGAATAGTTTGCCCACTTTCAGATGGGGGGACACATGTTAGTCCTGTCAATCTTAGGGTGGTCTACCCCCAAATGTTTTTCTTTACTCCTCTATTTTTTTCCTGATATCCGTTTTATTGAACTCGGACTCTGGCCACTGCTAACTAGTACTAAAGTGCATGTGCTCACTCCCATAAGCATGGAAAGATTGGCTTACACCAAATAGTCATATTTAATTTACTTGTCCCTAGTAAAGTGGCACTACATGTACCCAGGGCTAATAAATTAAATAATACTATTTGGCCTGCAGCACTTATTGTGCCACCCACTTAAGTAGCCCTTTAAAGAGTTTTCAGGCCTGCAATTGCAGCCTGTGTGTGCAGTTTTAAACTGCCATTTTGACCTGGCAAAACTAACTTTTGCCAGGCCTAAACATTCCTTTTAAACACATATAAATCACCACTAGCGTAGGACGTGAATAGCCCGGAAGGCAAGATGCATGGTATTGAAAAGGTTGGACATGTACTTTTAACTTTTATAATATCCTGGTAGTGTAAAACGCTTAAATTAGTTTTTCACAACTTCACGACCTACCACTCTCATAGGATAACATTGGGTTACCATATTACATTTATTAAGTGCTAACTTTCAATTGAAAGCAGGTAGGAAAGTTGAGTTTGGTGTATAAAGAATTGCAATTCAAAAGCCTCCTTAATGGTAAAGTTGGATTTTAAGTCACAATTCAGAAAATGCCTGTTAGACTTGGCATCCTTGGTGTGGCTTCCCCTGACTTTTTGCCTCTACCTCCTGTATTGTTGATGGTACACTGGATTTCGTTTTGCTGGCTAGATGCTTTGAGCACTTTGCAACTGCTGATCAGTGTCAAACAGCAAGTGCTCCCTGTATAAATTGTTGTTGTAATTGGTCATCCATGATTAGCATAGAGTGTGCAGGGCCTGTAAATAAAATGCTACTAGTGGGCTGCAGCACTGATTGTGCCACCCACATGAGTAGCCCTGTAAATCTGTCTCAGGCCTACCACTGTAATGCCTGTCTGTAGTTTGTAACTGCCATGGTGACCTGGCAAGTACACACACTTGCCAGGCCCTAATCTTCCCTTTTCTTACATGTAGGGCACCCCCCAAGTAGGCCCAAGGTACCCCCATGGGCAGGGGCAGTGTATGTGAAAGGTGGGACATTTACTAGTGTGTTTGACATGTCCTGATAGTGAAATACTGCCAATTTCATTTTTCACTATTGAAATGCTATCTGTCCCATAAGCTAACATGGGAGTTGCTTTGAATCATCTTACAAGTATAACTTTCCATTGGGACAAGATAGAGAATTGTAATTTCAGAATTTAATAACACATCTTTCTAGGGAGATTCTTTTTATAGTGTGTGTGTTTTAAAATGTAACTTTTAGAAATTCGCCATTTTCTAATTTAACCATTCTGTGTGCCTCTGCTGTTTTTTGTATTGACTGTCTGCTTTTGGAATGACAGGGGCTGGGGATGTGCATTCTCTGTATACAGCCACAAAGGGGGTTAAGGTATGTCCTGCCTTTCCTGGGTGACTCAAGCTGAGCTGAATAGACATTGGCTGCATTTAGAGTGGTTGGAGGAGTTTCACTTATACTTGAATAGGCAGTGTCTCCTCTGCAAAATGTTGTCTCCACCTCCTATAGTGATGCAGCACCAAAGAGGACAGAACTGTTTTGCACTTGGCTCAGAGACACTTGCCACAAAGAGAACAAATAGAAAATAGGGTATTGGAGCTTAAACCCCAGATCACTTCTGGACTCAAAAGGTGCCTTTGCCAAGTAGAAGAGCTGGAGAGCTGGAAGGAGGAGTACTGCACCTTTGCTATGTGTGCTTTTCTGGGCTGGCCTGCAGTTGCTGCTTCTGCCAAGGCGAGGACAAAGACTGGAACTTTGATGTGAACGTGCTTGAAGAAGAATCTCCAAGGGCTTGTGTGTGCTGGCCTCCTGTTCTGAAGTCTCAGGGACACAAAGACTTCACCTGCAACCCACTGACCAGCACCTGGATTCCTGAGTGGACTCCTGCATTCAAAAGGGCACCTGTTCCAGTTCTTGGGCCCTGAGAATTGTGTTTTTGATGCTGCAAAGCAAGAAAAACCACTCCGATGCATCAGCGACATCGTCAGTGACGCTGCGACCTGCACTAAGGCTGGGGGCACCACTCATCAAGTGCACAACACACAATTCTGCCTGCTTCACAGCTGCCACGCCCTTCGACGCCTGTCGACGCCTGCAGTTATTGGCTTTTCCAATGCCAGCGCTTGCACCAGCTCCATCACTGCCAGCTCCAGCATCCCATTATCACTGAGCCGATAACCAAAGAGAGTGCCTTCACAAACTCTTCGCATCGCCTCACTGGAACCAATGCCTCACTGCCGCCGACTCCCCATGTCCTGGACTCGATGCATTGCCTCCTAATGGACACAACACCTCGCCTCCCCCGTGGCAACCAGGGAACCGGCCTTGACCACGGCACCGACGCCTGATCTCCACGAAGCTGTGCATTGTCCATAGACTTTGTTTGCAAGATACTGTTGTGTTGGAGGTCCGTGTGACTCCATGTCCAATGCCGCGCACCTCGAGGTTGGCGCGGTACTTTGGAGTTATGCCTGTCACAATATCATAGGAGCCCCAGGTGGAGTTATTTTGTTTCTACAAGTTCCATTTTTGTAGTAACTGTTCTAAAGTGAAATTTTGATACATGTATGTTGGATTTTTGTCGTTGTGGTCTTCTTTGGTTTAGATAAAGTTACTCTTATTTTTCTAAACTGGTATGGTGTCCATTTGTAGTGTTTTCACTGTGTTGCTGTGTCTTGAGTACAAATACTTTACACATTGCCTTTGGGATAAGCCTGTCTGTTCATGCCAAGCTACCAAGGGAGTGAGCAGGGTTTATCTAAAGTGTGTATCCCCCTTACCCTGACTAGAAGTAAGGGTCCCTGCTTGGACAAAGGTGCATACCTATGCCGATTAGAGACCGCCATTTCTCACAATGCCACTTTTAGTAAGTTTTTAAATAAATTTGGGCAAACCAATGCACCCTTGTGAGCTTGGGTAATTAAAGTTAAACAGGTAAGGATGCCTACAAGGGATTTGCGTAACACAAAATAATTTTTTATAAGTCTATATCTTAAATAAGATTTCTCACTATGACATCACAAATTAATTGAAAAAATACATGCATATTCTTTGCCTGAAGAAATAAATTCAAATAGCCTGGTGTATCTCTACTTATTCAGTTTATATCAAAATGCATAGAATTAGGGGTTCATAACAACAATTCTCACATACATTGATAACAGGTATTACAGTTGTACTGGATGAAAATTGACTAGTCATCAATACATAAATACACATCTACTTGATGTCAAGAATGGAGTCTGTCCTATACATAGAGCTCTGATACCTTCGGGTCGAGTTCGGGCGCTATATAAAACGCAAAAAAAGAAAGTTTTCTCGCCCTAACTATTTGAGGCCAGCAGCTTGTAACCTGAGTCAATCAATCTATCAATCAATCAATCAAACTGAAATATTAAAGCGAAGCTAATCACCAGGGAGGGTATCCAGACACTGAGACCACTGCTGCGGTGGTCACATGATTAGGTGTAGCTTGTAGTTGATCTTTGTGTATTGCTCCCAGACAGTGAGACAAAGGACGAATAGGTACTGGCAGGATGAGCCATCTCTGACTAGATAGGGGGGGGGATATGTCACCTACCACACATACACACCACAAAGTGTCTGCCTAAGCACACTCACAAAGGGTTTGACACTAGTCTTTAGTGCCCCAGACATGGTGTGGCCAGGGCAGGGAGGCTAGAATTTCCAAACACCTCTGGGAATGGAAAACTCCAGAACCTTCTCCTACTTCAAAGCTGGCTCCAAGTGTAAATATTGGACCCTCCGACCCAACTCTTCAGTGCACCTCTGTACCTGTGGAATACTCAAAAGGACTGCTGTGCTGCTCTGCAAGAAGGACTGCTCCTCTGCTGCCCTGTTGCCTGAGTGAAAGGACTGGACCTGCATGTTGAACTCAGGACCACCGGAATTACTCTAAGGGCTAACTGGCTGACCTACTAGATCAGAGCCTCTGGGACAGAAAAGGCTCCAACCACCAAGCACCTGGACTCTACCAGTTGTGAGTTTTGCCCCCCAAGTGGTGCGACTCCAGTTCCAGACCCTTGGAAGTGAGCCTGATAGTGCTCTACGAGCCTCACTGTGGTCTCTTTGGCATAACAATGCAGCACAACAGATTTCCTTGCAGCTCTGCATCAGAACCACTGCTGTGTAATGAATCCACAACACAGGACCTTGCATAGCAGCCCCCAGATTCTCAGACCGGCTGCTGCACGACGCATTGCCAGCTCTGAACTTTCCATCGCAAGCCTTTGCTCGTGGCATCTTTGACAAACATTCATGATCTCACATTGCAAGCACCGTTGATGGCCTCATCGGAACAACCACTGCATGATACATCTTTGATGCAGGGCCTCGTGTCGCTGCCTGCAGCCCCTCAGAACATCCACTGCATGACACATCTTCGACAAAGGATCTCGCAGCACTACGTACCAGGATTTAAGGTACTTTTTACAGTGGGCCTAACTTTATCCCTGTATCCGCTCAACGCTCCACCGCGGGCAGCCTGAACTTGTTACTTTACCCAGTGTGGTGCGACCAGATAACCAGAGTGGTTGCTTTGTACTTCTAAGCACTTTTTTCATGTAAATCTTTAAAAGTGTATAGCTCAGGTTCTACTGATTCACTTTTTGTTGTTTTGGTCTTAAATATTTTATTACATTTTACTCTATTTTAATAATTGATGTGGTATTTTTCTTAAGTTGTGTTTTTACTTCATTATTGTTTGAAGTGTGGCATCAATACTTTACACATTGTCTCTCTCTAAGTTAAGTCTGATTGCTTTGTGCCAAGCTAACAGAGGGTTAAACACAGGCAGCCGCAGCCTGTGCAGGTAAGAGCAGTGGGGCGGTGGGGCCAGGTGGGGGGGATTTCGACGGACGCTGACAAGGGAAAATTAAATAAAGAATTAATTTTCCTTCGCCATCGTCCGTCGAAAGTCCCCCTCACCCGGCCCCACCGCCCCACCGCTCTTACCTGCATGGGCTGCGGCTGAGCACAGGTTAATATGGGGTTTGCTTGTGTTTCACCCTGACAAGATTTGTGGAGGCTGCTTGAGTAGGGTTTCATCCCCTCAACCTGTACCCCAATTTCCTACACATATGGTGTTTTGTAGCCCATTACACACAAAAGATTAGTAGCTGAAGCATGTGTCCACACTCAGAACTTGCAACGGAGAGTCAAAGATAGTGTACAGAGGGTTCTGGTATGAGAAGAGCTTGGCACATGACACGCCCTACACTCAATAACTCAATACCAATACCGCTATACCTCATGTGAATGTTCCAAGCCTGTGCAAAAGGGTTCTGGTGGAACAGGAGCTGAACACAAAGTCATGTTAAAAATCATATGCACTTTACATAAGTAACAGAAGTTATGCTTGTCTAGCTTAAAGTGACACCAAAATGCTCTAATGGAAACACAGACGATAATGGAATAAAGAGAACTCTCATTCTCTATTCCCCAGTCACTAATCTGATGCCATATTTGGGTTGCTTAGCACTGCACTGTTGAAAACAGGATAACAAAAATGAAGCTTGAAGTTATTTGATAAATATTTTTTTATTTAGTGACATAAGCTAACACCTTAAATTCTACATGTTCTCTGGAATCTGAATGTAGATCGATGCAGCACGATAGAAGCAGAAAGCTACTGTTGTGAGCAACAGATTCTAGAACTTGTAGTTCACTGCAATGTGTATTAACAATGGGAAATAAAAGTTGTTTCTTACTGTTGCTATATTATACAAGAATTCCAGACAGCTCTCACAAGGCTCTCTGAGAGCCTATCAAATCAGTGCTACCTCTCTGCTCTAATGCAGAGCAAACAGCACAGTTTCAGTAGCGTAGGGATTTCACAGAGGAAGGTAGGGTGGGGTTGTGAGTTGGTGCCAGTAGTTCATGTATTTTTTACTTTTGTGACAAAGAGAAGACACTGTATTATTTATGGCTTCCCATTACTCCTCTACCTTGAGTAGCAGTTGAAACCAGGGCAGATAATTTTAGGTGCAGTATATAACAGACTTTGCTCTTGTTGTCTATTTGATGTCTCTCAGTACCCCCAGTCAAAATTATCCCTCTTATTCTCCATCTACAATTCTATATGAGATGAACTTTTTTATTTTAAAATGGCCGGGTATTTACCTCATTTTAGAATTCCATTTTCAATCTGGGGCAATAAACAACTTAGAACTTACATATAAGCAATTAATTCCCTTTTAAGTACTGGAGGCACAAAATTAGACTTATTTTTTGCCAACTACAATGCCTGCTTTCTAAAAGTACCACTGAAATTTCACAAATGTAGAGTCTCTCATTAAGCATTTCATTCTTCCCCAACTGGGGGACAATACTATGCCACACAACCAGCTGAAGGTGACTTCTGCATGTCCCAGACTCCCTTTTGAGCTAAGCACTGTTACTACAGCACAACATATATATGCAAGGTGAAAATCCTCTTGTTTATTTATCTATATGTGTTATAAAGTGCTGAGTGCCACATTCCATAAACCTTGGTACACATAGATGTGCTACCATGATGTGCCTTTTGAATCCCATGCAACCAAATGAAGTATTAAAAGCTATGTAGAATACCCGCCATCATCACCAGGTTCAAATCTATTATTTTGCTTAGTTAAAGGACACAGCCAGTGCCTAATTTGAGCCGGTGGTTTCCGGTGCTTGGCACTGACACTTAATTGTCAAAATCAGCACTTTTAACAGTCTGCCAAATGGTGGCACTGTCTATCTATTTTAGAGATGAGGACAACAACAGTTGTTTATTCATTCAATATACATTAAAAATGACTAATACTTTGTTTTAGCTTTGGGGCCCTGGATTAGTTTGAATTGTCACACTTCTAGGAGTTTGATAGTTAGTCATTGTGTTTGTGGTGTCATTGGTAGCACTGGCAGAGGCAATGAGTGGCCAAAGCTGCAGTGGCCTCCTGACGAGGGCCCTGGTACATATTTGTTTACAAATTAAGAACTGGACACAGCGATTAGTAAAGTAGCTGCCACACGCCCGTTGCTTTATTAATAATGGAGGGTGATTCTGGTGCTGGCTCTCCATTAATTGCCTTTACCTCTCACAAAGGTCTCTTTATGATTTTTATAGATACACTGTGCTTTCACTTTCTATAAAACACCATCAAAAAACATGTAAGCAAACAAGAAAACGTGTGTTCCATCAAAACATGCCTTCAATCTCAATATTTAAGGAGTCAATACGAGGAACCTATTTAACGCACTGTCACTCTAAGTTATTAACCATTGTAAATTGTCATAGATTTATTAAATTGCATGACCAGAGTCAATATTTCTGTCCAACACCTGCGGACACAAACCCAAGCAAATGTTCTCACATGTTCACAAATGCACATATTCACCCAAAAAAAAGTAACCTGGTTCAAACACACATGTTGTCTGAAATTCTCAGTTGAGTAAATAGCATAGGTAGGTGAAAATATATATGTGGATATGAAAACGGATAGATAGACTAATTGAGAGATAGATAGATAGATAGATAGATAGATAGATAGATAGATGAACCCATCGATCAAACTCTTCTAATTAAACCACCTGCAAAAAGTGTTATGGTATATGAGATAAAATGATAAAAATAATAGTCAGATGCGTACATCTTTGACTACTGTAAAAATTGAAATGTGAAATTCTCCTCTTAACCAGTCCATCTCTACATTACTAGTCAAGGTTATTGCAAGTAGATCTCTAATGCGTTTTGCATTAACAAAACAAATCATGCCTGTTCAAGAGTGTGATTGATGTACATGTTGAAACCATGGAGACTTAAATTAAAACACATTTTCTCTCTACAAATTACTTCACTGAACTATCAAAGAGTTTAACAGCCATAAATGATTCCGAGTGGTATGACAGACTTCATATTTAAAAGTATTTCTTTCTGAGGAGTTGACTGTCTAAAAAAATATAAAAGATGAAACATTTTCAACAAAAAAACCACTTGTTTATTGTTTTTCATTCTCATAATTGATGGAGATACTGTTCATTTAATGCACGATACATCAACGCTATATCGCTCTGGGCCTGGTTCTGAGAGGGTCGTTTAATTTCGACCCGTGAGTTAACCCCTGTTTATGCAAGGGTGGGAATTACAGCTTTGTTTTATTTAACGCATCCGATAGGTATCGGATACCTTAAATAACTCAATGGGCCATATTATCAAGAACGGGCGATAACATATCGCCGCTTTAGCGGCAGGAAACTGCCGCTAAAGCGGCGATAAGGGGCTTGATAATATGCCCTATAGAATTCCAACAGAAGCCCAGGTTTGATGTCCTTCACACCAGAACCTGGGCTTCTATTGGAATTCTATAGGGCATATTATCAAGCCCCTTTTCGCCGCTTTAGCGGCAGTTTCCTGCCGCTAAAGCGGCCATAGTGTTATCGCCCGTTCTTGATAATATGGCCCAATGTTTGTTACATTTCGGCAGATCGGACCTGCAGAAATTTAACAGTGGAACTTGTACGGCATTAACCGTACAATGGGGGTTTCGGTACGTTAAACACCAAAATCCACGTTATTCCCCACAAACTCGAAATAGGTGTTATTTATTGCACATGATAAATAACATACCTTTTATATATACTCTTTATTTCTTATATATGATAAATAACACCTAAAATCGTAATCAGGCTCATAGTGTACACAATATTTTTACCAAATGGAAAATACACGGAACTTGAGAAACTGTGAACTGAAGGATAACATATTCTCAGAAGTGTCTTACATTTATCATACATTGCTGACATGCAAGGGACCATGTGCTCAGCATGGTTTGTGAAGATGTATCCCACTCAATGTATTCTTTAAGATAAGTATCATTATGCAGTGGTTCAGTAAGACAACGGGGTCAGGGGTGGTTATAAGTTCTGCTGGTCTATTTATGCTTCTAAAAGCAGAGAAGAAAGCAACATCAGAATTGCTCATAGACACTTGTCAGAAATCAGGGTTGGAGGGTCCCAGGGAAGATCGGGAGTATTGGGCACCAATTTTCGCAACTGGGATCTTCTGACACTAGTGTCCTGAAGCCCACTTGCTGTGGAGACCTTAGCTGAGAATCGACCACCCCTTCTTAGCACTTGATACTCAGGGTAGTGAGACAGAGCAGTCAGGGGATGTGCTGTGGACTAAAGACTCTGCACTTACAAACATAACACATATTGGATAACTGCCCAGTCAGTGCTTTTCCTTAAAAAAAAAAAAAAAGAAAAAGCACTTTATTATATATAATACTAAATACTATCAACAAATGGCAGATGGAAAGGACTATGCTTACACCCTCTAAAGGGGGCTGACACTAAAGACAGGTCCCACAGATAAGGGAACTCACAAAATATTAGGAACCTCAGTCTATGCACCAGCATGCCCTGTACTGTAAAAGCACAATATCCCCATGTACTTAACATAAATAGTAGATGCAGTCAATACAAGTCGGACCAACTAGCTTTATTTATTTATTTATTTATTTAAAAGTTTTGTAGAGCGCCTGAATCACCCCCGAAGGGGTATCTCTGCGCTAAGCGGACCAGCGAGCGAGCAAAGACAGACTAAAATAGGGAGGCTTTAAGCAGTTTCCTGAAACGTAAATAGTCTGGGCATTGTCTAAGTTGTAAGGGGAGCTCATTCCAGTAAGATGGGGCGAGGAGGGAAAAAGATTTCCCACCAAGTCTAGCTTTCCTTACCCTTGGAACCTGTAAAAGAAATTTACAGCTAGATCTCAGTGTCCTGTGCGGAGAATATGGCTTCAGTTTGCACGAGATGTAAGAAGGGCCCTTGTTATGGATGGCTCTATAGACTATGCAGCCGGTCTTAAACTTTATCCGCTTACGGACTGGTAGCCAGTGAAGTCTGCGAAGCAGCAGCAAAGAAGGGGTTCCAGGCAAGGAATTTGTGAGAAGCCGAGCCGCAGTATTCTGGACCACCTGAAGTCTATAAAGGGAAGACTCGTTTGCGGAGAGCAGAAGAGCATTACAATAATCAAGGCGGCCCAGAATCATGGTCTGAATAAGAGGTTTCCGTGTATAATCCGGCAGAAAAGGGAAAACTAGGCGTAGCATGCCCAGCACATGGAAGCAATTGCTAACAGTTCGGGAGACATGCTCCTTCAGAGTAAGAGTCTGATCAAGATGGATGCCCAGATTCTTAACTGAAGTTTTGGGAGTAGGGGTGGCCCGAGAGCGGGTGGCCACCAATTCGGAGACCAGAGTAGAGGGGCTTCTCCGAATAGCATTACCTCGGTTTTCCCTGCATTCAATTGGAGGACATTTTTCTCATCCAAACTGAAATGGCAGTCATTCCTTCGGCGAATGATGACAGGACATATGTTGAGGTAAGTGGGCCAAGGGGGCAATATAGATGTTAAAAAGCGTAGGACTTAGACATGAGCCTTGTGGAACACCCTTGGTCAGTTCCGTGGTCTTAGAACGGAATGGGCCCGGGTTGACGGTCTGAGTTCGAGATGACAGAAAGCTGGTCATCCACTGTAGGGCCGAACCCTGGAGTCCGATCTCCCTCAGTCTCATGAGCATAATCTGGTGGGATATAGTGTCGAATGCCGCAGAGAGATCCAATAGCACAAGTATGGTGGACTGGCCACTATCCAGAGTCATTCTGATGTTGTCTGTGACTTCCAGTAGGGCCAGTTCTGTGCTATGATTAGGCCTAAAACCAGATTGCGAAGAGTCCAGGCAATTATTGGTTTCGACAAAGGTAGAAAGATGTAAGTTAATATATTTTTCCAAGACCTTGCTCATATGAGGCAAGAGGGAGATGGGCCGAAGATTAGACAAGTCAGTCATAGAGGCCTTGGAATTTTTCCGAATTGGAATGACCTGTGCCGCCTTCCAGGTTTGAGGGAGATAGCCCTCTATCAGGGAGAGATTAAGGATGGTACTGACATAAGGAGAAAGTACATTTGCCAGGAGGGCGGCTACTTTTGCAGGGATGACATCTAATGGGGAGCCTGATTTGACTGATCGAAGTAAATCAGCCACCGTTTCATTGGTCATAAGAGGGAAATTACTTAACATTTGTGAATCTGATACTGGGGAAACCTCAGAAAAAGGGAGGAAGGAATAATGGGTATTTCCTCAGTGGGAGCCATTTTATCGTATATTAGATCAATTTTATTGGTGAAATGCAGAGCAATACTGTCACATAAAGATTGTGAGGAAGTCTCTGGCTTTTCACACGCCCTCGGATTGGTAAAGGACTTTAGTATCTGAAATAGGGCTTTAGGCCTATTTTCAGCAGAGTTGAGTTGCTGGGCTATAAACTTTTTACGTGCTCCTTTTATACTACTATGGTAGGAGGAAATAGCAGCCTTAAAAATTCCTTTTTAAGGACACAAAGCAGAATGATCAGTTCAAAATACAATGGAGTCAATAATGTCAACTTTCAATAATATTGAGAATGTTTCACTTTTTAAGTCAATAAGGAATTTAAATTGGTCAATATAATGCAGTATTCCAGTCTTTCTACTTTTATAGCAGGTGCAAAGCAACCACAGGACTTAAAATATATATTCCTGGACCCCAGAACCAAGGAGTGTTTCAAATAAATGAAACGTTCTACAGGGTAATACATGTGCTCCACTGGGAGACTTAGGGTGATGACACAGAATTTGTGGCAAGAGTTCTGTGGGGTTTGCTACTCTCCTAGGAGCCCTCTGAGCACGTGTACAGCTGTTCTTGGTAGCCTTGCCTCCTCAGTGACACTGCATTCGCCATATGCAAATGTAAATGTCTACCTTTGGGTTTTAAGGAGTGAGTTTTTACCAACTATGGCAAGGCACTTTAAATTGGCCAGGCAGGCCAGTGACCTCTTCTCTTGTTTTGTACCAGGTGCCCTTCTCCCAAGGAGGTCAAGTGTAGCCTTTCTGTTGGTGGTTATGTGGGAGCGCTCACACATGCAGGAGCCCCCACAACCCTTGTGGTCACTGCCAGCTTTCCAGCACATCATCACTGTCATCAGTGAATATATATCATTACTCCAACCAGTACCATCCCTCCTGCTCAGCATTGTGGTACTTTTTAATATGGACACTTCAAGTGGTGAATGGCCACAGCTCTCTGAAAACTTTAAGACCACACAAAACTTTCATTGGTGGTTCTTTCACAACAAAAAATAGATGGTGCCTCCTTGAGAGAATGGAGATGGAGATCTTTCTAATCTCCTATGTTTCCCCTGGAAAGGGCCTGCCTAGACTTGCCATGCAGTTTGAATGCAATTAACCTTCGAAGATTCTGCCCCACCCTTTTTAGGTCTCGCAGACCTGCGTTGCAGCGCGCATGCGCTGCTCGCTCTGCGAGGCTTATTGTAATCGAGGAGATTTCAGAAGTGGAGTTGAAGCCCCGCCCATCATTCTCATTGGCTGGCATCATCGTTTATGCTAAACGCTGGCTTCCGATTGAAAATGAGGCTTCTTTGTTACCGCTCTGTCTCCTTTTGGGACGGCCCATCAGTACTGGATCATTCGCTTGCGGCGTTACACGGTCTCCTTTAATTACTGGGTAAGTACTTTTTTTTGTCATTCGCGCGACCGCTGTGGACACTGGGTGTGCGTGAGGCAAGTGTGCACACACTAATGAAATGAACACAAACGGTGGCTACCACACCACTTAGACACTACTTAGATTATCACTGCGTCACTGTCGAGAAGATACAATTAAAGAGAGCGCACGGCGCATGCTGCCACCGTCCACCTGCACCCTGGGGGTGGGCACGTGGTCTGGTCTGCCTAGATATTTTTAATGTAAAACCTGTTCCTATTCTAGTGGAACCCATCTAGTTTGCTGCTGTTCGCGTTTATTTACACAGTAGCACGTCCTACACTTTTGGGTGGGGGGTCGCCAAGCTATGTTTTAATGATTGGAATGGGTTTACTCTCTACCGGCTTTAAAAGCCTGAGCCTTTTTCTTTAAATATAGCGCCTAATATCAGGCGTGCTCATTTTTTTGCATGAGCGCTAGGTTTTGTCATTTCAGTGGGTTGCAAACCTTTACATGAAATCTAGTACCTCGCGTGGGGAATAATAGCGGCAAGATACCACTTTGCTTTCTCTTTTTCTACAGCGTCGGGTGATATGATGGCAAAAAATGCTATTATCGTTGCGCATAAAACGAAGGCATTAGCATGAGAGTCGTTTTTACAGCAGATCGCTATTTTCCAGGGTCTGTGCCTCTGTAGCTAGGTGTACGCACCCTGGGCCGAAAGCCCCCTCTCGCCTCGTACCGGAACATGTACAAAGTGCTATAAACCGCCACGCGCCCGCCAGCACCCAACACCCCCCACCCCCTCCACCGCCCCCTCATGTGGTGTTTGGACACACACATTGATTGCCTTTTGGCAGCGAAGAGAATGGGGGAGAGGGAAGACAGGAGGTTTTGCCCAGGATAATTCCCTTTAGGTGGGAACGCCGAGATTGGAACTAGAGTGTTCTGGGTCCACAGCTCAAGTCAGCATTCCGTTCAGCGCCACAAGCAGGGTACAAGCACTTTAATGATCGGGTTGGTCCTCCGTGCAATAGATCTGATCTGGTTTAAGGAGTTTTTAGAAACGCACCAAGGGTAGATGCAACATTTTGAAAGAGGGACATTTTGAAAAAAAAGCATTTGCAATGTAATAGGTCTCGCATTTATGCGAGTTTAAGCTATTGGCATTGTAAATGACAATGCCTTTTATTTATGTTTTAAAAACAAAAATAAAAGACATTGTTATTTACAATGTCAATAGCTCAAACTTGCGTAAATGCGAGACCTATTGCATTGCAAATGCTTGTTGTTTTTGAGGAATAGGCTAAATCTTCCCTTATTCGAACTACTGTGTGGGAAAGGCCGAAAGAGTAATCAACTTGGCACTTGGTAGTTCAAAGCCTGAGTCTAACTTAGGGCTGACTCAGATAAGTATTTCTAAAGCCCAAAGTATTGGAAGGAGTGCAATTCTGGTCAATTTAATATTGTAAGTGCATTTGGGAGCTATGTTGACCTATGGAAAGAATCATTAAACTCAAGCACAGGCTCAGACAATGTGGCGCTGTTACTTTGATGCAGCTTTCTCATACAGTGTGAATGCAGTAACTCACTGCAGACTCACACTGAAGCACCATAGACTCACACCATAGTCACATTAAAATGCATATATTTCTTTTTGAATATCCAATTAAATTATCAATTATGTATTAAAAATGTATTAAATGTCCATTGACAATAGTCTACCTGTGCCCAGATACTAAGCTGAGTTAGACAGCAGCCCAGACAAATGTGGGAAAAAGTGCACGCACATCATCATGTGCAAACATCTTAGGGCCTCTTACCCAGCTGTGCAGCAGTAATCCTTATCTGAAAAGGTGTACATGGGCAGTTAGTCCTCAAAACCATTTTACTAGAACTTAAGGAAAGACTCAGTTGGTGAGATTCTCTCACAGCAGAGATCAACAAACTGGTTTGCTCAAACACAAAAACATCTATACAGGAAGAATTGTAAGATGGGAGCAAGAATATAGAGAAAAAGACAAGTCAGGGGAGAGTTAAAGGAGAATCAAAAGAAAATGGGGGGCCACTACAGAATGAAGAGAAGGAAGAGAAGAAAGGGAATGAAAACTTACGTAGTGTGATGTTGGGGAAAAGAAAGATAGATTGACAGCAAAAGACAGTGCAGAATAGAAACATCTATCGAAAATGGAGAGAAGGTAGGGAAAGTGGAAAAATACAGTTATGGGGAAAGTGAAGGTGGGAAGGTATAAGATACAGAGGAAGCAAAAGGGGGATAGTGTGGAGCTATACACGTATGGATATAGATATCCTTGGAGAATAGTGAAGTGCAGTGCAAATTAAAGATATATGGAAGGAGGATAGAAGGGGCAAGAGAGATGCAGGAAAAAAGGGAAAGAGGAGACCATGGGGAATGTAACCATCAGTGGTGAATTTAAAGGGGGAGAGGAAAATAGAGAGATACAAAGGCAGTGGGGGACAGTTAAATGTGAAAGTGTGAAACAGGAAAAGAAAGAGAGGGACGAATAGGAGATATTCAGGCAATGATTCAGGGATATGGGGAGCTAAATAGGTACAGGCCAGCAGATGTAGTGTCACAAGTGCAACAGGCCTATGGCAGACTTGCCACCCCACTCCCTCTTTCTATGCCCCCACCAGGTTAACATTAGCTAGGCATCTGGCTCTCTATATCTAAATGTTTTCGGTTCCATTATTGGAATCGCATATCTCTGCCGTTCACATGAGAGGTGAAGAGCATGAGACAAAGTAGGTAGGCAACCCAGTGGCCCGGTCCTCTACTTACATGCCAGATTGATGTCGACTGCTGCATTTTACCTATAGATGATATTATTGTGGCGCCCAGAGGAACGTTTCACAATTTAGTACAGATGTGTTTTATGCTGATAGGACGGTGAGGGAACCACAATACTACCCAGAGTGTGACAATGCACTCTGGGTAGTTTTGAGACTGAGGAGCAAACGTTTAAGAGTTGAATGGAAGCTACTAGGATTTCAAATACTACACAATTATTATAATGTCATGGGGAAATGGAACAACATTACATTTGCAAAGATTGAAATCATTTTGCAGATGTTTAATGCCAGAAAGTAATAATAGTAATTTGTGGACGGCATATTTATTATTACTTGACATTGCCTTGTTCATGCCTACCTTGGTTGGGTTTACTTTAGAAAGATTCATCATTTGTGCATTTAAATGCTTAAGGAAATACTCACATCAATGAGTAAACTGCCTTTAAGTTTCCATTTTCTTTGCTTGGTGAATTATATTTTGCATAAGAGGCACTGCCAGGACTGAAATCTATGGTCCTGTTCCCTTATCCAATCACCAGAAACACTATGACCTCCCCAATAGCAACATTTGTGCCCTGACTTAACTCAGCGGAAACTTTATCCATGTGGTAAAGGAAGAACCTAGGGTCATATGTACGTAGTGCTGGTTGCAAAACACTGGTCACAATTTATGACCAGTATTTATGCGACCAGTGCCATAATTTCCAAAACTGACCTATGTACTAGTAGGTAGGTTCTCAAATTTCTGATTTGTAGTGGGACACAATCTGACCACCCTCATAAATATTAATGGAGTAGGTCAGAAATTGTGACCTACTAGGAATCAATGCTGTCACAGGCATGGCAGCCTGCTGGGGTCATGTCTGTGATTGTTTTAAATAAAGCATTTATTTTTTAATGCAACCTATTTTCCTTAAAGGAAAATGGGATGCGTTTAAAATAAAAAAAATGAAAATTTAAAGATTTTTTTTAAGAGTAGGCAGTGGTATCTGGGATCACTAGTGCTGGGGTGATACCCCAGTCTCAATAGGTATGGGACTGTGAAGATTTTCCCACCACAAGATATAGTCCTTCCATGTAGCAATTTCTGCATAAACTCCTTGCTGACCAGAATGCTGACCAGAAAACATCTTCTCCATGGTGATACTCAGTAAGTCACCAGGACACCACCCCATCACTTTTCACTAAAGTATACATCTAGTTTCAGACTTTGTAATTTGAAGGCATTGTCTACTGATAATCGGTAGCAATTTGGTAGTTTGTCCAGCTACAGACGTGTGTAGCTATCAACAGTGCACCAGGGCCAGGCTATGATTGGAATACTGGATCTCAAATAACAATGTTTTTACTACCAAGCCAGGATAAGGCGCAAAACACCGTTGCTATGTCCCTGAGGGGACAACGTTTTTCTGTGTACTAGCGCCTGCTCGAAGTCTTTTCATGCCACCCTTAATACTTGTCCAGCCAATTTAAAGATATTAAGGTATCATTTGATAACACATGTGGTAGCACCCACTTGAGAGAAATGTGTTGCACAAAACCCTTACCTGAACAATCAACTGTGAGAAACCATCATATTCATCTAAGAAACATGTTACCTGTGCAGGGAGTTCCAATGTAAAGCACATGTTTACCATGGGAAGTACATGTGTTTTCCAACTGCTGAGTAATGGTAAAATCCTATAGCCAGCAAAATCATAAGAGCAAACATGGGGGGACCACAACTAAAATGAGTACATTTTTCACACTAGCTATATGAAATGTGTGTAAATGACTGAAGCCTCAAAGATGATGCCTCTTTATCCTTCAGGATATGTGTCACAGAACTGACTTCAGATATTATTAAAACCACACTAGGTGCCTGCATCTGTTTTGTTTCTGATCCACAACATCTGACAGCAACATGCAGCTGAGAAGACAAGTGCTTGTGCCACATGCTATGACAAAAACACCAGATCCATCAGTCATTGCACATGAGAACAAAGAAATAGAGACCTAAACCAATGGCAAGAAATAAACTACATCATAACATATTTGCCAAAACAGTAACATAGCCAACTGCATTGGCACTAGTAGCAATAAAAACAGATCCACTGGAGCAAACATACAAAAAACTGTTAACTACCATAAATGTACACACATATTTAACTTGGAACACTCTAAGGGCCTCATTACAAGTCTGGGGCTCCACGGATCACCAGACTCGCGGGGGCACAGCGGTGGCGGTCTTCCAAATGCCCTATTATGACCAAGGTGGTCTGGGAACACCTCAATCGCTGGCGATCAGAGATCCCTGGTAGTGGCGTGGCAGTCTTGAGGCCGCAATATGCTTGTTGGGGCCGCTGCGGCCCCGCCAAGCATATTACAACTTTCCTCACTGCCACACTTTCATGGCAGTGCGAACCTCTGCACCATGGGGTGCATGCAGGGGGGCACATCTTGTGCCCCCCTGTGTGCATGGACCCCAGTACCTGCATGGCATGAACTGCAGCAGTCCATGAGGTGGAGGTACTGATTCCCATTGTGGTGCCTAGTTCATAGGCACCGCTGTGTGAACGCCAAAGAATCACCCTCCAGACAGGAGAAAACTCCTAATCTGGCAGGCGGTTCAACAACGGGTTTGGCAGTGCGGAAGTGGGATGGTCCCGCACTGCCAAACTCATAATGAGGCCCTATGGCTGACACTCGGGCTGATTACGAGTCTGGCAGTCCACAAATTGCCAGACTCACGGGGCACAGCAGTGGCGGTCTTTCCACCGCCCTATTATGATATGGGCAGTGGGTCCACCACAGCTCCATCGCAGCTGCCAGGGAACCGCCATCCCCTGGTGGTGTTGCGGCGGTAAGCATATTAGGAGTTTCCTCTCCGCCAGGGTTTACATGGCAGCTCCTCCTCCATGTAAACCCTGGCGGAACGGAAACAAAGGAGACCATAAAGGCCTCCCTGGTGCCTCTGCACCCTATGGATGCACGCAGGGGAGCACAACATTTCCTGCATGGCATGGTATTTTCAGTTCATGCCATGCAGGAACTGTTTTTGGCTTTCTCATTGCGGTGTCTGTTTTTAAAGGCACTACCATGAGAACACCAAAACAAAAGGCCGCCAGACAGGAGGAAACTCCGATTCTGGTGGACAGCCTCACCACTGGTTTGGTGGTGCGGCTGCGGGGAGGAACCGGCACCACATCACCAAACTCATAATCGGGCCCTTAGTGGGCATTGCTTTCATTCCTATAAGGAGCCCCTTTACAAGAAGCATAGCCTGAAAGACACACTATGTAAACACACCTTTCACACTCAGAGTAGACTACTACTTCATTTGGGGTACCCCCTGGTACAGTCAGTACACACCTCCCTCTTATTCAGGAATGAAGCCTCTTCAAATGGGGAGCTCAACTTGAGGACACTTCATCCAGCTCACAAAATATCTCCATGGTTGTAAACATTTGAAGTGGTGTTTGGACAAAATATCGATTTAAAAATATTGGGAGACAGAATTATGGGAAATTAAATATTTGACACACAAATATTTTGATGCACAAATATTCTGGACAAGAATATTTTTAGAGCTGAGTAATATTGTTTTAAATAATATTTATGTTTTTAATATCATTTTAAGAAATATAGTGGTTAAAAATGTTGTTTGTTAATTATATAAATGTTATTCGTTTTTTTAAATATAGTTTGTATTTTTAATGATTCAGAATTTTTTATTTCATTTTAAATAGTAATTTATAGTGTGTGTAGCGGGTTCTTAGGTTTATAGAGGGACAGGGTATTAATTATTTATGAATTACCTAATAATTTTATTTAATTACATATTTAATATGTAAATCATGTATTACTGTTGTATTTTTATCATATGTTATTCGTGGGTTTGTAGGGGTATAGGGTCGGAGTAAATTATGTGAATAATTAACAATAACTTATTAATTGTTAATGAATTATTTAATTGATTTTCAATTATGCAATTATGGAATACTTATTTATTTAATTTTTATTTTAGTTGCGGCTTCTAAATTTGTAGAGGTATAGGGTGGGAAGCAAATGTAGTAATAATTAATTAACTATTGATTATTTCAAAATTAATTAATTGTTACTTTAGTTGTATTTTAGGTTTGGGCTTCTAGGTTTGTAGGGGTATAGGGTGGAAAATTAATTAATTAATAATTGAATAACAATTATATATTATTTGATAATCAATTATCTTTTTAATAATAATTATGTAAATTGATTAATTGTCTATTTTTTTCGATTACACACATATATTTATATAAATATATCACCTACTGGCGGTCGCCAGTAGGTGGTTATAATTAGGACCTTGCTTCTATTCAAAAAACGTTTTTCTTTCGCCAATATCTTTGGCGCAGTTTGACAAATCTTTGAGAAATTTTCAAAACTTATGGCCCACTCACTTCAACTGTTGTCTTAAAAGTTTTGGGTTGATCCATCAAGGGGGGCCAAGAAAAGGGGGGTCCCAAAATGCTTTATCTCAATGTTAATTTCCATAGGAAACTTTAAGCTCGAACTGCTGAACAGAATTACATCAAATTTGGCAAAAAGGTAGCTCTTGGTTCAGAAAGCACTCTTTTTGTTAAATTGTGTAAATCCATTCAGTAGTTCCTGAGAAATGTAAACATTTCTCAGATATACTACTGGGGACGCGGAGGATCCGCGAACCCTCCCGATCTCGTGCTTGCAATATGATTGCCTGCCGAAACTTCAAACCAGGAAGTGTTGGCAGCCATCTTGTGACTCAGTTGAAGCGAGTCACAGGAAAAAAGGTAAAAAACAAGAAAAAAGAAGAAAGGGGGTCAGGGTAGAAACACCCTGACCCCCTAGGCCTGCTCAGGGGGTCCCACAGGAACCCCCAGGGCCAAAAAAAGCATTTTTTTAAAACCAATTTGGTGGGATTCATGGTGGATCCCCGTATCCTGCCAAACTTTTTTTTTTTAAATGAAGCACGGGCTCCCGCGCTTTATTTCCTTTGGGCCCGTGGGTGGGCCAGGTCCCAGGGGCAATATTAAAAAGAGATGCAGGAGTTTGCCTCTCAGCGTACTGCTGGTGGGTTGATGAGGTCCCCTTGCCTCTTGAGGGCCTCAGGAGTAAAGTAGACTTCATCCCCCAAGCAGCAGTGTGCCAGGATGCATGTTTGCAGAGTGGTGGAGTATGGGGGTGTGGCCTCTGACCACCTCTCAGCAATCCAGCTGTGTGGGGCTTTCTAGAGGTAACCGTAGGGCTAGTTGGCCCCCAGAGACCCACAATGGGCAAGAGGACTTCATCACCCAACCAAGAGGATGCCAGGAGGCGTACTTGCAGAGTGGTGGAGAAAGGGGACGTGGCCTGCGACCACCTCTCAGCAATCCCACTGTGTGAGGCTTACTGGAGGTAACAGGTAGGCTAGTTGGCCCCTAAGGACCCCCAGCAGTGAAGGGGACTTCATTCTCCAACCAAGAGTGCACCAGGAGGTGTGTTTGCAGACTGGTGGAAAAAAGGGGGAATGGCCTGCTATCAGAACTCAGCAATCCTGCTGTGTGGGACTTACTAGAGGTAACAGGAGGGGTAGTTGGCTAACAAGGACGTCCTTAGGGCCAACTACCCCTCTTGTTACCTCCAGTAAGTCCCACACAGTGGGGTTGCTAAGAGGTCTTCGGAGGCCAAGCCGCCTTTCTCCACCACTCTGCAAACACGCCTCCTGGCGCACTACTCATTGAGGGGTGAAGTCCACTTTACTCCAGAGGGTCCTTGGGGGCCAAGAAGCCCTCCTGGTACCTCCTGTAAGTCCTACGCAACGGAATTCCTGAGAGCTGGTCGGAGGCCCAGCTCCCTTTCTCCACCACTCTGCAAATGTGACTACTGCTTAAAAAAAAATAGGAATTCACTGAAAAAAACAAAGGTTACAGGGACGCTATAGTTAGGAATAAGCATTTAAAAAACCTTAGAAATTCACTGAAAAAAACACAGGTTTCAGGGACTTTAAGAGTTAGGAATTAGCTTTTAAAAAACCATAGAAATTCCCAGAAAAAAACACAGGCTACAGGATCATTACAGTTAGGCTGACATTTCACTTGTAGAAAACCTGTGAAATTCAGCCGTTATAGTTAGCTGAGCTAACTATAACTCACGCCATGCAATGCATTGCCGATGATGTCACATCACTCATGACATGGTCAGTGATATCACTAACGACATCACTCATGAAATGGTCAGTGACATCACTGATGACATCTCAAATGACATCACTGATGACATCATCCATATAATATCTGATGTAACAACTCTCACCCCAATATAATCTTTCATACACCCACTCCAAATTTCAGACTACCATTCTCAAACCATAGACTCAAAAATACCAGTACGTACATACCCACTCACAGATTCATAGGTCTACACACACATCCACTCACTCACCCATACAGCCACTCATACACACAGTCACTCACCAATACAGCCACTGATATATCCACTCATACACCCATACAGACACTCACACACCACCACTCACCCATAGAGTTACTCACACACCTAGTCAGTCACCCAAAGAGTCAATCACACTGCCATTTACTCACCTATACATTTATACACACACCACCTCACTTATTCATACAGATACTAACACATACTTACTCTCCAATACAATCACTGACACAAGCACACACTCATCCATACAGCCATTCTCACACTCACTCACTCTCACATACAGTCACTTATATACTCCAACACTCACATATACTGCCCTTTACATATACAGTTACTCACCCATATACCACTGAGACATCCATTCACTCACCGACACAGCCATACGCACACTCACTCACCCATACGGCCCCTTGCAGATGCACTCATGAACCCATACACCCAGTGAGTCACCCACTCACACATCCATACAGGGAGTCACACCCCCCACCCACCCACACAGACACTCAGGCACCCATACAGGTACTCAGACAACCAATCAATAACCCATATAGACACTCATGTTGCGACTCACCAACCCATGCAGCCACTTACACACCAACTGACAGACTGATACAGACATTCACACAGATTAGTCACTCACCCATACATTCACTGAGACACGTATCATCACTCACTTATACAGTCAGTCACATGCCCACTGAATCATCCATACAGACACGCATATACCCATTCATTCTTCAATACACCTTGACGTATATATCTAACATTCTTAAACATTTTAGAAAGACTCACATTCACTGGATGATGTCATCAGTGATATCATTTGAGATGTCATCAGCGATGTCATCAGCTGACCATGTCATGAGTGATATAATATGTGACATCATCAGCAGTGCATTGCGGGGGCGCAAGTTATAGTTAGCTCAGCTAACAATAGCGGCTGAATTTCACAGGTTTTGTATGAGTGAAATGTCAGCCTAACTATAACGTTCTTGTAATCTGTGTTTTTTTCTGGGAATTTCTAAGGTTTTTTAAATGCTAATTCCTAACTTTAACGTCCCTGAAACCTGTGGTTTTTTCAGTGAATATATATATATATCTATATTCACTGAAAAAACCATAGGTTTCAGACACGTTATAGTTAGAAATTAGCATTTAAAAACCTTTGAAATTCACTGAAAAAACCATAGGTTTTAGGGACAGTTATAGTTAGTTGGACATTTCACTCGTACAAAACCATAGAAATTCCCCGTTATAGTTAGTTCAGCTAACTATAACTCACGCCCCACAATGCACTGCTGATGACGTCACATATTACATCACTCATGACATGGTCAGTGACATCACTGATGACATCACTGATGACATCTCAAATGACATCACTGATGACATCACTGATGACATCATCCAGTGACTGTGTGTTTCTGTAACGTTTAAATATGTTTAATATATATAGGGAAAGGCGTATTGAAGAATGAGTGGGTATATAAGTGTCTGAATGGATGATTTAGTACGTGAGTGACTGACTCTACAAGTGAGTGATTAAATGTATCTTACTGAATGCATGGGTTAGTGACTAAACTGTGTGAATGTCTGTATCCGTCTGTCTATTGGTTTGTAAGCGGCTGCATGGCTTTCTGAATAGCTACATGAGTGTCTACATGGGTTATTGATTGATTGTCTGAGTATCTGTATGGGTGCCTGAGTGTTTGTGTGGGTGGGGTGTGTGTGACTCTGTGCATAGATGTGTGAGTTGGTGATTCACTGGGTGCATGGTTTCAAGAGTGCATCTGTGATGGACTGTATGGGTGGGTGAGTGTGTGTATGGGTGTGTTAGTGATTGAATGTATATCTCAGTGGTACATGTGTGAGTAACTACATATGTGAAAGGCAGTATATATGTGTGTTGGAGTATATAAATGGCTATAAGTGAGAGTGTGTGATTGTGAGAGTGGCTGTATGGATGAGTGTGTACTTGTATCAGTGATTGTATAAGAGCGTAAGAATGTGCTAGTATTTGTATGAGTAAGTGAGCTGGTGTGTGTATAACTGTATAGGTGAGTAAATGGGTGAGTGATTAAGTTTTTGCATGACTGACTAGGTGTGTGAGTACCTCTATGGATGAGTGGCGGTGTGTGAGTGTTTATATAGGTGTATGAGTGCATATGATAGTCCTGTACTGAGTGACTAAGTATGAGTGACTGTACGGGTGAGTGAGTGGATGTGTGTGTAGACCTAAGAATCAGTGAGTGGGTATGTAGTTTTTGGTGTTGGAGTGTCTATGGTTTTGAGAATGGCAGTCTGTAATTTAGAGTGGGTGTATCAAAAGTTATATTAGGGTGTGAGAAGATGCATGAAATTATCACATGGATGATGTCATCAGTGATGTCATTTGAGATGTCATCAGTGATGTCACTGACCATGTCATGAGTGATGTAATATGTGACGTCATCAGCAGTGCATTGCGGGGGCGCGAGTTATAGTTAGCTGAACTAACTATAACGGGGAATTTCTATGGTTTTGTACGAGTGAAATGTCCAACTAACTATAACTGTCCCTAAAACCTATGGTTTTTTCAGTGAATTTCAAAGGTTTTTAAATGCTAATTTCTAACTATAACGTGTCTGAAACCTATGGTTTTTTCAGTGAATTTCAAAGGTTTTTAAATGCTAATTTCTAACTATAACGTGCCTGAAACCTATGATTTTTAAGTGAATTTCAAAGGTTTTTTAAATGCTAGTTTCTAACTATGCCTACAGAGGTAGGACATGTGAAGAAAGAAGAAAAAATGCACAGAAAGAAGCAAAAGATGTGCAGAAAGAACCAACAGAGGAGCAGAAAGAGGCCTTGTTGCAAAATCATCCTGTGCCCACAACTTTTTCAGACGGGTACTGGTGGTAACTGACTCTGACTAACCAGAGCCAGTGCTATGCTAAAAGACACTTAGAATACAGTGAAAACACCTACATACACTAGGGAACACTATGCGTTGGGGTACCCCTGTGATTAGCATGACCTCCTCTGCAAGTCCCTAGTACATAATAGGGCAGGGGGATTAAAACTACCTCTTAAAACACGCTACAGGGCGCGTTTGCACAGTGGTGAAGGGAGGGGGGCCTGAGGTGACATGTGTGCAAACGCACCCCGTGGCGCGTTTTAAGTTGCGGGATTAAGTCCCTTGAATTCTGAGGGTCCCTGGGGCCCAACTAGCCCCCAGGTACCTACAGTTAGGACCACAGAGCTGAGTTGCAGAGAGGCGTTCCGAGGCCACGCACCTTTTTCACCTCTCTGCAACGCAACTCTGTTGTGCTTACTGAAGGTACCTAGTGGGCTAGTTGGCCCCCAGGGTCCCTCAGGATTCAAAGGAATTAATTCCCCAACTTAAAACGCACCACAGGGCGTGTTTGCGCACATGTCACCTGAGCCCCCGCCCCTCCCTTCACCACTGTGCAAACGCGCCCCGTGGTGCATTTTAAGTTGGGGGATTAGGTCACCTTGAATCCTGAGGGTCCCTGGGGCCAAACTAGCCCACTAGGTACTTCCAGTAAGCACCACAGGCCTGCGTTGCAACGCCTGTAAGAAATTGTGCAGTTGTGTTTAGGTAGTGAAGAGGGTCGTGCTGGGGGTAGTGTTTTAGGGTTTAGGGTAGTGCAGTGGTGTTTGTGTAGTGTAGGGGTCATGCTGGGGGTAGATTTAGGGTTTAGGGTAGTGCAGTGGTGTTTGGGTAGTGTAGGGAGTCGTGCTGGGGGGAGTGTTTTAGGGTTTAGGGTAGTGCAGTGGTGTTTGGGTAGTGTAGAGGGTCGTGCTGGGGGTAGTGTTTTAGGGTTTAGGGTAGTGCAGTGGTGTTTGGGTAGTGTAGGGGGTTGTGCTGGGGGTAGTGATTTAGGGTAGTGCAGTGGTGTTTGGGTAGTGTAGGGGGTACTGCTGGGGGTAGTGTTTTAGGGTTTAGGGTAGTGCAGTGGTGTTTGGGTAGTGTAGGGGTACTGCTGGGGGTAGTTTTTAGGGTTTAGGGTAGTGCAGTGGTGTTTGGGTAGTGTAGTGGTTTGTGCTGGGGGTAGTTTTTAGGGTTTAGGGTAGTGCAGTGGTGTTTGTGTAGTGTAGGGAGTAGTGTTTTAGGGTTTAGGGTAGTGCAGTGGTGTTTGTGTAGTGTAGGAGGTCGTGTTTTAGGGTTTAGGGTAGTGCAGTGGTCTTTGGGTAGTGTAGGGAGTCGTGCGGGGGTAGTGTTTTAGGGTTTAGGGTAGTGTAGGGGGTCATGCGGGGGGTAGTGTTTTAGGGTTTAGGGTAGTGCATTGGTGTTTGGGTAGTGTAGGGGGTCATGCGGGGGTAGTGTTTTAGGGTTTAGGGAAGTGCAGTGGTGTTTGGGTAGTGTAGGGGGTCGTGCTGGGGGAGTGTTTTAGGGTTTAGGGCAGTGCAGTGGTGTTCGGGTAGTGTAGGGGGTCGTGCTGGGGGAGTGTTTTAGGGTTTAGGGCAGTGCAGTGGTGTTCGGGTAGTGTAGGGGGTCATGCTGTGGGGAGTGTTTGAGGGTTTAGGGCAGTGCAGTCGTGTTCGGGTAGTGTAGGGCGTTGTGCTGGGGGTAGTATTTTAGGGTTTAGGGTAGTGCAGTGGTGTTCGGGTAGTGTAGGGGGTCGTGCTGGGGGTAGTGTTCTAGGGTTTAGGGCAGTGCAGTGGTGTTTGGGCATTGTAGGGGGTAATGCTGGGGGTGGTGTTTTAGGGTTTAGGGCAGTGCAGTGGTGTTCGGGCAGTGTAGGGGGTCGTGCTGGGGGTGGTGTTGTGGTGTTCGGGCAGTGTAGGGGGTGGTGTTTCAGGGTTTAGGGCAGTGCAGTGGTCTTCGGGCAGTGTAGGGGGTCGTGCAGGGGTGGTGTTTCAGGGTTTAGGGCAGTGGTGTTCGGGCAGTGTAGGGGGTCGTGCTGGGGGTGGTGTTTCAGGGTTTGGGGCAGTGCAGTGGTGTTCGGGCAGTAAAGGGGGTCATGCTGGGGGTGGTGTTTCAGGGTTTAGGGCAGTGCAGTGGTGTTCGGGCAGTGTAGGGGCGGTGCAGGGGGTGGTGTTTCAGGGTTTAGGGCAGTGCAGTGGTGTTCGGGCAGTGTAGGGGGTGCTGCAGGGGGTGGTGTTTCAGGGTTTAGGGCAGTGCAGTGGTGTTCGGGCAGTGTAGGGGGTCATGCAGGGGGTGGTGTTTCAGGGTTTAGGACAGTGCAGTGGTGTTCGGGCAGTGTAGGGGGTCGTGCTGGGGCTGGTGTTTCAGGGTTTAGGGCGGTACAGTGGTGTTCGGGCAGTGTAGGGGATCGTGCTGGGGCTGGTGTTTCAGGGTTTAGGGCAGTGCAGTGGTGTTTGGGCAGTGTAGGGGGTTGTGCTGGGCCTGGTGTTTCAGGGTTTAGGGCAGTGCAGTGGTGTTCGGGCAGTGTAGGTGGTCGTGCTGGGGCTGGTGTTTCAGGGTTTAGGGCAGTGCAGTGGTGTTCGGGCAGTGTAGGGGGTCGTGCTGGGGCTGGTGTTTCAGGGTTTAGGGCAGTGCAGTGGTGTCCGGGCACTGTAGGGGGTCTTGCTGTGGCTGGTGTTTCAGAGTCTAGGGCAGTGCAGTGGTGTTCGGGCAGTGTAGGGGGTCTTGCTGGGGCTGGTGTTTCAGGGTTTAGGGCAGTGCAGTGGTGTTCGGGCAGTGTAGGGGGTCGTGCTGGGGGTGGTGTTTCAGGGTTTAGGGCAGTGCAGTGGTGTTTGGGCAGTGTAAGGGGTCGTGCTGGGGCTAGTGTTTCAGGATTTAGGGCAGAGCAATGGTGTTCAGGCAGTGTAGGGGTTTTGCTGGAGGTGGTGTTTCAGGGTTTAGGGCAGTGCAGTGGTGTTCGTGCAGTGTAGGGGGTGGTGTTTCAGGGTTTAGGGCAGTGGTGTTCAGGCAGTGTAGGGGGTCTTGCTGGGGTTGATGTTTCAGGGTTTAGGGCAGTGCAGTGGTGTTCGGGCAGTGTAGGGGGTCGTGCTGGGGGTGGTGTTTCAGGGTTTAGGGCAGTGCAGTGGTGTTCCGGCAGTGTAGGAGGTCGTGCAGGGGGTGGTGTTTCAGGGTTTAGGGCAGTGCAGTGGTGTTCGGGCAGTGTAGGGGTCGTGCTGGGGGTGGTGTTTCAGAGTTTAGGGCAGTGCGGTGGTGTTCGGGCAGTGTAGGGTGTCATGCTGAGGGGTGGTGTTTCAGGGTTTAGGGCAGTGCAGTGGTGTACGGGCAGTATAGGGGGTCTTGCTGGGGGTGGTGTTTCAGGGTTTAGGGCAGTGGTGTTCGGGCAGTGTAGGGGGTCTTGCTGGTTGTAGTGTTTCGGGGTTTAGGGCAGTGCAGTGGTGTTCGTGCAGTGTAGGGGGTCATGCTGGGGGTGGTGTTTCAGGGTTTAGGGCAGTGCAGTAGTGTTCGGGCAGTGTAGGGGATCATGCAGGGGTGGTGTTTCATGGTTTAGGGCAGTGCAGTGGTGTTCGGGCAGTGTAGGGGGTCATGCAGGGGGTGGTGTTTCAGGGTTTAGGGCAGTGCACTGGTGTTCGGGCAGTGTAGGGGGTCTGCTGGGGTGGTGTTTCAGGGTTTAGGGCAGTGGTGTTCGGGCAGTGTAGGGGGTCTTGCTGGGGGTGGTGTTTCAGGCTTTAGGGCAGTGCAGTGGTGTTCGGGCAGTGTAGGGGGTCTTGCTGGGGGTAGTGTTTCAGGGTTTAGGGCAGTGCAGTGGTGTTCGTGCAGTGTAGGGGGTCGTGCTGGGGATGGTGTTTCAGGGTTTAGGGCAGTGCAGTAGTGTTCGGGCAGTGTAGGGGGTCGGGCAGGGGGTGGTGTTTCAGGGTTTAGGGCAGTGCAGTGGTGTTCGGGCAGTGTAGGGGGTCGTGCTGGGGGTGATGTTTCAGGGTTTAGGGCAGTGCAGTGGTGTTCGGGCAGTGTAGGGGGTTGTGCTGGGGGTGGTGTTTCAGGGTTTAGGGCAGTGGTGTTCGGGCAGTGTAGGGGGTCTTGCTGGGGGTGATGTTTCAGGGTTTAGGGCAGTGCAGTGGTGTTCAGGCAGTGTAGGAGGTCTTGCTGGGGGTAGTGTTTCAGGGTTTAGGGCAGTGTAGTGGTGTTCGGGCAGTGTAGGAGTCATGCTGGGGGTGGTGTTTCAGGGTTTAGGGCAGTGCAGTGGTGTTCGGGCAGTGTAGGGGGTCGTGAAGGCGGTGGTGTTTCAGGGTTTAGGGCAGTGCAGTGGTGTTCGGGCAGTGTAGGGGGTCGTGCTAGGGTATGTGTTTCAGGGTTTAGGGCAGTGCAGTAGTGTTCGGGCAGTGTAGGGGGTCGTGCAGGGGCTGGTGTTTCAGGGTTTAGGGCAGTGCAGTGGTGTTCGGGCAGTGTAGGGGGTCGTGCTGGAGGTGGTGTTTCAGGGTTTAGGGCAGTGCAGTGGTGTTCGTGCAGTGTAGGGGGTGGTGTTTCAGGGTTTAGGGCAGTGGTGTTCAGGCAGTGTAGGGGGTCTTGCTGGGGTTGATGTTTCAGGGTTTAGGGCAGTGCAGTGGTGTTCAGGCAGTGTAGGGGGTCGTGCTGGGGGTGGTGTTTCAGGGTTTAGGGCAGTGCAGTGGTGTTCCGGCAGTGTAGGAGGTCGTGCAGGGGGTGGTGTTTCAGGGTTTAGGGCAGTGCAGTGGTGTTCGGGCAGTGTAGGGGTCATGCTGGGGGTGGTGTTTCAGGGTTTAGGGCAGTGCAGTGGTGTTCGGGCAGTGTAGGGTGTCGTGCTGAGGGGTGGTGTTTCAGGGTTTAGGGCAGTGCAGTGGTGTTCGGGCAGTGTAGGGGGTCGTGCAGGGGGTGGTGTTTCAGGGTTTAGGGCAGTGCAGTGGTGTTTGGGCAGTGTAGGGGGTCGTGCAGGGGTGGTGTTTCAGGGTTTAGGTCAGTGCAGTGGTGTTCGGCCAGTGTAGGTGGTCTTGCTGGGGGTGGTGTTTCAGGCTTTAGTGCAGTGGTGTTCGGGCAATGTAGGGGGTCTTGCTGGGGGTGGTGTTTCAGGGTTTAGGGTAGTGCAGTGGTGTTCGGGCAGTGTAGGGGGTCTTGCTGGGGCTGGTGTTTCAGGGTTTAGGGCAGTGCAGTGGTGTTCGGGCAGTGTAGGGAGTCGTGCTGGGGCTGGTGTTTGAGGGTTTAGGGTAGTGCAGTGGTGTTCGGGCAGTGTAGGGGGTCGTGCTGGGGCTGGTGTTTCAGGGTTTAGGGCAGTGCAGTGGTTTTCGGGCAGTGTAGGCGGTCGTGCTGGGGCTGGTGTTTCAGGGTTTAGGGCGGTGCAGTGGTGTTCGGGCAGTGTACCGGGTTATGCTGGGGCTGGTGTTTCAAGGTTTAGGGCAGTGCAGTGGTGTTCGGGCAGTGTAGGGGGTCGTGCTGGGGGTGGTGTTTCAAGGTTTAGGGCAGTGCAGTGGTGTTCGGGCAGTGTAGGGGGTCGTGCTGGGGCTGGTGTTTCATGGTTTAGGGCAGTGCAGTGGTGTTCGGGCAGTGTAGGGGGTCATGCTGGGGGTGGTGTTTCAGGGTTTATGGCAGTGCAGTGGTGTTCAGGCAGTGTAGGGGGTCATGCTGGGGGTGGTGTTTCAGGGTTTAGGGCAGTGCAGTGGTGTACGGGCAGTATAGGGGTCTTGCTGGGGGTGGTGTTTCAGGGTTTAGGGCAGTGGTGTTCGGGCAGTGTAGGGGGTCTTGCTGGGGGTAGTGTTTCGGGGTTTAGGGCAGTGCAGTGGTGTTCGTGCAGTGTAGGGGGTCGTGCTGGGGGTGGTGTTTCAGGGTTTAGGGCAGTGCAGTAGTGTTCGGGCAGTGTAGGGGATTGTGCAGGGGTGGTGTTTCAGGGTTTAGGGCAGTGCAGTGGTGTTCGGGCAGTGTAGGGGTCGTGCACGGGGTGGTGTTTCAGGGTTTAGGGCAGTGCAGTGGTGTTCGGGCAGTGTAGGGGTCGTGCTGGGGCTGGTGTTTCAGGGTTTAGGGCAGTGGCGTTCGGGCAGTGTAGGGGGTCTTGCTGGGGGTGGTGTTTCAGGGTTTAGGGCAGTGCAGTGGTGTTCGGGCAGTGAAGGGGGTCTTGCTGGGGCTAGTGTTTCAGGGTTTAGGGCAGTGCAGTGTTGTTCGTGCAGTGTAGGGGGTCGTGCTGGGGGTGGTGTTTCAGGGTTTAGGGCAGTGCAGTGGTGTTCGGGCAGTGTAGGGGGTCGTGCTGGGGGTGGTGTTTCAGGGTTTAGGGCAGTGGTGTTTGGGCAGTGTAGGGGGTCTTGCTGGGGGTAGTGTTTCAGGGTTTAGGGCAGTGTAGTGGTGTTCGGGCAGTGTAGGGGTCATGCTGGGGGTGGTGTTTCAGGGTTTAGGGCAGTGCAGTGGTGTTCGGGCAGTGTAGGGGGTCGTGAAGGGGGTGGTGTTTCAGGGTTTAGGGCAGTGCAGTGGTGTTCGGCAGTGTAGGGGGTCATGCTAGGGTATGTGTTTCAGGGTTTAGGGCAGTGCAGTGGTGTTCAGGCAGTGTAGGGGTCGTGCAGGGGCTGGTGTTTCAGGGTTTAGGGCAGTGCAGTGGTGTTCGGGCAGTGTAGGGGGTCGTGCTGGGGGTAGTGTTTTAGGGTTTAGGGTAGTGCAGTGGTGCTTGTTTAGTGTAGGGGGTCGTGCTGGGGGTAGTGTTTTAGGGTTTAGGGTAGTGCAGTGGTGTTTGTGTAGTGTAGGGGGTCATGTTTTAGGGTAGTGCAGTGGTGTTTGGGTAGTGTAGGGGTCGTGCTGGGGGTAGTGTTTTAGGATTTAGGTTAGTGCAGTGGTGTTTGGGTAGTGTAGGGGGTCGTGCTGGGGGTAGTGTTTTAGGGTTTACGGTAGTGCAGTGGTGTTTGTGTAGTGTAGGGGGTCGTGCTGGGGGTAGTGTTTTAGGGTTTAGGGTAGTGCAGTGGTGCTTGTGTAGTGTAGGGGGTCATGTTTTAGGGTAGTGCAGTGGTGTTTGGGTAGTTTAGGGGGTCGTGCTGGGGGTAGTGTTTTAGGATTTAGGTTAGTGCAGTGGTGTTGGGGTAGTGTTTTAGGGTTTAGGGTAGTGCAGTGGTGTTTGTGTAGTGTAGGGGGTCATGCTGGGGTAGTGTTTTAGGGTTTAGGATAGTGCAGTGGTGCTTGTGTAGTGTAGGGGGTCGTGCTGGGGTAGTGTTTTAGGGTTTAGGGTAGTGCAGTGGTGTTTTTGTAGTGTAGGGGGTCATGTTTTAAGATGCAACGCTCCAATACCTGACCAGTCTGCACTACATAAAACTGCAAAAAAACTAAAAATAAAAAGTGTTTTGCACACTTTTGTCATTGGGCTATATGTGGGCTACATCTGGGTAATATATGTGCTACATTTGGGCTCTTTTTTCACTGGTGGCCATCTTGGAAGACTTCTTTGTTATGAAGTTTCCTAATTTCCTCATTTACTGCAGTCTCCTCAGTAGGAAATGCTTTCAGTTTTTACTTTGATTCCATCAAGAAGGCATTCAGATGTGTCACACATTTGCCATAAATTCAGAATGTTATTACTCTAGTTGTTCATTAGATCACTGTAGTAAAGCTACTGCTCACCAAGGAGTTAACTGGAAGTCTACTGCTGGTATTGAAAGTGATTGTTTCAGTCTGCATGTCAGAATTTTCTAATGAAATAGAAGAGGATTTGAGATCTCACTTAAAACATGCACTAAATTTTCTTTTGCAGCACTAACCATAATTTCTATGGCAAAATGAACCCCCTCATTTTGTTCCTTTTTAAATTAAATGTTTTAAGTGTTACCAGTTTATTCCAATCAAGATGGCTTCAGGTGTGCCATACTTTTGTCATAAGTAAGACTGTTAGCGCTCTAGTTGTTCTTTAGAACACTCTGGGAAGCTGCAGTAGAACACAAAGGCATCAACTGACAGGCTGCTCCTGTTGAAATATAACAGGAAGATATTTGAGATCACACTTGAAACATGTCCTAATTTTTCTTTCTACAGCACTAACCATAATTTCTATGACAAAATGAACCCCATCATTTTGTTCCTTTTTAAATTAAATGTTTTAAGTGTTACCAGTTTATTCCAATCAAGATGGCTTCAGGTGTGACATACTTTTGTCATAAGTAAGACTGTTAGCACTCTAGTTGTTCTTTAGAACACTCTGGGAAACTGCAGTAGAACACAAAGGCATCAACTGACAGGCTGCTCCTGTTGAAATATAACAGGAAGATATTTGAGATCACACTTGAAACATGTCCTAATTTTTCTTTCCAGAGCACTAACCATAATTTCTATGACAAGATGAACCCCATCATTTTGTTCCTTTTTAAATTAAATGTTTTAAGTGTTACCAGTTTATTCCAATCAAGATGGCTTCAGGTGTGCCATACTTTTGTCATAAGTAAGGCTGTTAGCACTCTAGTTGTTCTTTAGAACACTCTGGGAAGCTGCAGTAGAACACAAAGGAATCAACTGACAGTCTCTGCCCTTGTTGGATGTACATGTTTTACTGAGAATGTCAGACTTCATTCTCACATGACTGAGAAAGATAATGTGAATTTACATAAAATATGCTCTCATTTTAGCTTCTGGAGCACCTTCCAAAACTGTATGGGACAAGCATGTGAAAATAGTTTTTCTCAAACATGATTCATGTTATCCCAGCAGAAGGTTTTTCACAGGGTAAAATCACCTTAGAACACACCACAATTCCTGAAATTAGTATGGTACCATCAACAAATGAATTCTAATGTAACTAAAGTCTGTTATCACCCTTTATAGTTCTCCTTTTGGTAACCCTCAAAATCTTCGATTCACTACAATGCATTTCAATGGGGTACTATCATTTATATTGGTCCCAAGATGGCTGCCAGCAATTCCAGGATGAAGTGCTGACAGCCAATCAGATCTCACGATGACATGTGTGGTTAGGCTCCGCCCAGATATATATGTGTTTTTACCTCTGATTTTCTCAGCAACTACTGAACGGATTTACACCATTTAACAAAAGGGTTCTTTTTGAACCAAGAACTACCTCTTTGCCAAATTTGGTGTAATTCCGTTCAGCAGTTCGGGCTGTAGCCTTGCATAAAGTTTCCTATGGGAAATTGATTTTTGACTCTTATTTTTTTAATTTCTCCATAACTACTGAACGGATATACACCATTTAACAAAAAGGGTTCTTTCTGAACCAAGAACTACCTCTTTGCCAAATTTGGTGTAATTCCGTTCAGCAGTTCGGGCTGTAGCCCTGTCTAAAGTTTCCTATGGGAAAATGAATGGGGAAAACAAATGTTGGGACCCCCCTTTTTTCTCGGCCCCCGCTTGAAGAATCACCCTGAGACTTTCAGGGTAGGAGCGGACCGGAGCGGGCCATAAAGTTTGAAAATTTCGCGAAGATTCGTCAACCGACGCAAGAGTTATTTCAAATAGAATGTCACGGATTTCCTATGGAAAATAGGTCCTAACTATAACTACCTACTGGCGACCGCCAGTAGATAATATATATATATATGTATATATGTATATATATATATATAGATATATATATTCACTGAAAAAACCACAGGTTTCAGTGACGTTATAGTTAGGAATTAGCATTTAAAAAACCTTAGAAATTCCCAGAAAAAAACACAGATTACAAGAACGTTATAGTTAGGCTGACATTTCACTCGTACAAAACTCGTATATAGATATATATCATCACTGAAAAAACCATAGGTTTCAGGGACGTTATAGTTAGAAATTATCATTTAAAAAACCTTTGAAATTCACTGAAAAAACCATAGGTTTCAGGGACGTTATAGGTAGCTGGACATTTCACTCATACAAAACCATAGAAATTCCACTGTTATAGTTAGTTCAGCTAACTATAACTCGCGCCCCCACAATGCACTGCTGATCACATCACATATTACATCATTCATGACATGGTCAGTGACATCACTGATGACATCACTGATCACATCTCAAATGACATCACTGATGACATCACTGATGACATCATCCAGTGAATGTGTTTTCCTTTAAAGTTTAAATATGTATTAGATATATACTAAGGTGTATTGAAGAATGAGTGGGTGTATAAGTGTCTGGATGGAAGATTTAGTAGGTGTGTGACTGACTGTTTAACTGAGTTATTACATGTGTCTTACTGAATGCATGGGTTAGTGACTAAACTGTGTGAATGTCTATATCAGTCTGTTTGTTGTTGTATAAGCTGCTGCATGGGTTGGTCAGTAGCTACATGAGTGTCTATATGGGTTATTAATTGGTTGCCAGAGTATTTGTATAGGTGCCTCAGTGTGTGTGTGGGTGCGTGGGAGGTGTGTGACTCTGTGCATACATGTTTGAGTGGTTGATTCACTGGGTGTATGGGTTCAAGAGTGCATGTGGAAACAGCTGTATGCATGGGTGAGTGTGTGTATGGGTATGTTAGTGAGTGAATGGATGTCTCACTGGTACATGTCCAACTAACTACATATGTAAAAGACAGTGTATGTGAGAGTTGGAGTATATAAATGACTATACGTGAGAGTTAGTGATTGTGAGAGTGGCTGTATGGATGAGTGTGTACTTGTATCAGTGATTGTATAAGAGACTAATTATGTGTTTCTTTCTGTTTGAATAAGTGATGTGTTGTGTGTATAACTGTATAGGTCAGTAAATGGAAGTGTGATTGATTATTTGCATGACTGACTAGGTGTGTGAGTAACTCTGGATGAGTGCTGCTGTGTGAGTGTCTGTGTAGGTGTATGAGTGCATATGATAGTGTTGATTTGATGAGTGACTGCATGTATGAGTGATTGTATGGGTGAATGAGTGGATGAGTGTGTAGACCTAAGAACCAGTGATTAGCTATGTAGTAAGTAGTATTGGTGTGTCTATGGTTTCAAAAATGGTATTCTGTTTTTTGGAGTGGGTGTATGAAAGGTTATATTAGGGTGTGAGAAGGTGCATCAAATTGTCACATGGATGATGTCATCAGTCATGTCATCAGTGATGTCATTTGAGATGTGATCAGTGATGTCATCAGTGATGTCACTGACCATGTCATGAATGATGTAATATGTGATGTGATCAGCAGTGCATTGCGGGGGCGCGAGTTATAGTTAGCTGAACTAACTATAACAGTGGAATTTCTATGGTTTTGTACAAGTGAAATGTCCAGCTAACTATAACGTCCCTGAAACCTATGGTTTTTTCAGTGATTTTCAAAGGTTTTTTAAATGATAATTTCTAACTATAACGTCCCTGAAACCTATGGTTTTTTCAGTGAATTTCTAATGTTTTTTAAATGCTAATTTCTAACTATAACGTACCTGAAACCTATGGTTTTTTCAGTGAATTTCAAACGTTTTTTAAATGATAATTTCTAATTATAATGTTCATTAAACCTATGGTATTTTCAGTGATTTTAAATTATCATTCCATTCTCAACCTAGTGAAAACAGCCAATATCGGCAATTTTCCAACAATAGCTTCCGCAAAAAAATTCGCGACAACTAACGCTAATAATATGCAGAGTAGGCGTTCCCATGCAAAAATAACACAAAAACACCACTTCCCGATATTTTGAACAAGCAGCCAAATCTGGGGTGCGATCCAAAAACAGGCGATAAGCTGCGTTAGCAGTAGGAATTTAACATCTGCCTTTTACTGGTGTAAAGCAGGACGACTGCCTACAGTGTGAAAGGGAGCCCAGCCCAGAACCACATCTGAAAACCAACACATGTCATAGAGCTACTGACCATGCAGCTCTGACACCCAAGAAGGCCACAACACCCACTGCCATCACCCTCAGGACCTCCCCCCTGGACCACTCCCCTCCCTACTACCACTGAGGCAGCGCAGAACAGGACAGTGGACCTTCCAAAAACGGCATGGTGCCTCAGCCACACTATAGCTGAATCTTGGGAGATGTGGCAACCAAGTATGTGTGAAGGACGCAAGTCACCCATCAAAAAAAATGCACACAATACCAAGTGTAGCGGTGATGTGGTGGACAGACCTCACTATGCAGAGCACAAACCTCTCCATGTGGACATATACTGCTGGTGTTTGTAGTGTTGTGGACAATAGACGCAACCATGTTACCTTAGGCAGTGGGGAAGATCTCAGTCATGTAGCTGTGTTGTCCCCCCCTGGAAGCGGAAGCGGAGTGTGCTGGTCCAACGTACGCCACTCCAGCGTAGAAGTATGAATAAATAGGCTGGGGCTGTGGGCGTGGTTCACTTGTGGGAAGGCCAAAGCGTCTGCCAGGGCGGCAGCCCTCACCCTGCCATGAGGCCTCCGCCGTGACTGCCGGCCTCCTCGACACAGGCCCGCTGCGAACCCAGCAGCAGAGCACCACAGACTTATGTCTGTACAGACTACTGCCTTCGATCTACACTGCGGACAGCAGGGCTCACAATTCAGATCGAGTCGCGATTGCAGATGACGCACTACAGTAGGGAAGAGACATTGATCCCAGTGCGGCCTGCCCAGACCACGCATCATCGCAGACTGCGCACAAACTGAGTGCTTCAGGTGCCACTAACTCAGTGCACCACAAGTCAACGCCACGTGGTCTTATTAAGATAGAATTCATTAGGTAAAAGACATTGCTACCAGTGCGGCCCGCCCGGACCACGCATCATCGCAGGCTCCACACACGCTGGTTGCTTCAGGTAACACTAACTGTACAGCTCAACTCAACGCCACGTGGCTGTGGGCCCTTGCTGACCGCTGCCTCCGGCCTACACTGCGGTCATCAGGGCTCACATTTAAAATTAACTCTTGATTCATTAATTGCATAGTCCAGTAGGCAACTAAGTATTACGTCCCTAAAACCTACATAATATCCTTTTAGTATCCTTGCTTCAAGAACTTGTTTTATATCAGTTATAGCTTTAGTACAATGACCAAATTCATCTTGCAAGTCCAAAGGAACACTGAATGGCAGTCTACACTGCGGACAGCAGAGCTCACAATTCAAATTGAGTCTTGATTTATTCATTGCAGACAGAATTGTACTCTATGTCCTCGAATTTTGTCAAGAGGAAGTGACAAAAAGCATTCCTTGATGTCTGTGCTGACTACTGCCTTCGATCTACACTGCGGTCAGCAGGGCTCACAATTCAGATTGAGTCGCGATTGCAGATGACGCAGTCCAGTAGGCAAGATACATTGCATCGTCGCTGGCTGAGCACATGCTGAGCACCACACCTACCACTAACTCTATGTAGCTCAAGTCAATGCCACGTGGCTGTGGACTCTTCCTGACCACTGCCTCTGGCCTACACTGCGGTCAGCAGGGCTCACAATTCAGATCGAGACGCAATTGCAGATGACGCAGTCCAGTAGGCAACAGACATTGCATGATTGCTGGCTGCGCACATGCTGAGCGCCATACCTACCACTAACTGTATGCAGCTCAAGTCAATGCCACGTGGCTCTGGGCTCTTCCTGACCACTGCCTCCGGCCTGCACTGTGGTCAGCAGGGCTCACAATTCACATCGAGTCGCGATTGCAGATGACTCAGTCCAGTAGGCAACAGACATTGCTCCCAGTGCGGCTCGCCCGCACCACGCATCATCGCTGGCTGCGCACACGCTGAATGCTTCTGATGCCCCTATCTCAGTGCAGCACAACTCATGAACCCTTTATGATACAATGTTTTGTGTATAATTTCACATCTGCTGCCCCTACCTCAGTGTACCACAAGTCATGGACCCTTTACAATACAATCTTGTGTGTATTATTTCACATCTGTTGCCCCTACCTTCGTGCAGCACAAATCATTGACCCTTTATGATTGAATTTGTGTGTCTGATCAAATGATTACTATTGTACTTGTTGCCAGCACCAACCATTCCCGGACAGCTGGCTTACACTCACCCCACACGCATCCAGCACAGACGTCACTGGACATGTGACCCTGGTAATAAAAATGAGTCGAGCGCACGTGCCCGTACCCAGTTCCACTATCTATCTGTGTCCATTATGTATGCAAGATGCCGCTCCTGGGCCCTACCACATTACATTGTGCTGTGGACAGGGTATGCAACCATGTTACCTTTGGCAGTGGGGAAAACTTTGGTTATGTAACTTTCTCTCGGTCATTGTACAAGTACATACGGAGAGACTGGATCATTAGAGTATTGCAAGGAGAGTGTATAGTGAATTTATAAGTGCTTGGAGATTGGCGGAGTAATTGTATAAGTACTTATGTTGGCGCAGCCTAACACCGAACACAAGCTTGGCTCTAATTGGCTGCCCTCCATGTGCCAAAAACTGAAACTTGAACTTTGCATGGCCCTGTATTGCTACAGCTGCAACACTCTACTGAATGTGCAATAAACATTCATATCCACACAGATGTGTCATGTCCACCATCTTTCATGTGTGGAACTATGGATGAATGTAGGGTCAGTGATTCCCCGTACCTTCCATGTTGGCCATGTTGTGGGACTTGGCTCACAGAGTGACACATTGGCGCTTGCGACCCAGGTGACGTCAGCACTACAACAGGGACACCCGCATCAGTTGATTCCTCATACAGCCCAGGACGGAGCCACGCCCATAGCTCCGGAGTCATTCTTCACAGCCTTATGCAGGACTGGCATACGCCAGGCCAGCCCACTCCGCTTACGCTTACAGGGAAGGACAACAACGCTACATGGCCCAGATTTTCATTGCAGTGATCTGCTGGTCACACCCTAGTTGTCAGTACGCCACAGCCACTCCCTCACGGCTAGTATACACCCACACCACACCCATCCAGCACAGGCGTCACAGGACACGTGACCCTGCCAATAAAAAAGACCGGGCGCACGTGCTCGACGTCATTTCAGAGTTGCTCGCATCGGATGCACTGCGGCCGGCACAGGCACACCGGCACGGGACGGTGACTTTCGGTCCACTGAGGTACGGGTACCGTAACTGCTGAGCGGGTGTACAGCCTGCAGTGATGGCCCATCCCGGCGGTCTGGACAGCTCAGATTTTGTGTGCCCTGCTGGACCGCAGTGTAGGCCTGAGCCATCAGACAGCACAGGCCTACCGGCACGTGACGTCGCCTCGCTGGTCACAGAGTTAGTGGCACCGCAAGAGCTGAGCGGGTGTGCAGCCTGCAATGAAAAGCCCGGTGCACTGGTATGTCCTCTGCCATGGCGAAATCAAGACCCAGCACCAAATGTGAGACCTAGTGGCCTGCGGAGCGGGGCTGCATGATATGCAGGGTGCCGTGTCCGCGGGCCCCTGGCTTGGGGCTTGCAGCGGCACATGGTAGGCCCTCTTTTCTACACGCAGGTTGCGAAAGGTGAGCAGAGAGGCTTATTAGCGCAGCGGCGGGCAATGACCTCCGGGCAGTGGGAGTGGATGGGGTGCAGCAGCCTGGGTGCGCAGTGGCGGACAGTCACCTCCGGGAAGTGGGAGTGGATGGGGTGCAGCAGCCTGGGTGCGCAGCAGCCTGGGTGCGCAGCAGTGGGCAGACACCTCTGGGCAGTGGAAGTGGATGGGGTGCAGCAGCCTGGGTGCGCAGCGGCGAGCAGACACCTCTGGGCAGTGGAAGTGGATGGGGTGCAGCAGCCTGGATGCCCAAAGGCGGGACAGAGAATTAGGCGTGTGCAGTTGTATATACTCTGCCATTACTGATTCCATCCTACGTTTCAGGTGAGTAAGCTTGAGGGCTTCACTATGTTCCGGCACGTGGTTGGAGACATACCGGCGATGGAAAGGTGAGCTGTGAGGGTTTTGTCCACAGTGTGGGCACTCACTGTCCCTCTCCATCTCTTCCTTTCTCTCCCTCTCACTCTTTCTCTCTCTCTTCCTCTCTCTCTCACTCTATCTCTTCCTCTCTCTCACACTGTTTTTTTCTTTCTCTCTCTCTCTTTCTCTCTCTCTCACTCTTCCTCTGTTTCTCTATTCCTCTTTCTCACACTGTTTCTCTCTTTCTCTCTCTCTTACTCTCTCTCACTGTTTCTCTCTCTCTTCCTCTCTCTCTCACTCTTTCTCTCTGTCTACCTCTCACTGTTTCTTTCTTTTTCTCTCTCTTCCTCTCTGTCACTCTTTCTCTCTCTCTCTCCTTTGATGGACGCATGATGCACAATGTTATCTTGCTTTTTGTCTAGCAGGCTGTGATTCACATATTGACGACCCCCCCGACACGGACCTCCCGCCACGAGGCGATGACTTCAGTTCCACTGAGTTAGTGCCACCAGAGCTGAGTGCGTGTGCAGCCTGCGATGATGCGTGGCCATCCTGCAATCAAAACCCACTTTGAATTGTGAGCTCGGCTTCACCGCGTGTACGCAACGCCTGAGGAGGTTGCTTCGGCACGTGGTGGACCCTCTTAGACACACGCCGGTGGCGGAAGGAGAGCAGAGAGGCTTGTTTCCGCAGCAGCGAGCAGTCACCTCTGGGCGGTGGGAGTGGATAGTGTGCAGCACCCTGCATGCACAAGAGCGGGCAGACACCTCCGACCAGTGGGAGTGGATGGGGTGCAGCAGCCTGGGTGCACAGGAGCTGGCAGACACCTCTAGGCAGTGGGAGTGGATAGGATGCAGCAGTCTGGGTGCGCAGGAATGGGCAGTCACCTCCGGGCAGTGGGACTGGATGGGGTGCACCAGCCTGGGTGCACAGCAGCGGGCAGATGCCTCTGGGTAGTGGGAGTGGATGGGGTACAGCAGCCTGGGTGCACAGAGGTGGGCAGACACCTCTGGGCGGCGGGAGTCGATGGGGTGCAGCAGCCTGCGTGCGCAGGGGCAAAACAGAGAATTAGGCGTGTGCAGTTGTATGTACTCTGCCATTACTGATTCTATACTATGTTTCAGATGACTAAACTTCAAGACTGCACTATGTCCCAGCACGTGGTTGGAGACACACCGGTGGCAGAAAGGTGAGCTGTGAGGATTTTCTCCACAGTGTCAACACTCACTCTCCCTCTCCATCTCTTCTTTTCTGTCACTCACACTCTTTCTTTCTCTCTCACTCTCTATCTCTTCCTTTCTCTCTCTCACACTCTTTCTCTCTTTCTATGTCTTTTCCTCTCTCTCTCATTCTTTCTTTTTCTCTCTCTTCCTCTCTGTCTCACTCTTTCTCTCTCTCTCTACCTCTCTCTCACACTGTTTCTCTCTTTCTCTCTCTCTTCCTTGTATCTCACTCTTTCTCTCTTTCTCTCTCTCTTCCTCTCTCTCTCACTCTTTCTCTGTCTTCCTCTCTCTCACTCTTTCTTTCTCTGTCTCTTCCTCTCTCTCACTCTTTCTCTCTCTCTCCTTTCATGGATGCATGACGCACAATCTTATCTTTCTTTTTGTCTTGCAGGCTGTGATTCACAAATTGTCGAGGGATGACACGCCATACCTGTACCTACTTTTATTTTGTTGTTTTGTTTAAATAAAATGTTTTATATGTAAATCCATAGATGGCTGAGATTCTTATTTATCCAACCTCACATGCATCTTCTTTACTATAATTGCGCGACATCAGCCAATTTGTTACGTTCCAGATTTCCTAAGGTTGCTGTCACATTTGTTTGTGTGGGGGAGGTGAAGGGGGATGGCGGACAAGGGGCTGGTGGCGGGGGTGTCGGAGCAGTGCTGGGTGTCCGAGCTGCATGATCGTTGGCTCCATTGCATCTGTTGTCATTCACTTTGAAAGTTAAAAATATCGTCTCAAATACTTAACCACTACTACAAAACACATAACACACCTTCTTAATTTCTAATTTACCTTCGTAGTTGGTATGCAGATTTCAAATGTCACAAACGCATGCAATTCTTTTCTTGTCACACAGTACATCTAATGCACCGCTTTCATCAAGAATGGAACCAGTAATGGCAGAATTTCCCTGTTGCTCCACACATAAATACATATAAAGAACAAATCAAAATAGTTCCTTATTTTTTTTAGATTGCAAAACCTCTCTTTATTGGTTATTTTTGAACTTTCCATATAAACAGTTTTTTAAGGACACATACAGGTGAAAAGTTCAACGTATTGTATCACCACTTTCTAGAACATTCTACGACACGTGCAGGTTAAAAGTTCATCATTTTTTTAAACCTACCGATATTTCTTTTTGCAACATTTGTTTCAACATTTAACGGCACGTGGAGGTCAAAAGTTCACCATTCTTTCAAGTTTGAACTGCACCTTCCAAATACAATTAGCAGATGTGGTTGAGCTGAGCAAATTTCATCCTATAATATGTACTCCACGTATAAACTGCTTTTTTATTAACCAATCACAAAGATGCTTTTCATCAAAACTAATATACACCCTACTTTTTAGGACACAATACATTTCATCTCCCAATCGGTTAACGTTTTGTATGTAAAAAGAAAAGTAGTTCCCCATGTTTAAACATATCTCTTACTCTAGGAACAGACTGCATGAGCTACAGACATTTATCCATATGTTGTAGCCATACCTTCAAAATGCTAGTGTGGATTGTAGGACATAGCTATGGTTTCTGGTGCAAGAGGTATGCAGAACAGAGACGTATTGACTTAGACCTAGGTTTACAAAATGTGCACATTAAATGGTTTGCACAGAGAGGATTGAAGTGGCACCAATTGCTCCCTTTGGTTAAAACCTGTTTGCATCTCCAACACCCTGATCTCATGATTGTGCACTGTGGTGGTAACGACCTAGGCACATTGACTGGGGTAGGTTTGGAAATGCTTATGAAAGACACCTTTGGACAATTGATGTTACTTTTGCCTCAAACTGTCTTTGTATATTCCAATATATGCCAAAGACAGAAGTGGAAATGGTCAAACCAATTTTGTCATAAGATTGAAAAAACTAGGAAGAATGTCAACAAAGCTGTGTCTGCATACCTCAGAGACCATAGAATGGGGTCGATTTACAACAACAACATACGTTTTGATATGGCTGATATCTACAGAAGTGATGGAGTACACTTCACAGATAAGGGAAACCGAGTTTTCCTGATTAACTTGAAGCAGTGCATTCGCACTTACATGTAGCTCCAACTAATAAACACAAGGGCTCTTTTTACAGCTGCCTTATATTCCCAATTTTGGCTCGCAGAGTGTCACCTGCGGGCCGTCGGGCAGGCTCGCAGAGGAAGAGCTGCAGCCCGTGGGCTCAGCTTGCAGAGGGAGACCTACGAGCCATTGGCTCGCAAAAGCACAGCACCGTACTGGCTCGCAGAGGGAGAGCTGTGGCCGGACTCGCAGAGGGAGACCAACGGGCCAACAGGCCTGCTAGCAGACACACAGCTATCAGTTAATGGGCTGGCTCGCAGAGATACAGCTGCGAGCCCTTCGAGCTGCAACCCGACGGGCTAACTCGCAGTGGGAGAATAACGGGCCGACGGCCTCCTAGCACAGACAGAGCTATGAGCTAACGAGGTGGCTCACAGAGGTAGAGCTGCGGGCCCGACGGACTGCCTTCTAAAGGCATAGCCGCGAGCTGATGATGTGGGGAGAGGGAGCGTAAAAGGAGTATCTCGCACAGACAGACCTGCGGGATATTTTCAGTATTGCCTCGCAGAGGTAGAATTACGGATGCAATGCCTTTTAGAGGGAGAGATGCGAGCTGACGGACTGAGTTACAAAATGGCTCACAGCTCACAGTCGCAGAGCTGCGAGCCGACGGACTGGCTTTTAAAGGCATAGCCGCGAGCTGGTGATGTAGGGAGAGGGACCATGAAAGGGGTATCTCGCACAGACAGAGCTGCGGTATATTTTTAGTGTTGCCTCGCAGAGGTAGAACTACGGACCTGATGCCTTGCAGAGGGAGAGTTGTGAGCTGACGGACTGAATCACAAAATGGCTGCCAACACTTCCTGGTTTCAACAGTTCCCAGCCAATGAGCCGCAAGCTCATGCTCGTAACGCTTCAGCCAATCAGATGTCAGAATTCTTAAATATCGATATCTGGAAAATTTGATATTTCTCTAAAACTACTGAACGGATTTACCCAATTTAAACAAAAGCATGCTTTCTGGACCAAGACCTTTCTCTGTGCCAGATTTGGCGTAATTCCGTTCAGCAGTTTGACCTGTAGCCTTGTCTAAAGTTTCCTATGGAAATTGCATGGAGAAAACACGTTTTGGGACTCCCCTTTTTCTTAGCCCCCTTGACGAATCCCCCAAACTTTTAGAATAGGAGCTGACCTGAAAAGAGGAACTTTTTGGAAAATAGCGTAAAGATTCATCAAACGACGCCAAAGTTATAGGCACATCAAAAAATGCTTTTCCTATGGAAACGTGGTCCTAACTATAACTAATATATATGAATATATATATATATCATGTTAATTAATAATTTTTACACAGAGAGCTAACAAAAAATACGACATTCATAGTGTTCTTTATATATATATAATGTGTTTGAAGTGAATAATCTCCCTTCTCTTTTTTTGACTGCAGTAGGAGAAATAAAATTCACCTCTTTGCAGCTTCACACTGTCTCTACTGTTGCGTTGTTTGGAGTGGGAATAGAAAATGTCACCCCTCTAAAATCCTACCCTTTACCTACCCTTTCACATACTGGAGTGGGATTAGTAAACTTTGGCCCTCCAAAGTGCACCACTTTCTCATCTGTTGCACTGTTTGGAGTGGGAATAGTAAATGTTACCCCTCCGAAATCCAATGCTTTCCCTACTGTTGTCCTGTTTGGAGTGAGAATAGAAAATGTAACCCCTCCAAAGTCAATGACTTTACCTACTGTTGTGCAGTTTAGTGTGGGAATATAAAATGTTACCCCTCCGAAATACAGCACTTTCCCTACTGTTGCACTGTTTGTAGTGGCAATAATACATTTTACACCTCTGAAATCCAATGCTTTTTTCTATTGCTGTGCTGTTTGAACTGAGAAAAGTAAATTTAACCCCTCTGAAGTCCAACACTGTCCATACTGTTGTTTATCCTGGAGTGGCAATAGTAATTTTAAACTGTCCGAAGTCCAACACTTTACCTACTGTTGCTAAGACTGGAGTAGAATTGTAAATTTAACCCCTGTGAATTCCAACACTTTCCCTACTGTTGCACTGACTGAAGTAAGAATAGTAATTCCAACTCCTCCGAGGTCAAACAGTTTCCCTGCTATTGTGGTGACTGGAGTAGGAATAGTAAATCTAACCCCTCCGAAGTCCAACACTTTTCCTACTGTTGCATAAACTAGAATGGGAATAGTATAGTTAGTATTCTTATTTTTAATAATAAGTACTTTTTTAATTGTTTTTGTTTTTATCTTTTAGTTTATTTTAATGTTTATAGTATTTTTATTAAATGCGTTTATTGGACTTCAAACCTTCAATATTTTATTTATTGTCTACATCAGTTTTAATTGTTTTTTATTGTTTTTTTCTATTTTCTTTGCTTTTATTGCACATGTTATATATGTGTGTAATATAGAGCAACATCAATAATAAGTATATTAGTTTACATTATATTAATTTTTTACATATTGAAAATGCAGTACTATGAACTACAGGTATATATGTATATTTCTTAGTAATAAATTTAAACTATTAAAAAAGAATGTTAATTATGTTACACTATATAAATATATATAGCTATATAAACACAAACATATATATATGTGTGTGTGCATGTGTGTATTTATGTTTATATAAGTATGTATTTATAGACCTATCAGATACTAGTAGAATTTATTTAATTTACATTATATTTCATTTATAAATTGAAATATTCAACATGTACTACTTTAAATTCTAGCTATATTAGAATATTTATATTTTTGTATCATTTCAGACATATTAGTGTTAGTGTTTTTTTAACAATATTTTTGTACTTACCTTTACAAGTATAAGTGCATGATATTGTGGTAAATGGTATTTGTGACAAGATATTTTTGTAAACAATATTGCTTAACACCATATTGTGTCAGTGATCCTTCGGAGTAGGGTTGCATAATGCCATCCCACCCCTGCACACATACATAAAACTAATACAGAATGGGCATATCCTCAAATTAACAATGGAATTTTGTGCTGCTGACTGACCATAAACCACCACACATAACAGGCCAACACACAATAAGTACTTCACAGTCAAACTACCAATGCAAGTTAGCCAAATTTACATTTAAGAATCATAAACACAACAATAAAAAGTCTTTATGAAAATAAAGATGTTTGTAACCAGACACAGACGTGACCACAACAAAATTGGCTCATGTAGCACTAAGTTTGCAACAACATCAAGAATCAGCATGATAGACAATACAATGCTAGAGCACATCCCTCCAGGTCATTATGAACACAGTTTCCAGTCCTAGGGGTTTGTGTTTTAGTCAAGTGCATCCTCGGTTTTGTAGTCTTGTTTTGCTTCCATCTATGTAGTTAGCCTAACACATCGGAAATCAGTGATTTGTAGATGAAAAAGTTCAGGATTGGGGATAGGGTCCATGATGATCTGGAGTGCAGTGGCCACCCTTGAAGATACACTACCTCCTGCACCAATGAGTCATATCACAGCCACTCATTCCCAAAGATCTATCAACCCTGTATCTTTCATTTTTAACTGTATGATTTTGAAGAGCCTATTCTTATATATTCATAAATCACCTCTCAAGTGTTCCTTGTACACCAATATGGAAGGGTGCTAATGGATAAAAATAGGGTATACTACATATTGGGGTTAGGGTGCACTGTGGAACAAAACCGCAAATGCTTTTAATACTCATTTTTCTGATTCAATGATGACATTAGATGTTTGATAGCATAAATTAAAAAGTAAGTTATTAAAATTTACTTTGTGCTACCGGACCAAAACTGGCTCATAATGAACTTTGCAACTCACCCTCCCTATCCCTTTATCAGCACCCACTGTTACCCACCACGCATGAGCCAAAGGCAATTTTTGTATTGTCCAAAAGCCGAATGGACAAATGGGGGCACATCTACGATAACCAACAATTTATATCATTGGACACCTTTAATGGGACCATAGTTTGCTGTTCCTTATATATTTTCTATACAACAGATTATGGGGAGCACTTGGAGCAACCACTCTTGATTTCACTACAATCCCTGCAGCTGGCCACACACTGGAGAATCTCATTACAGCCATCTCTACAAAACAGCTGATCTCTAAACCCTATAGCACAGCATTATTGTCACCATGGCCCAAGCTTACCACCAGATCTAATAGCGAGGAGGAGGTTGTGCTGGAAATACCAGAGGCAATGTGGAAGTTCAGTTGTACACAATCAGGCATGGTCTTCCTGAGCAGCAAGCTTCATATTATGCACTACAAATTTCTGCAACAAGCATACTATACCTTACAATCCCTACACAGATTTGGCCTACGTAAAGACTCAAATTGAGCTAGATATGGAAAGTCAGTGGCAAACGTTCTGCACCTATCCAAGTTCTCCATATGTAAATGTTGAATTGCAAATAATGGCTCTTTTTAACTTGGTTATAGCTTATTACAGAGCACTTTTCAGAACACACTTGGGAGAATTATCATTTTACCTGGACCAGAGCAATTCCTCATTGCCCATGCATTTGCGACAGGAATTTCTGAAGATTGTGATATGGAGGACATTTTCAATTACAGTTTTTATTGAAATATTCCAATCCAGTTTTAACTACTTTAAAATATCAGCTTTTAATAGCAAATGCCTTATGTATTCTTAGAAGCATAATATTGTATTGAAATTCAGAAGGATCTTGAAAATTAGGAATATTGGATCACTACAGTACATCTTTTGCTAAGGAACAACATGCATTTTAGAAATATAGTATCATTTATATCTAATCAGATGTAAAAGATTGATGTACATCTATTGCTTCTCTCGAATTTTCCCTTGCGCTAAAATCAGGTTGACTGGACTAATATTTTCAATGTCTTTGTTTGTTTTTACTGTTTTGGATGTAGGAACCACAGCACTTATTTATGAGAGATTTGCTTCATCTTTGCACCACGCAATATGGCACATGCACAACGCAAACCTCGGTGATAGATTTATGAAGCCTCCAAAGCCTCTTTGCGTGGCTCTGAGTGACTTCATAAATCTGGAGTAATGCAATGCAGCATAAATCGCTATGTTGTCTTACAGTGCCCTTGGTAGGCACTCCATGGGGATTGCGGTGAGTGTTCCCACGCAACTCCCAATATTGTTGATGCATTCCCAGATTTACAAGGTCTTGTAAACCTGGGAATGTGTCAAAATCTTATGCCTTTCCAGGGGAGGTGTAACAAGGAGAAATATTTATATTTCTCCTAATTCTTTCCTCTTTCTATGTGTGCTGCATTCCACAGCGCACATAGAAAGAGGGCAAAGCCTTTCAAGAGTGTTTTTGTGAAGGAACGTGTTTCTTCCTGCACAAAAAACAATGCTGCAGACAACATAGGCATCCAACACCATGGTGCAAGGGTGCCTGTGTTGGAGCTAGGCAGCCAAAACGGCACCAGCGTTCTGCACCACACATAGAAAGAGGAAAACACCTCTCAGGATTGTTTTTGTGGAGGAAGGTGTTACTTCCTGAACAAAAAACAATTCTGCCCACAACACAGGCATCCTGTACCATGGTGCAAGGGTGCCTGTGTTGGAGTTAGGCTGCCAAAAAGGCACCAGCACAAAGAAAGAGGACAGGAATGTGCCACATTGAATAAATACACACAGACACTCACATAATGTTTGTTTTAAAATAGAATCACTCATTAGAAGTACACAAATTAAACTAATTTAAATTTTGAGGTACCTTAATATATGTTTAACACTCAGAAACTTTTAGAAAACACTCACAACCACTGGATGATGTCATCAATGATGTCATCAGGATATCATTTGAGATTCCATCAGTGATGTCACTGACCATGTCATGAGTGATGTAATATGTGAGGTCATAAGAAGTTCATTGCTGGGGAGTAAGTTATAGTTAGCTGAGGTAACTATAACTGCTGAATTTCACTGGTTTTGTGTGAGTGAAATCTGAGCCTAACTACAATGTTCCTGTAACCTTTGGTTTTTTTCAGTGAATTTCTAAGGTTTTTTTTTATTGTATTTTCTAACTAAAACGACCCTGTAACCTTTGGTTTTTTTAAGTGAATTTCTAAGGTTTTTCAAATTATATTTCCTAACTATAACGTCCCTGTAACCTTTGGTTTTTTCAAGTGAATTTCCATGGTTTCTCAACTAGTAGTCATACTTGCAGAGTGGTGGAGAAAGGGTGTGTGGCCTCCAAACCCCTCATTATTCACGCTGTGGGGAACCTACTTGAAGTACCATGAGGATTAGTTGGCCATGAGGACCCTTAAGAGCCATTGAGACTTCATCCCCCACATAGTAGTGCGCCGCGAGGTGTGTTTGCAGAGTGGTGGACAAAGGGGGCATAGCCACCAACTACCTCTCAGCAATGCCAATGTGTCGGACTTACTGGAGGTAAACGCAATGGTAGTTGTCTCCCAAGGACCCTCTGGAATCATGGGTACTTCATCCCCCAACTAGTAGTGCATCAGGTGGCACATTTGTAGAGTGGGGGTTAAAAGAGGGCAGGGTATCCAGCGACTTGCCATTTTTTAATTTTTGTTTTGTTTTATTTATTTGGGCTGGGGGGCCATGTGGCCCTCTTCCCTAAACCTCTTATTATTAGGGTATAGGGGGCACATGGCCTCCCTCCCCAGGCCGATTTTGGCCCCTGGCACCCCAACCGCTGCATCCATTTTGGCCCCTGACCACCACTGCATCCATTTCTCTTTTAGAAAACCCACTGTTCACAAGCATGTGCGCCGCCTCCAATGCAGAATCTGGAACAAAGTCTCTGAAGAACACCTCACCTCTGCCCTCACCTGCACTCCACCCCCAACTATGACAGATGCCAACACCGTGCAAGCAACCTCCACCAATGGATCGCCAACTGCGCCAACACACTCGCCCCCTCCAGAAGACTACAAGACGACACCACAAGAATGCAAACTGGTACACCACGGCACTCCAAGAATCCAAGCGCTCCTGCCGATGACTGGAAAAGACATGGAGAAACAGCAAAACTCTGGAAACATGTACCACCTACAAAACAGCCACCACAGCACACCACCAACTCATCAAATCCACAAAGGAGAATTTCCTCCAAGACAGAATCCTCTCCAATGCGCACAACTCCAAGGAACTCTTCTCTATCATACAGGAATTTGACAAACCCAACAGCGAAACAGCAGATGTCCCTCCCTCCCAAGAACTCTGTAACAGAATCAGCTCCTTCTTTCACATCAAGATCAAGACGCTCTACGACAACTTTGACGACCAAGACCTCGGCACCGCCTCAACCCCCGCCCCAGTGACACCACCCATCAGACCCTACTTACTTGGACCCCACTCACGACAGAAGACATCCTAAAGCTCATGAAGAACATCCACTCTGGAGCACCTTCAGACCCCTGCCCGCCACACATCCAACACAGGGCCGCCACAGCCATTGCACCCCAGCTATGTCGAACCATCAACTGCTCCCTCGAGACCGCCACATTCCCTGACAACTGGAAGCATGCCGAAGTCAACCCCCTCCAATTGAAACCCTCCACAGACCTGACCCTGCTTCCTTTTGTAGCCAAGGTCATCAAAAAGGCCGTCAACACCCAGCTAGCATACTTCATCGAAGTCAACAACATCCTAGACACCTCCCAATCTGGATTCCGCAGCATCCACAGCAAGAAGACCACCCTCCTCGCTGCCAAAGATGACATCCATGCCCCTCGGCCAAGGCCAAACGGCAGCCCTCATCCTCCTGGACCCATCAGCAGCCTTCGACACCGTCTCCCACTGCACACTAGCCATCACATTCCATGATGCTGGCATCCAAGGAAAAGCCCTAGACTGGATACGCTCATTCCTCACGGGCAGAACACAGAGAATAAGACTCCCAGCCCTCCTCTCAGAACCGACAGAGACCAGATACGGAGTACCCCAAGGATCCTCCCTCTGCCCCACCCTCTTCAACGTCTACATGGCCCCCCTCACAACCATGGTCAGAAACCATGGGCTCAACATCGTCTCCTACGCCGATGACACCCAACTCATCCTCTCCCTCACCAAGGAACTCGACATCACCATGCACAACGTCCAAGAAGGGATGAAAGCAGTTGCAACCTGGATGAAGAACAGCTGCCTGAAACTCAACTCAGAGAAAACAGAAGTCCTTATTCTCGACTCCACTCCTCTGCATGGGACGACACCTGGTGGCCCCCCACCCTTGGAAACCCACCCACCCCGACAGATCATGCACGTAACCTCTGCATCATACTAGACTCATCGCTCACTTTGAATCAGCAGATAAACACCGTCTCCTCTGCATGCTTCAACACCCTATGCATACTGCGTAAAACTTTCAAAAGGATACCCTCTGACTCCAGGAAAATGGTCACTCACGCCCTCATTACCAGAAGACTGTACCACAGCAACACCTCAATGCTGGAATCAACTAAAAACTCCTCTGCAATCTCCAGACCACCCACAACGCCTCAGCCAGACTAATCTTCGATATCCAATGGCACAACCACATCACCCAACACCTCCGCGACCTCCACTGGCTCTCCATCGAAAGAAGAATAACTTTCAAGCTGCTCATGCACGCCTGCAAGGCCTTTCACAACATCGGACCATAATACCTCAACAACAGCCTCTCCTACCATGCCCCCAAGAGAAACCTACACTCAGCCGACCACTCCCTAGCCATCATCCCATGCTTCTTTAGGAACAGAGCGGGTGGAAGGTCCTTCTCCTACCTCACAGCCAAGACCAGGAACGAGCTCCCCCTTCACCTCCGGCGAAGCCCAACACTGCACCAATTCAGGAAAGACCTCAAGACCTGGCTCTTCGAATGACCCCAACGGAGCTGCACACCCACCCCCCAGTGCCTTGAGACCATAACGGGTGAGTAATGCACTTTAAAACCCCTGATTGATTGATTGATCTCCTGGGCTTTCTTTTTGATTTTTTTTAAATTAAAGGGAGAGGGGTAAAGCGGTTCCCCTCCCAGGTCAATTTCGGCCTCGGGGACCACATCCCCTGGGGCGGGGCCTTTCTATTTTAAAATAAAATATTAAATAATGTTAGGAGGGCCGTGTGGGCTGATTTTGGCCCTAGGAACCCCATCCCCTGGGGCCCAGCCTCAAGTGTGGGTGACCTGTTCCCACCTAGGGCACCCACATCCACTGATGGGGTCTGCGGGGTGAGTCTGAACCCCCCTGCGGCCCTTGCCACCTCCCAGGCTCCTGTGGGAGCCGGCATTGGTTTTACACATAGGGAGCTGCTAACATGTAGCTCCCTGTGAGTAAAAGCAATAGTGCTTCTCTTGCAGAAAGCAAGAGCATTTTCTGAAAGCAACCACAGTTTACTATGGCTTGGCAGGAGCGGTAAATCTCACGCCAAGCCATATCAAAAAGCTATGTCCCAGGGGTGGGCACCCTGCGACATAGCAGGAGCTGGCCCTGGGGATTGACAGTACCCAGGGCCTTCTATGGCTCCAGGAGTGGGGCCGTAAGGACCCATCCTTTCTTGTGATTTGCTCCAGTGAGGTTGTGGTTCCCAGGGCTGAGGGGAGACCGTGCTACCCACCATATTATTTTAAGATTAAGCCCCAGGGAGGTGGTGGTCCCCAGCGCTGGGGGGTCTAAGAGGACACCATCTAAAAAAAATAAACAAGCCCTAAGTAGGTGTTGGTCCCCAGGGCAGTAGGGGAGGCTGTATGTGCCCCCCCCTGCATTTTTCCTAATTTGAGCCCCGGGGAGGTGATGGTCCCCAGGGCATCAGTAAGCCCCTTTTTTAAATGACCCCAGGACCTGGCCTACCTGGGGTCCAATTAGAAATGAAACATGGGAGCCCACGCTTCATTTTTAAAAACAAATTCTGTGGGACCGAAAAGTGCACAAAAATGCCTTTTGGGCCATGTGTGACCCGCCCCCCCACAGAGGCCTTGAGGGTGAGGGTGATTCTACCCTGCCCCCTTTTCTCTTTTTTTATGTTTTTTTATGTGAAGATGGCTGCCAACACTTTCTGGTTTCAAGTGTTGGCAGCTAATCGGATCTCAGCATGAGATCAGGAGGGATCGCGAATCCTCTGCATCCCTAGATATACAAATTGAAATTTCCTTAAATGACTCTGCAACTGCTGAATGGATTTACACCAAAAAGGCACTTTCCTGAACAAACATCTACTTTCCTGCAAAATTTTGTGTAATACAGTTCAGCAGTTCGGGCTGTAGGAAATTAAAATGGGGAAAATGTGTTTTGGGACCCCCCCTTTATCTTGACCCCCACTTGAGGGATCACCCCAAAACTATCGAGACAGCAGCTGAATGGAGCGTCTAACTAGTTTTAAAAATTGAGAGAGGATTTGGCAAATGAAGTCAAAGTTATAGTTAGGACAACTGTTCATACATAGGAAAAGCGTTTTTTGTGTTGCTAATAACTTTTGCCCCTTCTGGCAAATATCCACTAAACTTGCCAAAAGGTGCTACTTATGGACTAGTTTGTGCATGGAAAGTTTTGGGGTGAACCATAAAGGGGCGGTTGAGAAAAACGGAGAGTCCCAAAATTAAAATCCCCATGCATTTTCGTTAGACTTCTTTAGAGAGAACTACAGCCAAAACTGATGAAATGAAATACACCAAATTTGGCAGAAAGCTAGATCTTGGTACGCAGATTGCGCTTATTGTGGTTTGGAGTCAATCCTTTCAGTAGTTTTTGAGAAATTAGGGTTGAATATTATAAATATATGGACGGTTAGGTCCATGAAAGGATCAAGAGCCTCTCACAGGAGTGCCAATTTAAAAATGGAGCATTATGATTGACCTCTGAGCTTTCTTCCCCTTGGGCCAAACAAAAAAAACAAAAGCAAAATGGCGGCCTGGGCCTCATTCATTAATTATAGTCCTCGGTTGGGCTCCCTCAATAAAGGGGGGGCATACATCCACCCTCCGGAAGCCTCTAGAGGCCCCAGGGACTCCATACCCTGAGTCCGATTACAATAATAAAGGGGAGGAGGCTGCATGCCCCCACTTACCCACAGCAGCCCACTTCTGGGGCCGATGTTTTTCAAAAAGTGGAGGGGGCCTCACATCCCCCCATCATGAGCCTCTAAATTCCCCAGGGATTCCATCCCCAGGGCCACTAAATTCTTTAAATCGGATAGGGCTACTTGGCCCCCCGCCCTGAGCCTTCAATGGCCCTAGGGAGTCCACCCACATGACCTGCTCAAATGCTGTGTTCCGTGGGACCTCCACCAGGAGTCAGAGGTTTTCTTGCCCGCACCGATGCTGGCAGGGAAACCTGAGTTTCCTCCCACATAGAGGGAGCATTTTTTTTATCTCCCTTCATGCAGGAGAAAACACTAGGTCTGCTTCAAGCTGGCAGGAGCTTTAAAAATGCTCCCTCCGCCTGGGAGCAGACATGAGATCTGTTTATCTGCCTGTACTGATGAGGACAGGGAAATAGATCAAGAGACTGCGCCTGCCCGGTGGGAGCAGCTTAAATAGCTGCTCCTTGCGGGTGGGAGCAATGCTGACTCCTGCTGCATGGGGGAGTCTGCTGGGGCCATAGGGGCCTTAGGACTCCCCTTCTACCCCCATCGAGAGTGGGGTGAGTACCCTGGGTTGGCACTCATCATACGGCAACCGAAATCAAAGGATCTCCGCCAAAGTGACCCTTCAGGGACCCATAGGGCACTGCAGCACCGGTCCGACGAGGAGCACCCGCCCAAGGACAAAGCTTGACACCTCTAGGGGTTTGTGAGGGCAATAAGAAACAGTCTTTTTGACTGTCTGCCTCCTGGTCTGTACATTACCTATCTCTTCTCTTTAGGAACAGTGTCCCCCCCTTTTCTTGAATTGATTGTCCTGGGTGGGCACCAGGGCACCCACCATTCAGTAATGTGTGCCCTGGAGGATTGACCCCCCCTTTATTTTAAGTTGTGGCTCTGGTGGATGGGGTCCCCAGGGCCTAATAAGACTCACAGAGAGTATCATCATGGACGCCATCCCCATTAATTAAAGAAAACAGCCCTGGAAAATGGGGGTCCCCAGGGCACGGAGCCTCCCTGCCCTTTAAACAAAAGCCCTGGGGGGTGGACTCCCAGAGCCTAATAAGGCTCGAGGAGGTGTGCACCATGGCGGCCCTCCCCTTTAAAAGAGATATGGCCCTGAGGGATGGGGTCCCCAGGGTCTTTTAAAGTCTCGGGTAGGGATGTGGAGGATGGGGTCCCCACGGCGTCATAAGGCTTGGGCAGGGTTGTTATAGGATTAAATTATTACTTTACATTAAAAAGCCCCTAGAAATTCACTGGAAAAAACAAAGAGTTAGGTGTGAAAAAAACATCTGTTTTTGTTTAAAAACCTTAGAAATTCACTGAAAAAACAAAGTTTAAGGTAACGTTATAGTTAGGTGAAAATGTCAGAGATAACGTTTTGAACTAAAAAAAAATACAACTGTCACCTGCACACAGAGTAAGCCTCCAGTACAAAGATTTATAACCCGTTCAATACCTCTACAGACATCTGATGCATTATGCGCACATGCATTATGTAAACACTTACAAAATGCAAGTTTTGAACAGGCTGTACAAAATTAGATAGAAAAATAATATGGTAGTTACCCGCCACTATGTAAACTATAAAAAAAATATAACACACTCATTGGATGATGTCTTCAGTGATGTCATTATTGATGTCTTCAATTATGTCATTTCGGATGTTATTTCAGATGTCATAAATGATGTCATAGCACACATCATGAGTGATGTAATATGTGAGAGCATAAGCAGAGCATGGTGTGGCGTACGTTTAAGTTAAGTTTGCTCACTATAACTCATGAATTTCTACTTTTTTTAGTTCAAAACGTTACTGTTGTCCCTGACATGTTCACTATTCACCTAACTAAGAGGGTGATTACGATGGCGGGCGGACTCGAGTCCGCCTGCCATCGTTGCAGTGACTGGGACTGCCCACTTGTAAGGCGGTGGTCCCGCACCACAGATTACAATGTGACCACCACCATGGCGGTCGCATCCAGGCCATTTAACTTTGCGGCGGGTGCTGCTGGCTGCAGCACCTGCCGCAATGCTAAACAGCCATGTCGTGCATTTCCCTGCACTACGTGGCAGGGAAATTTAGTGGGGTACCATGGGTACCCCCCCAGTAAACCCCCCCACCCAACACAAGGGGGGCCCACAACGGGCCCCCAAATGCAATATCCGCCAGCCTGTGAATGGCGGTTTCAGCACCATACACCGGCTGGCGGGGATGCAGCATTGTAATTTGGCAGACGGTGCCTGCTAGGCACTGCCACCATTTCACAGATGCTGACCGCTCCGCCAGGCAATCGGAACAATTGCCTGTGGCGGATCCGTGGCGGGCGGTCTTTGCTCCCGCCACGGTCGCGGTCCGATTCTCCCCGCCATCCTAATTTGGCGGGGGGAAAATTGCTGTCCGATGGCGGAGGGACCGCCACCGCACGGCTGTCGGTGGCGGACCCTCCGCCATCATAATGAGGCCCTATAATGTTACTTTAGGTTCACTGACAGAATATTGACACCTAAATATCCCCTTACCAAAATATTGTGTCATAAATATCGATGTCAAGAATATTGACATCCTATATTTATAATGGTAAGTACAAAAATATCGCAAACAAATATTAGGTCATTAATATAGCTGTACAAAATATCTTTTTTATATATATAAAATAAAACAATAAATATTAAAAATATTAAATAATAACATTAATTTAAAAAAGTCGATTTAATATACATCTTCACAAATATAACAAAAACTTAATTTAAAAAAGTTAAACACATATATAATAAATAATATATATACTTATACATATATTTACTTTAAAACAGTCATTTAATTGATAAGTTTAATGTATTTTATAATATAAAAATAATATAAAATATAACAAATGAATGTATATATATATATATATATATATATATATATATATATATATATATATATATATATGTCGTTTTTGCTCCTTCTGTCTCCCCTCGCCCGAGGCAGTTGGATCGCTGATTGCAGGCGGAGCGCGACCGGACATGAAATTCCACAAAGTACTCCAATAAAGCGATCACTCAGGGGGTTATCTCACCAGCAGTTGATTTATTTTCAGTTACGAGTTTCGCCTGAAACAGCAGGCTTGCTCACACCTGTGAGTAAAAATTACTATCCCCACTCCAACGAGTGCAAGAGTAGGGAAAGTGCTGGATAGTGGAGGGGTAAAAATTACTATTCCCACTCCAATGAGTGCAACAGTAGGGAAAGTGTTGGATAGCGGAGGGGTAAACATTACTATTCCCACTCCAGTGAGTGCAACCGTAGGGAAAGTGTTGGATAGCGGAGGGATAAAATTTACTATTTCTACTCTGGCCAGTGCAACAGTAGGGAAAGTGTTGCATTGTGGAGGGGTAAAAATCACTATTCCCACCGCAATCAGTTCAAAATTAAAAACAAACCAAATATCATCAACAAATTGAAAATATTTTAAAACTAAATAAAAAATATATAAATATGTTTAAGATTCAAATAAAAATATAATATTAAAAAAATAAACATTAAAAACTTATTATTATGTTAAATACATATCACATATACCTCCAAATATTATGTTAAATAAAATTCAAAAATAATTTTCACACAAATAAATATTTTTATTTAGAAACTATTTATTAACAAAAATATTAATTATTTGATATATTTAGTTTATTTAATTCCTACCCCATAAAACCAGAAAACTCACAACCCACATCTGAAATCTAAAAAAAAAACCTTATTTATACAATTAACATAATTAATTATCAATTAAACAAGTATTAATTAAAAAACAAAATAAAATTCATAACAAAATAATGAAATTTCCACCCTTTACCCCTATAAACCCAAAACCCCACACAAAAAGGTAATTAAACAATTAACATAATTATTTATCAGTTAATTAAAATTAAATTATAGCTATTTATTAATTAATTGACAATAAATTACTTTACCACCTTTAACCCCTATATACCCAAAACCCACACCCGAAATAATGTAAGTAAACCATTAATTATTAATTAATTAATATTAATTATCAACGAATTATTAATTAATAAAAATAAATTACTTCCTACCCTTTACCCCTATAAACCCCACAACCCGCACCTAAAATAAATTACACAATTTCCATATTTAACTATCAATTAATTAATATTAATCAACAAACAATTATTAATTAGTTAAAAATAAATTACTTCCCACCCATTACCTAATAATCCCCACAACCCACACCTAAAATAAATTACACAATTTCCATATTTAATTATCAATTATTTAATATTAATTAACAACTAATTATTAAGTAATTAAAAATAAATTACTTGCAACATTTTACCCCTATAAACCCAATACCCACTACCCAAAAAAATGTAATTAAACAATTACCAAATTAATGATCAATTATTATTATTAATTTTCACTGAATTATTAATTAATTTTTTCCCAACCTTTACCCCTAAAATCCCCACAAGTCACGCCTAACAAAAATTACACAATTACCATAATGTATTATCAATTAATTAATTCATATTAATTCACAACTAATCATTAATTTAATATAATTAAATTACTTCCCACCCTATTCCCCTATAAACCCACAACCCGCTACGGAAATAAATAATGCAAAATGTAATTAAAATAAAACTAATAATGACTAAAAATCTAACACATAAATACATCACATACATCTAACATATATACTAAAATACCTAAAACTAAAAAAAATCGATATTTTAAACAACTACATCTTTGCAAACGATATTAATGACTTCTATATTTTAAAAATCGATATACCTTACCTTAATACGATATTTACAACTCGATAATTGTGTCAGTCGATATTACAAACTCGATATTTTGTCTAAATACCGTTACTTTAACCTTTGGTTTTTTTCAGTGTATATATATATATATATATATATATATATATATGTTCCCAAAAGTTTCTCCTGTCTCAAGGCGCACTCCACAACGGATAGGTAACACCTTTTATTAACGAATTGAAAGTGCATTTCTTTCCCGACCTTGCAGTCCCCATGCCGACGCGTTTCGAAGTTTCTCCTTCTTCTTCATAGGCATTTCGTAATGACACACCAATGCTGCTTGCACACCTTCCCCTGCTCGAGACAGGAGAAACTATTGGGAACAAGTATTCACGGCCCTCTCCGGCTGTAGGAGTGCTGCACCACCCAAGGAGCGAAGGTGGGACTGCAGGATGGAAGATAGCTTCTAGCCAAATTGCAGGCACAGCGGAGCGATGATTAAGAAGGCGGAATCCCTTTCCGAGGCCCACTGGAGGGCATTATTTGTCCCTATAATATCGTAACTGAACACAGAACCTACCTGAAGGTAAAAATATTGGTTATTTGGACTACACTTCCCAGCATGCAATAATAATTAGAATCCATTATGGAAGGCACACCGGAGGCCTATAAACGCATGAGCAAGCAGGGTAAGGTGTGCAAGCAGCATTGGTGTGTCTTTACGAAATGCCTATGAAGAAGAAGGAGAAACTTCGAAACGCGTCGGCATGGGGACTGCAAGGTCGGGAAGGAATTGCGCTTTCAATTAGTTAATAAAAGGTGTTACCTATCCGTTGTGGAGTGCGCCCTCGAGACAGGAGAAACTTTTGGGAACAAGTATTCACGGCCCTCTCCGGCCGTAGGAGGGCTGCACCACCCAAGGAGCGAAGGTGGGACTGCAGGATGGAAGACAGCTTCTAGTCAAATTGCAGGCACAGCGGAGCGATGATTAAGAAGGCGGAATCCCTTTCCGAGGCCCACTGGAGGGCATTATTTGTCCCTATAATATCGTAACTGAACACAGAACCTACCTGAAGGTAAAAACATTGGTTATTTGGACTACACTTCCCAGCATGCAATAACAATTAGAATCCATTATGGAAGGCACACCGGAGGCCTATAAACACATGAGCAAGCAGGGTAAGGTGTGCAAGCAGCATTGGTGTGTCGTTACGAAATGCCTATGAAGAAGAAGGAGAAACTTCTAAACGCATCGGCATGGGGACTGCAAGGTCGGGAAGGAATTGCACTTTCAAATCGTTAATAAAAGGTGTTACCTATCCGCTGTGGAGTGTGCCTTCGAGACAGGAGAAACTTTTGGGAACATATATATATATAAATTCACTGAAAAAACCATAGGTTTTAGGGACAGTTATAGTTAGTTGGACATTGCACTCGTACAAAACCCGTGAAATTCCCCCGTTATAGTTAGTTCAGCTAACTATAACTCGCGCCCCCGCAATGCACTGCTGATGACATCACATATTACATCACTCATGACATGGTCAGTGACATCACTGATGACATCACTGATGACATCCAGTGACTGTGTGTTTCTGTAAAGTTTAAATATGTTTAATATATATAGGGAAAGGCATATTGAAGACTGAGTGGGTGTATAAGTGTCTGAATGGATGATTTAGTATGTGCGTGACTGACTCTACAAGTGAGTGATTAAACGTATCTTACTGAATGCATGGGTTAGTGACTAAACTGTGTGAATGTCTGTATCCGTCTGTTTGTTGGTGTGTAAGTGAATGCATGGATTTGCGAATAGCTACATGAGTGTCTATATGGGTTATTGATTGGTTCTCTGAGTATCTGTATGGCTGCCTGAGTGTTTGTGTGGGTGGGGTGTGTGTGACTCTGTACATAGATGTGTGAGTGGGTGATTCACTGGGTGCATGATTTCAAGAGTGCATCTGTGATGGACTGCTTGGGTGGGTGAGTGTGTGTATGGGTGTGTTAGTGAGTGAATGTATATCTCAGTGGTACATGTGCGAGTAACTACATATGTAAAAGGCAGTATATGTGTGTGTTAGAGTATTTAAAAGGCTATAAGTGAGAGTGTGTGATTGTGAGAGTGGCTGTATGGATGCGTGTGTGCTTGTATCAGTTATTGTATAAGAGCGTAATAATGTGCTAGTATTTGTATGAGTAAGTGAGCTGGTGTGTGTATAACTGTATAGGTGAGTAAATGGGTGTGTGATTAATGTTTTGCATGACTGACTAGGTGTGTGAGTACCTCTGTGGATGAGTGGCGGTGTGTGAGTGTTTATATAGGTGTATGAGTGCATATGATAGTCCTGTACTGAGTGACTGTAAGTGTGAGTGACTGTACGGGTGAGTGAGTAGATGTGTGTGTGTAGACCTAAGAATCAGTGAGTGGGTATGTAGTTATTGGTGTTGGAGTGTCTATGGTTTTGCGAATGGCAGTCTGTAATTTAGAGTGGGTGTATCAAAGGTTATATTAGGGTGTGAGGAGGTGCATCAGATTATCACGTGGATGATGTCATCAGTGATGTCATCAGTGGTCATTTGAGATGTCATCAGTGATGTCACTGACCATGTCATGAGTGATGTAATATGTGACGTCATCAGCAGTGCATTGCGGGCGCGAGTTATAGTTAGCTGAACTAACTATAACGGGGAATTTCACGGCTTTTGTACGAGTGCAATGTCCAACTAACTATAACTGTCCCTAAAACCTATGGTTTTTTCAGTGAATTTGTAAGGTTTTTAAATGCTAATTCCTAACTATAACATGTCTGAAACCTATGGTTTTATTCAGTGAATTTCAAAGGTTTTGTAAATGACAATTTTTAAATGTATTAATTGTAATATTTATTTTTTTGATACTGATTTACTACATTTTTTTAAACTATTTATTTTTAGATATTTTATTTTTTAAATTACATTGTAATTACATTATACATTACATTACAAAATATACTTTCTCAGAATGAATTACTTTAGTTTAAATACTTTGCAAATAGGCAATAGACTTTTAAATACAGTAGTTACAGTTGTTGCAATGGGCAACACAATTTCAAACACAATGCAACATTGAGCTCAATGTGAATTTCTAGTTAAATGCAATTAGTTACTTTATGGATTACTTTTTCTAACCACAGGACTGGATCCTAGATTCAGTCCTGGGACATCTCCTGTAAACAGTTGAGTAAAAGCGTTTTGGTTACAGTAGTGATTTTTATGGAATATTATTGTATTTTAAAAGTTGACACTTAGAAACTTTTTCACATAGAATCACCAATGTTATCCTATGGGAGGAAATTCAGTTAGCAGGTAAGTAGTGTTATCGTTACTTTTTCTTACTCAGTGGTGGATCCTGGATCCAGCACTGGTGCATCTCCTGTAAACAGTTGAAAGAATGCGTTTAAGTCATACAGGCGATTTTTAAGGAATATTTGTAGTTTGTGAAAATCGACACTTAGAAACTTTTCTGCTGAAAACCAGACAATGGATTCCTATGGAAGGAAATTCAAGTTACTGGTAAGTACGGTTAGAATTACTTTTCAGGATCAGTACTGGGCTCAAAGATGCAGCACTGAGGTCTCTCCTGATAACAGGTGAGTAAATCGGAATTCGTAGTTCGGCTGATTTAAGAGGAATATTATAAAGTTCCAAAACTCCACACTTAGAAGAATTTCCAAGTGAAACCGGTCAATGTTAGCCTATGGAAGGAAATTCAAGTTACTGGTAAGTACGGTTAAAATTACTTTTCAGGATCAGTACTGGACTCAAAGATGCAGCACTGAGGTCTCTCCTGATAACAGGTGAGTAAATCGGAATTCGTAGTTCGGCTGATTTTAGAGGAATATTTGCACAATGGTGAAGGAAGGGGGTGGGGCCTGAGGTGACATGTCTGCAAACACGCCCTGTGGTGCGTTTTAAGTTGGAGAATTAATTCCTCCTCAATCCCGAGGGTCCCTAGGGGCCAACGAGCCCACCAGATACCTCCAGTATGCGCCAGAGAGCTGTGTTGCAGAGAGGTGTTCAGAGGCCACACCCCTTTTTACAACACTCTGCAACGCAGCTCCGTGGTGCTTACTGGAGGTACCTGGTGGGCTAGTTGGCCCCCAGGGACCCTCAGGATTGAAGAGGAATTAATTCCTGAACTTAAAACACACCACGGGCCTGTTTGCACACATGTCACCTGAAGCCCCGCCCCCTCCCTTCACCACTGTGCAAACGCGCCCCGTGGCGTGTTTTAAGTTGGGGGATTAACTCCCCTTGAATCCTGAGGGTCCCTGGAGTCCAAGTAGCCCACCATGTACCTCCAAAAAGCGCCACAGAGCTGCGTTGCAGAGAGGTGTAAAATGGGGCGTGGCCTCTGTACACCTCTCTGCAACGCAGCCCCCTGGCGCATACTGGAGGTTCCTGGTGGGCTAGTTGGCCCCCAGGGACCCCCAGTATTCAAGGGGAATTACTTCCCCTTCTTAAAACGCGCCAGGGGGCACGTTTGCAGACTGCTTCAGGGAGGGGGTGGGGCCTCCGGCACAATGCCGGTCTTTTTTTTTTTTTTTTGGTTTTTTGTATGGGAGGGGGGCTGCGTGGCCCCCCTTCCCTCGGCCACTTTTTGGCCACGGGGACCTCATTCCCCGGGGCGTCAGTATTTTTATTTTATTTTAAATTAAAAAAAACGGGAAGGGGGCCGCGTGGCCCCCCTTCCCTAGGCCTCTATTGGCCCCGGGGACCCCATCCCCCGGGGCATGCCCTCTTTTTTTTTAATTAAAATATTTGGAGGGTGGCTGCGTGGCCCCCCTCCTCAGCCCATTTAAGGCCCCGGGGACCCCATCCCCCGGGGCGGCCTTTATGTTTTTTTTATTTATTTATTTTATTTTAATTTATAGGGGAGGGGGGCCGTGTGGCCCCCCTCCTGGGCCACTACTAGCCCTGGGGACCCCATCCCTCGGGGCTGGCCCTCTCCGTTGGGGACCGTGGGGGGGTCCCAAATCCCCCCACGGTCCTGCCGGCTCCCCGCCTCCCTCTGGAGCCGGCATTGCTTTTCCACATGGGGAGCTGCTGACATGCAGCTCCCCATATGGAAAGCAATTTGCTTGAATTTTGGAAGAGAGAGCAGGTTTCCTGCTCTCTCTTCCAAAACCAAGCAGTTTGCTATGACAGGACGGGAGCCGCGAGGCTCCCACCCTGCCATAGCAAACTACAGTGTCCCGAGGTGAGCACCCCGGGACACTGCAGGAGCTGGCCCTTGGGGGTGGTGGTCCCCAGGGCCATCAAGGGCTCCAGGAGGGGGCCGTGCGGCCCCCTCCCTCCATTGGCAAAGCCCGGGGAGGTGGTGGTCCTCGGGGCTCGGGGTCCGTAACGGACCCCCATATTGAAATATTTAGTGCCCCGGGAGGTGGCGGTCCCCGGGCATGTGGGAGGCACGAGCCCCCCCCACACAGGTTAATTTTTTTTTTTAGAAGAAGACCCAGGGGTGGCGGTCCCGGGGCTGCGGGAGGGCGGAGAGCCCTCCCGCACCATTTTTATTTAAAGCCCCGGGGGTGGTGGTCCCCGGGCTTGGGAGCCTTAGAGGCCCCCATAAAATCTAAACCCACCCCCGCATGCCCCTGGGACTTGGCCCACCCGGGGCAAATTAGCATCGAAGTGCGGGAGACCGCGCTCGAGTTTTTTATCGCCGGGATCCGCGCACCCTAAGCGCATCCCGCCGAATTTTTTAAAAAATGCTTTTTCTGCCCAGGGGTCCTTGTGGGACCCCTGAGCAGACCTAGAGGGTCAGGGTGTTTCTACCCTGCCCCCTTTGTGCGTTTTGCGCACTTGTTTCTTGTGGGTTTTTTTTTTAATCGGCGGGATCCGCGCACGCTAAGTGCATTCCGCTGATTTAAAAATAAATAAAAATGCCTTTTTCTGCCCAGGGGGTCCTTGTGGGACCCCCTGAGCAGACCTAGGGGGTCAGGGTGTTTCTACCCAGCCCCCTTTGTGCGTTTTGCGCACTTGTTTCTTGTGCCTCCGTTCTACCGAGGGACAAAATGGCTGCCAACACTTCCTGATTTGGAGTGTTGACAGCCACTTGACAGCCAATTAGCATGCAGCTCGTGATCGGGAGGGTACGCGGACCCTACTCGGCCATAGATATATATGTGACTTTACTTTTGATTTTCTCAGGAACTACTGAACGGATTTACACCATTTAAGCAAAAGGCACAACACTGAACCAAGGGCTACCTTTTTCCCAAATTTGGTGTAATTCCGTTCAGCAGTTCGGGCTGTAGCTGCGACTAAAGGTTCCTATGGAAAATTGCATGGGGAAAATGCGTTTTGGGACCCCCCTTTTTTCTCGGCCCCCGCTTGACGAATCACCCCGAGACTTTCAGGATAGGAGCGGACCGGAGCGCCCCAACAAGTTGGAAACTTTCGCGAACATTCGTCTACCGGCGCCAACGTTATTTCAAATAGAATGTTGCTGATTTCCTATGGAAAATAGGTCCTAACTATAACTATCTACTGGCGACCGCCAGTAGATAATATATATATATATATATATATATATCACCAGCTCCGCAGCTGAGCAGCCGCCACTTCTCCTCGCCACCTCCACAGCAAGCACGGACACGGACCAGCAGGAAAGTGCAAAAAATATTTATTAGCTATATGTCGCCATAACGTTTCGGCTCGTCCAAGCCTTGTTCACATGACAATGTGATAGTGGCAGATCACGGCTTTTAAAGTGACAGTGCATTATTCAAATCTCACCACGTGACAGTAGTTACAATGGAAATGGTAAAAGTACTACGGCCATAAATAATTATTAAGCATAAATATTTTCACACTCTTGTACTGCATATCTCAATATTTGCTGTTTAAAGTGCATATAGTGCTGATGGGTGCAAAACTGCGTTCATGTAAAATACATTGTTAAAATATCACAATTTAAATAATAGACGTTGGTGGCTAGAAATGTCCATATCGAGAGCCTATGACAGATTAAACACATAATACTGAATGTCATTATTCATGGGATAAATCCCAGAAAATAGTAGGCCACCAACAAACCTCAGATATCCTATATGTGCAAATAACGCTATTTTTTAAAATTCACAGTCCGTTCTATTACTGCAAATATTGTGCAAAATATAATTAGCCTTTCCAGTTCCATAGATGTATCCACCCGTACTAACTCATGATGTATCTAAGGGCATTAGTGCAAGGTAAATCGTTATCCTTGCACTTGTTGGCTATGATATGGACTGCAGAAATCCATCAGCCCTATTATCAAGCCATTTTTCTGATTCAAACAATAAAATATTATTTTCCAGAAAGAATTATGGATCTCATTCCCAGAAGGTGTACACATATTACCAATAGATTATATATGCTTTTTATGGTGAGAACCATTTTTGTTAATGCCTGGTATGTATCATATTAAACAATATATATTCATACTGTGGAACAAATATAGGGAAACTCTAAACTGATGGGGTAAATCCCTATTTCATTTATCCAATGGTATGTCGTCCTTATATTACCATTTCCTTATCCCAACTTACTATGTGCAAACTAGTGCTGTGCAAAGTATTTAGTGATGATTAAAAACACTGATCCATCAATTGTACTTGTTTTACTAATGGTGAGTCCCCTTGTTTCTTTTGGTATTATCTACATTTTTTATACATTTCTTTTACCATTTTTACTCTTAATTTCCCTTGTTATTCCCCTCGTCTTCAATTGAGTTTCACTTAATTACCTTCATCTTATAACATGATCTGAATTTTAGCTCATCAAAATGTTAAGGTTTTTCAGAAGGCGATATACACTTTGCTGAGGTAAAAAACGGCACACTGCTAAGAGGGTACTTAGAGGCTACATGTTACAAAAAAATATATAACAAATATATTCCTATTGATTCAAATATAATGGATCACTTGACCAGTTCTAAAGGCATGTTTGAAAAATGACATTCATGGTCTCTGTGAGGTACACTTTGGCTACAATACAGCAAGGGTAAAACAGAATAAAAGATGTTAAAATTCATATAGTTATAAAAGAAGGGGTGGAAACAATTTTTTTTTTTTAAATTATTATCTAAAATGTATTGTACCTTTTCCTTTCCTTTAAAAAACAGTATCTCTGTTTTCCCTCTTTCAAATGTACCTATCTATCTATCAGTTTTTACGCCAAACAAGTATGTAAATCCTCCGTGATATTGAGTCCGCCAGGATTCTTAGTATCAAGCTGGAGAATATATCTAGTTTCCAGCTTGCGAAGCTTGGACTCTCTATCACCACCTCTCCTACTTGCAGCCACTGCATCAACAACAAAGTACTTCAAACCCTGGTTTTCACTGTGATGTAGCTCCTTAAAATGTCTAGCCACCGGATATGTATTATCCTGATTGGCTATTGCCCGAAGATGCTGTAGTATACGCTTATGCACCGCAAGTTTGGTACTACCCACATATTTGAGTCCACAGGGGCATATGAGTACGTATACTGCAAATTCGGTTTTACAGGTAATTACTTTGCTGATTTGGTGTTCCTTATTGCTGAAAGCATCTTTGTATGTCTTCATATTGATACCATGTGTGCAGGATTTACATGTTCTGCACTTGTAGAAGCCGCTGTTTGTTTGGAGCCATGTCGTTTTTTCAATGGTCTCAGGACTAGTGTTAACCAGGCAGTCCTTCATAGAGGGCGCCTTGCTAAAAGTGATAGAGGCCTTTCGTGGTAGTGTTGGGCCTATAACTGGGTCATTTAATACAATGTGCCAACTGCGATTGATAATTCGGTACAGATCAGAGTGTTGTTTACTGTAGCCCATAATGATTCTAAATGTCCTAGCTGGGGTAACTGCTTGGTCTAAATTGCTTTTGTTGGTTACTGATGCTGCAGCCTCATCTGGCCTGTATTTTTTGAGGAGCTCACGTCGGCTACTTTTCATAGATTTAATTATAGCATTATCAATAATGTTTTCTGTGTAGCCTCTTTCTAGAAACCTGAGCTTACTGGCCTGTTGTGCTGCTGTCAAATCTAAATCATTACTGCACACCCTCCTGAGGCGAAGCATCTCCCCATACGGTATGCTTGTTATCAAGTGTGCCGGGTGTGCACTGCCTGCGTGTAGGATTGTGTTGCCAGCAGTACCTAGTCTCCATATTGTTGTTTTCAATATAGACCTCCGTATCTAAGAATGGAGCAGCTGACTTACTCAATGTTGCTGTAAATTGGAGATTTAGGTCATTCTCATTAATGTCTGTAACAAACTTCTCCGCCTGTTCCCTGGTACCCCTCCACACTACAAACAGATCGTCGATGTAACGTAACCAAACAATTACATTCTGTTCACAAATAGATTTAAACCGGACAAGGAGGACCAGTTCCTCCCAGCTACCCATGTGCAAACAGGCGTAGCTGGGGGAAAAACTGGCCCCCATTGCCACTCCCTGCACTTGTCGGTAAAGCAGGTTATTGTACATAAACACGTTATTGTTTAAACAGGGCTCCAACATTTGCAAAATCATTTCACTGTTATCTTTAAACTGCTCTGGTCTTTGGGATAAAAAGTGACATCCTGCGCGTAGTCCATCAACATGTTTGATACTCGTGTAGAGTGATGTAACGTCCAAGACCATCAACCAGTAACCCTCCTCCCAAGTCACCTGCTGTATTTTATATAGGAAATCCCCTGTGTCCTGTACATATGATTTCAAAGATCTCACATATATCTGTAAAAAATAGTCAATATACACAGAGGTTTTTCCAACATCCCTCCCCTGGCTGAAATAATGGGCCTGCCAGGCGGTTTGTCAATATTCTTGTGGACTTTAGGGATGAAATAAATCGAGGGGTTAATGGATTATCAATCTTGAGGTATTTGTATTCATTTTCCGAAATCATACCTTTGCTCCTCCATTTGGCCAGTTTTTGATAGTATTCCTTGTACGCTATTTTCATAGACGCTGGATTCAAACGTTCATAACATTGTCTATCATTCAACTGCAAGTACGCCTCTTTGTCATAGTTTGTACGTGTGAGCAGAACGATATTGCCACCTTTATCACTGCCCCTGATAATGACATCTTTCTCTTTCCTTAACTTAGTCACAAGTGCCTCGTACTGTCTCGATTGATTACTGTACTTTGTTTTTTGAATTCACTAGGATGCGTGAGTGACATTAAATAACTTAAATTATTTTCCATTAAAGAGGAAATGCAGCCATTGAAAGTCTATACAAGATGGAGAACTAATGTGATATTTATCAGAGGCTGTATACTGTAAAGGAAACGCTGTCATGGCAGCCAGAAAGACTGGTATTACATCGACAATTTGATTAGTCCTTCGTCACTGGCCATGATGAAGTGTTTCTCCAATGAAATCATCTGGGATAACATTTAAACATGCTATGTGTTTGGTGCTAAATCATTGAGCACTGAGGAAGGCTAAAACGGCCGAAATGCATTTGCTCTAATAAATGATTATTGAAAACGACCCGAGAGTGCTCCGCATTTTGGTAGCTGAATATATATATACATCTATATATATTTTTTTTTAATAAATACATTTTTATTTCAGATGTGTTCCAACTTATTAGAAAGTAAGGACATGTGAAACTGTCAGTTTTTCCCCTGAAAATCTGGGAAATATTGGTAAAAATGCCCAAAATTAGAGATAAGACATGCAAAATGCAATTTGTAGTAACTTGATGCAGACCTCTGTTTCCTTCCTCTCACTCTGCTCTTTCACTCGTTTTCACTATTTTTCTACCCTTTTTTATCTTTCACCTTTCTGCACTTTTCTGCGTCTCTGCTCTTTTGTGCCTTATTTCTGCTCATTTTCCCTTCCTCTCGCTCTGCTCTTTCACTCGTTTTCACTCGTTTTTCTACCCTCTTTTAGCTTTCACCTTTCTGCACTTTTCTGCATCTCTGCTCTTTTGTGCCTTATTTCTGCTTATTTTCCCTTTTTTCTTTATCCCTTATTTCCTCCCTTTACCTTTCCCCGCTGCTGCTGCCCCCGCGGCCCCTCCCCCCAGCGCGACTGGCCCAATCCAGCTCCCCTCCCCGCTCCCGCCTCCCAGCTGTCCAGCCCTTCCCGACCCCTACTTAATAGTGGCCGCTGCGGGGACAGGCGAGCAAGACCACTGACTCATTGTCAGTAAAATTGCTCTCCCACCCTCGCAGCTCCACCATTAAGTGAGGCCTGCCCCTGCCCCTGCACTCTCAAGTGTTGGTGATCGAGGCCCTCCTCCACCCGCAGGTTTCCCTGCGTCTCATCCCTGGTGGTCCAGTGGACCTCTGTTTCCTTCCTCTCACTCTGCTCTTTCACTCGTTTTCACTCGTTTTTCTACCCTTTTTTATCTTTCACCTTTCTGCACTTTTCTGCGTCTCTGCTCTTTTGTGCCTTATTTCTGCTCATTTTCCCTTCCTCTCGCTCTGCTCTTTCACTCATTTTCACTCATTTTTCTACCTTCTTTTAGCTTTCACCTTTCTACACTTTTCTGCATCTCTGCTCTTTTGTGCCTTATTTCTGCTTATTTTCCCTTTCCCCGCCGCGGCTGCCCCCTCCCCCCCAGCGCGACCGGCCCAATCCAGCTCCCCTCCCCGCTCCCGCCTCCCAGCTGTCCAGCCCTCCCCGACCCCTACTTAATAGCGGCCGCTGCGGGGACAGGCGAGCAAGACCACTGACTCATTGTCAGTGAAATTGCTCTCCCACCCTCGCAGCTCCACCATTAAGTGAGGCCTGCACCTGCACTCTCGAGTGTTGGTGATCGAGGCCCTCCTCCACCCGCAGGTTTCCCTGCGCCTCATCCCTGGTGGTCCAGTGGACCTCTGTTTCCTTCCTCTCACTCTGCTCTTTCACTCGTTTTCACTCATTTTTCTACCCTTTTTTATCTTTCACCTTTCTGCACTTTTCTGCGTCTCTGCTCTTTTGTGCCTTATTTCTGCTCATTTTCCCTTCCTCTCGCTCTGCTCTTTCACTCGTTTTCACTCGTTTTTCTACCCTTTTTTAGCTTTCACCTTTCTGCACTTTTCTGCATCTCTGCACTTTTGTGCCTTATTTCTGCTTATTTTCCCTTTTTTCTTTATCCCTTATTTCCTCCCTTTACCTTTCCCTGCCGCTGCTGCCCCCGCGGCCACTCCCCCCAGCACAACCGGCCCAATCCAGCTCCCCTCCCTGCCTCCCAGCTGTCCAGCCCTCCCCGACCCCTACTTAATGGCAGCCGCGGGCAGCGGGCGCGCCGCTGGCGCGTCAAAGGCAAGCCCGTCAGCACCCGTCCATGACCCAACTGCGGCCAGAAACCCTGGACCTCTGCCCCACCAACGCTACGACCCAGCAGCACTCCACACACTCAACCCAGGCCGCAACAACAACTGCAAGCTAGCATCACCAGCCGACACCCACGGACCCTTCAGCTGTCACCGCTGCCGGCACACCTGCAGCACCGCCAAGAACACGGATCCAGCACAACGCGCCCACAAGAACACAACCGGACCGAAGACCCTGTAATGCATCCTCCTCAACGTCCGATCCCTCCAAAAACACGCCACCGAAATCTGGGACCTCCTCGACAGCACCACATAGCGTTCTTCACCGAAACCTGGACCAACACCACCTCGGGACCGGACTTCGCCATCGCCATCCCCCAAGGATACAAGATCTCCTGGAAGGACCGCCGCACCCGCCCAGGAGGAGGAATCGCCATCGTCCACAAATCCAGCCTCCGCCTGAGCACACTCCCCGACGAGCCCACAGAACTGATGGAACACCTTCACTTCAAGATACTGGCCAGCCCCACCGCCACCCTCCGAGGAACCCTCATCCACCAACCCCCTGGACCCCGCGGACCCTTCGCCAACTCCATCACGGACATTATCTCCCCGCAGGCCATCGCATCCACCAACTACACCCTGCTGGGAGACCTCAACTTCCACCTCGACAACCAACTGGACCCCAACACCACATCCCTCCTGGACAACCTCCACAACATTGGACTCCGCCAGATCGTGACTGAGCCCACGCACTCAGCAGGACACACCCACGACCCCCTCTTCACTACAGGAAACTTCATCACCTTCAGCCACACCACCGAACTCCCATGGACCGACCATCGTTGCATCCACTTCACCTTCAGAACACCCACCATCCACAGACACCAGCACCTGCTCCCACGAAGAAACTGGACCAAAATCACCGACGACCAGTTCACCTCCTCACTCAACAACTCCACCCCAACCATCATGGAAAATGACGACCCCAATACCGCAGCCCGAACCCTGCATAGATGGATCTCGGAAAGCACCAACACCATAGCTCCCGTCAAAAAAAACAACAATACCCGCGCCAAGAAAGCCAGATGGTTTACCACCGAACTTCGAGAGTCCATACGCACATGCCGCCGCCTCGAAAAGGCCTGGAGGAACACCAAATCCACAGAAGCCCACAACAACTTCAGAGCCGCCACCAACGCCCACCATCAACTCATCAGAGAAACGAGGAAAAAAGTGATTGAAGACAGAATCTCCACCCACGCGCACAACAGCAAGGAACTCTTCAGCATCATCAAGGAGTTTGCCCAACCCACCAGCGAGTCTACCGACATCCCTCCCTCACAAGACCTCTGCGACAAACTCAGCACCTTTTCCCACCACAAAATCAAGAGCATCTACGACAACTTCGACGAAGACAACCAACACACTGAACCCTCACCAACCACCCCCGACACCCGGTAACCAGCGATTGATGACTGGACAGCCCTCACCACCAAAGACACGCTGAAGACAATGAAGTCAATCCACTCAGGGGCCCCCACGGACCCCTGCCCCCACCACAGCTTCAACAGAGCCACCGACACCATCGCACCCATGCTCCGCCACACCATCAACTGCTCCCTGGCGACCGCCTCATTCCCCGATGACTGGAAACACACTGAGGTCAACCCCCTCCTAAAGAAACTCTCAGCAGACCCAACCGACCTCAAAAACTACAGACCCATCTCCCTGCTCCCGTTCCCAGCGAAAGTCATCGAGAAAGCCATCAACAGCCAACTAGCCACATTCATTGAAGAACACAACATCCTCGACTCCTCCCAATCCGGCTTCAGAAAAAACCACAGTACGGAAACCGCCCTCCTCGCCACAACAGATGACATCCGCACCCTACTGGACAAAGGAGAAACAGTAGCCCTCATCCTCCTCGACATATCAGCGGCGTTCAACACAGTCTCCCACCACACCCTAATACGCAGACTCTACGACGCAGGAATCCAGGACAAGGCCCTCGACTGGATCCACTCCTTCCTCTCCGGCAGGACACAGCGGGTCAGACTCCCCCCTTTCCTCTCGGACCCCACACCTACCACCTGCGGAGTCCCCCAGGGCTCCTCCCTCAGCCCGACGCTCTTCAACGTCTACATGGCTCCACTCGCCCCCATCGTCAGAACCTACGGACTCAACATCGTGTCATACGCAGATGACACCCAACTCATCCTCTCCCTATCCAACGAGCCCAACACCGCCAGACGCAACTTTCGAGAAGGCATGGAAGCCGTCGACAAATGGATGAAAAACAGCTGCCTACAACTAAACACCAACAAAACAGAAGTACTCATCGTGGGCCCAAACCCAGACGCCTGGAGCGACACCTGGTGGCCCCCCGCCCTTGGAAACCCGCCAACCCCCATGGACCACGCACGCAACCTGGGAATCATCCTGGACTCCGAGCTCAAAATGGACCGCCAGATCAACTCCGTCTCGTCTTCCTGCTTCCACACCCTCCACCTCCTTCGTAAGACCTTCCAATGGATCCCCCTCGAACACCGAAAGACCGTCACTCACGCCCTGGTCACCAGCAGACTCGACTACGGCAACGCACTCTATGCCGGAATAAATAAAAACCTCACCCACAAGCTACAGAACGCCGCCGCAAGACTGGTCCTCAACCTGCCAAAACACTGCCACATCTCCCAGCACCTGCGCACACTCCACTGGCTCCCCGTCGGGGCGAGAATCACCTTCAAGATGCTCACCCACGCACACAAGGCCCTCCATGGCACCGGACGAGCATACCTGAACAGCCGAATCAAATTCCACGCACCCCAAAGGACCCTACGATCAGCCCAGCTCTCCTATGCCGTGGTCCCCCGCACCAGAAAGACCAGATCGGGAGGCCGCTCCTTCTCCTTCCTCGCGGCCAAAGCATGGAATGTCCTTCCGCTCCACCTCAGACAGACAACATCGCTCCCCATCTTCGCAAGAAACCTCAAAACCTGGCTCTTCGACAGACCCCCTCCTTGATGGAATGGAACCTGCCCCCCCCTAGCGCCTTGAGACCCTTACGGGTGAGTAGTCACGCTTTAACAAACCCCTGATTGATTGATTGAACTGAATGTGAGAGCATTCCCTTCATTCAAAATGTATGTATGCAAGGGGAATGAGTTTTGCAGAATATATATATATGTATACGTATAAGTTAGAACACATCTGAAATAAAAATTAATCGCCTGCCTCACAGCATGTGTCCAGCAGCTAAATCCAGACTTGATCTTGTAATTCCAAACCAGGAGGCCAATACCGGGTCCACAAGCAGCTGCTAAGACTGTTTTTCCATGTGATTAGCCCCTCCGCGTCTCTCCTTTCAATACTAATAAATGAGAGCACTTGATTAGAATGATATCGCTTTTACAAAATGCACAGAATAATGTATGAACTGCCGTGAAAGACAAGGCTGTATTTCACTCTCTGCAGCTGCATAAACTGATTGACCCTTTGAGGCTCATGGTTTATGGCAGCAGAAGCCCTTGAGTGAAATATAGCCTTGTCTTGCATGACAGATCTCGCATTATCCTCTATTTGGGTATGGATGGACGGACACTAAAGCCTGTTTATTCATGCAAGCACAATGCATTTCATCCTCTGCCTCTTAATATTCAGCCCCTGTTTTTGTTTCTTGATCTGACACACTTACGCCTGGCTCTTTTTGGTGCCGAACCCCTGCTCGCACCATTTGTAAATCCTAATGGGCACTCATGAGGGAGATTATTTGACTATCATAGTGCCCTACTGGTATGACCTGAGGCTCTTCATACTTCACCACTGAACTTCAACCTTAAGCTATGTCCGAAGCAAATTTTAACAGCGTTTAGATTGCTTTGAAATGACACGTCAGAACAATAATTCGGGGACAAAACAAATAGCTTTTGTGTTTTGACTAACCGTTTTTCTGAGAGATATGTTTCCAGTCAGAAACGCCCTCTACATTTGCTCATATGTGCATAAGGCCAATAAGCCAGTTAGGCCCTAGGACCCTTTGATGGTTGAAACATCTCACACACTGGCGTTTCTGTAGTTGCAAAGAATAAATAACTCACGTTCTCTTGCCTGAATATAAGCTCTTGAAATTTAGCCTAATTCATTCCCTTGGAATAAGTGCACTGGCGTTTGTATTTTGAACCCTCGCTGAGCTTTCTTTGTGCTTCCTTGGAAATGGGCACAGGCCCGACCTTTAAGTGTGTTGATGTCAGATTTTGGAGTTTGGATGGATGTGTGAATGTCAGTCCATTATATAGCTTTTATATAGCGACTGTAATGAAGAAAACGAAATGGTGAGACTAGCAGATCCTTTCTGTTACAATTAGTGACTTAACTTCGCTGGAATAATATGGTGGAACTGTACCTACTGTTTTTAAAAATACTATGATATGATATGAGAGGCGATTTATAATGCAGACAGAACTCCCATGAGTGTCCCCGCGCAGACATAGAGAAGTCAGGCGGATGACAGTTAGATTTGCGCAAAGAGCCAGGTTTTCATTTTCTTCCTGAACAACAATGAGTTACCAACAGAGCGTAGCTCCATCGGGAGCTGGTTCCATGCTGAGCCGCCCACTAAATGCACAATAAATACAAAATCACTTAAAGTGCTGCAATAATGGTGGCATTTTACTCTTTCAATACAACACAGATATTTTAGTTAGCATTTCAGTGCTTCATCTGAAAGTACGATCTATTCAAATATTTTTGTCATAGTTCACACTTCAAGTAGCGGCCATTTTGTCCGCCCTGGCAGTGCAACACAAAATGATGCTCCCTCAACAAATTATAGGAGGGAACCTCTGATCATCCCGTTTCCAGCAGTGTAACGTCCCAACAGCCAGCACTCAGTGAAGCCAAAGTACATGAATACCAAGGCATTGAGCAAGCACCACCTCTCTCTTCCATGGCGAGCATTGTCCTGCACTGCAAGGGCCCATGGAACACCCAAGGTCCTTCCTGTTTCTGAGGCCATCAAACCATGAACTGAGGTCTCGCTCTACACATGGGGATAATGCAGAAACAAAAACGTATCACCTATCTGCAAAAAATCTATATCACCCTTGTGTGTGTGTGCGCACGCATGTTGGCTATGAAAGGGACAGATATTCATTTCCAAGTCGGTATTGTCGCTTATTTTTTATGTTGCCTAATTTGAAGGAATTTTCCAATCGTTAATGGAACTCACCTAATTATCGTTTACAAAGAATTGCCTTTCTCCCATGACCACAATACGTCAACAAATTGTGCATCCTCAAACAACATTAAAGCAGTATGGTGCCTCTGAACGAATTATTTCACATTAGAGGCTGACTTTAACATTCTACTTTATGGAAACGCAATGCAGCACTACTTTGCAGTAAAATTCGTGAAATATGGTGTAAACCGGCCTACAACTGTCTTGAGCGCTCCTAATTCGTGATTGCAGCGTGATTAGACATTGCTGTAATCGTGACATGACTTTGAATTCACAGAAGCATAGCCTTAGTGGGACCAAACTGCTTAAAAAACAAACAACAACAAAAAACATAAGAAACCCGTAGTTTTAGGATTCAACGGGAAAGTGAAGCTTTCACTTCTTCTATCAATTGCATGACCAGATGTTGCAAGAAATGAAAATGCTTTTACATTCTGGCTCTTAACAAGGCACTGTTTTCATAAAGTAAATGTGTTTTTTTTTTTCTTCAATAAAGACATTTTTCACGAAAGAGCAACTGCGCTGACATATTTTATGCCTGTAAATTGTCTGTTTCTGTGATATTATATATCGTGCTTTATGTAGGATTTTCAGCTATGTGGAGAGTTTTTCTCATCGTCCAGCAGGGAGAGTGCTTACCCTGCTTTCAATATATTCACTAACGGTATGTGGGTTAATTACAGCGAATGCTATGTTGTTAATTGACATGGTTTGTAATGCGAAGATGGCGTCGAGGTCAGTTCCAACAGTACAACGCAGCCTGCCCTATTTTTATAGTAGAGCAGCACAACGCTTTTGACCCCAGACTGTATGTATTCCTATTTGGAGCTGGCGATAGACACATACCAATGATGCATACAGATGCTACACGTGTGCTGCACAAGCATGCTATGATAATTTTTTAAGTGTTTTCAGTATAGACAAGGTAGAATTAAAAATAAACAACTTTATAAAACCGAAAGTGACTAATTAACGTGCTCACAATCTGTATCTGCCTACGAATTGCTTTCTCACATTAAGCTGTTCCTCTATTAACTCGGTAATCAGTGCTAGTTCGGTTCGATGAACCAGAGGCGAATTACATGGCCGTAGGGTGCTTATCAAAATGTGTTTAGCTGAACGTCGCCTAGAAAAACCCTATTGTGCACATATCGATGATGATCTCATGATGTGCAACCAAAGGGTAGGAAAGGATAAGATATTAAAAAAAAAACATGAATTGTATTATTGTTCGTTAATCGTAGAGCAACATTTCACACAGTTGTTAAGCACCAGTTTTAAGAACTGAAATGCTATTGCATTTCTGGTAGTTGGGCAATCTGACTGCTACTCAATCAGATACCTCACATGTTGTATGAAATATTTCATTAAAATATCACACTTCAAAGTGGTAGTAAAATGACTTAGAATAGCTTTGTTGCTCTACAATGTAAAGAATGAGAAACAGAAAAGAGAGAATGATAGAGCCATCCACGTTTCCCTTAATACTAGATGCAAACAAAAATGGCAGCTACCTGAAGTGCAAACTATGCCAAATCTATTCGTATAGATTGTTGCATGCTTTCCGATGACGTGCTGAAATACAAACTAAAATATCTGTGTGGTATTGAAAAGTAATAAACCACCATTACTGCAGCATCGAAGTGTTTTTGTATGTAATATTTGTATTGTGTTTAGGTAGATTACATTTCCCTAAGGATAACCTCCAGTGGAGTACTGAAGTAAAAAAAATCATACATTTAAGCTTTATCCAGAATGAATGCTATTCGTGTTTGCTGGACTTTTACCCAGGAGGGCGACAAGAACTACACCTTCCAGGCTACCCTGCTTTTGTGGACACTCAAAGTGAGGAGGAGGAGAAGCAGCTAGGCACTACATAGTGTGCTCTGCTCACCTACAGCCCACTGAGGTTTAGAGTGTCCCACCTGCGCCTGTCAGCACCTGATAGCAGATAAACTGGGCCACCCCCTTTTGTTTTAACTTCCTCAATCAGCAATCTCTTTGTCAAATTTGGAAGCACAAGACTCCAGTTAACTCTAGGCCAGCTAATAACAGTCCCCACTCTCTCCACCATTCTCTGTTTTCTTAATTGTGCTGTTGGTGTGATCTCGAAACAGATTGAATTGGTGAAGAGGCATTTATCACTGGATTATCACCCAAATTTCCCCCCTCTCCCTCTACATCCTCAGTTGCTGCACTTGCAACTGCAGGGTAAGGGAGTTACACACCCAAGATAACCCCTGCTCACCCCCTCTGCAGCTTGGTACGAGCAGTCAGGCTTATCTCAGAGGCAATCTTTTAAGTATTTGTTCATAACACACACAGTAACACAGTGGAAACACTACAAATGAACACCACACCAGTTTAGAAAAATAACCAATCTTTATCTAAACAAAACAAGACCAAAACGACAAAAATCCAACATACAGGAGTCAAAATATCACTTTTTAAAGGTTTTAAACAATTCTGTCAATAGCACTCTATGGATGCTGTGATTTTACAGCAAGTACCTTGTCAAAATCCACAAGGAAAAACAGCCGCAGAGAAGGGAAGCATAAAAAAACAGAGCGATGTATCGATTTCTGACTCCCTGGGGAAGCGATGCATCAGTTCTGCTGTACGCAGGAGAAGTGTTGCGTCAGTTCCGGGCTGTAAGGGGAAGTGATGCGTTGAAATCAAAAGATGCTTCTGTTCTGCAGGTGATGCAGTGGAAAACTTGATGCACCGGTGCGCTGTGTGGAATTCCGGATGCACTTGAGGTCGTGGTGGCGGCGGCAAACAGGCGCTGCTTCAATTCTATCAGCCATGGACCGGTTATGCCTCAATTCTTTTAGCTGCACTGCAGGGCCTACGTCAGTGCGGTGGTCTTGGACGTCGGAGACACGATGCTTTGGACTCGGGCTGCAGTGGTTCTTTGGGCTGTGAACAGGCGCTGCGTCAATTTCTTCGGCCGCATAATGGAGGTGCGTGGAAACTTCTCCTGCACGGCGGTGCAGCGGTGGAAAAACAGGAGCTTGAAGGGTGATACATCAATTTTGCAGTCTTTTACAACCCCTTGAACAAACTTCAAGGGTCCAGACCTGGAATTGACACCACTTGGCAAGTCAGAACTCCCAGCAGTGGAGTTCAGGGAAGCTGCAGGTGAAGTCTTTGATACCCTGAGACTTCCAGCTGGAGGCAAGCACACAGAAACCCTTGGGAACCTTGGAAAAGCAGGATTCAAAAGCAAAGTCCAGTTCTTTCACTGCCCACAGGCAGAAGCAGCAACTGCAGGCCAACCCAGCAAATCAACACACAGCAAAGGGGCAGTAATCCTCCTGACAGCTCTTCAGCTCTTCTTCTTGGCTGAGTCCTCAATCCAGAAGTGTTCTAAAAATGTGGGGTTACAGGTCCAATACTCATCCCCTTTTTGACCTCTGAAGTAGGCATACTTCAAAGGAAAGTCTTTGTTGCCCACACGATCCTGCTTGTGCTTCCTTGGCTCCAGACACACTATAGGGGGTGGAGGAAGCATTGTGAGAGGCCATGTTCACACCTGTTCAGGTGTAATTGACACTACTCCTATCACAGGGCACACCTCAGCTCCCTATGTGTGACTGTCAGGTTACGATTCAGTTTCACTAACCTTCAGGGACAGATACAGCGGGGGCGATGCGTAGATCCCAAAGCCCCTTTGCACTACCCCACAGGGGGATGTTATACACTCCACTCTGCACTGTAGTGCGCAAGGGAAAGGGGAAAAAACAAGACATAACGAAATGAAGCTCCACTGCACTCTTCCTACCAAATCTCCTAGTTCTGGGGTGCCAGAAATATGCGCACACTAGAATAGTCCCATCAACTGATCACAGCAGGCTGTATGTTAGACAACAATCATTATTACGGTAACCACACATACACTCCTCTCCCTGTTTGTTACTGACGGCCCTCCCTTCTTTTCTGCTTGTGTACTTACATGTGCCCCTGCATAGCTATCTCTTGTGTGGCAGACAGTCAAATGAAGGGAAACCAAAAATCAAGAAGTATGGATACTGTTAGCGCGGAAAGACTCTATCCATGAAAGCCAGCGCTATGTCAATCAATGAGAAGAAAGCGGATTACTGGTAGTGTGATACATCTCACACTGGTGTGTACGATACTGGAATAGCCCAGCAAACACTGAACGGCAGTGCAGAGTTTTGCTCCATTCTGTTCCGTGAAGAGAGGAAGCCACACTCATAAAATAATCCTTTGAATCCGAACCGGCATGGTTCAAATGAATTGCAAGCGAGGGAGCTTTATGTAAGCACGCTCCTCGCTAAGACAACAAAAGCATCTTCAATAGTCTCGAAACACCTGATTGCTACCTCTCACTCACGGGACACCAGGTAAGTCAGGAAATGTGCTCTCCCAGCCGGCAAGCTCTGAGATGATGATGGCAGAGACATGCAGCCACCTAGCTGCTCTGAACAACACACAGAAAGGCATGAGCCTCCTTGGGCTTCCACGGCGTGCTCCGCGCGGCGTGGCTGTAAACAACTTCTTCAATGACTCCATCGGCTGAATCACGAATTCCTGAACCCAATCAGGTGACAAGCACCGGATCCCCCTAGTGGAAGGCCTTATATAGCGGCCCAGACTCCAGGGTGAGAACCGGCTGCCTGTCCAGATGCATGCTGGTAAATGTCGTTTTCCCTACCTTCCCACATTCATACAACTCCGCGGGGGAATCATGACAGTGACTGTCTTGAGGGAATGCACAAACAGCCCAACTTTCAGTCTAAACCAGATGTGAATTCCACAGGCAGGCAGAGGCACAGGACGGTAAAGCAAAGAAAATGCCCACTTGATAAAAGTATTCAGTGCAATCTACCTGTCTCCGGATTGATTCTACATAAATATAGAGATTAAGATAACTAATCTGACAAGTTGACTGATTTAGCATGGATCACTTGGTTTACAGTGAAGGTTTGGTTTACATGGAATATTTTTTCCTCTCAAAGCAGTGCAGCAGCTGGAGCCGCTAAACGCGGCACCTTTTCTCTGTGACTTGGTAAAAGTGGCATTTTCAACCACACAATTTAAAAACCAGCTTCACTAAAAGATGTGTTTTTAAATTCTGAGCTCAGAGAGACAAATTCCAAATCTCAAGCTCTTCCCAATCGAAAGTTACACTTGGTAGATGTTACAAGGCAGCTCCAATGATAACCCATGGAAGAACTAATCCTTGCAACAGTGAAAAACGAAATTGGTAGTATTTCACTATCAGGACATGTAAAACACACCAGTACATGTCCTACCTTTCACATACCCTGCACCCTGCCTATGGGGCTACCTAGGGCCTACCTTACATATAGTAAAAGGGAAGGATTCGGCCTGGCAAGTGGTTGTACTTGGATATGAAAAGAATCAAGCTGCATAGCTTGAATGGACCGTGTGCACTACGCAGAAATATTTTCCAATCTTTACACAATTTTGAACCAAAAACTTGAACAATGTAACACAGTATTCATGCACAAAACACTGTAGTCAAAGAGAATGTATCACAAAAATTTTCAGTGTTTTTCAGAGCGAACTCATGTTCAGACAATGCATGGTTACAACACATTGAATGAATTTCGAGCGTCAGCACTCCGTTGTGGTCAAACCCAGATGAAACGTGTGCACGAGTCTACTGCAACTAGGATGTATTTGTATGCAGTGTCAGAAGAAAAAGGACCGCAGTGATCTAGATAAACACACCCAAAAGGTTTGTTAGAAATGCAGACCTGTGTTTGTGGTGGTTGTGTAACCGTCGAAGGCTTCATTTGCTGACAAACGTCACAAGAAAGCACATAAGTACGGGTCTGTTTATATAAACCACGCCACCAGTAACGCTGCGGCAAGATGGAAACAGTCGCAGATACACCAGCATGGGCCGAAGCCAAGCCTTCGGGTGCGGCTGTTATCAAAGAAGGTCTGCGGTCCGCGTTGGGAATCAGCAGATCACCAACGTCGTGAATCCTTACATAAGGAACTTGTTCGGGACTTAACTGATAAGAGTACTTGGAAGGGAAACCCCGTGGGTAATTAGCACCTTCCTTTGTTGCAGCAATAGCTGCCAAAATCTCATTATCTATTTTAGTCATGGATCTTGTAACTGCTGCTACTGAGCACGTGGCTACTGCTGATTTGGCAGCTTCATCTGCCAAACTGTTACCGACAGCGTGTGCGCCCACACGCTGGTGGCCAAGGGTGTGTATCACCTGTGTGAGAGGCAAACGTTGTTTAAGATCTGCCACTCGAACCCAAAGCAACTAGTGCTTAATTGTGCTGCCTTTAGCATCTCTATAGTCGTTTTGAGACCAAAAGAATAAGTTGTCATTGAAAGATTGAACACAGTAGTAAGAATCGCATACAATAAGAGTGGTGCTTCTGTTGTAGGGATTCTGCACATACACAGAGCTATGCACAGGATAATAGGACCTCGGAGTATAGTGGTGAACCAACCATGCCCCTTAGTACCCACAATCCCAATCCGACTAGCTTTAGCGTCTCATTAGCAGCGAAGCTACCAATGATTAGACAACTCAGAACACGGTCTCTCTCTCTCAGGACTCGCGGGAGCAAGAACACCCTTTCATAACTCACTTGTCCACAACGTGACACAGTATAGTTTAAAATGTTTATTTCAACTATCGTGCTCTAAGATACAGTACACGTGCCAGTACTATCAGCATAATGCATAATGATAAAATAATAAGCATAGTTACAATTCCATAGAATACAAACGGGGAAAGCATTTCATAAAGCAGTGGATATAGGGCTAAATGGCCTTACCACCCTCCCCGTGCTATTAACTAGTTTATTATAAAAATAGAAGACCTCTGGGCTTTGTCAGGCGGACCCTCATACCTCAATCTCTAGATGCAAGGTTTACATAATCAGACAAGCACAGCTCTTCTCTTTGGAAAGGTTTTTCTCCGAGTGCCACTAACAGCGAGATCACAATATTAAAAGCACACGAATTTCTCCAGTGCAGCTGTATTTTGTGTTAATTCTAAGTGCGAGGGGCTGACCAGATCAGCAAGAACAAGGGACGTTGTTTTTCGACCTTGTACATGATGTGCAGACGAAACCCACAGGGAACAGGAGAAAAGGTGAAAAGCAAAAAGGCAGACAGTTCTAATATAGCCGGGCACAAGCAGGGGCTGGAAAAACAAAGACACAGAGTAACGTGTGCAAAAAGGCATCATGGCAGCCAGGCCTAAGCTAACTTAGCAAAGTAGACAAAGAGGCCACAAACCACACTACACTTCCCTGGCCTTTATTTTTGCACCTGTTACAGGCAATTACTCCACTTCCCTTGCTGCCCAGCCTGTTGTACCATCTAGGTATTTTAGTCAACAGACCAACAGACCACCTTCGATTTTTTACTTCCACTAGCTACATTTCAGGCCATACAACTTCTTATCTCTCCACCTTCTACTCTGCATCTCCTTCCTGAAGCTTGCCCTTGTGTTCTAATTCTGTCCAATGATCCTGTTCCACACTCCAATACTACATAGACCACCCTTCAACTTAAGAACAAGGTGCTGCTCTGGCTGTCCACTAAAATCAATTTACATGTTACTGTCTACGCTTTTGCTTGTGAGCTCCATTCCCGGGGTCTGCTCCTCAACTAAAAGCTATCAACAAGATTGTGTGGTTGTTTTCATTTTAAACATCCTGCTGATGCAAGAGATATTCTCCTAAAATGTTCCACTGGTCTTTTTCTACAAATTTTCACCTGCATCTTTTGTGCATAACTCTTGGACTTTTTGTAACAGTGTTCCTCAGCCTATCAATTCTTCATTATGTACCATGGTACATACCCGCAACTGCTTTAAGGTTCTTGATTACTAAGATTACAGTGATTGACATTCATGTATATGTAACAACCAAGGCCAGACTGCCTGTCCAGGGCATCAGGCATTTCCTCAGGAAGCTGGAAGGGTGGGAGGTCATTTTTGTTACTATAGGTCTTTTTTTGTAGCAGTGCAGCAGTTTTGAAAGCACCAACTGCAGAGTTCCTTGTATATCCAGCAAATTTCATGCAACAATAAAAGTGTCAAAATAACTTTGGTGATTAATGTAACTGCTGAAGAGAGATCGACGTTTTATCTAGTGGCGGTTTTGACTCTTCTAAGATAGAGCAGAGGGTTAATATACCTGCTGCAACGGACGTGTACCATGCAGATCACAGAACAATATTTTATGTACATAGCTCAGTGGGTTTCTGCTTTTGTAACAGAGACCCATTTGTTACTATGCATTTCATAAGTTACAATCATAATCTAGCACAGTGAGCTCTGAAGTGTCATAAAAGAGCTGCATGCAAACTACATGGTACATGTTAGAAAGTGATGTTTTTTTCTGAGTCTTTCAATTATTACCCCTGATCTCCCCCCCCGCTAGGGGGGAGCAGAAAGCCCACTAGATCCCAGAGAAAGATTGTTTTTTAATGTAGGGGTTGAGGTTGCCCTAGACCCAACTAAATGGGGCATCAGTTTCTTGCTCCCCCCCCCTGGGGATAGGTGGAGTTATTACCTGTGATCTGCTCCCTGGCAGAGACAGAGAGCCCACTAGACACCCGGGAATACATTTAAATAAAACATAGGGGTAGGGGCTGCCCACCAGGGGCATGGCCATGCCCTCCCCCCAACTAAATAGTTTGTCAGTCATTCTGCCCCCCTGGCTGACAGGTTGGGGTGATTACCCCCAATCTGCCACGCCCGGGATGGGGCAGAAAGCCTACTAGACACCAAGGAAAGATATTTTTTAAATATAGGGGAGGGGGTGTCCCACCATGGGCATGACCATGTCCCCACCCCAAAAAAATGAGACATCAGTTTTTCTGCTTCCGGGGATGGATGGGGTTAATTACCCTCATCTACCCATCCAGCAGGGCAGAAATCCCAGTAATCACCAGGAAAAGCTTTAAAAAAAATACAATAAAGGGGTGGTGGCTGCCCACTGTGAGCATGGCCATGCCTCCACCCCAACTAAATGGGGCATCAGTCCTTTTGCCCCTCCTGGGGGCGGATGGGGGTGATTATCCCCGATATGCTCCCTCAGGGGGCAGAAAGATCACTAGACACCAGGGAAAGCTTTTTAAAAAAAAGAAAATATGGGTGGGGGCTGCCCACTATTGGCATGGCCATGCCCCCAACCCCAGAACAGAGCAGATAATCTTTCTGCCCCCCAGGGGTGCAGATGGTGCAATTATCCCCAAGCTCCCCCTAGAAGGGGCGGAAAGCCCACTACACATGGGCATGGCCTTGACCCAAAACCAGAGCAGATAGACTTTCAGCCCCCTTGGGGGCGGATGGCGGTGAGTACCCCTGATCTGCCCCCTCTGATACTAGGTACTGCATTCAGGCAATATTTTTGGGGGGCCTCCCCCTTGGGCATGGGTCCAAGCTCCCCTCCACCCTGGGGCCCAATAGACTTTCTGCCCCTCCTGGGGGGTGGATACGGTTTTCACTCCCAATCTGCACCTAATGGAGGGGGCTTGATGTATCACTTATTAATTTTCTCCACTGTTTACACACTGATTGATCTGCTATTGTAAGATTGGGACATCGTGGTGAATGCTCCTAATCTTTCAGATACAGCAGGGAGGTTTGACAAGTTTGTGTTTTGGCCCCATTTTTGTACATCAATAATCATAATCCTTATCGAATCTATACTCAATGAGATATGCCTCTTATAGTTCATAATGCTATGTAGTCACTTGTTTGTGCAGATGACGCTGTTTTGCTTTTGCACATTGCTAGGGACTTGAGAAACGTAGATGCTTTAGCTGCCTTTATGATTAACCTAGATTTGAATGCTACTCTTTTTAAAACCTGTGTGAAGAGTTTTGGGTCAAAAACAAACAAGACAAGGACAATCTGTGTTAAAAATGATATAATTGAGTGAGTTTATCAACTTCTCTGGGGTTACGTTTGTTTCGACTAGTAGCTGGTCTTGCATTTGATATGTGAAATTTGCCCAATCTGTAGTGATTTACAAAAATAAATGTGCCCCTATTTTGAACTGTGGCACTGGTATTTGGGGTTATTCCTCCAGGGCCAAATTATAAGAGGAAAAAAAGCTTCTGTCTTAGGGTATTGGGTGTCCTTCCTGAATACTTCTCATTTCCTGCCATGAGGAGCTTGGTCCGGCCTCTGTTGAGAATTTTATTCTGTTGACTCCCTTATGATTAGGTCTATCAATTGTATCTAACCTTAAAGCCTCTGTTAACATAGCCATTATTATTGATTGTCTTAGCTGTCCCTATGCACTTAGAATTCCTTGGCTGAAATTTATTAAATGTACTTTCAGCAACCTTGGCAGTTTGTCTCTGTTCTCTAACACTGAAAACACCATTAAGTTAGATAAAAATAGGGTTAGGCAGCATTTCCTTAACAACTCTATCAGCTCACATGAGGTGCTTCTTAAACTGTCAGTTTGTGCATACGATTTGTTGCACAACTCATTTGGCCTGAGTTATACTTAGCAGCTTTTATTCACCTTTAGGAAGGAGGGCTCCTTTGTACTTCAGGTTGCTCAATTCGCTGTATCCTTTCTTTTCAAAAAGAACAATACAGCTCTGATTCCATCTCGTGTTGTTCATGTGATGAGGCTTCACCAAGTGCTCTTGCACTTTATCTTTTTTATACATTTTATAAATATTTTCCTTTACGATTTTTAATCCCATAGCTTAAAGAACATGGTTTTATCAGGTGCAGGCCCGCACTAATGCTTTTACTGACACTGCTTGTTTGAAATATTTGGTATGCAGCAGGGTTATTTTTGATAAATGTGCGGTTAGGTATTATGACTCGTCGTTGTTTTAGGTAGTGTATTTGGTGCTCCCGATTTTAGTATTTTTAAATTTGTGTGATATACTCAGATGCTTATTGATGTTAGTTTTGTTGGTGCTTCTTAATTAGCCAAATAACGCTTTCTTTGATTTATTGCTTTGATTATTCAATCTATAAAAGCCACTCTCTGTTTTGGGCCAAGTTCTTTGGAGATCTTGCAAGAATTGAAGCCTCACCTAAAAGCTAATTAAAACTCCAGGTTGCCAATTTTCCAACATTCAGGTCCATGTTCTTGAAGCACTTCTGAGGTTCATATGAATAATGTGTTCAAAAACTAAGAGGGAAGATCCAACCTATATGGCCAAGTTAATGGCGTTGCGCAGTGACCCACTGGTAATCAGAGTCAGTGTATCTTCAAGATTCAAAAGGTGCACACAAGGGCTGGGGTACAGTTTCCTTTCTCACAGAAGAATCTGAGAAAGTTCTCTCCACATACTGCAATGGAGTTCTAACAGGATTCACGAACAGGACTGTGTAGACCTTCAATGGTGCTGCTTGGGCGAAAAACCTTGATTTTGCCCCCTATACAGTCCGGGACAATTAAGAAAAAGAGTTAGAAAAAGTGATATATATAGTGGTGCCCTCTGTGGGCATTATCTGTCCTCCACTGTGCAAACGTCATTCTCACAAAAGTAAATGTTCATGGCCACGGCAGAACCAAATGACAAGAAAAACAGATGTGTTCACAAAGCATTTTATCATTTTTTGTTGATTACATTGAGTTTTTCCACCAAAAGGTATCAATCTTCTGGATTAATTTTACACATGGAGGCCTGCTGGGAGCAGCTCTGCAACAAACTATGCAACACAATAACTTTAGAAATGCCACCACCAGCTAGGGCATGAGCAGGAAATATGACAAGAGTCTAACCCATTACAAAGGCAGACTGAAGAGATAAAGTGAGGGTCTGCCCTTTCAGGGGATACCAAAAGGCACGTTAATTGGAATTTGTATTGACCCTCAAGATCAGGGCCAACACAAACCTTTACCTAAAAAGAACAAAAAGATAGGTGTACTAAAAGGGCAAAAAATGGTGCCAATGGCACAGCCGTGAAGACTGTCATCAACCTTGGGCCTTACAGGTGATGTGAAATATAGTTTAAATATATAATAGATGTAAACTTGGAAAATTTGTGAAAATGTATGCATATTGTAGCTTTGATTCTAAAACGCCATAGTTACTGCATAAGATTTTTTATCTTTTCTTTGAGGTGAGCTGGTAAGAGTAGAGACAGAGGACAAACTTGGACCCTTGCCAAATTAATGGCTTTGCTAGTCATGCGCCCAGGTGAAGCATGATGTACTTCTGTAATTTTGTTCACTGTTTTGATACCTTGATTGAATTAACAGCCTCACTGTAGAGATGACATGGTTCTAGATTAATCTCAAAAGAACCAAAACAATGAAGTGATCATTAGTGTATTTAAAGACAGTCCAAGTTTGAAATGTCAACATGTCAAAGCAAACCACGGACATTTTTTAAAAATAGAGACTGTGTAACAGGTACGGAGGACTGGTGGATCTGTTTGAGAAGTCACTGACATAATAAAAGTTGAAGAGAAGAAAGGGGCTTGGTGCACTCTACCAAACATTAAGAACTCACAAACTCAACTAGCCACAAACATAAATGAGTCAACGATTTTCTAAACAATGCTTGGTTCTCTATTTAAGTAGTTTGGCTTAGTTTGGAGGCTACATGTTGCATGAGTTCCTGGGATATTTATAAGGCAAGCAATGCAAATAAGTTAACAGATAAATGAGTTAGGCCAGTAGTTCCTAACCTGTGGTCTGGGGACCCTTGGGAGCCTGTGTAACCTACTCAGGGGACTTTGACTGCATAGGAAATTAAATAATTTTAACAGATTAATGAAATGTATATAATTAAAGAAACAAAACGGATATTTGAGAGCAGTGCAAGTGCAACAAACAGAATATATTTTGGAAAATGGGTGTCCTCAGATGAATTTAAAAAAGCCCCAGCCTGCTCTTTAAAATGTTGTTTGTGAATAAAATAAAATCTTTTACCATTTGTGTATTTGATGAATGCTAGTGTCTGTATATTTCTGTATTGTTTTGCATCATTGAAAATGTTTTTCGACTGGGGTTCCCAGCTTCCAGTATTGACTCAGTGGGGGTCCCTGGATTTCAATAATGATTCAGTAGAGGTCCCCGGATTCCTGTAATGATTAAGTGCGGGTCCATAGAAGTCAAAAGTTTAAAAACCACTGAGTTAAGGTACAGTGAATTAGAAACGTTAAAACATTTATTAACTACAATGAGATATCTATCAGTATTGAAGTATAAATGCAATGGAGGTGAGGGGGATAGAATAAAGTTTTAATATAGAGATTACACAGCGCCATACAGCTTTTTGTATGTGTGCTTAACAAGTACTTTTTAACATAACATAACAACATAACAGAAAATAACATAACATAACATAAAATAACGTAACATAACATAGATTCATTGATGTTAATGCCAGTACAAAATTGTTCAGAATGTCACACTTGTCCTTGGTTTTTGATAAGGACACCCGTTTAAAGGTAAGGTGAGTTGTGAAGTTTTGAGGCCAGGGTGCTGTGGAAAGTTAAGCCCAATAAAATCTTTGCTCTTAGACGATTTTATAGAACTCAATTAATGCAAACAGAAGCAAGACTAAAGACATGCATCAAAGAGGTCTAAAGTCAATTCATGAGTGGGTATTAGTGCTTGTATAGACGAAAGGAGATATGTGTGTTGGAGAGCTGTTTTTCTAGCCCACTTACAGTAGAACCACTTCAGGAAAACTTTGGATTAGCTGTATGGGAGCTCTTGGTAAAGTATCTGGAAAAGACATATTTCTCACAATTTCACATGACCTAAAAATGGTAACATACTGGGTTCCAAAGTCTCTAGATATTTTTGAATTGGTCCACCATATACAGGTGGGATATCTGTGTTATTCTGCACACTCAAGTCATATAAAAAGTTCCTAAAAAGTACTTGTTCTCTTGCTAACTTGTTCTCTTGAGAACAATGTTAGCAAGGATAACTACACCGCCATCCATATTTCAGACAAAGCCCCTTGTTGCAGTGACTGTGGGCTTCCGTGGAGAGGTGTGGTGCAGCGGCCAGGGCAGCTGACTTCGGAGCACAGGGTTCACGGTTCGATCCCCGGCTCCGGCGGCAGCTCAGCTCAGCACCGTGTGACTCTGGGCAATAGCTCACTTAATTTCCACTACGGCCCCCAGCGCCTTGAGACCCATAAGGGTGAGTAGCTGCGCTATATAAAAACGGACTTACTTCCATCAGATCTTTGACTGGTCTCTGATGCCACAAGAATTACCATCATGAGAAGGTGTTTTTAATAATATTGAAAAATCAACCCAGTTTATAATATTGTGTAGTATTAATATGTAAGCTTAAATAAAAATAATGTGATAAAAAATGAATACATGCAGTAAGCAGTCACATTTACTCAAACTAGGCCTCAAATGGAAAAAGCAACAATTCTTGACATGCTCTCTTAACTAAATCACTGACTATGCATAAAATGTTAAATTGTTGACCTTTTCCTGAAAATGTTTTTTTATAATAGATAATAGTTGCATTAATGTTTTTATATATTTTCACTGAATGTTTTTACTTACAGAAAGATAACAGTTAGCAAACAAATAGAAATTAGTCTTTCTTTTAATGGGTTAGTGGAGAGTTCATATATGTAGATGCAGCATTCCTAAATGAAATGAATGATTTTTTTCTTTGCTAAATGTTTTCCTGTTTGGTATAGTGATGTTTCGATTTCAACATAGATCATTGTTAGAAACTTGATATATTAGAAGGTTAGAAATGTAGTTTAAATGTGAGAAAGAGAACCTGAATGAGAAACTGAAACACATGGATTGAAAATATTTATAAACTTTGTTCCGGTCCGTTGCGACCAGATACCCACAGTTAGCATTTTTCGCTTCTAAGCACCTTTTAAATTTAAATATTACAAATTGCATATCTCCAGTTGGATTTATCTTGTTTTGATCTCAAATAGTATATTAATCTTTACTCAATTTTTCTAAATTGCGTTGGTCAGATTCAGAGGGACACTATCGGTAAGATTTACTAATATTTTGTGCTGGGTTTGTGTCACAAAAGTGACACAAACCAGTGCAAAATGTTGATTTGGAATTTATTTTCCAGCGTTAGCACTGGAAAGTTGTCTGAAAGTAACACAAAGCAGTGCTTTCTCTTACTTTGCATCAGGGGATGTTCCCTGGATGGTACATGGGCATTTAAATGCAACCACCCTTGGGTTTTGATGCAAAGCCCTATCTACGAGCAATAGTAGACAGGACTTTGCACCAAAAAACAACAGAATTTGAGACTGGTGTTAACTTGGAGACATGCTTTTATTTCTTCAACTTTTCCGACTTTGCATGTATTCTGCACTGTACAACAAACATCCAAAGTGGGAACAATTTCTCAAGGCATAGTATTTGTACTGAAAGGGTTCTCTTCAAGTGAAAAAAAACTATGCTAGACATGACACAGACACCTTTGCACCGTTGTCCAAAGGTGTGTGCATGACGGTAGGCAGCCTGATTGTGTGCCAACATGAGGAAGAGAGTAGGACAGTGCTATATCTTCATAGATATGGTGCTATGTTACTTTCTCACTCTCATAAAACGCAGCACAGCAACTTTGGTTGCTGCGGTGCATTGTGTGAATGTTTAGTAAATCTACCCTTATGTGTTCATAAAAGCATCTATAAAGCAGCAAACAATCACTCAAACAAAGTCCTTTCTTCAGAGCACTCTCCAGGTTGCTACTCCCTCTCTCACCTGCTAATTTGTTGATTGGAGGAGACTGGAGTTTAGTTCTGGATCCATGATTAGATAAAATCGGACCCCCACACATTAAATAAATCTGGTGACAGGCATGTTGTAAATGAATTAATGTCTGGTCATTTACTAGTGGAACCAGGGAGGCAATCTTAAGCAACTGCACAAGAGTCCACCTTCACCTCATGTGTCCATGGTACACACACCGTATTGACTATTTCTTGGTAGCAGCCTCCTTGTTGCCCTTGTGCGGTATTATGTCACTAACTTGTACATAATACCGAACTGCACCCCCAACCATGCTGCAATACAGATCTGCATTGCAGTAGGTTTACTAGCAACCCTTCAAGAATATTGGGGTCTTAATATGTTGTGATATAACCTACCTCAAGCTAATCTGAAACTGCAGGAATTTCTCTGTGATTATTTGGAGAAAAAACAGCAATCAGTACCATCACCTAGGGATTTTTGGGAAGCATGTAAGACCTATGTCTGAGAGGAAATAATGTACAGTTCCATAAAATGGAATCAGCTGGCATGTTCTGATCAGAAGGCCTTAGAACAGAAAGTAACAATTCTTATAGTGCAATGTAGTGCATGGCCTTTGCCAGTAAATCTGTGCCAACTACTAAAAGTCAAAAGAGATCTTAACAAGTTATATACCTCAAAGGCTGAAAAGACATTATTCTATCTTTAGCAACAACATTATGATTAGGAGAAAAGATGGGCCACCACCTGGCCTACCAGCTTAGGCAACTGGAAGACTCCCACGCCATAGTGCCAATAAAGGATTTTCAGTGCCGGATAGTGACTCACCTGATGGATATTCTTTTTGTCTTCTGATCATTTTATAAATCTCTCTATTCAGCTAAATTCTAGGGCAGTACTTTTGTAGTAGACCAGTTTCTTTCTGAACTGCGACTGCCTAAACTCGCCCCTGAAACAGCTCACGGTTTGGGGAGGGACATTACGGAAGAAGAAATTTGGCAGGTGATAGATAAACTTCTGACCTCCAAAGCTCAGGGGTTGAATGGGTATCCTGCCAAGTTTCTGGCATAAATAAACCTTAGGTTTATCCCCTTCTATGTAAAATGTCCAAAGAATGGAAGAAGGCCCATTTTTCTTCACCTGAGAAAAACAAAGCCAGGTTCTCACTAATTCACTAGCCAAACAAAGACCCCTTAAGTTGCTCTAGTTAGAGACCCATATTGCTAATTAATGTCAACATGAAGATATTGGCCAAAATATCGGCTAATAGGCTGATAGCATTCTTGCCTTAACCAATACACTCTGATCAGGTGGACTTTGTCAGGCAAAGCTCTTTGATGGCCCATATGAGATCACTGTTGCATGTCTTGACGCAGGTATGCAATGATGATGATCATTTGGGATGCTGAAAAAGCATTTGATCAGGTGGAATGGGAATATCTGTTTAAAGTATTGGCTATCATGGGTCTAGGGCAGATTGCTTGTCCAAAATCAAATGGATTTACTCAAATTCCATGGTGGTGGTATTATGTAATTAGACAGGTGAGCCAACAAGTTAAAAGGGAGACCCAAGCCAGAGGTGAGCCAAGGGTCTAGGTTGGCTCAAAAGACCCCTTGCATGAGCTGAGTGCTGAAAATGTTTCCATGTAAATCATGCAACAAACCTCATGGAAATGTGATAAAGTCTCTTCTTTTGAATCTTCCACAGGTCCAGGAGTGTTCTGAAGTGTGATACTGAAAGTCCCACTATTATAGCTGGTGCTAGCCTTTGTGTGGGTGAATCCTCTGACCTACCCCCAAAACTGTTTCTGGTTGGTTCTTCCCCTGGTTCAGGATCCAAATTGTCTAGGGAGACAAAGGCAGGGGCAGGCCTGGTGGCAGGATCTTTTGTGTGTGCTGCAGGCAGGGCCCTTTCAAATGCAATCAGGGCAGGGCACAGCTCCTCCCCAACCCTCCTGTTAGAAGACTCTTTCCCTTCACACCTTGTCTTCCTTTGTCTCACTGTCTGAAACTAATACCCAACCCACAACAGCAGATATATTCCAAGGTATGTGACCGAGAACACTGGCAGAAAAGCACATGTGGTTTCGGCAAGGAAATGCCAACTTTCTATGATTGACATTTTTACAATTATAACATAACATCCAATTTCACATTACGGAGATTTTTAAATTATAATTAATCTGAGTGTAAACAGCATATCTCTATCTGCACTCTATTTGGCATTAGCACTTACTAAATGGATTTTGGTAAACTAGTGTTAGTCTATGGGCGAAGGAAGTCTTAAAATAGTGAAAAATAGCTTTAGGAGTTTTTCACAGGAAGTACATGTAACATTTAAACCAATGTGTTATACTTTTTAAATACCTGCCCTATGAGACTTTTGGGCCTACCTTAGTGGTGGCATGTAAGTTTAAAAAAATAATTAGGAATGGCAAATGGTTTATTTTGAAATGGAAGATTTAAATTGCACTACAGGCTTGAGTAGCAGGTCCGAGATGTTTTAAAATGCTACTTTAATGGGTAGCACAATTAGTGCTTCAGCCCACTAGTAGTAGTTAATATACATGCCATGGGTGCATGTAGTACCATTTACTAGAGACTAACAAGTAAATTAATTGTGCCAATTAGGTGTAGTCCTTCCGGTAATCAGTGACTGAATCATCTCTGAGAACCAGCTCACAAATTCTCCCTGCTATTTTGCCACACATTTTTGTAATGTAATATTTTAGCTAAATAGCAGGCCACAATGCACAATCATACTGACTGCCACCAGTACTTCAAACTGATGAATATATATACATTTGTCCAAGGTCATCACTTAACTGCCACCCTGAAACTCCAGGAGGCTAACAGCCTGCATCTCACTCTTGTCTTTCATAACATAAAACCCTCCACAAATCCCTTCACATTTGTCTGAAACCTATATTGCAGCTTCTCTTTTTTGGTAATATAGCACCACAAATTTAATATAATTCCTTTCTTAATGCTCACATACTCCTTTAGATTATTTTTCTGAGAGGGGATTGCACTAGCAATGCTATTTGAGAAATACATTGTTTTCCTCCCTCTTAATCAAATTCCTTTTTTGAACAAAAAATATTTTGCAAATTAACCCTTCCTCAAGCTTGTATTTCTGCCTCTTCTGGCTGTCCATTTACTGATTATTTTGGCAATTATACGAATATTGGTAAACCATTCACTGCTGTGGTCAGTTAAGAAGGTTTTTATTCCTCCCATGCTGGCTATCTCATATAATGCTTTCTCCAATGACTGTGTCTATCCTATAAAATAACTACCTTGTGATCATTCTGGGTGTGGGTGGCTCAATTTCTTCCCCAATAGAATCTATCTATATGTTCTTCTATTTTTATTTTCCCAGAACCAGAGTTGATTACCTAATTTCACTTACAGATTACTTGTGTACTTGTTGATCCTTTATATGCCAGTTGATTTGTTCCTAGGGACGGGTATAGAGTGGTGTATATCTTTATATGTGGCTGCTTATATCACCCTGACTTCCAATCCAATACATTCCATTGTACTCTGATGGAGTGTGTTGCCCGATGTGTGCCCTCTGTCTCTTGTTAAAGTAGTTTGTAACTGCTGCAGGGCAGAATGTGAATGCCTGTACCATGGGTAGCTGTGTTGTGTAAACAGTTTGCTACAATAGGTTCAGGGTTCTTATGAGCTTCTTCTGAGGTGGTGTAGCATCACAAGTTTGGTATATGCTGTGATGTTTCCTGTTATGATCCAAAATATTGCCACATAAGTGGTAACATAATGCCCCAACTGCATAATAAACAGTTATTATGTGATTGAGTGAACAGGGGGCACAGTATTTTTTAAATGCATCTGAATATTTTATGTTTTAACTGGATTACTCTGCCCTGAGCACCTTAATCTTCCATGCATTTCAGAAGCTGTACTCGTGCCTGCTTTGTAATCTTTGCTCTGGGTGCAACCCCACTAACTGTGTTTATATTGAGTGGAGAGCCAGACAGGTCATTCTTTCCTGATTCCTCACTCCTATAGTCTTTCTTCTAGCCATACTTTGCCTCTTTGTTGGGTGGAGTTCTTTCAGTCCACCTCAGTTGCTAAGCTCATGACCAGCAACATGTCCATCAATGAGGGCGCTGTGCTTCTGCACAGCAGGTGAGTGCAGAGGGTACACTGGAAAAATGTCAAAGGCAAGCCCATCTGGGCCCGTATGCACCTCAGCCAGGCCTAGGTCCAGAAACACTGCCTGTTCCATCACTTAGGTCAGTGGAGTCTTTTTACTTTCCCTTTGATAAGGACAACTTAATCACTCTCTTCCCCCACCCCAAGCGTATACCAATCTATTCCCTCTAGCCTTGCTTTCAACTGACGGGTAATTATGAGATGATTTGGGATACTCAATTGCCTTAGTTGCCACTCCACAACCTCCTCCCTCACCTCTGAAGAGAGCTAATTTTAGAGCCTGGTTTGGATTGTTGTTTTTATTACAAAGACCAGGTTTTCAGATGACTCATCACCTGAAATTTTGCTAGCCACCCCCTCCGGATACAATATCCAATATGTTCTGATAGATGAGGTGAGTGGGAAGCCTGTATCTTTAAAGACCATTTTAAAACGTCTTCTTACTTGCCGGACCTGGCCCTTTTTGCAGCGTTATCCCCACACATTTTGCCTTCCTCCTGTAATTTTTCTGACATTTTCTTGTTGGATTTAGGACTCTGGGCACTTTACTACTGCTGTTCAGTGATAAAGTGCATGTGCTCTCTTCTTTAAACTTGGTGTGATCGGCTTGCACCTGTTTGGCATATTTAATTTACCTGTAAGTCCATTGTGCAGTGGTATCCCAGATAGTGGGCATGCAGCATTGCTTGCGCCACCCACAGAAGTAGCCTTTCAACCTGTCTCAAAGTCTCTGCCCCAGCAGGGCGTTCATGCGCAGTTTACTGCCACAGAGACTTGGCATTTAAAGTTTCTCGCCAAGTCTGGACCTCCCCTTTTACTACATATAGATCACCCCTAAGAAAGGCCCTAAGTAGCCCTATGGGCAGGGTGCTGTGTAGGTAAAAGGTAGGACATGTGCCTTGATTGTCTGGCATGTCCTGGTAGTGACAAACAGCATATTTGGTTTCTCACTGCTGTGAGGCCTTCTCCTCTCATAGGTTTGCATTGGGAATTCCCTGATATGTGTAACAATGGCGATTTTTTTATCTGGAAGGAGTAGCGTTGCCATGTTTGGAATGTTTGGAATAGTGATGATAAATCTTGCTTATTGGTGAAGGTAGATTTTTCATTACTATTTTGGAAATACCACTTTTAGAAAGTGGGCATTTCTATGTGCTTATGACTCTTTGTGCTTTGCAGCCTGACTCCAATCAACGTCTGGTTTAGACTGACAGGGGCCTGTTTTGCGCATTTACTGTAGACAGTCAAACAAAGGAAGTTGAGGTGTGCCCTGCATATTCTGATGGCCCATCACCCGGCTGATGGGTCTTCCTGAGCTAGATTGGTGGGAGTAATTGCCACTGACACCTGAATAGGGCTGTGCCTGTCCTCTCATAATGCTGTCTCCACCCCCTGTAATGTGTCTGGAGACTGGGCTGGGGATTGACAGGGGCTGCTGTGCACTTCTAAAGTTCGTTTGAAGATACCTCCACATCAAAGACATTTTGAGAATAAGTACAGGCGCTCTAACCCCATGATTATAGACACTGCATGGGATTTGTAACTAGAGGCTGCTGGCTCTACATTCTGTACATTGCCAGGAGGAACTGCTGTGCTGTCAGGAGAAACCACCACCTGAACTTTGCTGTGTTGTGCTGACCTGCTAAGATGGACTGCCTCTTCACCTACAAAAGACCGTGTGTGCTGGATTGTTGCCTACACTCCGGCTTTGGTGCCCCCCAGTGTTCTCCAGGGGCTTGTAGGCTTACCTCCCCCTTCCCCTGTTCTGGTGAGGGGCTCTGAAGTGTTGCTTTACCAAAGGCTGTGGGACTAGTGAGGCCGGACTGCGTCAGCCACTTGACCACCTCCCCCTGTTCATTGGGAATCCCATCAAAGTAAAGGATTTCTTTTCTGTTGCCAACATTCCTGTTAGTTTTTGGAGCGCATAGTAAGCGCTACATTGGCAAATCAACTTTGTTTAGGAATTGGCTTGTGGGAAGCTCTGTGGGCTGTCCCTGCATTCTTTACTAGCGCTTGGTGTGAGTGGGGTCTTGGGAATCGACCGAGAGCACGGGTCGAGCACTTTCTTCCTTCTCCCCCCACCAGCCAGAAAAAGCAGCTGTCGCACTGAAACACGTTAAGTCCCCGATGCCGCACTACTAGAGGCTTGTCGCCTGAGGAGTGTCAGGGCTCCCTCAGTCACCCCACCCACAGGGACCACCAGAATCATCAAGTGTTGCAGCCTCCTACTGCAGAGGTCCGCTGACATTCAGATGATGCCTGTAGTCCTGCGGGGGTTAGCGGATCCCCCCAGAGGTTGTGTCTACACCCAAGTACTGCCAGTAAGGAGGAAGGAAGCCCCATCTTCCGAAGTGGGTGAGCTGTCTCATATTGTTGGCAGCGGCACAGTGCTCATGCGGGCTGCTGCCCTTGACTCCTCTGCATGCAGGGGTCCCAAATAGGTCTCCCCACTAGAACCTGCCGTGTTACTTTCCCCGCTCCATTTCGATGAACACGTATTTGGGGGTGTATCCTACCTCGAGGCCCCGATCCCCACATGGGAGTTGTGTTGTTTTGAAATTCAAAAAATGTACTGTATTTTTGGTAGTTGCCATGCAGGTGGTCCTACACCCTACAGTTTACATCGGCTATTATCCCAAAAGGGGTTCACCACTTCTAGAATTCACATAACCCTGCTAATAGGAGCACCAGAGTTCCAGCTCGTTTGAGGGTATTGTTACTGATGTGTTTATGAGGGCTCTTGTACTTGGGAAGATATATGGTGATTTATGTGTTTTCATTCTAACCAAACTGCTTCATATTCATGCCCTGATGTTTCGATATGTGCCATTTAAGCCTTGCAGTGACAGAATAACGAATATATTTTCAGGATCTGCATAATATGTACAGTGATGGTGGTTTCACGATGTGTGCAACGTATAAATCTTTTATCTTATTGCACTGTGATGTCATTACTATTGCCTAGTTGGCAAAGTGATTTTTAGTTTATGTGGTTTTGGTCTAAGTCTAAGCAATACAGATACGTATTTTTGTATACTACTGACCCCAAATCTAATATTGACATGGTATATGGTTTAATATGTCTTTTGACACTCGTATTTCATTAAAAACCTTCAGACCCAGGCACCAAATTTATTTGGCTTCTTGATACACTGAGGTACTTAAAGCAACTAAACCTGTGTGCAAAAAACGAGAAAGATAATTGAGGAAGAACTACAGCCTAATAACCTGCCTGAATTTTTCACAATAAAATATTCAGGGGAAGATCTACAAGGAAGTGTCGCAGCGCGGCAACGCAAGCCCTTTGGCTGCGCCACGCTGTGGCACTTCCGAAGCACAGGAATGCAACATATTTACAATAATATGTCGCATTCCTGTGCTCTCCCCTGCGCTGGCGCACAAACTGCAGCCATGCACCGGCACCCTTGCACTATGGTGCAAGGATGCCTGCGTCATGGGGAGATAGTTTTTGTGCAGGAAGGGGCACCTTCCTGCACAAAAACAATCACTACAGGCATTTTCCTCTTTCAATGTGTGCTGTAGAATGCAGCACGCTTTGAAAGAGGAAAAAACGAGGAGAAATGAAAACATTTCTCCTCGTTGCGCCTCGCTACGCCTCCTCTGGGGAGGCGTAGCATTGACACGCATTTCCAGATTTACGATTCCTCGTAAATCTGGAAATATGTCTCATTCCATGGGTGTTGCGTGGGAACACCTACTGCAACACCCATGGAACGCCCCTTCCACGCAAAGTGCTGCGTGTGAAGGGCCATATTTACAAGGAGAGGAAAAGTCACGCAGGGTGGTTTTCCTCTCCTTGTAAATATGGAGAAGTGAAATGCGCCTCCAGTACGTCACAAAAGTGACGTACTGGTGGCACAGAAGGCTATAAATCTGCCCCTCAGTCTTTCTGGAGCATTTGTCCATCTAGACACAATTCTTGAAATGTCCCCACACATTGTGTCTCCTTTTGGCACATACATTCTTTACTTAGTTATTTACCATCAACAAGGTTAGGCTACGAAGAGGACGGCTATGGCGAGTCCCGCTGACGCGTAGCCGCAGGTGTTGCCCCTCCCCCCTCTGATGGAGTCTGAGTTGGCGTGGTGAGCGCGGAGAGTGGAGCGGACCGGAGGAGAACTGCGGCTGAACTCCATGTGGGTTTTCTCGTCCACTTTTCCGCAAGGTGGTGATCTGCTTTTAGTCACGGAAGCAGATGAATTGAAAGTGACCGTGTAATTTCGGCCGGCCGGTATTTGAATTGCGTGGTTGCGGCCATAACTACTTTTTACCAGCTTGCTGGAGTTCGCTTCTGCCGTCATTGCCAACACTTATGCAGAGCCGAGCAGATTGAGATCGTCGCTGTTGCTTCACTCTCCAAAATCGAAGAAAACGATGTGAGACTGTTTTCTGGAAAACGAGGTGAGAGGAGGGGAGGCGGTGCCAAGGAGGTGAGAGTTACCTGGGTGCAGTGGCAAAGTTATAATAGTGGAGTAGCGGAAATGAAGCATTACAGGGATTTTTTTGCTCACAGAGACTTGGGTTTAGCGCCAGTTATTTTTTGGCTTCAGCTCTGTAAAACAGAGGGAAATCTATAGACTCCTAGTGATTTGGGCTTGTATATATAGCACCAGTTAAATTTCGGATTCAGCTCTGCAAAACTGAGGGAAATCTATAAAGATGAGGAGACAGTTAAAGCTTACAGCTGCTGCAAAAACAGACGCTGCAAGTACAGTAAAAGCCAAAAAATGCTCAGCCAAAGCTAAACTGAACCAGACCTCAGCAAGAGCTGTCAGTACATTGAATCATGACGAATCTTCCTCTAGCACTCAAAGTTCGGAGATTGATGATTTGATATTGAACGAGATTAATCTGAGGGAGGCCGCGCAACTCACTGGGAAGGATAAAATTCTGATTACACCACGAGGAGCTCTTGTAGCTTGGAAAAAGCAAGAGCTGAAGAGTTTCAGAGACTTTCCTCTCTTTGTTAAGAAGAATTTACTTCCTTTCACCACCCCAGTGCCTGAAAAGCCTAGACAAGACTCTATAGAGCATTCTACATTCATGCCAACAGGAGACACGACTACTCTTTCTACCACACAATCTTTATCTTCTGTGGTAGCTCCACCTCTTATATCTGCACCTCCCCTCCTCTTAGAAGTCCCAGCTCCGGCGGTTCTAGTAGAAGAGGTGCTGTCAGCTCCGGCGGTGCAAGTAGAAGAGCTGATGTCAGAACAACTTTCTCCTGATCATCTTCAAACAGCTGCTATGGCCATGACGGTGGCAACCCTGCTTGCTCACTCTCCTACCAGCAAGAAGGAATTACAACATCAGTTGGATACTATCGTGCGAGTTCAACAAATGCCATCAGCACCGTCAAAGGCACAATCCCAAGAGCAGGCCTGTTCCAAGATACTAGAGTCTTCGGCATCAAAAGACAACTACGAGTCGTTGTCAAGTTCTGCTGAATTTGAGCACGTAACTCAAAATGAGACGGCCACTACGCACCAAATTGATATTAAAACAATGCTGAATTTAATACTCGAAGAAATTCGGGATATGAAGAAATTACAACAAATCGAAACAGCGGCGCTACATCTTCGATTGGAAAAAATAGAAGAGGCAGTTGCAAGTTTTCCAATTCGTATTCAAGAGGCCGAATCAAGGATTTCTCAAGTTGAGGACCATATGAATGACATTCTCCAACAAGTGAGTCCAATGTCTCGGGACAAAATAACTATAGAAGATAAAATTGAAGAACTCGAAAAATGTTCACGCCGTTCAAATTTGCGGATAGTGGGGGTTCCGGAGTGGTCCGAAGGGCCGAATACACTTCAATGGGTAGAGTCTTTGCTCAAGAAAGTGGTGATTCCTGAATTCTCTGGCGACTTAACACTCACTAGGGCTCATCGGGTCCCAGCCTATCTTCCACCTAATATTAAGTTCCCCGCACTATACTAGTCAACTTTGCGGACTATCGAATAAAGGAAACATTTTTGTCAAAGGCAATCCAGATGAGACAATTCGACATTAATGATGGAGTTAAATGTAGAATTTTCTCTGATATGTCTGTAGCGGCTGCAAGAAGGCGAAAAGAGTTTGCAAAGCTCCTGCACCTTTTTAAAGCTCAAGGGGCTCAAGCCTCCATTGCGCAACAATTGAAACTTAAAGTTCTTTTGCAGGGGAAGTTTCATTTGTTTACGAGAATCAAAGAGGCCCAGGAGTTGCTTAAGGCAATCTCAGCTGCGAAATAATCTGATTAAGCTACTTTTTGTATTTACAGGAATAGTGTGTCTTTTCTATTTAATGGTTTAATGGTTTGTTTCACCTTAGGGGGGGTGGGGTAGGTCACCTATGGTGCAACACCATGGCACCAGTAGTTCAGAAGGGGGTCGAAATGTGGTTAGTGGGGAGGTCACATTTCTTGGGGGTGGGCATGGCTTTTGGGAGGGAACTTTTGGGGAGGGGGGATGGAGGAAGGGGGCTTTAAACAGAAAAATGAGCAGGAGTAATCAGGATAGAAAAATACAGAACTGGAAATGGAAGGTCAAGATTTTTTGTTATTGGGATTATGAATCCAAACAGTAGATGTCGCATTATATCGCTCAATGTTAATGGTATACTAAACAGGCAAAAATATGGTGGATTGGTTAGGTGGTTGGTCACATTGAAACCCCAAGTCCTTTTTTTGCAGGAAACCCATTTGAAAACGAATATACCGAAATTGTTTATTCCGGGATGGTTTTCGTGTGCTTTTTTTGCATCAGCTGGGGTCGCCATGGGAGGGGTCGCAATTTATTTCTCTAGAGATATTGATTGGGAATTTCTACAGGTAAATCGGGATCCTCAAGGTCGATGGATTTGGATTAAAGCTAAAATTGATGGTAACATTATAAATTTCATTAACTACTATGGCCCTATTTTAGATGATACATTAATATTAGCAACAATACATAAAGCTATTATTGGAGTACCAGGGCAAATTATTTTAGGTGGTGATTTTAACTATATACAAAACCTGACAATAGATACCTCAAATAAGAATAAAAAACAGCTAAAACCCCAGACAAAGAAAGCCTTTGATAGTCTGACGCAGGACTTGTATTTGATTGATGCCTGGCGCTTGGTTAATCAGACAGCTCGGGAATATACTTGTTATTCTCGTCAGTTTCGTACTGCCTCACATATCGATTTTTTTAAATTTCACGTTCTACGGTACTTGCTGCCGCTGAAATCGGTCTAATGCTTTTTCTGACCATTCTTTTTTCCAATTGGATCTCGAGCTTGGGTATGAAAGGAGGAGCAGGTCCAGGTGGCAGATGGACCACCTCCTTCTTCAGGATCCTCATTGGTTGGAGAGTTTTAGGGTTTGGATTAAGGTTTACTTTAATCGGAATGAAGATACAGCCGAAATGTTTTCGGTTTGGGGTGGCTTTAAAGCAGCGGCTAGGGCCCAATGATTGCAGTATCTGTAGGTAAGGGCAAAAAACGTTTGGAAGAAATCGCAGAACTCCAGCTTTCTCTCCAAAACGCTTCGAGATTTCGTAATTCCCCAGCACAGGGTCAGTGGGAGGAAGCCAGGAAGAATGTGAGAGATTTTTTTATTCTTGAGGAAATTAACAGCTCTCAGTCTTACATGCAAAAAGTCTATGAAGAGAGTCAAATGATGGGAAAGATGTTAGCCTGGGCATCCAAAGCTCGTCAGGAGTCTGCTTGTGTTTCAGAGATAAGAGATCCTAAGTCAAATTTAGTAGTTTCGGATAGACTAGAGATTGCCAGGGTGTTTTCGGAACATTACCTACAACTTTATACTACAAAATATACTATAAGGCCTGAAGCAATTCAGGAATATTTTGCAGGTGTAGAATTTCCCAGATTATCTTTAAACTCTGTAAAACAACTTCAAAGCGAAATAGGCATATCTGAGATTCTGGAAGTTATAAATTCAATGGCTGGGGCAAAAGCTTCTGGGGATGATGGATTACTCATCGAAGTTTATAAAACTTTTTCAAAAGAGTTGATTCCATTTCTTAAGAAACTTTTTAATTTCGTTAAGACTGGTGGTGCTGTCCCGGTTGAGTTTAAGAGTGCTATCGTAGTAAGCTTCATCAAAAAGGGAAAGGAACCCAATAATGTGAACTCTTACAGACCCATTAGCCTTTTGAACGCTGATTATAAGATAATGATGAAGATCTGGGCACAGCGTTTTACCCCACTAGCTCAACAGGTAATCCATGAGAATCAAACGGGATTCGCTGCAGGTCGGACCATGACATCTAATACTGGGTATTTGATTCAAGCATTGGATTATTTCAATGTTAATAAGACACCTGCTTGTATTATGATGGTCGATGCAGAAAAAGCTTTGATTTAGTTAATTGGGACGCTTTATTTTTCGGGCTTAAAAGTTTTAATTTTCCACCTCAAACTATTTCTATGATACAAAATATTTATCAGGGGGCTCAGGCGCAGATAGTAATAAATGGTAATCAAATAGGTTCAGTGGATATCAATAGGGGAACCAGGCAAGGTTGCCCCTTATCACCTCTATTGTTCACTTTTTTATAGAACCTCTATCGATTAGAATAAGGGGCAATAGGAATATTCAAGCCCCGATATCAGGTATGGCTAAGCTGAAGCTATTCGCTGACGATGCCATTCTGTATCTATGTCCTCTAAGGTTAAATATAGATCGGATTATGACCGAGTTCATTCAATTCGAATTAATAGGGGGATACAGGATCAATTCTGGATCTGAATTTCTTCCGGATAATCTTGAGCAGCAGGCCCGTAAAACAGATCCTATACGATACCTCGGTATCTTCGTAACCGGGCAATTTAGTCAGTTAGCTAAATTGAATTATGAGGCTACTAATATTAAAATACAGAAACTTTTGGCAAGATGGGCAAGTCTTCTGTTAACCCTGATAGGTCGAGTGGCGCTTATTAAAATGTCAATACTACCTTTATTAATTCTCATTTTTTCTAATATTATCATTAAGATAAATGCTAGTTATTTTAAAGAACTAGATTCAATGATTAGATCTTTTATTTGGAATAAAAAGGCTTCCAGAGTTAAACTTTCGGTTCTTCAACTAGATGCAGAATCAGGTGGTTTAGCCTTACCACATATACGTTAATATTATGATTCTGCTTTTCTTGATTTTACTGCCTGTCTATTATCCAACACAAAATCTAGAGATAATTTTTTTATTAACAAAATGATTGCAGAAGTGGGAACTCAAACTCCCACTTTCCTAAAAACCTCGAAACTCCCCAAAACAAACAGATATAAAATGCTTATCAATTTTATATCAAGACTGAAGGTATTTTTTAAACAGAGCGGGTTCTCTGGGCTCTACGCATTAAAGTTAAATGGATGTAGAGATTTGGGTCTCTATATACACTCTTCCCATCTTAGAACCTGGCAGGACTCTGGGTTGGGTATAGTTAATCAGTTTTTTATTCAGGACAGGATCATTACATGGGAAGAAGTTCAGTCTAGATGTTACGATCGTAATAAACCCTCATTTTTTTAATATCTTCAAATTGTTTATTTTTTAAATAAATATAAGTTAGTATTGAGTGGCTCTCCCTCTAAGGCTGCTACTTCTCTTTTTTCTGTTAATTTGAGAGGGGTAGGAAACTGGTATAGATTATTGAGATCCCAAATTCAATCTTCTTTGGTTGAAACATTTTTGGAGAAGGTTGCTTTGGAAACTTCATGTTCCTTTTCTAGATTAGAATGGCAAAATATTTCAGTTTCTGGTTATAAAACCCTTAGAGCTGCCAACTTTAAGAGAATGGCGTTTCTCTCGCATTGGATGGCTTAATATACTCCAAAGGCCCTAAATAAATCTTATCCTCAAGTCGAAAACAGGTGTTTTCGCTGCCTCTACCCAACTGAAGGAGGCTGGAGACATACATTTTTTACTTGCCCCAAACTTGAGATGTTTTGGTGTAGAATTTTTGGGTACATTAGTAGGGCTATAAAGAAACCTTTCGCCCCAATAGCGGAAGCAGCTCTTTTCGGAATTTCTAGTAGAGAGGTTAAGCTAGATAAATCAGAGGGTAGTTTTCTAGCTATTTCTATGTTAGTGGCTCGTTCTTTAATATTGCAAAACTGGAGGTCGCTTGAAGCACCTTTATATGAGAACTGGTTCAATAGGATGAAGCGCACTAAAAAATTTGAAGAAGCCTATGCTAAACGAAGGGGTGCAATTAAAAGATTTTGGTCCATTTGGAAATATTTTATAGATTGTATATTCTGAACAGCTTCTTTTTGTCTGTTAAATATAATTGTGTCGAACTTTTGTTAGGAATCAAGGTTTTTACAATTCTGCAATTATCTTTTTTCAAAATGGATTTTGTGATTTATTGGATGTTTATGATTGTTTAATCAACTGGTTCTTGTTTTTGTAGTTTCTTTTCCGATCTCTTGCTTAACTAATACAAATTTTTTTTTTTAAAAAGGTAGGCTTCGAAGTAATTTGTCCCACTCACCTCTTCTTCCCCTCTTGATCCCTGTCCCATACAACATCTTAAGAGAGTCACTAATAATATTGCTCCAACACTAACTATCCAATGCAACTCCTCCTTCCCTTCTCGGATGTAACCGGTGGGCTGGAAGCAGATCTTGTTACCCCTTTGTTTAAAAAGCCGATGGCTGACCCACCTTTTCACAACCCCTAGATCCGTTTGTTTTTCACTGCTTTTTGGTTACCTCTTTAGCGTCTGGACACTTCTTTCTAAGGTACATGTGCACTCTGCAAATAAATAAACTAAACTAAACTAACCAGGGCCGGACTGGCTACCGTGCGTTTTGGCATGCTGCCGAGCTGGGGGCTGATGTCACTGCGGTGGGGACTAATTTCGTTGATGGAGACCTGCGTGTGCTTCGAAATAAACAAAGCAAAACGAATTTCGTTCAGCACACGCAGGTCCCCATCAACGAAATCAGACCCTAGCTCGGCAGCATGCCAAAACGCCCGGTAGCCAGTCCGGCCCTGAAACTAACAGTGAGCTCAACGGAGTACAGCTTACAGTATATACACTTGCTCACAGCAGGCCATGACCATCAGCCCTCAAGCCAATGGACATCACCTATTTGTTTGAAAATACATGGAATGAACTAAAATCATGTCCATAATCATTTTAAATAATTAGGGCTGAATGGAATTTGTATTATGTGTACATTGCTTTACTTAAACGGCGTTTGTTGAATTATTTCGTATAATTTCAGTTTTTTTATACTCACACCATTTATGCCAACCGTATAACTTTATCTTGTGTCCATCAGACCAGGCTTGAAGGAACAGCCTGCCGCAGCCTCAAGTGCTTTGCTGACAATGAGGACGCACGAGTTGCTGAAACGTATGTTTTGACCCTCTATGTGTGGGAGTGCATATCTCACCTATGTTTATCTCTGTTGAGGGAAAGGAAAATGAGCTAATTTTTACCCACACAAAGATATTCAAAAGGGTGAAAAGTCAGTACTTCTTTTGGGGATTCGTTATACTAAGGGGAGAAAATATATTACGGATTCATCCTCCACTGCCATTTGACTCCGTCATTTATTCTTTGAAAATATTTGCATTCAGTGAAAGTCTAAACTCAGTAAATGGCGGCGTTTATGTCTCTCTGTTTGCTCGCATGACTAGTATGCAGACCTCTTCCTAAGCTACACAGAGTATAAATATCTTCAAAACTGTGCTTGTTCTCCGTCTGCTTTAAAGTTTCACAATAGAAATCGCAAAGAATCTGTAAGTGAACTTGATCTGTTTGTGTTTTCTAAATCTTACAATTGATTCAGTTCCAGACTTAAGTTATACATACGTAACAAAATCCTATCTGTTGAACAAAGTGGAAAAAAATGTTCTCAGCTGAAAAGAATCAAATTATAAATGAATGAGTAAGAATTAATTAGAAAGGAATACGAATGAAGTAACAAGGTCATGAATAGAGAAGATGCTCTTTTCAGTTCCTTAATGTAAACATCCTTGAAGTTATTTTCTAGATTGTATTGTTCCTGGACCGAGTTGATAGTAAGCTCTTGTACAAAAGGTTCCCGGTGATAAAAGCTTCCGGAAGAAGGCCAACAATTTGTACTTACACCTGAGTCCTTTCTTTGCAACTTAGACATACTCAGCTGAGTTAGACAGAAAAGGTGCCAATTATTTGCTACGGTGTAGTAACAAACTGAACTTTATTTAGGCATACTATAACTTGCATAAAAGAATCCCTATATTTTTTGTATCTACATTTATTGTGAAATTGTATTCTTTGTTGCAGGATGGTTTAGATCTTTACATGAATTATGAATACATATTTCAATTTATATTTGACTTTAATATACTCTTTCAAATTTTATAATTTTGTAAAGCTGTTCCCTACCTTACCACTAATCAAATACTTGAAAGAATTATTGATATTTGTGCCCTATATTGACATGTTATAATAATGTTTATGTATAAGTATTCAGAAAAATTTGAAATGCAGAATGAGTAAATAATTGGAATAGTAAATCCATATATTGCAGTATATATTTGAACGAAATGAAAAAGGAACATTGAAGAAAGGTTCTCTGTTTGTATAATGATTTTTGTAACTGGTGGAATGAAAACTAATCTTTATAATGTAGATTTAGAAAACCAGCATGTAATGTAGAAGGAAAGAAAAAGTAAAACATGTTCTGTGCATCTAACACCGGTGACTTCTACAACGAGGATGCGATCCCAGGTACTGGACAAATTGCCACAGCTAAACACTCTACTTCCCAAGACCATAATAAAATGAACTGACACAGGCCCCAAAGTCAGCAGCCCGAGTTGACAAGATTATCTGATGCCTTTTTTCAGCTTTGCTCTTTTCAACTGAACTTAGACTTCATTTAGCAATGTCTATAGGCGAGGTACCTCTTATTTTATAAGATTTAATTCATGATTTTAACCTCAATGAATGAACAAATATATGTTAAACGTACTGGTTTCCCCAACGTTGCATCCTGGCATAAATCCAAGAATGCAAGTACCATCCCACCTCCACTGCTTTAAAAGGAAAGAGGAAAGAACCCCATAAAACAAGGTACTGGTTAGTTCTTCCTCTTCCCCTGGTTCTGGATCCTAATAGTCTATGGTGACAAAGGTAAGGGCAGGTTTGGTGTCAGGGTCTTTTGTGTGTGCTGCAAGCAGGGCCCTTTCAAATGTAATCAGGGCAGTGCGCTGCTCCTTCCCAGCCCTCCTGCCAGAAGACCCTTTCCCTTCACACCTTGCCTTCCTTTGTCTCATTGTCTGGAAGCAATACCAATCCCACAATAGCAGATACATTCAAAAACATGTGACCCAGGACACTGGCAGAAAGGCAGATGTGGTTTCGGCAAAGAAATGCCAACTTTCTATAATCAGCATTTTTACAATTGTAACATAAAATCCGATTTTACATTAAAGAGGTTTTCAAATTATAATTCTTCTGAATGTAAACAGCATATCTCTATCTGCTCTTTATTTGGTATTATCACTTATTAAATGTAATTTGGTAACCCAGTGTTAGTCTATGGGAGAAGTAGGTCTTACAATATTGAAACATAACTTTAGGAGTTTTTCACAGCAAGGACATATACAATTTAAACTCACATGTGATACTTTTGAATACCTGCCCTATGAGCCATTGGGGCCTATCTTCAGGGTGTCATGTAAGTAATAAAAATAAAGGTTTAGGAATGGAAAAGGTTTATTTTGAAATTGCAGTTTAAAACTGCACTACAGGCTGCAGTGGCAGGCCTGAGATGTTTTAAACAGCTACTTTAAATGGAGGCACTTTTGGTGCTGCAGCCCACTAGTAGCATTTAATTTACAGGCCCTTGGTGCATATAGTACCATTTACTGGAGACTTACAAGTAAATTAATTGTGCCAATTAGGTGTAGTCCTTCTGGTAATCAGTGACTGAATCACTTATGAGAACCAGCTCACAAATTCTCCTTGCTATGTTGCCACACATTTTTGTAATGTAAGATTTTAGCTAAATAGCATGACACAATCCACAAACATACTTACTAACCACCAGTTCTTCAAACTGGCGCATGAACACTGATGAAAATATATACATTTATCCAAGGTCATCACTTAACTGCCACCCTGAAACACCAGGAGGCTAACAGCCTGCATCTCACTCTTGTCTTTCATGACATAAAACCCTCCACAAATCCCTTCACATTTGTCTGAAACCTATATTGCAGCTTCTCTTTTTTGGTAATAAAGTACCACAAATTTAATATAATTCCTTTCTTAATGCTCACATACTCCTTTAGATTATTTTTCTGAGAGGGGATTGCACTAGCAAACCTATTTGAGAAATACATTGTTTTCCTCCCTCTTAATCAAATTCCTTTTTTGAACAAAAAATATTTTGCAAATTAACCCTTCCTCAAGCTTGTATTTCTGCCTCTTCTGGCTGTCCATTTACTGATTATTTTGGCAATTATACGAATATTGGTAAACCATTCACTGCTGTGGTCAGTTAAGAAGGTTTTTATTCCTCCCATGGGGGCTATCTCATATAATGCTTTCTCCAATGACTGTGTCTATCCTATAAAATAACTACCTTGTGATCATTCTGGGTGTGGGTGGCTCAATTTCTTCCACAAGAGAATCTATCTATATGTTCTTCTATTTTTATTTTCCCAGAACCAGAGTTGATTACCTAATTTCACTTACAGATTACTTGTGTACTTGTTGATCCTTTCGTTGCCAGTTGATTTGTTCCTAGGGACGGGTATAGAGTGGTGTAAATCCTTATATGTGGCTGCTTATATCACCCTGACTTCCAATTCAATACATTCCATTGTACTCTGATGGAGTGTGTTGCCCGATGTGTGCCCTCTGTCTCTTGTTAAAGTAGTATGTAACTGCTGCAGGGCAGAATGTGAATGCTTGTACCATGGGTAGCTGTGTTGTGTAAACAGTTTGCTACAATAGGTTCAGGGTTGTGATGAGCTTCTTCTGAGGTGGTGTAGCATCACAAGTTTGGTATATGCTGTGATGTTTCCTGTTATGATCCAAAATATTGCCACATAAGTGGTAACATAATGCCCCAACTGCATAATAAACAGTTATTATGTGATTGAGTGAACAGGGGGCACAATATTTTTTTAATGCATCTGAATATTTTATGTTTTAACTGGATTACTCTGCCCTGAGCACCTTAATCTTCCATGCATTTCAGAGGCTGTACTCGTGCCTGCTTTGTAATCTTTGCGCTGGGTGCAAGCCCACTAACTGTGTTTATATCGAGTGGAGGGCCAGACAGGTCATTCTTTCCTGATTCCTCACTCCTATAGTCTTTCTTCTAGCCATACCTCGCCTCTCTGTTGGGTGGAGCTCTTTCAGTCCACCTCAGTTGCTAAGCTCATGACCAGCAACATGTCCATTAATGAGGGCGCTGTGCTTCTGCACAGCAGGTGAGTGCAGAGGGTACACTGGAAAAATGCCAAAGGCAAGCCCATCTGGGCCCGTATGCACCTCGGCCAGACCAAGGTCCAGAAACACTGCCTGTTCCATCACTTAGGTCAGTGGACTCTTTTTACTTTCCCTTTGATAAGGACAACTTAATCACTCTCTTCCCCCACCCCAAGCTTATACCAATCTATTCCCTCTAGCCTTGCTTTAAACCGACGGGTAATTATGAGATGATTTGGGATACTCAATTGCCTTAGTTGCCACTCCACAACCTCCTCCCTCACCTCTGAAGAGAGCTAATTTTAGACCCTTGTTTGGATTGTTGTTTTTATTACAAAGACCTGGTTTTCAGATGACTCATCACCTGAAATTTTGCTAGCCACCCCCTCCGGATACAATATCCAACATGTTCCAATAGATGAGGTGAGTGGGAAGCCTGTATCTTTAAAGACCATTTTAAAATGTCTTCTTACTTGCCGGACCTGGCCTTTTTTGCAGCATTATCCCCACACATTTTGCCTTCCTCCTGTAATTTTTCTGACATTTTCTTGTTGGACTTAGGACTCTGGGCACTTTACCACTGCTGTTCAGTGTTAAAGTGCATGTGCTCTCTTCTGTAAACTTGGTGTGATCGGCTTGCACCTGTTTGGCATATTTAATTTACCTGTAAGTCCCTTGTACAGTGGTATCCCAGATAGTGGGCATGCAGCATTCCTTGCGCCACCCACAGAAGTAGCCTTTCAACCTGTCTCAAAGTCTCTGCACCAGCAGGGCGTTCATGCGCAGTTTTCTGCCACAGAGACTTGGCATTTAAAGTTACTTGCCAAGTCTGGACCTCCCCTTTTACTACATATAGATCACCCCTAAGAAAGGCCCTAAGTAGCCCTATGGGCAGGGTGCTGTGTAGGTAAAAGGTAGGACATGTGCCTTGATTGTGTGGCATGTCCTGGTAGTGACAAACAGCATATTTGGCTTCTCACTGCTGTGAGACCTTCTCCTCTTATAGGTTTGCATTGGAAATTCCCTGATATGTGTAACAATGGCGATTTTTCGATCTGGAATGAGTAGCATTGCCATGTTTGGTAAGTTTGGAATAGTGATGATAAATCTTGCTTATTGGTGAAGGTAGATTTTTCATTACTATTTTGGAAATACCTCTTTTAGAAAGTGGGCATTTCTATGTGCTTATGACTCTTTGTGCTTTGCAGCCTGACTCCAATCAACGTCTGGTTTAGACTGACAGGGGCCTGTTTTGCGCATTTACTGTAGACAGTCAAACAAAGGAAGTTGAGGTGTGCCCTGCATATTCTGATGGCCCATCACCCGGCTGATGGGTCTTCCTGAGCTAGATTGGTGGGAGGAATTGTCACTGACACCTGAATAGGGCTGTGCCTGTCCTCTCATAATGCTGTCTCCACCCCCTGTAATGTGTCTGGAGACTGGGCTGGGGATTGACAGGGGCTGCTGTGCACTTCTAAAGTTCGTTTGAAGATACCTCCACATCAAAGACATTTTGAGAATAAGTACAGGCGCTCTAACCCCATGATTATAGACACTGCATGGGATTTGTAACTAGAGGCTGCTGGCTCTACATTCTGTACATTGCCAGGAGGAACTGCTGTGCTGTCAGGAGAAACCACCACCTGAACTTTGCTGTGTTGTGCTGACCTGCTAAGCTGGACTGCCTCTTCACCTACAAAGGACCCTGTGTGCTGGATTGCTGCCTAAACTCCGGCGGGTTAGGTGCCCCACAGTGTTCTCCAGGGGCTTGTAGGCTTATCTCCCCCTTCCCCTGTTCTGGTGAGGGGCTCTGAAGTGTTGCTTTACCAAAGGCTGTGGGACTAGTGAGGCCGGACTGCGTCAGCCACTTGACCACCTCCCCCTGTTCATTGGGAATCCCATCAAAGTAAAGGATTTCTTTTCTGTTGCCAAGATTCCTGTCAGTCTATGGAGCGCATAGTAAGCGCTACATTGGCAAATCAACTTTGTTTAGGAATTGGCTTGTGGGGAGCTCTGTGGGTTGTCCCTGCATTCTTGACTAGCGATTGGTGTGAGTGGGGTCTTGGGAATCGACCGAGAGCACGGGTCGAGCACTTTCTTCCTTCTCCCCCCACCAGCCAGAAAAAGCAGCTGTCGCACTGAAACACGTTAAGTCCCCCTGCCGCACTACGAGAGGCTTGTCGCCTGAGGAGTGTCAGGGCTGCCTCAGTCACCCCGCCCACACGGACCACCAGAATCATCAAGTGTCGCAGCCTCCTACTGCAGAGGTCCGCTGACATTCAGATGATGCCCGTAGTCCTGCGGGGGTTAGCGGATCCCCCCAGAGGTTGTGTCTACACCCAAGTACTGCCAGTAAGGAGGAAGGAAGCCCCGTCTTCCGAAGTGGGTGAGCTGTCTCATATTGTTGGCAGCGGCACAGCGCTCATGCAGGCTGCTGCCCTTGACTCCTCTGCATGCAGGGGTCCCAAATAGGTCTCCCCACTAGAACCTGCTGTGTTACTTTCCCCGCTCCATTTCGATGAACACGTATTTGGGGGTGTATCCTACCTCGAGGCCCCGATCCCCACATGGGAGTTGTGTTGTTTTGAAATTCAAAAAATGTACTGTATTTTTGGTAGTTGCCATGCAGGTGTTCCTAAACCCTACAGTTCACATTGGCTATTATCCCAAAAGGGGCTCACCACTTCTAGAATTCACATAACCCTGCTAATAGGAGCACCAGAGTTCCAGCTCGTTTGAGGGTATTGTTACTGATGTGTTTATGAGGGCTCTTGTACTTGGGAGGATATATGGTGATTTAAGTGTTTTCATTCTAACCAAACTGCTTCATATTCATGCCCTGATGTTTTGATATGTGCCATTTAAGCCTTGCAGTGACAGGATAACGAATATATTTTCAGGATCTGCGTAATATGTACACTGATGGTGGTTTCACGACGTGTGCAACATATAAATCTTTTATCTTATTACACTGTGATGTCATGACAATAGCCTAGTTGGCAAAGTGATTTTTAGTTTATGTGGTTTTGGTCTAAGTCTATGCAATACAGATACGTATTTTTGTATACTACTGACCCCAAATCTAATATTGACATGGTATATGGTTTAATATGTCTTTTGACACTCATATTTCATTAAAAACCTTCAGACCCAGGCACCAAATTTATTTTGCTTCTTGATACACTGAGGTACTTAAAGCAACCAAACCTGTGTGCAAAAAACCAGAAAGATAATTGTGGAAGAACTACAGCCTAATAACCTGCCTGAATTTTTCGCAATAAAATATTCAGGGGCAGATCTACAAGGAAGTGCCGCAGCGCGGCAACGCAAGCGCTTTGGCTGCGCCACGCTGCGGCACTTCCGAAGCACAGGAATGCAACATATTTACAATAATATGTCGCATTCCTGTGCTCTCCCCTGCGCTGGCGCTCAAACTGCAGCCATGCGCCGGCACTCTTGCACTATGGTGCAAGGATGCCTGCGTCATGGGGAGATTGTTTTTGTGCAGGAAGGGCCACCTTCCTGCACAAAAACAATCACTACAGGCATTTTCCTCTTTCAATGCGTGCTGTAGAATTCAGCACGCTTTGAAGGAGGAAAAAACAAGGAGAAATGAAAACATTTCTCCTCGTTGCGCCTCGCTACGCCTCCCCTGGGGAGGCGTAGCATTGACACGCATTTCCAGATTTACGATTCCTCGTAAATCTGGAAATATGTCTCATTCCATGGGTGTTGCGTGGGAACACCCACAGCAACACCCATGGAACGCCCCTTCCATGCAAAGTGCTGCGTGTGAAGGGGCCATATTTACAAGGAGAGGAAAAGTCACGCAGGGTGGCTTTTCCTCTCCTTGTAAATATGGAGAAGTGAAATGCGCCTCCAGTACGTCACAAAAAGTGACGTACTGGTGGCGCAGGGGGGTTGTAAATCTGCCCCTCAGTCTTTCTGGAGCATTTGTCCATCTAGATACAATTCTTGAAATGTCGCCACACATTGTGTCTCCTTTTGGCACATACATTCTTTACTTAGTTATTTACCATCAACAAGGTTAGGCTACGAAGTAATTTGTCCCACTCACCTCTTCTTTCCCTCTTGATCCCTGTCCCATACAACATCTTAAGGGAGTCACTAATAACATTGCTCTAACACTGACTATCCAATGCAACTCCTCCTTCCCTTCTCGGATGTAACCGGTGGGCTGGAAGCAGACCTTGTTACCCCTTTGTTTAAAAAGCCGATGGCTGACCCACCTTTTCACAACCCCTAGATCCTGTTTGTTTTTCACTGCTTTTTGGTTACATCTTTAGCGTCTGGACACTTCTTTCTAAGGTACATGTGCACTCTACAAATAAATAAACTAAACTAAACTAACAGTGAACTCAACGGAGTACAGCTTACAGTATATACACTTGCTCACAGCAGGCCATGACCATCAGCCCTCAAGCCAATGGACATCACCTATTTGTTTGAAAATACATGGAATGAACTAAAATCATGTCCATAATCATTTTAAATAACTAGGGCTGAATGAAATTTGTATTATGTGTACATTGCTTTACTTAAACGGCGTTTGTTGAATTATTTCGTATAATTTCAGTTTTTTTATACTTACACCATTTATGCCAACCGTATAACTTTATCTTGTGTCCGTCAGACCAGGCTTGAAGGAACAGCCTGCCCCAGCCTCAAGTGCTTTGCTGACAATGATGACGCACGAGTTGCTGAAACTTATGTTTTGACCCTCTATGTGTGGGAGTGCATATCTAACCTATGTTTATCTCTGTTGAGGGAAAGGAAAATGAGCTAATTTTTACCCACACAAAGATATTCAAAAGGGTGAAAAGTCAGTACTTCTTTTGGGGATTCGTTATACTAAGAGGAGAAAATATATTACGGATTCACCCTCCACTGCCATTTGACTGAGTCAATCATTATGTGAAAATATTTGCATTCAGTGAAAGTGCAAACTCAGTAAATGGCGGCGTTTATGTCTCTCTGTTTGCTCGCATGACTAGTATGCAGGCCTCTTCCTAAGCTACACAGAGTATAAATATCTTCAAAACTGTGCTTGTTCTCCGTCTGCTTTAACCCCTTTGCTGCTAGGCCTTCCCCCCCTGTGCTAAGCCTTTTTTGGCTATTTGGGGTAGTTCGCGCTTAGGCCCCTGTAACTTTTTGACCACATTAGGTATCCACGCCAAATTTGTGTCCTTTTTTTCCAACATCATGGGGATTCTAAAGGTACCCAGGGTTTTGGATTCCCCTGGAGGGGACCCAGAAATTAGCCAAAATACAGCTAAATTGTAGTTTTTGGGGGAAAAATGCGAAAAAAGGGCTACAGATGAAAGCGTCTGGTTTTTCCCCTGCAAATGGTATCAAAAAAGGGGTTGTGGTGCTGAAATCACCATCTTCCCCTCTTTCAGGGACAAGCAGATGTTTGTCAGAAAACTAAAATTTTTTACACAGTTTTGGCATTTTTCTGGGACATAGCCTATTTTTGCTATTTTTTGTGCTTTCAACCTCCTCCCAGTTAATGGTAGAAATGGGTATGAAAGCAATAATGGATCCTGGAAGGCTATACATTTTTGAAAAGTAGACAGAATTCTGAATTCAGCAAGGGGTCATTTGTGTAGATCCTTCAAGGTTTCTTTATAGAAACTAACAGTTAAATATAGGAAAAATTGAAAATTAGTTGAAAAAACAGCCATTTGTGTCAACGTTTTCACCTGTAACTTCTTCTAATTATGACAACTGTTTGAAAGCAATATACCATTACAGCGGCTGGACCTTTCTGGTTGTGGGATATATAAGACTTGTAGGTTCACCAAGAACCCGACGAACCCAGAGCCAATAACTGAGTAGCATATTGCAGTGGTTTTTTATTATGTACCAGGTATATAGCAATTGTTCTGGGAAAATGTATACATGGAAAAATCGGTATGAAAGACACCTATGTATTTCTGAAATGGGAACAAAACATAGAGTTTAGAAACATTAAATATTTGCACATTTCCGAAATTGGGAGTACCCATACTAGCATGAGAATTATAGGTCATTTTTCAAAATGACATTTTTTACACATTGTCTTTCATTTGGAAGGCAGAAATGCATCGAAAGTCAATAGGTAATAACAGTTGCTCTACAATTCTGTGTTACACTAAGTCTCCCGATAAAAATGGTACCTCACTAGTGCCCACGACAGGAAACGTCTCAAAACGCAACGTGGACACAAAACATTTTCACAATGAAAAATGACCCTTTTTTTGCAAAGTGCCAAGCTGTAGTTTTTGAACCCTAGCTCTGCCGGCACCTAGGGAAACCTAGCAAACCTATACATTTTTGAAAACTAGACACCCAGAGAAATCCAGGACGGGGTGACTTGACTGGCTCTCACCAGGTTCTGTTACCCAGAATCCCTTGCAAACCTAAAAAATTGACAAAAAAAAACACATTTTACTCACATTTCTGTGGTGGAAAGTTCTGGAATCTACGTGGATCAACAAAATTCCACTCACCCCGCGTTCCCCAAAGTCTTCCGAGAAAAATGGTACCTCACTTGTGTGGGTAGGCCTAGTGCCCGCGACAGGAAACGGCGCAAAATACAACGTGGACACCACATTTTCACAGTGAAAAATTACCCTTTTTTTGCAAAGTGCCTAGCTGTAGTTTTTGAACCCTAGCTCTGCCGGCACCTAGGGAAACCTAGCAAACCTATACATTTTTTAAAACTAGACATGCAGGGGAATCCAGGATGGGGTGACTTGACTGGCTCTCACCAGCTTCTGTTACCCAGAATCCCTTGCAAACCTAAAAAATGGACAAAAAAAACACATTTTCCTCACATTTCTGTGGTGGAAAGTTCTGGAATCTGCGTGGATCCACAAAATTCCACCCACCCCGCGTTCCCCAAAGTCTTACAAGGAAAATGGTACCTCACTTGTGTGGGTAGGCCTAGTGCCTGCGACAGGAAACGGCGCAAAAACCCAACGTGGACACACCACATTTTCACAGTGAAAAATGACCCTTTTTTGGCAAAGTGCCTAGCTGTAGTTTTTGAACCCTAGTTCTGCCGGCACCTAGGGAAACCTAGCAAACCTATCCATTTTTTAAAACTAGACACCCAAGGGAATCCAGGATGGGGTGACTTGACTGGCTCTCACCAGCTTCTGTTACCCAGAATCTCTTGCAAACATAAACAATTGACAAAAAAAACACATTTTCCTCACATTTCTGTGGTGGAAAGTTCTGGAATCTGCGTGGATCCACAAAATTCCACCCACCCCGCGTTCCCCAAAGTCTTCCGAGAAAAATGGTACCTCACTTGTGTGGGTAGGTCTAGTGCCCGCGACAGGAAACGGCGTAAAACGCAACATGGACACACCACATTTTCACAGTGAAAAATGACCCTTTTTTTGCAAAGTGCCTAGCTGTAGTTTTTGAACCCTAGTTCTGCCGGCACCTAGGGAAACCTAGCAAACCTATACATTTTTAAAAACTAGACACTCAGGGGAACCCAGGATGGGGTGACTTGACTGGCTCTCACCAGGTTCTGTTACCCAGAATCCTTTGCAAACATAAACAATTGTCAAAAAAAACACATGTTCCTCACATTTCTGTGGTGGAAAGTTCTGGAATCTGCGTGGATCCACAAAATTCCACCCACCCCGCGTTCCCCAAAGTCTTCCGAGAAAAATGGTACCTCACTTGTGATGGTAGGCCTAGTGCCCGCGACAGGAAACGGCACAAAAAGCAACGTAGACACACCACATTTTCACAGTGAAAAATGACCCTTTTTTTGCAAAGTGCCTAGCTGTAGTTTTTGAACCCTAGCTCTGCCGGCACCTAGGCAAACCTAGCAAACCTATACATTTTTTAAAACAAGACACCCAGGGGAATCCAGGATGGGGTGACTTGACTGCCTCTCACCAGGTTCTGTTACCCAGAATCCCTTGCAAACCTAAAAAATTGACAAACAAAACACATTTCCCTCACATTTCTGTGGTGGAAAGTTCTGGAATCTGCGTGGATCCACAAAATTCAACACACCCCACGTTCCCCAACGTCTTTCGAGAAAAATGGTACCTTACTTGTGTGGGTGGGTCAAGTACCCACGACAGGCAAGGGCCCAAAACCTATGGAGGCGACATCAAAATTACCTGGTTTTGCAAGGGGGGTCCCATGAGTTTTTGGCCCCGGGCTCGGCGGCCATCTAGGGAAACCTACCAAACCCATACATTTCTGAAAACTAGACACCCGGGGGAGTCCAGCGAGGTATGGCTTGCGTGGGTCCCCCAACGTTTTCCTACCCAGAATCCCCTACAAACCTCAAATTTAGCTGAAAAAATCACTTTTTTCTCAAATTTCTGTGTGGGAAAGTCCTTGAATCTGCGTGGATCCACAAATTTCCTACCACCCAGCGTTCCCCGAGGTCTCCCGATAAAAATGGTACCTCACTCGCGTGGTTGGGTCAAGTAACCGCGACAGGCAAGGGCCCAAAACCTATTGATGCAACATCAAAATAACCTATCACAAAACAACCTGGTTTTGCAAGGGGGGTCCCATGAGTTTTTGGCCCCGGGCTCGGCGACCATCTAGGGAAACCTACCCAACCCACACATTTCTGAAAACTAGACACCCGGGGCATTCCAGCGAGGTATGGCTTGCGTGGGTCCCCCAACATATTCCTACCCAGAATCCCCTACAAACCTCAAATTTTGCTGAAAAAAATCACTTTTTTCGCAAATTTATGTGTGGAAAAGTTCTGGAATCTGCGTGGATCCACAAATTTCCTACCACCCAGCGTTCCCCCAGGTCTCCCGATAAAAATGGTACCTCACTTGTGTGGGTAGGCATAGTGGCTGCAACAGGAAATGGCCCAAATCGTACTGTGGAGACTTCAAAATTACCTATAACAAAACTGCCTGGTTTTGGGTGGGGGCACCTGGGGTTTTGGCCCCAGGCTCGCAGCCATCTAAGGAAACCTACCAAACCCACACATTTCTGAAAACTAGACACCCTGGGGAGTCCAATGAGGTATGGCTTGCATGGATCCCCCAACGTTTCCCTACCCAGAATCCCCTACAAACCTCAAATTTAGCTGGAAAAAACACATTTTCCACATATTTTTGTGTGGAATCACCGTGCCGGCACAAATGTCCTACCCCACAGCGTTCTCCTTAGTGTCCCGAGTAAAATGATTTGTCCTTGAAACGCTGCTCCTTCACACTCACTCTTCCCTCTAGGGTCTTAGGTCGGTACCTCAGCACGTTGCCTCTTTAGGTCTTAGGACTCGCGAGGGGCTGCCACCATGTCACCTGACTTTGAGGCAATCTAGAAGCTGCTCCCTTGCTGTTTATGTTAGTAAACAGCATGGGAGCAGCTCAAGGTTCGGCTCGGTCAGGTGAACCCCGCACTCCTTAGGAGACTCTGGGGCAGTGGCTGTAATCCTCAGGCTCCTAAAATTGCTCAAATAGGAGAGGGTTGAAGTGTACATGTCAGGCTGGGTGCAGCAAGCCACCCGTCAAAACCAACATGCACACTTCACTCCAAGGCCCAGCTGTCACTCTGAACCTGTGCCAGTTAAGCCCCAACCTGTCAACCACCATCTACTTGGTTCAATGATCTTTTATGACATTATTCAATATGATACTGTGCCTAACTGATATCCCTCTTCTTGCACGGTATCACTCTCACCACCAATGCAGTTACCTCCTAGCGCCTGTCCTGACCAGAGCAGGGGAATGCAGAGACTATATACAAGCCTCCCAATTTCCTAATTCCCTCAACCCTGTTTGTACTACAGAAGTTAGGGATGTAGGATAAAGAAATCAGGCTCACAGAAAAAAGGCTTTGAGTGTGGGGAGGTGCTGTGCACTTGACAGGATAGCATGTGGGCTGAGTCTAAAACTAGATGTCAGTATTAAAGGTGATAGGAAATTAGGATTACCTTAGTACACTCAAAAACAATCACTACAAGCATTTTCCTCTTTCAATGCGTGCTGTAGAATGCAGCACGCTTTGAAAGAGGAAAAAACGAGGAGAAATGAAAACATTTCTCCTCGTTGCGCCTCGCTACGCCTCCCCTGGGGAGGCATAGCATTGACATTCATTTCCAGATTTACGATTCCTCGTAAATCTGGAAATGTGTCTCATTCCATGGGTTTTGCATGGGAACACCCACAGCAACACCCATGGAACGCCCCTTCCACGCAAAGTGCTGCGTGTGTAGGGGCCATATTTACAAGGAGAGGAAAAGTCACGCAGGGTGGCTTTTCCTCTCCTTGTAAATATGGAGAAGTGAAATGCGCCTCCAGTACGTCACAAAAAGTGACGTACTGGTGGCGCAGGGGGGTTGTAAATCTGCCCCTCAGTCTTTCTGGAGCATTTGTCCATCTAGATACAATTCTTGAAACGTCGCCACACATTGTGACTCATTTTGGCACATACATTCTTTACTTAGTTATTTACCATCAACAAGGTTAGGCTCTGAACACACTGTCACTCTGAACCTGTGCCAGTTAAGCCCCAACCTGTCAACCACCATCTACTTGGTTCAATGATCTTTTATGACATTATTCAATCTGATACTGTGCCTAACTAATATCCCTCTTCTTGCACGGTATCACTCTCACCACCAATGCAGTTACCTCCAAGCGCCTGTCCTGACCAGAGCAGGGTAATGCAGAGACTATATACAAGCCTCCCAATTTCCTAATTCCCTCAACCCTGTTTGTACTACAGAAGTTAGGGATGTAGGATAAGGAAATCAGGCTCACAGAAAAAGGCTTTTAGTGTGGGGAGGTGCTGTGCACTTGACAGGATGGCATGTGGGCTGAGTCTAAGGACTTGATTACCTTCAAAGTGGTTTACCCTGTCCCAAGCTGATGTAGCTAACACTTGGCCTTGCACAGTTCTTTTGTCCCCTCAACCAGACAAACCCCCATCACAGTAGGTCTCTTGTTGACATCACAATGTCAGATCCTGTTGGAAAGTCAAGACATGCTTGATAAGTCTGCTGGGTTTACAAATACCATTTGGGGAACACTTCAAAGGAGGGAAACAGAGTGGCAAAACTGTGTGTATACTGTCTGGTTGCTGAAAGCTAAGCCTGCTCTAGCATACTCCTGTCTCTGTCTCGGACTTTGTACAGGGACTGTCTAAAACTAGATGTCAGTATTAAAGGTGGTAGGAAATTAGGATTACCTTAGTACACTCCGCACACACACACACCCATCCCTCAGAACCTAAGGCCCAAGATGTTTGCCATTTTGAAAATTCCCAAAGTGTGTGGGGTGAGCCCAGAGAACCTTTCCCCCCTCTGTCAGGATGTTCCCAGTAGTCATTCCCAGTGTTGTAAAGTGCCATTTTTTGATGGTCATCGTCCCGCGTTTTGCTGTTAGATGCGTGGTAATGGATCAGAAAATGTGCTGGGTCCAACTAACCAGGAACAGCACCAGTGCTCTTTCCCTCAAACGATAAATGTGAATTAGTACACCCAATTGTCAGGTACTTTTACAACCCTGTAAGACCCTAACATATGGTACCAGTGGTACCCAAGGCAGGGATGCAAAAGGGGTACCAGGGCTGAAGCACGTATTGTGACCCCTGAGTAACCCAAGTAAAATCAAAGTGTGCAGGTTTGCCATGTCAGCCCTGCATGAGCTGCTTGCCTGATTGAGTTCGACCCTGCACACACCGTGTGGGACAGGGTCTCTTCACTGCAGTTACTATATGTCAGTTACCCCTAAGGTAGGATTCCTAGAGCCCAGGAGGCAGAGGGCATTATAATATCCATATGGAAGTATATGTGCAAGCATGTACTACCCTGTGGTAGCGTTCTAAATGTAATTCACAGTAAGTCGGTCTATAAGATACCATGGGTCAGCATTAGGCCATTACCTATATGTCCAGCTCCATGATGACCGGGTCGATTTCTTTCATGTTGTTTGTCAAAAACCATGTTTTTTAACCCCCGACACACTGGTGGTGTTGAGGATTAACCATCATGTACCCAGGTGACACTTTAGATAGTGCCCACCTAGTTAACCGGTGTTCCCATACCTGGGCAGGCTTTTACAAAGCTTTGCTGCCGAGACAGAAGTCTGACCTCATGCTGGGGAGTGTGTGCCACTCCAGGAGGTCAGATACAAAGGACCTGTGTCAGCAGGAGGTGACACCTCTGCCCATACAGGATAGCTAGTGTATTCCACCGATGTGGTGGTAAGCCTCAAAGGCTTCACTGAAACCACTGGACAAAGGAACTGTGCCCCCTTTGAGGACAAAGCCTCCCCTTGCCCAAGGCACTGTTTTTCATGGGCAGGTGAGAACTTAGCTATGCAGGAAGGCATCCATCTCCCCAAGGATGACCACACCTCTAAGGGCTAGCAGCTGAGGTGCACAACCATGGATGGTTTTGGACATCTTGAATTTAGGTCAAAAAGCAGTTCTGACTAGTTTCAGTGAGTTCACAAGAACTCCCTTGGGCTAGAGAAACTAGTTCCCTACAGTTGGCAGGCACAAGCCGCAAAGTCCACGCACTTGAAGCCTTGCACCCTGAGCTGCCCGGTGGGGCCACTGCAAGTCCTTGTGCGAGTGGCTTCTGGGAACTGTAGTCCTGACCCTCATTGAGGTTCAGCTTTTACAACGCTCCCCTAGTCCCCTGGATAAAGATCTCCTAACCGTAGTGGTTGATTGGTCAGTCCGACTACTACCTGATTTACTCAACACTTCAAGAGAAGTGATTCATCTGCTTGAATGATCAACCACTCTTATGGCTCCATCGTAAAGATCTTACAATTGTTTTTGCTCTCTCTTCGCACACATGCCAGCTCGTCTGGCCGCGTATCCAGATCAGCACCACGGATAGCCAAGAGCACCTCTGCATCCGAATCCCCCGAGCCAGGTAGATCGGATCTGCCTGGAGACTCCTGGTTCAGGGCCAGCTCCTTGCGTTTTCCCCAAACGGTTTTGCTTATCTCACCCCACAAGAACCTTTTTGTTAAGGTAACCATTTCAACACCAAAAATATGATTGACAGCTCTGTTTGACAGCTGAAAGTGAATCACTGCACCCCGCTCCCCTGAGCCAGGTAAAATCATGCTAGCCTTTGTGAACTGGTCTAAGGTCTCCCAAGACCTTAACTCTTAGTGAGTTCCGTTGAACTCACCCTTTAAAGTATTGATTTCATATATGTCTATTTCCCAATGATCGCAACGTTAACGTTTTTCACGTTGCAAAGTATTGATTCATTTACTGTTTGAAAATTGATAACTCTGGTTATTCTATATGTATTGTTTTCTATTTTGTGTCTATAAATATATAAATCAGAGCTATTTTTTATAAATTGGTGTCAGATTTTTCTTGAGTCGTGTTAATTACTATTGTCCATGATGGTAATATGAAATGTTTAACACATGTTCCTCTAAGTAGCCTGTCTGCTCTTTGCCACTCCAACAGGACTGAGAGAAGGTATACTGAGAAAAGTACATCTTTTTGTATTGTGTTAGTATTAAATGCTAGAGCACCCATGCCATACAACATAATACTTCCACCTTGCAACACCCACCCACTAGGTCATGACAGGAATAAATGTTGAATCTCCAAGCACTCACTTCAGTACTTTCCTGTGAAAGATTAGAAGAGGACTGGAAATTACACTGAAATTGCAAGTGGCACCAATGCCTTGGAGGAAAAGAATTTGGTTGCAGAAGAGAAGAAGGTAGCAGCAGAGATGGCACTGAAGGAGAAAAGATTATCCTTGGAGTTGGAGGAGAATTCGGCCCTTGTGGACTATGAGAGAGGCCAATGAGAACTGGACCTGAGAATCAAGTTGGAATGGGAATAGTACATTTGACCCCTGCAAAGCCCTACACTCTACTGGCGCTCAGGTTGCAGTGGGAGTAGTGAATTTGACTCCTCCTAGTGTGTTTATGTTTTTTAAGTAACATATATTTTGTGATTTAATGTTAAAAGTTATTTAAATGTTGTTTTGTATGTAATTTAAAGTAATGCTAATATATTTTTACATTTAAAAAAATGTATTGTTTTTTTAATAATGTTATTATCTAGGATTGTAATTATTACTGAATATTACCAATATTGTTTTTTAAATTTATGTTTGTGTAAAACAGATATATATTTTTTGCAATTTTTTAAGTTTGTATTTGTATTTATGTTTATAATTTACAACAAATTTTTTATTTTTTTACTTTATATTTATATTTGTTTAATTTAATATTATTTATAAAATCCATACATTTTAATACAAAAGTAACATTTAATGTTCAAAATTATATATACTTATCTTTTCATGAACCATACTTTGATCTTCTATATTATTGTAGTCACAATTTTTGAATTCACATATAAAGGGCCTGATTTACAAAAAGCCTCTGCACTCATGGCAGAGGCACCGCATTCATGTGGAATTCTCCGCACTCCAGCGGAATCTCTGCAATGAGAATTCTCATTGTGGAGATTCCACCCCGAGTGTGGAGACTCCCCCCATGACTACAGGACCTCTGCCATGAGTGATGAGGCCCTTTGTGAATCAGGCCCAAAGTATGTAGTCAATAGTTTTGTCTTCTATATTTTTTCGGCAATATTTTATATTGCAATATTTTTGTTGCTGATATTCAGTCCTGCAACCCATGAGAGAACTGAACACAGGATAATGGAACCATCATTGAGGCTCAGAAGTATTCTTTATTATATTGTTTATAAATTCATGTTCTGAAACATACATGAAATAAATGTCTTTCAATGCAGTGGTATAATGAGATGTATTAAATTCATACTACACACACTAGGGCTACCCAATATTCCCCTGGGAGCCTGGGTATACACTTAGTCATAGATAAATGCGTTCCTGAAGGAATCATTTAAATGTGCTTTAAATCAATTAATCAGGGTTTGCAAAGTGCGGCTACTCACCTGTGAGGGTCTCAAGGTGCTGGGGGGAGGTGAGGGGAAGGGTAGGCTGCTGAACCATCTGAACGCTGGGGTTCAGTCGAAGAGCAAGGTCTTGAGACTCTTCCTGAATTGGGTCAGCGACAGGGATTGTCTGAGTTGGAGAGGCAGGATGCTTTGATTTCAGTTGTTATAAAAGTCTAACTTATGATGAGTTAATCAATATAAACAAACATATAATGAGGTGTACCACAAAATGTAATTATGAAAAATGCTTTTATATATAAATACTATAATGAATGTCAATAAAGAATATATACAATCATTGTTCAGTCAAGATCCAAGATGCAATAATGGGAAAAGCACCATCGACCCTCAATAATCAGGGAATCCAATTTGTAGTATGTTTGCTAGTGACTCATGGGGATCGGTATATCCACCTAACACACCATAGACTTTTGGACAATAGTCCATTCAAACTGATCGAAGTTAGATGATCGGCGTAAGAGAGGATTACACGCTTTCTGATTTCGATGATCTGGCTTCGATCATTTTTAAACTAAGCTACCAGCTTGATCCCTGATTGGATCTTGATTGAACAAGGATTGTATATATTCTATATAAGTATTGACACTCTTTATTGCATTTATATATACAAGCTAACCCTTTTTCATAATTTAATTTTGTGGTATGCCTCATTATATGTTTGTTTAACTTGTTTAATTCATAATAAATTGGATTTTTATACCAAATGAATTCAAAGTACATATAAATTACTCCTTCAGGAACGCGTTGTTCTATGTATTAAATTTAAAGAAATGTTGAAGAAATGACAACGTTTTCTTTTGTAAATCTGTATTGTATTTTAAAATGGATTTTGAGGGATGTACATGCCAAAGCTATATGCTGGCTCTTAGGGCCAACCCAACCCTGGCTCAGATTGCTCTATAAAATTGCGGTCTTTCCCACCTCCACTGCATACATAATATAAAACAGAAGATCAAACTAATACCTAAGTGCCCTATATCAATCTTTGCAGAAGTTACAGAGCAGTATTGCCTCATAATTATAACTTGGAGTTCCCTTGAAATATGGCCTTGCTAAAGACTGCTCCAAAATCTGCCACCTGGCTCTTGCTTCATTTGCAATACTCTTCCCTCAATGTTCCATAACTCCTACCAATTTTCATTTGCTAGATGAAGATATTTTTATAGAATAACTTTACTCTATGATCACAAATTACATGTGGATAGTGCTGCATACCAGGTTTTCAGTAGTCAATTGATGGACTCTATTGCAACTCAGGAGTTCTCTACCAAACACATAATTGTCTTTCAAATATTTTAATCTCCTCCACTCCAACCTGATCAATTGGATCAGTACTTCATTGGAGTAAGTCTTTACTTCTCCTCCAGACTCTATCTCTTCAAATATCATGCTGCTTAATTAGGGTGTAGCGTCACAATGATAATAACTTGTTTTTGATACAGTGCAATATGCCTATGTGGCTTCACAGCCATTTCCATGTGTTGTAAATAGCAGGTGTTGCTAACACCCAGTCTTATGGTACTCAATTTACTGCCCTAAAAGGACAGAAATTTAAGTCTACCTTGTCAGCATTTGAACTTGTGGGCTGCTTATCAAAATGTATGACAGCGGCCACCATTTAAGTTCGCTAGACATTTAGAAATTTATTTTACATCATAGAGTACTTAGGCAGAAGTTTTTGCCATACCTAATTAAATGTTGCTGTCATTGTTACTGCCATTTGTGTAGCAAACATTTACCTGTTCTGCTTCCTGGTAATACTTCATCTGCCACCACACATGACTGCATGCTCAATATGATTACTCACTGTGAGAAAGTGGATTATTAGTTTGGCTGGCTAGTAGTCCACCACAAATAATAATTTAACTATTCTTGTTAGGTCCAGTAAAGGTTTCAATAATTTAAACCTGAGCTCAAACCTTCATAGATATAGCTCAGAGCTAACAGGCTTAACTTAAGAAAATATGTAAAACATTTAGAAGTACCAAAACAGTTAAAAAGGCAAGAGAACAACACAATGAAAATCCCACTCCAATTTATAAAAAATAGAATATTTTATTGACCAAAAAGATACCAAAACAACAAAAATTCAATTAGGTGAACCAGAGATATTAATTTTTTTTATTTTAAATAAAAATAGCACCAAAAAGCGCAGACCACCAACTTGTTTTGAGGCTGACCACAATGGATTGCGGATTGGAAACCAGGACCACAATGGTTATGGACAAAGAATTACCTTTGGACTTAGAAGATGTATGGAAATAACTTGATGTTGATGAATAATTGGTGGGTCTACTTGCAAGCTCAGTCTGATGTGGGTCTCGATGACAGCAGGTTCCTGAAGCGTGGGGTCCCCGGTGCAGTTCTCAATGAAGGCTGAAAAGCTCTGAGGGGGTGAAGTCCAAAGTCCTTGCCCAGGACGCCCTCGATAGCGATCGCGATCTGATGCTTCTTGGCATTGAACCTGGCGAAGCCCTCAACGTTTGGGCTTAGAAACTTTTCTGGAAAGTCAGATCTCCTTCAAAGTGGCAAACTAGGAAGTAGAGGCCAACCGGCGACTGATTGTCAATAGCTGCAGTTTCAGTGGCAACCCTTATCTCAATTTGGATTTCCAGTCAGAAAGTCACAGCTTTTGCAGTTTGGACAGGAGGAGTAAACTCTAGCACCAGCCAAGGGTTACAAGACCTCAGGAACCACACTTGGGGGTTCAGGACTCAGTCCAACAGAAGCCACCAGTGGAGCCTAGGACAGATCCATTTGAAACTGGTTATCTGGGTTCTTCAGGAAAGTGATCTTGTTGTAGCTTTTGTATCCCTGTAGTGTAGCAGGAGGTTAGACAACTGACCCTTGCAGTCCACTTCTTTGTTCTGGGTACAAGTGAGAGTGGGTCCAGCCCTTAGGGTTCTCCTCACAGGTCACATCAGCAGGTTCAGTCCTTCTTCAGTCTCCCACAAGCTCTTCAGTGTTCTGAAGAATAGAAAGTACCCAGGAGCGTCACATTTCTGTCTGGCACTAGCCTGTGGGTGGGGGTGACTACTGGCCCCTCCCTAACAAATAGGGAAAGAATCCTCAAGGATAATCTACCCACTTTTGCAGCAATGTCTGTGTGCCCTACTGCAAAGAATTCCACAGTGGCCCTATCTATCTAACACCAAGATGACAGAACCTTTCTTCCACTGTGCAGAGTTCCTGTGCCAACCTTAGTGGAGTGGCCATGGAAATGAGCAAACCCTCCCCTGTGGTCATGCAAAACTGATTTAGGTGACAGTTCCTCTCCCACTGGTATTTGTGCCTGGCTGGCTAGAAGGACAGTAAAGGGGCCAGGTCCAGGTGGAAGCTACATCTGCCTATGGCAGGGCAAACCTCTTTCAAGGTAATTAGGTTCCTGGGCACTGTCCAAATGGTCATCCTGTCAGAGGAACTGGACACCTCCCCACACACAAGCTCTTTGTCTTAGTTCTGGAAGCTAATTCACACCTAATTGAGGAGCTATCCAGCTTCTGGGTGACAGTTGGAAGCTCAGATGCATTAGACAGGCTAAATGTACCTTATTAAAACAACTTTTTATAAAGCCTTTGCCAGTGATTTCGATTATAAAGAGTTTGGCAATAATTTGAATTTGTAATATATATTTTTAAAAATGGTCCAATAATTAACTTTTGATCTGGTTCCTAGGTGGAGATACCTTTATTTATTTTAATAAAGTATCCCAATGCTTTTCTATTGAACAACTAACCCTGCCACATAGAACAATATCTTTTCATTCATTTTCACTGCAAGGACAATTTAATATTAAACTGTTACATGTCCTACTTTTAAATACTGTGAGCCTGCCTTATGGGCATTTAAGGCCTATTTAGGGGTGACTTATTAATATTTAAAAGGAGGATTTAGGGCTGTCAAAAGTGGTATTATGACAGGTCAAGTTTGCAGTCCTGACCTGCACAGCCTTGTGACTGGTGGCAGGCCTGCAATCATGTTTTGCATTATCACTTTAGTGGCGGCACAACATGAGCTGCAGTTCCTTAGTGACATTTAACACACAGGCCCTGCGTACACTTTGTACCATATACTAGAGACTTATAGGTAAGATAAATGTGCCAATCAGGAGTATTGGCATTTTCAGCATGTGTCCCAATGCTCAGAGTGAAAACAACAGCAGCATAGATCCAGAAAAGGGGAATGATTATGCCAAAAAGAGACATTTTCTTACACTCACATAATGGCTCATAATTGCCTTCTGACGTGCATATAGTTGTAATAAGTGTTTGCAGAAACTTACTGTTGTTGCACACAGAGAAAAATAACATTGACCTTCAACATAGCAAAGTATCCTCAATCAACATCACTAAGTCTAAATTCTTTGATCCACCAACACACACATTTCAAACCAAGTCCATGACATGGTCCCTTCTTTTTCAGGTTATCGGGTACACTGTTGGCCATATTGTGATTATTTTTGCCTGGTTCTTTATTGTTTACAAACACTTGATTTGTGAACTGTAAACATTACCAACTCGAAACAAAGTAACTTAATATTGGCAGGAGGAATTTAAATTCAATGTTTTGCAATATATTGATCATAGTCAGCTGGTGGTCGCAATTGTTGTATTATTTTTACGCAGTGCTCAATCCTGTCCAATGTTTTGTAACAGCACTATTGTTTCATGTTGCTGTTTGGTGCAAAATGTGTCCCCATTTGACCAGTACTTCATGAGCATAGCCAGGAGATCAGGGTTTTCTACTATACTGTGATAGCTTCCATGTGTTTAGTTTATTGGGTTGCATCTTTCCTACCATTTATTTTACCATTTTACTGTAAATATAAATAGATTCTAGACTTTGACACCTGGTCCCTCATTAGCTGGAGAACCAAGCTGGCTTAGTGAGGCTAACTGTCCATCACACATATTGAGTGTGTCCAGTGAAGATTAGGACTGCGTGCCAAAAAAAAAAATATATATATATATTATCTACTGGCGGTCGCCAGTAGATAGTTATAGTTAAAACCTATTATCCATAGGAAATCCGCGACCTTCTATTTGAAATAACGTTGGCGCCAGTTGACGAATCTTCGCGAAAGTTTCCAACTTGTTGGGGCGCTCCGGTCCGCTCCTATCCTGAAAGTCTCGGGTGATACGTCAAGCGGGGGCCGAGAAAAAGGGGGTCCCAAAACGCGTTTTCCCCATTCATTTTTCCATAGGAACCTTTAGTCGCAGCTACAGCCCGAACTGCTGAACGGAATTACACCAAATTTGGCAAAGAGGTAGCCCTTGGTTCAGTGTCGTGCCTTTTGCTTAAATGGTGTAAATCCGTTCAGTAGTTCCTGAGAAAATCAAAAGTAAAGTCACATATATATCTGGGCGGAGCCTAACCACACATGTCATCGTGAGATCTGATTGGCTGTCAGCACTTCATCCTGGAATTGCTGGCAGCCATCTTGGGACCAATATAAATGATAGTACCTCATTGAAATGCATTGTAGTGAATAGAAGATTTTGAGGGTCACCAAAAGGAGAACTATAAAGGGTGATAACAGGATTTAGTTACATTAGAATTTATTTGTTGATGGTACCATACTAATTTTAGGAATTGTGGTGTATTCTAAGGTGATTTTACCATGTGAAAAACCTTCTGCTGGGATATCATGAATCATGTTTGAGAGAACACTATTTTCTCATGCTTGTCCCATGTAGGTTTGGAAGGTGCTCCAGAAGCTAAAATGAGAGCATATTTTCTGTAAATTCACATTATCTTTCTCAGTCATGTGAGAATGAAGTCTGACATTCTCAGTAAAACATGTACATCCAACAAGGGCAGAGACTGTCAGTTGATTCCTTTGTGTTCTACTGCAGCTTCCCAGAGTGTTCTAAAGAACAACTAGAGTGCTAACAGCCTTACTTATGACAAAAGTATGGCACACCTGAAGCCATCTTGATTGGAATAAACTGGTAACACTTAAAACATTTAATTTAAAAAGGAACAAAATGATGGGGTTCATTTTGTCATAGAAATTATGGTTAGTGCTGTAGAAAGAAAAATTAAGACATATTTCAAGTGTGATCTCAAATATCTTCCTGTTATATTTCAACAGGAGCAGCCTGCCAGTTGATGCCTTTGTGTTCTACTGCAGCTTCCCAGAGTGTTCTAAAGAACAACTAGAGCGCTAACAGCCTTACTTATGACAAAAGTATGGCACACCTGAAGCCATCTTGATTGGAATAAACCGGTAACACTTAAAACATTTAATTTAAAAAGGAACAAAATGAGGGGTTCTTTTGAAAATAGAAATTATGGTTAGTGCTGCAGAAAGAAAAATTAGGGCATGTTTTAAGTGAGATCTCAAATCCTCTTCTATTTCATTAGAAAATTCTGACATGCAGACTGAAACAATCACTTTCAATACCAGCAGCAGACTACCAGTTAACTCCCTGGTGAGCAGTAGCTTTACTCCAGTGATCTAATGAGCAACTAGAGTGCTAACATTCTAAATTTATGGCAGATGTGAGACACATCTGAATGCCTTCTTGATGGAATCAAAGTAAAAAACTGAAAGCATTTCCTACTGAGGAGACTGCAGTAAATGAAGAAATTAGGAAATTTCATAACAAAGAAGTCTTCCAAGATGGCCACCAGTGAAAAAAGAGCCCAAATGTAGCACAAATATTACCCAGATGTAGCCCACATATAGCCCAATGACAAAAGTGTGCAAAACACTTTTTATTTTTAGTTTTTGCAGTTTTATGTAGTGCAGACTGGTCAGGTATTGGAGCATTGCATCTTAAAACATGACCCCCTACACTACAAAAACACCACTGCACTACCTTAAACCCTAAAACACTACCCCCAGCACGACCCCCTACACTACCCAAATACCACTGCACTAACCTAAATCCTAAAACACTACCCCCAGCACGACCCCCTACACTACCCAAACACCACTGCACTACCCTAAAACATGACCCCCTACACTACACAAACACCACTGCACTACCCTAAACCCTAAAACACTACCCCCAGCACGACCCCTACACTACACAAGCACCACTGCACTACCCTAAACCCTAAAACACTACCCCCAGCACGACCCCCTACACTACACAAACACCACTGCACTACCCTAAACCCTAAAACACTACCCCCAGCACGACCCCCTACACTACCCAAACACCACTGCACTAACCTAAATCCTAAAACACTACCCCAGCACGATCCCCTACACTACCCAAACACCACTGCACTACCCTAAAACAGGACCCCCTACACTACACAAACACCACTGCACTACCCTAAACCCTAAAACACTACCCCCAGCACGACCCCCTACACTACACAAGCACCACTGCACTACCCTAAACCCTAAAACACTACCCCCAGCACGACCCCTACACTGCCCGAACACCACTGCACTGCCCTAAACCCTGAAACACCAGCCCCTGCATGACCCCCTACACTGCACGAACACCACTGCACTGCCCTAAACCCTGAAACACCACCCCTAGCACGACCCCCTACACTGCCCGAACACCACTGCACTGCCCTAAACCCTGAAACACCACCCCCTTCACGACCCCCTACACTGCCTGAACACCACTGCACTGCCCTAAACCCTGAAACACCACCCCCAGCATGACCCCCTACACTGCCCGAACACCACTGCACTGCCCTAAACCCTGAAACACTACCCCCAGCAAGACCCCCTACACTGCCCGAACACCACTGCACTGCCCTAAACCCTGAAACATCACCCCCAGCAAGACCCCCTACACTGCCCGAACACCACTGACCTAAACCCTGAAACACCAACCCCAGCACGACCCCCTACACTGCCCGAACACCACTGCACTGCCCTAAACCCTGAAACACTACCCCCAGCATGACCCCCTACACTGCCCGAACACCACTGCTCTGCCCAAAACCCTGAAACACCTGCCCCAGCATGACCCCCTACACTGCCCGAACACCACTGCACTGCCCTAAACCTTGAAACACCAGCCCCTGCACGACCCCCTACACTGCCCGAACACCACTGCACTACCCTAAACCCTGAAACATCACCCCCAGCACGACCCCCTACACTGCCCGAGCACCAATGCACTGCCCTAAACCCTGAAACACCAGCCCCAGCACGACCCCCTACACTGCCCGAACACCACTGCACTGCCCTAAACCCTGAAACACCAGCCCCAGCACGACCGCCTACACTGCCCGAACACCACTGCACTGCCCTAAACCCTGAAACACCAGCCCCAGCACGACCCCTACACTGCCCGAACACCACTGCACTGCCCTAAACCGTGAAACACCAGCCTCAGCACGACCCCCTACACTGCCTGAACACCACTGCACCGCCCTGAACCCTGAAACACCAGCCCCAGCACAACACCCTACACTGCCCAAACACCACTGCACTGCCCTAAACCCTGAAACACCACCCCGTGCATGACCCCATACACTGCCCGAAAACCACTGCACTGCCCTAAACCCTGAAACACCACCCCCAGCGCGACCCCCTACACTGCCCGAACACCACTGCACTACCCTAAACCCTGAAACACCACCCCCTGCACAACCCCCTACACTGCTCGAACACTACTGCACTGCCCTAAACCCAGAAACACCATCCCCAGCACGACCCCCTATACTGCACTGAACACCACTGCACTGCCCTAAACCCTGAAACACTACCCCCAGCAAGACCCCCTACACTGCTCGAACACCACTGCACTGCCCTAAACCCTGAAACATCACCCCCAGCAAGACCCCCTACACTGCCCGGACACCACTGCACTGCCCTAAACCCTGAAACACCACCCACTGCACGACCCCCTACACTGCCCGAACACCACTGTACTGCCCTAAACCCTGAAACCCCACCCCCAGCATGACCCCCTACACTGCCAGAACACCACTGCACTGCCCTAAACCCTGAAACACCACCCCCTGCACGACCCCCTACACTGCCCAAACACTACTGCACTGCGCTAAACCCTGAAACACCACCCCCAGCACGACCCCCTACACTGCACGAACACCACTGCACCGCCCTAAACCCTGAAACACTACCCCCAGCAAGACCCCCTACACTGCCCGAACACCACTGCACTGCCCTCAACCCTGAAACATCACCCCCAGCAAGACCCCCTACACTGCCCGAACACCACTGCCCTAAACCCTGAAACACCACCCCCAGCAAGACCCCCTACACTGCCCGAACACCACTGCACTGCCCTAAACCCTGAAACACCAGCCCCAGCAAGACCCCTACACTGCCCGAACACCACTGCATTGCCCTAGACTCTGAAACACCAGCCCCAGCAAGACCCCCTACACTGCCCGAACACCACTGCACTGCCCTAAACCCTGAAACACCAGCCCCAGCATGACCCCCTACACTGCCCGAACACCACTGCACTGCCCTAAACCCTGAAACACCAGCCCCAGCACGACCCCCTACACTGCCCGAACACCACTGCACTACCCTAAACCCTGAAACACCAGCCCCAGCACGACCCCCTACACTGCCCGAACACCACTGCACTGCCCTAAACCCTGAAACACCAGCCCCAGCACCACCCCCTACAATGCCCGAACACCACTGTACTGCCCTAAACCCTGAAACACCAACCCCTGCACCGCCCCCTACACTGCCCGAACACCACTGCACTGCCCTAAACCCTGAAACACCACCCCCTACACGACCCCCTACACTGCCCGAACACCACTGCACTGCCCTAAACCCTGAAACACCACCCCCTGCACCACCCCCTACACTGCCCGAACACCACTGCACTGCCCTAAACCCTGAAACACCACCCCCTGCACCGCCCCCTACACTGCCCGAACACCACTGCACTGCCCTAAACCCTGAAACACCACCCCCAGCATGACCCCTTTACTGCTCGAACACCACTGCACTGCCCCAAACCCTGAAACACCACCCCCAGCATGACCCCCTACACTGCCCGAACACCACTGCCCTAAACCCTGAAACACCACCCCTGCACGACCCCCTACACTGCCCGAACACCACTGCACTGCCCTAAACCCTGAAACACCACCCCTTGCACAACCCCCTACACTGCCCGAACACCACTGCACTGCCCTAAACCCTGAAACACCACCCCCAGCACGACCCCCTACACTGCCCGAACACCACTGCACTGCCCTAAACCCTAAAACACCACCCCCAGCACGACCCCTACACTGCCCGAACACCACTGCACTGCCCTAAACCCTAGAACACTACCCCCAGCATGACCCCCTACACTACCCGAACACCACTGCACTACCCTAAACCCTAAAATACTCCCCCAGCACGACCCCTACTCTACCCGAACACGACTGCACTGCCCTAAACCCTAAAACACTCCTCCCAGCACGACCCCCTACACTACCCGAACACCACTGCACTGCCCTAAACCCTAAAACACTCCCCCAGCACGACCCCCTACACTACCTAAACACCACTGCACTGCCCTAAACCCTAAAACACTACCCCTGCATGACCCCCTACACTACCCAAATACCAATGCACTACCCTAATCCCTAAAACACTACCCCCGCACAACCCCCTACACTACCCAAAGACCACTGCACTACCCTAAACCCTAAAACACGACCTCCTACACTACACAAACACCACTGCACTACCCTAAACCCTAAAAAACTACCCCAGCACGAACCCCTACACTACCCAAACACCACTGCACTACCCTAAACCATAAAACACTACCCCCAGCAGTACCCCTACGCTACCCAAACACCACTGCACTACCCTAAACCCTAAAACACTACCCCCAGCAGTACCCCCTACACTACCCAAACACCATTGCACTACCCTAAACCCTAAAACACTACCCCCAGCAGTATCCCCTACACTACCCAAACACCACTGCACTACCCTAAACCCTAAAACCCTAAAACACTAACCCCAGCACGACCCCTACACTACCCAAACACCACTGTACTACCCTAAACCCTAAAACACTCCCCAGCACGACTCCCTACACCACCCAAATACCACTGCACTACCCTAAACCCTAAATCTACCCCCAGCATGACCCTCTTCACTACCTAAACACAACTGCACAATTTGTTACAGGCGTTGCAACGCAGGCCTGTGGTGCTTACTGGAAGTACCTGGTGGGCTAGTTGGGCCCCAGGGACTCTCAGGATTCAAGGTGACCTAATCCCCCAACTTAAAACGCGCCACGGGGCGCGTTTGCACAGTGGTGAAAGGAGGGCGGGGCCTCAGGTGACATGTGCGCAAACACGCCCTGTGGTGCGTTTTAAGTTGGGGAGTTAATTCCTTTGAATCCTGGGGGCCAACTAGCCCACCAGGTACCTTCAGTAAGCACAACAGAGTTGCGTTGCAGAGAGGTGAAAAAGGTGCGTGGCCTCGGAACGCCTCTCTCCAACTCAGCTCTGTGGTCCTAACTGTAGGTACCTGGGGGCTAGTTGGGCCCCAGGGACCCTCAGGATTCAAGGGGACTTAATCCCGCAACTTAAAACGCGCCACGGGGCGCGTTTCACACATGTCACCTCAGGCCCCCCTCCCTTCACCACTGTGCAAACACGCACTGGCTCTGGTTAGTCAGAGTCAGTTACCACCAGTACCCGTCTGAAAAAGTTGTGGGCACAGGATGATTTTACAACAAGGCCTCTTTCTGCTCCTCTGTTGGTACTTTCTGCACATCTTTTGCTTCTTTCTGTGCGTTTTTTCTTCTTTCTTCACATGTCCTACCTCTGTTGGCATAGTTAGAAACTAGCATTTAAAAAACCTTTGAAATTCACTTAAAAATCATAGGTTTCAGGCACGTTATAGTTAGAAATTAGCATTTAAAAACCTTTGAAATTCACTGAAAAAACCATAGGTTTCAGGCACGTTATAGTTAGAAATTAGCATTTAAAAAACCTTTGAAATTCACTGAAAAAACCATAGGTTTCAGGCACGTTATAGTTAGAAATTAGCATTTAAAAAACCTTTGAAATTCACTGAAAAAACCATAGGTTTCAGACAAGTTATAGTTAGAAATTAGCATTTAAAAAACCTTTGAAATTCACTGAAAAAACCATAGGTTTTAGGGACAGTTATAGTTAGTTGGACATTGCACTCGTACAAAACCCGTGAAATTCCCCTGTTATAGTTAGTTCAGCTAACTATAACTCGCGCCCCGCAATGCACTGCTGATGACGTCACATATTACATCACTCATGACATGGTCAGTGACATCACTGATGACATCACTGATGACATCTCAAATTACATCACTGATGACATCATCCATGTGATAATTTCATGCATCTTCTCACACCCTAATATAACTTTTGATACACCCACTCTAAATTACAGACTGCCATTCTCAAAACCATAGACACTCCAACACCAAAAACTACATACCCACTCACTGATTCATAGGTCTACACAAACATCCACTCACTCACCTGTACAGTCACTCATACTTACAGTCACTCAGTACAGGACTATCATATGCACTCATACACCTATATAAATACTCACACACCGCCACTCATCCATAGAGGTACTCACACACCTAGTCAGTCATGCAAAAAATTAATCACACACCCATTTACTCACCTATACAGTTATACACACACCAGCTCACTTACTCATACAAATACTAGCACATTCTTACGCTCTTATACAATAACTGATACAAGAACACACGCATCCATACAGCCACTCTCACAATAACACACTCTCACTTATAGCCATTTAAATACTCTAACACACATATATACTGCCTTTTACATATGTAGTTACTCGCACATGTACCACTGAGATATACATTCACTCACTAACACACCCATACACACACTCACCCACCCAAGCAGTCCATCACAGATGCACTCTTGAAATCATGCACCCAGTGAATCACCCACTCACACATCTATGTATAGAGTCACACACACCCCACCCACACAAACACTCAGGCAGCCATACAGATACTCAGAGAACCAATCAATAACCCATATAGACACTCATGTAGCTATTCGCAAATCCATGCATCCACTTACACACCAACAAACAGACGGATACAGACATTCACACAGTTTAGTCACTAACCCATGCATTCAGTAAGATACGTTTAATCACTCACTTGTAGAGTCAGTCACTCACATACTAAATCATCCATTCAGACACTTATACACCCACTCATTCTTCAATACACCTTTCCCTATATATATTAAACATATTTAAACTTTACAGAAACACACAGTCACTGGATGATGTCATCAGTGATGTCATCAGTGATGTCATTTGAGATGTCATCAGTGATGTCACTGACCAGGTCATGAGTGATGTAATATGTGACGTCATCAGCAGTGCATTGCGGGGGCGCGAGTTATAGTTAGCTGAACTAACTATAACAGGGGAATTTCACGGGTTTTGTACGAGTGCAATGTCCAACTAACTATAACTGTCCCTAAAACCTATGGTTTTTTCAGTGAATTTCAAAGGTTTTTTAAATGCTAATTTCTAACTATAACTTGTCTGAAACCTATGTTTTTTTCAGTGAATATAAATATATATATATATATTTTGCAGGAATTCATGTATATAGGAGAGAATTATAGGGTATTTTACCTACATTGTCTATAGATTCAAGCCAGAGTGAACATTAAACAGAAGGGTGATGAATCTTAATACATGTAAATAATTACATCTCATGCTGAAAAATGGAAATTGAAAACAGTAATTTCAATTCCTAAATTTCAATGAAATGTATATATATCATTTCAATGATAGCAGTTTACAAACTGTGAATTGTCCATGTTCATGCTTTTTTGGTCACGTGATGCAATTAACGATGCACCTGTCACTTTAAATTTTGCACATTTCGATCTTGCCACTGTCATGTGATCAAGGCTCGGACGAGCTGAAACGCGTAATGGCGACAAAGGAGGAATAAAATAATCTAATAGCACAAATTTGGGTCTGTGTCCGTACTTGGATTTATCCTGATTGCGGCGGAGAAGCAACATATATATATATATATATATATATATATATATATATATATATATATATATGTTAGATTTGGGGGTCTCTAGTTGGCAGAGGTAGGTATCTTTGACCAAATAGGGACCCTTGCGTCTAGTCAGGGTAAGGGGCTACACTCCTAAAATAACCCCTGCTCACCCCCTTGGTAGCTTGGCACGAGCAGGCAGGCTTATCTCAGAGGCAGTGTGTAAAGCATTTGTGAACACATACAGTAATACAGTGAAAACACTACAGATTGACACCACACAGGTTTTATAAAAATAAGTATTCTTTATATAGACTTAACAGAAGACACAAAACGACAAAAATCCACAATACTGTAATCAGAAATAATACTTCAAGATGGTAGAAATAGCTTAAAAACAGGTTAATCACTTAAACGCAGTCTTTAGCAACAGATAACCCCAACTGGAGTTATCACGACGTCGAGGTCAAGGAAATCCCAAAGTACGGCGCCGACCGCGAGGTGCGCGGCGTCGGGCCTGGAGTCAAAACAGACCCACAAAGAACAGTACCTTGGAAAAGCAAAAACAAAGACAGCTCACGGAGTTGGGGAGGTGCGGCGTCATTGGCGCTGTGCGGCGTCGGTTCCTTGCTTCGGGGGAGGCGATGCGTCGGGTCCTCGATGCTTGCGCAAAGCAGGGGAGCCGTCTGTTCCTTATCGGAGAGGAGGTGACGTCGCGATGGTGCTGAAAATTCGGTTCCGTATGAGGTCACGATGTCGATGGATTCTTGACCACCCACGTTGAGGATCTGCTCCGCGATGATGTCGGCTTCGGAGTCGATGCGGCACAGCAGCAGGCGTCGGGCCTACGTTGCCAGTCGGAGCAACGCTCACGGCTTATGGCAGGTTACGATGACGCTCGCTGGCGTCGATGTGGCACAGCGGCCGGCGTCGGGTCTACGTTGTAAGTCGGAGCAGCGCTCACGGCTTCGATGCAGATTACGGCGTCGCTCGCCGGCGTCGGTGTTGCAATTTCCTTCTGTAGCGGCCAGAACAGCAAGTTCCAGATGTAGGCAAGCAGAAGGGGTGAAGTCTTTGTATCCCTGAGACTTCAGACAGGAGGCAAGCTCAAATTCAAGCCCTTGGAGATCCTCTTCAAGATGATGAAAGCACACTCAGTCCTTTTCTCCTTTCTTTGGCAATGAAGCAACCACTGCAGGCCAACCCCCAACAGCACACAGCACAGGGGTAGTCTCTTCCTTCAGTTTCCTGGTTCTTCTCCCCAGCAAAGGTTCGTCTTGATTCCCAGAAGTGATCTAAAGTCTTGGGGTCTGGGCCCCAATATTTATACTCAAAAAGTCCTTGTTCTCTGGAGGCAGAGAGTGTCTGTGTCTGACCAAAACAAGTTCTGTGCAGCTGCCTGGCAGGTGGTGGAGACAGCATTGTTTGAGAACAGACCTGGCCCAGGTAGCTGAAAGGAAATCTCCTCCCACTACTCTCTATTCTATGAGGTCTCAGGGGAGTAAAAGGAAATCCCCGCCCCCTACTTTCTATTCTATGAGGGCTCAGTTCAGTGAAAGGAAGTCTCCTCCCCCCTACTCTCTATTCCATGTGGGTCCTATTCAGCCCAGCCCTGACCCATCAGACTGCTGGAGCCAAGACCCTCTCCAGTCCCCTGTCACTCACAAACCAGACAGTGAATACACAACCTTAGCAGAGGCACACTGGAAGGTTAGGCAAGAAAATACCTACTTTCTAAAAGTAGTATTTTCAAACACAGAATGTAAACATCACCCACACTAAAAGATGTATTTTAACAACATTCTGAGTTCAGGCATACCAAACTCAAATTTCTACCTTGTTCCCTGGGTCAGTTAGGATTATAAGGTGTTATAATCAAACTGCCCATTCTGGCCTATGGGAGCAGGTAGCCTTGCAATAGTGAAAACGAAATTGGCTGTAATTCACTATCAGGACATGCCACACACATCAGGGCCTGTCCTACCTTTCACATACAATGCACCCTGCCCTAGGGCCTACCTTAGGGGTGACTAACATGTAGAAAAGGGAAGGTTTGGGGACTGGCAAGTGGGTGCACTTGCCAAGTCGACATGGCAGTCCCAGACTGAACACAGGCTCTGCAATGGCAGGCCTGAGCCATAGTTTACAAGCTGCTTCTGTGGGTGGCACAACCAGTGCTGCAAGCCCACCAGCAGCATTTGATTTACAGGCCCTGGGCACACACGGTGCACTGTACTAGGGTCTGACAAGTAAATCAAATAATCCAGTCATGGAATCACTAATCCATAACAACAATTTATAAAGAGAGCATATGCACTTTAGCACTGATCAGTAGTGGTAAAGTGCCCAGAGTCATAAACCAACAAAAACAGGTCGGAAAGCATACAGGAGGAAGGCAAAAAGTTCAGGGATGACCCTGCAAAAAGGGCCAAGTCCAACACAACCCCCTTCCAGCCAAAACGCAGGGTAGACCAATCACTACCTTGATGGGCTTCCCTGCTTTTGGCGATAGAACATGGACTCTGGCCCGCAACAGCAGGGGCATATTCCAGTTCTTTGCCAATCTGAACCTATCTGGATCCCTTTGTCCATACTCTCAGGGTCCACTAAGCTAACCCATGGGGAGCACTTCTCCTCACCTGTGGACACCATCTGTGCAGCACCTAACCTTAGCTTGCTCACAGGTGTGTCCCAACAGACAGACAGTACTCACATGGCCAACACAGAGGTGTGGCCCAGTCCACCCCCGGGGTGTGACTCTGGTCCCCCTCCCAGGGGCAACTCTGTCCACTAGGACAGCAAGCCACAGTGGCCACTGACAGCTGTCAGTGATGAGAACCAGCCCCCAGGCCGTTCATGGTTCTCCAACCTCTGTGGCGTCAGAGAGCGGGGGACAGTAGCCCTAGGTGCCTGGCACCCTTGGTCCACTCTCCCTCCTGTCAGGTTAGGTATGACATCCTGACACTGACCCACCAGCCCCTGGCCTGTGCCCGGTGGCTGGACAGGAACCTGGGGTGGGCATTCCCACACCCGGTCCTCCTCCTTGGGGCTCTGCACCCTCCTACCTGGAGCAGTACCCCCTTCCAGAATTGTCAGGGCACCTGGGGCAGGTGTCCTGCACAATTCGCCCACTAGTTCAGGGGTTCTATCCTGCAACTGGGATCCCAACCTGGGATCTAAACCCTCAGGTTGCACCGGGGTCAGAGGTGAGGGCTCCCTCCCTCTGCACCCCCTTCCAGAGTCCTGCACCCTCCCAACTGGAGTGGTACCCCTAGAAGCTACATCGGTCAGGACACTGCTTACAGTTGTCCTTCCCTCCAGGTCAGGCATACCCTGAACCTGGCCTCCCAACCCAGGGACGGAACCCTGTGGCTGAACAATTGCCCGGCGCACCAGGACTTCCTGGGGAGCACATATGCCCCCCGAGGGTGACACATAACTCATGTGTCGTGTGATAGTCTGCCTGGTGCAGATCTCCTGACCCCTGTCCATCTGACAGTGCGTGAAGATCCCCCAGGACAGAGGTGGTGTTACCAAGGTCATTCATTGGTGACTCAGCCCTTATGGCTGGCCCCTGACCCACTGGTTCTTCCACTGGGGACTCTTTCCCCCTCTCACCCCTCAATCTGGCCTTCTGCACCCTCCACTTAGGAGTGGTACTGCCAGACACCAGAACTGAGGGAGGCCTGTTTGCAGACACTCCCAGTTCACCTGACATTAGGAGATCCCCCTCAACGGACGGCTCCTCAGGACAGCCTAGGCTCCCTACCTGGTGTTCCCTTAAGGAGCCATCCAGGCCCTGAGACTGAGGTTGGGCACTATCAGGACAGATCCCAGTCTCACTCCTTCTCCTCGAAGACGTGAGGCCCTACACCCCTCCCACTACAATGGGACCTAGCTGGGCTACCACCGCCCTCCCCCAACTCACTTGGTTGGGGGAAACCTGAGCCACCTCCTTTAGGATCACCCCCAGATGCCTCCTCAGACCCTCTGGAATCCACCAAAAGGTCTGTCTCCAGTGTGAGCACCCTGAGGTCAGAGAACTCACTTTCCACCAGGCGTTGGAATAGCTCTGGAAAACAGGGACTTACCATATGCTCTCCCACAATTGGATCACACAGCCCCACACAGGTGTTAACCAAACTATCCTTCACCTCACCATCCAGTGCCTCGCACATGTACCCCACACCACTCTCCTGAGATTGGCAAGACAGTATCTGACTGTCTCTGTCACTCAGCCCACACTCTTCTGTGCGGTCTTCACACTCACACACCAGGACTTCAACCATGGGGGAACCACTCCCCTCCACCTCCCATCTAGAGACAGTAGAGTGTCCCTCTCACCACTAGGACTATGAACCCCTGTGCCAGTTCCCCAATCCACCTCAGGGACACTGCGCACCACTGGAGCTACCTCATATCCTTGAACCTCCTGGTGTATATTAACCCCCTCCTTCAAGTCAGGCGCCACATCTCTGGGTGTGTGTACTACTCCCTCAGCACTAGATAACATAATTCTGCTGCCACCATTTGAGCTGGACTCCACCTCCAACTCAGCCAAGCTCACTTCCTGAGCTACACACATTTCTTTTTCAGCTAAGACTCACTCTATCTCCTCGCACTCCCAGTCTAGCTGCCTCAGCCTCCGGTCATGAGCACAAATCTGATTCCTCTCTTCACGAGCCAATCTTTCCCAAAATGTTTCCTCCTCTGGGCCACTGCCCTCTTGGTATTCTGGCTGGGGATCCTCCCCCTCAGACTCCTCCTCAGAGTCATCTGCTAGTGTTGCTTCCCAGCGTAGCATCTGATAGCTATGCAGGGCTGACTCAAGATCCTGCCTTGTGGATCTCCTCTTCACAGGTAGCCCCCTCTCCTTGCAAAATACTTTTAGTTCCCTTATCTTGTAGATATTCAGGTGCCAAAAGTTGACTTTCATTTTGACAAGGCCCAACAGGTGCAACAACTATCCAGAGTTCCAATAACCAAAGTCCAAAGGGAAACAGGGAAAAATAGTATGTGGTTGTGTTTGGTCTGCACTCACTAGTAGTGTACACCAATCACTGTATATGAGTCACAAATGCAAGTCCAAATCCTCACCGCTGCCCACCAATGTTAGATTTGGGGGTCTCTAGTTGGCAGAGGTAGGTACCTTTGACCAAATAGGGACCCTTGCGTTTAGTCAGGGTAAGGGCTACACTCCTAAAATAACCCCTGCTCACCCCCTTGGTAGCTTGGCACGAGCAGACAGGCTTATCTCAGAGGCAGTGTGTAAAGCATTTGTGAACACATACAGTAATACAGTGAAAACACTACAGATGGACACCACGCAGGTTTTATAAAAATAAGTATTCTTTATATAGACTTAACACAAGACCCAAAACGACAAAAATCCACAATACCGTAATCAGAAATAATACTTCAAGATGGTAGAAATAGCTTAAAAATAGGTTATTCACTTAAACGCAGTCTTTAGCAACAGATAACCCCAACTGGAGTTATCACGACGTCGAGGTCAAGGAAATCCCAAAGTAAGGCGCCGACCGCGAGGTGCGCAGCGTCGGGCCCGGAGTCAAAACAGACCCACAAAGAACAGTACCTTGGAAAAGCAAAAACAAAGACAGCTCACGGCGTCGGGGAGGTGCGGCGTCGTTGGCGCTGTGCGGCGTCGGTTCCTTGCTTCGGGGGAGGCAATGCGTCGGATCCTCGACGCTTGCGCAAAGCAGGGGAGGTGTCTGTTCCTTACCAGAGAGGAGGTGACGTCGCGATGGTGCCGAAACCACGGTTCCGTACGAGGTCACGATGTCGATGGATTCTTGATCACCCACGTCGAGGATCGGCTCCGCGATGATGTCGGCTTCGGACATCAGGACCCTGCTGGACAACGGTGAGACCGCAGCCCTCATCCTGCTGGACCTCTCCGCCGCCTTCGACACTGTCTGCCACCGCACTCTACGCGCATGCCTCCACGACGCAGGGATCCGAGACAAGGCCCTGGAATGGACCACCTCCTTCCTCGACGGCAGAACCCAGAGAGTCCGCCTCCCACCTTTCCAATCCGAAGCCTCCGAGATCATCTGCGGCGTACCCCAGGGATCTTCCCTCAGCCCAACACTGTTCAACATCTAGATGGCCCCGCTCACACGCATCGCCAGACAGCACGACCTCAACATTATCTCCTACGCCGACGACACTCAACTGATCCTCTCCCTCACCAAGGACCCCCTCGCCGCCAAAGCCAATCTCCATGAAGGAATGAAGGCCGTCGCCGATTGGATGAACATCAGCCGACTAAAGCTGAACACGGACAAGACGGAGGTCCTCATCCTCAGCTCCAACCCCTCAGCCTGGGACGACTCCTGGTGGCCAACGACGCTGGGAGCAGCCCCGACACCCACCAACCACGCACGCAACCTGGGAGTCATCCTCGACTCAACGCTCTCCATGGCCAAGCAAGTCAACGCAGTCTCCTCCTTCTGCTTCAACACCCTCCGCATGCTTTGCAAGATCTACAGGTGGATCCCGACAGACACAAGAAGAACAGTCACCCAGGCCCTCGTCAGTAGCAGACTTGACTATGGGAACGCCCTCTATGCGGGAGCCCCGGCCAAGCTCATCAAGCGACTGCAACGCATACAAAACGCCTCCGCAAGCCTGATCCTCGACGTACCACGGCACAGCCACATCACCCCCCACCTGAGGAACCTGCACTGGCTCCCCGTCGACAGGAGGATCACCTTCAAACTCCTCATCCACGCACACAAGGCACTCCAGAAAACTGGCCCAACCTACCTCAACAGACGACTCTTCTTCTACGTCCCCAACCGCCAGCTCCGCTCCACCGACCTCTCCCTCGCCACCGTCCCTCGCATTCGAAGAACAACCACCAGCAGCAGATCCTTCTCACACCTCGCCGCCAAGACCTGGAACACCCTTCCACTAAGCCTACGACAGACCCAAGACCTGCTGACCTTCAGGAGGCTACTCAAGACCTGGCTGTTCGACCAGTAGCAGCACCCCCCCCCTTCCCTCTCCCCAGCGCCTTGAGACCCTCGCGGGTAAGTAGTGCGCTCTACAAATTCTGTGATTGATTGATTGATTGATGCGGCACAGCAGCAGGCGTCGGGCCTACGTCGCCAGTCGGAGCAGCGCTCACAGCTTATGGCAGGTTACGATGTCGCTCGCTGGCGTCGATGTGGCCCGGCGGCCGGCGTCGGGTCTACATTGTAAGTCGGAGCAGCGCTCACGGCTTCAATGCAGATTACGGCGTCGCTCACCGGCGCCGGTGGTGCAATTTCTTTCTGTAGCAGCCAGAACAGCAAGCTCCAGATGCAGGCAAGCAGAAGGGGAGAAGTCTTTGTATCCCTGAGACTTCAGACAGGAGACAAGCTCAAATTCAAGCCCTTGGAGATCTTCTTCAAGATGATGAAAGCACACTCAGTCCTTTTCTCCTTTCTTTGCAATGAAGCAGCCACTGCAGGCCAACCCCTAACAGCACACAGCACAGGGGTAGTCTCCTCCTTCAGTTTCCTGGTTCTTCTCCTCAGCAAAGGTTCGTCTTGATTCCCAGAAGTGATCTAAAGTCTTGGGGTCTGGGCCCCAATATTTATACTCAAAAAGTCTTTGTTCTCTGGAGGCAGAGAGTGTCTGTGCCTGACCAAAACCAGTTCTGTGCAGCTTCCTGGCAGGAGGTGGAGACAGCATTGTTTGAGAGCAGACCTGGCCCAGGTAGCTGAAAGGAAATCTCCTCCCCCTACTCTCTATTCTATGAGGTCTCAGGGGAGTAAAAGGAAATCCCCGCCCCCTACTTTCTATTCTATGAGGGCTCAGTTCAGTGAAAGGAAGTCTCCTCCCCCCTACTCTCTATTCTATGTGGGTCCTATTCAGCCCAGCCCTGACCCATCAGACTGCTGGAGCCAAGACCCTCTCCAGTCCCCTGTCACTCACAAACCAGACAGTGAATACACAACCTTAGCAGAGGCACACTTGAAGGCTAGGCAAAAAAATACCTACTTTCTAAAAGTAGTATTTTCAAACACAGAATGTAAAAATCACCCACACTAAAAGATGTATTTTAACATTCTGAGTTCAGGCATACCAAACTCGAATTTTCACCTTGTTCCCTGGGTCAGTTAGGATTATAAGGTGTTATAATCAAACTGCCCATTCTGGCCTATGGGAGCAGGTAGCCTTACAATAGTGAAAAACGAAATTGGCTGTAATTCACTATCAGGAAATGCCACACACATCAGGGCCTGTCCTACCTTTCACATACAATGCACCCTGCCCTAGGGCCTACCTTAGGGGTGACTAACATGTAGAACAGGGAAGGTTTGGGGACTGGCAAGTGGGTGCACTTGCCAAGTCGACATGGCAGTCCCAGACAGCACACAGGCTCTGCAATGGCAGGCCTGAGCCATAGTTTACAAGCTGCCTCTGTGGGTGGCACAACCAGTGCTGCAAGCCCACCAGCAGCATTTGATTTACAGGCCCTGGGAACACACGGTGCACTGTACTAGGGTCTGACAAGTAAATCAAATAATCCAATCATGGAATCACTAATCCATAACAACAATTTGTAAGAGAGCATATTCACTTTAGCACTGATCAGCAGTGGTAAAGTGCCCAGAGTCATAAAACCAACAATAACAGGTCAGAAAGCATACAGGAGGAAGGCAAAAAGTTCAGGGATGACCCTGCAAAAAGGGCCAAGTCCAACTATATATATATATATATATCACCACACTCCGCGTTTCCCTCGTAGCAATCCTGCCACAACACGGACACGGACCAAATTTCAGTGCATTAAATTTGATTTATTTCTTGCGATGCCGCCATAACGTTTCGGCTCGTCCGAGCCTTGATCACATGACATCTTACTACTGGTATGCAAGCTCATTTAAAGTGACAGGTGCTCATAAATTATCATCACGTGCAAAGTGGCTTAGTAGACATGGTAAAATTACAACCTTAGCTGCAGTAAAAAACAGTGTCACATGCACAATACACCCTAAAATTGACTCTAAAATGGACTACTTTAGAGGCTAAGACCGCAGTTGATAAATTAACGTTGTTAATAAAAAATTCATAAATGGTAAAATACCACATATTATATTTTAAAATTACAACACTAAAACATTTTTATAGGTAAAATACCTCTATTACCCCTTGGTTTTATTCATGTCCTATGTGTATGCGCTTCTGATATGAACTATATATCCCCTATATTTATATATATATATACATGCTTTCTGCAATGGAGGTGCAAATCTGAGCTTCACGGAGAAGACGGTAGAAATAAAATGTGCACATGTCGTTTGAAACTTTTCAGTAAAGAGGTAAGTACAGTAATTTAAGGAGGACAGGGATCTGTGCATGCCTAGGAGGTCAGTGGGACACCACAACTGCGTCCAATCGGTGGTACACAATCAATGTTCCTCCACATGGCGTGGTTTATTCTGCCTCTTCCTCTACTCTGGGGCATAATTTAGATGCATTACAGTATCTATGAAGATTGACATTCATGGCATTAATGACAGGCAGTGACATTTGTTTTTTATGAACAATCGATACCTCTAAACTAAAACTACCAGATCTGACCCCGTATAATTTTTGCTTTTGAATGATCAGCAAATAAACCATTCGCCCTTTAATTACGATAAATGGGAATCTGAGGCTGTGGCTGATTGCCATCACACATCTTTCAGCTGCTACTAACAATTGACGAACCTGGAACTGTGTAAAAACAGGTATCTCTATTTCTGGGAGCCTGCATGCTGCTACTTGGATAGAGTTGATGTGTATTGAATTTCAGAAGCTTTGCTTATTATGCAATGAGATTATCTGACCTCGTTGTGTCTTCGCATTTATCAGATGTATTTATGCAAGGTTTATGGGCAAATCACTTACTTTGAAAATCATTATTTAAAAAAATGAATTCCTATTTCAGAGGTATTCCCATGATGAAAAACGGAAAATAAATGACTTATTTTAATGACTACTTAATTGGCAGGGCCAACAAAAAATTATGATTATATTAGAATTCCATGGTAAATAGCAATTCTTTTACTGCAGGGGGGATAAGGACGATTTTTACAACGTTTCCAAGTTTGACAGAAATTACAGTAATAGAAATGAAAAGTCTGTTCCTGTGTCCAATATTTTGAAAGAATAGTTGGCAAGCATTCTGCATGACAGCTTGCCGCATACTGATATATCTGCATTGTATTCTACTGTGGCAGAGCCTTTCTAATGATGGAACTTCAAAGGCTAGGCTCCTAAGTGTCTGCTCTATCAGCAGTTCACATTTTCCATTTCACTAAATGTCCTCTATGCTACTGTAGGCTGTTTAACAGCAGTCTGCATAATGTCATTACAGCAGAAATATTGGTTTCAGCGCAACATATTAAGTGTGTATGTCTGTGTTTACCTTTGAAATGCATGCTATTTGTCACATGCAGCTGCTGGGCATTAAAGAAACCTGCCAGCACAATGACAACGTCTGTATTCAGGAGACAATGTCAGTCCTATAAACACAACTCTTTCATTTTGTGTGCCTCATGGTTGCATTAACTTTGAGCCACGGAATGAACTTAGCTTTAGAAACACACATTGCATTACTGTTAGAAATTGGGTTACTGGTTTACTGGGATGTGAGCCCTAGTCAAGCAGCAACCACAATCGTAGTCAGGGTAACGCACAAGCAAACCCCAAATTAACCTGTGCTCAACTTCCTGGTAGCTTGGTACAGAGCAGTCAGTCTTAACTTAGAGGCAATGTGTAAAGTATTTGTGCAACACTTCAAACAGTAAAACAGTGAAAACACCACACAAAAAGATCCCATGTCAGATTTAGAAAAATAAAGTAATTATTATAAAAATAAAACGACCAAAATGACAAAAATCCAATTAGTAAAACAGGAGGTAATAAATTTCAAAGATTTTATGAAAATACCGACAAAATGCACAAAGCGCCAACCGGGAATATCTGGTCGCACCGGACCAGGACAAAGTCACAAGTTCAGGTCAACCATGATGGAGCGTGGGCTAGCTACAGGGTCCCAGTTAGGCCCGCTGAACAAACATACCTTGAATGCTGGTTGCAGAGCATTGCGTGGATCCGCATCAAAGATGCGCTGTGAAGCCGAAGCGATGCGTCAGTTGCAAGATGCGGCAAAGCTGCGGTGTGAGATCCTGTTACATTGTCATCGAGGATCTTGTCAACGGCGCTTGCGATGGGAAGTCCGGCTTTGTGGATGTGGTGTGCAGCTGGCGATGCGTTGGCTCTGAGGAGCTGTGAACCTGCAATGCTGAGTCCACTGTTGAGGCTGCTGTTGATGAGAGATGTAAAGGCCTGGGCTGTGGATGTGCCATGCTGTTGGGTAGACGCATCAGTTCCAAGGACTGTGGGAGTGATGCGAGTCTCTGTGACGGGTCCAATCCACGCAGCAGCGGCGATGCAGGGGTGCTGCTCGGGAGTTGCCACTCAGCCAAGGACAGGGATGCGCTGTTCAGCATAGAAGATGTGTTGGTTCTTCCCCTGGCAAGCACCTTAGGCCCACTTTCAAGGGTCCAAGACTGTGGTGGCAGCACTTGGCAGAGTTGACTCACAGATGGAAGATCAGGAGGCCAGCCTTCTAGCCCTTGGAGTCACTCTGGGTTCAAGAGATGCAGGTCCAGTCCTTCTCACCAGGCAAGACGGTAGCAGGCAGCAGGCCAGCACAGCAAAGCAGGAGTCCAGCAGAGTGCAGTCCAGTGGTGTGGCAGTCCTTCAGCAGCTCAGCAGGCCTTCTTCCTGGCAGAGTATCCACAGGACCAGAAGTGTACTGGAGTGGTGATATCTGAAGCCCATTTTGGATACACTGTTGTGCCTTTGAATTAGGGAGATGCTTCTAGAGGAATACCTTTGAAGTGCCCAGATGCCCTGTCTTCCCTGACTCCAGACTAACTACAGGGGATGTGCAGCCCTGTGTGTGCAGACGGGACACAGCTTATTCAGGTATAAGGGAGGGTGGGCCCAGCTCCTCCCTCCCATCCTGCCAGTAATGACACACTCAGTCCCACCTAAGCTCCCATTGTGTGTGGCTGTCTGGGAGGAATACACAAAGCCCAACTGCCAACTACAACAAGTCATGTGACACAGAGACAGGCTGCAGACACCAAATGGCTAAGGCAAGAAAATGTCAACTTTCTAAAAGTGACACAAAAAGAGGGGTTGGGCCCGTTTAACATCAGCAAGGCTGGGTCACTATGAAATGTCAAATAAACAGGTGCCAGTACTGAACTTATTTCCACAAAATATTCATTTACATTCGTGATCACACAATTGAATTACTGTGATCACCATTTATTTTCATCATGGTATATCTGACACTTTTGTGTGTTTGGAAATAGTCGTAAACAGTGGAACAACCAAGAAAACATACATTACGTAAGTGTTTTTTCAGTAGTGGTAGCCCACATCACATATGACATATTATCACAATATCACATTGCATAAGCACAAGACAACAAAAAACAACAAAAAGGAATTACACATCAAAATAACTTCAAATAACTTCAATGCACTTTGCAGGGAACTTATAAGTAAATTCAATATGCCAATTTGGTATGAGCCAATGTTACCTTGTTTTTCGGAAAGCGCAGAAGCACTTTAGGACTGGTTAACAGTGGTAAAGTGTGCAGAATTCTAAGGCCAGCAAAAACAAAGTCAGCAGAAACAGGAGGTCTGAAGGCAAACAGTTAGGGGGTAACCACGCCAAGGATGCCAGGTCTAACAGCTACATAGTGAACTTCCCGCTCTTGACAGTTGTTTAGGGAGGTGCCTGCATGATAGTGGGCTGCCAACTCTTTGTCGAATACTCACTAGATTTAGGCAAGTCCACTCACTGATACAAATTAGGAAATGGCTTGTTTAAAAAGGAGCTCACAAATTTTTGATACATGTTATTGTTCCCAATTAGAAGGCCAGTATGAATAGTGGATGAATAGTGGATGGTAACACACTTCACTGTGATGCTTGCAAAAGAACATGATCTAGCAAATTAATAACTTTTGACTGGGGGCTATTAGTTAAGCGTATTAAACGAGTGAATATCTGAAAAAGGAATTTCATGGCTAGGTATAATCTGAGTTGACGTAGTTGGCAAAAGATCAATGAGTTGGAATGCTACTCTAAACGATTGCCAGTAGTTCGACTTATGGCACACATTCCTCTCATCACCTTTTGTGTGTTTGCTGTAATGCCCTAAGTGGCCAAGGGTATGCTCAAACATGGTCCTGTGCTCACTGTGCCACTGGAGAGAAACTGCACTAAACTGAGGAGCCCATATCAAGGCAAAACCAGTCTTAGGTTGCTTGTGTTCCAGTTCAAAGAGGACTTGGCTTGACAGTTCGGACTGGAACGTTCCTATTAGAGTAGGAGCAAGACTGATTTGCATATGGCTGGGTCTAATCTGAGGTGGCATGGTGGGCAAAAGAATGATCAGTTCCATAATCCTTGCTGTATTCTTTAGGTGAATGTCTGCTCTCCGAAATCTACATGTCGGTGTATGGGTATATTGGGGTCTGTTAGACTTTGTGGAGTGCAGCTATGTCAGTTTTAATGGGTTTGTTCTTAGTTTGTACAATGGGAAGTTGGCAAAAATGTTACGCTGGACCTCTTCCCTTTTTATTTTGAGGAAGGAGTTGGATTCTTAGAATTTGTGGCAGCCATCTGCCCAAAATGGAAGGTTCAAATTCAGACCTATTTTACCAGAGTTGCTGTTCCAACACTGCATCACGGTGTGCTGCAATTGGTTGGACAAGCTTTGCAGCAAAGTGTTGTTCATATGACAGACATGTGGACCAGTTGTCAGGCAACTGTTTAGATGTGCATCACTGCACACAGGATCTCTTTCGTGGGACTAAAACAAAAGATATCTACAGGTCTTCGCCCTGAAGAAAGTTTTAAGAGGGTTCGGCAGAGTGCAACAGTGGCTATGTTCACCATGGAGAAATCATATACAGCTGTAAATATCTTGGATTAATTTTACAGCAAGGTGTCTGAATGGCTGTGACCCAGAGGTCCTAGAAATGGATTTGTTGTCATGGACAACGACAGCAACATAGTCAAGGCAATGGCAGACAGTGGCTATTTCAGGGTCCTGTGTTTGGCCCAATGCATCAACCTGATGGTGCAAGACTTTCTCAAAAAAGAAAACATAGTCAGTAACATACCGACCACCTGCAGAAGAATCTGTACTCATTTCATTCATTCATTTGTCAGTCTTTATTTCGACCAAAATTATCATAAAAGACAAAAATATTTACATCATCACATAATACATATATAAAATCCATTTCACATCAAGACTATACAAATACAAATTTAAAAGACAACAAAGACATCTACTAAAAACTAATTAGTATAGTTCCCTTACAAAGGTTTAAAAACGATACAGACTAAAAAGGAAACATTTCATAAAATGATCTATACCATCTGGCCCCTATACAAATATACAAATATAAAAACAAATTATGAATATATGTGTAACAGAACTAGAAAACTAAGCAGAAGACAGAGCATTAATAGACACTGTCGCAGTCTGCTTGTTTTCAGCCTTTTGTCTTATTCTCCAGGCCCATCCCAAGAATTTTGCTATAGCAATCACAATTGCCTCTTGGGTACTAGTCTTTAGTAATCTTAGCGCAGTATCGCTCAGCCTAGTACCAAGGTTCTGACAAATTGGTTTGAGCCATTTTCTCCGAGGAGAACAATATGCTGGACAAGCAAAAAATATATGGGAGATTGTTTCATCCATACTATGGCAAAATTGACATTTGCTATCTTGGGAAGGGTGCCAGGTCTTGGTGAAAACTTTGGTTGGCAACGTTCCTATCCGGAACTGAAAATAACGTTTTCTGTCAATGGGCTTAGTTATAAAATCCCAGAATTCTTCATATAATGGTTCCAGCTTGTGATCCAAGAAGGTACTGGTCAACGATGACGATCTGGAGGAACTCAGAATACCAGATCTAATCATAGTCCAGTACGCATCTTTAAATACCTTTTAGAAGGAAAAGTGTTATGTGCTGGTTCCTCCCAAAGATGCCTCATGCCCATGTCCACCAGGGATCTTTTGACCTGTTGTAGCCACCTGATCTTATGAGAAGTGTCAATTCCCTGATGTCCATAAGAGCTGAGGCATAATGGGCTAGTTCCGGAGTAGACCAGAGCCTTCTCCAATAGGCCAATGGTTTAAACCTAGCAACCTCTGTTAGTGAACGGCACCCCAGATCAAAATATAAAGGAGTAAGAGGAGTACTCTGAGGGAGACCAACCAAACCTCTCAGGAAGCTTTTTTGGGCCTGTGCTAGGGTGGACAGATTTTCGAACCCCAGAGTTCTGCCCCATATAAGATGGACGCCATAACCTTTACATGGTAAATCTTGAGTGCAGGGCCGATAGGCTTTGTCTGAGAAAGCCTGTGTTCTTTCAAAATCACCCCTGCTATCTGAGAATGTTTGAGCGCCATTATTTCAATTTGGGGCTTCCAATCTAGCTTACGATTGATATTTACTCCAAGATAGGTAAATAAATCTGTTTGCTCTAAAGACTCGTTGTTCATAACAACCCTTGACTTGATAACTTTGTGGTTGTGTAACACCATAAATTTAGTCTTATCCACATTTACCAATAACTCATGTTCCTTGCAGAATTTTTCAAAACATATCAGGGCTTTCTGCAGCCCAGCTTGGGTTTTGGATAAAATTAAAGTGTTGTCCGCGAACATGAGAATTGGCACTTAGATACCTGCAACAGAGGGCGCATCAGTTGGGTAATCAGAAAAATATCTAACCACACCATTTATAAAAAGTGAAAACAGGGTTGGAGCCAGCACACAACCTTGGCGTACCCCTTTTAAAATTGGAAATTTGGGGGTAGTATACACTTGGGCTCCCCATCGGACCTGCGCAAAGTTTGATTCATGCAATTTTACCACCAGCTGCAAAAGTTCAGGGGAATTCCCAGGTCTCTCAATACGACCCAGAGCTTGTTTCTCGGGACCGTATCGTAAAGCTGCTTTAAGATCTACGAAAGTGGCATAAATAGTTCCACCCGCTAACAATACAACATGCCAATAGATTAATACAAAATAAAAACTTGATCTATCGTGCTTACAAAAGCCCTAAAACCTGCTTGGAAGGGGGATAGTATGTTATTCTCCGTTATCCATGTCTGTATTCTATTCAGAACCAATCTAGCCATGATCTTTGGGTGGAATCGATCAGGCTGATGGGCCTATAGTTTTTGGGGCTGGAACGGTCCCCTTCTTATAAATTGGGAGGATTTCCGCCCACGCCAAGAGTCAGGAATAGTAGCTCCCTGGCAATCGCATTTGCTAGAAACAAAATATACCTAAACCAATTTTCTTTATCGGATAAAAATAAGTCCACTGGGATGCAGTCAGGACCGGGTGCCCTACCTTTTGGTGCTGAGGTCACAGCAGTTTCGACTTCCCTTAAAGAGAATTTTACCAGGGTTACTACACTTGGAACTATAAATAAGAGAGTATTCTCAACAACAGCAAATTGATGCTTAAAAATGATACCCATTGGTCTGGGGCAATATGATTTGACGGGCATTTCCTTGGCCTTCACGGCCCCATTTTACAAGCTGCCAGAATGATTGTGTGTTGTTCATCTTGCTAGCTTGCAAAAGATCCTGCCACCTTTTTTTCGTCCCATGCCTTTTTGCCAGTATTTGTGTGGTTTTATACTGCTTTCGGGCTGTTCTTATCCTATCTATATCATTGGATTTTATAGCCCAGGACAACTGCTTGTATGCTGCCTTACATGCCTTATTATACCAATGGTCATACTTTGGTAATGATCTCTTAGGGGTTTTATAAGGTTTTGTAAAAACGCCTTATATTTTCAAACATAGATTCATGAATGTGTGTTATATTATGATTGATTTCATCCTGGTTTTTAAATTTTTCGAGTAGGTCTAACGTGTTTGAAACCTCAGCATTCATGCTTATGAGGGAGCTTTCATTTTCAACAACCCGGGACCACTTAACCCTCCTCTTGTCATTGCTAATTGTTACATCGGCGATCTCAATTACCTCAATCGGGGGCAAGAATGCTACATGAGCTGGGCCTTTTATTTTCAACAGTAGTGGGTCATGGTCACTTTCAACCCTTGTACAGACCTTCATATCCACTACTGAAGACCAATACTCTATATTAATAAGGATGTAATCTATTCTACTACTTCTCAGGCCATTGTTATAAGTATGTGATCCTGAGCGGTCGGATGGTGTACGTCCATTTACTGCTCTCACACCCTCTCTAGGCTAAAAGCTTTCAACTGAAGGGCTGCCTCGGTCCATTTTTTAATTGGTGGAATTTCCAATTGGGGAATACCCCATTGGGCGTCTTCGCCTGCACTTAGGTGGCCATCCTCAAAGTCCAAAGGCTCAAATGTGGTATTGAAATCTCCAGCAATAATTGTGTTGAACCCTTCTCCCTTTCCGACTGAGAAATTACTAAGATCACTAATTGTCTTTGAGGACCTGCCGCCCGCCAGACCCCTAGCGTAAACATTAACAATGAGTAACTTAGGCGAGTTTTTAGGACAAATAAGCAATGCCAAAATATCCTTATTATCAGTCTCCAATTCGGTTATCTTAGAAGTGGAGCTCTGCCTCACCCATAATGTTAATCCTCCGGAAGGTCTTCCTTTATGCCCAGCTTAGAGAGCTGAAGCAAAAATGCAAACGTCTGGAAAGAAGCTGGAGGAAAGACTTCTCTCATGCTAAGAAAATTAATTATAGAGAGGCCATCAAAGCTTACAAATTAGAAATTAGAACTGCACAATCATTGTATTATGAAAATAAGATTATTTCAGCATCCAACTCCCCTCGCGAAATCTTTCAGATTGCGAAATCTCTCGTCAATCCCCCGTTCCCCTTTGCCGTCTGATGATATTCTGGGACGATGTAATAATTTGGCAAAGTACTTTTTAAAAAAAATTGAGGATATTTACTCTACTTTTCCCCCTATTTCAGCATCTTTAAACATTCCGCCTTTGGACGATCAAATACTAATCACAGTTCCTCGCCTTGAAACAATTCCTCCCTGGATTTAAAATCCCTAAAAACTATTTGATCCAACTGAAATCTGGCTCTCCCAGTGATGTGCCCCCCACTATCCTCTGTCAGGTCACTGACTCGGTGTCTATAACCATATTGGACCTTGTTAATTTATCACTCTCCTCTGGATCCGTTCCTCTCTCTCTGGAAACGGGCTATGGTTAAAGCCCTCTTAAAAACCGAGTCTGGATTCAGAAGTATTTGCAAACTATCGACCAATTTCACTTCTGCCAGGGATCTCAAAAATAGGTGAAAAGTATGTTAATTGCGTACTCTCCGCCTTTCTTGAGAAGAACGAAAGCCTTCACACCTCTCAAACTGGTTTCAGACCCAAACAGGGCACGGAGACTGCCCTGCTGGCTGTGGTTGAAGAAACCAGGAAAATTCTAGATGTTGGTGGCTCCGTGGCGATTGTTCTGCTTGATCTTAGCGCGGCCTTCGACACGGTTAACCATCAACTATTGATTGTGAGACTCAGAGAGGTTGGATTGACCGGTACTGCACTAAAGTGGCTTGAGTCCTTCTTGGACAATAGATCATTCCAAGTATTTGAGGATAACTCTATTTCTGAAAGTATGCCTCTGAGATTCGGGGTGCCGCAGGGCTCCTCCCTGAGCCCCACGCTTTTTAATGTTTACATGAGCCCCCTTGCCAAGATTCTTGAACCTTTTGGCATCCAGATTGTCACTTAGGCAGACGACACCCAGCTGATTGTGTCATTGAACCAATCTGACAATGTGGAAATCAATCTGGCCAACTGTTTGGATAAGGTTTCCGCATGGATGGATGGCTCTTTCTTAAAACTCAATGGGGCAAAAACGGAGTGGATGTTTTTGGGTAATACCTCACCCAAAGACGGCAATCTATTCTGGCCGAGATGCTTAGGTCCAATGCCACCTCCTAAGGATCAGATTAAAAGTCTTGGTGTATGGCTGGACCATAATCTTAATTTCAAGGAGCAGGCGCGGAAGGTGGCAGGTACCTGTTATGGGATCCTGAGGATGATTAGAAAAATTCTCCCTCTGCTGCCTTTCATTGCAAGAAGACTGTTGGTACAAGCACTAATCCTCTCCAGACTGGATTACGCCAATGTGCTGTACTTAGGCTCCCCGTGCTCAACCATTAAAATTTTACAAACGGTACAAAATTGCACAGCCCGTCTACTTATGCGGGTCCCCAACCGGGTATCCGCAAGACCACACATTGCCTCTCTTCACTGGCTCCCAGTTGCGGAACGAATTCAGTTCAAGGCGCTATGCATTGTCCATAGAACTTTCTCGGCTGAGGGCCCACCGATCCTTCGATCCATCATATCCCCTTACCTTCCTAAGAGATCTCTACGCTCTGAGAATAAACATCTAGCAGTAGTTCCCAGGATATATAGATCACGGAGCGGTGGACGTATGTTTGCATATACCGCAGCAAAGTGCTGGAACCAACTTCCTAATTACATACGTCTGGAGCACAACTATTTGGCCTTTCGTAAATCTCTGAAAACTTTTCTGTTTCCATGATTCCTGACCTCTGCACGGTGATGTTACTGCCTTTTAGCGCTGGGAGGCCTTTTGGTAGCCATGCGCTCTAGAAATGCATATTCATTCATTCATTTGTAAAAATGTAGGTAGCCATGGTGAAAGACCGGGGCCAACGCCCAGGTCTCCTGAAACGCAATAATGTCCAGTGTTTCTATAAAATCTATCCAATCGGATGAATGTATCTTATTAGACAATCCTGCTATATTCCACGATACCAATCTCAGTAGAGATGGATCATGGTAAACTATGGAATTGCCTAGACTAGCCACCGTAGATGTGCCCAATTCAGGAGTAGCTGGGACTGGAATATGCTTTCCTGTTTGACTAGAATTACCCCTTTGAGTATGGACTACACTCGGTGATTGAACTGGGGTCCTTAACATATCATCGGCACACTCTATCCCTTCTAAATCAATACCAGGGGACAGCTTATACAGAAACTTTCGTCCCCACCAATTATGCTGGCCACCATGGATCCTCCTTGTGAATACAAACCAATTGGTGGTCAATCTATATTTTGGAGGGACGAGTCCCCATCCGCTTAGGTTCATGGGCATTAATGGGTAAATGATTGACAGCGTCAGGAGAGTTCAGTTTCAGCCTAATATTTGTATGAATCAAATGTGAAGTTCTTAGCTCAAATGCTAACAGATTTTCTACCAACAGTGGCGAGGCAAGAGTGAGGCACACATAGTCAGAGTCGACATCCCTCGAACCATGTCTTACAGCAGAAGATATATCCTCCCTGATTATCGATCTGCACTTACGAACATGTCTCAGCCACTGGGTACTCTTATTAATCAAGGACTGTTCATCCTCTCTTATTAGACTAAGCAGAATCTTGGGGACATTAGTTAGAAAAATTTGTGACTTGAGTGACCAGGGACATGGGTTTTCAAAGGAACTTGCTCTTGTGTACGAACTTGTCCTAGGCTGATTTAAAGGAACATACGGAGGTAGAGTTACCCTACTGTTAGATGTATTATGCAAATTATCAGATCTGCTTACTACTTCATTGGTAGCGGCAGGTTTCCGCATAGTATCTAAATAGCTAGCTTGGTTTTAGAACTCCTTCCATTTGTACGTTAGCTGTGTTTTTAACAATTGGACAGCTTAGATTACTTTTATTAGAAATTGGAGCTCTGCAAGCTTCTATATGGGGCAAATCTTGACTGGATGAGTACTCTTTGCTAGAACCTGCTTTTAGCGCTAAGTTGAGGCTGTCTATCATTCCCTTTAGTTCCTTAACTTCCCCCATGAGATGCCTAGTCTGATCTTTTAAGTCATTTATCTGATTTCTAAGCTGACCTGAGCAACAACAACGAGCCCTCTTCATTATATCATTACATCTGTTGCTTTCTCCTTCGGCCTCCTTGGAGTATAACTGTGCGTTTTCTTCCTGGGAAATTTGCAATAGGGGCGAATATCGATTTGAACAAATGATAGCGGGCTCTTTTGCACAAATTGTCACAGGGCATGGGCTTAGCAGGGAAGAATGAATACCCTCTTCATACTGGACGAGGTCAAAATTAGCAGATTGTTGGCCCTTTGGGTTTTGCTTTTTGAACATATCAGGAATAACAGTTTGTTTAATGTTTGGGGTTTGTAAGGGGCGTGGTACACTGGCCATAATGGTGGAGCTACACGGGCTAGATGTGTCAAGTAAAATCTCCTCGCATTCACCAACAAGGTTGGCAATACGATCCATAACAGCATAGGATTTGCTCTGCGTTTTGGTTGGTTTTTAGCTTTTTTACCTTTCCTTATAGATCCCCCCTCCCCACTATCAACAGCTTTTCTTTTCCCCATTCTAATGAACCAAATTACACTAATTGATATCAGGGCAAATAAACAATGTCGGACAGGGAGAAATATATATATATATATATCGAATAGTCGAAATGGAAATGGAAACAGTTAAGAACAAATACAGCAGTTGTTGGTGTACCAAAATCTACCACACTGTTAGACTATAAACATTTAAGGCTTTGGGCGCCCACTGGTTAGAAAGTACAAATTACAAGATAGAGTCCAGGGATATGGGCCCAGTAATCGTGGTGTATGAAATGTACCTTTGGAATCCTTTACAACAGCTGCTGATAACTTAGGGTTCAGGGGTGGCCCTGCCCTGCCTCGATCTGGCGCAAACGGGCGTCTCGCGCTGCGGTAGGCAGCTGGCAGATTTAAACAAGCGCTTGGGAGTGACGGAATGATGCGGTGCTCACTGGGGCATTGAGTCCAGCCCCCCTCCGGTCCGGTAATGCCAGCAGCTGATTTCGGGCTATCTTAATTACTTTGCCCTTTGCCCTTTTCTCGGAGTTTTAGCCCAGCACTTTTAACCTTAAAACATCGGGCGCCACCCCGCAGGACTGATACCACGTCTCCCCTTAAGGGAACATCTGTGCCTTTCCCTTTGCTGTTTTATGCAGAATTGACTTTAAAAGTCCTTTCAGAGTGAGACTTGAAAGCTGGTTTTATAATTTTTACGGTTTCACTGCTCTGACTTCGGAACCTTTTATATGTTGTTTGTTCCGAAATGGGGAGCAGAATAACAGTCTAAAAGTGGGTGAAATAAACCTCGAAAAAGAGGAAATCCGGTAGCATCCAGTAACATTAGCTGGTTACTCCACCTGTTGAAAGAGCCACGGCGCCTTGCCTTTCACCACAGTACTTCCCCCGCATTCAGCGTTCAGCGCACTCTTACTGAAGCTCAGTGCCGCGCTTCTTGACCTTTTCCTCGATCGGCATTTGGAGAATTCGGGAGATTTGCGCGACGTTTTCACTGCGGCTCTCGGTGGTAAAAAGTGTTTAGTATTCGCGGCAGTCAGCATTCACAGCATTCACCGCGTTCGCCGCGCTCGCCATTACAGTCTCCACTACGGGGGGAGGGGCATCACCGGAAGCGGCATTCATTTTGTGTTCAATCCGTTGATCGTAGCATTCTTTTAAAGCCTGGAATTAGTTGTGGATTATTCAGCATGCTAATAGAGTACCAGTTAAAGCTCTGATACAGGAAGTGCCAACACATTGGAACTCAACCTATTACATGTTGCAGTATTTGTTTTGAACAGTACAAGCAGATCAATGACTATGTCATTCAAAGAGGATGGAATGCAGTTGGGAAAGCTATGACCATGGATTTGGAGAAATTGGGCCTAGTCAAATGCATGGCAGAGATTCTACTCCCTTTTGAGGTTTTCAAATGGGAAGTTGGCAAGGAGGACAGTACGATGGGACAAGCAATTCCATTGCTGCATCTGGTAAAGGACCAGCTGTAGAAGGTGTCTGAAAGGTCCTCCTTGCAGGTGTGAACGAAAATACAGAAGCGCATGACTTGGTTGAGAGCTTACTCTTTTGATTAGCTTCCATTGCAAAGCTGCAGGACACCATCATCTCATCCAACAGTGCATCTGTGCCACACTACTTGTTCTACAGTACAAAAAAAGTTTGCCCACTTTCATTCCTTTTTCTGAAGGGCATGTTTCAAAAAACAAAAGGTGGATTTTTGATGAAGCAGGATACCAGGAAGCACATTGGCTGGAACTTAGAGTCCCACCCCGCAGTTCTGGGGTGTCGCCTTCAACTTCCAGAGAGGACAATCTTGTTTCACAGAAGCCAGCAACAATGCCATCAACCAGAACACTACAACAACAGCAACAGAAGGACCATACCCAGCCTCTGCATTGTATTGGTTTCAACCTGCAGGGCTTAAGTCCAGTGCAGAGGTGATGGCAAAAGAGGTCGAGCATATAGCAGAACCAATGACCATCCAGAGGATGTTCCAGGATTATCTGGATGATCCAAAAGAGGCCTATGTGGATCAAAACCCATTGATGTATTGGAATGGCACGATGCGCCAATGGCCAGAGTGCAGCAGGCTGGCAAAAAAGTATCTGGCTTGTCTTGTGCCCAGGGTATTTGCTGAGTGAGTGTCCGGTGTAGCTTGTGCAGTTGCCACAGTGAGAAGGACCAGTCTCTCGCCTCAAACCGTATAGAGATTGACTATGATCAAAATGAACCAACGTTCCTTAAACATATCAGGAGGAGGAGGAGGATTATTGGTCAGAATCAAGTATGTTGGCTTACCAACTTCTGGATGAACCACCTGAGTTTGAGGACTCACTCTACTGGACTGAGTATGTCAGTTCCACCATAGAACGTTTAAATTATTTCTCATTGAACTTCTTTCTTTGCAAAAGACAAGAAAAATAACTAGTGGAACATTATGTTTGGGTCAGATTTATATGCTGTCCCACCATTTTTTAATCACATATATTGCCTGATTGCAGTTGGACCAGTGTGCAGTGAATAAGCCTCCAAAATTCCTTCATGACATTGGAGACAATGCCTGCCTCCCTCGCATGTCTATCTTTTTTTACATCACTGAGCAGGACTGCCCCAGAAGATCGTGACAATACCAAATTCCAATGTGTTGCCTCCGTCAAAAATGCAATTGTGTACCTACTATCTGGCCTATCCATGCTTGGATTGGAAGAGGTAACTACAATTACAACGGTGAGTGAGTGATTGTGAGTGATGATTGATGATTCATGTAGTGGCAGACAGTGAGGGAGGGTGTTCAACTTTAATTTAAGAACTTGCTTGAGGTGATTTTTCAATGTTTGGGGTCTGAATGATGGGTGATCATATATCCTGGAGGTAGTTGGCCTTTACAAACTTACTTAGCAAAAATTAACCTGTACGGTCCATTCCTATAATCCTTCTGTTTTTTCATCACCTAGGATGGCTGCCCCAGATGATCATTTGATTTACAAGACTGCCAAATTCCAATCTGTTTCTTGCATCAGAGAGGATGTAGTGCACCTACCACCATTCTTGGATTGGAACAGGTAACCATTGCACCAATGAGTGATTATTGAGTGATTGTTTGTGAGTGAGGATTAATGATTCATGTTGTGGCAGACAGTGAGGGAGGGTGTTCAACTGCAATTTGGAAACTTGCTTGAGGTGATTTTCAATGTTGGGCGTCTGAATGATGGGTGATCATATTTCCTGGAGGTAGTTGGCCTTTACAAACTTACATAGCAAAACTTCACCTGTACGTCCATTTCTATGATCCATCTGTTTTTTCATCACTTAAGAGTACTGCCCCAGATATTCATTTGATTTACAAGACTGCCAAATTCCAATCTGCTTCTTGTATCAAAGAGGAGATAGTGTACCTACCACCATTCTTGGATTGGAACAGGTAACCATTGCACCAATGAGTGATTATTGAGTGATTGTTTATGAGTGATGATTGATGATTCATGTGGTGACAGACAGTGAGGGAGGGTGTTCAACTGCAATTTAGGAACTTGCTTGAGATGATTTGCAAAGTTTGGGGCCTGAATGATAAGTGATCATTTTGTCCTGGATGTGGTTGACCTTTACAAACTTACTCAGCAAATATTAACCTGTACAGCCCACTCCTATGATCCTTCTATTTTTTCACTGCCTAGGAGGGCTTCCCCAGATGATCATTTGATGCATAAGACCACCAAATTCCAATCAGTTACTTGCATCAAAGAGGAGATAGTGTACCTACCACCGTGCTTGGATTGGAACAGGTAATCATTGCACCAATAAGTGATTATTGAGTGATTGTTTGCGAGTGATGATTGATGATTCATGTGGTGGCAGACAGTAAGGGAGGGTGTTCAACTGTAATTTGGGATTCCTCTTGAGATGATTTGCAAAGTTTGGGGTCTGAATAATGGGTGATCATTTTTTCCTGGAGGTGATTGGCCCTTTCACACTTAGTCAGATTTACTTACAGAGTCTACTCCTTTTTTTTGGTTCTTCAGAGACCAGAAAAGTTACTTTCGTTTACAAACAAAAACCTATACAAAATACTGCAATTCTGTTATTCTACTTGTTCTTCAACAGCAGTGCACTACATGTCTATCTAGCTTGGGTAGCGACTGGGACAGAGCTACTCAGAGTCAGGAGTAGGATGGAAGAACTCAGGGCAGGACTACCTCATCAACAGCTAGAAGCTAGAAGTTATTGACTTCAAAGGGAAACCATGGATCTGAAGCCTATTACTCAGCTATGTGTAATAAAGAAAGGTGTGTTGATTTGTGAAATGCTGCTGAGTGAGTGTGTGTTGCACTGGTGGCAAAAGTGAAACTCTGAGTCCTCTTGTTTTTTTTTATCTTCTTTATACACTCCTCAGGAGGCTTACCTTCCTTCTGTCCTACCCCTTGACTCTAAAATACAGTTTCTGTATTACAATCTGCAGGCCTTCTCGTCTCCTGCACGAACGAAAGGCGAAAGCTGAGCTCAACACTCCTGCTTACCTACTGGACCAGTCCAGCCAGGCAACCAATAGTGATGGACATTCCCGAGGAGAATGCAGATGCACCACCTAACTTTGCAATGCAGTATAATTTTCTTTTAACAATCATACTTGGAGAACTGGGTGGTTGGGTTCACTCCTCCATAATTTTATTTTTTCCAACCTAGAAGACAGAACATTTTGATATCTGATAACTTGGGTCTCTGGGGCAGAAGAACTGTTTGCACTGCATTAACTGTAATATGTCATACTCATTCCTTCAGTTCCTTCCACAACAGATTAATGACGATGATGTGCTGCTCATCGCCCAGATGAATGTTGTACTTGTGTAGTGTTTGTCTTTGTCAAATCGTTCGCCAAATCTCCTTTCCCATCCATTCATCAAACGCTTAACCCTTTTCCCCTGGTCTGTGGGAATTATTGAGGTGTGGCTTAAAATACACTATCAATGGATCACACACTTGGTGGGGTGGATGTCTTGAAATCAACACCAACTAACTGCAGGATCTTCTATTACCTAAGCAGTAGCCCACACTGGGCCCATTTACCCACCCATACATAAAAGTGATCCATATTTTAGATATAGAACATCAGTCGTCAACATCATCATTCAGGCCTCGTGTTGCTTAACCATAAACGCTTAGCCTTGTCTTGTTTTAATTAAATAGTAGCTCCTCATTGGTCAGAAGTTACTATTGCTATTTTTTGTTATTTTATCACTATCAGAAATTCTTTAATGTGTCATGTATTAGTCTGGTCTCATTTCTTTGTAAAGCTTTGATATAATTTATAACCCACTAATTTAGTGTTTTAATTTCCTTTTAGTTGCCTGCAATGGATAATCCTTCCGATTAATCCTACAGTTAGAGATCACCTGGGTGGGAGTGGGACCTCGCTTGTGAAGTTGTGATGCTGTCCCTGTTATTGCTTCATCTATATTCAGGTTAGACCACTATGGAGTGAAATGAACTAGGTAAATTAGTAAGTAGGCAACTAACTGTTACTGCAAGTCATCGTTTATCTAGGTTGTTATAGACAATATAGTCCTGGCAGCATCCCCTCCAATGGTCAAGATAATTACAGAGGTATAACTAACTATAACTAAGAGGTATACACTCCTACAAGAAGATAAACAGGCTGTGTAAAACTAAAGGAAGCAGTGCAAAGTAAAATAAAAGCACAAAAAATGACTTCAGGCATAACTTTTGATGAAATATAATAATTTTCCCCTTTATTTTTTTACAAAAAAACACACACTGTCCATCCTCAACAGGCCCATCCCTCTTCCCAAATAATTTGACCCAACCATAAGTGTCCAAAAATGTTCAACAAATAGAAAAAACCTGTTCCCAACTCCCTTCCAATCCTCTCCACCTACAACAAGTCCCTCTCACCAAAACAGCATTGTCCATTTGGGTCCAGAGCTGGTCCAGGCTCTGCTCCATCCTGACAAGCAAGCTCTTTATATCACCCAGCTGCTGCAGAATGCTCTGCAGCAATGGCCTGTCAGAGTGGGAGGGGGCAGCAGCAGTTGTTGTCAGTGTCAATGTCAAGTGGTGGTGATGCCAGCGATGGGATGAACGGGAGGCTGGAGGCTGAGAGTGACCGGCTGCACTGGGGCCCGACTGATAGGGAGCTGTTTCTGCCTCCTCTTCCAGGATCACCAGCCGCCGGTATTCTCTCTGGATAAGGTCCATCCTCTGCCACTGAAGACAGGTGGCTATCTCCTGCCTGTTGGGTGTTATGGGTGGACCAGCAGGAATATCTATATTGAGAAAAACAAAAAGCAAAAATACAAATTGTAAATAATGTTCTTTGCAAGCAATTGTTTGAAATTAGGGAGTGGGACAGTAACAGTGCATTGCTGGTCCCTTAGGGCCATTGAAATTTGATGTGATTATGATTAGGAGAGTCAAAAGGCCAGTTTCATGTTTTACCCACTCATGCCTTGCATAAAAAGCACTGACTGTGTAGCAGAAAAGTATTAAGGCAGAATAACACTGGATGTAAAAAACAGTGATTTGATTTTTTTTTCTACTAAAGGCTTTTCAAGTAACTAAACAGACACTTTTAGGGGAAAAATAAATTACCTGTGAATTAGTGAGTAAAGAATTATGTACTATGGAGTACAAGTTGTGTGTTGTGCTAAATTAATGGAGGCATGCTCATTGCTAGCCAGCGCATCACTTATTTTGCTATAATCTATTTTTAATTCCAATGGCCCTTCTCTTCTCCAAATGCCTTTCTCTTTCTACCCTGATACCAAAGAGGCAGATGAATAATAAATTGGATGCTACATCACACACCTCATGTATAAAATGTGGGTATTATCCTGTCTGCCGTAAGTAAATGTTGAGGAAAATGATGCACTGCACTACAGGGAGAGGAACGGCTATATAGATTGCATTTGGTACATTCGTCACAGAGTAACCCATACGCCAAACTTGAAATCGAATCATGCACTTAGTCCCACTTTTCTCACTGGCCTCGCCCACAACCAAAAATTATTTCCAACAGATTAATTTCCTGGGCAGTAAGGATAGGAAGCTTGACTTACTCTACTGCAGGGTAGAGTAGAGAGATTAGGCTGGTAGGGTAGAGCTATTAATATAGAATAGAGGGGTCACTGTCACTGCACTGATCATCAATTTATCATGTGACTATTAAGCTGTGGCTTATTCAGTCATTGTAGTTGAGATAAGTCATAATGGAAAAATCTGAACAAGCATAAAATAAATCTGTTATGGGAAACCATGAAATATATTTTGGAATCACTTTGCATGGCTATAAAACGTGGCACATGCCAAGAATGGATTTTTCAATTTTTTGTAGGCTGGGACAGATGAGCTTAGGAAAGAATAAAGGAGTGAAGTACTGAGAGGTGACTGAGTGGGCAAAGGGAAACACACCATATGTGTTCGGTTTGCATTGAATTGAAAACTTTGTAAATGCTGCATTAACTCATGCAGACGTACATTACACAGCCAAAACTGCAGTCACAAATTGAACCATACTGCACTTTGGTCATGGGTGGCAAAATGCCACGGGGGGAGGGGGGTGATGAATGATGATGGTTGGGATACATCTGCCTCACTCAACAAATACAGTGAGTCAAGGGAGTAGAGCAAAAATAAAAAAAACTTCTGTTCTTTCCTGTTTACATTATTTTTAATGCTCATTATGTGAGCTTTTGCTGAGTTGCAGATAGAAGAGGCCACCATAACTCAACTACCCTTGCAGCTGGTAAAGGGGGTTCACGGTCATGAGTCATGATTCAGCTATGCCGTTGTAGCTTGTGAGTATAATAGTAATTGTCAATAAGCAAGCAATGCAACTTACCAGTGCCCATCCCTGCTGCTGCTTCTCCCCCTCCAACTGACTTCCCTCCTGCAGTGTCACTTGAGCCGGCATCACTGGTAGTCTGCGTGGCTAAAATAAAAATTACAGTTTTTTTAGATGTCAGATACACCTCCCCTTAAATTTTTCAATAAAATAAAATACAACCGCAGTATCTTCTAACAAAAATGTCACTCTGGGCATTTTTATTTGTTGGTTGACAATGTTAGACAAGCCGGGTAGTGAAGCCAACAAAAAACGTTTTGTAATAGATGGGTAGAGCTATAACCTATGATGATCATGATGACTTAGAGTCTTTGAAGCACAATGACGGGGTGGAATAATTGTCAATGAAAGATTTATGGTGTTGGTTGGCAAACACAAAAGGACCTCATAGTTTCCAAGTATGCTGCACAGTCACGGAAACTGCTGGTATCCTGTATAAATGAACTACAAAGCACAACATTGTGGGCGGCGGGTCCATGACCATGGCCACTCTCTCATTAACTATTAGAGAATGAGCAAAAATGTGAAAGCCTTCTCAACAAACATCCATGATGAATATTACTTATAATACTAGCTTACTTGGTCCTGCAATCTTCACGGTAGACAGTAGAGTAATAAAAATGTGTTCCTAGTCTTACAGTACTGCAAGATATATAGGGGAGAGGGAAAGATTACCAAGAAAGCAGAAGATATGTGAGCTAGAGACTAGTAGAGACCGGAAAATGTCAGCTACCAAAATAAAAAACCATGAACTAAGGAAACAAAAAATGCATGGATAACAGGCATGGAACGAAATTTGGATGGGTAGTTGGGAAAAAAAGAGACAGTGTGAAAAAATGAACAAGGCAACATTTTAAAGTAGCATAGTGGGAAGAGGAAAAAGAGCTAATCCATTGTACATTGCGTGCGTGGGTTCGCATCCCGTCCTTGTCGCTATGTGAAAGGAAGACAGCAGGTAATGGTCTCAGAGCAACTTTATTTCGTGCCAGCAACACCAGGCTCCAGGCAGCAACTCCCAACCTGGAACACAGCACCAACATTCTTATACCCCAAAATCTACCTGCAGCCCACAACAATCATAAAACCCAAAATTAGAGAAATGATAATAATAAATAACAGGACTTACTGGGGTTAGCAGAGCCCTCGAGCAGAGACTCTGGTGGTCGGCGCCTCCTCCTAACCAGCTACTTCTGGGCCCGCGACCACAATGGCCCTCTTCTTGCCCTCCGGGTGCTGGTGTAAGAAATGAAGAAGATACAAAAATTAGATCAGTGATTTAGTTAATCTCCACAAAATTAAGACAGAAAAACACATTCACATTGCCTATGGTACTTGTTTTGAGTCTATTGACTATCACTGAGTTGGCCATACTAATCCTACAATCCCTATTCAAAATATCCAAAACGACATTTAGAACTAATGCATTGCAGTGAATGATCTTTGATTCTTTTCTCATTTACTAACCCCTTTGATGGACCAACTCAGTCTCCTTTTTTGCAATGTAAAGATGCATACTACACATCACTGTGAAATACCTTGGAACTGTACGAGCTACATAAAAAGTCACAGAGAACACTAACTTACTGATTCACTAAGATGACAGGAGGACAGAAGAGTCTGCAATGGCTTCTTAATTAATCACCCAAAGTGAGTGCTAATGATGAGTATGAATAGGTAGCACTAAGCACCTGCCTAGCTGAAATTGGATCACAAAATAATATTCTTAATGTAAATTAAACACAACTTACATTGCTATTCGGGAAATATTTTAGCATTGCAGAACATAAACACAACAAATAATTAATAATACTCACCAAGCCCCGGGATCTTGACACCGAGCAGGTCTAGCAGGTCCTGCTCCCGGTCAAGAATATCCACCCAGAGGTGCGTCAACTGTACCTGGCTGGTGCTCCGCCTGCACCGACACACACTCGCCCAGTGCAGTCGACACTCCCGCAGGGGGTATCTACTGCCGGGCCTGCCGCCTGCTGCCAGCATGGAGGGGAGGTGGCGTTGCACATAAAAACGAATGCTGCCACCTCCTCCTCACTGTAGATAGCCCTAGGTGGTGGCGCTGCCCACAAGGTAGGCAGCTGCTGTTTGTTGTTTGAGTGGGTATTGTGCCGCCATTCCCCTGGTCGTCCTGCTCTGCCATGGTGCTGGTTGGGGTAAAGATTCAAACCGGAATAGGAACAAAGGAAGGAAAGAAGAAATAAGGAAGTAAAAGGATAAATAAACAAAAATATGAAAAGTCAAGAAAAAAATCAAAAAATGTAAAATATGCAGACACAAAAACACACATGAATACAATAAATAAAAATGAGGGGTAGATTAATTTGGAGGGCGGAGGATTACAAATAATAAAGAAGGATTAAAAAACAGGCCTAGCACCATAAACAGAGTAAGAGAACAAGATGGCAGCACCCATGTGAACCGCGTGTTGCAGTTTACGTGCAATTTGAAATGCGAGGATGTACTCTGCATCGCGTTTGATGGAAAATGCATTGCAGATGGGTGCTCCGGGAAACTCCACGTAGTGTGGCAGAGTTTTTTAACCCCTCCGCAGAGTTCCGCATTGCAAGGCTCTACGAACTCCATCCGGGCCCAATCATAAGATTAGGGAGAGGATGTGGCCTAACAGCTAGGGCGGTCGACCTTGAAACTGGGGAACCGGGTTTGAGTCTCGGCAGGGATGCTCAACATCCTGTGATTCTGGGCAAATCACTTAATCTCCCCGTGCCTAACAAAAATGAATGTGTTCATCTGTAACACAACTGGTGCTCTTGTAAATCGCTCTGATACCTTCGGGTCTAGTTCGTGCTATTTAAAACTCCCAAAAAATAGTTCTGGCTTTGAAGCTTACTGAAAAGTGCCTAATCAGTTAGGTTTCCTCTTCTGCTTTCAATGGAGGTAAAACCATTGTGCTCTATCAGACGGAATTTGACATTTTTATTGATGGGTCTGGTTCCAAAACAAAAATATAAATTGATTTCAAGGTAAAAGTTGAATAGGAACTATATTCAAGCAGGTCCATAAGGAAAGGGAAATCTTGGAAGAGTGTAACTCTCTCTCAAAATGCTCAGAAAAGATGGCAGGACATGACAACTTTAGCTGTACCCAGACAAATGGTCTTTCTATTCATGCAGCAGAACACATAGGGCTTATTTACAAGAAACTGACGTATCTGTAAAGATGCGTCAGTTTCCCTGCACCAGCCGGCGAAACCCTTGCGCCACCTTGGATGTGCCGTATTTACAATTCGGTGCACCATTGCACAAGGATTGACAGATGCGTCAGAAATTCTGAAGGATCTTTCGGCGCAAAAGTCACGCATTGTTGGAGTTGTGTCGCAAGCACGACGCAACTCCAGCAATGCATAGGGAGGCCTATTCCTAATACACTGCGTCACTCCTTACGCCTGCTCCAAGCAGGCGCAGGGTTTTGATGCAGTGGCGTCCTAGAAGTGGAGCAGTGAAATCTTGTAGATTTCACTGTGTCACTTCTATGAGGCTTTCCTGCATGGGAGCGCCCACCCTGCATACATTCTACATGACAAAGGTTTAGGGGCACATGCATCAAGCCCGCATTTTGCGATTTCTAAATAGCGAATTTTACCGATTCGCTATTTAGAAATCGCAAAATGCAATGCATGAAGGATTTGCCAAAAAAAATGCGATTCCTTAAAATTCCTTAATTGCGACTCGCAAATTGCGAGTCGCAATTAAGGAATTGATTCCCATTCATTCCTATGGGCCTGGAGGCCCATAGGAATGAATGAGACCATGACGCAATTTGCGAGTACTCCATTGGTACTCGCAAATTGCGCATGCTATTCAAAGGTGCAAGGGTGCCAAAAGGACACCCTGTTGCACCCCTGAAATTGTTATGTACACCCATGTTGCGCACACACATGCCCCAAGGGCATGTGTGTGTGTAACATGTAACTTTGAAAAATGCACTTTTGTGCATTTTTCAAAGTTTTCGCAAATTACCGTCAACTTAAAGTTGATGGTAATTTGCATTTCTTAATAGCAAATTCGCAAATTTTTATTTTTTGTTGCATTGCATTTAGGGAATCGCAAATTGCGATTCCTTAAATGCAATCGCAATTTAAGAAATCGCAATAAATTGCGATTTCTTAAATTGCGAGTGCCAAACACTTTAATGCATCGCAAAAGGCCTTTTTGCGGGCGCAAAGGCCGATTTTTGCGAATCACACCGTTTGCGCTCGCAAAAACCTTTGATGCATGTGCCCCTTAATGTGTTGCAGGGTTTTACAACGTGACACATCTCCCTAGATGCGTTACATTATAAATGGGCCACAATGTGGTGCATTATTTACGATGATGCTGCATCACAAAAAGTGACACAACGGTGGCGCAAAAGTGTCGCAGGGGGCTTGTAAATCTGCCCCTATATCCATAATGTATGTCTGACTAAAGTTCAAGAAACATGTCAATACTTTCTTTGGGAGTGATATCTTGGACATGTGTATGTTCTAGTCTGTCAGCAGTTGGGCAGATTCAGAGGAGATAATATAAATGATGAAATGCGTATTTTATCCATGTGAATGTGCACAATTTGTGACGAATCTTGAGAGTTTAGCAGACCGTCTTCTACAACACAGATAATTATGTCAGCTCACAAAAACTCTCCTTTTCATCTCCTTGTATCACTTTTGTTTCTCCTAACCATTTGTAGATCAAATACTGCGCTTTCCCTACCCAGAAATTGCACATGTGCAAATTACATATGCCTTAATCTTTGTGCATAACTGCATGGGATCCCAAAATGTATGTATGTTACATGTGTTACCAACGTAGGTAACTGTTAATTATACATTTTAATGGCACATTACCAAATGATTTCCTTAGATATATATTTTTCCAAAAATAAATACATTTCTATACATTCCAATTCCTAAACACATACAAACTTTGCATAGTTATACTGCACTCTCTATTCCCGTACGCCCGGTCGAGTTAGGTTTAAACTAGGTGCTGAGGTAAGTTTATAAAGCTGCTTTCGATCATGTGTAACGAAACAAACTAAAGTTAGTTCTTTGTGAATTTACACCTATTTGTATTGCTTATTCAAAACCATTCCCATGACGCGCCCCTGTGAATGTCCACCTTTGACACGATTGGAAGGCATACGTTGATAGTGCAAGCTTTGTGTAATCATAGTCAGACCGTAGAACCAGTGGATATATAAGTTAGGTGCGCGAAGAATATTCCACGTACATAATTTGATTTTTTCCGGGCACAAGTCTCATTTAGATGTGGAAGATATTTGAGAGCCCTGCTCCATGTCCTCGCGTTAAATGAGTACGTGGACTTACTAGTAATGCAGTTTTGGCATTAAAATGCCACAAAAGCATTATGCCTTCGAGCTTTGCAGAAGTTGCTGTGGACCTAAGTATCAATTGGCACAGAAAAATTATTACGTGCTCAAATTTGCTTATAGGGTTACACCCCCCACCCCCCAGCATATATATTTAGTATTAAGAAAGTAAAAAACTCATATATCAAATATCAGGGAAATGGAAATATATGTTTTACTTAATATGGTTGTATTTGATTTTGATAGGAGGTTTCTTGAACGGCTACTTGCTGTAGTAGATGCGGCTGTTTTTGAGGATGGTGCTGTAGCATTATTTAGGGCTGCTACCAGTTGTGCTGCTCTGCAACCTATGTATACTCAACTATGACTTTATGCCCTCTTTTCCGATCATTCACTGCTGTCACCAGAACTCAGCACAGCCATTTTGGGGGCTCTGGGAACAGACTTATATTGTGGCCCCCTTTTTAAGACTGAGGGCCCAACTATAAGAGCCCCAGATAATGTGCGACATTGCAGCACCAAGTAAAATCTGATACCCATGGGTGCAAAGTTTACCGGGTACCAGAAAATTCAGCTTATTGCAAGTTCCCCCTCTGAAAATGCTAGCTGTTTGCCTTTTGAACAGAAATCTGCTGCTGCTTCTATTTAAAGGACATTTTTCCTCATTAAATGTTAGCAGGTTTGACATGCTGAAATTTACCTGGCTCAAATTGGGGGGGCTGAGATTTTCACTGTGCTGAGTTATTTCTTCATAAAGCAGACTATTTTACATGACTCGCAATTCTATTATGTGCTGTAACTGGAGTTACTGCACATATCTGAATTCAACGCTCTCCGTATAACTGAGGGATTGGATGTAATCAGTGTTAAAAATGACATATCTCCATGACCTTTGCATAGCTTCATAATGCAGTGTTTGCAATTTCTTAGTGCAGTAAATAACAGTTATACCTTATTTTAGGGTACATGTTGTAATTCGTTGTCCATCTTTTAGCATGTGTTTGTGAACATTGCTCTAGGGTCAATGAAGAATAAAATGATCCTTCGATGCAAACTACTTAAGTGTACCTTGGATGCAAACATTTATTAACAGAACCCCACCAATCAAAACTTCCCAACCCCCTTTAAAAAATAACATGTAAAATAATCCGTGATTATGCAACTGGAGTTTGAGAAAGAAGCGTAAGTGCTGTCTGTGATTTCATTGATAATGGCAGCGGCATTGAGAGAACAATGCAGGTATGCAACTGATAATAGAGTAGCTCAGAAAAAACCTAAAGACTCTTCTCCATGTGTGTGGGGAGAGAATGGATCGTCGCCGACCACATTTCCATAAGGCTGCTGGTGATATGGGAATCCATGTGGATCATCACTTTAAGGACCCACAATGACACACTCCGTAGCTACATCAGTGAAGTTCTGTTCTATCACAATGGAATCGCACACACACCGCAGTAGATGTGGTGTATCTCTTGTGCTAAGGGAGTGAACTGTGGTAGGAAGAAGCAGTCAGCTTGAATTCACTATTGAGGCAACCACAGTGGGACCCCATTCCCACAAATGTTTTTCTCACCCCAGCAGAAGCGTCAAAGGCCAGTGGCAACATGGAGGTGGATATATAAAGGACCGGAAGAGAATGCGGCATCAGCAACATCGCACCTAGATTTCTCCTGAAACTGATTTACTGTTTATTTATATGTATTTGTTCTTATTTTTGTATATTGGTATACTTTCTAAACATATTTTCAAATAGAATTACAATAGTACTTTTTACATTATTTTGCTAGACCCCTTTGACATTTGACTAGTGGTGGTGCAAAATATGCTGACTAGTAGGACCTGATTCTCAAACTGCACTTTGTAGTACGCTTAGTAGCACTACTAAAACATACTACAGAATGTAAGTTTTGCCTATCCTTATGTGTATGGAGTTCTCCAAACTGACAGCGGAGTCTCCACACAAGTGAATATCGATTTTAGTAGTAAATGTGGGAGTGACAGGGAGGAGTGGGTGAGAAAAGGGGCATATTTACTACTAAATGGGATGAGATTAAAGAGGAATTAGATGGGTTTAGGGAAGGTCGGGGTAGGTTTAGGAAGGGATGTCCCCCACCCACCACAAGATTAAGCCAATTGTTTTAGTCTGAGGGTGAAGACACGTAACTAACACTTTTATAGTAAGATTACATTCAGAGTTTGTCAATACCAAATGTAGTAAACTTACTACACAGTGTAAGCCTCCTCAAAAGTGTTACTTACCTTTGTGAATCAGGCCCACGGAGTGGCATGTGATAACCTGGGGTCCTACTTCTGTTATACTTTCATGTCAGAGAAAGACCCTCAATTTTCTTTCTCTTTGGCCTGATGATATGTCACTGTTTCTCACTCCTGGGTCTGAATTTGTGACATTCAGGAGAGATGCTACACTGAACCATGTTGTGGTAATTCGATGTGGAGTCAAAGCTTGTTGTTTGCAATTTAAAAATACCATTTAATAAAGGCAAATGGAGGTTGAGTACTTTACTTTCATTACTTTGAACTTCCCATGGCTTTGTTATAAATAGAGTCCTTCTGCTTTCAGAAACTCTGTGTGCCCTCTCAAAGATAGCAGCTGTATCTCGATAGGCCAGATCTCAAATGTACATCTATAGGCAAACAACAGGCGCATTGTGTCTGCTAAAATAATCCGGTTGTACTATTAAGTGGGACCCATCCAACCATTACACTACAGCCTGAATCAGAAAGCTATTTCATTATTGTGATATCTAACTAATTATGCGACACAACTCACTTTCATTATCTGCTTATATGCATTTTAGTCTGACTTAATATTCCAAGGTTTTGTTTTCCATAATCTCACAAGCATATGTAATTTCATTTTACACTCTCATGTTTAATTGCAAATTAAAATTCAGTTAAAAGGGCGACCGTTGCACACATATGGCTTCAGTGAGAACAATGTTCTGTGTCATGATTTCAAATTACTAAAAGGTTTAACAAATCTGTGAATGCTGCTCGGCAAATTTGGTGGACAATACCGGTGACAGGTTCTCTCATGAAGGGATAGAGGGTGACATTTGAGTGGCATGTGTGTGTTGAAAAAACCTTTGCAAAGAAGAGACGTAATTAAAGCATTTTTGGAATAAACCCTTCTCAAATAAAACTCACTCACCTTTATCTGTTATCATATATAATACAAATAACACAGCTGTTTTTTAAATAGACTCTAATTGTTGGAGGCTAGCTTAATATATGGTGTAGCCTTCACCTAGATTAAATGGTAAAACAGTGCAGGCTCAAATCGCAACGGATGCACACCAATGTAGGATGCTGGCTTAGTATATGGTGAACACTTATTCAAGTGGTGCACCTTGCACTAATCTAGGCAATCCTTATGGTGAATTTAGTGGTCTTTGATAACCATAGAAAGCTTTCAAAGTGGTAGCGGTGGAGAACAGCCTTCAGGCTCATCTTGAAGAAGTGTTAAGCCACTTGTTTTACCAGTATAATCTGTGGTGTAGATTAGATTAAAGGAAACCACACAGTGTTTAGCGAACATACGTTTATTTATTAGAACACATCAGCACTATCACATTGCTATATCTCCTACTCGGAGATATCAACATAATACACAAGAATACTTCAAAAGCAGTTGGGTAAGTAGCACAAAATACAGTAGTCTCCAGGGGGAGACCAAACCATATACTAAGAATGTGGAATATGAACTGCCAAGGAGAATGGGACTTGGACTAGAAGACCCAGAGGAGACGGGGACACAAGGAACCACCCAAGGTAAGTACCCAGGAACCCCACAGAGGCTGTGTGCAGAATGGAGACACAGCTGCTTGCCCAATGGAAGTCAATGGAGAAGACGAGGTTGCAGTTTTGAGGGAGAGGGATCTTTCCCAGAGGACCCTTAAGAAACCCTTTGGAAGACAGAAGGTTGGAGAGCCACCCCACCAGTGGATGCTCCAGTAACCAGGTTACCTACACCAGGGAAGCCGGGTGCATAGCAGTGAAGTGACGTCGGAACTTGTAGTAGACAACAACGGACGACTTCAAAGAATATGCCTCTGGAGAAGACTGTGAATTAGTCCAGTGGAATCCAAGGGTGGATTCTGAACGTGAAGAACCTGCAAGCAGAGGGAACAGTGTCTATGCCACTTGGGGGTGGCAGATGGCACAGAGACACAATGCCCACCAATGTCAGAAGGTTCTGGAGAGTAAACAGTGACCATGTCACTGCAGCTGTGAGGACCAGGTGATATTGAGGAAGACCAGGAGCAATGCACAAGCTGTCCCACATCGGATATCGGGGACTTGGTGGTCACTGTCTGGCAGAAGCACCCACAAGCGTTGGTAGCTGCAACTGGTGTGGAAGACTAAAAAGGAGAAACGTTGGGACCAGCAAGGTCCAAGGGACTCACAAACAGCAGGAGAGTCAGAGCAGGCCCCAAGCAAGCAGCAAAGCCCACTGAAGCAAGAGATGAACCTCAGGAAGACCCACAGACAGAATGCACAGGAGTCGCAAGAGGACCTCGAGCAGCTCACCAAAGAAAAAGGCCCAAGATGCAGATAATACAGTGAGGATGCTGATCTTGGAGGGAAGAGGTGCTGGAGGCTGGAGCTTCTTGTAGCCCGAAGATTTCTGGAGTACAGAGCTAGCAAGCATTGGCAACGGCATGTCAATGTGGTGTACGGGGGTTTGGGCCCAACGATTCAGATGAGGGATACTGACCTCAAAATTGCAGAGGAAAGGTGAGGCCTTAAGGGAGTTGCAGAACCACCACCTGTGTTGCTGAGCCTCAGGAAGTAGGACGACAGGAGCAGCAGAACGTTCAGCTGCATTGCGGTGCCTGTAGATGCAGGGGAGTGACTCCTTCACTTCAAGGGAGATTTCTTCAGGTGTCTATGATGCCCAAAGCTCTGTTGAAGAATCTGGAAGAAACACAGACACAGACAATGAAGAAGACTTAAAGAACAGTGAGATCAGGAGCAGCAGGAGTCTTCATTGGGGCAGTCTTGGTCACAGTAGAAGTCCAACGAGGTCCAAGGGTCCAGACGATTGAAGAGTGCCATAGTTACAGGGTTGAGTTTTGTCCCACAATGAATCTGAGGACCCACCCACAGGAGAGCCCTTAAATGCCCTAAGGAAATGGTTAGGATGACTCGGGGGTCCCTCCCAGAGGACGGGCTAGACAGAGGGGAGAATACTCCCATGTCCTTTTTTCAGTTTTGCACCAGAGTGGGAGCCAAGGGCTTCCTAAACTGGTTCAAACTGGAGTATGCAAAGAGGGCACCAAATGTGCCCTCTAAAGCAGTCTGGTGACACTGGCAAGCACCCTAAACCCAGCCCAATACACTTAGGGGCCAAATACGATGTCGGGCAGAAAGCCTACTCAAGACATTCGTAATCTCCTAGACCGTGTCGGAACCCTTCCGACCAACTCAGCCGGTTTACAATCTGACCGACCGGTTATGATGTGTGCGGTCGGATTGTAAACCGAACGGTCTTTCTGAATTGTTCCGACCGGCTCTCAAAGAATTAGTGTCGGTCGGACCCACATCATACAGCTCTACGGACTGTGTTTCCGACCAAGCAATTAAGATGTCGGTTTCCAAAAGGCTGTCAGAAAGTGACTTTTGGGGCCCCCAGTATTCTGCAGCCACCGGTTGGGGGCCGAGGGGGTACCTAAGGGAACCCTCTGTAAAACCCTGCACTGTGTGGCAGGCACCATGGGGTGCCTGGGACAGGGTGCAGAGTTTTCCGCATACCCCCATTACCCTGTAAGAGCCTGTGTTGTCGGGCAGAACACGGGCTCCCATAGGAGTCAATGGGAATCTGACCGAACTGTGTTCAGTTGCATTGTAATCGGTCATGCGGACCTGCTGACCACGAGTCGTCAGTCCCAATTCTGAGTCGGTGTCGGGAGAAGGAACCTCCATCCGAGTCCTGTCTGGGAGGTGGTCACACCTCCTTGTGACAGGTAACCTATTGTTCTACCTTCCCCTGCTTGAGCCTGGCTCATCAGCAGGAGGGCAGAATCATGTCTGTGGTTGGCAGCAACACTAGCATGCTTGCAGACCCTGAAAGGCTGTTACCAGGGGTACAGGAGGGCTCCCAAAGGAGCCCCCTGGTACATGGGATCATACTTCCAACATTGGAATCGGTGTTGGGGTATGATTCCAACGTTTGATACCAAACATGACTGGGTTCGGTGCAGCCACTATATAGATGGACATCTCATAATGACTGATGTCCACTATATGTCTAAAAATGGCTGACCGCACTTGCAAAGACTGAAGAATCGACTCCGGTGTTTGTAGTGGTGTCCTGCTCATGCAGGAGCACCCACACACTTATAACCAAGCACCCTGCGCTCAGGACTGATGAGCCTGCCACAGGGTTGACCGTGACCGCAAATATAAGGAAACTTATATCTGTCGTTAGAGGTGCAAGCACCGACACACACAGTCTGCAATGGCAGGCTTGTAGTCACAGTTTAAGTGGACTCCCATGGATGGCAAAATACATGGTGCAGCCCATGGGAAACCCCTGGTGTACCTATGCCCTGTGTACCTCAGAACCATATACTAGGGACTTACAAGGGTACACCATTAGCCGATTGTGGAGGTTCCAAAGTACTTACCATAACCAATTTAGGGGAGAAAGCACAGTTGCTGGGGTCTAGCCTAGCAGGATCCCAGCAGACTATTTAAAAAACACACTGACACCAAGTAAAGTGGGGGTAACCATGCTAGAAGGATCCTACCTCCCTACAGTAATGCTGACTGCAAAATGTAAATATCATTGCCATGCACAACAGATCAACCTAATGGTCATTGGATGCATATTAACCCCAGACTGAGAAATGACCAATGAGTCAGATCACTGGTAACCCAATGACCTTTCAGACTGCCCTTTGACTCAGATTTGGAGATGATAGGGGTAATATTGATTTAGACGTTCACCCAGCAAACACGAGCTTTAAAACATTTCACAAAAAATACATGCTAGCTGTACTTACACGTGCTTTAAATTGATTACAATAATAATGGTATGAAAATAAATATGTCATAAATGTCAGTGGAGAATAAAAAAAATTGGCACAGACATGGGAGGCATAATAAGAGAAAGACTGCACAAAGAGATGGAATATGCGATTTGTATGCATTTGTGCATGCTTTTGTTTGCACATGTGTGTGTACATTACAACCAATCAGAATGGCATAGCCAATGCTTTTTTTCAATGTGTTTTATGTCTTCAGATTTTACCATTTCTATCTCTACTTTAGCGTAGAGAAGAGGTAGGGTCAGGATTTTGAAAGAAACGTGGTCTGGCCAACCCAATTCTAAATTGTTAGAATTTTGTATGTAGTGTTTATGGGAAACAAGAATAGGGTAGAACCCTTTTAATTGGCAGGGAAGTTGCACTGTCGAAAATGGTTCCTGTTCAATGGGACGGAGTTAAAGATAAAATCTTGGGTGTTTTTGTTTTTTCCCTAGAGGAACTTTAAATCTCCCACAAATATCTTATCTCAAACAGAGGTGGGCTGGTAAGTGCTATAATCAAAGAAACCATACTTTGTGATGCTAGGCCGCCAATATAAGATATTCCGTCTCATTGTTTTAGTTTTTATCCTTGAAATTATGTCATTGAGGCTTTGGTTAAAGGAGAAGGATATTGGATTATTCAGTCTGCATTTCATGGTCTCTTTATAGATACAGGCAACTGCCCGTCAGTTTCTCGTTCTCGTTTGCTAGATGATATTGTATCCAGGTGGTAAGAGAGCAGTATGATTGAACAGCAAAACCCAGTCCCTGTGAGCACAGTAGCATCAAGTCTATATTCAGACAGTCATAAACTCCCACCATTTGCCCAATTACACCTCAGAATGAAGGCACTGTTCATGGCATGAACTGCCCCATGCTACGTGGAGTCACTGAGTCAAGGCAGGCCATGGAACTTACTAGATAGACCATAAAAAATAACAGAAGCCAAGCAGTCACAGCTCAAGACTTAGTCCCAGCAAGCCATCACGTTCACGGTATGGGTCTGAGGAGAAAGGCAAGAGGGAAAGCTGTGATAGGTGGGGATACGGAGATGGGATAGCAGTAGTTCACTCTCCAGGGATAGTGGACTGTTGTCATCTTCATTTAGGGGGCTTGAGTGCATAGATATATTGAATTGCTGGTACATACATCAGCCATACCAGGAGCCATATACCACAACCATTCAGCAAACAAACCTGCAGAGAGGCGCAAAGCTCACCAAGGATAAAAGATCCTCCCCAAACAGCATGTGCAACGACGACCCCCAAGGTGGGGAAAAAAACAGCAAGCAGGCCTCAAAACCTACAGGAGGAGAAGCCTGATTGCGTGTGTTTCAATCAATCCCAGACCAATGCCATTGGTGGTAGCTCACACACAAAGCTCAGAAGGGGGCTTTCTGTGCAAGCACGTAAAGAAAGCCCACCCTTGGATTTTCTTCTACTGCCACAGGAGTTCTAATGCTATCCATCATCTACACCAAGGACCTCATTCTCCTAATAATACAGCTGAGTGTCAAGACACAAGAGTGCCGACCAGAGGACTGACACCTGGAATGTTGAGTAGGACAAGCAGCTTAACATATGTATTAGGCCTTCTCTGTTGTTCACATTCAATCCAATCCTATGCCGTCATTGGAGCAAAACAGTGTATACAACAAGGGCATGGAGTTGAAGACAAAACCATGTAGAAATAATGGAGTGCAAACATGGACTGTAGTGGGGCCTTGAAAGGCAAGAAGTAAGATAACTTAAAAGGACTGATCTGAAGTGCCATCCTGCCCTTCATTTTTGCTACGTGCAAGGCTGTCTTTCTAACTCAACGAGAAAATTAAATTAGGTACCAGGAAGAGGAGCAAAGGAAAGAAAGATGCTTCCTTTAGGGAGTTAAAGTGTTCCAAAATGAACAAGCCTGTCTGAGACAATCAAGCCCATCCACACAGTAGCCACAGTGTGAGAGAGGTATGAAACAGAATGAGGAAGCAGAGAAATAATGTGCATCAATTTTTAACAGGCCCCCATTTCTACAAGTAATTGCCAGCCTTCACTGATTTTTTTCAGCCTAACATCAAATGTTTATACGTAGCCATCATTTCCTACAATTCCAACACGGCCTTGATTCTAAGAAATCGAATCGAAACAGGTTGGCAGATCACCAGCTCATTTGCATACAAATCATCTGCTGTAAAATATACTTCTCTGTAATACTTGTCCTGGAAATGTCCCACAAAATTGCTCGACATTCAGCAGTACATATATGTATTCTCTGTCCTATATGTTAAACATCCAAAAGCACAGACCACTTGACTTGGCTGCGACCCTTTAATTAGAATAAAATATATCTTCCGTTCAGACTTTGCACTACTACTCTTAGACACTGTACTTGTTTATGAAAGTGCTTTGGTGAGAACCACCCTTATTAGGTCTTGCCTACAAATAGCTTTAGCTGATAGTTGGCAATAGACCTGTTTTATTCACTATAAATTTAGAAGTGATTTATGTCCAACCCCGGTCAGGATTTGATCCTTTTATTTTCTATCTCAGTTGCCTGTTCCTGAATTGATTGTGTTCCTCCCTTTTTTTTTGTTTGTCAAAGTCATGTCTAAGTAGCATTTCAGTCATGTTTTGATTGGACGAATTGCATCATTCCACTGCTGATACAAGGACATTGCATTACAGTGCATGAGGAACTATTTCTCACATCCACTCCCACTTTCTCTGTTACTGTATTTGGGGACCCCCATCTTTTAGTGATAATAAAACATTCCAAGATGGTTGTCCTTGCATTGACATATACACACATGTGTGCAGGGATGGCTGTCATCCTGAAATGTTTTTTATTTTGATTTATTATTCCACGATGGTGTCCTAAACATGTGAACACATAGCTGCCATTTTGAAATGGTTAAGAGAAATGTTTTATGTTAAGTTTCATGTAAAACGATTCGAAGTTTGCGGCCATGGATATAGGTCCATGTGTGTGCATGTGTGTTGATCCTGTTGAGACACTTTCTCCTAAGCTTTATGGATAAGTATTCCTAGATTGCAGCAATGCTTGTGTTCGCATGGTGGCCATCATGAGAAAAAAATATTACCAAAGGCATTAGGTCCGGGCCCCTGGGTGACAGGCAAGACCTATTGTCAATACGTTTGGTAATGTAATGTACTAGATTGGAAATCATTTATCACACACTGTTTTTATATTTATTTTTCATAATGTAATATGCTTGAGTTGTCTTAAAACATTACTAAAGAACTCTAATATATATGAAAGTTGACCCACTATGCTGTTAACGTTAATATGGATTTAAGTCATAATGGAGTAATTAGGGTTGTATTCTAAAATAAATACAATCTAACACATTCTACTAGGAGTGATCTTGAAAATTAACTATGTTTTTCTGTGTGTTTTGCTATAGCAGCTCTGCAGAACAACAATAAATAAACTACACGAGAATCCAAAATATTCATTGTGCAAACAGTAAACAGTTCATAACAGTATAATTAAACGAGTTATTTGAACAGTTTACAACCAGAAGGTATATCAGTATAGTAAATTAAATTATTGATTATGTTTCTGAATGAACAAGAGTGTTAATGTACTGATAAATCGAGAATGGGGTTGGGTTATTACAATCGTTTCTCAATGATTCACAATTTTCTTCAAAATATCTTCATTAAGAATCTCAGAGGTACAGTCCCATTTGCACCCAAACATGGTCATCTTAACTTCTATCTAACCCCATTTTTCAAATGTATTGGGGCACGATTTGGTGTTAATTATTTCGTGGCGGTCAGTACTTTACTATAGATAAAAAACAATGTATTTATTTTATCTGTATGGTCAGACTCAACATTTAATGTTGCAAACACATAACAGGGCTTCCAAAAAACTACAAGGATGACAAGAGCATTTTGTTGTAAATAAGAATCTTTTTTTGGCGGGGGATGGAGGGGCTAGTTCAATACTCATACTCCACAGGAGAGACTATCTCCATGATCGCACTCTCCCCTCACTATTCCTTCATATTTGAAACTTCACAAGTAGGCCTAACAATACAAACACCACAGATAAAAGTCTGTAACGATGGCATGAATATACCTGTAAACAGTAGCAAATCTAAACTGACATTAGATTTTCTGGTGCACTGTGATACAAGATACTGCAAGTTCCACGTAGCAAGACATTTTGGAGGAGATTCTCAAACATTTTCCGCTGGATTAGCGTCACACTAACCAGCACAAAATGTTTTATTCCTGATTCACTCTCCAGTGCAAAACTTGTTTTGCGCTGGAAAATATCCAAAAGTAACGCAAAGCAGCGCAAAATGGTGCTTTGCATTGCTTTGTGTCAAGGGGGGTATTACATGGGTGGTATATGGTTGTTCCCATGCAACCACCCATGCTTTTGATGCTAAACCATATCTACTAAAATCAGTTGTCAGGGTTTACCGTAAAAAATTAATGCCACTGGAAGGCAAGCATTAAAAGGAGAAATGTCTTCATTTCTCTTTCTTTCCTGACTTTGCATGTGTGCTGCACTGCACAGCAAACATACAAAGTACGAAAAGGTTTTCCACTTGTCTAGCCATAGTACTTTCTACAGGAGGGTACCCTTCCTCTACAAAACCTATGCAGTTGCGGCTCCTGGAGGGAGTGCTGGGGGGTAGTAAACTCCGGCATACGGCCGAATGGAGTTAGGTACATGGCGATGCGGCGCGCGCAATGTAATTAGTTTTATTTATTTATTTATGTACTTAACTCTGTTCGGTCGTATGCCGGAGTTTACTACCCCCTACCCTGCCCCTCCCCCGCCCCACCCCACCGCCCCGCAGCACTCCCTCCAGGAGCCGCAACTGAACCTATGTTAGACTCACACACATACCCTACCACTATGGCGCTAAGGTGTGTGCCTGGCATACAGCAGCTAAAATCAGCGCTGGTGCTAGCGAGCTGGCAGGAGAGAGCCATATCTCTGTGAATATGGCACTGTCCTGCTCTCTCCCTGTCACGCAGCACAGCATTTTTGGGTGCTGCGCTGCGTTCCATGACACCTTTAAGATTTTGGGCCCAAGTATCTTGTACGTCAAATGTGGCTTTTTCACAGAGCCTTCATTCACCCATCTGCCATATTCAAGCAGCAAGCATTCATTCCATCTTTTAGTTAATGGTTGAGTTGCCTGCACCGAAGAGATTATGGAACTGATTCGCATACATTTTGTTTCGGTTTACTCTTTTAGTACTGCTGGCTTAACCCTCAATTCCAGAAGAAAACCAGGACTACTCCAGGTTTACACTTCAGTTTCAGGTCACACCTGATCATAGCAAACTCCTTGCCCATGCATATTGAAATAGATAGATTTATACATTATTAATTCTGTGGAATAGGTAAATATTGCTTAAAGCTAATGTTCACTCTGAGTCAATGGAATTTGCAAATATTGTATGATCGGCAACAGGAAAAAGCAAGATTATGATTTGCTATAAAAGCAAAAGAATATTCTGCCTTTTAGTGGTGGAACCTTGGCAGACGGATGAGACTCCAATGAAAACGGTAAATCGGAAATCTCAGTTGTGCCGGTTTTTATTTTGCTTTCCTTTTGCAGTTTTACATACTGAAACTTGGCCCAAGGGCATTAGATCGCTTTACAGAAGCACTAAATTAAATGAGACAAGGTCAGATTATTATAATTTTTTTAGACACGGGTAAATGAAGTGATTTGCCCAGAATTAAAGGATGTTGAGGAGACGCTGGAACCCCAACCTGATTCTCTAGTGTCAGAATCGGCAGCTCTGGCAGTTATACCACATCTCATCTCTTGTAGCAAGCTTCACAAAATATGTTTATTTTTCTTGTATGTGCTGCTACAACTACATCAATGAACAGTGTAATTTATTTGTACAAAAACAAATCATTGGTAGAAGCATGTCGGCATGATCACTTTATATTTCCGCATTGATTTTCGGCTTCCCTTTCTCAATGCTCTAATGCAGTGGTTCTTAACCTGTGGTCCAGCTACCCCTGCGGGTCTGCATTAACAGATTGTGTTTATAAATGAAGGAGCACAATGTTGTAAAAGTGAAACATTTAAAACGTTCTGCAAGTGTGAAGCAATTAAACGTGTAGACTAAAAATCAACTTAGTTTCCTCAGATTGATTGGTGGGAGCAGCGCGTTCCGGGAGATGGGTGGCCTCAATTTAATTTGGAAAAGCTCCAACTTGCCCATTAAAATGTTATCATTAGTGTATGTGATTGATGGCTGAATGTTTATATTTTTTGTGTATTCTTTTGTGTTTCAAATCATAAAAATTGTTTAGACCGGGGTCCCCTGAGTCCAGTATTGACTCAATCGGGGTCCATAGAATCCAATCATGATTGAGTTTGTGTCCCCGAATTCCAGTATCGATTAAGTGTGGGTTCACAGAAGTCAAAATGTTAAGAACCACTGCTCTGATGCATCTGGCAAGCAAATTGTGCATTTTCCCCAAGAGAGACATGGTGTTATTAGCGACCTGAGCTGCTGCGTATGTAAATGAGTTTGACATAAAAATATTTTGGAACAAACACATCATTATTAAAAAAAAGTTTTTTTCAGGTTTGCTTTAATTGGGAGAGACATGTAATCTTTCCCATCCAGGTTTCACTTTTAAATTATGTCAGGCAAAGCAACATTTTGAAAGTATTCCAAGGGTGCAGGGAGGCATTTGTGAAAAGTGTCTAAACTTGCCTTGGGACGTTAAAAGTCCAGCAAATCTTTTACTTGCTATCACTAAACTAGCTCACCGGATTGACTACGAGCAAACAACTTCCACTCAGACTTTTGTACTCCAGGGAAGAATGCAGACAAGGCATTAATAAAGCGCAGTCACATAACTTATTTGCTAATGAGAAAATCACAAAGTCCACTAAACCACCCTTGTATTGATGACTAATGAAAGAAGGTAATTGAACTTGACATGATTGATGCTACTGATTTTAGGAGGTCTTGGGTTCACTGGCACGCTGGCAATGCAAGTACAATGCAATGATAGATTGGTACTTGCTATGTATGAGTTATGCTTCTACTTTTAATCAATAAAATTGAACTCTTTGTAAATAGCAGAAAAAATGAGAAAAGTAACAGACTGTTCAGACAGTTTCAAAGTATTTCACGGCTGTAAGTTTAGGTTTCAGCCCAATCAAGTATTTTAACATCAACGATGCGTTCAAAACTGCAGCAAGGCGCATGCGCTATATAAAGATAAACACATTCGAGCACTACATATAGCACACCAAGGAATTATTTTCATATCATTGAGTAATACACCTAGTTCACTCAAAAATTCACCCTTACAGCTATGATGATAGCGCCATTGAACACAAAGTTGTAACACGCAGAAAGATACCCAAGTACTCCAGCCTAAGTACAATTTTCCACTGGCAAAAATAATTAGACACCAATTCAGATTACTTAGGAATAGGCACACAGAAGCAATGAGCAAAGCAAGCTACACTGGTACAAAAAAGTTGAGTAGTTTGTCTTGAAGACATGGTTGACAATGACCTTAGCCACAAAACACAACGGCCACACAAGGAGGAGGATAGTTTTAGTCCTCCAGGATAAACTAATGTGTAAAGCAGTGTTTCCCAAACATGTTGAACATGAACACTGTTCAATATCAGACTGTAGCCAATATATTGATATGCTCATAAAAGCGGCAGATGAAATGTGATGAAGTCTGAAGCTGGAACACATTTCAGAGTTAGGTGCTGTTCTGTGGCACCCATTCTCTACAATCACAAGATCTCTGAAAATCTTGTTTCTTCCAGTGATTTAAAAAAAATTGAAATAATAGAAACTTCTGCAGCAGAGTATGGGGGCAAGGCCTTGTGAAAAACTGGGTTGTTGGTTGACTGAGGTGTGAGCCCTGATCAAGCAGCAACCACAGTCCTTGTCAGGGTGAAGCACAAGTCAACCTTAAATTAAACTGTGCTCAACCCCATGGTAGCTTGGCACAGAGCAGTCAGGCTTAACTTAGAGGCAATGTGTAAAGTATTTGTGCAACACTTCAAACAGTAATAAAGTGAAAACACCACAAAAAGGATCCCACACCAAGTAAAAAAAAATAGAACTTTCTTTAATAAATAAAATAAGACAAAAATGACAAAAACCCAATTAGTAGAACTGGAGATATTCAATTTTTAGGATTTTAGTGGAAATAGCGCTAAAAAGCACAAGGTGCCAACTGCGGATATCTGGTTGCACCGGACTGGGACAAACTCACAAGTTCAGGCAAGGAGCGTAGGCTAGCAACAAGGACCCAGTTAGGCCCACTGAACAAAGTTCATGAAATCCTGATTTGCAGAGGGTTGCGAGGATCTGTGTTGAAGATGCGTCATGCAGCCAAAGGAATGGGTCATTCCAAGATGCGGCGAGGCTGCGATACGATGGACTGCAACATTGTCAAGAATCCCATTGATGGGGCTTGTGATGCGAAGTCCAGCATTGAGGATGAGACATGCAGCTTCGGCGATGCATCTGTTCCAAAGTGCTGGGAGGCTGGGATTCGGAGTTTGTCATCATTGAGGCTGCCCTCAATGAGGGATGCAAGAGCCTGCACTGAGGATGCGTCATGCAGTCTGCGTTTTGCGGCGGTTCTGAAGAGCTGCAATGCGATGCAGGTCTTTGTGATGGGTCCAATACACAAAACAGTGGAGATGCATAGGTTCTGCTTGGCGTTGCGCTGCACAGCAGTGGGGATGTTTCGGTTCTGCTGGATTCACAGAGGCTGGCAAGGCACCTTAAGCCCACTTCTAAGGGTCCAAACAGGAGTGGCACCACTTGGCAGGGTGGACTGACAGATGGCAGGGTCCAGGTGCAGATGCAAGGATGTTGGAAGCCTGTTATGTCTCTGAAGATTTAGATCAGGAAGCCCGCCAACTAGCTCTTGGGGTCACTCTGGGTTTTGGGTTCAAGAGATGTAGGTCCAGTCCTTCTCACCCAGGCAGGTGGGTGCCAGGTCAGCACAGCAGGGCAGCAGTTCCTCCAGAGCAGCAGTCCTTCAGAGCAGCAGTCCAGCAGAGTGGCAGTCCTTTCCTGGCAGAGTATCCACAGTTCCAGGAGTGTACTGAAATGGTGGTACCTGAGGTCCAGTATTTATACCCAGTTGTGCCTCTGAAGGCGGGTAAAGCTTCCGGAGCCATGCCTTGGAAGTGCACAGGATACCCTGCCTTTCTGGCCTAGCTTCAGAGTAACTATAAGGGGTTTGCAGCCTATTGTGTGGAGCCAGGACACAGCCTATTTAAGTGTTTGTGGGGCTGGGCACACCACCTCCCTCCCATCCTGCCAGTGATGGCCAAACCAGTCACACCTAAGCTTCCATTGTGTGTGGATGTCCTGGAGGAATACACAAAGCCCAACTGTCACCCACAGCCAGTCACGCGGCCCAGAGACAGGCTAAGGCAACAAAATGGCTAAGGCAAGTAAATGCCAACTTTCTAAGCAGGGAGGGTTTACTGATTTTGTAGACGGAGTGAAGAGAACGAGGTGGTTAGGTTGCCGGCTAAGGCTTTGAAGAGGTAACTTGTTTAAGCATAGATTTTGTGGGACACGGGGATGTCAGGGTGTTATGGTAGGTGGGGTTGAGCTAATGGTGTAAGAGGGGCAATTAATTAGGGGGTAGAGTGGTTAAATAATTGGGTGTTAGAGATGAGTTTCATTTTCCTTTTCTTTTTATTGTTACTATGTGATGGATATTTGATGCACTTTTAGTTTTGAGGGATTAGGATGCAGTGGGAATGGGTTTATATGAGTTAGAGCACGTGAGCGTAACTTAAATGATGAGGTTGGGGTAGGGAGAGAGGGTCGTTTTGGGTAGAGGTATTGGGTGTTACAGCACTTCATTTTACATAGTATGTCTGAATTGAGTAGTAAGTTGAGTTGTTTTTCTCATGTGTTTCAGTGACCCCTGACGAAGAGCCAGCCTGGCTCGAAATGCATTGGGTATGATACAAAGAGCCTTCTTTGAAATATGGTTGACCTCACGTGCCACTGTTGAAAGCCTGGATTGGAAGCAGGAGGCATTTGAAATTGGTGAATAAAGCATTCAGGCACAACCATTCTGTCTCCGTGGTGACTAAATATGAAAGAAGATTGACAAAATGACTGGTATAAAATTTGGTATACAGCGATAAAAAAAATGGTGACCAATGGAGGAAGTGGTTTATCTTGAGGGATTATTTCCCACTTAGCAGTGCAACAGTTGGGTGCGCGAATAATGTGCCCGCTTTTGGAGTATCTTGATATCAGCTAGGACGGTTCTCAGCAGCTGTTCGCACGCATTCTAAGAATATGTTTTCGTGGATGAACCAATGAATCAATAAGGGAAGGAGTGCACTCTCACACACATTTGTCTTTTGCTTCGCAATTTATCATCCCAATTGAGAACTGCACCCCATGGAGTTTGAAAATGGACCTTTCAAAGATTAGGAAACAGAGAGTCGAGTACTATGGAGACAGTGGAAAAACGAAGACTTGGAGTGGATTCTAAGGACGGAACAACTTTCATGTGAACAATAACATTAGATCAGTATGGCAGCTGAACTTTGACTGATCGTATGTTTCTGTTAACAATTTGAGTTTCAATAGCACTGGACTTATCATGAATTTTGAGCATGTTATTGGGGTTCACTGAATCGGCATTATTTTCAAAGATAACTTTTCATTTTTATGCTTTTTGGGTTTTTGTTAAGTGAGGGTTTGACGGGGGTGGAATACATGTGTTTTTGTTTTTGTTTCATTCGGTTTGGTGGTGGTAGTGAAGAGCATTGTGGGATTTAGAGTTTGCATCACTACTTTTTCATATAAAGGCACAGATATAGGAGGAATAGGTGATTGGGTCTGTTTGAATTAGCGAATGAGGATGAAGGAAGGGGCACACGTGGGAGAACACACCTTAAATAATGGCTTGAGCAGCAGGGAAGATTTACTGATTTTGTAGACGGAGTGAAGAGAACGAGGTGGTTAGGTTGCCGGCTGAGGCTTTGAAGAGGTAACTTGTTTAAGCATAGATTTTGTGGGACACGGGATGTCTGGGTGTTATGGTAGGTGGGGTTGAGCTAATGGTGTAAGAGGGGTGTTAGATTTGGGGGTCTCTAGTTGGCAGAGGTATGTACCTTTGTCCAAATAGGGACCCTTGCGTCTAGTCAGGGAAAGTAGGTACACTCCCGAAATAACCCCTGCTCACCCTCTTGGTAGCTTGGCACGAGCAGACAGGCTTAGTTCAGAGGCAGTGTGTAAAGCATTTGTGAACACATACAGTAATCAAGTGACAACACTACAAATGGACACCACACAGGTTATATATTTATAAAAATAGGTATACTTTATATAGATTTATCACAAGACCATAAACGACAAAAATAATCCACAATACTGTTAAGAAAACTTAGTTCTGATCAAAAAGGCTTAATTCAAGGTTCTGTGCGAGTCGGTAGCCTCCTCCGGCTACGGCGGAGTCGAGAACAAACAGAGTCTAACAAATCCAGCTGACCGCGTCGAGACGGGCCAACACAGCGTAGACAGACTCGGTCACAGTACCTTTTACTTGAAGCGGCAGGCACGGGCGTGCGAGCCGGATGGCTGTTCGTCGCGGTCGCGATGCAAAAATGGAAGCGTTGCAGGACGCGTTGTCCCTCGATGCGGTGCAGGCAGCGGCTCGTTGACGTCGTCGAGACGGAGTCGGTGAGACCAGGGCCGTGCGTTGCAGGGCGAGACGGTGCTTCGATGCGGTGCTGGCAGGTTGCGGTGCGGCGACGGAGCCGGATTCAGGAGCTGGCGTCGATCAGTCCGGACAGCGGTGCGAGTCGGGCGGTGCGTCGCAAAGCGTGCGAGCGGTGCCCAACTCCGGTGCGGTCACAGGACTCGAACTCAGCAGCAGTGACCGTGTCGGTCGGACCAGTTCGATTCGGCGTAGCGAAGCGTTGCAGGACGCGTTGTCCCTCGATGCGGTGCAGGCAGCGGCTCGTTGACGGAGTCGGTGAGACCAGGGCCGTGCGTTGCAGGGCGAGACGGTGCTTCGATGCGGTGCTTGCAGGACACCGAGTCGGTCGTGAGAGTCGGTCACAGCTCCCTACCTCTGTAGCCACTGAAACAGAGTTTCCAGCAGCAATTCACAAAGGGGGTGAAGTCCAATGGTCCTGGGACTTCGGTCAGGGGGCAAGCTCTCTTCCAAGCCCTTGGAGATCCTTCACAAGTTGATGAAAGTCACAGCAAAGCAAAAGTTCCTTTCTCCTCTCTTTGGCAGTCAGGCAAACCACTGCAGGCCAATCCCCCAAGCAGCACTTCAGGCTTAGGGATAGTTTCTCCTCAGTTTCTTCTTGGTTCCGCTCCTCAGTAAAGGTTTCTTCTTGTTCCCAAAAGTGATCTGATTTTCCTGGGGTCTGGGTGCCCCTCTTATACCCTGATTCTCTTTGTTCTCTGGAGGCAGAGAGGCCTCTGCCTAGTCCAAAACCAGTTCTGGTCAGTCCTGGAGCACTTTGTTTTTCTGACTCCTTCTTTCCTTTCAGAATGTGGGGCAGAGTGCTCAGCCGCCCGGCAGGAGGTGGAGCCAGCATTGTGGAAGGCAGGCACAGCCCTATTCAGACCCAGGTGCAACTCCTCCCTCCACTCTGGCTGCAGATCTTTCTATTCAGCCCTGCGCTGACTCACCCTGTCTCCGGTAGCCACCCCCAGCCCCTGTCACTCAATCTCCAGACAAGGAATACACAACCTAGCAGAGGCAGGCTTGGATAGTTAGGCAAGAAAATACCCACTTTCTAAAAGTGGTATTTTCGAACACAGAATGTTAAAACCAACTTCACTAAAAGATGTATTTTATCATCCTGAGTTCAGGCATACTAAATTCGTTTTTCTACCATGTTCCCTGGGTCAGTTCTGACTATAAGGTGTAATAGTCAGTCTGCCCATTCTGGCCTATGGGGAGCAGGTAGCCTTGCAATAGTGAAAAACGAAAATGGCTGTAATTCACTATTAGGACATGCCACACACACCAGGGCATGTCCTACCTTATACTTACAATGCACCCTGCCCTAGGGCCTACTTTAGGGGTGACCAACATGCAGTAAAGGGAAGGTTTTAGGGACTGGTAAGTGGGTGTACTCACCAAGTCGACATGGCAGCCCTAGGCTGCACACAGGCTCTGCGATGGCAGGCCTGAGACACATTTTACAAGCCGCTTCTGTGGGTGGCACAACCAGTGCTGCAAGCCCACCAGCGGCATTGGATTTACAAGCCCTGGGCACACTGAGTGCGCTGTACTAGGGACTGACAAGTAAACCAATCATCCAATCATGGAGTCACTAATACATACATCAATTTATAATGGGGAGAGCATATGCACTTTAGCACTGATCAGCAGTGGTAAAGTGCCCAGAGTCATAAAACAGTCAACAACAGGTCAGAAAAAATATAGGAGGAAGGCAAAAAGTTTAGGGATGACCCTGCAAAAAGGGCCAAGTCCAACACAACCCCCTTCCAGCCAAAACGCAGGGTAGACCAATCACTACCTTGATGGGCTTCCCTGCTTCGGGCGATAGAACCTGGACCTGGCCCGCAACAGCAGGGGCATACTCCAGTTCTACGCCAATCTGAACCTATTGGAATCCCTCTGTCCATACTCTCAGGGCCCACCAAGCTAATCCATGGGGAACCCTTCTCCTCACCTGTGGACCCCACCTGTGCAGCACCTAACCTTAACTTGCTCACAGGTGTGTCCCAACAGACAGACAGCAAGCCACAGTGGCCACTGACAGTGGTCAGGGATGAGACCCAGGCCTTATGCCTCTCAGGGCTCTCAAACCTCTGTGGCGTCCGAGAGCGGGGGCAGTAGCCCCAGGTGCTTGGCACCCTTTGTCCATTCTCCCTCCTGTCAGGTCAGGTATGACATCCTGACACTGATCTACCAGCCCCGGGCCTGTACCCGGCGGCTGGACTGGAGACTGGGGTGGGCTTTCCCACACCCGGTCCTCCTCCTTGGGGCTCTGCACCCTACCACCTGGAGCGGTACCCCCTTCCAGAATTGCCAGGGCACCTGTGGCAGGTGTTCTGCACAATTCGCCCACCAGTTCAGGGGTTCTATCCTGCAACTGGGATCCCAGCATAGGGTCTGTACCCTTAGACTGGGCAGAGGCCAGGGGTGAGGCTGTCCTCTCCCCACCCCCTTACTGGGGTCCTGCACCCTCCCACCTGGAGCGGTGCCCCCAGAAGACAAACTGGTAGGGGCACTGTTAGCAGCTGCCCCTTCCTCCAGGTCAGGGGGACACCCTGAACCTGGCCCTCCAACCCAGGGTCTGTACCCTGAGGCTGGACCTGTGCCTGGCAACCCAGGACTTCCGGGAGGGTACACCAACCCCCCAAGGGAAACACACTCCTCTAGAGTTGTGTAAGAATCTGCCTGGCGCACCAGGACTTCCTGGGGTGCACGCATGCCCCCCAGAGGGTAACACATCTCTCAGGTGTTGTGTGACAGTCTGCGTGGTGCAGATCTCCCAACCCCTGTCCATCTGACAGTGCATGAAGATCCCCCAGGACAGAAGTGGTGTCACCATGGTCATTCACTGGTGACTCAGCCCTTCTGGCTGGTCCCTGACCCACTGGTTCTTCCACTGGGGACTCTCTCCCCCTCTCACCCCTCACTCTGGACTTCTGCACCCTCCCAACTGGAGCAGCACTGCCAGACACCAGAAACACTGGAGCCCCATTTACAGACGCTCCAGGTTCTCTAGACACTAGGAGATCCTCCTCAACAGGCGGCCCATCAGGACAGCCTAGGCTCCCTACCTGGTGTTCCCTTAAAGAACCATCCAGGCTCTGAGACTGGGTTTCGGGCACCATGGGACACGCAGCCCCACACTCACTCCTTCTCCACTGAGACAGGACGTGAGTCCCTACACCCCTCCCATTACCACGGGACCTAGCTGGGCTACACTGAACCTCTCCCACCACTCTGGGTTGGAAGACACCTGAGCCACTCCTCTTAGGGTCACTCCCCAATGCCTCTTCAGACCCTCTGGAATCCACCAAAAGGTCTGCCTCCAATGTGAGCTCCCTGAGGTCAGAGAACTCACTCTCCAACAGGTGTTGGCATAGCTCTGGAAAACCGGGACTTACAATATGCTCTCCCAAAATTGGATCACACAGTCCCCCACAGGGGTTAACCAAACTATCCTTCACCTCACTATCCAGTGCCTCACACACGTACTCCACACCACTCTCCTGAGACTGGCAAGACAGTATCTGACTGTCTCTGTCACTCAACCCACACTCTTCTGGGCGGTCTTCACACTCACATACCAGGACTTCAACCATGGGGGAACCCCTCTCCCTGCACCTCTCATCTAGAGTCAGTAGAGTGTCCCTCCCACCACTAGGACCATGAATCCCTGTGTCAGTTTCCCTATTCCTCTCAGGGACACTGCGCACTACTGGAGCTACCTCATGTCCTTGAACCTCCTGGTGTATGTTAACCCCCTCCAAGTCAGGCGCCACATCTCTGGGTGTGTGCACTACTCTCTCAGCACTGAATAACTTAATTTTGCTGCCACCATCTGAGCTGGACTCCACCTCCAACTCAGCAAAGCTCACTTCCTGAGCTACACACTTTTCTTCTTCTTGGGCTAAGGCCCTCTGAGCCTCCTCAATTTCTCTTAGCTCTTCATCAATTTCTCTTATCTTTTGCTCATAAGCCAGAAGCAAGCTGTCTTTTTCTGTTTCTCCCTCACTTTCAGGGAACTCCTCCTCCACAGACTCAACTGGTAGTGTTGCCCTCCAGCGGGGTAACTCAAACTGAAATAGGGATGCCTCTAGATCCTCCCTGGACCTTCTCCTCACAGGCAGCCCCCTTTCCTTGCAAAACACACGTAGCTCCTTCACTGTGTAGACAAACATGTGCCAGAAGTTGAGCTCCATTTTGCAACAACTAACCAGAGTCCTTGTATCCAAACTACTTCCAGGAGGATAGCAGAAAACAGAAAAATAGTATGTGGTTGCGTTTTGGTCTGCACTCACTAAGTAGTGTTCACCAATTACTGTACATGAGTCACAAATGCAAGTCCAGAATCCTCACCGCTGACCACCAATGTTAGATTTGGGGGTCTCTAGTTGGCAGAGGTATGTACCTTTGTCCAAATAGGGACCCTTGCGTCTAGTCAGGGAAAGTAGGTACACTCCCGAAATAACCCCTGCTCACCCTCTTGGTAGCTTGGCACGAGCAGACAGGCTTAGTTCAGAGGCAGTGTGTAAAGCATTTGTGAACACATACAGTAATCAAGTGACAACACTACAAATGGACACCACACAGGTTATATATTTATAAAAATAGGTATACTTTATATAGATTTATCACAAGACCATAAACGACAAAAATAATCCACAATACTGTTAAGAATACTTAGTTCTGATCAAAAGGCTTAATTCAAGGTTCTGTGCGAGTCGGTAGCCTCCTCCGGCTACGGCGGAGTCGAGAACAAACAGAGTCTAACAAATCCAGCTGACCGCGTCGAGACGGGCCAACACAGCGTAGACAGACTCGGTCACAGTACCTTTTACTTGAAGCGGCAGGCACGGGCGTGCGAGCCGGATGGCTGTTCGTCGCGGTCGCGATGCAAAAATGGAAGCGTTGCAGGACGCGTTGTCCCTCGATGCGGTGCAGGCAGCGGCTCGTTGACGTCGTCGAGACGGAGTCGGTGAGACCAGGGCCGTGCGTTGCAGGGCGAGACGGTGCTTCGATGCGGTGCTGGCAGGTTGCGGTGCGGCGACGGAGCCGGATTCAGGAGCTGGCGTCGATCAGTCCGGACAGCGGTGCGAGTCGGGCGGTGCGTCGCAAAGCGTGCGAGCGGTGCCCAACTCCGGTGCGGTCACAGGACTCGAACTCAGCAGCAGTGACCGTGTCGGTCGGACCAGTTCGATTCGGCGTAGCGAGCGTTGCAGGACGCGTTGTCCCTCGATGCGGTGCAGGCAGCGGCTCGTTGACGGAGTCGGTGAGACCAGGGCCGTGCGTTGCAGGGCGAGACGGTGCTTCGATGCGGTGCTTGCAGGACACCGAGTCGGTCGTGAGAGTCGGTCACAGCTCCCTACCTCTGTAGCCACTGAAACAGAGTTTCCAGCAGCAATTCACAAAGGGGGTGAAGTCCAATGGTCCTGGGACTTCGGTCAGGGGGCAAGCTCTCTTCCAAGCCCTTGGAGATCCTTCACAAGTTGATGAAAGTCACAGCAAAGCAAAAGTTCCTTTCTCCTCTCTTTGGCAGTCAGGCAAACCACTGCAGGCCAATCCCCCAAGCAGCACTTCAGGCTTAGGGATAGTTTCTCCTCAGTTTCTTCTTGGTTCCGCTCCTCAGTAAAGGTTTCTTCTTGTTCCCAAAAGTGATCTGATTTTCCTGGGGTCTGGGTGCCCCTCTTATACCCTGATTCTCTTTGTTCTCTGGAGGCAGAGAGGCCTCTGCCTAGTCCAAAACCAGTTCTGGTCAGTCCTGGAGCACTTTGTTTTTCTGACTCCTTCTTTCCTTTCAGAATGTGGGGCAGAGTGCTCAGCCGCCCGGCAGGAGGTGGAGCCAGCATTGTGGAAGGCAGGCACAGCCCTATTCAGACCCAGGTGCAACTCCTCCCTCCACTCTGGCTGCAGATCTTTCTATTCAGCCCTGCGCTGACTCACCCTGTCTCCGGTAGCCACCCCCAGCCCCTGTCACTCAATCTCCAGACAAGGAATACACAACCTAGCAGAGGCAGGCTTGGATAGTTAGGCAAGAAAATACCCACTTTCTAAAAGTGGTATTTTCGAACACAGAATGTTAAAACCAACTTCACTAAAAGATGTATTTTATCATCCTGAGTTCAGGCATACTAAATTCGTTTTTCTACCATGTTCCCTGGGTCAGTTCTGACTATAAGGTGTAATAGTCAGTCTGCCCATTCTGGCCTATGGGGAGCAGGTAGCCTTGCAATAGTGAAAAACGAAAATGGCTGTAATTCACTATTAGGACATGCCACACACACCAGGGCATGTCCTACCTTATACTTACAATGCACCCTGCCCTAGGGCCTACTTTAGGGGTGACCAACATGCAGTAAAGGGAAGGTTTTAGGGACTGGTAAGTGGGTGTACTCACCAAGTCGACATGGCAGCCCTAGGCTGCACACAGGCTCTGCGATGGCAGGCCTGAGACACATTTTACAAGCCGCTTCTGTGGGTGGCACAACCAGTGCTGCAAGCCCACCAGCGGCATTGGATTTACAAGCCCTGGGCACACTGAGTGCGCTGTACTAGGGACTGACAAGTAAACCAATCATCCAATCATGGAGTCACTAATACATGTATCAATTTATAATGGGGAGAGCATATGCACTTTAGCACTGATCAGCAGTGGTAAAGTGCCCAGAGTCATAAAACAGTCAACAACAGGTCAGAAAAAATATAGGAGGAAGGCAAAAAGTTTAGGGATGACCCTGCAAAAAGGGCCAAGTCCAACAAGGGGCAATTAATTAGGGGGTAGAGTGGTTACAAAATTGGGTGTTAGAGATGAGTTTCGTTTTCGTTTTCTTTTTATTGTTACTATGTGATGGATATTTGATGCACTTTTAGTTTTGAGGGATTAGGATGCAGTGGGAATGGGTTTATATGAGTTAGAGCACGTGAGCGTAACTTAAATGATGAGGTTGGGGTAGGGAGAGAGGGTCGTTTTGGGTGGAGGTATTGGGTGTTACAGCACTTCATTTTACATAGTATGTCTGAATTGAGTAGTAAGTTGAGTTGTTTTTCTCATGTGTTTCATTGACCCCTGATAAAGAGCCAGCATGGCTCGAAATGCATTGGGTATGATACAAAGAGCCTTCTTTGAAATATGGTTGACCTCACGTGCCACTGTTGAAAGCCTGGATTGGCCGCAGGAGGCATTTGAAATTGGTGAATAAAGCATTCAGGCGCAACCATTCTGTCTCCGTGGTGACTAAATATGAAAGAACATTGACAAAATGACTGGTATAAAATTTGGAATACAGCGATAAAAAAATGGTGAACTTTGGAGGAAGTGGTTTATCTTGAGGGATTATTTCCCATTTAGCAGTGCGACAGTTGGGTGTGCGAATAATGTGCCCGCTTTTGGAGTAACTTTCCAAAAGTGGCATTTTTAATATTGTAGTTTAAATTTTACTTCACCATAAGTTAGGGTTTTTCATTACAATTCCAGAGACAATAATCATGAACTGATAACCTTGTCCCCTTTGAAAATTACAATGATAAAATGTAATAAGGTAACTTCAATGTTATCCTATGGGAGATGTACGTCTTGCAGCAGTGAAAAACAAATGTAAGAGTTTTTTTCCTACCAGGACATGTAAACCTCAAAATCACATGTCAAACATTTTAAATACACTGAACCCTGCCCTTTGGGCTGCCCAGGGCCTACTTTAGGCATGACATATAAGTATAAAACAGGAAGGTTTGGGCCTCACAAAAAGATTTACTTTTGCCAGGTTGAAATGGCAGTTTAAATATATATAAATATAGGCAACTTGTAGGTTTGATATATATATATATATATATATATATATATATATATATGTATATTCACTGAAAAAACAAAACACAGACGTTATATTTAGGCTGACATTTGACTTGTACAAAACCATATAAATTCAGCAGTTATAGTTAGCTTAACTAACTATAACTTACACCCGCAATGCGTTGCTTATGACCTCACATATTAAATCACTCATTACTTGGTCAGTGACATCACTGATGACATCTCAAATGACATCACTGATGACATCACTAATTGCATCACTGATGACATCATCCAGTGATTGTGAGTGTTTAATAGAGGTTACTGAGTGTTAAACATATATACTAAGCGAAGTGGCTGTGTGAGTTCCTATATAGGTGAGTATGTAAGCGGTGTATACAAGAGAGAGTTGGTATGTGAGAGTGTATACATGAATGAGGAAGTGTGTGAGTTTTTTGTGGGTGTGCAAGTGGGTGTATGAGTAAGTGAGTGGCTGTGTGAGTATCTGTATGGGTGACTGAGGTGGTGTGTAAGTGGCTGTAATGGTGAATGAGAGGATGAATGAGTGGCTGTATGGATGACTGACCAGGTACATAAATGTCTGTATGGGTGAGCGACAGGGTACATAAGTGATTGTATGGGTGCATGAATGGGTGTGTAAGTGTCTGCATATCTGTATGACTGGATGTGTCAGTGGCTGTGCTGGTCAGTGAGTATGGTCATGCACCATGAGTGGCTGTTTATGTGAGTTAGTGGTTGCATTAGTGGCTTTATGGGTGAGTTAATATGTGAGTAGCGCTACGAATCAGTGAGTAGGTGTATGAGTGTGGATGATGTCATCAGAGATGTCATTTGAGATGTCATGAGTGATGTCACTGACCATGTCATGAGTGATGTAATATATGAGGTCATAAGCAGTGCATTGCAGGGGCGTTAGTTATAGTTAGCTCAGCTAACTATAACTGCTGAATTTCTTTGGTTTTGTATGAGTCAAATGTCAGTGTAACTAGCATCCTTATAACCTTTGGTTTTTTCAGTGAGTTTCTAAGTTTTTTTAAATTCTATTTCCTAATTGTAATTTCCCTGTAACCTTTGCTTTTTTCAGTGAACTTCTATGTTTTTTTTCCTAGTAGTCACCTTTGCAGAGTGGTGGAGAAAGGGGGTGGGGCCACCGAACAGCTCTCACAAATCCCACTGTATCACACTTACTAGCAGTAACAGGAGGGCGTTTTGGCCCCTAAGGTTCCTCAGCTTCCACGAGGACTTCATCCTCCACCCAGTAGTGTGCCAGGAGGTCCATTTGCAGAGTGGGGGAGAAAGGGGCCATGGCATCCGAAGACCTTTCAGGTCAGAATTGTAATGCAGCTGTAAGCCAAGTTTCCTATAATGCAATTTTGTCATACTTTGACACAAACGCTCACCATTCACTATTGTTAATCTCCCCATTAAGGCCTGCTACATTCCAGCTAAGTATTAAAAGAGCTCTATACTGTGTGGTCATAGTGAGGGAAGTATTTGCTGATGGCTTTGTGGCAGTAGAAACAATAGGTATTACTGGTGACTTATCAGCCAGAAATGTAATAAGGGAGGCAGCAGGTGTTATGTGGGCCTTTTTGCCTGAGTGTCAGTCCAAATCACAAAGCACATCAAACCTGTTAAATGCAGGTATAGAGCACGGGACACACAATGTGTGAGATGCGGCCTGAGCACTGGCTAAAACGTTATTGGAGGATGTGTTGACTGTGCTTGGTTAATTAGAATTGATTGAGCACTGTTTATCAGTCCCACGATAGATAAAAGAATGCAAGTCTGATACGCCCTGTCCGTTATCAAGTGGACAATTACATGATTGCTGCCTCAAAAAAGGAGGAGGTCTATAAAAATAGCCAAGCGGAACGAGGGTAATGGAACTGCTTAGTAGAATACCACACCTGGTGTTAAAAAGCAAAATATGTACAAAATTTGGTGATCTAAAATTTACCACAATACAGTCTCCATGGAGCTCTGGGAGGTTTGGCCCTATCAATGCACATCTCCTTACATGCAAGATTTCTCTTGCATGGAAAAAAGACAAGCTTCTGTTGCGAACCAGCCAATCTAGGGTTTTGTTAAAAAGTTCCTCATAAGTTTTGCGCTGATCATTTCTTAGCAAAGGTACGCCCAACAAAACAGTCACATACAGACAAGCAGCTGGAGGAAGATTAATAACCAGAAGTTGGGCAAGTGGTTGCAATGTTAAAACTTTACCTTCAGCTCCCTTTGCGGGACATGGAAATCTGAGAACTGAGGTGAGTGGATGATCAATGCTTTGCCTGACTGATATATGCTTTTCACTCAGTTGATCTGGGGGAAATGGAGGGTGCGTAAGTTGATGGGCGGGATTCCACCGGGGGTGCAACATGTGATTTGGGCACAGTGTCCTGCTTGTCAGGATTGATGTTAATGCTACCTGGTTGAGATAATAAATGAACATTAACAGATGAAAAAGAGGCCAATTTGGATTCTATAATGTCCAAGTATGAAATTGCCCAAACAGAGGGGAGGCTTTCTTTAAATCCAGGTGGTGATTGCGGGGGTCTACCCGGACTTTCCCCTCGTTCCCTTCTGGACATGTCCTCTGTTCTTCCTTCAAATGGTGTTGTCTCTCTGTCTATTCAAGGACCCACTGTAAACTGTGAGGATATTCCCCCTCAGATATCACCACTCCTGCCACTAGGTCAAGTAACAAGGCCATCCACCACAAACCACTAGAGAAATCTAAATTTGGCAAGGGGCATAAACAGTCAGCCCTCCTCCATCCTTCTCTGACACCCCACAAGAGCCTGAGACTGTATTAATACCAGGCGCAAGACGTCTATCTCTACCACCACACCAAGAAAAGACCTGGATAACTAATTCTATTAATTAACTTTTGGCCATTCACATAGAGACTCTTTCAGAGAAGCTTCATGCAATGTTCAGTAAAGTACTTTCCCCCTGCTTTCACGCTTTGACATTCTAGAATCCAAATTGGCCTTTTTTTCATCTGTTAATGGTCATTTACTATCTCAACCAGTAGCATTACATCAATCCTGACAAGCAGGACACTGTGCCCAAAGCACATGTTGCACCCCCGGTGGAATCCTTCCCAAATTTCAGCACGGGGACTGTGAATCCGCGAGTCCACTGCAAGGATCAGTGTCCCCAGATATCTATATTTTTCAAACTTAAAAATCTCTAAGACTACTGAACAGATTTACACCAAATCACGAAATGTACGCTATATGGACCAACATCTAGCTTTCTTCCAAATTTGGTGTAATTCCAAAACACATTTAAGACCTAGCTTTTTTCTCGGCCCCTGCTTGACAGATCACCCCGGAACTTTCAACACAGCAGCTAGCAAAAGTTTTGAAGATTTTGTGAAAATTTGTCAAGCATCGCCAAAGGTATTGTCAAAACAAAAAACACTTTTCCTATGGAAACATGGTCCTAACTATAAGTAGCCCCATCCCTCAGGGCCATATAGATTTTTAAGTGGAGGGGGACCACGTGGCCCCGCCTCCCTGAGCCTCATTAAGCCATGAGGACCCCATCCCCCAGGGCCTTATTTATTTTATAAGGTAGGGAGGTTGTGTGGTCCCCCTCCCCGAGCCATGTTAATTACTGACGACTCCAACCCCCAGAGCCACTGATTGCAATAAAGAGGAGGGGGGTCAAGAAGTCCACCGCCTAGGGGCTTGCTAGGCCATGGGGACTTTGTCGCTCAGGGCCATTACTAAAAATAAAGGGGAGGGGGGCACTGACCCCCTCCCCCAGCCTTGTTAGGCCCTGGGATTCCATCCCCTGGGGCCACTTATTTAAATAAAGGGGATGGGGGCCATGCGGCTCCCCTCTCTGTGCCTTGTTTGACCCTGGGAACAACATCCTCTGGGACCACTGAGTTCAATAAAGGGGAGGGGGACCACATGATCCCGCTCCCTGAGCTTTTCTAGGCCCTGATTACCCCATCCCCCAGGGCCACTCATTTAAATAAATGGGAGGGGCCTCGGGGACCCCATCTCACAGGGCCACTGCTTCCAGCAAAGTGGAGGGGGGCTGTGTGGCCCCTCTCCCAGAGCATCTTTAGGTGCTGGGGACCCTGTTCCCTAGGGCTTTTGTTAAAAGGGAAGGGTAGAGTATTAAATTAGTAAAAAATAATATAATTTAAAATAAATTAATAGTTTTAACAATATATTAAAACTGCATATATATGCATATGTATATATACTTTAAAAGAATAAAAATAATACGCTTTTCAAATACATTTCATATAAAATAGTAACACTAGCATAAAATTAAAATTAACACTTAAGCCACAAACACAAATATCTAGACTAACGTAAATATTCAAATGAAAATAATAAAGTTTTGGTTAATACTTTAAACTAAATATACAGATAGTATATAGTTAAAAAAACACAATATTGAATCAATTAAAACAATTACAACACTATTATTAACAGAAGCACAAATTACACTTGAAGAACATATAGTAAACAAATATCTACTAACACATTAAATTAATTAAATGAATATAAAATCTTAACTTAAAAATAATTTAAAAAAACATAATTTGACACAATATTTATGCAACTATATATATATTTTTAACAATATTCTTGTTCAGTCACTGATAAAGACAACCTAGGATTCCTTATATAGAAAGGCAAGTTTATTGGACATGAACTGGGCCCAACTGGAGTTAAACTTACAATGGACAGTTCAAAAACTTTGGCTTGATTTACAATAGGGTTTTGGCATTGCAGCTGAGTTAACCCTTAAGAAAGTGCTACAAAGCATAATTAAGAGAAAAAGCAGAATGGAAGATAGAAGATAGCAGATACAGCTTTGACCTGAATCTCTGGTCCTGAAGGGGAATCTATTGGCTAAGGCAGCTAGCAAATCTTGATCCACGAGACCAAGGGGATCCAGGGCCTGACTAGGAGTGCCCGCTGGCTCTTTAAACTTCTCACCTGATCTGGGAAAGCATAAATGATCCTGGAGATGGAGAAAACAGCATTCAAGTGGAGATAACCACCAAACCAGTAGCAAATGTACATTTGACTGGAAATCTGGCTAGAAGTTGGAAGAAACCACTTCAAATTGATTCACTTTTGGATAATATTGCCAGTCTCAGTGACCCCCGCTAAGCTATCGTTTAGCCCAAGGCATCAAAGGGAAAGCAGGCAATAGCTAAAGGAGCAAAGGGGCCAGCAGTATTCTTTTTCTGACATCGAGAAGGACTGTGATCACCTGCTCTCTTCAATAAGGTGTTGATTGCAGATTTTGACACATTAGATATACATCATTGATAAGAGATAGCAAAATGTTTTGGATGACATTAAAGTTTTAGGGTCCATGTGGAGTATTGTGTGCAGAAGGAGAGTTCATGACATATTCTCAATCACTGGAGCATCCTCAACCACGATTGAATTTGAATCTGTTTGTTTGGGTGCACTTACACCCAACTGTCTTTTGGTGCTAAATATTTGAGCTGGAGCAAAGCAAGATGGAGATCAGGAAAAAACAGATCTGAAAGGATTTTCTAAATGGAGCATGGTTTTTTGTGTGTTGGAGTGAAACAGGCAGGGTGTTCCAAATGGTAGAATCTTGAAAAGAGAAGGCCATACTACCAAGGCATGCTCTATGAGCTTGAGGAATACAGAGATCAACTGAAGACGCTGCAAAAAGTCTTCTTGTAGCTGTGCATTTTGTCCATTCTTCAGTGGTGAATAAGGGTAATTTGCCAAAAAGAGCTCAGTGATACAAAGTATCTTGAAAGTGATACAGTGTTGAACTGGGAGCTATTGAAAATCATGTAAGAAATGCCTGGCATTGTTAAATCATGGAGCCATTGTGATCAAATGGACTGCCAATTTAAATGTTGTGTGGTTAGAGATAGTAATGATGTGTTAATGCATAGGTGTAGGCTGTTACATTAATTTTCTCTTGAGAATATAAGAGCTGCATCACAGCTGCGTTTCTGATCTATTGGAAACAGTGCAAGATCAGGTTGAAAAATTCTCAGGAGGAGGTCTCTGAAGCGACTTGGTAGTACATCTGAAGTACAGCTTTGATCTTAACGCCCAGGATCTTTACTGCTTTTGTAAGCTGAGAAGAGCAGCTTAAATCTGTTGGCCAGAGGGAAGAATGCCAAAGGTTGAGACTACCACCGGTGATTTAAATTGCTGTCTTACTGGTGTTAAGTCTGAACCAGTGGATTACCACCCTATTTCGTACTGCAGAAAGGCAGCCTTGTAGAGTGTTTTTGAGTCTAAAGATGAGTTGCGCATCGTCCACGTAGTAACAGCTCTTGACACAAAAGGAGTGGAAAATAGAGGCTAGTGGTTTTAAGTACAGTTTAAGCAGATAGGTGGATATGGCAGAACCGTTGGGAACATCAGATGAGAAAGCAGTAGGAGAAGAACAAAACTGTCCAAGAGCCAGCTTTTTGTGATCGCCCACTAAGAAAGGAAATAAATGAATTAAGCAGTGTGTCCTCAAATTCTTTGGCGTGAAGTTGGCTAATAAGGATATTGATATCAATGGGTCAAATGCTGCTGACGCACCTAACAAATTTGTCTGCAGCTGGGCAAATATTGTCCAACACTACCAGCACTGTAAATTCAGTGCTGCGGTGAGGGCAAAAGCCTTCTTGCTTGTCATAAAGAAGATCAGTGGTTTCTAAAAACAACACTGCTTTACCACTAAGACTTCATTTTTGTGTCAAGCGGCTGAAAGCAAAATGTAATTCCATAGTAACAGCTAGATAAGCAAGGGCCAAGATTGTTTTTTTTTCCAACAACGGCATTTCCATACCTTTTAAACATACTGAGGGCCACGCCCATGGAGAGGGAGAAGTTAAGTATTTTCATCAGGGCCAAGAGCTCACTTGATAGTGGGAGAAGTTTAACAGGTAGGGGAAAATTGAATTAAGCTCAGATAAAAATGACTGGATGGGTCCTGAGGTGTGGGAGATTTAGGTGAGGAAAACTGTTTGATGGGCAATTGGGGAGGTGACGAGTAAGAGCACTTCTGTGTTTGTCACTGAAGGGGGAGATGCAACTTTAAAAGTAATATTTTTGTCTGCAGAAGATAGTAACACATCCGCTGTGCCTTTCATCAGTGTGGTTAGCACAGATATGAGCATATTCAGACGGGCAACTGACAGTTACTGTAGAATCCATCAAGGCTTGAACCATATTTCTGTTATAGATAGTAATCCAAGTTATGATTGCTTAGTAGGTTTGATAATTCAGTAGTTTGTTCAGATAGGGTACAATCATTGCTTAACACAATATAAGGGAACAGAGATTGATTCTTAGATTGACATAAAGATTCTGTGTGGTCTTCCTTAAGATGTACAGGGAGAAGGGGCGTAGCTTGGTCAGTAAAATTATGGGCAGGTGAGCTTCAAATTTCCCAACACTCAGGCTGGCATACCTTGCTAAAATATATTATATGAGAAGCAGGGCATGAGGGGGATAGGGGCAATGAAAAGGAGAGCAGAGCGGATTGTTAGGGTTACTTACAAGACAATATGTTGTAAAATAACCAACAGTTTTAAGAACCTCAAAATATAGAGAGAGAGAGTGTATGCGTGTGTATGTTTTTGTTTGAGTGTGCATGTAAAAAACCTAAGTGAAATCTGACAACCACATCAACATACCTGACTGAAAGCACCTGTACCCAACTATTTACTAGAGAATGCATTTATTAGGGGGGTGTAACACCCCGAACACACCCTGAAGCTACGCCCCTGGCAGGAAGGAGAGTGTATTATGCAGATGTGTGGGGAGTGCAGTAGCGATAGACCATAATGAAAGCAAATCTAATCTTTCATAGCTTGTTCTGGTGCACTTAATTGGAAATGTTCTCAACTTGGCAGAAATGAAAAACTTTTGAGGCAGGAGAAGCAACATCGCTAGCCTCCAGGATCATCTGGGCACAGATGGATTTGCCTTTGTGCACCAATGCACCACTGGCGAGCCCACTGCAAGCACCCATTGCAAAGTTGTGTTATTATTTTCTTTTTACCTTGTGCTTGTGCTGCGTCCCTGCTCATGCTCGGGAGGTCGACATAAAAGCTAGACCACCGAGTACCAACTCTGTGCAGGGAAACCAGAAATTTAAGTAAGGAACAATGAAAGACTCGCTCAGTAAGTACTTGGAAAGGTACAGAGTGTTATGAAGATGAGATAACATACAGCATAACAGGCAAACAAAGTAAATAAAACTAAGTGAATACAGTAGATGAAAAACACCAAAGGTTAAAAGGAGTCAGCAGTGATTCCTGAGGTAGTAAGCAGTACCAGCACAGCACAGCTTACTGATCCATAATAAACAAGTGTAGAGGATAATATTCGATAATTAAGCAGCAGGTATCTCTTTGGGTAAGGCTTCTGTGGGTGTTACATTAGGCACATTTGTAGAATGGGAACTACACTGGAGCAGAAGTTCGATTTCAAATTATGAGAGTAGTTTAATGATTGGATTACAATCGCCTAGTAACGTATTGCTATTCTTCTTTTAACGATGCATGCCTGGCTGGCTTTCTGCTTGACAGTGGAAAACTGAAAAAAGCTGTTATTCTTCTTCCATAAATGTCCTCCTCTCTTTGGAGGAGATCTATAAAATCTTAGGTCTTTGCAAAGTGTCTATGACAGTCATGCATTTCCTAAATTGCTACAATGCATAACATTTGTAAAAACAAATCTTATACCAAGTAGAGGAAGCAGCATTGATGAGTCTGAAGCAAATGACCTTTTAGCACCTTTATTTTTACCTCTCTCCTAAGAAACCTCTTATGGTACACCCCAGCTTTGGAAAAAAAAATACTGATCTCTTTGAAAGGATCAAACTCCTATTATTTGCAGGGACAAAATTCAATGTGTTTAATGTGTTTCTAGAGTTGAATACTAAATTCCAAACTACGTGGAAGAAGTATACAGATAGGCTCAAATGTAAGTGAGCCGCAAATACCCACAATCTTACAAGTATGTGAGTTTTTCTGACTGGGTAGAAATATTTTCCCTGTGCAAAAAAAAGAAAAACAATGTTTAAAATTGGTATATTGCCTTTGTGTCACATTGGTGAGAGAAGAGGGTATGAAGTTCCTCGGGTAGAACGGGGAGAGAGAAGGGGCGACTGACCAAATGATTGGTCAAGGTCGCTGAAGGGGAGGGAGGAAAGGAATTCCTCTTGTCGGAACTAGGGCCTCACACACCCAGCCAGCTAGGTGTCATGCTTCATCATATGGACCTGCTCCTCGTCGGGTCGGCTCTGCAATACCCGACGGGCACCCATGAAGGGGCTCTTTAACGGAGATCTTTTGTTCCTAGCCGTTAAGTGCAGTGGGTGTGAGGGGCCTAGGTGGTGTAGATGCGATAGAAATAGTGATTAAAAACAGGTTGAATAGTCAAAAAAATGGCTTTATTCAGGCTGGCTATGCACCTGATTAAAAACAGGATAAGAGTGGCAGCTTTCTGACGTTAAGGTTCAGTCTAGCTATGCTCAACTCTGACGGTCCACATGTTTCATGCCTCATGGTCATAGCGATCCGTGGCAATTCTTCAGGACCTAGTGCATAGACTATCTACACAATGTGGTGGGTGCAGGTGCTACCTACCACGTCTTAGTACTGTGGAAAACAATCTCACCAGTATCGTTGTGCGATCTATCTTAATAAATAGTGACGCTCCAATCCGTGTCCAATGCGGTTCCGGGACACCTAGAGCATGGTGTCGATTCTGTTCACCGGAGAGGGCCGATAAACCTACCCCTCACCGCCTGGACCGGGAAAAACAAATCTTATACCAAGTAGAGGAGTCTGAAGCAAATGACCTTTTAGCACCTTTATTTTTACCTCTCTCCTAAGAAACCTCTTATGGTACACCCCAGCTTTGGAAAAAAAAAATACTGATCTCTTTGAAAGGATCAAACTCCAATTATTTGCAGGGACAAAATTCCATGTGTTTAATGTGTTTCTAGAGTTGAATACTACATTCCAAACTACATGGAAGAAGTATACAGATAGGCTCAAATGTAAGTGAGCCGCGAATACCCACAAGCTTACAAGTATGTGAGTTTTTCTGACTGGGTAGAAATATTTTCCCTGTGTAAAAAAAAGAAAAACGATGTTTAAAATTGGTATATTGCCTTTGTGTCACATTGCCACATGCGGACATGCATGCCTGTTTCAATTATTTGTGAATTCCAAAACGACATTTGGCCCAAATGAGGGAGTAACAGTAGAGGAATAAATTGATCACTTTCATCAGGCGCTTTAATAAATCAGTGCCCAAACAGGGAGATAAACTGTATTTGAAAATCTCAGTATTTAGAATGAACTTTACTGTGCTTGATGTTATTGTGACTACAATGTTAGGATGGTCACAGTAAGGGGTCACTTATCAACGTGGCCCTCCCTCCTCAGTGATTGTTAATCTGTATTGCTGCTGCACTATACTTGTGCTACTAGAGGGGTGTGTATAGTCCTGTGTCACTTTTACAACTGTTACTCCAGCCAAAAGAAATAATAACGGTTGGCATTTCCACTTTATGGGTCCAATGGGCTATATCACAATGCACATCTGCCTATTAAAGGTTTGAGGGGCCTGTCTGCCTATGTTTCCTCACTGAAAGAAAGAGCCCTTGCCTATACGACCATGCCCGGAGAGGAGGAGCGTTGTTTATGTTTTTTACTTAAAAAACAGTTTGGACTGATTCAGAAAGTACTTTTGACTGCTTGAAGTAGTACTCAATCAATCATTCAATAACTCAGTTGATTTATAGAGCGCTTGCTTGTCACCGATGAGGGTATCCAGGTGCTGGCAGGGTTCAATTGGTCAGCCAAAGAGCCAAGACTTCAGAAACTTTCAGAATTCCAGTAGAGATGGGGAGATTCAGAGATGTAGGGGGAGGTAATTTCATGTCTTTGCTGTGAGGTAGGAGAAGTGGTGTGGGCATGGGTCAATGGTGGCCCCTGAGTGGACTGAGTTCATGATGGAGGTGGTTTCCTGGGGGGGGTGAGCTGGTTCCATGTGGTCAGTCAGTTGTCTGCAGTGGTTGCAGAGAAATTAGGTTGGTTGAAGAAGTCTGTGGGCTTGGGATGGGGTTAGAAGTTCTTGTAGATTGTGGCAATCTTGTTGTGGAAGACGTTTGCAAGGTTGTCACAGAGTTCCTGTGAGGGGATGATGTTGTTTGCTGCAGCTGCGTGGTTGGAGAATTCCTTGACGATGTTGAAGAGTTCTTTGCTATCTTGGAGCTTGATTCAATAGCTGAAACTAGGGCTTTTCTCTTTATCTTCCGCAGCTGTCAGTGGTAGAGTTTGAGGGCTGTCTTGAAGGAAGTCCTGTCGGTTGTCTCCTTTCTTGTGCGCCATCTCCTTTCTAGTTCTTTGCAGTGGCGTTTAGCGGTTCTGAGGTCTTCGGTGTACCAGTTTGCCTGCTTGGTGGACCTTCTGTGTTTGTTGTTGCTGATGGGAGCGATGCTGTCAGCACAGTTCGTGATCCAGGTGTTGAAAGCTGTGATATTTTGGTCCAGGTTGCTGGAGAAGCCTGTGTGGGTTCTCTTGAGAGCGTCTGTCCATTTGCCCTCTGAGACTTTGCTCCAGCTGTGATGGGGCACTCGGCAAAGTGGGGGAGGAGGTCCATATGCTGGTGATGTTGCAGTGGACAATGGAGTGGTGGGTCCAGGTGAGTTTGATTACATGGCTGTACTTGACACAGTCGCTGGAGGTGAAGATGGGGTCTAGTGGGTGACCTGTTATGTGCGTGGGGTCGTGGATGATTTGGATGAGGCCGAAGTTGTTTATGCTGTTCAGGACATTGGTAGTGTTAGTGTTGTGATTGTCAAGGTGAAAACTGAGGTCACAGAGGAATATGTAGTTATTGGAGGCTATGGCGAGGGGGGTCAATATAGTCGGTGCTGAAGTTGCAGAAGCTAGGTCGTAGTCCCAGAGGTTGGTAGGCGAGGGTTCCCTTGATGGTAGTCTTGCCGTCCAATTGGAGCCTGAAGTTCAGGTGTTCCATCACTGGGGTGATGTTATCCTTTGTAGTGGTGCATTACAAGAATTACTTGTGTGTGATGGCGATCCCACCTCCTGGCTTGTTGATGAGATCATGGTGGGTGATCTTGTATCCTTCAGGTACCATGGTGGTGTTGTTTGGCGGTGGATGTTGGGTTGCAATAGCTCATAGGCATATAAGTTAGTACAATTATAAAGGACTGTGCCTTCTTTGTACTTTTTACTATTAAGGTGTTAGAGATCAGTTTGTGATCCAGGTGTTGAAATTCCTGACGCTTTGGTCCAGGTTGCTGGAGGAGACGGGATGGGTGGTGCGAAGGGCATTGATCCATTTGGCCTCTGAGACTTTACTCCAGCCGTGATGGGGTGCTGGGCAGAGCGGGTATGAGGTAGATGGGCTGGTGATGTTGTAGTGTACCGTAGAGTGGTCAGTCCAGGTGAGTTTGGTGGCGCGGCTGTACTTGATGCGGTCACTGGAGGTGAAGATGAGGTCTAGCATGTGACCTGTGATGTGAGTGGGGTCCTGGACAATTTGGATGAAGCCGAAGTTGTCAATGCTATTGAGGAGGTTGGTGGTCTTAATGTTGTTGTGGTCATCAAGGTGAATATTGAGGTCACAGAGGAATATTTAGTCATTGGAGTCTATGGCAAGGGGGGCGATGAACTCGGTGCTGAAGCTGCAGAAGCTATGGCGTGGTCACGGAGGTTGGTAGGCGAGGGTGCCCCTGACTGTAGTCTTGACGTCCGTTTGTAGCCTGAAGTTTAGATGGCTGCGGTGATGTCATCCATTGTAGCGGTACATTGGATAGATTCCTTATGCATGATGACATTACTTCTGCCTGGCTTGTGGGTGATCTTGTATCCTTCGGGTACCACGGTGGCAATGTTGGGAGTGGATGTTGGGTTGAACCAGGCCATAGGCATACAAAGTTAGTATAAAAATAAAGGACTGTGCCTTCTTTGTACTTTTACTAATAAGGTGTTAGAGATTGCGGGTCAGATACACAAAGGTATTATTGAGTATGTCAAGCAGTATTTCTGTAGGCTATTCCACATACTCATCAAAGGCTTTGTGAATGAACCCCTATCAGTGCAAATTGTTGCTCTGTATGTGTGGTCTTTTGTCATTGTTGTTATTATTACATTGGTGTTACATGTGCGCTGTATTATGCTCTGTTGGTGTCGGTCTTATTTGTGCTGACACAAAAAGAAGGGAAGGGGATTTTGAAAGGTAAAATAAACTCAAGCCAGCACGAGCAAGAAACACAACTCTCCAAATGCTTATATTTTCCACTAGAATTTCAATTTTTTATTACATCAACAGGGCTGCTAGTGAAATATATTTTATAAGTGGGAAAATACTTATTTTCTTATTTAGCACTTATTGCCCCCAATAGTTGTTATATTTAGTAATGGTGCACATAATAAGTGTTGTTTATCAATATTAAAAGCACAAAAGAATGAGCCACCTTTGGCCAGATAGAAGATGTTGATTTAACTTTATGAATAGATTTTAGAAGCAATTACTTCACTCACTGAGCTATCTCACAGGCTGTGGAAGATGTGCAACACCCCTTTTCTGCTTGATGCAGAATTGTAGATTAGCTGTTGTCTAGTTCCCTTTCTCTCATCCTCACTCTCCACTTAAAAAAACAGAAACAAAATTGTGGCAGAAGTATACATTGCGTTCGAATGAACATTGAAAAGCAGCTGGAAAACAACGTCAAAGCCGACAACTGCGACAGGTGAGGCAAACAAATTCCTTTTTCGTAAGACATTCTTTGATAGATTGCTGAACTCCGCGGATGCTTTCTTATTTCTGTTGTCCTGTTGTACACCTGATAATTATAGAACTACGGTACATATAGAGCCATTTCATGTCTATTTAATAGTCAGGGGCGTTATTGAGTGTCATGAGAGACACTGTGTCAACAGCCAGGCTGAAATAAAATATACAGCGTTCACTGGCCTCCCTTTAGCAATTGCCCAGGTCACTTCCTTGAGGAAGATAAGCAGGTCGACCTGACAGAGGCAGCCATTTGTGAAACTGTGCTATATGGTGCGGAACAAGCTATTTTCCAGGTGCTTGGCAATGAGAAGTCCTTTTTATGTGAATTTAGTGCTTGTAGGTGACGGACTGAAATTACAAAAAACTCTGCTCCTCCATTCTTCTAGAGAACGCACGTGGCATTCAGGAAGTGCACACTTCAAAAGCACAACATGCTGTAAGGCTCCAAATCTTCTCTAGGAGGACCACGTATTGAATGTGAAATGGATAATCCTTGTCAATGACAATTCAATAATGCAGCTCTTAATGGAGAACTGTACCAAATAATGTGATATGTGAATGTGTTCTTGGATTGGGAACAAGTACAGCATACTCGAATAACCATACTAATATAATTGAGTTGTTTTGTTAAATACAGGTGACAAGCCGCGCTTTACAAATACTGATTGATTGATTGACAGGCCAGGGTCTGATTTAGTATTTTTGTTAAATAAAGGCCAGTGCATGAGTTCGAAACGGTAGGATCCCAGAATAAAGTCATGCGAATGGATGAAAAATAGTTTAAACAGTCTTTTAATATCATATTACTTAGAGATCATTTAGTGGAAATAACGGTTTCTGTTTAAACACGTGGTTGCATGGTCATTCACAATAATAGTCGGGAAGATTCCTGTAGATAGTGTGTTGCGTATCTTTCTCTCATCCGCTAGAACAAATCATTGGTTAGAATGGGCAAAGCATTTGACTAAAAATAGAAATGTACGGAATCAACTGGATTTTTCTACATTCCATCTTTTGAATGTTCCTCCTGTTTGCATGAGATATATGGTTACAAAATTAGTCAGCATGGTTGCAGCGGCATAACAAAAAGCGAGCGGTATCCCTGCAAGATATCCTGAAGGGGCCCCTCACACTCACATCAGTAGGGGCTGAATGGGCCCCCCTCCAGTATGGATAAGTATGTGGGCCCTCTAGACCATGGGGCCTGCAGGGGCCTTTGTTACGCCCCTTTGTGGTTGTCCTATATGTTAACCAATTCGGTTGACTTAAAAGCCACGATTTCAAAGACTTTTAGTGAACCGGATATATTGTTATGTTGTGGGGGTGATAGTGATTGGTGTGTAAACTGTAGCAACAGAGGGGACGTATTTTCATGTTGTGTGGTGAGGGGTGATCTGCGTGTGGAAAAATTGTAGCAAGAGAAAGGAAGCTGTTAGGCTGGAGGTGATCTGTGTGTGGGTAGATTACAGTGGCGGTTGACATTAACTGAAAGTGGTGAGGCGAGCACTTGTGTTAAAAAGCCGCTGTGCCGACTAGGGGAAAATTAAACTTTGGAATTGAAAAAACATTAATTAAATTGATGACATGCATTACATTAACGTTTTAAAGTGCTTAGAAGTGACTAGAGGTCAAAAGGTTACTTGAGGTCATGAAGGACTGGTGCAAAGCCAAAGTTCAGGCTGACCGCAATAGGAGGCAGGACTGCTACAGGACCCACACATGACTCACTGAGAAAGTACCTTTAGATGGAGCAAAGCGTTGACTCTGAGGGCTAGATGCGCTGATCTTTTACACACAGTCAGGTCACTGCTTTGTTATCGAGCTTTGCTGTGGTGAAGGGCCATGCATCATCGAGCCACACATGGCGTCATCATCTGTCCACACAGACTGTACAACCGCTGTTATCAGCGCAAAGGTGACGATGTGTCAGTTTTGCCATAAAACAGCTGCAGAACCCACTTCTGAGGCCCAGAACTTGGAGAGGACACCTCAGCCAAGCGTACGACTCACAGAAGGCAAAGTCCAGCAGCACCAGCAGAATTGTAGAAAGTCTTTTGTGTCCCTGAGACTTCAGAAAACAGGAGTCAAGTCAGCAAGCTCTTGTAGATCACTTGGAGGTAAGGCAGAGTCCAGCTGTCCTTCAGTAGAGTCAGAGAGCAGCAGGCAGCAAGGCAACAAGCAGAAAAGCAGTCCGTCTAGAAAAGAAGCCCAGTTGAGTCATTTAAGCAGCACAACAGTCCTTCAGACAGAGGTTCAGTTCAAGAGCCATAATGTGTGATTTTAGGGGTCAGAGACTCAGTACTTATACCCAAAAGTGCCTTTGATGTAGGGGTGACTTCAAAGAAGCTCTCTGAAGTACACAAAGGCTCTCTTTCAACCCAGTCCTGTCTGCCAGGCTATCTGTGGGGGGGTAAATCTGTGCTTTGTGTGTGAACATGACACTACCTATTCAAGTGTGTCTGCCCCTCCCACTGATCCCTGCCCAGGAAGACCCATCAGAATGCAGATAAATTCAGATGAGTGCTCAGAATGCAGTTGAGCCTTACCTTCCTGTGTTTGTGACTGTCTAGAGGGAATCCACAAAGTGTAGCTGTCACCCAACTAAGATGTGAATTGAAAACAGGCTGTCAATCACATAGAGCAGTAAGTGCAGAGTTCCTAAACCAGTAATGTTAAATCCAACTTCACCAGTAAGGAGAATGTATCATTACCATTCCATAGATATGAAACATGAAAAGACTGCTCCAGTCTGATCAGGAATTACAGCTTAAAAGTGCATTAAGGAATTCCCAATGCTGGACTATGAGAAGGGTAGGCTGCACAGTAATGAAAAACCAAATAGATTGTTTGTAACTACCAGGACATGTAAAATATAAAAGTACATATCCTACCTTTTACTTACATGGCACCCTGCCCTTAGGGCTACTTAGGGCCTACCTTAGGGGTGGCTTTTATTAAATAAAAGGGGAGTTTAAGGCCTAGCAAGAAGTTTTAAATGCCAAGATGAAGTGGCAGTAAACTGCTCATACAGGCACCTCAGTGGCAGGTCTGAGACAGGTTTAGAAGGCTACTTCTGTGAGTGGCACAATCAGTGCTGCAGCCCACTAGTGGCATTTAAGGTACAGGCCCTGGGTATATGGTATACCATTTTACAAGGGACTTACCTGTACATCAAATATGCCAATAAGGTATACAGCAATGTCATCATGTTTAGGGGAGAAGCACATGCACTTTAGCACTGATTAGTAGTGGGACAGTGCTCAGAGTTCTAAGGCCAGCAAAACAAATCAACAAAATGTGGAGGCAAAGGGCAAGAAGTCGAGGGGAAGCTCACCCTAAGGATGATAGATCTAACACTGTCACTTCTGCTGACAGTCTTGGTAGCAAGGCCAAGCATAAAATGAGCAGAGTACATGCTCTGCCCTCCTGGGCAGATGGTGTTCAGTGGGAGAAGCTGTCACAGAATGGGAGTCCTTGAGGTCAAATGATCTGCCGCCTGAAATCCGTACTCATTGGTTCATTGAAATGCCAAAGGGAGCTAGTCAGTGCATGCTGCAGAACAACACTCATTCATCCATAAACAATCACAAAAAGGGCTATTTTGTGTGCGCTATAAAAGTCCCCTACTCACAAATCGGGCGATTTGGTGTGCACTATAAGACAACCCTCACTCACAAATATGGAGATTCATTGTGTGCTGCACAACAACATTCATTCATCCACGACCTCACTCACAAATAGAGAGCCACTGCTCTCCATACATAGGCACACTCACACAAGGAGCAGGTTTGTGTGCTACATACAAGTCTATTCAACTATCATCTCTCCCACAAAGAGTGATTCAGTGATTCAGGGACACCCACTCTCTCATAGAGCGATATAATCTGTGCTCTACAACGACACTCGCCCACTAAGACTCGGACTGGTTCCCAGGAGGAGCAAGGTGCTCTTGTGTGCCAGTACCTTTGTCTGCAGGGTTTATTTCCTGTTACTTCGAAGTCCCCTGCGCAGGCGACAACCATGGAATGTGTGTCAGAAGACCCTTAACTAACGCTGCATTATGACTTTGCTCTCATGCTGCTAACCAGCATGAGCGAAGCACCAGTATTGTATGTGCTCTCCCAAAGGCGCTGGTGGCATGGGCTTGCCCTCCACCCAGCTGTCTCAGACAGCTCGATTTGGAGAGGTTTAAAGTGCGCATGTCAGGCTGGCCGTCACAAGACAGCCAGCCAAAGTAACATGCGCACTTTGGAATTTTGCACCACTCCTCCTCATCTGCTGCCAGTCAGTAGCAATGACCCCGCCCTCACAACCAGCTCGGGCTAGCAGAGGAAAAATAAAATGGTAATAAATTAATTTTATTACCATTTCAGAGATGCATTGTTATGTTGTGGGACTGGGGTGATCCATGTGTGGGAAGATCACAGCAAGAAGAGACAGGTCTGTTCGAAAGCTTTGCATTATGGGGGAGAGGGCTGTTTCTTCTGTGTTATTTGCAACTTCCCCACCCTTCTTCATCACAATGGACTAAATAAACCATAAGTTTCTGATTGTTGAATTTTTGCCATGATGTATTTTTAAAATATACAATGCTTATTATATTTGTATGTATGTTAAAATGTCCTGTTCATAAATAACAAGGTATATAACGATTTAAATCTACGTAGTACTAGGCAGAACACAGTTAAATAATACCCATTGCTGATATCCTACATTTCTGCCAATTGTTAATATAATGTGCTGGCTGAAATAAGATAATTCATAAAACAGAATTTCTCTTTGAATGTTTTCCAGGTGTGATTGGCTTGCTCTGCACATAAGCAATATTTTAATTTAAAAAAATGAATTCCACCCTTCTTGTGTTTGTTGCACTCATGGTGAAGGATCCGCCGAAGTCAATTTAAGCTCATGCACTGAAGGACAGGGCAGTGATCCCTGATGTGATGAGGTCACTTCTATGATAAATTCAATTTAGCAGTGACTGTGCACCTAGTTGCTTGTTTTTCATGCATTTGTAATCTTGCTCTGCAAGTCATAGAACAATCTGTAAGGTTGAACAAACACGAGGCCTGTCAAGTCTCTCGTGTTTACATACACCAGCTCCTTCAGTCACTGGGATGCAAAGGCTATGCTCTGGCTTTCACTTTCTGTTTGTGTGGCAATCTGAGAAAAGCTTAGTAGCCATATCGTAAAAGCGTTAGAGCTTCGACATTTGAAAACAAAATACTTAGACTTCTGGGGACCCCAGAGAATTAATTACTTGAAGATATAGACGCATGAAAGCACCACATGCATTAAAAATTGCTGTACTAAAAGTGCATGAGTTTGGCATAAAAATAAATGGTACAAATTGGTTGTTCTGCGATTTGCAATGCATTATTGCATGACGTTTTCCAATTACTTGGTCTCTTGGCACTTTTCTGTTGCCAGCCTAATTTTGGGACAGGGCTCATAATTCATTGACAGATAAGCACCGAACATTTTGGCACCAGGAGGGTATTATAAGTAGTGCCACGGGGCACAACATTCATGTGCACCCACTTTGTGTGCCCCCGGGGCACTATGGTAAAACAGCAGTATCAGACCCTTGCCTGGCCCCTTCTGTAATGCTGATAGCACTGGCCCACGTAGCGTGCCCCTTGGAAATGAGGGAATCACTTTGCCTCTGCACCGACACATTTTTATGGATGCAGATGCAGAGGTGCACAGGACCTTAGGAGGCGCACTGATGGTGCACCACTGAAAGGGGGCACACCCAGTGCCCATACTGAGAGCATTCGCCTGGATGAGGGAAAGGAGGTCCCCTAGACCCCCCCCAGACATCGTTTTACAGGTGAGTGCAGTCACTCACTGCAGCAAAATCTCCGACCCCTCTTTAAAGTGCATGTAGATTGCTGTATTTCATTGAATGCGAGTTTGCAGCTGTCTGAAGGGCAGACCATTTATCATTAGTAGGGCCACTGTCCCTGTTTGCGCCTGGCGCAAACAGTGATATTGCACCCTGTGGGAAATACAGGCCCAGGATAGTATTTCATTCTTGTTTGCTGTGTGTCCCATTGGAGACTGTTTTAGTGGATTGCGACTGAGACTTTCTGTGTAAGTTTTGAAACGGTCATGGATGGGATGATAGTCATATCGCTGTCATGTCCCTGAGTGCAGGCTTTTAAAGAACACATGCTCTCGGTCTTTCAATAGGAGAAGTGTAGACAATGAAGAAGGTGAGGGTTTTAAATCTTCCTCTAATTCATATTGTCTGTGTGTACTGTGTCTGTCAGAATAAAATCTCTGGTGTCAATGTGTGTGTGTTTCAATTATTTTGGACTATGATTACTTTCTGTTGTGCTTTGTCATCCGGTTTGTGACAGATGGAATGTTTACATCATATAGATCTAAAAACACCTATTCAACTTTTAAAAGTGGGCAAACAGAGGAGGTGCTAGAGGAGTAGCCAGTAGCATGCAGTGATAATTTGGTTACCACCCACACAACTGTACATTTAGAAATATCCCAAAACATTATTGCATCCATCATTGGCGTAACGAAAGTTAAGGGGGCCCCCCTGCAAGGTACCTGAAGGGGCCCCACTCCGGATTTAAACCGGAGCTCTCAGGCCTGAGTACCTTGCTGAGGGGGCCCCCTGCAGCTCGGGGGCCCCCCCACCGCGGGGGCTGCGGGGGCCTGTGTTACGCGCCGCCATCCATGCATGTCTGTGCGCCGAGTAGCATGATGGAAACCTGATAGATAACTAGTAGGGAAAGCGGCTCCAACTTTGCTGTGCACTGTGGCTGAGCTTCCACAGTTAAACAATCTAGGGGCATATTATCAAGGGGCCGCGATAAGATTATCGCCGCTTTAGCGTCCGTTTTCGGGTGAAAAGCGGCGATAATATTATCGCTTTATTGACAAGGACACGCTAGCGCGTGTTTCCTTGCCTTAGCGCCAATTGTCAGCACGCCTCGCATCGCATCGCTAATGAGATGCAAGAGGGGCGTGCCTGACAAAACCCCATGTGAAAACATCGCTAACCCAGCTTTGCGATATTATCAACGAGGGGTAGCGATATTTGAAATCGCGTTAACTATGCCTTAACGCTGGAATTTACGTCTGTTAAATTCCAGACTAAGGCATACCTAACATGGGGGGTGGATTGTGTGGCTAAGACCACAGGCACTATCATCAAGGATAGTGCTGTTTTCCATGGAACATCGCTGGAAAACCAGCGATGTTCCATGGAAAACACCGCTATCGCTGGAATAATTATCGCCATTGCGCTAAGCGTTGTTAATGCAGCGCTAGCATGGCGATAATTTCCAGCGATAGCCGGCGATAACTATTCTCACGCTAAGCGCGGCCAGCGATAATTTTCCCTGCCGCTTGATAATATGCCCCTTTATGCCTAGAAACTATAACCAGGTTACAGTAAAAAATTCAGGGTTTAAGATTGGTAGGTAAGTCACAAATTAACGCAAAATTCCTCAACCAAATTAATTCAAAGGAAAACACAATGATAAAAATGACACAAGAATGAAATAAATCTAATGTAGTGCTCAGGGAGGATGCAAAGACAAATCTGGATGTTGTGAGCATTATAGCAAATTTTTGAAATGAGTAGATTACACAGATCCAAGCCCTTGTCATGCTACTCAAACAGGCACGCAAGGGGTAGCAGTGCTTTTGTGTTTGTTAGTAAAGAAAATTATACCTGTCGTCCCCCAGTGATTTGAGTTTAAAAGCTCAGTTTTTAAGAGAATGTTTTCTCTCCAAAAACACATTCATTCTCGCTTGCACAAGTATCTGCCCATATTTCTGAATACTGTTGAAAGCAAATGTTACACTTTTCAGAACTTGTTGTTTTGATACACCAAGTATCTGACATGCAAGGGACTGCTCTATGGACACCAGTCCAAAGGTCCCAGTGTGACTAAGGGGCATATGTACAAGGGAAGTGGCGGAGAGAGGCGTTAGCCTTCCTGGCTTAACGCCTCTCTCCGCCACTTCAGATACGCAGGGCTGCACCATATTTACAAGAATATGGTGCAGCCCTGTGTCTCCCCTGCGCTGGCGCTACACTTAGCAGACTAGCGCCAACGCAGGGCACCCTTGCACCATAGTGCAAGGGTGTCTGTGTGCAAGGGAAGATTGTTTATGTGCATTAAGGTCCCCCTTCCTGCACATAAAAAAATTTAAATGCCCTTTTGTAACTTCTATGTGTGCTGCTTAATGCAGCACACACAGAAGTTGCAAAACGGCATTTTTTAAAAATGATTGTTTATGTGCCGGAAGAGGGACCTTCCTGTACATAAACAATCGTTGGCCTTTTGCTGTTTTCATATGTGATGCACAACGCAGCACACATGAAAACAGCAAAAACGGGGAGAAATAAAACATTTCTCCTCATTGCGCCAGGGTAAGACCAGGTTTTCCCTGGTCTTAATTCTGGTGCTGCCTCCTAATTATGCCTCCCTTGTAAATAGGAGGCAACGTCAAAATCAATGGGTGTTGCGGTGGAACGCCCACAGCAACACCCCTTGCCATCCCCTTTCACGCTAAGCATAGCGTGAAAGGGGGCCTTATTTACAAGGCAGCGTTAAGCCACGTTAAGTGGCTCAACGCTGCCTTGTAAATAAGGCGAAGCCCCTATCGCCTCAGGAACGTCATAAAAAGTGACGCTCCCGTGGCGATAGTTGCTTGTACATGTTGTTCTAAGACTTCTCATCATCCTCTTCAAATTTCCACTTCTTACTGGACCTAGTGGTTTTCTTTGGGGGACTCTGTTCAGGTGACCTTCTTCTTCTCCCTTACCGACTGCAGGGTATTAGATAACACAGTGATTTCTCCAATATAAATCCTGTTGTTTTGTGTGTTTAAAGCACCAGCCATCCTAATTCTAGAAACCAACTTTATGAAACAATGATTCAGAAGCGATATGTAGTCCATCACTCCTCTGTTCTCCAGGAGAATCAAGACATCTTCCAGGACGGCATATTTTCCAACTACTACTTGTGAAGCAGTCTCATTTACAAGCATTAGTACTCCTGGTTTATAGATGTAATACAGAAATGATTGTGGTCACCCCTAATTTCATAAATGTAGAATTTTCACAATCTTCCACTCTATGTTTTCGCAGCACTTCCTGTATTTTCTCACAAGCTCTACACCAGGAAGCACCATTTCTGGGATTCCAAAATTGTAAAGATGATGCTGAGGGCAGTTTATATGTGTGGACTCCCTAAGCCAGCCTATTGATATCTGGAACAGTCATCTGTCCATACATCGGTTGTCGGGACAGAAAAGTCCTCTGAATGGTAATGGATGTGAACCCTTGCTCTGCATGCCCAACTGTCCTGTTGTCTGGATCGCTAATGCTGATTTTTGTCATCATTGGCAAAGACGGATCATACATGTACGGCATGACACTGGCCTGTCTCACAGATTGCAATCTTATTGGAACGGGAGAGGAAGCCAAAGTGCTACCCTCAGAGTGCTAGAGGGCTACTGCTTTCACAATGAGTTAAGCAGCACGAGTGTGGTGGTGGTAGCATACCATGCAGTGATCAGTAGGAGTGAATAGGTCCTTTTTCAATCTGTGTCACTGGAGTACGGCCTACAGGGTCAACCACCTTTTTAAAGTTCTGCTACTGTGTGCTTACCTCACCCCTTGGCCAACATCAGTTAGATGGTATTTGCTGCACAGTACAGGAGTGGTGACTCCGAACTGGTTGTATGTGTGTCTGGGAAGGGTACAATAGATGGATAGAGCAGTGCATGTATGGTTAGTGTGTATACTGGGTGTATGTATAGCAGCAAGGAGTACATTACATGAGAGCTATAGTGCTATCCAGTCGTGAATGAATGCACAGGGTGTATGTGTACCTGCAAGAAGTACACAAAATGAAGGGTGTAGTGTTGTGCAGGAATTTTGTGTACTTCAAAAGAAGCACAACCCTAACATAAAACTTCAAAGGCACAGACCCTAAATCAAAATTTGGTGTCAGGAAATGGAATATAGGAAGGGGAGGCTGAGATAAAAAAAACTGCCATCTGCCAAGTAGCCAAACCGGCTGTGTGAGAAGGGGAAGCTCTGCAAAACTTCTGCCTGTGACCAGGACTAGGGGTCAAAGCCTTCTAGTCTCCCTGGTGGGTGAGGGGACATCTCCCAGGGAAGTCATGATTACCTGCTCTGGAGCCTGGAGCACCAGCACCTGCCTGCTTTCCAAGACCAGTGTGCCCTGTGAGGAAGAGGAGAGAATTGGAGGAAGTGAGGGCCAGTGGAGAGCTGTGTCAAGTGGACTCCCAGTGCAAGGGATGAGGAGACGGCTGCTGCACTGATGCCTGTGTTCAGTTTCAAGTCAGCGACTTCCGTATGCCAGGAGAGGGCTGCTGGGAAAATAGTCATGAGCAGAGTGCCGTGCAGGGAGAAAGCAAAAAGAACAAATGATGGACAGAATGCTGAACAATGCAAACATTCACCCCCAATAACAAAGATCTGGGTTCAATCCATCATTTTGCTGCACTGTTGCTTGTGAACAGATTCATTAAATTAATTCAAATTCATTTAATTGGAGGCCTTTTGCCTGCAGGCTGTGCTCATACTGCGCAATGTTCCCCGAAAGTCCATTAATTAAAATAGCAAAGATATGCACGGTGTTAACCCATCAAAGCCCACCCAACACCTTATTGAACATAAATTGATCTGATTTTTACCAAACCAACAATTGCCACTGAGCATTTATGGTTCATCTTGTTGCACTTTCCATTGAGAAGGAATTTCTTATTTGAAAATACCAATGGTCCCCAGCAATGGGACTGCACAAATGTTGGCACTATGGCCCTGATTTTTATTTTGGCAGACGGGTAACTGTCAACAGTGATGGATATTCCATCTGCTGAAATTTAAATCCCATAGGACATTATGGGATTTATATTTCGGCCGACCGGCTATCCGTCACCATTATGACGGCGTAAACCGTCTGCCGATATCTAAATTCAGCTGGATATGGATAGCCCGGCTCCTGCAGCTATTACAGTGTAGGTGCACCTGCTCACTCTTTTAGCAGGAAGGGAATTTAATTTTTTATATTACGTCATCCATAAGTAGGCCTTGTAGCCCATAAGGTAGGGTGGCTCATAATTAAAAGTGAAACATGTACGGACTTACGTTTGGCATGTCCCAGCAATGACTGGTCCCAAAAGCTATTTTCACTGTATAGAGCTCTAGCTGTTTCTATGGAAAAACTAAAGTACCATTAAAATGCTACTTTTACAACTTTTGATTACTAAATAGGTGAGTGCAGACTCAGCAGACACAAAATTCCGCCCATAGTCCACACAATTTGTACTTTTTATAAAGTAATACTTTTCCTGCCTGAAACTCCAATAGGTAAATTAGCCTGCCTGCAGATGATCTCTCTATCAGTGCTCTCCCTTTGATGACATGTGAAAGCTGCTCCCAGAGCAGGGGCAATGGCTTAGCTTGTTGGCAGGAAGACCTGGGTGTGAATTATGTGACTCACCCTTTCTCAAGAAGGACAGTTGCTAGGGGTTCAAGAACATCATTATCTTGAAAGGGATCATTGTGATTCCTGCCAATTTATGGTTAAGTATAAAGTGAGACCTTGGAAATAGGGGTATTTTGATTGCAGGGCATACTGTAGCCATCCTGTTTCCATCCAAGAGGAAGGGAGAGCAGGTCCAGAACCAGTTTTGACTGTTCGAGGAGGGGACTGCTAATTTCTGTAGCCAAACCCCTGGTTGAGACACCAGCCTTCGCCAGGGGGGGAAAGGTTCTGATATGTTGGATTTCACTAGGAATGGTTCACTGTCCTATAGTTTACTGACCTCAGCTTCCAGGCTTGTCCTACTCGAGGTTTTCAACATGTGAAAATGAGATCCAATGAAAAAACATGACCAGGCAAATTTGCAAAAAGCCAATTAGAGCACATGGGCTGGTGCAAAATTAGAGTTTTCCATTCTGGAGCTTTTCTCAGCAAAATCATCGGACTCATCTGGTCCTCGAAGGGACTTTATTGAATAGAACTTTTAATCTTGTCACGATGGAAAAGTTTGACGTCCCGAAAAAAAGTCAGAAGGTAAATTCCCTAATCGGACCGTCGTACTAGGTTTAGCCGCTGTTGGGGTCAGCCTTAACTTGTGCCTAGGTCCCGGTATACCACACTCAAAATCCCTATGATGTTTCTGGGTGCTCTATATCTGGTTCCCCTTATTGAATTTTTTAAATAATTTTTGTGTTATTGTATTTGTTTTGATTTTTCTAATTTAGTTGTGGTATTTTGTGAGTTAAATGTTGAAATTAGTTATAAACAAATGCTTAAAAAACAAAAAAGCACTGGAATTCACTAGTTATAGTTCAGTGATCTAACTATAACTTTTGCCCTTGCTATGGACTGCCTGAGACCTTAAATATTACATCACTCATGGCATGTTCAATGACGTTATTGATGGCACAACTGATGACATGTCAAATGAATGTGACAGTTTTGTGCATGCTTTTTTACTACTGTCTTTAGGTACCCCTAAACCCAATTTCCTGTCTGGTCTGTAGTGGTTATGAGTGAAATCTTTTGCAACATATAGGACATAGAGCACATATTTGTAAGCATCCACATTTAGTAGAGATTATCCTCTTTAATTTACTAGTATTTAGGTGAATAAGAAACAATGGGCCTGATTACGATCTTGGTGGATGGGATACTCCTTCACAAACGTGACGGATATCCTGTCCATCGTATTTCAAGTTCCATAGGATATTACAGAATTGTAATTTGGCGGTCAGGATATCCATCCCATTTGTGATGGAGTACCCTGTCCGCCAAGATGATAAACAGACCCAATGTCTCTGTAAGCATTAAACAATTACATGTATTAATCCCTAAATACCTTTCCAAAGAATGTTTGGTCATTATTTACTGTAGGAGAGTAGGATCTGCTTCACATGGGTACCCCCACTTTTTGCTGATGCTTCACTGTTTTTCGACATTAGTCTGGCTGGGGCCCTGCTAATCAGAACCCCAGCCTAGCTGCTTCCTCTCTAAAATGGTTTCCATGTGCCTTAGGCACATCTCTGATTGGGATCTGGAGTGCCCTTATAAGTCCCTAGTATATGGTATACTATGTACCAAGGGCATAGGTACCTCAGAGGCCTGCCAGGGGCTGCAGCATGTATTATGCCACCCCTGGAAGGCCATCCAAACTGACACCACAGGTCTGCTACTGCAGCCTGGGTAAGGTGGTGCATGCACCCCTTACTGTGATATAGGTTACCTATATCACGAAATACATACACACATAGAAACCTATAAGTCACTCCTAAGGCAGGCCTTATCAATCCTAAAGGCAGAGTGCCTGGTTCCTATGTGAGAGGGTGCCCCTGCATGAGCAGGGCCCCTCTGCAGCGTTCGGAGACCATCTCTGATGCTGTTTGTAGTGCAGCCTGACCATATACTCTTAAGCGCATTATATCCTCGCGGTAAAATGCTAACTTTGGAATGGCTGCACCTAAACATGTCGTGTTTGGTGTCAAACATCTTGGAATACTACCCCCCGCCAATCCTGGTGGCGGGGGTAGCATTCCACCCTTCTAGAGGGAAAGACATGTTAACTCTGACGAGTCCGGTAACTTCTTTCCAGAGCCCTGGCATCACAAAATGGATGCTGCTGCCACAGACACGAGTCTGGCCTCCTGCTGCTGGACGAAACTCCGGCAGGGGAGGCCTGGACAATAGGTTTCCTGTCCCAGGGAGGTGTGACCACCTCCCCAGACAGGATAATGTGTATTGGGGCTGGGCGGGAGCACTTTCGGGTGCTTTGAAGTCCTGCACTGGGGGCACATTTGGTGTCCCTGTGCATACCCCAGTTCAAAGCGGATCAGGGGCTTGCAGCCCCTGCTTTGGCGCGAACTGGACAAAGGGAAAGGGGTGTAGCCACCCCTCTGCCCTGACCCACCCATAGGTGGGGCCACAGAGTAGTCCAACCCCTATTTTTAGAATAAAGGTAGGAACCCAGTCCTTAGGACTTTAGATTATACCTGGACGAAACTCTGAAACTGAATCCTGGACCTTTGATGCTCTACTCACGATTAGAGGACTGAAGAATCTCCCTTGGGGTCAAGGAGTGACTCGCCTGCTTGGCAGGCACCAAAGAAGCATCTGTCCGGTTCGCATTACTGAAGCTCCCGTCGGACGCCGAAGTCATCGCATCACCAGAGGTGGATTCTCAGACTTCCCCGAGGCTACCCTGAGTCCCCAGCAAAGCTGAGGCCCGTGGCTATCGTGGGTGACTTGAGACCGTGACCCCTGGACACCGAGCACACTTGCAAGTGCACCATCTTCTGAGTCTCCCAAGAAGTCGTGCTTTGGGCTCCGAGTAGCCCTAGCCTCCAGCACCACCTGCACCGAAGATCACTGGCCCCCACTCCACGAGTGTCCTGTAGGCCAGCTCCACGTGCGGCGTCACGAGGCTCCTTTGCGGTCGCTAGCCCGTTGGCTAGTAGCCCTTAACGAAGGCCAATCTTTTCCTTCCTTGGCATCCTGGTTGCTCCAGGCCTGCCCTCACTTACCCTCGCTGGGTGAGTTCCACAGACCTTGCTGGTCTGCACCATCGACGATCTACATCTTACTCAAGACTTGCCGTTGCCAAGGCTTGTTGGGTCCAATCCGGTCGCCGACACCTCAGCACTCGACAGACATTGAGCACCAGCCCGAATCCTGCTCCTGGTCGCCGACAACGCCTCCCGGACCTCGTGGTTGAAGAGTCAAGACGACTGTCAACACACCTGAAGCACTCGACATCGGTGGGCATCTGTCCATCGCCTTCCTGGTCACTGGCTAGTGACCCAGACTCTGTCCCCTCTGCTTTCAGGTTCACCAGAACTCCGATCCACTCTTGGATCCACCCGGACACTTTTCTCTTGGCCACCAGCAGCACTTTGCAGCAGATCGCCATTCGTATCGACGACGAAACCCGACCCCGAAAGGCACCTATGCACCCGGCTTCCCTGGGTGAGGTAACACGAGTACTCCGGTGCTCCCGTGGGTAGAGACTCTTCAAAGTCCTAGATCTCAAAGGGTTTTGTCCTAGTCCTCTTTAAAGTGTCCCTTTCCTCTATTTTCCCGATCCCAACTTTCTCCATAGAAGCTAACGGCGTATCGCGGTTGTGTATTTACACTGCACGCGTCTCCCGTGGGTCCCCTGTGTCACTACCTTGGGTGGTTCCTTGTGGTCCAAGCACTTCTAGAGGCTCTAGGCCTAGTGTCTAGTTCAGTCGTGGTTCGCATACCACTTTATTGGTATATGGTTTGGTACGCCCCTAGGGCCCAAACGTGTATTTGTGCTATTACTGTGATTTAAGATCTTATAACCTATGTACTTCGAACTCTAGCCTCATAAAGAGACTAGAGGGGTGTGTTTAGTAATAAATACATATATTTTGAATATATACCTGGTGTGGTGCTCTTTCATTTGGTCACTCAAGAGATTATAGACTGGTAAAACAAGCTGCTTTACATTCCTTCAAGACTTAGCCTGAAGGCTGCTCTCCATAGCTACCACTAGGATAGCTTTCAATAAGGTTGTCTTTAACCTACCTACCATAAGAGTCGATTTGGACTGGTGCAAGGTGCCCACTATAATTAGTGGACAGCATATGCCAGGCCAACTTCTCACATTGGTGTGCAGCGTGTGGGATTCCAGCTTGCTATTGTTTTACCAGATAATCTCAATTGAATTGATCAACTGAAAACCACTAAAGGTACCTAAGGTACATATAATTTAAGCTTAGAATAACAGTAAGTTCTACTGAACTTAGAGTTGTGTGTTAAGGGATAGCACAACCCTTTCTACAACTCAAGAGAGTTTAGTAGGCCACACTAGAGTAGGTAGTGCATACACCACACCACACTAGTAATGTCTTTAAGGGCAGGATCCAAAGAATCCTTGCAGGAAGCCATTGAGCTTCCACCCTCCAAGTATGATACACTCCCATTCTTGGAATTGAGAGCTTTATGTAACTTGAGAAAAATAAGGACAGGCCAAAGCCCCACCACCCAACACCTCAAGGAGTTGTTGGTGGCTTATGACCTTAGTAAGCCTGTAGGGACTGAAGGGGTAGGAGCTGAGGGTGGGGCAGAAGAAGAGGAGGACGCTAGGGGTACCAGTACCCCCAGCCCCCCTCTGAAACTGGCCAGGAGGGTGACAATGACCCTGACCTGGAAAACCCAATCCCTCCTGTGGATGATGATGAGGATGATCAAAATGATGCCCTCTTTGTCCCCCCAGGAAGGATTAAGAGTGTGCCCAGAAGGTCTAGGTCTCCTTCTCAGGAGTCTAACCACTCTGGCACCTCTATAGGGAGCTCTGTCTCATCTCATAGGAGAGAATCCTCTCATGAGAGAAGAAAGAGGCTAGTCCAGTATGAGGAAACTCAGCTGGAACTCAGAAAAAAGCAATTAGCTTTAGATAGAGAATCCCTAGATCTCCTTAGAGAGAGAAGAAAGTTGGGACTAGAGTCCCATGGTGGCAGCCATGTCCCTAGAGATAGGGAAAGGTCCTATGACCATAGGAACCTGAGCAAGATTGTCCCTCCCTACCAGAGTGGGGATGATATCCACAAATGGATAACTGCTTTAGAGAGGGCCTGTAAAGTACAGAAGGTCCCTCAGGAGCAGTGGGCAGCAATCTTGTGGCTCTCCTTTGCTGACAAAGGTAGAGACAAGCTCCTCACTGTTAGAGAGGAGGATGCTGACAATTACAAGGTCTTGAAGAGTGCTCTTATTGATGGGTTTGGCCTAACCACTGAACAGTACAGGTTGAAGTTCAGAGACACCCAAAAAGCACAGACTCAAGACTGGGTAGACTATGTGGATTGTTCTGCCAAGGCTCTGGAAGGCTGGTTGATGGGCAGTAAGGTGTGTGACTTCTCAGGATTGTATAATCTGATAATGAGGGAGCAGATTCTTAATAACTGTCAAAATCAGCTGTTGCATCAATACCTGGTTGACTCTGATCTGACCTCTCCCCAAGAATTGGGAAAGAAGGCAGACAAATGGGTCAGAACCAGGGTGAAGCAGAAGGTACAGAACCAAGGTGGGGAAACCAAGAAGCAAGATGCTAAGAACTCTGACAAGGGTGGGGAGAAGGGTAAAGATCAAAAGTCTTCATCAGGCCCCCAAAAATCTTCTTCTGGTGGGGATTCCCAGTCTACCAAGGGTAAAGGCCAAAGAAAACCATGGTGCAAGGTCTGTAAGCAAAAGACCCACTGGACCAGTGATTGCACCAAGTCCAAAGACTCCAGTCCAGCACCCACCAATGCCCCTAAGGCACCTGTTCCCCCTAGTACAGTTGGTGGAAGTGCTCCAGCAAAGGGTTTAGTAGGGTTCACCCTGGGAACTGAGTTGGGCTCTGACTTAGTCAGAGAACTGACTCAGGCTGTGTTAGTCTGTGATGGAGGCATGGATGTGACCTCCACTGTGAGTCCCAGTAATCTGGGCAAGTACAGACAACAGCCTTTAATCAATGGACGTGAGGCTTTGGCATTTAGGGACACAGGGGCAAGTGTCACAATGGTGACACAAGACCTTGTGCTACCTGGGCAAGTTATGCTTGGTGAGATGTACCAAGTGACCAATGCTAGCAATGTCAGAACAGACCATACTCTGGCAGTTGTTAACTTCTCCTGGGGAGGGGTAACTGGCCTTAAGAAGGTTGTGGTAAGTGCAAACCTACCAGTCGAATGCTTGCTTGGCAATGACTTAGAGACTTCTGCTTGGGCAGAAGTGGAGCTCAGGACCCATGCAGAAATGCTGGGGATCCCTGCAGATGTGTTTGCTGTGACCAGGTCACAAGCCAAAATGTCTAGCACTGAACAGGCCTTGGATTCTGGAAGAATGGACCAAGTGCCTTCCAAGAGGAGGAGTAGTAGGGTTAAGGCAGTGCCTTCCCCCTTGGCTCAGGAGGAAGATCAGTCCCTTGAGGGGGATGATCTCAGCCCTGAAGAAGGAACTGTCCCAGAGGAACTTGAACCTGACCAGGTTGAGTTCTTGGGGACAGGGGGACCTTCTAGGGCAGATCTGAGCCAGGAGCAGCAGAGCTGCCCCTCCCTTGAACCCCTCAGACAGCAAGCTGCTGCTGAGGCTGCTGGGAAAGCTAGTGGTCCCCATACAGTGTATTGGGATGATGGACTCCTGTACTCAGAGAGTAGAGACCCCAAGCCTGGTGCTACCAGGAGGTTGGTAATACCTTTGAAGTTCAGGGGCTTCCTATTGACCCTAGCCCATGATATTCCCTTAGCAGGTCACCTGGGCCAGAACAAGACTTGGGACAGAATTGTCCCTCACTTTCACTGGCCCCACATGTCTGAAGACAGTAAGGAGTTTTGTCGCTCCTGTGTAACCTGCCAAGCCAGTGGCAAAGCAGGTGGCACTACAAAGGCCCCCTGATACCACTACCTGTGGTGGGGGTGCCCTTTGAGAGGGTAGGGATTGACATTGTTGGTCCCATGGATCCCCAAACAGCCTCTGGGCACAGGTTTATCCTGGTGGTAGTGGATCATGCCACCAGGTACCCAGAAGCTATTCCCCTCAGGACCACTACAGCACCTGTGGTGGCAAGGGCCCTCCTGGGAATCTTCTCAAGAGTGGGCTTTCCTAAGGAGGTAGTATCAGACAGGGGTGCTAACTTCATGTCTGGGTACTTAAAAGCAATGTGGAAGGAGTGTGGAGTGACTTATAAGTTCACCACACCCTATCACCCACAATGCAATGGTTTAGTTGAGAGATTCAACAAAACCTTGAAGGGCATGATTAAAGGGCTCCCAGAAAAGCTTAGGCGTAGATGGGACATACTCTTGCCCTGCCTTTTATTCGCATATAGGGAGGTGCCTCAGAAGGGGGTTGGTTACAGCCCTTTTGAACTTCTGTTTGGCCACCCTGTGAGGGGTCCACTGTGCTTGGTGAAGGAAGGATGGGAGTTACCTCTCAAGCCCCCAAAGCAAGATATAGTGGACTATGTACTTGGTCTCCGCTCCAGGATGGCTGAGTACATGAAAAAGGCAACCAAAAACCTTGAGGCTAGCCAGGAACTTCAGAAGGCCTGGCATGACCAAAAGGCTGTTCTGACTGTTTACCAGCCAGGACAGAAGGTGTGGGTGTTGGAGCCAGTGGCCCCAGCAGCTCTCCAAGATAAATGGAGTGGACCCCACACTATTGTTGAGCAGAAGGGTGAGGTCACTTATTTAGTGGACCTAGGAACACCCAGGAGTCCCCACAGGGTTCTCCATGTCAACAGGTTAAAACCATATGTGGACAGGGCAGACATGGGCTTGCTCATGGCTACTGATGAAGGGCAGGAGGAAGAGAGTGACCCACTCCCTGACCTGCTCTCACAGAACCCTGACGATGGGTCAGTTGATGGTGTAGCCTTGGCAGGCAGCCTCACTACCCAGCAACAAACTGATTGCAGGCAAGTCCTCAATCAGTTTCGACATATGTTTTCACTGACACCCAGTCAGACCACCTGGTGCACTCATGAAGTGGACACTGGGGACAGTCTGCCTATTAAAAACAAGATTTATAGGCAACCTGACCATGTCAGGGACTGTATCAGGACTGAAGTCCAGAAAATGTTGGAATTGGGAGTAATTGAGCCCTCAGATAGCCCTTGGGCTAGTCCAGTAGTCCTAGTACCGAAACCTCACACCAGTGGTGGAAAAAGAGAGATGAGGTTTTGTGTAGACTACAGGGGTCTCAATGCAGTCACTAGGACTGATGCCCATCCAATACCCAGGGCAGATGAGCTCATAGATACTTTGGCCTCTGCCAAATATCTCAGCACATTTGACCTAACAGCTGGCTACTGGCAGATCAGACTAGCTGATACTGCAAAGCCCAAGACAGCATTCTCAACCCCTAGTGGGCATTATCAATTTGTGGTAATGCCCTTTGGTCTGAAGAATGCACCTGCCACTTTCCAGAGGTTGGTGAACACAGTTCTCACAGGACTGGAAGCCTATAGTGCAGCTTATCTAGATGATATTGCTGTCTTTAGCTCCACCTGGGAGGATCACCTGGTCCACCTCAGGAATGTTTTACAGGCCCTGCAAAAGGCAGGCCTGACTATCAAGGCCACTAAGTGCCAGATAGGGCAGAGTCAGGTTGTGTACCTGGGCCACCTTGTGGGTGGAGGCCAGGTTCAACCTTTGCAGAGCAAGATCCAGACCATCATGGACTGGACTGCTCCCACTACCCAGACTCAGGTGAGAGCCTTCTTAGGCCTGACTGGGTACTATAGGAGATTTGTCAAGGGGTATGGATCAATAGTGACACCCTTGAATGACTTAACTTCTAAGAAAATGCCCAAAAAGGTTCAGTGGACAGTTAGCTGTCAAAAGGCATTTGATGACCTCAAGCAGGCCATGTGCACTGCTCCAATTCTGCAGAGTCCTGATTACTCCAAGAAGTTCATTGTTCAAACAGATGCATCTGAATTGGGGGTAGGGGCTGTACTGTCACAATTGAATGAAGAAGGTCAGGATCAGCCAGTAGCTTTTATTAGCAGAAGGCTGACCCCTAGAGAGAAACGTTGGTCAGCCATAGAGAGGGAGGCCTTTGCTGTGGTCTGGGCTCTGAAGAAGTTGAGGCCATACTTGTTTGGTACACACTTCCTGGTTCAGACAGACCATAAGCCCCTCTTATGGCTAAAACAAATGAAGGGTGAAAACCCCAAACTGCTTAGGTGGTCCATTTCCCTACAGGGGATGGACTTTACAGTGGAACATAGGCCTGGGAGTAACCATGCGAATGCAGATGGACTCTCTAGGTATTTCCACTTAGAACATGAAGACTTAACTGGGCAAGGTTAGTTTAATGTCCCTACGTTTGGGGGGGGTTGTGTAGGAGAGTAGGATCTGCTTCACATGGGTACCCCCACTTTTTGCTGATGCTTCACTGTTTTTCGACATTAGTCTGGCTGGGGCCCTGCTAATCAGAACCCCAGCCTAGCTGCTTCCTCTCTAAAATGGTTTCCATGTGCCTTAGGCACATCTCTGATTGGGATCTGGAGTGCCCTTATAAGTCCCTAGTATATGGTATACTATGTACCAAGGGCATAGGTACCTCAGAGGCCTGCCAGGGGCTGCAGCATGTATTATGCCACCCCTGGAAGGCCATCCAAACTGACACCACAGGTCTGCTACTGCAGCCTGGGTAAGGTGGTGCATGCACCCCTTACTGTGATATAGGTTACCTATATCACGAAATACATACACACATAGAAACCTATAAGTCACTCCTAAGGCAGGCCTTATCAATCCTAAAGGCAGAGTGCATGGTTCCTATGTGAGAGGGTGCCCCTGCATGAGCAGGGCCCCTCTGCAGCGTTCGGAGACCATCTCTGATGCTGTTTGTAGTGCAGCCTGACCATATACTCTTAAGCGCATTATATCCTCGCGGTAAAATGCTAACTTTGGAATGGCTGCACCTAAACATGTCGTGTTTGGTGTCAAACATCTTGGAATACTACCCCCCGCCAATCCTGGCGGCGGGGGTAGCATTCCACCCTTCTAGAGGGAAAGACATGTTAACTCTGACGAGTCCGGTAACTTCTTTCCAGAGCCCTGGCATCACAAAATGGATGCTGCTGCCACAGACACGAGTCTGGCCTCCTGCTGCTGGACGAAACTCCGGCAGGGGAGGCCTGGACAATAGGTTTCCTGTCCCAGGGAGGTGTGACCACCTCCCCAGACAGGATAATGTGTATTGGGGCTGGGCGGGAGCACTTTCGGGTGCTTTGAAGTCCTGCACTGGGGGCACATTTGGTGTCCCTGTGCATACCCCAGTTCAAACCGGATCAGGGGCTTGCAGCCCCTGCTTTGGCGCGAACTGGACAAAGGGAAAGGGGTGTAGCCACCGCTCTGCCCTGACCCACCCATAGGTGGGGCCACAGAGTAGTCCAACCCCTATTTTTAGAATAAAGGTAGGAACCCAGTCCTTAGGACTTTAGATTATACCTGGACGAAACTCTGAAACTGAATCCTGGACCTTCGACGCTCTACTCACGATTAGAGGACTGAAGAATCTCCCTTGGGGTCAAGGAGTGACTCCCCTGCTTGGCAGGCACCAAAGAAGCATCTGTCCGGTTCGCATTACTGAAGCTCCCGTCGGACGCCGAAGTCATCGCATCACCAGAGGTGGATTCTCAGACTTCCCCGAGGCTACCCTGAGTCCCCAGCAAAGCTGAGGCCCGTGGCTATCGTGGGTGACTTGAGACCGTGACCCCTGGACACCGAGCACACTTGCAAGTGCACCATCTTCTGGGTCTCCCAAGAAGTCGTGCTTTGGGCTCCGAGTAGCCCTAGCCTCCAGCACCACCTGCACCGAAGATCACTGGCCCCCACTCCACGAGTGTCCTGTAAGCCAGCTCCACGTGCGGCGTCACGAGGCTCCTTCGCGGTCGCTAGCCCGTTGGCTAGTAGCCCTTAACGAAGGCCAATCTTTTCCTTACTTGGCATCCTGGTTGCTCCAGGCCTGCCCTCACTTACCCTCGCTGGGTGAGTTCCACAGACCTTGCTGGTCTGCACCATCGACGATCTACATCTTACTCAAGACTTGCCGTTGCCAAGGCTTGTTGGGTCCAATCCGGTCGCCGACACCTCAGCACTCGACAGACATCGAGCACCAGCCCGAATCCTGCTCCTGGTCGCCGACAACGCCTCCCGGACCTCGTGGCTGAAGAGTCAAGACGACCGTCAACGCACCTGAAGCACTCGACATCGGTGGGCATCTGTCCATCGCCTTCCTGGTCACTGGCTAGTGACCCAGACTCTGTCCCCTCTGCTTTCAGGTTCACCAGAACTCCGATCCACTCTTGGATCCACCCGGACACTTTTCTCTTGGCCGCCAGCAGCACTTTGCAGCAGATCGCCATTCGAATCGACGACGAAACCCGACCCCGAAAGGCACCTATGCACCCGGCTTCCCTGGGTGAGGTAACACGAGTACTCCGGTGCTCCCGTGGGTAGAGACTCTTCAAAGTCCTAGATCTCAAAGGGTTTTGTCCTAGTCCTCTTTTAAGTGTCCCTTTCCTCTATTTTCCCGATCCCGACTTTCTCCATAGAAGTTAACGGCGTATCGCGGTTGTGTATTTACACTGCACGCGTCTCCCGTGGGTCCCCTGTGTCACTACCTTGGGTGGTTCCTTGTGGTCCAAGCACTTCTAGAGGCTCTAGGCCTAGTGTCTAGTTCAGTCGTGGTTCGCATACCACTTTATTGGTATATGGTTTGGTACGCCCCTAGGGCCCAAACGTGTATTTGTGCTATTACTGTGATTTAAGATCTTATAACCTATGTACTTCGAACTCTAGCCTCATAAAGAGACTAGAGGGGTGTGTTTAGTAATAAATACATATATTTTGAATATATACCTGGTGTGGTGCTCTTTCATTTGGTCACTCAAGAGATTATAGACTGGTAAAACAAGCTGCTTTACATTCCTTCAAGACTTAGCCTGAAGGCTGCTCTCCATAGCTACCACTAGGATAGCTTTCAATAAGGTTGTCTTTAACCTATCTACCATAAGAGTCGATTTGGACTGGTGCAAGGTGCCCACTATAATTAGTGGACAGCATATGCCAGGCCAACTTCTCACATTGGTGTGCAGCGTGTGGGATTCCAGCTTGCTATTGTTTTACCAGATAATCTCAATTGAATTGATCAACTGAAAACCACTAAAGGTACCTAAGGTACATATAATTTAAGCTTAGAATAACAGTAAGTTCTACTGAACTTAGAGTTGTGTGTTAAGGGATAGCACAACCCTTTCTACAACTCAAGAGAGTTTAGTAGGCCACACTAGAGTAGGTAGTGCATACACCACACCACACTAGTAATGTCTTTAAGGGCAGGATCCAAAGAATCCTTGCAGGAAGCCATTGAGCTTCCACCCTCCAAGTATGATACACTCCCATTCTTGGAATTGAGAGCTTTATGTAACTTGAGAAAAATAAGGACAGGCCAAAGCCCCACCACCCAACACCTCAAGGAGTTGTTGGTGGCTTATGACCTTAGTAAGCCTGTAGGGACTGAAGGGGTAGGAGCTGAGGGTGGGGCAGAAGAAGAGGAGGACGCTAGGGGTACCAGTACCCCCAGCCCCCCTCTGAAACTGGCCAGGAGGGTGACAATGACCCTGACCTGGAAAACCCAATCCCTCCTGTGGATGATGATGAGGATGATCAAAATGATGCCCTCTTTGTCCCCCCAGGAAGGATTAAGAGTGTGCCCAGAAGGTCTAGGTCTCCTTCTCAGGAGTCTAACCACTCTGGCACCTCTATAGGGAGCTCTGTCTCATCTCATAGGAGAGAATCCTCTCATGAGAGAAGAAAGAGGCTAGTCCAGTATGAGGAAACTCAGCTGGAACTCAGAAAAAAGCAATTAGCTTTAGATAGAGAATCCCTAGATCTCCTTAGAGAGAGAAGAAAGTTGGGACTAGAGTCCCATGGTGGCAGCCATGTCCCTAGAGATAGGGAAAGGTCCTATGACCATAGGAACCTGAGCAAGATTGTCCCTCCCTACCAGAGTGGGGATGATATCCACAAATGGATAACTGCTTTAGAGAGGGCCTGTAAAGTACAGAAGGTCCCTCAGGAGCAGTGGGCAGCAATCTTGTGGCTCTCCTTTGCTGACAAAGGTAGAGACAAGCTCCTCACTGTTAGAGAGGAGGATGCTGACAATTACAAGGTCTTGAAGAGTGCTCTTATTGATGGGTTTGGCCTAACCACTGAACAGTACAGGTTGAAGTTCAGAGACACCCAAAAAGCACAGACTCAAGACTGGGTAGACTATGTGGATTGTTCTGCCAAGGCTCTGGAAGGCTGGTTGATGGGCAGTAAGGTGTGTGACTTCTCAGGATTGTATAATCTGATAATGAGGGAGCAGATTCTTAATAACTGTCAAAATCAGCTGTTGCATCAATACCTGGTTGACTCTGATCTGACCTCTCCCCAAGAATTGGGAAAGAAGGCAGACAAATGGGTCAGAACCAGGGTGAAGCAGAAGGTACAGAACCAAGGTGGGGAAACCAAGAAGCAAGATGCTAAGAACTCTGACAAGGGTGGGGAGAAGGGTAAAGATCAAAAGTCTTCATCAGGCCCCCAAAAATCTTCTTCTGGTGGGGATTCCCAGTCTACCAAGGGTAAAGGCCAAAGAAAACCATGGTGCAAGGTCTGTAAGCAAAAGACCCACTGGACCAGTGATTGCACCAAGTCCAAAGACTCCAGTCCAGCACCCACCAATGCCCCTAAGGCACCTGTTCCCCCTAGTACAGTTGGTGGAAGTGCTCCAGCAAAGGGTTTAGTAGGGTTCACCCTGGGAACTGAGTTGGGCTCTGACTTAGTCAGAGAACTGACTCAGGCTGTGTTAGTCTGTGATGGAGGCATGGATGTGACCTCCACTGTGAGTCCCAGTAATCTGGGCAAGTACAGACAACAGCCTTTAATCAATGGACGTGAGGCTTTGGCATTTAGGGACACAGGGGCAAGTGTCACAATGGTGACACAAGACCTTGTGCTACCTGGGCAAGTTATGCTTGGTGAGATGTACCAAGTGACCAATGCTAGCAATGTCAGAACAGACCATACTCTGGCAGTTGTTAACTTCTCCTGGGGAGGGGTAACTGGCCTTAAGAAGGTTGTGGTAAGTGCAAACCTACCAGTCGAATGCTTGCTTGGCAATGACTTAGAGACTTCTGCTTGGGCAGAAGTGGAGCTCAGGACCCATGCAGAAATGCTGGGGATCCCTGCAGATGTGTTTGCTGTGACCAGGTCACAAGCCAAAATGTCTAGCACTGAACAGGCCTTGGATTCTGGAAGAATGGACCAAGTGCCTTCCAAGAGGAGGAGTAGTAGGGTTAAGGCAGTGCCTTCCCCCTTGGCTCAGGAGGAAGATCAGTCCCTTGAGGGGGATGATCTCAGCCCTGAAGAAGGAACTGTCCCAGAGGAACTTGAACCTGACCAGGTTGAGTTCTTGGGGACAGGGGGACCTTCTAGGGCAGATCTGAGCCAGGAGCAGCAGAGCTGCCCCTCCCTTGAACCCCTCAGACAGCAAGCTGCTGCTGAGGCTGCTGGGAAAGCTAGTGGTCCCCATACAGTGTATTGGGATGATGGACTCCTGTACTCAGAGAGTAGAGACCCCAAGCCTGGTGCTACCAGGAGGTTGGTAATACCTTTGAAGTTCAGGGGCTTCCTATTGACCCTAGCCCATGATATTCCCTTAGCAGGTCACCTGGGCCAGAACAAGACTTGGGACAGAATTGTCCCTCACTTTCACTGGCCCCACATGTCTGAAGACAGTAAGGAGTTTTGTCGCTCCTGTGTAACCTGCCAAGCCAGTGGCAAAGCAGGTGGCACTACAAAGGCCCCCTGATACCACTACCTGTGGTGGGGGTGCCCTTTGAGAGGGTAGGGATTGACATTGTTGGTCCCATGGATCCCCAAACAGCCTCTGGGCACAGGTTTATCCTGGTGGTAGTGGATCATGCCACCAGGTACCCAGAAGCTATTCCCCTCAGGACCACTACAGCACCTGTGGTGGCAAGGGCCCTCCTGGGAATCTTCTCAAGAGTGGGCTTTCCTAAGGAGGTAGTATCAGACAGGGGTGCTAACTTCATGTCTGGGTACTTAAAAGCAATGTGGAAGGAGTGTGGAGTGACTTATAAGTTCACCACACCCTATCACCCACAATGCAATGGTTTAGTTGAGAGATTCAACAAAACCTTGAAGGGCATGATTAAAGGGCTCCCAGAAAAGCTTAGGCGTAGATGGGACATACTCTTGCCCTGCCTTTTATTCGCATATAGGGAGGTGCCTCAGAAGGGGGTTGGTTACAGCCCTTTTGAACTTCTGTTTGGCCACCCTGTGAGGGGTCCACTGTGCTTGGTGAAGGAAGGATGGGAGTTACCTCTCAAGCCCCCAAAGCAAGATATAGTGGACTATGTACTTGGTCTCCGCTCCAGGATGGCTGAGTACATGAAAAAGGCAACCAAAAACCTTGAGGCTAGCCAGGAACTTCAGAAGGCCTGGCATGACCAAAAGGCTGTTCTGACTGTTTACCAGCCAGGACAGAAGGTGTGGGTGTTGGAGCCAGTGGCCCCAGCAGCTCTCCAAGATAAATGGAGTGGACCCCACACTATTGTTGAGCAGAAGGGTGAGGTCACTTATTTAGTGGACCTAGGAACACCCAGGAGTCCCCACAGGGTTCTCCATGTCAACAGGTTAAAACCATATGTGGACAGGGCAGACATGGGCTTGCTCATGGCTACTGATGAAGGGCAGGAGGAAGAGAGTGACCCACTCCCTGACCTGCTCTCACAGAACCCTGACGATGGGTCAGTTGATGGTGTAGCCTTGGCAGGCAGCCTCACTACCCAGCAACAAACTGATTGCAGGCAAGTCCTCAATCAGTTTCGACATATGTTTTCACTGACACCCAGTCAGACCACCTGGTGCACTCATGAAGTGGACACTGGGGACAGTCTGCCTATTAAAAACAAGATTTATAGGCAACCTGACCATGTCAGGGACTGTATCAGGACTGAAGTCCAGAAAATGTTGGAATTGGGAGTAATTGAGCCCTCAGATAGCCCTTGGGCTAGTCCAGTAGTCCTAGTACCGAAACCTCACACCAGTGGTGGAAAAAGAGAGATGAGGTTTTGTGTAGACTACAGGGGTCTCAATGCAGTCACTAGGACTGATGCCCATCCAATACCCAGGGCAGATGAGCTCATAGATACTTTGGCCTCTGCCAAATATCTCAGCACATTTGACCTAACAGCTGGCTACTGGCAGATCAGACTAGCTGATACTGCAAAGCCCAAGACAGCATTCTCAACCCCTAGTGGGCATTATCAATTTGTGGTAATGCCCTTTGGTCTGAAGAATGCACCTGCCACTTTCCAGAGGTTGGTGAACACAGTTCTCACAGGACTGGAAGCCTATAGTGCAGCTTATCTAGATGATATTGCTGTCTTTAGCTCCACCTGGGAGGATCACCTGGTCCACCTCAGGAATGTTTTACAGGCCCTGCAAAAGGCAGGCCTGACTATCAAGGCCACTAAGTGCCAGATAGGGCAGAGTCAGGTTGTGTACCTGGGCCACCTTGTGGGTGGAGGCCAGGTTCAACCTTTGCAGAGCAAGATCCAGACCATCATGGACTGGACTGCTCCCACTACCCAGACTCAGGTGAGAGCCTTCTTAGGCCTGACTGGGTACTATAGGAGATTTGTCAAGGGGTATGGATCAATAGTGACACCCTTGAATGACTTAACTTCTAAGAAAATGCCCAAAAAGGTTCAGTGGACAGTTAGCTGTCAAAAGGCATTTGATGACCTCAAGCAGGCCATGTGCACTGCTCCAATTCTGCAGAGTCCTGATTACTCCAAGAAGTTCATTGTTCAAACAGATGCATCTGAATTGGGGGTAGGGGCTGTACTGTCACAATTGAATGAAGAAGGTCAGGATCAGCCAGTAGCTTTTATTAGCAGAAGGCTGACCCCTAGAGAGAAACGTTGGTCAGCCATAGAGAGGGAGGCCTTTGCTGTGGTCTGGGCTCTGAAGAAGTTGAGGCCATACTTGTTTGGTACACACTTCCTGGTTCAGACAGACCATAAGCCCCTCTTATGGCTAAAACAAATGAAGGGTGAAAACCCCAAACTGCTTAGGTGGTCCATTTCCCTACAGGGGATGGACTTTACAGTGGAACATAGGCCTGGGAGTAACCATGCGAATGCAGATGGACTCTCTAGGTATTTCCACTTAGAACATGAAGACTTAACTGGGCAAGGTTAGTTTAATGTCCCTACGTTTGGGGGGGTTGTGTAGGAGAGTAGGATCTGCTTCACATGGGTACCCCCACTTTTTGCTGATGCTTCACTGTTTTTCGACATTAGTCTGGCTGGGGCCCTGCTAATCAGAACCCCAGCCTAGCTGCTTCCTCTCTAAAATGGTTTCCATGTGCCTTAGGCACATCTCTGATTGGGATCTGGAGTGCCCTTATAAGTCCCTAGTATATGGTATACTATGTACCAAGGGCATAGGTACCTCAGAGGCCTGCCAGGGGCTGCAGCATGTATTATGCCACCCCTGGAAGGCCATCCAAACTGACACCACAGGTCTGCTACTGCAGCCTGGGTAAGGTGGTGCATGCACCCCTTACTGTGATATAGGTTACCTATATCACGAAATACATACACACATAGAAACCTATAAGTCACTCCTAAGGCAGGCCTTATCAATCCTAAAGGCAGAGTGCATGGTTCCTATGTGAGAGGGTGCCCCTGCATGAGCAGGGCCCCTCTGCAGCGTTCGGAGACCATCTCTGATGCTGTTTGTAGTGCAGCCTGACCATATACTCTTAAGCGCATTATATCCTCGCGGTAAAATGCTAACTTTGGAATGGCTGCACCTAAACATGTCGTGTTTGGTGTCAAACATCTTGGAATACTACCCCCCCGCCAATCCTGGCGGCGGGGGTAGCATTCCACCCTTCTAGAGGGCAAGACATGTTAACTCTGACGAGTCCGGTAACTTCTTTCCAGAGCCCTGGCATCACAAAATGGATGCTGCTGCCACAGACACGAGTCTGGCCTCCTGCTGCTGGATGAAACTCCGGCAGGGGAGGCCTGGACAATAGGTTTCCTGTCCCAGGGAGGTGTGACCACCTCCCCAGACAGGATAATGTGTATTGGGGCTGGGCGGGAGCACTTTCGGGTGCTTTGAAGTCCTGCACTGGGGGCACATTTGGTGTCCCTGTGCATACCCCAGTTCAAACCGGATCAGGGGCTTGCAGCCCCTGCTTTGGCGCGAACTGGACAAAGGGAAAGGGGTGTAGCCACCCCTCTGCCCTGACCCACCCATAGGTGGGGCCACAGAGTAGTCCAACCCCTATTTTTAGAATAAAGGTAGGAACCCAGTCCTTAGGACTTTAGATTATACCTGGACGAAACTCTGAAACTGAATCCTGGACCTTCGACGCTCTACTCACGATTAGAGGACTGAAGAATCTCCCTTGGGGTCAAGGAGTGACTCCCCTGCTTGGCAGGCACCAAAGAAGCATCTGTCCGGTTTGCATTACTGAAGCTCCCGTCGGACGCCGAAGTCATCGCATCACCAGAGGTAGATTCTCAGACTTCCCCGAGGCTACCCTGAGTCCCCAGCAAAGCTGAGGCCCGTGGCTATCGTGGGTGACTTGAGACCGTGACCCCTGGACACCGAGCACACTTGCAAGTGCACCATCTTCTGGGTCTCCCAAGAAGTCGTGCTTTGGGCTCCGAGTAGCCCTAGCCTCCAGCACCACCTGCACCGAAGATCACTGGCCTCCACTCCACGAGTGTCCTGTAAGCCAGCTCCACGTGCGGCGTCACGAGGCTCCTTCGCGGTCGCTAGCCCGTTGGCTAGTAGCCCTTAACGAAGGCCAATCTTTTCCTTACTTGGCATCCTGGTTGCTCCAGGCCTGCCCTCACTTACCCTCGCTGGGTGAGTTCCACAGACCTTGCTGGTCTGCACCATCGACGATCTACATCTTACTCAAGACTTGCCGTTGCCAAGGCTTGTTGGGTCCAATCCGGTCGCCGACACCTCAGCACTCGACAGACATCGAGCACCAGCCCGAATCCTGCTCCTGGTCGCCGACAACGCCTCCCGGACCTCGTGGCTGAAGAGTCAAGACGACCGTCAATGCACCTGAAGCACTCGACATCGGTGGGCATCTGTCCATCGCCTTCCTGGTCACTGGCTAGTGACCCAGACTCTGTCCCCTCTGCTTTCAGGTTCACCAGAACTCCGATCCACTCGTGGATCCACCCGGACACTTTTCTCTTGGCCGCCAGCAGCACTTTGCAGCAGATCGCCATTCGAATCGACGACGAAACCCGACCCCGAAAGGCACCTATGCACCCGGCTTCCCTGGGTGAGGTAACACGAGTACTCCGGTGCTCCCGTGGGTAGAGACTCTTCAAAGTCCTAGATCTCAAAGGGTTTTGTCCTAGTCCTCTTTAAAGTGTCCCTTTCCTCTATTTTCCCGATCCCGACTTTCTCCATAGAAGTTAACGGCGTATCGCGGTTGTGTATTTACACTGCACGCGTCTCCCGTGGGTCCCCTGTGTCACTACCTTGGGTGGTTCCTTGTGGTCCAAGGACTTCTAGAGGCTCTAGGCCTAGTGTCTAGTTCAGTCGTGGTTCGCATACCACTTTATTGGTATATGGTTTGGTACGCCCCTAGGGCCCAAACGTGTATTTGTGCTATTACTGTGATTTAAGATCTTATAACCTATGTACTTCGAACTCTAGCCTCATAAAGAGACTAGAGGGGTGTGTTTAGTAATAAATACATATATTTTGAATATATACCTGGTGTGGTGCTCTTTCATTTGGTCACTCAAGAGATTATAGACTGGTAAAACAAGCTGCTTTACATTCCTTCAAGACTTAGCCTGAAGGCTGCTCTCCATAGCTACCACTAGGATAGCTTTCAATAAGGTTGTCTTTAACCTATCTACCATAAGAGTCGATTTGGACTGGTGCAAGGTGCCCACTATAATTAGTGGACAGCATATGCCAGGCCAACTTCTCACATTTACCTTAATGAAATGTACCTGTAAATACCTCATCTTACATACAATTGTAAGTCAACCTATTCACATCTATGCTTTAGTCACTGATAAGGCCCAATCCCCCCTTACTGGTGCTCAACCCTCATGCTACACACAAGTTGTTAGAAATGGGGGTCTCTAGTTGGCAGAGGTAGGTACCTTTGTCCAAATAGGGACCTTGCTTCTAGTCAGGGTAAGGGGAATACACTCCTAAAATAGCCCCTGCTCACCCCCTTGGTAACTTGGCATGAGCAGACAGGCTTATCTCAGAGGCAGTGTGTAAAGCATTTGTGAACACATACAGTAATACAGTGAAAACACTACAAATGGACACCACACCAGTTTAGAAAAATAATTATTCTTTATCTAAACCAAAACAAGACCAAAAAACAAAAAAACACAATACAGTAATAAAAATAATACTTTCAGATGGTAGAAATAGTTCAGTTCAAAGCAAATTGCAGATGTGACACTTTTCTCACAAAGTACCTTGGATGCGTCACGCAAGCAAACAAAATGGGCCGCAGGGAAGGAGATGCGTTGGTTCATTACACTCAGGGAAGGTGATGCGTTGGTTCCTTGCTCCCGGGGAGGTGATGTGTCGTTTCCTTACTGCAGCGCAGGGGAGGTGATGCGTCGGTTCCTCACCGGAGAGGAGGTGATGCGTCTGTTTCTTACTGCGTGGGGATGTGATGTGTGGGTTGTTTCTTACTGCATCCCCCAACGATGTGACAAGCTTGGTGCCTCAATACAATGCGACGATCTTGCAGCCGCACAGCAGGCCTTGCGTTGAAATCGGTGCAGTGATCTCGGACTTCGGAGATCGGTGCACTCGATGCGGCGTGCAGCGATTTCTTGAGCCGCGGGCAGGCGCTGCTTCGATTTCCTCGGCGATGTGTCGGGAACAGGTGCGGATGCGTCTCACTTCTCGAGGTTGCATTACTTTTCCAGCTCCCAGTGGAAAACAGTCTCTAGAGGTCCGAAATAACAGCAGGCAGCTCCTTGCAGGTCAGAACTCCCAGTAAGGAAGTTCAGGGAAGCTGGAGGTGAAGTCTTTGTGTCCCTGAGACTTCAGAACAGGAGGCAAGCTCAATTCAAGCCCTCAGAGATTTTCTTTCAAGCAAGGGACACAGCAAACAGCAAAGAGCTTTTCTCCTTTCCTTGGCAGCAAGTAGCCACTGCAGGCCAAACCCAGACAGCAAACAGCACAGGGGCAGTATTCCTCCTCAGCTTCTCCGGCTCTTCTCCTTGGTGAAGATTCCTCTTAATTCCCAGAAATGATCTAAAGTTCTGGGGTCTGGGCCCCAATATTTATATCACAAAATCCTTTGTTCTCTGGTGGCAGAGAAGCCCTGTGCTCAGTCAAAACTAGTTCTGACCTCCCTGGTGCAGCTTCCTGGCAGGAGGTGGAGACAGCATTGTCCTTGGCAGACCGGCCCATTCAGGTGAAAGGAAATCTCCTCCCCCTACTCTAAATGCAGCCCAGGTCTATTCAGCCCAGCCCTGACTCATCAGGCTCTCTGGAGCCACTGCTCCTCCCCAGTCCCTGTCATCCAAAAGCCAGACATGCAATACACAAACCTAGCAGAGGCACGCTGGATGGCTAAGCAAGAAAATGCCTACTTTCTAAAAGTGGTATTTTCAAACACAGAACATAAAAATCACCCTCACTAAAAGATGCATTTTAACATTCTGAGTTCAGGCATACTAAACTTTATTTTCCTACCTTGTTCCCAGGGGTAGGTATGTTTATAAGATGTTATAAGCAAACTCCCCATTCTGTCCTATGGAAACAGGTAGCCTTGCAATAGGGAAAAACGAAATTGTCAGGAATTTACTATCAGGACATGCCAAACATACCAGGGCATGCCCTCCCTCTCACATACACTGCACCCTGCCCACAGGGTACCTTGGGCCTACCTTAAGGGTGACTGACATGTAAGAAAAGGAAAGGTTAGGGCCTGGCAAATGGGTACACTTGCCAAGTCGACATCAGTACTAGACTGCACACAGGCTCTGCAATGGCAGGCCAGAGTTACATTTACAGGCTGCTTATGTGGGTGGCACAATCAGTGCTACAGCCCACTAGCAGCATTTGATTTACAGGCCCTGGGCACACACAGTGCACTGGACTGGGGGCTGACTAGTAAATTAAATCAGCCAATCACGGAAACACCAATCCATAACAACAATTTACAAAGGGAGCACTTGCACTTTGGCACTGAACAGCAGTGGCAAAGTGCCCAAAGCATCTAGACCAGCAAAACAAAGTCCAACACACAGCAAAAACACAGGAGGCAAAGGCAAAGAATGCCAATTGTGCCAGGTCTAACACAAGTCATGCACAGCTGGGGGTTGAACATATGGCCTGGCACCCAAACATCCATGGGGGGCGCATGGCTGAATATAAGGGGTGACACTTTAAGTGGGGGTGGGAGGCATGTTTCATTCCATTCCATTGGTGTTACTCTTGTACTGAAGCATTTTTGCCAAATTCTGCCAATCGTTGTGTAGCCAAATTTTTGGGATGTTAAGCTCCAGAAATGTGAACACCATTTTCTAATGTGGTTGGTCTCTGTAAGATGGCTGCTTCTCACGTAGATTTGCTGCCGCTCAAGTAGATTTTCTATTCAAGCAGCAGCAGAACCAACTTGAATGGGCGCATGCTCTTGCACACCTCATGGTGCTGTTCACACTGATTTGTCAGTGTAGCTCACGCTACTGGCGCTAAATTGCAGGGCGAATAGCACAGCATGCATATTTCTGTCAGTTGGCGGAACTCAGTGGAATCTCATGGAGACTTTATGCAACTCTGCAGAATTATGCACAGTGAAACTCTGCGAGTTCCATCCACTCCTAATTTTAAGTAAAGAAGGCTACTGATTTTGCAAAGGTTCAGAAAATCAAAACATAAAAAGTGGGCCTCTTGGCTTTATGAAGAGGCCAGAATATCAACATACATTAACTACAGGCATTGGTTTTGCAAAAAAATAAGCATTACTTATGATGAAATGTATATTTCATTTTTTCACACAGTTCAATGTTTAATAAAAGTGATAGTCATTTAAAATAAAGATTAATTTAAAAAAAACGTTAACATGAATTTGAGTCATTTTTAAAAACAATTTAAGCTACAAAGTGCAGACATAGAACCGGCTCTGCAAACAGCTGAAGAGCATAGAGCTCCAGCCAGGAGAACTTTAAACAAATAGGGTAATATATGTGGAAGTACTTAAGTTGGATGGTATAGAACTGGAAGGCTAATGCAATCTCTTTTGGGGCAATTCTTGGCTCCTTCCACTCGCTGACCTCATAAGATCTCACATCTCCTTCCCATGCCACCCTTAAGTGCTGGAAAGCGTCTCTTGTATATATTATTAGAAATCTATGTAGGACAGATTTTTTTCTGCCTTTACAGTCCCCCATTAATAATTTGCCTTTTAGGGAATTAAAATCTGGTAAATCTGTGAGGTCCTTAATGTGTGGGGGAAGTGTGTGTATGAACTGCAAGTTCGTAAGGAATTGACTCTTGTGCATTTTATAGCTCTCTTGAATGTCAACGAAGTACACCATGTAGTGCCTGCTGTCACGTCCCCAAGTTTAGACATCCAAATAGTGTCCCATGACCAAATTGTTGGAAGGAGTGCCCTTGACAAAGCCATGTCACTAACCACAGTGAAATAACCCTGTTGAGCCTATGGTGCCATTCAATATCCTATAGGGTACGGGCTACAGTTTCAGCATAGTAATCATTGCTGAGGCAGGCTCCCATCCAGCCACCCATCTCACGAATAATATAATAGGTGTGTCCTATCCATAGCTTGTTTGTCTTTAGCATAAGTCGGGTCATTAGAATGGAGTCTCAATGCAATGACTTTATGACTGGTGCTCCAATCCCATCATCATCAAGGTGATTTATTTCCTTTGGACATAGCAATGTATGGGCTTCTTCCTTCACAACGAAAGTTTAGTACCACTGCAGTCAAGTGGAGAAAGACTTTTATGGGGACGTCATAGAAAGAACTTTTTAATTGACAGAGGAAGTAGGGATGGAAACAATTTTTAAAAAGGCAGCTCTGCCCATCAAGGACAATAAGAAGGGGAGAGCAGCAGATAAGACCAGATCATGTTTGATCAATTGGGGCAAATGAAATGAAATACCAGCATTTGTAAAGCGCGCACAGCTACCTCCGGAGAGGTGTCCCGGCGCTGGGGGTCCTCGGGAAGATTAAGCGAGCTATTGCCCAGAGTCACATGGTGCTGGGCTAACCTGGCACCGGCGCTGGCACCGTGGATCGAACCGTTAACACCGTGGTCCGGAGTCAGGCACCCTGGCCGCTGCGCCTCACCTCTTCCAAATTGTTCTGCTTCCAAGTCAGGGACTTGTCTTTGGTGATATATATGCCAGAGTAACAAAATCCACCTCAAGTCATTTCAATTCAGTTTTGTCTGCTCTCACTGAAATGACAGCAGTCTTATAAAAGTTGACCTTCAAACTTGCGTATTTACGAACACTAAAGAGCAACTGGAGTACTCATGTTCCAGACAATTCTGGATCCTGGTGGAAGAAAAAAAGGTCATCTGCAGTCAGCCATTTGACTATTCAAACCCTTGTACGTGTGCATCTCTTTGGTTCAACTCCACCAGGGGGTTGATTGCAATGGCAAAGACCAGAGGAAAAAGTGAATGCTCTGAGAAGAGGGAACGTGTGTGGCCTCTTTTCCCCGACCCTCACTCAGGTTGAATTTTTTTTATAATGTAACCACATGTGTTTTATAAAGTTGGGGCTCAAATTCATTTTCACTAGAAGCATAAACATGTAGTCCTATCTGAAAGAATTAAATTCCCACTCAAAGTCCACCATCAGTAGAACAAAGCCCTTGAGATGATGGGCCAGTACCAGTGCATTGTAGAAGTGCCTTATATTCTGCCTGGTAGCCGACCCAAACATAAATCCATATTGATCCAGTCACCCTCATCAGTTGTGTAGCATGTACATTGGCTATCAACAAAGACTCCATGTTGATTAGGCAGATTGGACAGTATGAGGAGCATATCTTTGGGGCCAATGCTTCCTAGAAAAGATGCTTTAACAGTAGTAACTCTGACCTATGCCACCAACCTGGAAACCAGTTAGAGCCAGACGTTTTTCCTGGCTGAAGCTGCTGTAGAGCTGAAGACAATTTGTTCTCCTCAAATTCCTCCTCCAGTAAATAGCATTGCCCTATGAAGTCTGCATTTCTGTAAGGTCCTATAAGGGCTCCGTCAGTTCCCTCGAGTACAGTGAGACCACATCTTCATACAGGCAATACGTTATGAAGGCTTGCGAATTAGACTGACTGTCTCTCACCAGACATGACCGCATGTCTCCTCTCTTTGGCACAGTCTTTGCAGCAGTTTTCTGTATTCATCCCACCCTTTACAAACATGCCTTTGAGTTTCCGGTCACATTGTCCTGGTCTCCCCCAGAATCAGAGACAATTTAGATCTATGAAGGTTAGCTTTGGAAGAATCATGTTTTGGTCACACAGCTTGCCTCTAGTTTAGTAGGAGTTATTTCAAGCATGTCACCTCTTCTCTCTGTCTCTTATCCTAACATGCTCTATAATTTATGATCCGGCCTCTCATGAAGGCTTTAACGGACTCCCAATGTACCACTCACAAGACCAAATGGTCAGTGTTTATGGTTGTTAGGATACAGGAGTCACGCAGACCAGCTGACAGTACCTTGGATGCGTCGAAGCTCTGGGACGATGTGTTGAACAAAGGAGGGGATGCGTCACTGTCAAAGGTGATGCATCATTTCTGTCATCAAGTAACATCATAGATGCATCGATTTCAAGTGCGCTGTGTGTCAGGTCGATGTGTTGATGTTGAACCGCTGGACTGTAGGCGATGCGTTGGCTCAAAGCCGTGCAGGGCCAGGAATACACCTGAGCCGGGATGGTGCATCACAGTTGTCTGAGATGCTGTGTCCGAGACTCATGCAGCAGCGGTGATTCGGAGGCACTGAGTCGGCAGAGTCAGAGCTGCATTGTAAGTCGAGGTCTTTGTGTTGCGCAGTCGCCGAGCGGTGTCCACGGCTTTGGTGGAGGCAGCGGTGATGCGTCGATATCACAGAGAAATTTGCTGGTTCCGATCGGTAGCTAGCATGTCTGGGCTTAGAGAGATGTGACAGCCCAACCACTGTGGGCAGTATGTGTAGTCAGGCTTCTGGTACTAAATGAGGCATTCACCAGTGCAGGTTGTCAGATCCCAGTGTTGATATCATATGCCTGCAGTTTTGTTTAATCTAAAAAATGTGTCAAAGTGTATCCATGGAAGTCACTGCAGGATATTATGGAGAAAGCTGTGATAGCCCTGTGGGGGGTGGGGTGTGACCCAACAGCTGGTACCAACTGACAGCCACTGCTCCCTGGATCCTTAACAATCACAACTGCAATGCCAAGAGCCTTAAACTCCACAACAGTATTCTTAATGGGCTAGGAGAATCCACCTTTGCCCGACCATGGCTCAAGTCTAGGCTCCGTGTTGGGAGGCCTTGAAAGCTGTGCAGCAGTCCACGAGGCCATGCCACATCAAGACAGTTGTCTTCCTCTCCGCTCCTGTAGCCCACCAGGGTGCTGACAAGGTCCAGGAAATGTCTCTTGGTCTCCCAAGCATAGAATCACTCAATGCACCACAGGTGCAAGCTCCACCATTTGTCTACCCATAAATAAATAGCATTCAATGCTTTGTACATCGCATTTAAGGCTCTGCACAACACTGGACCAGAATACCTAATTCAGAAATTGTCCTGGTCCACTCCCAACAGATCTTTAAGATCTATGACTGTGAAAAATGTGGTAGTACCCAAATTTAGGAAATCCTTTTGGGGAGGCAGAAGCTTCATGGTCTTTCCTGCAAAATTGTGGAACTCTCTCCCCCGTAACCTTAAAGAATCAACTGTCCTATTGCAATTTAGGAAAGCCTTTAAAACATGGCTTTTTACTCAATAAATGTCCATAATAAATTTCTCAGCTTACCTTTCTTTCAAGGCAGCGCCAAGACACCCCCTAGTATTTGAGCACTATAAAAAACCAAATAGCATATCACAACATAACCTGCAGATTTCTCAGCACCCCATGCTACATTGTTCTTGCTGCCTCCAAAGGACCCAAATAAAGAGGAAGGGAGTGGGGCAGAACAAATTACTGTGCTCCATCCAAAGCTGGGCCATGGGGGCTCACCACGATTTTGAGTCACTCGAGGAACTGCTGCCCCTGCACACACTCCTAGCATTACAGCACTGTTCCCTTAGTCTTGTGGCCTTCTGTGCATTGAACACTGCTCCACCATAATGGCCTTGTCTGGCCTCTGGCTCCGTCTCAGAGATGTCTCTTGGTTTAAGATATGTGGACAGCTGAACCTTGGCAAAACCACAGTCCCACCCGCAAAGGGGTGTTCACCAACTTATTCTGCATCTAAAGGTGACTGGGAGGGTAGGATGATTCCAGATCTATTGTGCAAGTGTGCAAGTGCTAACTAAAAGCTTCCATCATGTTGCACCACAAGCATGCTAAATATGCTATGAATGGTGCGGAGGTATGCCACATCACCATGAGAGGGAAAGAAGGCACCATTTTAATGATCCCTGACTCAGTTATTATGTTATGTTCATTTGTAAAGCGCACTAATCAACCAAGAGGGTATCCACTGAAAAATGTTTATAGGAATGATTGATTCACCTATGTCAGAATGACTGACATGGGTGAACCATAATTCCTGTAAGCGTTTTCAAGCTGACCTGCTGGTTGCTTCGACAAGCACCCATACTAACTTCTAAGAACAGTCTGAGTGCAGTTTGTACTGACAATTATTTTAAAAGCAAACCAGTTAAGAGTTAAATATGCTAAAGCGCCAAACTTGGCTTTTATAAAATGAGTAGAAATGTATCAAACATAAACCACAACAGTAGAGAAATAAAAAGTATAGATTAATGAACAAATAGGCGCTTAAATTGTTCAACTAAGAGACAATGGAAAATGTTTTGCAAAAAGCCAAAGTTGAACGTAAAAACCGCAGGTGAATGAGCTCACGGTGTTCAGCAGAATTTAGGGGCATATCTACAAGGGCTGGCGATAAAATTATCGCCGCTTTAGCGTCCGTTTTCGGACGAAAAGCGGCGATAATTTTAACGCCCTATTAGCAAGGACACGCTAACGCGTGAATCCATGCTTCTTCGCCCTTTCCTTATCGCCCAGCTTTGCATCTCTAATGAGATGCAAAGTGGGTGTTCCCCCCCCAGAATAATGGGAGAAATGTCGCTATGTGACATTTCTCCTATTATCAAGGGAATCGCTAACAAGCATAGCGATAGAAAAGTAGCGATAACCACGGTTATCGCTACTTTCCTTACGCATGCTTTAATTCTGACTTAGCCATGTAATCCAATGGGAGGTGGACTACATGGCTAAGACCACCCTGTCCTATCAGCAAGGTATCGCCGGTCACAGTGCGATTATCGCTGGTTTCCCAGCGATAATCACACTGTTTTCCAGCTATCGCTTGCATTTCTATCGCTTTGGAGATAAGCGATAGAAAGCAGCGATAGCCGGCGATAATTATACTAGCGCTAAGTGCGCTTAGCGATAATTATCGCCGGCCCTTGCTGATATGCCCCTTAGTCCTCAGTTAAGACTAAACCACAATAGCACATTTCAGAACAGAACTAGTGGTTTTGGCCAGTCAGAAACATTGCCTTCAGTCCTTGGCTTAGAGATAGAGCAACGTTAAGTGAAGGTGGAGCCTATAACTGACCAGATTTCCATAGCGCTGGGTATGGTAAGTGGAAGCACTTGAAAACGAAGGTACGTTGAGGCAAAATCTCTAGCTGAGCAGATCTGGGATTGAGTGGCTGATGAAGGCTTACAATGATACACCATCTCACCTGTTCCGGTTATGCACCAACTTTTCAACATATTTACCCTGTAGAACAGCCAATTCCAGTCGAGAGGAGCAGATTTACTCTCACACATTATTGCAAAAATAGAGAGTAATATTTACTCTTACACTACACTCGAGTAATATTATGTGCGAGTAAAAAAAATGAAATGTGTACGTTTACATTCTATAAACACAAATCATTAATGTGTATTTATATATAATTCGCATTTGATGACAAAAGTGAAATTTCCACCTGTAAATTGATTGTTACTCGGACTCTGAAAGAAGATTCTCTCTCGCTAGACCCCTTTACTGTCTGATCAGCCATTGCTTGCTCTTTTGCTCATCACTTGAGTTTCCAATTTTTCACCCTACGTGAACCACACGGTAGGCTCTAAAGAATGCCCTCTTATTAAAGCGAAATCCCCTTTGCCTGCCGTTCAGCTTCTGCTAGGACATTCCATGAATCAAATTTTAATCAAGCTGAAAATCCCGATTTTATCTCTTCATAGTCCCAATAGGCAATAGCATTGTAGAGAAAACGGATTTATAGACTCCTCTTCTTTGGGACTTTAGTGTGCTGTTTGCAATTGAAATATGTTTAATTTAGGATTACTCCCTCCTCCCACTTTTCCTAAACACATGCAGTGTACTTATTCGGCTTCTGTGATTGAAAGTATTTAAAGCTCAGCAACCTAATTGGAAGAAACATGACTGTTAGGGATTTGCAAACACAGTTCAATATGCAGAATTGTGTTTACACAGCCACAAAGAGATTAATCGGTTAGTTCTTCAATTTTGCTCTTTTTGCAAAGCTGGCTAGACGCCTTGTGCTGTAATTACAACAGTGTATATTAACAGCAAGCGACTGATCCTGCTTTTACACACAAAAGGGTCTTTGTATGCCCTAAAGACGGCCGAAAACTGAAAATAAATTACGACCATCGCTTGCAGCATGTGCACTTGTTACACATTTATTACCATACGTGGGATTCATCCGAAAGTAGAAGAAAACAACTGCTTCAATTATACACCCTTGTAAAAAGGCTTTCAAGCGGGCTCAGCTGGTGCACAATTAAGCACAAAAAAGCACGAGTGCATATCAGAATTGAGTCATTTTATCACTATAAATTTCTCATTTTAGCACATAAATACAAATACTTGCAATCATGGATTCTATAAAACGTACAGTAGTGATAGTAAAATGTCATATTACAGTTCATGTATTTTAAGCTAGCTTGTATAAAAGTCACTGAAGGGGTCTGAAGTTACAAGTCAATAGGGCGAGTTGGACGTGAGGTCCCTTGATGACTTCCGCCGTCTTTAAGTATATACCTAGTTATTGTACATCAGTAAGTCTACAATCATTTCAGTGACCACCGACCCAAACTTGAATCTCCTCTTTTTATGCCTAGTCCACTGCTTCCTGTTTCACTCTCACTCTTCCGTGTAACTGTTTTGTTTAGGAGGAAGGGGTATTTGTTGCATTCTACCGCTTGCTGAAGAAATGTATTATTAATCTACATTTTTACAGGTAGAGATGGCAGTTTGTTTGTTGATTGAGCTATAAAGCGCTAATGATTTTCAAAAAATATATTTACCTGTTTTGTATTGCTTAATTGACAGAACAATACCAGAGATTCACGAGAGAGAGACAAATAAGACCTTTGTTGCTTGTGGAGGGGGTGCAAAATTGTGAATTAATTTTCCTTGTGTAATGCATGCTATTTTGCAAAACAAGAAGCATATAATGTGAACTACACATCATTAGCCATTTGTGTAAAATTGTACATGAGGATATGCCTCACAAAGAAGACTCCCCCAAGATATCAAAAGAAGAATGGTTCCAGCAAATAATGTCTTGCATTAACGACACGTATTCGTTTCACAATTTCTGATCGAGCCATTCTCCCATATGCAAAAAATATTTGCAAAAAGTCTAAAAGGATTTTAAAACAGTTACTCTCAAGAAATGTTTTTGAATATTTGAATATTCGCTCACATAAAAAAGTGCCCCATCTTAACCACAAAATCAGTGTTCATAAGCATACAAATAGACTCATTTGATGTCTTGAATCCACAGATCATTATTACAGAATTATTTATAAAAAGAGAAAATTCTTTGCTCTTAATCTACAATTATTTCTATTATTTTTTATTCTTTCTTTGTTTTCACACATAGACCTCCATGATTTTTGTCATCATAGTTTTCACATTGCTTATGTTTTGCTGTAAATGATTACATATATTTAATGTTGATTACATATATTAAAATCAGAAAAAATATTCTTATTTATGATTGATGTCACAGAGTCGGCTCATCATAATACTAAAGAATGTGCACAATGAAAATGGCACCCATGAACTTCTGCATGTGTTCAGGTGTTTTTCAATGTGCAATAGGAGTGCAATAAAGATTAACAGAACATACTAGTTCATCATTACGTTAGGTTGAGGGAAGGGTATAGGTAGTCGAGGATCAGCCAATGCAAGACTCTACCTTCGACTCTAACCCAGACATCTCAAGGCTACTCATCAGGAGCAGAGTTGGGCCACAGGGTATCTGTCATCACTGGATTTGAAAGGAAACAAAAGAGGAAACTATAATGATAATGGCAGTGGTGACATAGTCAATGAAGAAGAGACAATTAATTAAAGTTTGCCAGGGCTCAAGGTGCATTTTACAATGTGTATACTTTTAGGTTTATCTGTTCATAGTCTCATACAAGGAGTGTTTACTATGGTATGTCAATCTTTGAAGGTGAGGGCATCATTTTAAGCACTGGATCCCCCCCAAGGAGTTAGTGGATGAACCCCATGATTAGATGGTTGTTCAGACACGTATGTCTGTGCGAGGTAGGTCAAGTACAGGTGGAGACAACCACAACCATGGAGAGAAACTGGCCAACCTCTTCCCCATATATTTCATCCTGCACTTCATTTAATTATGCAATAGTTTGTTTTGTGATTCTATGTTTCTCTTCTATCCCACATAAAATGACGTGAACACTTCATAAAATGTGCATTATGCATGTTTGTCTTGCTTTGTAGGTGGACAATTCTGCTTAATGTGCCCCCTCAACACTATATGAAAAAATATCTTTGTACGGCTGTTAGTTGCTAAAACTGTGAAGCCACACTGGATGACTTTTATCATAATATTGAACAACTAACTGCCCTGAGACTATCAGAGACTAAAGACAGTAGAGCAAATGGACCTGGAGAAAAGTTGGCACTGTAACAATTATCTATGAACGAACAAAATGTTTACCATCTCTACTTGTTAAACAGCATGACTACAGTTGTAGGAGCTTGAGGAGTATGAACCATCAATGTCCCTCCTAAGGGAGATACATATAATACACTGAGCGCAAGTAGTCACTAGCTGGAAGATGGTGATGTCCACAAGGGTCGCCGATGCAGTGATATGAAGTCAGTAATGAACAATAAATGTAGGACCACTGCCAACTCTCAAACAAACTTTAAAAAAAAAGTAAACTTTTAATTTTAAAATGGCCGTACCATTTCCTCTAAGCAAAAACGGGCTGCACTAAAAAAAAACTCTGTTTTATAAAAAGGCAATTAAAGATAGGATGGTCTGCTGACCCTACCAGGCCACCATTTCTGTGTTGTCAACATTTTGGAGAGAGTTGCAATTTCTGAACTCGTCGTTAATATAATTGTGGAGGTTTGATTCTGTACCAGTCCTAATTAGAATTTACAACCCAACCTATTAATGTAAAAGTTTACTGGTCGCAAATTGCAATCCATTTTCTACAACCAGTAAATGGTACATCAGGCTCCTATTTATCATGGCCGGGCATATCGCAACTAGTTTCGGAACTGCAGTACAACAAATGCCGTAATACACTGAGCAAGGTCTCACCCCAATTTTAACCTTGGATCCCTAAGTTATTCTCTAACTTACTTGACATCTGACACAGAGACAGTGGCCCCCAATCATCTTCAAGGCAAAGCAGCTGTTTAATCTTTTAAATCTGATTGAGCCCGTCCATATATTAAATTGCTCAGTGGGCCTGTGCAAAACAACAAAAAGCAGACGCACAGTGGGCTCTACTTGAACATCAGCCATAATGATGTACTTCCTGTACTACTTATGTAAAAGGAAATGTTCATAAAGATTCTGCTTTGCAATATCTTTTGCTTTTTAAGCTGAACTCGTGCTGTCATAGAAGCCCGATGGGTTGTCTTATTTTTTAATGTATTTGTTGATAAGGCACCAATGTGTAACAAAATTGCCTAATAGCCTTTTAAAAAATAAACAAGGCATCGCCCGGTATAGGTATTATCGAATCCTTTCTGGACATAATAAGACTACGGAGTTTCCTTGCTGTCAAAAACATAGCAGTTCAGAGCTGAGCGGGAAACACGGTAAATAGCCATGCTTTTCTGTGCTTGTATCTGGTCTATGAGCGCTAAAATATAGTGTTGTCCACAGAAAAGAGAGTCGGTCTGGAAATATAATTGAAACATTTTTGTTTCCAATACGACGGTACCATACTGTTCATGTTCTTTCAAGTAAGGTCCTGGAATTTGAATTCAATCCTCTCCTCAACTGGAAATCTGTTCAGATGGCAGTTACATACTTCATTTTGAAATGTAAGCGTTAGTTTTTCCCATTCACCTCAACAAAACTGAAAACAGTCAAGAGTTTTCCCAAAAATCAGAGCTAGTAAAGCCAGTCATTGTACAGGAATACATTGTATGCAGCTTGAAATGCTGCTGATAAGTCCAGTAGAATAAGATCCAGATGGCATCTTTAAGACCTAGTCCAGTAGAATAAGATCAAGATGGCATCTTTAAGACCTAGTCCAGTAGATAAGATTAATATGGCATCTTTAAGACCTAGTCCAGTAGAATAAGATCAAGATGGCATCTTTAAGACCTAGTCCAGTAGAATAAGATCAAGATGGCATCTTCAAGACCTAGTCCAGTAGAATAAGATCAAGATGGCATCTTCAAGACCTAGTCCAGTAGAATAAGATCAAGATGGCATCTTCAAGACCTAGTCCAGTAGAATAAGATCAAGATGGCATCTTCAAGACCTAGTCCAGTAGAATAAGATCAAGATGGCATCTTTAAGACCTAGTCCAGTAGAATAAGATCAAGATGGCATCTTTAAGACCTAGTCCAGTAGAATAAGATCAAGATGGCATCTTCAAGACATATTCCAGTAGAATACGATTAATATGGCATCTTCAAGACCTAGTCCAGTAGAATAAGATCAAGATGGCATCTTCAAGACCTAGTCCAGTAGAATAAGATCAAGATGGCATCTTCAAGACCTAGTCCAGTAGAATAAGATCAAGATGGCATCTCCAAGACCTAGTCCAGTAGAATAAGATTAATAAGGCATCTTTAAGACCTAGTCCAGTAGAATAAGATCAAGATGGCATCTTCAAGTCCTAGTCCAGTAGAATAAGATTAATATGGCATCTTCAAGACCTAGTCCAGTAGAATAAGATCAAGATGGCATCTTCAAGACCTAGTCCAGTAGAATAAGATCCAGATGGCATCTTCAAGACCTAGTCCAGTAGAATAAGATCAAGATGGCATCTTCAAGACCTAGTCCAGTAGAATAAGATTAATATGGCATCTTTAAGACCTAGTCCAGTAGAATAAGATCAAGATGGCATCTTTAAGACCTAGTCCAGTAGAATAAGATCAATATGGCAACTTCAAGACCTAGTCCAGTAGAATAAGATCAAGATGGCATCTTCAAGACCTAGTCCAGTAGAATAAGATCAAGATGGCATCTTCAAGACCTAGTGCAGTAGAATAAGATCAAGATGGCATCTTCAAGACCTAGTCCAGTAGAATAAGATCAAGATGGCATCTTCAAGACCTAGTCCAGTAGAATAAGATCAAGATGGCATCTTTAAGACCTAGTCCAGTAGAATAAGATCAAGATGGCATCTTCAAGACCTAGTCCAGTAGAATAAGATTAATATGGCATCTTCAAGACCTAGTCCAGTAGAATAAGATCAAGATGGCATCTTCAAGACCTAGTCCAGTAGAATAAGATCAAGATGGCATCTTCAAGACCTAGTCCAGTAGAATAAGATCAAGATGGCATCTTCAAGACCTAGTCCAGTAGAATAAGATTAATATGGCATCTTCAAGACCTAGTCCAGTAGAATAAGATCAATATGGCATCTTTAAGACCTAGTTCAGTAGAATAAGATTAATATGGCATCTTCAAGACCTAGTCCAGTAGAATAAGATCAAGATGGCATCTTCAAGACCTAGTCCAGTAGAATAAGATCAAGATGGCATCTTCAAGACCTTAGGCAAGAAGGGCAGTTTAAATTTCCATCAACACTCTACAGACTACTCTGTTCCCCACACTAGGAACAGAGGGAAGCTCAGATACAACCATAGTATCATTGTGGAAATTTAGCAGGAGTTTGCATGTAAAATTTCTGGAGTTTCACTCATAATGGAGACAAAGCATTATGGCAAATGGGCACTTCAGTCCTAGGACATGCGCTATAAGTGAAGTGAAATCAATGAATATTGGCGACATAAGCCTAACCCAAGAGACAGCATTCATCATAAGTGGCACTGGAACTCCAAAAATAGGACATGAAGGAGCACAAGTGGTGAGAGAATGCTATTGGAACTCACTACTAAATTAAAGCTCAGCACCTGAAATGAACAGGGATAAAGGAAGCAGGAATGTAAGAATTATTCTTAAGTATAGGCAATAGCCATAAGAAGTGTACACCAGGGAAGAATTCCCTGCATTGTATGCTGATAGGTAGTAGTAGATATGGGGAAGAGTGTGGTGAACTTTGACAGCAGCATTGGCGAATACTATCAATGTGTTGATTGCTCCCCAGACCTTGCTTAAGGAGTTTTGCAAATGTACAGTACTGACTTTGTGTCAGATGGAAGAGAAGATGCTGCTAAATAAGTAAGACCAATATATGGAGCAAACAAGATACAGAATGGTTACTTTCATTATATTTGGCCAGACAAGAGAAATGTGTTAAAAATGAAAAACGGCACATTTAATGAATTTAAGTGTCAGCATTGCCACTACAAATAAGGACTTCAGCTTTATTTACTGTATTGCAGGCAGCCCGTCCGGTCAGCAGAGGCTATGGCCTCCCATACCCTGGTAACAAATACACCCACAATGATTAAAGATCTTCACCAGGCAGGTGGTGATCTCTGTGCCTTGTTCAGCAGAGAAACTGCCTCGTTAGTTCCATTGAAGGCACTGAAGAATCAAAAACTGGTGTCATGTGCGAGGCATCTGCTGGGAAAAGATTTTTTTAAATACAAACATTTCTTAAGTGTGACGCTCTGTGCTGCATCGCGGTAGGAGCCTGAAACCAGGGTCTTCACCTCCCAGGCTCCCCCGCACCGCTGACACTTCTCTTCGTGCCCGGAGGTGCATACATTTTCTCGAGGCCTCCCGCTGCGCGGGACGCTCTGTGCTGCATCGGGGTAGGAGCCTGAAACCAGGGACTTCACCTCCCAGGCTCCCCCGCACTGCTGACACTTCTCTTCGCGCCCGGAGGCGCATACATTTTCTCGAGGTCTCCCGCTGTGCGGGGTGCTCTGTGCTGCATCGGGGTAGGAGCCTGAAACCAGGGACTTAACCTCCCAGGCTCCCCCGCACCGCTGACACTTCTCTTCGCGCGCGGAGGTGCATACATTTTCTCGAGGCCTCCCGCTGCACGGGATGCGCGTGGGCTTGTCCTTGCCCGTCATTGCCAGGAAGAGGCAGGGCAGGGCCATCTCCCTTGGCTCAGCGATCCGGGACACTACCACTGTGAGTCTTTCTATATCTCTTTCTGGTAGTGTTTTTCTGATTTATTTATTTATTTATTGGTATCCCGGTGAATAAGGCTGGACCTTGGACTTTTGGACTCTTATCGAGACTTTTAGTGTAACTCGTTCTCTGCTCTTATCTTCTTTTTTTTTTTATCTGGATTTGCGAGATGCTTGCTGGCCGTACGTACTGACTGTATTGATTGTATTCACTATAGTATTTTTTATCAATTCTATACTCTTACCCTTTGTCTCTTACTCATATACCACCAAACAATTCCTAAAAATAATGGGCAAAAGAAAATCAGCAATGAGTGAGGGGGGAGGAGGGACTGAAGGGCACTGCCGGAAGCCCACTAGACGCAAACTGGCTCATAAACCAGCAGCGTACCAGATCGTATTGACCATTTACTAGTGGAATGTGAGGAGATCTTGGTTCCCGCCACCCCTCCTGACACATTAGGTACTTTGTACCCTCAAGTTGAGTTATTGAATCCTACTAATGCATCCCCCATTGCCAACCCTATCACAGACCTTAATCCCCTTCCAATTCCTGAGAGACGTGTACCCACCATTTTCAATAAGCGGAATTCATGCAGCAACACACCCCCCACCAGCCACCCAAGGCAATCCCAATGATAGTGAGAACACAATTGCATTTGATGCATTAGAGAGAGGGGTATCGTCTACTGCCACCAATGCTACCAGTGCTACAGATGAAACTATAGATAACACCGATAATGCTGATATACATCGTTTTGACGAATAGGTTTCTCCCCCTACATAATTTGGCCTACGATAAACAAAGTGGAATGATTGAGCTGGGGAGCATTTCTCCCATAGGGTGTGCTCCAAATGAAAGATCAAAGGGCTAAGGGCACTCTAGACTCATCACCAGTAGGGGGTCAGGATATGGCTCTAATTGCTAGATTTAAGGGCTGAAGTTACCTCACTTAAGGCACTAATTGTAGCACTTACTGAAGAGAGAAGCATCCCCACAACATCTCACTCTAAGCCAGAAACAGGCTGCTCCCAAGGATCTGATACTATCCCGAACTATATAGTTCCCCTAATGTCTATTCCTACACGTCCCTTTGTCTCCGCCCTTAGCAAGAATGACTTGCGAAGCCATGGCAGATCTCAATCTACTAATGGCCAAATAATGAACTACAGCCAACACCAGGTTCAAAGCCAAGGCAGAAGTATATCTATGATAAATGTGCCCAAATCTCCTCACATATAAAACACGAAGATAAATACTTCCTGACTAATAAAGCTATACATTGGATTCGCAAAGTGAGGGGGTGCAGATCAGTTATCAGGGAGGACATTGTATGGGCTAAAAGACTATCTGATCACTCCTCCAAAATGGACTACATCAAGTTATACTTTAAGGATGGGAATATAGCCCATAACCTTGTAGCCCTAGAGGCAAGATGTTGTTCTCCGATGCCTACTGGTATCCAATTTAAATACAGACCCCGTACCTTACTCCAGTTACAAACCACTGGCCTTAGCGATACCTTAATGGGAACTGACTCATCACTTGCCACGGTTGATTGACTGGCTGATGAAAAAATCTAGGCCTTCAACCAACCATATGGTAACACTCTTGAAAGGCACAAGTGAAGGGCACCAAGACCATTCACAGACCGACACTGGTACCCTCGAAGAGGGGACTTGTCTATCATGTTAGATTACCCCAGACCCGTGGCCAAGTTGTGACACGGATGGGAACCATCCCTCATGTTCATCAATAGGAGGTCTGGCATCAAAGCTTAGAGTATTATCATGGAATGTAGCTGGAGTGAGGCTCAAAGTGGCACTTGTGCACTGGGTTCAATACATAGAACAATATGATATATGTATTTTGCAGGAAACATGGTTGACTACTCCAGACTTTATACCTGGGTATGCAACCCTCTGTCGCCCAGCACTCAATACAAAGCAAGGCCGGCCTGCTGGTGGGCTATTGATCTGGGTCAAAATAGATCTCCATTTAACTCTTCGTGAGATCAATTCCCATGGCCCGGATATTTTAGCCAATCTTAGCAGGTGCAGGAATGATGCAGGACTAGATATTTTTAATGTCTATGCCAGAGGCTCTAAAGCCGGCTGCAGGTCATCTACCATACAAATGTTAGAAGACTGTCTGGAGGGGAGGGAGTCTACAGCTCCACTAATAATAGCAGGCAACTTCAATGTCACGTACAAACCCCTAGACGTAGAGGATATAACTGACAGTGGCAAGCTCGATGAGCTATGGCATGTACCTGTGCTTGATTTGCCACCCATTAAAAAATGGACATGCACAGTGTTGCAGCTTTATGCATTAACACTTGAATATGGGCTTAGGGCAGCAAATGGACGCACAAGGTCGGACAGGAAGGGGGCAAATACTTACAATAGGACAGTTAGTATGAGTCACATTGACTATCTCTTACTAGAGGTCAAATTGTGGCCTGGGGTGCTGGATATGGTGGTTGGAACGACACTGACAGCTATCATAATCCTCTTGAGCTCACAATGTCCTCAACTCCCACTGTCTCAAGTATTCCACTTATAACTGGAGAGATCTACCCCTCAAATAACAACAGGCGAATTAAATGGGAGTGAGTCGCAATTGATGCAGCGAAACTCGAAAATATAAAGACCAACTTATTAGATAGCTCCAGTGAGTTGGGAAGTTTACTTGAGCAGCAGGACGGGCTTTCTAAGATCACAGAGTGCCACTCAACCTTTTTCAAACAACTGACGTCCTATTTTATCATGCCCCACCGGCCCCAGGGCAAGCCCAAATCAGTCAGAACACTCTCCACCTGGTTTAACAAGGAGTGCAGGATTACAAGATCTAAACTAACTGCTGCCATCAGAGCAAATATTCTGCCAGAATTAAGAGAAACAAGGAGAAATTATAAGGTAGCGATAGTCAAGGCGAAAAGGGCTTGAGAGGAAGACCGATGGCTCCAGATTAGTGGTGCATGTATGAGGAAAGACTCGCAACAGTTTTGGCTTCTAGTGACGCGGGGGCAGAAAGACCGAGTCCACCTTCCAACAATATTTCCATATCTACCTGGTATGACCACTTTTCCGGAGTATATACTGGATTAGGGGATTTGGCTACTGAAGCTTTTATTATTGACCATAGCAGCCATCAGATCTCTAGGCTATTTTTCCTAGCTGAAATCACACTTCGCATAAAATCTATTGTAAGGAATAAGGCTCCGGGGCCTGATGGCATCCCTGGCGATGTCTTTTTAAGTGACATCGCCAATTGGTCTAAATACATCTGGGCTTTGGCCAATAGTATTGTTGCAGGGGCTCCCATACCACCTTCATGGAAGGGCGTTGAGATGATCCCAGTCTTTAAGAAGGGTGAACGCTCCCTAGCAACCAACTATAGGCCCATCAGCCTGATCGATGGTGCACAGAATGTTTTCTCTCGAGCACTTCTAGCAAAGATCACTGCGTGGATGGAGGAGAAAAATATTCTGCCCCCTTCCAGACAGGGTTCAAAAGGAGGATTAGCACCATCGATCAGGTCTTCCGTTTTAGTTTATTGGCCTGGAAAACAATGAGTATTGAAAAGGGGAGCCTGTACATTGCATTCATTGATCTGAAGTCAGCTTTTGATCTCATCCCCAGGTGCAAGCTGTAGTATGTCCTGCAGGAGTTGGGTCTTACCCCTGAGATCCTGGCGCTGGTTGTCCACCTTCATGAGGACTACTACGCCAGGGTCCGCTGGGGAGACCAGGGCCAGTTGACAGACCCGATCAGTGTGGACAGGGGGGTCAGACAGGGTTGTGTTGGCCCCCACTTTATTCTCATTATTTACCAATGGTGTTGTCCAACACTTAGTGGAAGTGCCAGGTGATGCCCCTGTGCTGGGGGGAGTCAAATTAACAACTCTATTGTTTGCGGATGACACATTGATAGTGTCCAAAAGGCCCAGTGGTCTGCAATTTCTCTTGGATCGCTTCAAGGCCTTTTGTGATCAAAGAGGTCCCTAGGTTAATACCTTGAAAACTAAACTTCTGCTAATGAATCCACATAGAACGTTCAAGGGCAAAATGCTGCTAGGGGGGATCCCGCTTGAGAGAGTGGCTACCTTTGATTATTTGGGCATTACCCTATTCGAGAAAATGGTATGGAAAGATCAAATTATGAAGCGGAATCTTCAGCAGAGGCAGACCATTGTGGCACTGATTAATGAGCATAGAACTTCCCAAACAAAGCCAATAGCTGCCCCTCTGCATATCTATGACTACAAGGTAGCGAGTTCCGCTCTGTATGGGGCTGAACTTTGGGGATTCGAAAACATTGAAAGCCTGTTAATTACAGAAAATAAATTTTTAAGATCTTTATGTTCACTCCCCCAGAGTACACCACTCCAACCACTGCGGCTAGATGTGGGTAGATGCTCGATTGTGGACAAAGCTAGGCTGCGCCCCCTACTATTTTGGTTGCGCCTTAGGCTAACCCCGAGCTCTCCCACTATGCGGCAGCACTTGCCGAGGTTTCGAAGCTTGACCATTTTAAAAAGATTGGGTGGCTCAACGAGGTCAGATCACTACTAACAGTGATAGGTCTGGGAAGTTCTTGGGAAACCAAAGATGTTGGCCAACTGCCAAGCAAAGAAGTGGTTAAGAAACAATATTGGAGCTGGGTAGCACAGTCTTTTGTTGCTCAATCATCTGTGGGCTGCCTTATGCTAGAATTCATGGAATTCAAATTACAAAGCACCTTCAAAGAGAATATGGAGCTTATTACCATCCCGCAGGATAGGAAACTTTATATTCAATTCAGATTTGGATCCCTTCCCGTGAACTCCTTTACAGCTGCTTGGCGGCTGTCCTTGACCACTAAACAGCACTGTCCGGGCTGCCCCACAATGATTGAAACAATTGGCCACATTTTTTTTGCTTGCCCTCTGTATAGCTTCCCGTGACATAACTGGCTAGCCCCTGTTTGCAGGCTATTGGGAACTTGTTGCCACCAGGAAGCGCTCCACATCCTAAAATCAGATTGTAGGCCTTTTGTAGCATGTGGAGTTGCAAAGTTTCTTGGAAAAATGTGGATTATCAGAAGGTATGCGTCCAAGACGCGATAGTCTGCATCCTGTAACTGTTCCAAATAAGTATTTCCAGGCTTTGTAACAACCATGCAATGTTTTATCTCTGCAAATTGATCAAATTTTGACGTTCAGTGGATTCCCTTTTTTAATATGGTATATGTTTCAAAAATAATAATAGATTTTATCTTTTTAAAATTGTTTTAATATTTTAACAGTGATGATTTAAAATTTCTGCCAAAAGACGTGTACTATTTAATGATTCTCTTATTTATATATAATGTTGGATCATTGTATTGTAAGCACTCTGACTTTAATGGTCGTAATGACCGAATAAAGTTTATGATGATGATGATATTGTTCTTGAAAAACACAAAATCTGTGGCCCTAACGTGCTGGGCGTTTTCTACAATTGTGTCGGGCAGATTCTTTTGCTTCCTGTTTTGTTGAAAGTCCTGAACAGGAATAACATACGTTGGAACAAACTCTACAAATAGGGTGGACCTTTGGATGTACATTAATTGATAGCCATTTTTGGATGGGTTGTTGGTCAAAGTTCTCGTCCACTGAACCAACTGAGGCTCTCCAAGCAGAAAACTAGCACTTCCCCACCTATAAATTTGATGGACAAACTGCAATTTTGAAGAATGGGGCATCTGTAGATTTTTGGCTGAAGCCAACTTCTGCCATACTCTAGATGACCTTCAGGACAGTTGTATGAGATAATGGTTGGGGATTGTATTTTTATAGAAAAAAACAGCACAGTTCAGCTGCCATATCTAGGTTGTCGGGCATACCATGATGAGGTCATACTTGGCTTCACACAAGAATGGCATTTATTGGATCCATTAATATAAAATACATTAGTGTTAATTTATTGATATGTAGTTTTATGGATTTAGAATATGTTTTTCTGTACCCTGTAACCATACTGTTTTTGCAGTCAGTACAGCCAAAAATAGCAAGGTATGTTTATATTTTTGCCACCCACTGAGTGTGCGATGAACTTACTAAGTCTGGAAGCTCTTGTTTGTAGATGGTCTTGTGATTTCAAAGAAGAGGGAACTATTTGCCTTTGCAGTTGACCAGATTTCTCAGTGCATTAGAACGTATTGTGAGAAGAGAACTGGAACTGGGTTGACAGGATCCATTTTGGTAAATAGGGCAATATTTACCAATCTTGAAGTGGTCTCTACTGTCCTGAAGAGCGATAATAAAGATAAACAAAGGAATAATTGTCTGTATCTACTTTAAAAATGTTAAATCAAAAACCATGATTGCAAACGGAACGTGGTCAAAATGGAAGTCAGTGTACCTGCTTTGAACTGCAAACGCTGGAATTACCTTTTACTGTTCAGTTCTCTTTATTCCAGCTGTGTATTTTTAACAGAGGGGTCTAGCATGGTAAGTCCAACCTCCTGGAGCCCAAATAAAACTGAGATTCCAGGTTCATACTGCTGAATAAGGTAAAGCTCTGTAAACCTCTCTATATGTCAATAGAGAGAGCCTGATCAGAATGAGACAAACTATTTAGGCAAGCAACACGTGCTCATGAGTCTACCAGACTTTTGACTGTCCTATATGGAGGAGTTTGCCTTGAAGGACTGATTTTGACTGAGGCACAATGTTACATGTCGTAAACATCCTGGAAAACAAAGTAGATGCAGTCTCTAGATTGATCTCAATGGATATTATTAACTCCATTATATTATTCTTAATGTGAAGGTATAAACCTTTACTAAGATGACCACTACTTTATATCCAACCGTGTGCACCTGTGATCAGAGCAAGGCTTGTCTAAGTCCTATGCACTTCTCTGGAGGACACTTAGAACATTTTTCATGATTTTTAATGTCTAATTTTCTACAGATTGTGAATGGAATGTATATTCGATGTTGATTATTTGGTATTATTTTAGTTTCCACAACCTCATTTGTCTTATTACTTTCAAATATTTTTTAACTACAATTGGTGGTGACTTTGAGAATCTTTATTTTGTATTGTATTTTTGAAATATTTGATAGGTTAAGCACATTATCTGTACTTTTTCAGAGGACTGTCTGTGTCCTCAGGCTAAGCTACGCAATATATGCAATGGTTGTATCCACCGAAAGCTGTTTATCTCTATGAACTGTATTACCAGCCATTCAGAGCTAATCCAATCTCTCACAGTGGCTCTCTTTAAAACATTAGTGCTGTTATGTGATTTGAAACTTCTACTAAAGCTTAGCTGAAAAAATGGAGGATGTGTATCTTTTAGGGACACCACATTCAGAGAGCAATGCATATATATCCCTGGTACAAAGACTAATAGCACAGAGTTCCCTGTCTGCCAGACATATGTTCGTCCAAAATCTCCTTGGAGAAGTTCCTTTGTTAAGCAAATGCATCATCTACTAAACAAGATACAGCCCATTATCAAATGAGCTGCCAGCTCATTTTCTGTATCTGTCCCTTTTAGTTTAGTTGGGGTTTAAGAAGTGTGGGGCATATTCACAAATTGCAATTTGTAGTACATTTATGCATAGTTTGTCCTCCGAGCCCATCAATCTGCAGCAAGAGTGTCATGAATTCATCGGGTCATGGGGCGTCCCAACTAGTTTTGGGAACCACAGTACAAAAAAGCTGTAATTCATTGAGAAAGGTCTCTTCCCAATTTTAACCTTGGCTCCCCAAGTAATTCTCTAACTCACTTGGTATCTGATACAGAGACAGTGGCCCCGATAATCTTAAAGACAACTCAGATGTTTTTCTGAGGGAGGACGACCAAGTAAAACTATCCATTCAAGGCAGCCCAGTAAATAAAGTGGTTAAAGAGCGGCCCATTTCCATTGATAAGATTGGTCAACCACCTACGTATACCTAGCATTGTCTGTGCTGAGCAAAATGGGAGCCGCGGAAGTCTTGAAAGAGAAACAAGTAGCAGAACCAACAACAACTATCTCAGATCTTATAGAAGAGGCACAAAGCACATCTGTAACTCCAGCTATAGCCTCCCTAAGCTAGGACTTTGAATTCAATGATTACGTTACTGACAATAGTGGAAGCATTGAACCTGCAGTCCTTTAAAATGGATGGACAAATTTATATACTCTCAAGAATACTCCACAGGAGCTCATAGCGCTTCATGCCGCCTCACTCACACTTAACCCCAGGACTGCCTCATGCTTGCTTCATAACAATATCTGGCAGTCTCGTCACTTGTTCCCTGAGCTCAAGCAGCCTGCAACCCGTCCCATCCGGCAAAGATTTATAATTAATGAGAGCAAGGCAACATCAATATTTTATTTAAATACTCGATCCCTAGTTAAGCACCAGCTAGAAATCTTCACCCTTCTACACTCAGAAAAGCCTGACATCCTTCTACTCACGGAAACCTGGCTTACGTCTGAATCCTCGCCCGATATTCTAGCCGCTGTACCTAATGATTACTACATTCTACAAACTAACCGCTCCCCAGGCAAAAAGGGTGGTGGTGTAGCGGCCATCATCCACAAAAACTTGAAATTCACTGCCCTGACCCCGCTCTGCCTTTCCTCTGTGGACAATGTCGTCCTCAAACTCGACTCCAACCTTGCCCCGCTCATTTGCGTCCTTCTCTATAGGCCTCCACAGCAAATGCCCTTGTTTCCCCAATCTTTGGGAGAACAAATGGCGCACCTAGTAACTGACCATGCCAGAATCCTCTTGATAGGCGACTTCAACTACTGGGCGAATGACCCTCAAGGAGGGCCATATTCCCTTGAATTGACCGAACTACTCACTAACATGAATTTCACCCAACACATTTTCTCAGCAACTCACTTGAAAGGTCACACACTGGACCAACTCTGGTCCATCAACCTGAGGGTAGGTGTCTCAGCCATCACACCCTGTATTTGGTCAGACCATCACCTGGTAAAATTTTCCTTAAAACACCCCACTACGGGTAACATTTCCACCGAGAAGGGGAGAATGGCTAGGAAATGGAATACTACCGACAAGAATGACTTCATTGCCACTCTATTTAATACTACCCCCCTCCCCATTTCCGATGTTAATTCTTATGAGGAGAACATATCAGCTTGGCTCCTAGCAGTCAGCAACGAACACCCCCCACTCAAACAATTCAGACTCACCCGCCGCCATGAGGCGCAGAGATGGTTCTCCCCCGAACTAAAACAACAAAAACTGACCCTCCGCCTACTAGAAAGGAAATGGAGGAGAGATTATACACAGACAGGGAAATCCACCTTGGCAGAGGCTTTGAAGGTTTATAAAAAGGCAATCTCCACCGCTAAGGCGGCCCACTTCTCCTCAAGAATTATCAATTCTAGCAACCAAGCTAAAGAAATTTTTGCCATAGTGGACGTACTGTCCAACCCAGAGAGAGTCCTTAGCAAACCCCCACCATCACAAGCCCTCTGCGACTCTCTGAACAAATTCTTTGTGGATAAAATCGCTATCATCAAAGCCAGCATTCCCCCCTCCCCACCTCCAGACATCTCCAACCTCCCACCTAGGAACCCCCACTCTTTCGACTCTTTTCCACTTATAGACGCAGAGACCCTGCGGGATCTCCTCCTAAAAGTCAAATCTGGTTCGCCTCGGGACCACTGCCCACCTCACATTTTAAAGGCGGCCTTCACCGCTTTCCCCCATCCTGTTCTTGCCCTCCTCAACAACTCCCTGTCCCAGGGCTGCGTCCCTACGGCCTTTAAGGAAGCTATAGTGGTTCCTCTTTTAAAGAAACCGAACGCCGACCCCCAGACTTTAGCAAACTACCGCCCTATCTCCCTGTTACCTTACCTGGCCAAGGTACTAGAGGCCCATGTGGAAAAATGCCTGTCCAATTTCCTGGAACAAACTGAGTTCCTTGACCCTCGTCAAGCTGGCTTCCGTCCAGCCCACTCGACGGAATCAGTGATACTGGCAGTCATGGACTCTCTTCGTGAAAAAGCAGACAGATGTTCTCTTCAAGCCCTGGTGCTGTTAGATCTCTCGGCCGCCTTCAACACGGTCGACCACAATTTACTGATGGTCCGTGACGGCGAGGCCGGCATCCAGGGCTCTGCCCTGATATGGATTCGCTCCTTCCTGGAAAACCGCTCGCAGGCAGTCCGCATCGGCCAGTTCACAGCCCCTAAAATCAACACCTCGTGCGGAGTTCCCCAGGGCTCCTCGCTCTCCCCACATCTGTTCAATCTTTACCTTCTCCCCTTAATCATATTACTGAAAGAAAACAGAGTGGTCACATTTAACTACGCTGATGACCTCCAACTTATGTTTACAATCGACAACTTCCCACAGTCAATATCTGACTTTCAGTCCACTATGTTACTCATCCGCCAATGGATGGATCACAACCACCTAAAATTAAACCCTGGCAAAACTGAACTGGTCTTGACTAGCGGCGGCCACATGCACTGGGGCCCTCAGTACTGGCCAAGTGAACTCGGTCCCCCTCCCGTCCCTTCCCCCTCAGTCAAAAGCCTAGGCGTCTATATAAGTAGCGACCTATCCCTGAAAACTCACGTTGGTACAGTGATCTCCACTTGCTTTCTCCAACTGCGAAAAATCAGAAAGATAAGCAGGCTACTGACCCAAGCAGCTCTGATACAGGTCCTGATAGCCATGGTACAATCACGACTTGATTATGCCAACGCAATCTATCTCGGGCTACCAATTGGCTTCACAAAACGGCTCCAGATGGTGCAGAACCAAGCGGCCCGACTGATCTATAGACAACCTAGGTGACAACACGCTTCCCCCCTCCTCAAGAAACTGCACTGGCTCCCCCTACCCCAGCGCTGTGCCTTTAAAATCGGCTGCCTGGTGTTCAAGGCCCTGAACGGCAGGAGTCCTAAATTCCTAAACAAACTGATCTCTCGCTACATTCCCCCCCCGAGATCTCCGCTCCGCCCAGCTCCAACTTCTGACTGTTCCAACTTTCAAGTCGAAGCGCCAAGGCGGCAGCAGGTTTGCCACGCTGGCCCCCAGATTGTGGAATTCGCTCCCCCTGGAGATCAGATTAAGTCCCGGTCTGATTTTCAGGAAGTCCCTTAAAACTTGGCTATTCACCCAAGCATACTGCTAAAACTGCACCCGGGCTAGCGATCCCTTGCAACTCAGCGCCAAGAAACCAATCGGTGTTAGTGCGCTCTACAAATCTTTTTTAACATAACATAACATAACAAGAATTGAATTACAATAGCTAGAGCTTTATGATAAAGTGTCTTCTCACAGGACAAGCTTATTTTTCACCGCTCAATGTTTTTTGCAGATAAATTATTGATAAACCTTGGACTTTACCTAGCATCTTACTCACAATGATCACTGGATGGATGGAGATCGAAAATGAAATTAAGCTCCACGCTTTACCCCACAACTCATCAAACCAGGGCCTGACCAAACATGCCGCCAAATCTCAATGCATATACATAGATGGTACTGATAACTCATTAGAAGTACAGTCCAGTAAACCTCAATATATTCTTCTTCCAATACCAATACCAAAATAACAAAATAAGATGGGAGCCGAAGTGTGAAGTCTGCAAACAATTCTCTTTATTATTCTTCAATACATCAATGAAACAGCCCAACCAACGTATTTTGTCCTCTCAGAGGATTTTATCAGGGCTGTAAAAAATTAATATACACATTTACAGCCATGTCCAAAAAAGTATGATGCAAATAAGTCATTAATGCATCACAATGTATGGACAGTGATACAGCATACAGGCACAATTGATCCTCAAAGAGCCCCTACTGGTCACAATACCTACAATATCAAGAACGAACTAAAACTAAAATTGGCAAAATAAACAATTGTGAAATTCAGCTCCTGCAAGATCAGATATACATAGAGCATCAAGCATCAAGAATCAAATAAGAACAATCAGTGCCTTATTCGCTCTGCCGACATCCATGCATGTGAGTCAGCTGAGGCTTGAGTTCAGCCTATTGAATATAACTGCATTAGCTGACCTCAGCTTCGCAAACTATTGCTACAGGCTGAGAAGGGCACCAGATGACACCCTAAAAAGCCTGATATGGAATGAATTAGTAACCTTTCCTAATACTTATCAGACCAATGGGATGAGGCATCTGGAGAAGATTTTTAACAATCTTCATCTAAAGGGCCTGTGGGGCTCTTAACCGGACTACACTCAATTTGAAACAATGGCCAAATCAGCCGCAAATAACTTTTGCTTTAAATCCAACTAAGAGGCCTTTAAAAACCTTTCAAAGGCACAGTTACTTTTGTCATCTTTAACCTCACCATCCCAACAACCCTAATCATCTATCAACCTGAAGCAGTCAACGCACCTCAAATTTATCAGATGCAGATTTCAATTACTTCCATTAAAATCTATACAAGCCTGGAGATTAGACAAGCCTGGTCATGATGTAGAGAGTGTGGTACTACCCTCAAATGATTAACGCACATGTTATGCCTTTGTCCACATCTTTTAGAGCTCAGAAGGATACACCCTTGCTTCATTTGCCTAGGAGTTAGATCCACCAAGCAGCCCTTGATGAATGTTTGCATGTAACTGACGCACAACTCCTGACAAGAGTCCTGAGGTTTCTGGATCTTGCTACAACTTTATTTAAGAAATCTAATACCAACCTCCACTGCCAGACATGTCCTGAGTCCAGTCGGATACAGATACCATTAAACCCTGAAGGAAGTCACTCTTTTGATCCCAGCATATCTTTCCATGGAGCCGCTGATGCAAAGACATCCTGTAGCACAGTCCTAGAACTGGCTCATGCTGGCATCAAGGAACCCAACTCAGTTTACTTACCAAGTATCTGCAGGTCATTAGCAAAGAAGAGTGCATTCTGGAAGGGTCTGGTAGCAGTGTTCAATGTATTTAATACTTTTATAAAGGATTAATTGAAAGCAGATCCATTTTATTTCTGACCATTTTGACAGAGTCTTTTAAGAAATGCTTTGTTTTTAAATTGTAGGGGTAGAATACAGGAAGTGTTGGTATCTGCATTTTAAATTGTAATGGTTTTTATTAATCTGTCAATAAACCTTTCATATTCAGTGTAGTACGTTTTTAGTACTATAATAATACTGCTAAAGTACAAAAAAATTCTGTTCACAAACCTAAGATTGTAAATCACAATATCCAACGCTCCTATCATTTCTAGTGGGAGATCCTCACACATGTATGTTTACTACTTGGTAGTAAATGTGGAAAGGGCAACAGGGAGAACTTGGAAAGAGGGACGTATTTGTTACAAAATGGGAGGGATTTAAGGAGGCATAAGGAGGGTTTGAGAGTTTAGGGAGGGGTTTAGTAGAGGATATACACCTACCTACGAAAGAGTAAGCATAGTGCTGTTCACAAACTGCACTTCTAAAGTTACTAATGCCAAAAAGGGCCCCAAAGCAGTGGTAAAATTCTCCAGCTCAGAGCTGAAGTCCAATACCTCACATGGCCAACATTGGTACTGTAACACCCTCCTAAAGAACATAATGGAGGTAGGGATTTAAACTAAAACCACATAGGAAATATTATTACATTAAATTATTTGAAATAGATACAAATACAAATAAATATAGTTTAATGCTAAAATATATCTAAAAATAAAACATTTTTTCAAATTTAATTTAAAAATATTTTAACAACCTTTTTGAATGTATAAATTAATATAACATTTTAATAAAATAGATTTAAATTCATTTTAATTAATTCTTTACATCACCTTTAACAGTTATTAATGCAAATTAAAAATGTCATTTTTTATAGTTTAGGAAGGAATTAAAGGCCCCATTACGATGGCCGAAGGACCACCACCAACAGGTTGTCGGTGGTGGTCCCTCCGTCAGCGCAATGCGGTTTTCCCCCGCCATATTATGATGGTGGGGGGAAGCATGGCGGCTGGAAAGACCGACCGCCATGGTCCAGACGGGCGGATCAAAACCGACCGCCCATCGGATTAACTGCAAATGTCTGCATTGTGGCGGCGTAAGGCTTATAATATCCGTTTCCCCCGGTTGTTCTGCGGTGGTCAAACTGCTGCAGGACAGCTGGCGGAAACAGATTTGGGGGCCCATAGAGGGCCCCCGTAATCCCTGGGGCAGGGACATGTACTCTGGGAGGCACATATGGTGCCCCCCTACATATCTCTGCACCATTGCCACGAATTGCAGGGATATGTCTGCACCCTATATTTTGTATTGCAGCGGGGGCTGCTGACCGCATCCCCACCACAATACACAATATAGGTAATGCGACCGCCGTGGGGGAGGTCGCATCATAATTCGGATTGTGGGTAGGCCGCCTCGTAGGAGGCCGGTCCCAAATCTGATACGATGATGGACGGACTGAAGTCCGTCCGCCATCGTAATGAACCCCTAATTTTTTTATTTAAACGTATGGAACTTTTTTTCTTTATTTAATATATATAAATTTATTGAAGACTTAATTCAAAATTAATGTAATAGTGATATTACATTTTATTTATTTTGTTCTGCAGTCTGAAATCCTTCTTGGAAGGTAGAACCCAACAAGTGTGGATCTCTCCCTTCACGTCTACTCCCCAAGTTCTTTTGACAGGGGTGCCGCAGGGGTCGGTACTTAGCCCACTTTTGTTCAATTTATATATGACTCCTCTTATTCAGTTGGCAGAAGAACTAAGAGCTAAGGTTGTTGCCTATGCTGACGACACCCAACTCCTGTTCACTTGGAAAAAATATGAGTCATCCACTGCCCATGTTAAAACCTGTTTAGCTGCAGTGTTTGATTGGCTGACACGTGTTCAGCTGAAATGCAATGAAGATAAAACGGAAATGTTATTCTTTGGAGAATTTCCTCCCCAGGTTTGGCACACCTTCAGGCCTGATGAATCTCCCAGGCCCTCTCCTTCTGGACTCCCTGTAAAAAACCTCGGGATCTGGTTTGATGAAAAGCTGAATTTCTGTAATCAGATTAATAAACTGACTGGTACTTGCTTCGGCATTTTGAAACTTCTCAGGAAATTTCTATCCCTTCTGCCCTTAACGGCTAAGGAAACGGTTGTTCGAGCTCTTGTTACCTCCCGCATTGATTATGCAAATGCACTATACGTGGGCCTTCCCGCCTATCTTATTGCTAAACTTCAGGTGGTCCAAAATGCCGCTGCTCGTCTGCTTCTTGACCTCCCCAAACGCACCAGCGTCAGGCAACACCTGCGCAACCTGCACTGGTTACCGGTGAAGGCAAAGATCACGTATAAAGCCCTGGTAACTATTCATGCCGCACTTTACGAATACGGCCCCCTCTACCTCAGGAAGCGCTTTCAGTTCTACTCCTCCAGCAGACATTTGCGTTCTTCTAACATGCTACTGGCTTCTGTCCCCAGATTCCGCTTGAAGAGAAAGGGCGGTAGCTCTTTGGCCTACTTGGCGGCCATGGCTTGGAACTCGCTCCCTCTTGATTTGCGTAGTCTGCAGAATTCTACCCAATTTAGGAAGAAACTAAAAACCTTCCTTTTTTAATGATCTGGTTTTTGTGTTATTGGCTCTCATTATTTTTTCTTTTTTTTCTTTTCTCTCTTTCCCTCTGCTGTCTCTTGGGCTTGCGCCGGGACACTCTTGAGTAGCTGTGCACGTTACAAAACCATAAACATAAACATTAAAATACAGATATGAAATTAATTTACATTAATATTTACTATAAAATATTTTGCCAATTATTTTATCAAATAAACATTTTTGCTAATACCTTACCATTTGGTGTCTTCACAGTTGATGTGAATATCTCTTCATGGTGAAGTATAGACAAAATTAAATAAAACTTTATGAAACGTTATAATAAATTAGAAAGCATATTTTATGTTAATTATTATTATAAATTAACGTTATATATTTAATTTAAATGTAGAACAAAAAATGGCACAGCACTACTAACTTAATTTTGAATTAAATGTTCAATTATTTTAAAGATATTAAATTACATAAAAATATTTTTTTAAGTTTAAAATAAAAAATAAATTCCCACATAAAGTACAAAATGTAAATTTTATTATGCAATATTACTTAAAGTAAAGGTTAGACCAATTACATGTACTTTCATTATATTTTATTTAGAAAAAATGTTTCATTAGTTTAGAAAGTCAAAAGATTTGTCAAATGTATTTATAATTAAATAATAAATAAGCAATTTTTATATTTTTTAAAATTTCAATTATATTTTTATATTTTTACCTAATTTAAATATTTTAATTTATTTTAACAGTTTTTTCAATGTGTTTCTACTTTAAGTCCCTGTCGCCAATAATTTTTATTGAAGGGCTGGACTTCTGTTTCTTTTTGGCAGTAGTAGCTTGCACTTGGAAATTCGGCTTCTCCCCATTTTTAGAGGGAGTGGAGACACATGTTAATCTACACTTTTGAGTAGCTTTACACTTGGATTTTGCAAATAGTCAAAAGTAGTAAAGTTACTCATAAGTGTAAGGGTAAAGTTACACGCGTAACTTACTCACAAGTGTAAGTTACCTTTGTGGATAGCCCTGTTAGTTACGAAGTAAAATTATTCACTTAAGTTCTCTCTCATAAGAGAAATGTTGGGCATATGAATGTTCCCAAAAATTGCGTAATGTGGGAGTAGCGATAAAAAGACCACAGGGTTGCTGTTTCGCAGGCAATTTGTGAAACTGGGGCATTCGGTTGAGGACTATGACAGTCATTTTGTTTTGGGAGTTTGAAGGTTCTATTTCCATATACAGATTCTATCCAATTTAGCAAGACAGTAAATACGGTAATTGATGGCGTGTAGCAGGTCCAAATGCATAGACAATCTGCTTGCTTCTATTTGGAAGACAGGTATGTCAACAGGCTAATGTATTGTGCCTAGAATTTTAACTGTGAATTTAATGAGAGAGGAAGCTTGAGCGGTATGCATATTCAAACAACTTTAAAATATCAGTTGGTCCTAAAATCAGGGAAGTTCAAATGGGACAAAATATTACACCGTTAGGTACCAGGCAAAAATAGGTGCATTTTGAGGATGATGAAAACATGTTACCTCTTGTCTTATCATAATGTTGAATAGATTTGAAGAAGTGCTATGGAGAGACCCTCCACGACCTCCATAGTACCTCAATAAATGATGCAGTGATATATACGTATTTGGAAGGTGATTTCTGTCTTTAGCTTCTTTGTTGAGCCAATAAAATGCATCAAAGCCTATGTTCTTCTACTAGAAGAGTGGCAAATATGAATTTTGACCACTTTGATTGATGTTAAGATCCAGCAGTTGTAAGCCCTTTAGATTTAAAAAGTATATATTTAATATACTTACAGGGGCTTGGAACTAAACCTCGTCATCCATTGGTCTGTCAGTGTATCATTCACATTTTTGTTCTGCCCTCCACATCACCCAGCATGGAACACAGGCTCAGCCCACAGTCATTGACTTAGCTCTCTGTGCAGAACATCATTCTGCTCTTGCACAATATCAACCTTACACAAACATTCACAGACATTGAGAGAGCGAAAAATGGGCAACCAATGTGCGTTTAAAATAATGGACGAGAATGACAAAATGATGTTACTTTATAGAATATGAAAACGTCTTCAGGTATTATTTCTACCTAAATTAGTGTTGTTGTCGATGGCAATAAGGCAGTCTTCAATTTTGGGACTTTATTTTCTAGATCCACCTGAATGGGAACTCCTTCATCAACTGTTTCTTCTCCCTGTGGCTCGATTCTTATACGCGCCAAAGTGAGGTTTATTTGGAGATTGGAAAAATGTTCCCATAGGTCGCTGTACAAAATCTGGATTTGTATTTTATTTTTTATTTTTTACGTATGACCTTTATGCCAGGTTTCCTATTTATCATTTGTTGTTCATTTTCTTCATAAATATTCAATTTGACAATTATGGTTGAAATAATGATAGAACATACAAGTTAGCATGAAAGTGTCTTTACAATATTGCTGTATTATAGCAAACCTTTCCTTCCGCATTGTAAGAAAGCTTCAAAGTGACAGAAAGAACTCTTATTAAAAGTACAGCAACCTTCATTATCTCCGTAAGAAACACAGACTAGATCTTCAAATCAAAGACAGAAATAGCCTCTGGGTAGGACTTTAGTTGTACAATCTTTGTCATCAAAAGACGGATGAAAAGGAGCCGGATGAAGTTTCTTGTTGTTCCTAGCTAAGATGCCTACGATAAGCCAGGTAGTTTATCTACCATGCAGATACAAGATTTTTACAGCGTTGGACAGATATTCAGTGCATTCCTACAGATATATTTTTTTCAAAAGAACATAATATATGAAAGAGCAAATGTTTCCATATTTTTACAAAAACTTTACTATATAAAAGACCAAGGACTTACGCTTAGATTAATTGCTCATTTCCTTTTCAGAATGTTATAGGCATGTACACGAAAAGTAGGAGAACCAAGCCCACTAGCCCCCCATTTCTACAGGCGAGTGTAGGTTAGATAAAGGAATGCTCGCTGTCAGCATCCTGTCAACCTAAGGACAGGCAACGAAATGTATCCATTAGGGGTGTACAAAGTTGTGTAATCCATGACTTGGATCTTTGCATATTTTTTAAATACCTTGAGCTGCACATAAGTCTAGTAAAGATTTTAGGGGACATAAATTGTCATTGTAGGCTGCAGCTTTGCTCATTGGGGCTGCCGCAATTGAACCTTTCACCATGAGGGCTCTTACAGCTGCTACTGCTACTGCTCTGACAATCCAGGCCAACTTTCCCCCGGCAACATCCTTACCTTACCAGTGACCATGGAGGGCTCAGACAGCTGAGGGCACCTGCCGATGACCATGAGGAGTTTCCTGCTCCAAGATGCCCCACTCCTGGGACATTCTGGAGCAGAACACTGGCATGTGACAGGAGGAGTTGTTTTTTTGTTTTTTTAGCCAAGGCTCCCAAAGTTGCATAAAATCGGGAAAACGCATGCTCTTTGTGCAACCCGGAATTTCTAGATTGATTCTGCCTATGTAAGCAAAAAAAAACTTAGTCCAACCCGAATGTATCCATATGACACCCCTCTCAGTAATAGACATAAACAGCTGATAGCTTCATCGGAGCTTACACTCAACTACTGATTTGGAGAGGTTTCAATATGTAAATCTTTGCTTCATCTCTAGTTACACATGACTGGAAGCAACACCACATCTGTCTACTCTTACTGTGTGCTGAAAACCGAGGGACCATCATTCCAAGTATGTATTCATTGGGTTTTTTGTCACAGTGTAGGAATAAATGCATGGATACATGCTTAGGCAAAATCCAAGGTGTTTTTTTTCATAATTTCACAAATGACCAAATGTTATCCAGCAGTGACCCTGAAATACAGTTAAATGGTCATGCTTGTCCGGGATTGCAATATGTTGTGCTGTGGTACTAATGCCATCAGTCTCATCCTGTTCTTTCTCATGGAACAGTAACATTATAATTAAAAATACTAATCACCGATATTTATTAGAAAAAATGCCTTTCAACAGCTCCTCGAATTCTATAAGCGTATTTAAGTTGCCAATCTTTCTATTATTGCCAAAGAAATCCATAACTTCAGAATCATTCCCTTAGGCATAGCATTTTGGACAATTGCAGTTGGGTTTTGGACTATATCACAACACGTAAAATACTCCTTTGATGTTGTTATGGTTACAATTCCAATTCACGAGATGCAGTCATGGGGATGCTGTGAGAGCACAATGTGGTATCTGAATGTCTGGTAGGTCTGCTCAACACCCGGGGAGGGGGGTTATGGGAGCTGGCTCATCGCAGTAGTAGTGCTTTTGACGCCCTCACATTTCCACTTCTGGAGTTGGAGATGGGCAAAAGTGGGTGTCCTGCCCAAAAAGGGAGTATGGAGGTCGAGATATCAGCATATTTAGGAGCCCGACCCAGACTCTTCCCTCTCTTTTTTCCCAAAATTCAAATCGATTGGTTATTAATGCTTCTCAATTCGGCAGACCAATGAGCTCTAATTTGGATTCCCCTTGCTCCCTGAGGTGCTGTACCCCATCGAATAAATCAGCAGTTCCATCACTTCCTCTGTTCATTCCCACAACTGTATATTACCTGTATATATCATGAGAGTGTTTTGTATATGGCTATGCCCCAATTCTCAGGATTCACATTACTTTCTGTGTGCCATAGGCAGATGCAGGATACTTGTCTTTGAAGGCATGTTTCTACCTCTCACATACTAAGATGGTCTTTCCATATAAACAGTAATCAGAGGAAGAGAGATACTGCTTTCATGATCCACCACAGCTCCTTTTCTTCTCACTGAGATCAAAGCCTTAGTTCCCCAGCCGAAGTAATGCTTTCCAAAGATTCATGCATTATTTATAGATATTGATTCCATCTGAATGGCTAATACATTTTTGGGAATGTAGAAGATAGAACCACCACGGTAAGGCAGTATCCACTATAAACTAAATAATGATTTTTATGCCCACCGCGCATTAATTGCATCTTTATGTGGCTCTCAGCACATGCTGCGGCTTTCATTAACTCATAGTTCATTAATTAATGGAGGCAGCAACAGGCAAGTTTATATGAGCTATACAACTCTCCAGAGCTCTCTCTCAAACATTGCCTTTCTTTCACCTCAGTATTCTTCTGGCTGGTAGCTCCAAGTGAAGGAAAAACTTTATTGACCTCACGTGGAGGTCTGCCCTCTTCGGTTCCGGGAAGTTATGCTTCTTCTGTGCTTGAACAAATGATCATTCTTCAGAATTTAGAAGGACTTTTAAGGACCCCAGATGGAAAATCCACCACTTTTGCTTTTCCATGTAATTACTTCTTTGCTTGTTGTACTAGCGCAGTGTGAGGCATGTACTAAGTAAATTGCGCACTCGAGAAGTCACTAAGGGGCACATGCATCAAAGGTTTTTGCGATCGCAAACGGTGCGAATCGCAAAAATCGGCCGTTTGCGATCGCAAATTGGCCTTTGGAGATGCATGAAAGTAGTTTCCTATGCGCAATTTAAGAATTCGCAATTAATTGCGAATTCCTAAATTGTGATTGCATTTAAGGAATCGCAATTTGCGATTCCTTAAATGCAATGCTAGAAGCACTTTCAAATAGCGATTTCGCTATTTGGGACCGCAAATTACAGACAAATCAAACTTGTCTGTAATTTGCAATACCTTCGAAAAATGCTCTAAAATGCATTTTTTAAAGTTTTAGGTTACACACACACATGCCCTTGGGGCATGTGTGTGCGCAACATGGGTGCACATCACAATTTCAGGGGTGCAACAGGGTGTCATTTTGACACCCTGGCACCCTTGAAATTGCATTCTCAATTTGCGATTCTCTAATTGCGAATCGCTAATTGAGAATGTCTTCCCATTCATTCCTATGGGCCTCTAGGCCCATAGGAATTAATGGGGAGGTATTCCTTAATTGCGACTCGCAATTAGCGAGTCGCAATTAAGGAATGTTTAGGAATCGCTATTTTTATAGCGATTCCTACATGCATAGGCTTTTGCGATTCCTTAATTGCGATTCCTTAATAATCGCAATTAAGGAATCGCAAAAGCCTACCTTGATGCATGTGCCCCTAATTTCCTCACTCTATCATCCACTAATGAACTCACTCACGCATTCGGACAGCCACATGCTCGCTTACTCACTCGACTATTCTTCTGCTATGTTTTATGTCTTTAATTACCCGGTCTCTAATACACCCATCCTCTTTTGAGTTATATTTACATGCCCTTGAAATATTCGGAACTAATTGCAGCGTTAGCCTAGGCTCATAAAAATATGCAATTTCCGTGTCCACTGAGGAGAGAAATATATAGGTGTGTTCCAAGCCGTCCTTTCAATGTGACTACTGTGGTGTTAAAAACCAATTATAATATTGTGCAACCTAATACAGTATAGGCTTCGCGCATTCCTTTACTTAGCAAACAGCCTATCATTTCTCTAAGCCATTAACAGTTATTGCAATTAATGGCAGAGCCCCAAAACACATTTTACGAATTTGCCTATATCCAGGAGGCGATAAACTCGGGAAATGGGAAGCAAAAGACGTTCTGCTCATTTAACATTTTCAAAAATGGGGTGCTCATAGTAGAAGCAGATTGAGAAAACGAAACAACAGCAGCATTAGTTAATTTTATTATTATTATTAATCAGGCCCAACGTACCCAACTGGAAACTGATTTTGGAGAAAAACTTTTGTACAAGTACCAAAATTACGTGGGCGTGGGAAAGAACCACTCTTTACCCCAATATATTATTATAGTTATTACTGAATCTGTTTGTATATATTTAGGTATTTGGTGTACACACACACACACACACACACATGCATGCACGCACACACATATACATACATACATATATGCTGTTCTACCTCCAAATAGACAGTTGGGGAATCACAGGGTCAATTAAGAAGAAATGTTATTGTTTCCTGCAAACAGACGCGTTTCAGCATCACTTCCTTTCTCAATGTTAGCTTAAATACACTGCCCATTAGCAATTAGGTTTTAAATCCATTAAACTTGGCTCTCATTGGCAAGTACAAATAAGTATGGCAATCAAGGGAGGACTGGTCAATCACAGCAAAAATGCTCCATTTACAGCCACCATCACACAGAGTCGACGTTCATTTGAACCAAATTGCAGTACTTAGTTGGGTGGATGATATTACACATAATACAACTCATGAAGCAATCGTACCCACAGTACGCATAGTCCACACCACTAGATACTTGCTGTTATTTTACCATATGCTGCAGTGAATATCACATATACCTTTATGCAATTATGCCCAGTATGGGCTGCCTCTTACAATCTTGAGAGCTGCTCTTAACATGTAGAACGGGCGCAACTCGCAATCCTGCATGCCTGTTCCCGCCTTTGATGTCCAGGAAACCAAATACAATCCTCACAGCCCCCTTCATCTGCTGCAGAAGTTCTCATGCCAGGATCTTTCAACACTTAGCAGCAGTAGTTAGCCCGATTCCTAAACATCCTCTAATTAAATAATTCTCGATATGCAGTCAGCGCACACATTGTCAACTCACTTGGCTGCTGCGGTTCTGGCAGCATTCATACGTTTCATTTCTCGGATTCCCTCAAAATTTGCAAGACGAATTCACAGTTCGTGAGTGCGGACTCATGTACATATGAAGCTTTACCTCCAAACAAAGAGTCAGTCACTCATGGGGTCAATTAAGAAGCAATTTTATTGTTTCCTGCAAACAGACGCGTTTCAGCATCACTGCTTTTCTCAGTGTTTGCTTAAATATATTGCCCATTAGCAATTTGGTTTTAAATTCATCAAACTTGGCTCTCATTGGTAAGTACAAATAAGTATGGCAATCAAGGGAGGACTAGTGAATCAATGATTTTGTAGTTGGTAAGTATATACCTGTAACACTCATAAACTCTTAGAAGAAACACTCACTGGACGATGTTATCAGTGATGTCATCAATGATGTAACTGACCATGTCATGAGTGATGGAATATGTGAGGTTATGGGCAGTGCATTGCGGGTGCGTAAGTTATAGTTAGCTCAGCTAACTAAAACTGCTGAATTTCACTGGTTTTGTATGAGTAAAATCTGCGCTTACTATAACATTCATATAACCTTTGTTTTTTTCAGTAAATTTCTAAGATTTTTAATTTTTTTTTCTAACTATAATGTCCCTGTAACCTTTGTTTTTCCCAGTGAATTTTTAAGATTTAAAAAAAAATGTTGTTTCCTAACTATAACATCCCTGTAACCTTTGGGATTTTAAGTGAATTTCTAGGTTTTTTCAAATTGCATTTCCTAAATCTAACCACTAAACTTTGACAGTGAGTATGTGAGTGTGTGCATAAGTGTCTTAGTAAGTCTGTTAGTGGGTGTGTTAATGTCTGAGTAGGTGTGTGGATGGGTCTATGAGTGAGTGCATACATCTCTGAGTGGGTCTGTGGCTGGATGTGTGAGTGCCTGAGTGGGTCTTTGAATGGGTGCATGAGTGTTTGAGTGGGTCTGTGAGACAGTGTGTGAGTCTCTGACTGGGTCTGTGAGTGGGTGCATGAGTGTCTATGAAGGACTGTGAGTGGATGGATGAGTCTCTGAGCGGGTGAGTGAGTGGGTGCATGAGTGTCTGAGTGGGTCTTTGTGTGTTTATGTGAGTCTGTCAGTGGGTCTGTGAGTGGGCGTGTGACTTTGAGTGGATCTGTGAATGGGTGCATGAGTCTCTGAGTGGGTCTGTGATTGGGAACGTGAGTGTCTGAGTGGGTCTGTGAGTGGGTGGATGAACGAGTGGGTCTGTAAGAGAGTGCAAGAGTCTCTGAGTGGATCTGTAAGTGGGTGCGTGAGTGTCTCAGTGAATCTGTGAGTGTGTGTGTGTCACTGAGTGGGTCTGTGAGTGGATGCATGAGTGTATGAGTAGGTGTGTGTGTGAGTCTCTCAGTAGGTCTGAGAGTGGGTGAATGAGTGCTTGAATGGATCTGTGATTGGGTGCATGAGTGTCTCAGTGTGTCTGTCAGTGGGTGAGTGAGTGAGTCTCTGAGTGGGTTTGTGAGTGGGTGCATCAGGGTGTGAGCGGGTCTGTGGCTGGAAGTGTGAGTGTCTGAGTATGTATATGAGTTGGTGCATGAGTGTTTGAGTGGGTCTGTGAGTCAGTGTCTGAGTCTCTGACTGGGTCTGTGAGTGGGTGCATGAGTGTCTTTGAAGGTCTGTGAGGGGCTGGATGAGTCTCTGAGTGGATGGGTGAGTGGGTGAATGAGTGGGTCTGTCAGTGGTTGTGTGAGTCTGTGAGTGGGTCTGTGAGTGGGTGTGTGACTCTGAGTGGACCTGTGAGTGGGTGCATGAGTCTCTGAGTGGGTCTGTGAATGGGAAAATGAGTGTGTGAGTCGGTCTGTGAGTGGGTGGATGAGTGGCTGAGTGGGTCTGTGAGAGCATGTGAGAGTCTTTGAGTGGATCTGTGAGTGGGTGCATGAGTGTCTCAGTGGATCTGTGAATGGGTGTGTTTCTCTGAGTGGGTCTGTGAGTGAATGCATGAGTGTGTGAGTGGGTGTGTGTGAGTCTCTGAGTGGGGCTGTGAGTGTGTGAGTTTCTCAGTAGGTCTGCAAGTGGGTGATGAGTGCTTGAATGGATCTGTGAGTGGGTGCATGAGTATCTGAGTATGTCTGTCAGTGGGTGTGTGAGTCTCAGAGTAGATCTGTGAATGGGTACATGAGTGGGTTTGTGAGTAGATGTATGAGTGGGTCTGCCAGTGGGTTTGTGGTAAAAGAAGTAGGGAGGCGCATGGAACAGGTCCTCGTGCCAGCTTCCCCATTGATGGTCCTCCTGTCTAGCTTGCCTGCTACCCTCTGCCTTTTCTCTTCTCGCATGTGTCCTCTATTTTGCCTCTTTCTGCACATTCTGCCTATTATTTGGCCTGCTTCTACTCACTCCTTACCTTTATTCTGCCACTTGCTGCTCTTTTCTGACCTCTATTTTGCCTCTTTTTGCTCATTTCTGACCTTTATTCTGCCTCATTCTGCTCATTTCTCACCTTTATTCTGCCTCTTTCTGTTTTTTTCTGACCTTTGTTTAGCCTCTTACTGCTCTGTTCCCCGGGACTGTGGGGGAAGTCTCAAGGTCCCCACTATCCCAGCTGTCTCCCTGCCTCCTGTGAGTGCCGGCATTGCTTCTGCACAGAAGGAGTTGCTGGAATGGTAGCTTCAACCATGCAGGAGCAATAGTTTCATCTCTTTCCCTGCCCCCATTTCTGCAGGCAGGAAAAGAGATGAAACTTACACTTCCAGTGGACGGGAGCACTTTGGCAGCTCCCGCCTGCTGGAAACAAAATGCTTGCTTATGCTTGATGGGATCTTTTAAAGCTCTCGCCAAGCAAAATCAAACAGCTATGTCCCAGGGGTGCGCACACGGGGACATAGCAGGAGCTGGCCCTGAGGGAGGTGATGGTCCCCAGGGTCATGCATGGCTCCACAGGGGGGCGTGGCCCCCCTCCTTCTGTTTGCATGGGCAGCCCCGGGAAGGTGGTGGTCCCCAAGGCCTGGAATGGCCTGGGAGGGGGGCCACACGCACTCCTCCTTTTGAAAAAAAAGAAAGCCCTGGGAGATGGTGGTCCTCAGGGCTCGAGGGGTTTCATGAGGTCCCCCCATTTCTTTGTATTTAGCCCCAGGGAGGTGGTGGTGGTCCCCAGGGCTCAGGAGTCTGCATGCCCCCCTAGTCAATTTATTTATAGCCTTGGGGGTGACGGTCCCCAGAGCCATGTATGGCTCCAGAAGGGGGCACGGCCCTCCTCCTTCTGTTTGTACAGGCTGCCCCAGGAGGTGGTGGTCCCCAGGACCTGGATCAGCCTGGGAAGGAGGTTGGTTGTCCCACCTCCTTTTTAAAAAAAAGAAAGCCCCAGTAAAGTGGTGGTCCATGCACCCCTACTCAATTTATTTATTGCCCCAGAGAGGTGGTGTTCCCCAGGTCTCAAAGGGGTCCGTGAAGCACCCCATATCGTTGAATTTACCCCATGGTGGTGGTGGTGGTCCCTGGGGCTCGGTGGTCTGCAAGTCCCCCTTAGTCAATTAATTTATAGCCCTGGGGAGATGGTGTCCAAGGGGCATCCGAGCAGCCCACCTGCATTATTAAAGTTAAGCCATAGGGAGATAGTGGTCACTGGGTCTTAATTAAGCCCAAGGAGGGGGGCCCTGTGCACCCCTATTTTGAAAAAAAAAGCCTGCATGCCCCCGGGACATGGCCCACCCGGGGGGTATAATGTAAACAAGTGCAGGAGATCGTGGTTGTCTTTTTTTTAAAGAAATTGCTGCAGATTTGCGGCTCCTTCGTGTTCCCATGACAATATATTTTTTTATAGTGTTGTTTGGCCCTGTGAGGGTGACAGGGGGACCACAGTTAGGAGGTCAGGGTATTCCTACCCTGCCCCCGTTTCATTTTTTTAAAACATTTTTTGGGGGACTCTGCTATAGCCGAGTACCAAGTTCGCTGCCAAGACTTCCTCGTTGAAGTGTTTGCAGCCAATCAGATTTCAGAGCAGAGACTGTCGGATCCTCAGAGGTTCAGCGTCACTATACATACAAATTTGTTTTTTTACTATATCCAAAACTGCTCAATAGATTTACACCAAATAACAAAAAGGGTTCTTTCTGGACAAAGAGCTACCTTTCTGCCAAATTTGGTTAAATTCCTTCCAGCAGTTCGGGCTGTAGTCGTGTGTAAAAGTCTCTATAAAAATGAACATTGGAAAAACACTTTTTTTGACCCCCTTTATCTCGGCCCCCACTTGATGGATCGCCTCGAAACCTTCCGTGCACAACAAGAATCTCCACCACACAGATTTGTCAAATGGCGCCAAAGATACAGGCAAGTCAAAAACAATTTTCCTATTGAAACATGATCCTCACTATAACTACCTACTGAAGATCACCAGTAGATAATATATCTATCTATCTATCTATCTATCTATCTATCTATCTATAGTTAGATATCTATATATATATATTTTTTTATATAATATATATTCTCCATAATAACAGATCTATGACTAGAAGTCATCGGAATTTTAATTACATCCACTAAGAAATTGCTGCCGTGCAAGTCTGGTTAAAAAAGGTACACTCCAACAATATATGTATAAAGGACTCAGTAGAAAAATGTATAAATGTGTCCCACACATGTAGCACCGGGCCATGTTATTGGAAACGTTTTACAAACCTATGACTAACGAGTTTGAAGTTGGGGAGGTAGTAGCAAGTATAAATAAGGTCCCCATTTTAATGAGTAACATCTCTTGTCGTACAATCGGTAGGCTCACTTATTCACAACGGCAATATCAGCTTGACATGCACAGGTGGTCAGTTGCTGTTTGGCACTAATTTTAACCTGCTTTGCAATTTCATTTGGACTGCTGAGTAAATCTGTACAATCAAGCATTGCCAGCCAATCTTGGCACAGTGGTCTATAAGTATCATCAGCCATTTTAGTGCAGTCTCATGATTCTGTATATGGGAAGCCCAGAAGTGTGTCCCAAGTGTTCTTGTGACTTTAAGAGCACTTGTACTAAAGTGTGACACCAAGATGACTATGTACTAACTCAGGGCTCAAACCTCAGCTGCAATAGATTTATTTAGAGGAAAATACATACACAATCTATGGATATGGATTTTATATGGGAGCAGCAGCGGCCAAACTGTATGGGCCACGCCCCTCATCTTTTTCCAAGCAAGAAGAGTGTCTGTCAGGCTGAACAAAGGTCTGCCTGACAGACACTCTTCCTGTTCAGGTAAGGCAGCCAGGAGCTAGACATGCACTAAATAAATGCACAGGCTGCTGGCTGCCTGAGCTGAACTTCGGCAGGCTGAGGATTTCACAGCCCTGTGGGTGTGACCTCCTCAGCCTCACAAAAGTGCCTTGAGGACCATCACAGACTTCCTTGGGCCTGTGTGCGTCCATTTAAAGCCCTTAAGTGCCCAGGTTCGAGTTTCAATCAGACATACCTTGTCACAGAGTGGTGTGGGGCCAGCAGTCTCACTCATTCCATCCCGCTCAGTGACAAGTGAGGGACTGCTTCCTTTCCTCATTGGCTCACCTAAGGTCAGCCAATGAGGAAAGGGGGCAGTCCCAACTCTCTTGGGATCTCTGAGGCTTCCCTCCTGAATAGCTGCAATGAAGATAAGTTGTATGTGTTTTTTATGTTTAGTGCCTGCGTGCCTATTAGTATGAATATATGTGTATTTGTGAGTGAGTGAGTGCTGTGAATGGGGGTGTTTGCTTGTGTGAATGCATAAGTGAGTGAGTGTGTATGTGTGCGTATGTGGCCCCCTCCCTGGTAAAATTCAGGGCCACCACTGTATGGGAGCTAAGGTGCCCCATTAATCAGCATCCCAGAATTTTTTCTGCTATTTGCCACATCTGGTAAAACCCAGTACCGCAAAGTTTTCTCATAAAAATAGACCATAGATGTCGATTTTAGCACATTGAGCACCTACATTTTCATGCCTAGTACTTACTAAGCCATTTTTTTCCAATTTGATGTGCAGGAATGTATCTAGGGGGACACTGATTGTATTGTACCTGTGATTACAGGGTACAGTGGCATTTAATCAGTAGAAAATGGGATACTACTAATTGAGGCCTTAGTTTCGAAGACTTAGCACCAGTACAGTTTTTGGCAATTCAGGGAGCTAGATACTTCATCCACTCAAAGGGGGACCAATGTAAGTGACAGGAGTTTTGCCAAACACAATTATTTGCATATTTCCTAACCCCTTAGCTGCTGTGGGTTTTTCCACTCCAGTGCTGAGCCCTTTTTTGATTTTTTGGGGTACTTTGTGCATAGGCCTTTGCAAATGTTTCCTACAAAAGGTATCCTTGCCAAAATTGCTTTCCTTTTTCCCACATCTTGTGGATTCTAAAGTAATTCCGGGTTTCTGGATACTGCTGGAGTGAACCGAGAAAAGAGCCAAAAGTAAAACGTTCTGTGCACGAAAGCATAGTTCTTCTTATTTTTAAGAATAGGGGTAATTTTTCCACCTCTGAATTTAGAGTTACCCATACTATCATGTGAATCAGAGGGCATTTTGCAAAATGTGTGTTTTTTTTGCACAGTCCTACAATTGAAAGCCAAAAATGGAGAGAAATCCAACTGGCAATGACACGTCTCTACTATTCTTTGTTCCCTCTCTTCCCATGATTAAAACAGTACTCCACTATGTGTACTTCCCTATGGATGAGCCTATGGCCTCCGACCAGAAAGGCACCAGAATTTGACGTGGAGACATTAATTGTTTGGCATAAACAATTATTCTTTCTTTGGCGATATGGGGAGCCCCAGAACTGGGCCAGGGTTCAACTGTCACCCAGGGAAATCTACCAAACCCAGACATTTCCAACAACTTGACACCCATGGGAGTGTAGGGTGATCTGACTTGTATGGATCCCTCCATCTTTTCTTACCCAAAAAGGCCTGTAAACCTCAAACTAGGGCTAAAATAATACATTTTCTTCAGCTTTCTGTGAGGGTACATTTCAGAGTTCACGAGGATCCACAAAATTCCTACCACCTAGCATTCCCACCATTTTCCTGATAAAAATGGTACAGTTGTTGGTGCTCGGGTAGCAGCATTATGTCCTGAGCATCAATCAACAGTGAAAGCATACTACACGATTAGTGTGGTCTACTTTCCCTTTGTTTTGCTGTGATGCCAGCGCATTGCGTTTGCTGCTCGTCACTGCAAAATTAAAAAAATCTATTTCGGGATGTGAAGGAGATTTCTCCTCATGTCCTGAATTTGATTTTGGAAAAGATAATATTTCTAGCGCTTTCACCAGAAACATTTTCTTTGCGAGTATGGTGAAAAGCCTGTTGACATCCACCTCATTGTAAAGGTACTACAGTGGATGTCACCGCACTCCACTGGTTACATTTACTATTATCCCATGGAATTCAATTAAGCAAATATTATATTGAATTTCCATTATATCTACAAGTGAAGTATTGCCAACAAAGAGTATAATCCTCAATGAGACACCTAAACTGGTGGAGGTAAACAAGTGAGTCTCTATGAACTCGTAATTTACAACTAGATTGAATAACCACAATATACCATCCTTGTCTCGTGTCCTTGTCAAATTGCACAATCTAGCCAAGCAATTATGTTTTGTTGACCCAGTTTTCAGCCTGGTGATGACAGCGACTGAATATACTGGGACCCATTATGCAGCATTTTCCTCAACATCAATGATGTAGCCTTTGTGTGAAATACCATTGAGTAGTATAAAAATGACTAGTATGGGGGTAGGGTTACAATCCTTCCATTAGTCTTTCTGTCACAAGGGACCTCAGAGCCATTGCACCATGAATTGTGGTCGCTCGTTGCCTGAAGCTAATACAACTTGGAGCAATATCATTGTTAGAAATGGGGTCTCTAGTTGGCAGAGGTATGCACCTTGTCCAAGTAGGGACCCTTCCTCCTAGTCAGTATAAGGGAGTTGCACACTTTAGATAACCCCTGTTCATTCCCTTGGTAGCTTGGCTCTAGCAGACAGGCTTATCCCAAAGGCAATGTGTACAGTATTTGCACCCAGACACACAGTAACCCAGTGAAAACACTACAAATGGACACCACACCAGTTTAGAAAAATAAAGTATCTTTATGCAAACCAAGAAAGAGCAAAATGACAAACCTCCAACATACACAATTCAAAATATGACTTTTAAAAGGTTTCAAACAAATCTGTCCATAGAAAGCTATGGATGTGTCATTTTACACAATGTACCTTTATGTGTGTAAAAATCGACAAGGCCAAATAGCCACAGAGAAGGGAAGCATTGAAAAACACATTGCTGCGTCAGTTCCTGAGTCCTTGGGGAGGCGATGCGACAGTTCTGCTGCACGCAGGAGAAGTGATGCATCAAATTTGGACTGTAGAAGGAAGTGATGCATCAATTCCAAGACAGTTCCGGTCTGCGGGTGGTGCAGCCGAAAACTTGACACACAGGCGAGATGCGTAGAAATTTGGATGCACTGGAGGTTGATGCAGCGGTGCAAACATGCGCTGTGTTGATTTCTTCAGCTGCGGTCCAACGATGCATCAATTTTATCAGTCACACAGCAGGGCCTGCATCAGAGTCGGTGATCTTAGACTTTGGAGGTCGGTGCACTGAACTTGGTGTGCATATTCTTTGGCCGCATGGCAGCGGTGCATGGAAAATCTTCCTGCATGGCGGTGTGGTGTCGGAAAAACAGACGCTGGAAAGATGGTGCAACAATATTATTGGTTTCTTCAAGCTTTTTCAGCTCCCAGCAATAGGAACAACCTCAGAACTGGAACAGGCGCCTCCTGGCAGGTCAGAACTTCCAGCAGTGGAGTTCAAGGGAGCTGGTGGTGAAGTCTTTGTGTCCCTGAGACTTCAGAACAGGAGGCAAGCTCACACAAGCCCTTGGATATTCTTTACAAGCAGTTTCACAGCTAAGTTCCAGTCTTTGTCTGCTCCTTGTCAGAAGCAGCAACTGTAGGCCAACCCAGCAAAGCAACAGACAGCAATGTGGCAGTTTCCTCAGGAAAAAACTGTTTATTTTAAAAAAAGGAACAGATCATAAGAACAAAAAATTATGCTGATGATTAAAATGGTACACTTACATACACGAACGATATAGCTTCACTATTATCAAATTTGCCCGTCATGAACTATCCATAGACCCCGACTCAGAAATGCATGATCAGGCAGGCTCTGCAACCTAGGCCCACAGTAGCTGATTGACAGGTCACAGGTGTGGTGGCACATAGCCAGCAGACAAATGCACAAACAGGAATTTCTGGTCTTTCCCCAGATAAGCACAGCGACACCACAATGGTCCGTGGAAATTGGCTCCAATAAAGCACACATGGGCAGAGGGGTGTGCGCATTCCCAAAAACACCATAAAGTCTGATGCCACATGGAGTTAGGAACACCCAGTCAATCAGGACACAGCACACACAGTACATGCAGTGATCATATGCCCCTCATGCTGGACATCTGGACACATTACCTACTTGTCCACATTGTGTCGACGCAAGGTTGTGGCCCACCTGCATTTGTTATCAGGCAACATTTATTTATGATTCCACAGACAAGGCTTGCATTCTTTTACCAAACAATGATTGCTGGATGCACTTTTATGACACCCAAAACTGTATAAAAATTGCTCAGATTTATTTCACTTTGAGACAGTCCTCAGATCCATTTCTGAAGTGTTTAATTAAACCCACTGTATCTGTTTTATCAAATGCCTCTTGTCTTTTTTATCTTCAAGGTAATTTCATTTTCGAGCAACATAGTTGTTACATTGGTATCAGTTGCAATAAGGCGAGCTTCCCAAATATCTTCTGGAATCATCTGAGATAATGGAAATGTATTGTCATTATGAATACTCTTCTTGACTAATTAGCAATGATTTTTACTTTGCTGATGATCTCCAATATGGGCACACACTGGAAATTTACAAGTTTCTCTTTTTTTCTTTTTTATTAGTTTTATTTATATGTGTGCTCATGCCTTTCAACTTAAGGTTATAATTTGCAGGTATCGCACAAAGTGTGATGGGAGAAATACTTTCCCACTGGCAATCATTCAGGACAGCATTCCAACCAATAGTTTTTTGTCCCCGTGTCACTGTAGACATAGGCCCACCTTTTGCAAATCAGAAATAACTCTGTCCCCCATGGGAACAGCCCATCCTGAATTGCAGGTGAGGCTCTTCCAGAAGGGAAGTAAAGCAATCCCAGACTTTTTCTAGAGTGCCACAGTGGGCAAAAAACAATGGGTTTGAATGCTACCCCGAGCAATTACTAATGGTTGGACTTTGCAAGCATTTCTCACATCAACATTTGCTTGATTGATATATTTTGCACCTACACATAGGTTTAATCTTTTCAGTCATCTGCAGCACTATGTGGCACTCTGTGCATACCTGATACATTAAGCTGCCCTATTTTTAGCACCTTTTCTTTCCAGGGGTCGAGGCTCTATAAGCTCTTGGCATCAATTCTGGCATAGTATTGTATTTGCACACACAATCCGTTTTTGCATTAGGAGTTACAGTGCTAATCATGTTCTCTCTGAGGGAGTTTGACTGAAAGTTGTGTTTCGGATTCCAGCTTGCTAAATTATTCCACCCTGGAATCATCCAATTCACTGATATTTTTCTTACAGTATTGCTTCTTGGGAAGGATTAAAGTGAACGTTTGGGATGTTGGTGACTTTCAATGCATGAATCAATACAGAAGTCAGAAGAGAGATTGAATAGCTCATCCGAAACACGTGTATTCCTTGTCATCCTCTCATCTAAGTGACGTCCGCTGATCTACTGCACAGCTTTTATTTAAATAATGGGTTGTGAAATTATTTTAAAGTTCTAAGAGATGTTTCCTTGTTTAATCCATTGGCAAAGTGAGCAAGGGACCCACGTCTGGGTATACCCTTCCAACTTAGGGTGAACAAAGCAAACACAAGGAGTTGATGGACAGAGCACTGAAACTTTTCAGACACTCACCCCAGTCACAGATCTGGGTTGAATCCATCATCTTTCTTTAGCTCACTTTGTCACCCCAGTTCAGACTCAGCCATATGCAAATCAGTCTTGACCCTGTTCCTCATGGGAATCAATCAGTCATGGATTTGTTAAGCGCGACTACTCACCCGTAAGGGTCTCAAGGTGCCAGGGGGGGGAAGGCGCAGAGTCCTGCCCATCAAGGCGGAGGTCTATCGAAGAGCCATGTGTTGAGGTCCCTCGTGAAGTTGGGGAGTGATGTCGTTTGTCTGAGGTGGAGCGGGAGGGCGTTCCAGGGTCTGGCAGTGAGGAAGGAGAAGGAGCGGCCTCCCGAACTGGACCTCCTGGTGCGACGGACCACAGCGTGGGAGATCTGGGCTGATTGTAGGGTCCTTTGGGTGCGTGGAATGTGAGCCGGCTATTCAGGTATGCTGGTCCAGTGTTGTGGAGGGCTAATCATGTTCTCTCTGACGGAGTCTGACTGAAAGTTGTGTTTCGGATTCCAGCTTGCTAAATTATTCCACCCTGGAATGATCCAATTCAGTGATATTTTTCTTACAGTATTGCTTCTTGGGGAGGACTAAAGTGAACGTTTCGGATGTTGGTAACTTTCAATGCATGAATCAATACAGAAGTCAGAAGAGAGTTCGAATAGCTCATCCGAAACACGTGTATTCCTTGTCAGCCTCTCATCTAAGTGACGTTCGCTGATCTACTGCGCATCTTTTATTTAAATAATGGGTTGTTAAATTATTTTAAAGTTCTAAGAGATGTTTCCTTGTTTAATCCATTGGCAAAGTGAGCAAGGGACCCACGTCTGGGTATACCCTTCCAACTTAGGGTGAACAAAGCAAACACAAGGAGTTGATGGACAGAGCACTGAAACTTTTCAGACACTCACCCCCAGTCACAGATCTGGGTTGAATCCATAATTTTTCTTTAGCTCACTTTCTCACCCGAGCTCAGACTCAGCCATATGCAAATCAGTCTTGACCCTGTTCCTCATGGGAATCAATCAATCATGGGTTTGTTAAGCATGACTACTCACCCGTAAGGGTCTCAAGGCACTGGGGGGGAGGCGCAGAGTGCTGTCCATCAAGGAGGAGGGCTATGAAGAGCCATGTTTTGAGGTCCCTCGTGAAGTTGGAGAGTGATTTCGTTTGTCTGAGGTGGAGCGGGGGGCGTTCCAGGCTCTGGCCATGAGGAAAGAGAAGGAGCGGCCTCCCGATCTGGACCTCCTGGTGCGAGGGACCACGGCGTGGGAGAGCTGGGCTGATCATAGGGTCCTTTGGGGTGCCTGGAATGTGAGTCGGCTATTCAGGTATGCTGGTCCGGTGTTGTGGAGGGCTTTGTGTGCGTGGGTGAGAATCTTGAAGGTGGTTCTTGCCTCGATGGGGAGCCAGTGGAGTGTGCGCAGGTGCTGGGTGATGTGACAGTGTCGTGGCAGGTTGAGGATTAGTCTGGCGGCGGCATTCTGGATGTTTTGAAGTTTGCGGGTGAGGTTTTTGTTGATTCCGGCGTAGAGTGCGTTGCCGTAGTCAAGTCTGCTGGTGACGAGGTCATGTGTGATGGTCTTTCTGTGTTCGAGGGGGATCCATTTGAAGGCGTTGCGTAGGAGGCGGAGGGTGTGGAAGCAGGAGGATGCAACTGAGTTGATCTGGCGGTCCATTTTGAGTTCGGAGTCCAGGATGATTCCGAGGTTGCGTGCATGGTCCGTGGGGGTGGGTTGGCTTCCGAGGGCAGGGGGCCACCAGGTGTAATTCAAGGCATCAGGGTGTGGGCCCATGATGAGTACTTCTGTTTTGTCCGTGTTGAGTTGTAGACAGCTGCTCTTCATCCATTTGGCGACTGCTTTGTTGACTTCTTGAAAGTTGTGTTTGGCTGCGTTGGGTTTGTTGGATAGGGAGAGGATGAGTTGGGTGTCGTCTGCGTATGAGACAATGTTGAGTCCGTGGGTTCTGACGATGGGGGCGAGCGGAGCCATGTAGATGTTGAACAGCGTGGGGCTGAGGGAGGAACTTGGGGGACTCCGCAGGTGGTTGGTGTGGGGTCAGAGAGGAAGGGAGGGAGTCTGACCCGCTGCTTTCTGCCAGAGAGAAATCAGCGGATCCAGTCGAGGTCCTTGTCCCGGATCCCAGCGTCGTGAAGTCTGCGTGTTAGGGTGCAGTGAGAGACTGTGTCAAAGGCCGCTGAAAGGTCGAGGAGGATGAGGGCTACTGTCTCTCCTCTGTCCTGGAGGGAGCGGATGTCATCTGTTGGGGCGAGGAGGGCGGTTTCCGTGCTGTGGTTCTTTCTGAAGCCGGATTGGGAGGAGTCAAGGATGTTGTGCTCTTCGATGAAGGTGGCGAGTTGGCTGTTGATGGCTTTCTCGATGACTTTCGCTGGGAACGGGAGCAGGGAGATGAGTCTGTAGTTCTTGAGGTCGGTGGGGTCTGCCGAAGGTTTCTTCAGGAGGGGGTTGATCTCAGCATGCTTCCAGTTGTAGGGGAAGGAGGCATTCGCGAGGGAGCGGTTGATGGTGCGGCAAAGTATGGGGGTGATGGTGTCGGTGGCTCTGTTGAAGATGTGGTGAGGGCAGGGGTCCGTGGGGGCCCCGGAGTGGATTGACTTCATCGTCTTCAGTGTGTCTTCGGTGGTGAGGGCTGTCCAGCTGTCAATCATTGGCTTCAAGGTGTCGGGGGTGGTTGGTGAGGGTTCTGTGTGTTGGCTGTCTTCATCGAAATTGTCGTAAATGTTCTTGATTTTGTGGTGGAAGAAGGTGCTGAGTTTGTCGCAGAGGTCTTGTGAGGGAGGGATGTCTGTAGACCCGCTGATGGGTTGGGCGAACTCCTTGATGATGCTGAAGAGTTCTTTGCTGTTGTGCACCTGTGTGGAGATTCTGTCTTTGATCGCATGCTTTCTTGTATTTATGATGAGTTGGTGGTGGGCGTTGGTGGTGGCTCTGAAGTTGTTGTGGGCTTCTGTAGATTTGGAGTTCCTCCATGCCTTTTCGAGGCGGCGGCATGTGCGTCTGGACTCTCAGAGTTCGGTGGTGACCCAGCTGGCTTTCCTGGCGGGTTTGTGTCTTGAGGGGGGTATGGTGTTGACACAGTCGGAGATCCATCTGGCAAGGTTTGGGCTGCGGTGTTGGGGTCTTCGTTGTCCGCGATGGTTGGGTTGGAGTTGCTGAGTGAGGTGGTGAGCTGGTCGTCGGTGATTTTAGTCCAATTTCTGCGTGGGAGCAGGTGCTGGGTTCTGTGGATGGTGGGTGTTCTGAAGGTGAAATGGATGCAGCGATGGTCTGTCCACGGGAGTTCGGTGGTGTGGCTGAAAGTGATGGAGTTTCCTGTGGTGAAGATGGGGTCAAGGGTGTGCTGCTGAGTGCATGGGCTCAGTCACGATCTGGGGGAGTCCTATGTTGTGGAGGTTGTCCAGGTGGGATGTGGTGTTGGGGTCTTGTTGGTTGTCGAGGTGGAAGTTGAGGTCTCCCAGAAAGGTGTAGTTGGTGGATGCGATGGCCTGCGGGGTGATGCTGTCCGTGATGGAGTTGGTGAATGGTCCACAGGGTCCGGGGGGTCGGTAGATGAGGGTTCTCTGAAGGGTGGTGGTAGGGCTGGCCTGTTTCTTGAAGTGTAGGTGTTCCATCAGGTCTGTGGGCTCGTCAGGAAGTGTACTCAGTCGGAGGGTAGATTTGGGATGATGGCGATTCCCCCCCCAGGGCGGGTGGGGCGGTCCTTCCGGGAGATCTTGTATCCTTGGGGAATGGCGTTGGCGATGTCAGGTCCCGAGGTGGTGTTGGTACAGGTTTCAGTGAAGAATGCGACGTCCGGGGTGGTGCTGTCAAGGAGGTCCCAGATTTCAGTGGCGTGTTTGTGGAGGGATCGGACATTGAGGAGGATGCATTGCAGGGTCCTTGGTGCGGTCGCGTTGTTGCGGGCGGGTTGTGCTGAATCCGTGGTCTTGGCGGTGCTGCAGGAGTGGCGGCAGCGGTGACAGCTGAAGGGTCCGTGGGTGTCAGCTGGTGATGCTAGCTTGCAGTTGTTGTTGCAACCTGGGTTGGGTGCGTAGAGTGCCGCTGGGTTGTAGCATTGGCGGTTCGGAGGTGGGAACAGTCCAGGCTGAACCTCCAAGCCAGTTCTTCCCTAGACTGGACACAAACATCCTGGGACCAGTTTCGGGGTAACACCACTTATCAGTCAGGGTAGCTTGAATCCAGTGGCAAAGTGAGCAAGGGGCCCACTCCTGGGCATACCCTGCCAACTTAGTGTGAACAAAGCAAACACAAGGCGTTGATGGACGGAGTGCTGAAACTTTTCAGACACTCCCGTGCACTGTGCATGAACAGCTACGCTTGTGTGAAGGTAACAGATAGCATTTTATTTAAGAAACCTGACAAGAAAAAGTAGCTTTGCAGCAAGTTATGTCAGCACATCATACATAGCCCGGAAATTATTCCAATTATCTGGCAGAGGAACCGGCAACACATTTGATTAAGGAGTAGACACCGTTTGTTTAGGGGATCTGGCAGCATCAAGTATTTTGTTGCCATATATCCGGCAGCGTCCTTGGTAAGAATTTTGGTTTCATTTAAGGGAACTGTCAGGTGCGTGGACTGGGTGCTTTTCTACTGGATTAACTCTGCGGGAAACCAGCAGCGTTATGAACTTTGAAAACTGACTACGAGACCACCGACATTCATGTGATCTACCTCGGCAGAAGGATTAAGCTAAGCTGGTGAGCTACATTTTGTGGGTGTCTAGCCCAAACTGTGCTGAGGAATGTGCATGTCTCTGTGCCATTATGGTTGTGCAGCATTTGAATGGTTCGTGAGGCTGCCATGTGGGGAGGAGTGCGTGTTCCTCATGCCGCTGCATTTGTGCAGCATTTGTATGGGCTGAGAGTCTGCCATGATAGGCGGAGAGTGTGTCCACTTACTGTAATATGATGCGACTTTTGGAATTTCCCACGTGGACTGCTGTGTGCACTTCTGGTGCATCTGAGTGGCTGTAAGGCAGCGGTATTCAGTGCAGCCGCACAGCAGTTGGAGCATAGTCAGTGTGATTCTATCCGGTTACTGGCGCATGCGCGAGAGAAACTCCACTCTCTTGTGATTGGCTGTCTCTGTCATGTCTTCGCCAAAAACTGGAATATGTTCTTGATCAAATTGGTGGACACACTGGAGGCATTCCGGAAGCATTGTTGAAACAATCATGCTTCTTTGTTTTCAACCCGGATGTGATTAGGGGTGAATCACCTCTTAAATCCTAGCGTTCTGCTGGATACATGCTATGCTGGAATTACTTTCTACTTGTGGATGCTGATAAGACTGCACTTGAGTTCTGCAGTTTTCTGTACTAGTGATGTTCCGTGCCAATTCGAGTAAGATAGCAGTCACCGGAGACTTCTAGTGTCATAATTGGATACAGGCCTGTTTCTTCAATTCAGTGTTTTTTTTTTTATTTCAGTCAGGATCCATTTACTGCCCAATGATATGCTTTTGTATGCCATAATTTCAGGTCTTACTCTCATATTATTGTTTTTCTCAATAATTTGTGTACTGTGCCATGTACTCTCGAGAGCTGAGTTCCTGTGTGTGTATGATTTCCTACCGGTGCATTGTTTGAGAGCGTGCGAGGCGTATGCTTGAAAGCTATCTTTTCTACACTTATGCCACCAGTCATGCTTGTCTGGCAAGCTGGTATGGTTGGTGGTGGTAATAGGAACGGCATTGCTTTTTTATGTTGTATGGTGATGTAGGACTGATGGGATTCATCCTCAGTCTTTGGTTCAGAAACTTGTGATTTTAAAGTAAATGCTTTGTGAGCAGCTTGCATCTGCTATACTTTCATGTGCTCTATAAAGAGGGAAGGTGTATTATATTGGTGTATTTTCATTATACATGTTCCCTCATGTAAATGTGTTATTTCTTCTCGCATTCATATATTTTTATGTGTTCTATAAAGGAATAAGGTGAGTTACATTGGGTGTAATTTCACTATGCATGTTCCCTCACTTAATGCTTTATTCCATCTGGCATTCGTATATTTTTATATGTTTTATAAAGGGGGAGGATGTGTTATATCTTGTGTACTTATCTATGTATCTTCCCTGGTGATTTGCCCTTGCTGTTCAGCCAATGTGAATGTGCTGTGTGGAATGCTTGAGTGGTGGTGATGCAATGGAATGTTTGGGTGCCTGTGAGGTGAGGAGTGTAAGTTGGAGAGGCTGCTCCTGTTGGGGCTGTTCTATGGGCTATCCTCATGGGTATTCTAAGTACTAAACCAAGAGCCTACTAGGAATATATGAATCTTTAACTAAGACCAATAAATAATTTTCAATAAACTACACCTCAGCTACCAGACTTTTATTACAACAAATTCACCCTTAAAAGCCTATTCCCTGTTTCACAAAATGTAAGTAAGCTAACTTGGTTAGTCATAACTTTTCCATATAAACACGTCACACCTAAGGAATCTGACATAACTTTCCCAGTCTACTGATAAGGCCTCTAGCCCCTTACCAATGGCTTTACACTGCATACAACACAGGTTTACTTAAGTGTTCACAAAGTGGCAACCATCATACTCACAGTTATAAAATTACAACTATGTACAAAATTACAGTTGGCAAAACAATAAACAACCCCTTTCAATAGGCCTAACAAGAATCAGCACCTGAAAACGTGGGTGACCAACATCAAAGCCCTTGTCTACTATGGCAATCTCTGAGATTCCATACAACCAAACACCTTTCTACAGCCTCTAACATAATGTGACACCAATCCACTGTTAAAGGCCTATTGGATTTCCAAAATGCTATCCACAATAAATAAATCAGTCCTAATGCCTTTGTAATACCTAAACCGATCTCTGCAAACCAATCAAACCTATAGCTGTTATTATTGGCTTGTCAGCATAACCAATTCAGGCGTACTGTACTGAGCGTAAGCTTTCCTACAACTCAACCATCAGGCATATAGTCATAAAATCACAAATGTATACAAAGTTACAGTTGGCATTGCAAAAATTCTCTTCTAACAGGGATTAACAAGGATTCTCAGAGTGCCAATCTCTTAAACCCATGGTTTGTCAGAGGAGGTAACCACCTCAAAACCCTTGCCTACTAAGGCAGTCTGTAAGGTTTCATGTAATAAAAACCCCTATCTGTAGGCTTTAATTCAGAGTAATACCAATGCACCATTAAATGCCTATTGACTTCAACATACAATTTTCAAAATCAAAATGCCTTGCCTACTGTCTTTCTCAGAACGTTTTATAATAGAGAATGAGGCCTATAGCCTTTATCATTGGCATGTCACCAGAGCCAACTCAAACCTTCTGTACTGAGCGTAAGCTTTCAACAAGGCAACTATCCCACATACAGTCATAAAATGTACAAATGTTTTCAAAATTACAGCTGGCAAATTAAAATATTCTTTCCAAAGAGAGACTAAAAAGGATTTCTGTAGTGCAAATCTTCTATCCCGGAGGTTAGTTTGGGTGATTCACCAACACCAAACCCCTTGCCTACTATGGTAATCTGTGAAATTCCATGTAACACAATACCTACCTGCAGACTTTAGCACAGTGTAATAACAATCCATCCTTAAAAGCCTGTTGTTTAAAATTTAATACATGCTTTTCACTATAAGTAGGCCAGGCCTACTGTCTGTCTTTGTTATAACATTCCATAGTAAACCAATGAAACCTCTGAAATGTGGCAAGACTTTTCCAAATGAACTGATGAAGCCTTTACCCTTTGACATTGGCTTTACTAGCCCATTCAAGTGCACATAAATAGGCAACTATCATGCTTACAAATATAAAATTACAAATTTATAGAAAAATAAAGCTTGCAAAACAATATACAACCTCACTCTACAGGGCCTAACAAGAATCATTACAATAAAAATACCAAGGGGTTGTATGAGAGGGAGGCCAGTGCCATAACCCTTACTTACAACATTAATCTGTAAGATTACATATTACAAAGTACAGATCGGTCGGTTTTAATATGGAGGAATAACAATACATACATACATTGACTTTAACATATGCTTTTCATTATAAATATGTCAGACCTATTGCCTTTATCATAGCATGTTATAAGAACCAGATAAGAATGGTCTGTGGCTTGCCACTATGACCAGCTTAGTTGTGCTCTATCGGATATAAGCGTTACCACAAGCCAACAAATACCATACATGCAGCCTTTGTATTGAATACATTTAGAAAAACAGTGGTTCTTGTGGACAATGTAAGAATGCTTAATAATATACAAGCACAATGGTCAATTAGAAGTGAAAATAGGATGTTGAAAGAGAAACGTTTTACAGAATGCAATAAAGAAACCAAATACTGTCTTGTACAAAATAGTATCTTTACTAAAAAACATGCAGTTTGTGCTCGGTGTCCCATGTGATAAAGACCCAACGAAAAGTAAGTGACAAAATATAACATACAGCAGGGTTTCTTAGTACATAAAAACTACCATTTTTTAAATGACCAATGTCCTACAACAGCCTTCTTGCTAATTTAGAAAGACTGGAAATGGTTCATTATGGTGAGATTCAACGACGTTTTGACCCCGTAAACAATAGGAGGTCTCACCAGAACCTTAAAATTGGGGACACCTGATGGATCACAATGATCTTATGCCAGATTTGGTGAAGTGCACACCAATTGAGTGAAAAAGGAAAATAAGTTTTTTACTCACATTGGGCCGAGCTGGGTGCCTAGTGAGGGGAGGGGAGCGAACCCAAATCTGGCAGTGAGCAGCACACGGCAGCTTGTCAGAATGGACCACGTTAAGGAACAGAGGGGCCGATTCACAGAACTAATCTGAGACAAAATCCTAAACCTACTACTTTTGGTATTCACAGAAGGCACTTACGATTTTTGGTATTCACAGAATGCACTTACGACTGCTAACTTTACGTCCGCAATCGGGCCGGAATTGCCACACCCCGACCGTACTCTCCGCACCCGGACCGTACTCTCCGGCTAGGGCCGTACTCTCCAGCTCGAGCCGCAATCTCCGGCTAGGGCCGTACTCTCCGGCACGAGCCGTAATCTCCGGCTGGGGCCGGATAAAGTGTAAACAATGGGCCGGATAGCAATTTTTACAAAAAAGGAACATTAGGAATGTGTGATAAATGGTAGAGGAGGTCATGAAAAACAGTTTGGGCAGGGAAAAGGGTACGGCCAGACACTACATCATAACCCAGAAACGTTTTCTCCTTTGCATCATGGTACATGCAGTACACAATTTGCGCTCCCCTCAGTGTTGACTGTGCAGTCAACACTGTTATGTTATTTATTTCTATTAAAAATAATGTTGATCCTTTACACTATTTAAAAACTTTCATTATGTTGCTGATGTCATCAGCCAGGTAGTGATCCTTTCACACAAACACTATCATTGCTGTCATCTAATCTGTGTAGCACAACTTTGGCACTAATAGGATAACGCAGGCATTATCCTTGCATTTTTCATTTCACAGAGGCAAAACCCATGCACTTATGCAATCACCGATGCTCTACCCATGTACTCTTGCAATCACTCAGGCACTACTGTTGAACTCATTCATTCACCTCTAATACTACTTCTGCACTCATTCATTCAGTGATACACTACCCATGCACTCATCCAATGACCCAGGCATTTCTGTTGCAGTCATCTTTTACTCAGGCACTACCCATGTACTCATCTAAGCAACCAGACATTAGCCATGCACTAATTAAGTCACTCAGGGACTACCTATGCACTCATCCAATCACTCAGACAGTACCCCTGCACTTATGCAATCACCCAGGTACTGCCCATGTACTTATGCAATCACTCAGGCATTGTTGTTCCACTCAACCATTCACTGAGGCGCTAACCATGCACTCATCCAATGACCCATGCATTAACATTGCACCCATTCTTCCAGTCAGGCATTACCCATACACTCATCCAATCACTGAGGTACCACCCATGCACTGATGAAATCAGACAGGCACTACTCTTGCACTCTAGCATTCACTTAGGCAGTACCCATGTACTCCTCCATTCACTCAGGCACTACCCATGCACTCATCCAATGACCCAGGCATTACTCTTGCACTCATACTTGCACTCATCAAGTCACCCAGACATTACCCTTTCACCAAACCTTCCACTCAGGCACTACTCATGCACTCATCCATTCACTCAGGCAGTACCCAAACACTCATGCTGTGCAGTCAACACTGAGGGGAGCACAAATTGTGCACTGTTTGTACCATGATGCAAAGGAGAAAACTTTTCTAGGTTATGATTTAGTGTCTGGCCGTACCCTTTTCCCAGCCCAAACTGTTTTTCATGACCTCCTCTACCATTTATCACACATTCCTAATGTTATTTTTTGTAAAAATTGCAACCCAGCCCATTGATTACACTTTATCCGGCTCCAGTCGGAGATTACGGCTCAAGCCGGAGAGAACGGCCCTAGCCGTAAAGTACGGTCCGGGTGCGGAGAGTGCGATCCGGGTGCGGAGAGTATGCTCCGAGTGCGGAGAGCACGGTCCGGGTGCGGAAATTCCGGCCCGAGTGCAGACGTAAAGTTAGGAGTCGTAAGTGCATTCTGTGAATACCAAAAATCGTAAGTGCCTTCTGTGAATACCAAAAGTAGTAAGTTTAGGATTGTGTCTCAGATTAGTTCTGTGAATCGGCACCAGAGGATTCTGTTTAGAATGAAGACACGCACACCCATGTCAGATGAATCAGCGTGGGGCTGCCTGGTGATGGGGGCTACTGTCTGTCAGAGAAAATGGCCCGAGGTTCCTTACAGTGAGATGCAATGATTCCCAGAAACACGTCCATCTCAAAATGAAAAACGCACAGGCTGCTGAAGTCAGCCTCACGTAATGATTGCCAAGAGTAAGGACATGTCTGCCCATTTCCAAATTTCTAAATTAAAGTAGCCTGGGCCACTTAAGTCAACTTCACAAAGACGATGCTGGGCCTTTTTATTGAAAGCTCACAAATTCTGGCCGATTAAATCCTGTCTCTCAGTAATACCCTGAAAGTTCCATGTTGTTGATTACATAAGTTCAGGTGCCAGTTACACTGTCAAGCAAGACCTAAACATCCATGCAGATGAGTGTAGCCCTGGGTATACTGTACTACTCTCAAACAAAAGCTGACCTCTGAAGTCTAAAGTTAATAATGACGTGTGAGTGTGCTAGAACTGCAATGCATTCCTCATGGCTGTGCCCCTTCAATCTGTGCTGCTGTCAGAGAAAGACACACTCTATAAATTATCTTGTTATTTAAGACACTTTAGCAGCATTACAATGTCATGTGTGCCCCTGAACGTTCAAGCTCAGGTACCTGGATACAAAAAAAAATTATGACAGCTGTGTGGAGGGCAAGCACTTATTTATGGAAGCACAAATCTTCAGCCAAATCAAAACATGTACTCTGAACATGTGGGCGGAGCCAAAACCTCAGTTTTGGTGATCCTCACATAATTGTCTGGTGACAGCTGCGCTGTCAAGCCAGACCAGCAAAACGGATCACACTCACTGCAACGCTCAACCCCTTCCACAAGGAAACCATGCCAAGTGAGGCAGTGAGTTGTCAGCTGCACGCGGCACCAGTCGACGACATATCGCTATAGTTGTGTCTGTGAAATGATTCAATATGTGGAATTCAGATGGTTCAAATGATCAATCACAATCACTGAAGGGAAGGTTTGTGCACCTACAGCCCCAGAAATTAAAAAAAATCCCATAATGGGTTCATTTTCATTGAGCCAAGGCAGGTGGTTTACAAAATGTGGTGATAACCGTGCTTGCGTTACTTAAATGCTAACTATGTCAGCCTCATTGTATCTGTATGCAAACATATCTGAATTTTCGAGCACATGCCTGAAACACAAGTGAGTTTCTGAAATTCAAAGTGAGATGTCCCCATTCTGTCACCCTGTGAGAGCAATTACACAGCCCAAAGGTGGCTTAGTCGACTGTGATGAGGATCTTACTGTATCACTATCAAAAGACCAGGTAGGCGAAGCAGGAGCTGCATGGGTGTCCTGATGCTTTGAGAAATCGCGTTCTGTTTTGAAAGTGCCCTTCACACACAGCAGATGGAACATGAAGTCCGTTTCATGGCTCATAAGCACTATGCAGTGGAACGAGTTTGATGTGTTACCTCTGCATTAGCTGAGAAATGGGATTACATGTTGCAGCCAACCATGCTACCATTGTTCCAAAGACTCAGCCATGTTTTACTCAAAGCACAGTTCACCAGCATGGGAAGGCGCATGATGAAATAGCTTAGGTGGGATATAGGCTCTTGTAAAACAGTGAGGACTTTAGGGGACAATATGTTATCACAATAAATCACAATGAACAGTGGCTGATCAGCTGTTAACAGCTTTACCCATAGATCTCGATTTGTTTCTATATGGAGTTACGGATATGCAACCGAAAATACTGCATTGGTGTAGTATAATGATAGTGCTTGTTACAGCAATACATTCAAAGTACTAGGTAACAGCTGCAAATCACACACACATTTCATCCAAATGCGATAGTTTATTTCTGAAATTCATATGCGTTTGCTTCACGTAAAATAAATAAGAAATTGTGGCTGTGTATTAACTCCAGGTGTATTGTTTGCTTATTCAACACTGGAAAACGTTTCAGATAGATTATGCTGTTGAAAAATTCAATGGGGGTGATGTGAGCAAAGAAAAACGACTGGTCATTGAGGTATAGAAGACGACTTATTCAGTCCTGTTTGTACACAAGTAATACATATTTAGACTGGGGGTTTGAGGGATCTTACTCCTGAGCAATAAGATGCCCCCATCTGATCTCTCAGTTCTTTTCTGATCCCATCTTAATGACAATCAATCTCTTCTAAGGAACGAATAACCTTGTTTGTAATTGTAATTTATTACAGTCCCTCCACTAGCAGGAAAGATCAAAACTTTACCCAAGTGCACGAGGCATACCTGTTGCTATTCAACCTTGCTGTCAAAAGTCATAAGCCATTTGCAAGTGTAAGCCTGACAATTGCATACATTTGTGGTATTTCAATCAGAAACTAATTTACTCATGCAGACTATTTCCACACAATATGTAATATTATGCAGGAGTAACTCTAATGAAGTGATGCCCAATTTGTAGAAAGAGATTGAAAGTAGGAGTGGAGCAGAATAAAAATAAGGGCCCACCTTCCATACATCATTTATGCGCAATTATATGTAAAATATATATTCAATGTGTGTTAACTTCATTTATTTGTGTGTTTCACCTTAATAAGATTGTAGTAGGTCACCACTTTGAGCTCAATAAGAAATCACATGTACTTTACTGAGTTGAATAATACCTAATGTAACCACATTTAGTGAATATTTACATTTCATTAACGAGCGTTCGATTGTAAATGATTAATAATACTGTAATTTGCTTCCGTTTTGATTCTTGAGTTCACTTAGCTTGATGTTAGCCTTAGCTGGTCATTGCACATTTTAAAGTTTGCCAGTATGATGTTTTTATTTCCTCTGCAGGTGTGTTATCGGGTTCCTGGTTAGTTAAAGGAAATGTTGATAGCTGTGTAGTAGGCTGATAGCGAGGACTGAGAGTGAAAAGCTAGCAGCAGACATGGAGGGATGACGGTGAAAGGAGCCTCCTGTAACCAGCATACTAGGAAGATGCAACTGTCAAGCACAAGCAAATATGTATCTAATTGCGTGAAGATGGGAATTTACGGAGTTTACCGGTTCTGGAGAATGCCGCTGTGGGATGGGCTCTAGATTGCGGGAGTGAGATATGGATGTTCTGGATCCTTTGATTTTGCTTTTAATTACGGTTACATAATAAGTTTGGGGGCTTCTTACTGTGACTTTGAGGTGGGCAGATCTCTTTACTGGGTTTCCCCCGATTGAAAAGCTTTATGCTAGACACTCTTTCGCTTCCTCTGAACTTCTACTGAGGTTCACATTATGCTGACAGCTTCTTTCCCTTGCCTGTAGATATTCACAACTCTCTTTCATTACTTAATTTAGACAGAGCGAGTTTCTTTATGGAACACCTAATTTGGATATTCCGTATTCATTACATACTGATTGTACCATTCTGCATTTCATAATACTTAAAGTTAAGGTACCAATATTCTGGCTTTACTAATCTACTTCCTTAATCATTGTCAATTTCGTTGATTGTGATGTGACAAACATTTGGAAAATAAACATTTGTGGTTGAATACCGTCCTCTCTGTCATTACTGAAAAGCCACATTGGTTTCACGGTATTTGAAATATATTTTAGATGAAAGCTTCCTCTCAATACTTCTGGTTGACAACCAAAGGTCCATATGACCAGTGGGGGATTCTGTTTGATGACATTACCAAGAGATTGAGATTCAACTACTGCCACACCATCTAGTGATAGTGATGAGAGGATGGCATGTCACTGAAGTGTAAAGAGCTAAAATAATCTACAGGAAATCTGGAGTTGCCCAAGCCCAGTCCATGCCCTTAAAATCTATGGCCCAGTTCGAAAGATCAGTGGTGTTTCATTGTTTTTGAAGAAGTTTGCAGTAGCTTAGGAGTGTGTATTAAAAGGGTCATGTGTCACAATTGTGTATGTCGAGCTTGTGGTATTGATAACTTGTTTTCTGTTTCCAGCTTCTCTGGAATCAAACGGGGGGACTATTTTCAGGTGGAACAGTGATTGGCCTGTAGTTATTGACACAAGGCTCCTGGAATTGTTGAACAGGTTAATGGAACGTTGATATCACGGTTGGCGAAAGTATGTGCGCTTGTGTCCCTGAGCTGGCCAGATGCCTTGAATTTGGTACTGATGATCCTTCATCAGGGCCGGACTGGCCGTAGCGGGCACCACACGTTTCCCCGGTGGGCGCCAGGGTGGGAGCTGGTTTTGGGCCCCTGGGGGCCGTTTTTGTTACCGGGGGCGGCAATATCGGCCCCCTGTAGCAAAATCGGCCGAAACCGGCCCTAGCAAACAGCTCGGCCGCAACCCCTCCCCCCAGGGGGGCCCGGCTGAGCAGTTTGCCAGGGCCGGTTTCGGTTCCCAGTCCGGCCCTGTCCTTCATAGTACTACTGATTAGAGGACAGGACTATCGCCCCATGAGATCATTAAGGGCTGAGAAATGAGGCTGCCTGTCGTGCCTGGGAATGCACTTGCAAATATGACAGATGATTTGATTCTTGACTACTGCAAAGGGCTGGCTGATGTGATGTGTTTTGTGTCTCACCAGCTCGGAGGTGTCACAGCTCTCCCTCATCAGGATAGTGCAATGACCTTAGTCCTGGAGATTGGTTTCTGGTGAAGAAACATGTCAGGAAGACATATCTGGAATCATCTCACTGGAAAGGCGCTTTCCAGGTCATTCTTGTGACAAATACAGCTGTCAAATATGGAGGACTACCTAACTGGGTTCATGCATCGCATACTCAGCGAGTGGAGTGTCCCCTTGAAAATGTGACTATACCAATCACTGAAGCACAACCCTTACTGGCTAGACAACCTGAAGGATCAGAGGTGGGTGCAGAGAGTGAACAAGAGCCCCAAGATCCATTGACGGTCTGAGATTTCAACTCAGTGGAGGTAGAGGTTGAGGCAGATGAACAAACCTGGCCTTTGGCACAGGTGGAGACCGACATTGTTCCTGGTGAAGGGTCGAGTAGCATAACGAACAGAGCTCGAGGCGAGGAAGAATTGCCAAGGAGACAATGGGAAGTCAGGCCAAGTTTGTCCATTGAACACATTCCACAAACCGTCTCTGAGGAAACTAAGAGCAGTGAGTTGAGTGGCAGTGAAGACAAAAAGCCAGTACTCAGAGGATCTAAAAGTGCATGGGTGCCTTACAGGAGGTAATCAGCTCCTGTGTGGATGTATTATCAAAACAGTGACATCGACCAAGTTCTTTATGATTTGGGTAGTAACAATGCAGTACTAACAGAGCCTCCATGAAGCTGAACCTCGCAACAAAGTGTTGCTTCTTGAATTGAATCCATGACTAATTGAAATAAACAAAGGACTGTGTTTATGTTAAACCAGTTCTGAAATTTAAGTTTGACATTTTTCATGAACTTTGACATTTTAATGAACTTTGCTTACTGAATTAAGAAGATTCATTAGGGCCAAAGCTGCAGAATAAGAGTAGGGTTGGCATTCCAGAAAAGGGTGAATTAGGGATAGGGATGAATCACGAAGACTGCTTTACATAAAGACAACTACATTTCATTATTTTTGCATTTTGCACAAGTAGAAACCTTGCAGAGGATATGTCTGCTGCTATTTCTACTCTTAATTGTCTGATTGTAGTGAAGCCATGAATACCTATAATCCTGGCTGGTATAGGCTAATAATAGCTGGAGTATTAATCATTGCTATCATTTTATTAGCTGCTTTGCTTATAGTATCCCACTGATGTCATCAGACCTAAACCTAATATCCTAGAAATATTTCACACCTTTAATTTAAGGTGTTACACAAGAATTCTTCAAAGAGAGACTTTTTTATTGTAGGTTGCTTTCTGAATATATTGACACAATAGCTATGTTTGCACCCAAATGCCTTCTTCATTAGCTGAGGGTATTATATGCTGCCATAATCCTCTTACCTATGGAATCACCTGTAGAATTTTACTTAGTCTTTATATCGACAGGATCACTTTGAATATTACTTTTCAAATTATGATTAAGTCTTTTCAGAAGTTCCAGTGTACAAACACTTGGATCCACACCTAATGCAAATGCGATGGAAACATTCGGCCCCTAACTAAGCTTGAAACTGCTTATGCCCATAGACAGCATTTGACTTGTGGCATGACTGCAATTGACAAGAAACATATCAATGAATTAGAAGATAGAAGAAGGGTGTTGAGGAGAAAATTAATGGGAAGAGATCAGGGTAAAGATAAATGGGCAAAGGAAGAAATTAATCATAAAGAGCTGTGAACTCAACCTACATTAACTTTAGATTGGTAACACATAGGCAAGTTATGAGATTTTTGGGCGATAAATGTGGTACATGACAAGGTCATGGGGGAAAGTAAGTCTGAACACACATTTTAGTTGAGAAGCAAAAATAACAGATTACGGGAGGGAAGGATCCATTTTTTCTTGGAGCCTATTTCGTGTGTGACCCACATGCATATATTTTGAAAATACCCAGAGGTTGGGCCGGTACATGTCATTTAGCTGTGGTTTTTCCAAAGATGTATCATATACAGAAGTTGTATGAGCACGATGCAGGTTTCCCTGTTAGGCCAAAACATAGTAGTAGTGATTCTGAAATAGTAGTTGGTGCCATGGTTTCTTCTGTACAAGTTGTTTTAAATGACCTGAAGATTAAAAGCTTTCTACTATAGTAGCTAAATTAGCAACTCGTTCCTGTGGATTATTGCTGGCAATTGATACTGAAATGATAGCTATCAGAGGTATGGTGTTGCAAAATCGTCTTGTATTAGATACTTTTCTGCCAAAAGAAGGCAGAGTCTGCATGATGTCGAAGGTTCAGCAATGCTGCACCTACATACCAGATAGGAGTGGAGGGATTAGAGGGTTTGTGGAAAACATCACTGATTTTAAACAGGACTTGAAGGAAATAGAAGCTGCAGCTGCTTGGGAAGCAATGGGAAAGGGATTTTCCGCTATAGGTAGTTGGTGTGGAAATATAGGTAATGGGGTTTTAAGCTCTATAGGAAGGCTTATTATAATTATTGCAATTTGCTTGATATGCTTTTTCGCTATGTTCAAATGTTTCACGTATATGAGATCAGAGAAAGTAGTGGTTGAGGAAACTGGACTTAAGAGAAGTAGAAGTGATAGAGAACTAGAAGAGAGCCAGTGTAAGTTATGATGAAATGAAAGAATTGGACACAAGACATTGAAAACAACATATTTCTGAGACGGTCTCAAGCAAAATTCATTTTAATTTGTGATGGGTATTCTAGCTATTAGACAGGAGATTGAAGCACCATAAAAATTAGGCTTCACCTTCTATACATCATTTATGTGCATTTTCTTGTAAAATATATATAAAATGTGTGTTTAACTTTATTAACTTGTGTATTTACCTTAATAAAATTGTAATAGGTCACTGCTTTGAGCACGATAAGAAATTACATGTAGCTGTACTGAGTTGAATAATAACCAATGTAACCATATTTACTGAATATTTACATTTCAATAATGATAGTTCAATTGTAAATGATTAATAATACTGTAATATGCTTCCATTTTGATTCTTGAGTTCACTTAATTGATGTTCGTCCTTAGCTGGGCATTGCACATTTTAAAGTTTGCCATTATGCTGTTTTTCTTTCCTCTGTGGTAGTGTTATCAGGTTCCTTGTTAGTTAGAGAAAAGGTTTATTGTTTTGTATTAGGCTGATAGTGAGGCCTGAGAATGGAAAGCTGGCAGCAGAAGCAGAAGGATGATAGTGTAAAGAGCCTCCTGTACCCAGCATACTAGGAAGCTACAACTTTCAAACACGAACAGATGTGTACCTAATTGTGTGAGGATAGGGATTTAGGGAGTTTACTAGTTTCCAGCAAATGCCACCATGAGATTAGCACAGTACTGTGGGAGAGAGATATGGATGTCCTGGAAACATAGATTTTGCTTTTAATTAGTGGTCCATAGTTTGTTAGGGGGGCTTCTTACTCTGACTTTGAGGAGAGGTGATCTCTTTACTGTGTTTCTTCTGAGTGGAAAGCTTCATGCTGGTCACTCTTTCACTTCTTCTGAACTTCTACTGAGGTTCACGTCATGCTGACACCTTCTTGCCCTTCCCTGTAAAAATGTCAGACTCTCTTTCATTACTTATTTTAGACAGAGGAAAGTTTCTTTATAGACCACCTAATTTGGATATTTTGCATTCTTTGCATACTGATTGTTACCATTCTGTATTTTATAATACTTAATTTTAAAGTACTCGATCAGCTTAATATTTTGGCTGTACTAATATACTTCCTAAATCATTGCCTATTTCTTTGATTCTGATTTGACAAACATTTAGAAAGTAAACCTTTATGGTTGAATACTATCCTCTCTGTTGTTATTGTTTAGCCACATTGGTTTCACCTTATTTGTAATGTATTTCCAATGTTAGCTTCCTCTCAAAGCTTCTAGTCGACAACCAAAGGTCCATATGACCAATGGGGGATTCTGTTTGATGATTCCAATCAGAAAACCCGAGATATGCAGTTTTAAAGATGTCAGTGAATATAGCGCCAAAATGCACAAAGCAACTACTGTGGTTATCCGGTCGTGCTGGACCGAAACAACGTCACATGGTTCGGCTGACTGCGATAGGATGCTGGCCGGCAACAGGGACTAGTGTAGCACTGCAGAAAAAGAGTACCTTAAGTTCTGGTGGCAGAGCATTGCGAGGCCCCGCGTCGAGGATGTGTCGTGCAGCTGAGGTGATGCAAGGTCCGGGCCAGGGATGCATTGCACAGCATCAGCTCCAAGGAGCTCTGAGGCTGTGATTCGAGGTCTGGCATCATCGTCGACGAGGTCATAGAAGAGGGGGGTTGTGATGTGAAGTCCTGCATTGGGGATGCATCCTGCAGCAACAGCTCCGATGAGGCTGTAGGCTGCAAGGGTAATGCGAAAGTCCTTGTGCTGAGAGACTCTTTGCAGGAGAAGCAATGTATTGGTTCTGCTCAGGGTTGTGTCGCATAGCACAGGAGATGCATCGGTTCTGCTGGATCCACAGATGGGCTGGCAGAGCACCTCCAGTCCCACTTGCAAGAATCCAGGACCGGATTAGCAGCACTTAGCAGGATAGAACTCACAGTTGCAGAGTCCAAGTGCTGGTTACAAGAAACTAGCCCGAGGAGTCACTTTGGTGGTCCTGGGTATAGGTTGGAGGTCCAGTCCTTCTCGCCTAGGCAAGAGGGCAGCAGGTCAGTACAGCAGTCCATCAGAGTGACATTCTTTTCAACAGCACAGCAGTCCTTCTTCCTGGCAGAGCTTTCACAGATCCAGAAGTGTACTGAAGAGTTGGGGTCTGAAGTCCAATATTTATACCTAGTGCCCACTATCAAGGAGGGGAAACTTCTAGAGGTTTCCATCCCTTTAGTGTCAGGCATCACCTTGCGCCCTGTCCTAGCCCCGGCTTGTCTGGGGTCTCAAAAGACCAGTGTCAAACCCTTTGAAAGGGTGCTCAGGCAGGACCTTTGTGATGTGCAAGAGTGCTAGGTGACAGCTCCAACCACTTGTTAACTCAGACTGGCTCATCCTGCCAACACCTATCTTCCCTTTGTCTCACTGTCTAGGAGCAATACACAGAGACAAACTGCCAACTACATCTAGTCATGGATGCAGGCAACAAATGGTTAGAACAAGAAAATGCCAACTTTCTTGGCAGTTCGGGCTGGACTGTTCCCATGAGGCATAGGGTCAAGACTGATTTGCATATAGCTGGCTCTGAACTGGGGTGGCGAAGTGAGCCAAAGAACGATGATGGATTCAACCCAGATCTGTGACTGGGGGTGAGTGTCTGAAAAGTTTCCGTGCTCCATCCATCAACTCCTTGTGTTTGCTTCCAACTTTCCAAAAGTGGCATTTTCGGAATTATCATTCAATATCCGACTTTACCATTATAGAGTGGATTTAATTACAATTCTGTAGACACCGAACTCGAACTCTCTACCTGTTCCCAATTGAATGTTATCACCTATTAAATGTAATACGGTAAGTCAATGTTATCCTATGGGAGAAGTAGGCCTTGCAATAGTGAAAAACAAATTAAAGAGTTTTTTCTCTACCAGGACATGTAAAACTTAAAGTACATGTCCAACTTTTAAATACTCTTCATCCTACCCTCTGGGCTGTTCAGGGCTAACCCTAGGTGTGACTTATATGGATTAAACAGAAAGGTTTGGACCGGGCAAAAGGTTTATTTTGCCAGGTCGACATGGCAGTTTAAAACTGCACACAAAGGTTGCAACGATAGGCCTGAGACATGGTTAAAGGGCTACTTAAATGGGTAGTACAAGCAGTACTGCAGGCTCATTAGCAACATTTAATTTACAGGTCCGGGGCAAATGTACCACTTTACTAGGGACTTACAAGCAAATTAAATATGCCAGTGCAGCGGGCCATCTTACTCTGCATTCAGCAGAGCTTTCATCTCTCACATTGGAGCAAACCATGTGACATTGGCCATAGAACAATAGGCCTGATCTTTAAAATAACTTTTTTTAAAATGGAATGCTAAATTTAAACCGAACGCAAGCCACCTGTTGTGCATTTTAAATGTTAGGCAGAGCTGCAAAGCACCACTGGCCTACACTGAACCGCTTTTTAAAAGGGGTAACGAGCTAAATTGTGTATTATAAGCAAAAGCACAGAAACTTTGCACATTGTCAAACTTGTGCAAAACCTTTGAACATATACCTTCAGGTATGAGAAAGGAAAGAAAATAATCATTGTACACCTAACTAATTAAAGCATATAAAAACCCTCAGTCATCATAAATTTCTATTTCATATGCTGCCAAAGTGACTTCTGAAGGTTGTCATGTTTCTGTTTTTTCAGAAACTAGTATGTCTTGGTGATTTGTATCAGTGTCTGTGGCTAAGGTCACTGCTCTGCATCACTTCATTGGTTTCTTTTATGCCTTTTGCATCCTGGGAGAGGTGATCTGCTCCCACTGATCATCCAAACCCTCCTTTACCCTCAATTCACCTAACCCCTTTTGTAATTCCATTCCTTCTCCCATGCTTATTGCAAAAATAATTACCACTTGCACTCTGCCGCATGTGGACAGAGGTAACCTGATTCCATGAACTTTAATCTCCTCACAGGTTATGCACATCTGCACCCCTTTTAATCCTCATTCTTGTATTGCAATCTATTGCTTTGTATCTAAGGGCTGGTGTATCAAAAGATTTTTCCAATTCTGTGTGAATGGGAAAATGCTTTAGTACATATGGGTCTACGTTTGTTTGTACTTTATAAATTTCCCATGGACATGCATGGTAAAATCTCAAATGCTGTTCCTTCAAGTACTGTACACTTTATCTGAAACCATTTTCAGTTTAAGGGGTATGATGTTTCCTAACCCAAAGATAAACCCCACTGTCAATCCCAACTTATGCTAAGGTATGCAACCATTGCTCCCCAAAAGCGTAGTTCTTGATTGAACCCAAGCCACCAAAGATATCAAAACAAATGCCATTGCTGATGACATCGATGGCAAAATGACATGTGATGTCATCAAAGCGATTGGTAATTGAGAATCACATATTATATTAAAGCAAGTGAAATTCTGCAGTAACAATCAGAATCAAAAGTGTCATCTACAGAAACTCCAAAGAAAACAGAATCTTCAGTACCTCAGTAAGTAGATGTTCTCATAGATGTTGTTTAAACCAACAGCTGCAAATGTGCCGAAAAGATGCCCACGTAAAAATTGGACACATTATGCAAAGAGTAAAACCTACAGTACAACTGTTGCATAAAAGTTACTTTCAAAGGAAATGGTATTATTGAAGGGATATAGAAGTATAGTAGATATTATCACAGACTACGAGAACAGACATAAACCTACATTATTACCGTGTACAAAACAGAAAAAAATTGCTCATGGAGTAACACTCTGAAGAGATAGATATACCCACACACATTAAATACCTATAGAATTCTGCAGTACCACTATCAGCAACTAGAAATCCCCCTTAAGAGAAAATGCCAGTTGCAGATAAACTAGGATCTAACAGAAATTCCCCAAAATTCAGATGGCAAGACTGCTAAGCTGTTTTGCTCCAATAAGTATCATCTTAGGCATTACAGACCGAATTGTTTTTGAAATTACACCTACATATATGATAGCAGATACTAAAAACAGTCATTAGGTTGCTGTATCACACTGAACAATGAGATGAACTCGCGTAAAAAATGAAAACTATTTCCTCCGGTGAAAATGGTAAAAAATCCATTCTTGTCTTTCTTCTGTTATATTATCAGGTAAATGCTGATGACGTGTAATAATATTTGCAAGAAATAACCACCATATGCCATGAATTGTTTACTTCTTCTAAATGGGAAATGTGGATTAGTCACAGTCCCATCTTAAAACTTATGAAGGTAAAAATTGCATTGTAGTTTCTTGTACTAATACCTATAAGTTATGCTAACTCTTTTGGTTAGCAAGCTTCATCCATTGGTCTGTTAACCACCAGAGCATGGAGCATGGGTCTGCCGACCTTACCCATTGGCTTTTTTGACTTTGAATAACTGGAATGCAGTCGTCAATCGTTTTAAATATGTTAATTATATTATACTGTAAACTGTTACCAGCAGAAAGGAGATATTTAGGCAACATGTTCATCTCTTGCACCCCATAGATCACTACATGAAAGACTATTTGTGCATTCTGCTACACAGTCTGAGCTACCGCATTTTTTCTGTCATTAACCTGATTACGATATATTTTTGCAATGAATTGCTAACTGCCTTTTTATGTTTAATTTCACGCTACAGAGCCTGCTTTTATTCCTAATGTCTGCAACCATACTATCTCTTTCCTATGAAAGAGCAAGACACCAAGCTTTGTGGGAAGGGTGGAGGAGTGATCTTGTATTCAAGGAATAAAATACCCATTGCCGCATGTTAAACGGACATTGCAAGTCTCCTTGGAGTTCTATCACCTTATAAAGGTACTAAGGGCCCAATTACGACTTTAGCACAGCTGTGCCAAAGCCACGCAAGGACTGCCCGCCTTATTACCAGTTGAACTCGTGTAAGGTGAACGGTCCTTTGCCTTTCCCATGGCGGTGCCTGGAAAACAAGCATCGCAATGGGAAGGGCAAAAACGTTCCAGCACCGGCATGGATAATGACGTCCATGCCGTGCTCGAACTTTGGGGAAATACACAATACGCAACCGGTGGTCCTTCGCAAACAACGACTTTTAAAGTTGTAATGCGGCGGACGGTAGACCGCCACTGCTGCGCCACCGTGAGTGCGGCGGTCAGAAGACTGCCGTACTCATAATCAGGCCCTAAGACTTTAGCCTCCTTCCTCTAGTCACAGAACTTGCTGATGACTTGCAATATCCTTAAAATGGAAGTTAGGTGGAACTTTATCCCATATATTATTAGTTTTATTATTTTAGTCAATGTAACAGGTGTAACTTCATAAGACAGCTAAACTGTTAATGTATTAAATGTAATTACCAACTTTGATAATGGTTGAATTAAAAATGAAACAGTACATTTTATTTACTCTCAAACGATGGTAACTTACAGGCAATTTTATGTGTTAAGTATGATGCCTGACTTCATTCCGCATAACGATGTATTACTTTGATTTCTAGCATGTTTTTCTTTTCGTATTGCGTCACTAATATTTAGAAATATAAATGTTTTCCCCCATCAGTTTTCTCCTCCACGGCTGTCACTCTCGTATGAAATCAGGGTCTCTTTGGGGCATATGTATTCAAACGAGTTAACTGACAGGGGGTCATATTGACAATGAAGTGACGGAGTGCGGCGTTAGCCTTCCTGGTTTAACGCCGCACTCTGCCACTTTAGAAACGCAGGGCTGCACCATATTTACGAAACTATGCTGCAGCCCTGCGTTTCCCCCTGCACTGGAGCTAAACTTAGCAGCCTACCGCCAATGCAGGCAGGCTTGCATCATAGTGCAAGGGTGTCTGCTTTGAGGGGAAGATTGTTTATGTGCAGGAAGATCTCCCTTCCTGCACACAAAAAATCTTTAAATGACGTTTTGTAACTTTTATGTGTGCTGCTTAAAGCACACATAGCAGTAGCAAAATGTGATTTCTTTTTTTTTGATTGTTTATGTGCAGGAAGGGATACCTTCCTGCACATAAACAATCAATGTCAATTTGCTGTTTTTATGTGTGCTGCACAACGCACCACACATGGAAACAGCAAAAACGAGGAGAAATAAAGCATTTCTCCTCGTTTCGCCTGTTTAAGACCAGGTTTTCCCTGGTCTTAATTTTGGTGCTGCCTCCTATTTACGCTACCCTTGTAAATAGAGGGCAGCGTCAAAATCAATGGGTGTTGCGGTGGAACGCCCAACGCAACACCCATTGCCCTCCCCTTTCACGCTAAGTACAGCGTGAAAGGGTGCCTTATTTAATGCCTTGTAAATAAGGCGATGCCTCTATCGCCATCACAACGTCACTGAAACTTACGTTGTGGTGGCGATAGTGGCTTGTAAATATGCGCCTGGGTGTAACTAATATAAGTGCTGCCCAACTCCTTTCCATAAACGCCTTGGAGAGAACTATGCAGAGTGGTCGGGCTCACCATGTGGCCACCCTCCATGGCTTAGCATTAAACTCTTTGCTAGTGTCCTCCATCGAAAACACAAGGTTACACTCGACATGAGGAGAATCATTCAGTCACTCCAAGCTTGGCTTCGGAAGCCTTCTTACATAAAAAATTATGCTTTACTAATCTTTATTTTAATTTACAAATACTCTGAGGTGTGTATTAGCAATAAAAATCTCTGCGAAAGGACCATTAATCGGCAAGATAATTAACCGGGAGCGTTAGTGTCCTTCGATTCACCTCAGGCGTTTCAAATCCTTCAGTGGCCCTAATTCTGCTGCTAATGGCGCTTGGATGTTCTGCCCTGCGGTAATGATGACCTCACTGCACCATTATCATATGCAGATTGCACGGTGCAGTTCAGGCTGGTGTTCATATTGCGAGGTCAGAATAGGGAACTTTACGTTCACAGAGCCGTACGTTGTTTCTGTACCACTGTTGCGCAATGTCCCCATACGTAACAATTGAAGTCCACCAATGCCAAGGGCTTTTCGTGAATAGAGAAAGCTGCGTCACTATAGATGGCTGTATGAATCACGTCTGTTTTGTAGTGTTTCAAAGTGGAAGTTTCTAAAGGTTTGCAAAAGAGGTGCGTCTGCATGTGTCTTGGAGCAAATACACATTTTCCCCTGGATCTGTGTTTTATTGACCAATGTTTTATTTTATGAAGAGACTTCAATCCTGTTGTGAACTATAATGCCATTAAAGAGGATGGATATCTTCTTAAGCAATACATTACGAAACAAATACAAGGAATGAAATCAAAAGACATTGGTATTAAAAAAAATGTTTTTCGAACTAGGGAGCATTTCCCGTCTCTATTTTCAGTGCCCATGTTTCCAGTTTGCACCTTCTACTGTTTCCACTCAGCGACCTGGCTTAGTTTGTCTGAAGGTGACATTTTCATCATGAGTGACACCACTATTCGCTGCCTTTGTTTTCTCGTTCTCGCGCGTTTCTGAACGCTGTAACATTGTTATTTTTTTGGGACTAAAACAGTGTATGTGCATATTTGAAGTAAATCACAGTTTTACGTTTTTGTAGACTGCAGTGCTGGCTCTCATACTTATTGTACGTTTTCATCCTTATGATTACTCCCTCATTTTGATGCAACATTGCTCATTTTTAGAATTCACGAAGGTTTCCAAGAGTGTGTTTGAAAAGCCATGATAGTATCAGGTTTCAGCTTCATTTCAGAAAAAACAGTTTTGAAGTGCACTTGAAGGCAGTTCTTTATTTGCAATACAAAAATGCACTCACATTAGTGCAAATGCATTTTCATTATGTTTGTCAACACGAAAAATAATGTTCACCATGGAGAAACTCATTACTTTGAGCTCCACGAACTTTGGGGGTGTTCCCTCTCTGGAGACAGATTTTCTCTGTCTCCAGGCAGGAGAAAATCTATGTAGGTCTGGCCTGTCAGTGCAGCTGTCTTTGATACACATAGTCACAAATTCTTAAAACTATGCATAAAGTGGGCTTTGACTCCCCCTCAAAGGAGTATTACTCTCTCATCTCACGTGTTGTGCATTTGGTGTATCGTTCTGCCTTTTACTTCTAAAAAGTGACCTCAATAATCACACTGTTTATGAATTCTATATAAGAAGCAATCTTTATTTTCTACTTTTTCTAGCATCGTCAGTCATGCAATCTTATGTGATAAACAACATTTGTGCTTGTAACACAATGAAACCTTATTTGTGAATATCCTGTGTACATGCATTGCAACATTAAAGTGAGACCTATTAGTTTTGCTAAAGGTTGATCATAATTTGCAGGATTGGAAAGGGTTGTGACGAAGTACGCCAATGCCCACAAAAACCTTGGAGATGACTTACTCATGATTAATATTACACCATACTGAAGTAATACTACACATCAATTAATCTGTTTAAGACTAAGGGACTAATTTATGGCATTTTGACTTAGGGCAATGCAGCAAGGCACCTTTCTGTGCCGCCCTACTCCGAAGGGAAAGGGCAGAAATTAACACCATTTATACAATGTAGTGCATTCCTGTCTTTTCTGCCTGCGTTGGCACTGTTTTGGCAGCCTAGTGCCAACGTAGTCACCCTTGCAACATGGTGCAAGGCTGCCTCTCTTTCAGGCAAGATTGTTTTTGCACAGGAAGGGGCATGTTTCTGCACTAAAAGAATCCTACGAGGCATTTTCATCATGAGTGATACCACTATTCGCTGCCTTTGTTTTCTCGTTCTCGCGCGTTTCTGAACGCTGTAGCATTGCTATTTTTTTGGACTAAAGCAGAGTATGAGGCACACATGGAAAGAGGAAAAAACGAGGAGAAATAAACATATTTTTCCTCATTACGCCTCACCTCGGGAGGTGTATGTATTTAATGCTTGCTTCCCCAGAGTTACATGACTTTGTAAATCTGGCTCAGCGTCAAATTCCATGGATGTTGCGTGGGGAAACCCACTGCAATGCCCATGGAACATCTCCTGGGCACAGAGTAAGGCGACGCAGTGATTTGCGCTGTGTCATCTTAATCATGATATATGAGGCCACTCAAAGCCAGGCAGGGTGGCTTTGCGTGGCTTCATAAATCTTTATGAGAGCCCTGTGTCACGCATGTACCACTTTATGTGGTGCAAAAGTGATGCAGGGCTCTCATAAATAAGACCCTAAGAATGCTAATCCATGTTATATGCATTCAAAAAGTCACTTTTTGTTTGCAAGTCAAGCCTTTTGGTCTTGTTAAATCATAACATGCACAATGGCTTTCTCATTCAGGCCCTTTGAATTTATTTGCAAATTTTGTTTTTGCCGAAATACTGGTCTTGATTCTTATTTCATGATGAAAACAGGATGCCATTCAATTAGCCACCTATTGACCCTTCAGTTGAAGATCAGTTTTTCAAGTATTGGGGAAAGACACAAAGACATATTTTCGTCATACTAGCTTGTCAAATATTGAGAGCCTCTTTATAGTTTTTATTGGTTGAGTGACTTTTGAAATCATTCCTTTTGTCTGCAGGATTGGGAGCTTCAATGGTTGACCTTCAGCATTAAGTCAGAACTCTTTCCACGCAGCCCTTTGCTCCTGGTTCTTCTAACAGGCCTGGGTGGCCGACACCTCCTACATCTCCCTCACTGCCCCTTACATGTTTGGACCAGTGCGCGCTGTCCTTTTTCCCCAACTCTTTGTCAGCCCTTATAACATGCAGCACAATTTTCATCCCTTCATTCTGGCTCAGAAGCATATCTGACAATTTATTATCGGCCTCCTGCGCCAGATAATAGTCCAATTGATGGTACGTGACAGAGCAGCTTAAATTCCACAGCTGCTGCCTTGTGCTATAACCGCTGTCACTTCCACTTTTCAAAGCTTCCCCTCTGGTAATGATTTCCTCTCCTTGTTGCTGTTTTAATTTTTATATGTCATGTTTCCTTAAGAGATTGTCAGGAAGGGAATTTAAAAGGGTAGTTGTGGATATTCCGCCTAAAGAGACACATTCTGTCATACACACGAGGGCAGTACAATACGGAACAAAAACACAAATATATGCAGTAAATAGCTTTAAAAGAGGAAAATATATCCCTTAAGAGCCAACAGAATGTTTGGTCCCCAGCAATTAAGCTTAGATAAAATACCTCATGCAACCTATTTATTACTATTTAATATAAGCGAAATATGCCCTATTCCACTTTAACCTTGTAAATTAAAACTCAGCACACATTGTAAGAGCAGCATTGAATTGCCTTACACACTCTAGTAACTTTAAGCAGACAACTGTATCAGAAAACTGTAGCAGTTGACAGTGATGCGAAGAAACACATGTTTATACGTTTTCCGTGTCTTTTCTTTACAAAAAAACCTTCTTTTTGCCCCTATATTTCTATCTAGATTAAAACAATGTTACTTTTCCCCCAGAAAAATCAAGGTTTGGAAAACATGCTTCTTTTGGCAAAAAGCAAAATGGTGCTGTTATCTCCAATACATTTTTGTTTTTAAAATTTGGGACATTCCATTATTTTCATTGTTCCAAAATAACAATAAGGAAGGTGCCAAGCTCTAAAAGATTATGATTAGATAAAATGACATCCAGTGTGTGCCCTGCATAATAGGTAGGAAAGTCAACCAGGGGATGAAAACCAAATGTGGTCAAAGTACCATTTGAAAAAGTCATGCCTACATATGTGCTCACTTCAAAATGACAGTTTAAATCCCCAAAAATAGTAAAGGTTGGTTTGTGGATTATAGTTTCTAGTAGGGGCACTAAAATTACAAAATTAGTCCTGGGGCATATATGTCAGTATAAAAGCATTACAGAGGAGGCGGTTAAAGCATTTCATTCAGAGTTGAAGAAGTTTATTTCACAATAAGGTGATTTCAATTTAGATATAGATATGTTAAAAGTGTACAAAAGGCTAACCCACCCTACACCTTATTTGTTCTGTACTGTGGGGGTATAAGAAGACAAATAAACGATTAAAAATCACGAATCATTAATAAAGTCAGTGTTTGGCATAAAGTTAAATTTCTAGTCCTCAAATGTGTGCTTCATTTCACCAACTAAATACTGCACCTTTTCTAGTTCATTGTATGGCCTTTTCGAGGTTTAGTTGTTCTTTTAATTAGTTTTTTTTCTAGCAGGCACATAACAGACTTTCACCCAAAGTGCAAATCTTTTCATTTCGCCTGCCCTTGGTGGTCAGGCGAAAATGTCAGTTAAGACATACCATTTTGAAAGACCAAATACATTGAAATGAACCAGTTATAGTTACCTCAAGTAGTTATAACTTGCGCAGTGAAGTAACTATAACTCGCTCTCTCGCAGTGCACTCCTGATGACCTCACATAGTACATCACTCAATGCATGTTCTATGACATCATTGATACCATCATTGCAACATCTGAAAGGACATCATTGATTACAACACTGTGCATGCTGGGGGTGTGACTTTTAGTTAGTTTATGGCACGTGCTATAGTCACTTGATGTTGGACCTGGCCCCCTCAAAAGAGTCACTCCCAAACCTTTTGCCTTTACCCTCCACATTTTTGCCGTATTCATTTTTGCTTGCTCTTTACCACTGCTAACCAGTGCAAAAGTGATTGTGCTCTCTCCTTTAAACATGTTAGAACTAGCTTACTCCTAATTGTCCCATTTAATTTGCTTGTAAGTCCCTAGTAAAGTGATACTACAGGGCCTGTAAATTAAAGGCTACTAGTGGGCCTACAGCACTGATTGTGCCACTCACTTAGGTAGCCCTATAAACATGTATCATGCCTGCCATTGTAGACGGTGTGTGAAGTTTTAAACTGCCATTTCGACCTGGCAAAATAAACCATTTCATCACAAGATTTGTTGGAATGCACGCCCACTTATCAAGTCCTTCAATCCATTTGAAAATACTCAAGGCAATGTAAAGCGTGTTACCCTGGAACGCGCTCCATCCTTGCGTGTGAATATCCACTGTAAATGCTGGAGACTCATCCGGTTCCCCAACCCAGGATGCACAGCAATTGCATGCACCATATAATAAAGTACCAGCCATATTTTTTAATGTTTCTTGTATTATTATTCCAGCAGTGGTCCAAAATTGTCCATAGTAATCCAAAAAGTCATCGATTTTTAATCTTTATAAGTTTCACGAGTGCCTATCAGGCTTTACTCCAGAACACCTAGAAATGCATCCTTTCTCATAATTTAAAGTGAAGATGGCTTTCCCAATGCATTTCAGGCTAATGACAGCCCTTCCTCAGGGGAACTCTACAAAAATAAGAACCTTGGACTACTGCTGGAATAAATATACAAGAAACATAAAAAATATGGCTGGTAATTTAATATATGGTACATACAATTGCTGTGCATCCTGGGTTGGGGAACCTGATGAGGCTCTAGCATTTACAGTGAAAATAAACCATTTGCCAGGCCCAAACCTTCCCTTTTAATATATACAAGTAACCTCGAGGGTAGGCCCTATACAGCACAGAGGGCAGAGTGCAGTGTATTTAAAAAGTCGGACAGATGTGTATTTTTATGTTTTACATGTCCGGAAAGTGAAAAACTCTTAAATTTGTTTTTCACAATTGCAAATCCTACCGCTCCCATAGGATAACAATTGTTTTGCCTTATTATATTTAACAAGGATAACTCCCAAGTTCAGTGTCTAAAGAATTGTAATTAGAAGCGCTCTTTAATGGTAAATTCTGATTTTTAAACACGATTCTGAAAATGCCACTTCTAGAAAGTTGACATTTTCCTGTCCCAACCGTTTGGTTCTGCTGCCTGTATCCTGGGTCACATTTTAGGTGTAGAAGGTAGTTGGTCTTTGTGTATTGCTCCCAGACAGTGAGACATCGGGAAGATAGTTGTTGCAGGATGGGCCACTCTGAGTTGCTGTGGGGGACAAGAGAATCCCAACTTTCTAAAAGTGGCATTTTCAAAATTGTAACTTAAAATTCAACTTTACCATTAAAGAGACCTTTATAGTACAGTTCATTAGACACCAAACTCTACATTCCGACCTGCTCCCAGTTGAAAGTAATAAGTTAAGAGAGAGGCAGGCCTTCGCAGTAGTGAAAACTAAATGTAAGAGTTTTTCACTACAAGGACATGCAAAACTTAAAAGTACATATACATCTTTTTAAATACACTCCACCCTGCCCTATGGGTGGTAATGGGCCTACCATAGAGGTGACATATATGTATAAAAAAGGAAGGGTTAGGCTTGGCAAAAGGTTTATTTTGCCAGGTCGAAATGGCAGTTTAAAACTGCACACACAGACCACACCGACAGGCCTGGGGCATGTTTCAAAGGGCTACTTAAGTAAGTGGCACAATCACTAGTAGGATTTAAGTTACAGGCCCTCAGTACATGTAGTACCACTTTACCAGGGACTTTCAAGTAAATTAAATGTTCTGACACTTGGGTGTAAGCTAATGATACCATGTTTAAAGGAAGAGAGCACATACTTTAGCACTGGTTATCAGTGGAAATGTGCGCTGACTCCCAAAAGCCAACACAAACAGGTTAAAAAAACAGGAGGGTGAAAGCAAAAAGATTGGGAATGACACTTCAAAAACAGCCACGTTCAACACATTCCTTTAATCTTTGTTTTTTTGAGTTAATATATAAATATATGTATTCCAAAACGTACAACTGGGCCTCATTTTAACTTAAAAATGGTTATGAGGCCTTACACCATACTCTGCTGTAGAAAGGGTTTTTAAAATCAATCTAAAGATTAATATCTTGACTAAAGTTTGACAAAGACATATGAAAAGGCATGGCCAAGGTTGTGTCATTTACAAACAATTGCTGTTAGAGAGCAACACACAAGTAAAGAGTATGTTATTTTGGTAATTCACAGCATTTTGAAAGCAAGTCTAATATTACATTAAAAGGTCGCCCCGGCTCATGTCCGTTTAATCTAGGTCGGTCGTGAACGTTTGGGCTGTAGTTCTAAAAAGTTTGGGAAGCACTGCTCCTAAGGGTCAAATCAAGTGAGGAATAACTACCTTTACATTCTTATAAAACTGTTAAAATTGAAGCACTGAACAGAGGAATGTTAACACCTTTTACTGAATGAGTCAAGGGATCGACAAAAATGAATAACTACATGATAAAAATAGAACTCTTTTGGTTTTATATGTTTCGTGGTTTATTATGTGCCAGATTACTCAAATAAATCAAAGAATAAAACATCTGACCCATTGAATGCATGTAGGATGCAATTTGTTCTCCTTACAGACCTGCACCAGGTTAGCCTCAAGAAGAACCCCCCCACCAACCGAGCAGCTGCTTTCACTATGAGGGATGCCTATACTGCTAACAACTCATAGCAAAAATAATCTAGTAGCATTAGAATTTGTTATGTTAAATGGGTACTAAATTAGTCTCATGATGCCTGTCCTAGGCTTGCACACTTTTTACCTTCAAAGTTGTCCCCCAATTGTAGTTCGCCAAAGAGTGAACAGTTGCAGCACTAGGCTGTTGTAATGGAGTGGTGCACACATTCATGTTCTCCAGATATTGGTACGCTATCTCAAAGTTCAATGATCTGCTCCAAATTGCAGTCCTTGTTTTTGGCATATCGCTATGTGTAAGAAAATGCCCATTTTGCAAGGTCACCCATAATTTTTGCTGGATTTGTTTAGACTCTGAACACTGGAGCGAGCGCTGCCGTCCAACACCTAATGTATGTGCTCTGACCACTAAAAACACTAAGAATTTGCTAATACCTAATTTACATATTTAACTTACTTCTATGTCCCTCATCTGCATACCTTGGGCCTGTAAGTTAACTGTCACTAATAAATGTCAGACCCTACTGTGCCACTTCTAGAATGACAATACAAAGCATGTCTTCAGGCCTGCCCCTGCAGCCTGTGTGTACATTCTAAAAATATAAATGTGACCGGGCAAAATAAGCCTTTCGCCAGGCCCAAACATTCCTTTTTCGTTTTTAAGTCACCCCTAAGGTAAGCCCTAAATACCTATATAGCAGGGTGCATGGTATTTATAAAGTAGGACATGTGTACTTACGTTTTACATGAACTGTCAGTGTAAACTCTCCAAATTCGTTTTTCATTGGGCAAGGCTGGCTCTCCCATAGAAAATCACTGGGTATACTATAACACCTTATAATGCATAACTTCAGTTTGAGAATAGCTAGAAACATGATCCAGGGACTCAAATTAATTTAAATTTAAAATCCAATCTAATGGTTGGATCAGTTTTTAAATTACTACTTTGAAAATGCCACTTTTAGAAATCTGGACTTTGCATGCCTAAAGCCTCTAGGCTCCTTTTTAGAGTTAATCCTCAACTGTCACCTGTCAGCCTGCTGACCCCCTGCAAGGAGGTGTGAATGACTTCCAGGAAAAGAAACAAAAGGGCCCTAGCTGGGAGGAGGTGTAACCTCCTCCTGAGGGGATGGCATAGGAGATGTGCCCACCAGCTGCACAAGAGTTAAAAAGGCACCCCTTGTCACAGGCAGATTTATTTCACACCTAATGTCAAAGTATCCAGAGTGGCACCAATTCTGTGGAGGGAAAACCAGTTTAAAAACTGGTTTGGAAGGGGAGTTTTATCATTTCCTTAGACACAACTCAGTAGTGTGCCCTGAGCTCTGCACACGAGAAGAAAGGATCTGCCATTTGGTTTTAGGTAGAGAGGGGAACTGTGGGATAGTTTACAGCAAAACACGCACCCCTCGGTGCACCCCTCAGACCTTTTTATCCAACTGGTTAGGGAGTTGCCAGGATTTCCCCCACGCACAGGCTTTCACTGGGCATAAAAGGGGCACCCTTCATACCCTCTGCAGAGCACCTCTAGACCAGTGGGAGATGGAAGAAGGACTGCACCGTCCATTAAACCTGTGGATAAAAAAAACATAAGGTTGGACCTGCTCCCCACTTGTACCGAGGATAGAACAGTGGACTTAAAGGGCTAGCCTCCTGTTGAGCTCCACTAACACAATAGCTGCAAGAAGTCCAAATCTCTGCTGAGCCCACATGACCAGTCGCACCTTGATTTGTCCTGGAGACTACTGGTGGCTTCTGGGAGACTGAATCTTAACCCCAAGGGGTGTCAAGAAGGTTCTGAACCCTTGGCTGGTGTTAGAGTCTATTCTTTCCCCTTTCAAAATTGCAAGACTGGACACTCAGATACTTTTTGGAAAAAGTACCAGAGACTACCACTGGACCACCACAAACCTGCAGCTGCCGACATCAAACTGCCCATCAGACTCAACATGCTGGTTTGCCCTGCTGAAAGCAGCATGACTTCCAGAAAATGTTCTAAGTACGAACTTAGAGGAAGTCATTTGGACCAACTCCGGGCAACATCCTGCCGAGGACACCTTCCTGGGCTCATCTTCAGCTGCTTGAAGTTTTCCTGTCTTCGACGTTAAGAATTTCAAACTTCCTGCCTGTGCCGAGGTTCCCACTGAGGTACTGCCCTTTACCCGGCCACTGTCAATGAACCCTTCTTCAGATCTAGCTGTCACCCCGACCCACCACCAACCCTGTTGAGAATTCTTCTTGTGAAAAATGACACAGTCAAAAGGTGAACTTTCCTCCAGGTCAAACCTGGTCACTTTATACAAACTGGGCTCCAAAGCAGTCGGCCTTCACATTTGAGTTTGGCCCGGTCTAGTGCAGCCAGATAACAGCAGTTTGAGTTTTGCACTTTTTGGAAGTAGAATCACCTCAAACGTATATAAATTATATCTCCGAGTCCTTACATTGGAGGTATTTCCACCAGCCTCGCTATATTTTTAAGTTGTGTGTGGTATTTAGCTTTGTGTGTATTAAAGTATTTTTCCTTCTTAAAAGATAGAGATTGGATTGGACAACAAATTAAGTGTTATGCACTGGTTTTCTGTGTTCTGAGTCTGCAGCCCCTGAATAAGCTTTGGATTGCCTGATTAAGCCTTGGGAACCAGGTTATGTGATTCCAAGTTTGAGGGTCATCAATAATATAGTTATAGGACACCAGAGGTAATAGATCCTTGTTGTTTCACTTGAGTTCCAGTACCTTCTGACTATACTGGGACTCTCTGACTCAGATTTCTCACTAATACTAACTATCTATACCTTACATCAGAAGCTTATGACTCAAGGGCAAGCCTTAAAAATTATAGTAGGGAATGGGGGAAATCTTTTTTCTTAAGATTTTGTAATCAAAGATACTCGCTGTCTAACATGTAGCGTTTTAGCACATTAATAAATTGAAATAATACATTTCCATGCTCAAGATCAATAATTCTGAAACACCTTGCTCAATGACATTCTATTCGGGATAACATATTAGTAACCTACAGCCCTAACCTCAGTCTATGGTTCAGTTCAGGACATGCATTCAACCCACCATGGGCAGTCAACAACTTCTACTCACCGCCATCAAACTTGCACAGCAGGGGTTGGCACCTCCACCCACCACAGGTTCCCTGCCCTTGCTGTGCACAACCTCTGTAAAAAACAGTCTTTCGCTTTTGCCCTCTGCCTTTTTCTCTCTGTCCGTATCTCTCCGCCTGGGACCTTTTGTGTATTTTTCCAGTCATGAATAAAATCTGATTGAGGATATTTTTCATAAAATTGTGGACAAAGTTAACGTGGTAGCTCTGGAAATCATAATCACATTTGACTCATGAATCAGTGGCTATTTTCAGCATTTTTTCCTAGGACACTACGTGGGATTTCTACACCTCTGTGTGTTTTTTATAGTGAAAAATTGGGATTTGGAATTGATTCACAATGTTTGAGATGTTGAAAACAATTCTACTCAGCTTTCTCCATCCAATCACATTCATCAAAAAGTTCAAATGTGAGTGACGAGGCATGAACCACTAAACTGTGATTTTAAGCAGCAGCTATATAAAAATGTTAACCCTATCAAGAGTACCCAACACCATTTTTAAATGCTTGTATCTTAAAACTACTAAATGGACTTACTCCAATACAATGAAAGCACGCTCTTCTGAATTAAATTTTACTTTCATTCCTTGTTTGGTGTAAATCCATTTAGTGGTTTTGCCTGTTGGCTCAAGCAAACTTTTCTTTGGAAGCTAAAATAAGAAGGCACATCTTTTTACACCCCCTGCACAGATCTACATGAAAATTGAGACATGCTTGATATCAGTATGCATTTGAGTTCATATTCAGGAGAAACAGTCAAGAGAATCAAGAAGAGTAAATTCAGGAGTTAGTGATGTCAGGAGCATCACACCAAAAATGTGGAATCTGAAATTTGTGGAGTATGAATCGGGTGGCAGAAAATGTTCCTGGGATCTGTGCGGTCATGGGCCATTCAAAATGTTGAAGTCAGCAGTTAGTGGGTTCAGAAAAAACACTTTCTTTAGATGTGAAGTGTCAGTAAAGAGGATTACCCCTTTGTCCCTCTCAACGTGATGACTCACATAGTGAGGCCCCTGTGGTTAGGAAGGCCACACAGCACCTGTGTCACAGCTCCAGAATGTTCTGCCCGTGTGGGATGCGGTGGTTGTGATGATGTCCCAAGCGTTGAAACACATGCGATGTGCAGCGTGAGACGGCAAGTAAGGAATAGAGAAGCTTTTCTGCCTGCGATGCTGCAGTTCAGGATGCTCCTCCCTTCACCTATTTCTTGCGGCTGGGTCAGAGGTCTGGGGTGCTTTTCTCAATCCAGCTAAGGTGCATGTCAGGGTTACCGAGGAGACGGAGACTCCTCTGCAGTTGACAATCGGCTAGGCCCGCCTCCGGTGGAGGGAGTGGCTGCAATGTCAGAAGTTCTGTCGAACAGCGATGCGCTCTGCGGAATTTTTGCAGCAGTTTAGTTTCTGCCATATATTTCTATGTACATATAAGGCTCTCGAATGGCTGATATTTTCTAGAGGCCTTGTGAGTAGCTGGGCCATATGTGTTATGTTTTTACATGTTCAGCAGTTTTGGAGGGATTTTTCTCCAACGAGGGCTTTTATCATTCCTATTTATTTTACGATTTCATGGCTGGGTGTTGCTCTAGTAGTTGCAATTGAGAAGCATGGTGGAAAGAGTAGAAGGTCTCATTTACCGGATTCTGAGGGAAGTGATTCTCATTAGGATATCCCAGCAAGGGGGTCTGATGAAGTCCCGGCTTGGGCTTCAATATCCCTGACAGCCTTTGAGGTTCAGGCCATGATTGATGCCACTGTTGCCAAAGCCTTTTCATCCAAGGGTAAGGTTAAACGTCCTTCGGCCAGGGTGGATAAAGATGATGATTCTGATTTTCCTGAGCCAGATAGGCAAATGGTTCCTGGTGGAAAGTTCATTTCCAAGAGCTGGCAGAAATTCGGTCCCATATAAGAGACAATCTATCTTCTCTGTCTTCTCCTCTGGGGAGGGGGATGCTGAGGATCTGTTTTCGCAATTCACGTAGCCTGCAGCGTTGGCTTTGCCTTTTCATCCAAGGATCAAGGAAGTGATTTTCAGGTCATGGGAGGAGCCTGAACTTTGCCAGATTCCTTGATTCCGCCAAACGTTCTAGGCCTTGGATGAAGGGGATTAGCAGTTGCCCCATTCCGTCAAGATGGATTCCATCTTGGCCCCTCTCATTGATCGTTCCTCTCTGAATCCACATGACGGTTTGCCTTTGGATCATGTTGACCAGAGAGTGGATCGGGGCTTAAAAAGTCTTTCTCTACCTCTTATCTGGTGCTCTTGTGATCATCATATGGGGCATTGACAGCTAAATCCTTGGTGAAGGATTTTGAGGCCGTGGATGAGGCCATTCAGAAGGGTTCCAACGTGACGGATGTCCCTGTACATATGAAGCAGCAAGCCAAATCTCTGGTGGATGTGTGGACAACGTCATCAAAGTGGCCTCAGTGGTGTCCTCTTCTGCTATCATAACCAGGCGCAACCTGTGGTTGAGGGACTGGAAGGCAGATCTAGGGGAGAAGACTTTGTTTTCTAAGCTGCCATTTGAGGGAAGCAAGCTGTTTGGTGAACGGTTGGATGGTGTGATCCGTAAAACCTTCAAGGAGAAGAAACACACCTGGCCCTACAGGTCTACTTCAAACAAGTCATCTACATTTTTTAATTGCTCGGAGGCCAGCGACATTAGGTATTTCCCTTGCAAGGGCAGCCGTTCCAATTCCTTCCAAAGGAAGAGGTTCCAGCCCAGCAGGGGTAAACAGGAGGATGCCACCCCCCAAGGCAAAGTCCTCTGGTCAGCATTCTTGACTATAGGACTCCTATGGACTCATGATATGTGGGTGGGTGGTTAGCAGCCTTCCTTCCAGCAAGGGTGCTTTCCATCTCTGACAAATGGGTGATGAGCATAGTTCAGAGGGGCTATCTTGTAGACTTCATCTCACTTCCTCTACTCCTGTCCAAAGCAATCTAGCAAAGAGGGTAGCACTGTTGGCCGGAGTTGAGGCCTTGTTAGAGAAATAAGCAGTAATCCCAGTGCTGCTGGATCAGGTCAGACAAGGGGTGTACTCGATCATGTTCCTGGTACAGAAGGTATCGGGGGAGTTTCAGCCAGTCTTGGTTTTGAAGCATCTCAACCAATAGGTGACATCTGTTACATTCAAGATGTTGTTTCTTCAACAGATCATTCCTCTGGTGTGTCTGGGGGATTACATGGCTACAATCGATCGGCAGGATGTGCACCTTTACGTTCCCGTGCATCCCAGTCATCAGGAGTTTCTGAGGTTAACTTTAGGGGCGACACATTACCAATTCCAGGTCTTGCCATTTAGTATGAGGTCTGCTCCCTGTGTGTTTACCATGGTGTTGGCCCCTCTGATGGAGATTCTTCAAGGTTATCAACAACAGTCTCCTATCCGGGAATTGCCTGGACACCTGGAAGGAGGCTATTGTCTCACCACTCCTAAAAAAAACAACACTGACCCCTCGGAGCTGAAAAACTATCGCCCTATCTCCCTTCTCCCCACCAAAATTGCAGAGAAATTCATCAACACCGTACTGATGAATTATGTTGAGTCCCAGGAGTTCTTAGACCTCTCTGAGACTGGGTTTCGTGCCGGTCATAGCACTGAGTCTTCCCCTATTGTAGCCACTGACCATATCCGCATACAGGTGGATCAGGGAGGATCTGCGGTGCTGATTATACTCGACCTGTCGGCGGACTTTGATACCGTCTCCCCGACACGCATGGTCCAGCGTTAGCAGGAAGTGGGATTTAGGGGTAAAGGTCTGCAGCTCCTCCATTCCTTCATGTCGGGGAGAATGAATATCGTTAGCTGCAGAAGTGTTAGAGCTAAGGCTTTCAGCCTTCCATGTGGGGTCCCTCAGGGCTCCTCCCTGAGCCCCACCTTATTTAACATTTATGTGACCCCCCCTGACTGAACATGTGAGATCATTTGGTTTCCAGGTGGTCTCGTATGCGGACAATACTCAAATCATTGCTTCCATCTCTAATAATTTGCAATTGGTTGCAGAGAAATTCAACCAGTGTATGGCAAGCATTATCTGCTGGATGAAGGGTAACTCCCTTAAGATCAATGCTGATAAGACCGAGAGACTGGGTTTTGGCTTACAGAACTCTATCTGGTCGAGTGCTTGGTGGCCTACAGATTGCGGTCCCCTTCCTGTCCCATCTAAGACAGTTAAAAATCTAGGGGTCATTTTCGACGAGGGTCTGACCTTTGATGCTCAGGTCAACCATATGGTCAGCACCTGTTTCTATATCTTAAAGATCCTCAGAAAGGTGTTACCCTTTATCCCGCCTGAATTGCATCGGTCCACCATCATTGCACTTATCACCTCCCGGCTTGATTACTGTAATGCTTTATACCTCAACATCAATGCAACTTCTCTGAACAAGCTTCAGGTTGTTCAGAATGCAGCAGCAAGGCTGATCCTCAACATTCCTAGGCAACTATCAGCCAGGTAGGGGATTTGCACAATGCACTGGCTTCCCACTAAGCAACGTATCTCCTTCAATGTTCTGAGCACGGTATATAAAGCCGTGCATAGCAAAGGCTCGCTGCAGCTGAAAACCATGTTCCAATGGTATACCCCCAGGAGAGTCCTGAGATCCTCTTCCCAGAAAAAATTGATCTCTCCTAGATACTGCAGGGCCAGGTGGGGTGGTCGCTCCTCCTCGGTAGCGGCCGCCAAACATTGGAATTCCCTGCCTTCCCCCATTTCCAATGCGGACTCTCTTCCGGCTTTTAGAAAGCTGCTGAAAACATGGCTTTTCTCATCCTAGTGGGCTGTCTTACGCTCCTCCCCTCACCTCTATCTGCTTAGCGCCTTGACACCCTCGGGTATAAGTGCGCTTTATACATTTTATCCTATCCTATCCTTCATCTCCAGGGGATTGCTGACTTCACATATCTCGACGACTGTTTGGTCAACGGGACTTCGCTTTCCCTGACTTGGTTTCATGTGCAGAAGGTACTGGATCTCTGTTTGGCACATGGCTTCTTGGTGAATGCGAGGAAGTCCCATTATGATTCCCTCTCAGGATTGCATCTTCATTGGGTCATGGTTCTGGATGGATCTGGGAATTGTGACCTTGCCAGACTTGAGGATACAGAAAATTAATTTGCATCTGCTGGACCTTCTGTCAGCACCCATTCAGTCAGTCTCCCTTTGGATGCAGGTTCAGGGCAACTTGGTAGCCCCAGTGTTCTTGGTGCCCTGGACTCGGTGGCACCTTAATGTTTTAATGAGTTTCATTCCGAGCTACTGGGTGACCAATGTGCAGAATTTGACACATCTTCTCCTTGTGATGCAGGTGATCTGGGAGGAGCGGGGATGGTGGCTCCTGAATTCAACGTCCTGAAAGTGGTCTCATTGCTCTATCCAGAGCCAATTGTCATTGTAATGCACACAAGCAAGAGTGGCTGGGGGACCTGGTCATAGGCTCTAATGGTCCAGGGACTGTGGCAGGTAGGGCAGAGTTCCTGCTCTTCCAACTGGAGGGAGTTGGAGGCAATTCACCTAGCACTCCTTCATTTTTCCCCTCATCCGCAGGTCAAGGCTGTCATCATGCAGACGGACAACACAACAGCCAAGTCTCATGTCAATCGACAGGGAGGGATGAGGGCCTTGTCATTGTATGCAATTTTGGATCAAATGTTCCTTTGTGCTCCATTGTATGTGGGCTCGTTAAGGTCCATCTTTATTCAGGGAGCTCTGAATTGTCAGGCTGATCGTCTGAGCAGGAAGATTCTGTACTCTTAGGACTTTTCTTTTTCTCCACAGATATTTTTCAAAGTGTGTCAGCAGTGGGGTCGCCCCTGATTGGACCTGTTTGCAAGCCCTGGGAATGCACTTCTTACCCAGTTCTTTTCTCGAGGGAGGAGTAAGCTTCAGGGATAGATGCCCTGACGTGTGTTTGGCCGGTGGGCTTGATGTTTGCTTTCCCTCTGTTACCTTTGATCCAGAGGTTTGTGGTTCGGGTTTGGAGGGAGAAGGCTCAGGTTGTTCTGTTGGATCCAGCATGTTCCCGCTCTGCCTGGTTTCCTCTGTTGATGGAGATGAAGGTGGGTCCAGAATGAAGGTTTCTGTTTGTTCTGTCTCCCCTAAGGTTTCCAGGAATCCAGGTGCCCTCTCTGGCAAGGCTCAAGTTGACGGTTTGGTGAATGAGTGGGGAGACTTAATGTCACAGGATCTGTCGGCCTTGGTCTCCTTTTCTGTGCAGGCATCCAGGTGAATTTCTACTAGGTCTTCTTATGCTAGGCATTGGAAGAAGTTTCAGGCTTGGTGTGATCACTGGCAGGTGCTCCCTCTGTCTGCTTCCCTGCCTCAGGTGTTGGAGTTTTTCCAAGATGGGTCTGAGTATTGCTACCCTTAAGGTGCAATGAGCAGCAATTAAGGCTTTTTAGTCCCCCTGGGGGCGTTTGGTGGATGCTCAGTGTCTAGTTTCCAAGATCTTTAAAGGATTTTTAAATCTCTGTCCAGTCCTCCAGGTGGTGTGCCCTTCTTGGGATTTATCACTGGTGTTGGCGGCTCTTCAGTATCCTCTGTTTGAGCCGCTGGCTTCTTTGGGGGGGTGCCTTCTTACCTTGAAGGTGTTTTGTCTGGTAGCTGTCACATCTGCTCGCCAGTTGGGGGAGTTAGGTGCTTTGTCTCCTTTGTCGCCTTTCTTACGTGTGTTTGAGGACAGGTCTTTTCACGATTGGGCCCATGCTTTGTGCCTAAGGTGAATTCTTTGCTCCATTGTCAGCAGGAGGTGATTCTCCTGGTGTTTTGCCCAGATCCCCAATCTCTAGAGGAGGTTGCACTTCATTCGCTGGATGTGCAAAGGGTGATTCTGATCAATCTGGACCAGGTGCAGGAGTTCTGGGGCTCTTCCACTTTATGTGTTGACTTTGGTCCCACCCGGAAAGGAAAGAAACCTTCGACTCAGACTTCGAGTATGTGGATCAAATCTGTAACTTTGGTTGCTTATAAGATGTTTGGTCTGTCTTCTCCTCTGGGGATCCAGGGGAGGTCTACTAGGGGCATTTCTGCCTCCGTGGCTGAGGTACAGGGTGCTTCTTTGCAGGAGATCTGTCGGGCTGCCACGTGGGCAATGTTTTCTACCTTTGTGTCCCATTATTGGGTGGTTCAGTGTCCAGAGGTCCCAGATTTGTTGTATTTCAGGGTTCTGGCTTCCATATTGTAAACAGTTTTTTGCACCTGTATTAAACTTGTGTTTGCATATTCTGTGTAGTTGCCCTGATCCAATCCTTTTTTGGCTTGGTTACATCCACTATGTGAGTGATCACAACGAGAGGTACAAAGGCAATGCTGCAATTACTTAATGGTAATAGCATTGCTCTAAGTCTGTCTTTCGCGGTGATGACTCAGGCCCTCCCTCCCGCCCTTTTCAGGCAGTTCAACTGTGTGGTGTTTGGACTTGATACAGAACAGGTAGTAGGCAGGGAGGGAGGACATTTTATATGTGAGAAATGTCTGTGATTGGAGGTACAGAGGCCTCACTATGTGAGTGATTACAGCGAGAGACGGACTCCAGAGTAATGCCATTACAGGTAGTAATCGCAGCAGTATAGTTTAATATGCATAGAACTGGCCCACTGCCTGTTGTGTCTGGGCTGTGAATTATATGTGCCCAGACCGGAGATCTCGATCGTGCTCTGATGCGCGGTAATGTGAGCGCCGGCCGCATGGTGTAGGCCACAAATGAAGGAGCACACACAGCATGATGTTTAGTATTGCTCGCGTGTCTCGGCTCTCACACCGAGCGCACGCGCACAACCATTTATTAACTGACGCCCGCGTAACGTGGGCCAAACCAAGAACAATGACGTACGCGGGGAGAGCTCAGCGCGCACCCCGTGGCTACGCAGTGTCATGAGCACAACCCCCCAAACACAATATCGCGAGGAGCGATACAACATTCCTCCCCAAAAATAGAATTCAACACACACACAGAAAACCTTACTTTAGAGACACAGTCCTCACATCAAACTGGATATTAGCGTAATGCAGCATACCAACTCCCAGTTCCATCAGGTGACATTTTAACAATTATAGTCTCTTAGCCGGATAGACGGCTCAGGGTTCTTTCTCAGTTTATATTGAGTGCGACTCTCCCGGCACTCACTGTTCTCTTCAGTGATTACAGGAGACTCAGATGATTCTCGACGGACCTCCTGGGGTCGTGTAGACAAATCCACACCCTCAGCTCCCTGCATCTCATGATCAGCTTCTGACCACTCTTCCCAGTCTCGATCACAGGAATCTTTTTCCATAGGATCTCTCTCAGTGCCGGGACACCCATGATACTTCTTGAACGCTGACACATTTCTGGTGAGCACTTCCAGGCCTCTCTTAACCGTGGCTTGCGTGCCCCGAACTTGAACAATGCACCAGGGATCTTTTTCAAACGGAAGGCGGAACTTGCTGCCTGGGTCTAGGTCTTGGACAAGAACTAGATCTCCAACTTTGAGATGAGAAATTTCCGCTCAGCGCCGTCTGCTGACTTGATCATTGGCTCGTTTCCTTCTGCAATCCACAGCGCGATCATTCACTTCTTCTGGAACCCGTCTGGGATGATGGGGAATGGAGTCACTTACTACTCGTCCCATTGATAGGTGTTCTGGAGCACGACCAGTTGTGGTATGGGGAGTCTGCCTGTAATCCCTAAGAAAATAATGTATAGATTGTTCCACAGAATCCCCATTGGCCACGGCTATGCAGATCACCTTGTTTAAAGTTCTCATGAAGCACTCAGCTTCTCAGTTGGCTTGGGGCCATTTTGGGGTTATCTTTTTGTGCACTATTCCTAGAGACGTCAGGTAAGATACAAATTCCTGCCCCTTTAATGGTGGACTGTCAGTTTTAATCTCTTTGATGAGCCCGTGGGTGGCCATCACCTTTTCCAGCTTTGGTATGACTTCTCCTGCACTCAGGGATGACAACACCTCGACCTCAGGATATTTCGAGTAATCGTCTATTACCACCATGGAGTGTCTCCCATCCGGGAGACTCCTAAAATCCATGCTTGTGCTCATTCAGGGACCTTCATGTCGCCGTTCTGTCACAATAGGTGCTGGAGGATTCAGTTCACCAGTCGCTTGACACCACGGACAGGATCTCACCACCTCTTCCACTCTGTCATCCATAAGAGGAAACCAGACCTTAGTTCTGAGTCTGCCTTTGGTCTTTACCATTCCCTGGTGTACAGCATATGCTAACCCAACCACTCTGTCCACTAGAGTTGACGGAATCACCAGCCTGTAACCTCAGAGCAGGCACCCATTTGGATCACCGATTAGCTCATGCCTCACTTGGTACAGGTTCTCGATCACCTTCCTTCAGGAGTGAACATTACCCCCTGCCTTCTGAGATGATGCCATTTGTTGGTCTTCACTGCCTCTAATGCCTTCTGCAAGCATTCATCCTGGACAGTCGCTTGGCACAGCTCTGCTAGAGATATGGGCAACGGGCACGACCTGTCCGCTATGTACCTCTGCATCCTCCATCTCACTAAGTGTAGCTTCTCTGGGATGACGAGATAAATAGTCTGCTAGATTGCTTGTTCCTGGATGGTATTCAATCTTACAATTGTATTCCTGCAGCTGCAGCATCCATTTTTCTATGCGAGGTGGTGGTTTTGACGCAGTTCCAGTGAATAGAAGAATCAGAGGCTTGTGGTCAGTGGTGACCAGGAACAGTTTTCCATATACATACAAATGGAAGTGCCGGCACCCCCAATGCACTGCAATCGCTTCTTTTTCTATTTGAGAATACCTTTGTTCGGTAGCAGTCAGTGATCTGCTTGCAAATGCCACTGGAGCCCACTCATCTTCTTCTGTTGTCCGTTGTAGGAGAACAGCTCCCAGACCTTCTGAGCTAGCGTCAACTGCAACTTGAGTCTCCTGCCTTGGATCAAAATATCTCAGCGTGGTGGTGCTCGACAGTGTGTCTTTGGTAGCTTGGAAGGCAGTCTCATGTTCAGGGCCCCATACCCACGGAACAGACGCTTTGGTCAGCTCTCTCAACAGCATGGTCAGCGAGGATAAGTCCTTGATAAATCTACCGCAGTAGTTGACCATCCCCAGGAAGCTGCACATTTCCGTCACATTTGTGGGAGCCGGGGCCTCTTTGATGTCTTTTACTTTTTCAGGGTCAGGAGCGACTCCTTCTGCTGAAAATATATATCCAAAGAATTGCAGCCTCTGTTGAAGGAACTTGCATATATCTCTATGCAGAGTGAGCCCAGAGTCTTGTATTCTTTGTAGCACCTGTCTCAGCTGACTGTTGTGCTCTTGTATGGATTTTGCGTGGACCAGAATGTCATCACTTACATTATCTACGCCTTGGAGGTCAGCAAGAAGTTCTTTGATAGTTTTTTGGAACACCTCCACTGCGCTCGATATCCCAAAACTCAACCTCTTGTAATGTCTCAATCCGACATGCGTGGAAAATGTCGTGATGTATCTGGACTGTTGGTCGAGGACCAGTTGATGATACCCTGCCCGAAGGTCAAGTTTTGAGAACTAGCAGGCTTCGCTTAGTTCCCCTATCAGGTCATCAATGTTCGGAGTCAAATGCCGTTCCCTTTTGATTACAGTATTGGGGATGCGCATATCCACACAGAATCTTACCTCCCCCGGCTGCTTGGGCTTTCTTGCAACCACGATTGGTGATACCCAAGGGGTCAGGCCCTTCACTTTTTCAATAATCCCTGCTTCTTCAAGTTTGCGCAGTTCCTTTTCTACCAGGGGTCTCAGATGAAATGCGACTTGCCTGTGTCGAAGGGCCACTGGCTGCACCGAGGGGTCAATATGGAGATGTATCTGCTTGTCTCGTAAGCACCCAATACCATTGAACACTTTCGGGAATTCTTCTAGTATTTGACTCACACTTTCTCAGTGAATTCCAAAAGCAAACGTAACTATGCCCAGGGCCTCGGCTGACTTGCACCCAAGCAACATGCCATGTCCTTCCTCCGTTACGTATACTAGCGCCTCTACTTCCTGTTTGTCATAGGCTATGGTGGTTCTGAATTTTCCCCTAATGGCCAGGGGTTTGGACTGTCCATATGCAAACACTTTGATCTTGACAGGAGTCAGTGGTGGAGGAGGTGTCATCCCTTGGTGAGCTTCACGAGACATGATGTTTATAGTCGCTCCGGTATCTATAATCGCAGTCGAGGGGCGTCCCCAAACCAGAACTTGGCACTGTGGCAGTTGACTCTGGGTATTCGATGCCGACCCTACAGTGAACACCGAGTGCACAGTGTGTTCTTCTCGGTCATCATGGTCCATATCACTGCCTTGTCCCTGTGACTCCGGGATCATGTTCACCTGGGACCTCACAGCTCGTCCTCTACTGGATCGACATACCTTCATGAAGTGGTTCATTTTCCCACACGTCGTGAACTTTTCCCCCCTAGCTGGGCACTCTGATGGCCGATGTGAGGGTCCCCCACAGTATCCACACGTGCGTGTTCTCAGACCTCGTGTCCGTGTTGGCACTGGCATGGAGGTTGGGGTGACTGCATTCACTGGTTCAGTCTTGATGGGAGCCTGTAGCACGGCCTCCATGTGTGCCGCCCGTGCCTTTGAGAGTTCTTTTGTTCTTCCCATGGTAAGTATCTCTGCCAACGACTTCCCCGACTCTTCTAGAATTCGCTCCCTCAGTTTCACGGAAGTGCACCCCTGAATGACTTGGCCTCGGATCTCCTCTGTCTCATCTTGAAACCCACAGGTGCTGGCTAATCTCTTTAATCGTGCATGAAAGACGTCTAGCGACTCTTCAGGCTGTTGCCTGGCTTGCCTGAACACAAAATGTTCGTAGTCGCAATTCGCCATGGGCTCGAAGTGAGCATTTAGGGCTGTGATGAGTGTGAGATGAGTATTTGGCGCTGCCTCTGCCACTGTCTTGGCTATCTTATATACATCCTTCCCTCCAAGATGCAGTATCATCGCACACTTCTGTTCATCGTCGACTTTCATGGCCTCAAAGAATAGGAGCACTCGCTCCACCCATTCCTTCCACCTTGGGGCCTGAGCAGACGGGGCCCCGTCTACCACAAATGGCTATATGGCAGGGATGTGAGCAATGGTGGGTGAGGCTCTGTGTCACCGGTGTGCCCCTCTGGACGGCACTTATTATTGCTGTGCCTGGAGACAGCGGCAAGATTCAATGCACCTTATTGCCTCTACTCACAGTTAGCTGTGTGCACTCGTGAGCCCAGCTCCAATCACCACCAACCGGACCAGCAGGCACTGCTCGACAGTGGCACGCCGATGATGCTCAGCAGGTGCTGCTTAGAACTTGTCACCCATTTGTTGCAGGCAGCACGTGGGAGTGGCACATCTGCAGCACAAGCACCGCGCACCCGGTAGGAATGTGCGCAGCCGCCGCCTGATGCCACGAGTCTCCGTAGCACCACCACCCTCGTCGCCAAATGTTGTGTCTGGGCTGTGAATTGTATGTGCCCAGACCGGGGATCTCGATCGCGCTCTGATGCGCGGTAATGTGAGCGCCGGCCGCTTGGCGTAGGCCGCAAATGAAGGAGCACACACAGCGTGATGTTTAGTATTGCTCGCGTGTCTCAGCTCTGACTCCGGGCGCACGCACACAACCATTTATTAACTGACGCCCGCGTAACGTGGGCCAAACCAAGAACAATGACTTAAGCGGGGAGAGCTCAGCACGCACCCCTGCGGCTACCCAGCGTCATGAGCACAACCCCCCAAACACAATATTGCGAGGAGCGATACAACACTGACATCATTTCAATGCTCCCAGGCATTTGCGATTTTGCCGTGCAGTTGTTAGAACAAGCTATTAATTAGTATGTAAAATGATTATTGGGGTAAATCTATATGTTGAAAAAACTTTAGGTAGGTGATTTTTACATGGTCTGGACATGGATGTTTTAAGACCCAGCAGGAAGTTGTCAGCAGATTGAAGCTGACAGCAATCTGAGCCCCACCTGCGTTTATAATCCTTTGTAAACGGCTCGTGTTTGCAATCACAGCTCCAGGCATCGCTTCTATGATTGTGTGTTACATTGACTGCAATTACTGATAAAACAACCTGCTGCTACAAGCTCCAAATTAAGAAAACCTTCCTCTCTCACAGCTTTACACCGATCTTGCTCTACCGCACATAAACACAGCCTCCATTTGATTATGTCTTATTTTCTGTGTATGACCCTTACAATGCTCCCCATAGAGTCTGCGTCGTTTTGATATCTGCGGAAACACAAACATCTTAGGTGCTCTATAAAGACAGATAACAATTTCTTATTTTTTAAGGGCACCGTCCCTTCCTTCTTGCTCACCTGTGTAAGAATACCTTAAATCCCAAGGCTTAAGTACCGCATGTTTTTTTCTTTCTTTTCATTGCTACATTACAGTGAAGCATAATTTATCAAAATATGCCTGCCCCGTAAATGACAACATCTATAAATCAGCACAGTCCCTGCTGGAAAGCTTTGATTGCGCCATTATTGGAAGAGAGATGTTCATTGATTGCACACCACCGGTTTGTGAGTTGTATCCAGGAACATCCATTTACCTTTTATTCCCTGCAGATTCCAACCAGCTGTACTTTTGATAACATTTCATATATCCTATTAGCAATAGGGCCTAATTTTCCAGTAGTTGTGCCACGACTTCCTCAGCATGGTTGGATAAACATACAGCAAAATCTATCTTGCAAAAGAAGTATTCTTTTCCAGTTCATCTTTTTTTTGGTCATGCTAAAGCTGTGTTCTCTGTTGTAAAGTTAACCTCTCAAAACTGTTTTCTCCAAAGATGACAGCAGGCAGCTAATACGACCTATCTCAAAAATATTTTTTCTTTTCGGCTGCAATACTTTTTTTAAGTCATGCGTACCGGACTCGTGCTTGCAGTTGGGAGAGACTCAGCTTTCAAATTACTTTGGGGCATATTATCAACGGCCAGCGATAATTATCGCTGGCCGTGCTTAGCGACAGATTCCCTATCGCAGGCTATCTCTGGAATTTATCGCCCTGGTAGCGCGTTATTAACAACGCGCTTCTCCAGGGCGATAAAAATTCCAGAGATAGCGGAAGAGCCGCCGTTTGCAGGGAACATCGCTGGTTATCCAGCGATGTTCCCTGCAAAACGGCGTATAACCTTGCTGATACGACCCTGTGGTCGTATCAGCAGAATCCACCCCTATGTTAGGGATGGCTAAGTCAAGATTTTAGCAGACGTTAGATTTTGGCGAAAACGGCCGTTTTCGCCGAAATCTAACCTCTGCTAAAATCATGTGGGCTGCCTTGTAAATATCGCGATGTGAACATCAGCGATATTTGCAACGTAGTCCATCCGGGTACGCTCACTTTGCATCTCATTAGAGATGCAAAGATGGGCGTTGGGGGAAAGGGCGATAATGCAAGGATTCACGCGATAGCGTGACCTTGCTGATTAGGCGATAAAATTATCGCCGCTTTTCGTCCGAAAACGGACGCAAAAGCGGCGATAATTGTTTATCGCCTCGTTGCTAATATGCCCCTTTGTTTTAACAGTATTTGAGTTTGTCAGGGTAATGCTCCTATCATATACACGATTTGCAATTTGCATTATTTGAATTTGGCCGGTAAAAGCTGTCAGCATCATTTTATTTTGTTAATAGTACATTTTACAGTGCTTATTTTGGCCACCATATTCCACCACCTAATATATTTCTCTCTTGAGATAATTTCTTTATTTCACTTTCAATATAACATACATCGGTTTAGCACCAGGATTTCCAATGAGTACATACTACATAGCAATAAGAACCTTTGAAAAGGGTCGAATGCAAGAATTAGAAACTACCAAAGTAAAAAGGAAAGAAGAACAAGACAGAAGTAAAATACACAGTTTTCAGTCACCACTGTGGTTAATAGTATTTCCCACATGGCCACACCATACAGTTTTCGCATTTCCTAAAAGGATTCAGAACTTCCTCCCACCGCAAATGCAGCATCAGTAAGGACGAGAAAATGAAAGGAAAGAAGAGACAAGAAAAGAAATTAAAAGAAAAGATAGGGAAAAGGAAGGGAAAGCAGACAAGGACATCACAATAAATAGGATATAATAATCAACTAACTGCAGTCTTGCAGAGTTGTCCAGTTTAATCCCATCTCAGTCAACAACAAAGACGGGTGACCACCCATCATAAGATCCCCGTGGAATGGTGAAAGGGAGGGGAGGTAGTATTTTCTCCCCATTCCATCTCTCTACGTCTCCCGCAGACGTATAAAGGGACCCCATACATTTTCGATCTGGGAAATTTTGTCCTGGATTTTATGTATACGCCTTTCATAAGTAGCTAAGCGATATAGTTCAGTGATGTATTCCTGTTGTGTGCACCAGTGTCGTGGGATACATATCTTGGCGATCATAAGAGCTGTCTCCATCCACCTCCGCCTGTGTGAGGTTGTGCCATCTGCGTTATGTAATAAAGCACGTTTGGTGGAGTCTGAGGAAGGGATGAGGCTAGTATCATGGAGTGTTTGCAGACATTGTGCCAGTACTGAGCTATACGTGGGCAGGACCACAGAATGTGGTAGAGATCACAGCCATCAGCAGTACACCTCCAATAGGCATTATTTGGCAGCAGTCTGGCTCTGTGTAGTTTATAGTGAGGCCAATACCAGTAATTTAAGATTTTGAAGTGGGAGAATTTTACCCGTGCCTCCCATAGGGATCGGTCATGATTGGTCATAATTGCAGTCCAGTCGTCTTCAGAATAAGCGACCTCAAGTCACTCCTGCCAGAATGTTTTTAGGGCCAGTCGCGTATTACGGGAGTACACGTTGTCTATAAGGATCTGGTATAAAACATATCATAATCAGTACCCTTTGAAAGACCGTATTGTTTTATATAACCCAGAAGAGGAGATTCTTGGAGAAAGTCAGGGTCTTTTCCCACTATACCTCGAAGACAATGCTGTAATTGCCTGTATCTCCATGATTGTGTTTGGGGTAGCCTAAAGTCCGATGGTGACAGCTCAAAAGATCTGAAAGCATCTCAGTCAAAATGTATCCCCATCAAAGAGATTATCAATCATCTGAATTCTTCTCTCTATCCACTGTAGCCATCTGATCACTGCATGGCCTTTAGTAATTCTTCCGTTCGACCAGACAGATGCATCTCTATGGAGGAAGTCACTGATTTGCAAAAGTCTGTGGGAGTCTGTCCAGATGTAGCACATCACATTCAAATTAGGCGGTTCACTAGTGTTCTAAAGTATCCTCATTCCTGTCGAGGCACATATTGCATTATGTTCCAAAGGCACCCATAGCGGTTGATCATCTACCGATACCAATAGATAAACCTAAATGCGAGAGACGGTGTGCGAAATAGTATAGGTGTATGTCAGGTATTGCGTATTCTGCCGGCTCACGTATCCTCATGGAGTCGGGCTGGCTTGAGACGGGTTTCCTTCCTGCCCATACAAAAGTCTTGATGTGCTTAATAAAAGCATGCAGTTGAACTTTGCGGCTCAAGAAGTGGCAACATTCCAAAGACATAATTTAATCTGGTTACCGTCATCATCTTTATCATCTTACCCTTCCCCAGAGGGAAATCTGCAAGGTAGACCAGCGCTGGAAGTCATGTTCAATGTTTGCCATCAGGGGTTGTAAGTTATGGGTAAACATGTTTGCAAGGCCTTTATTAATGAGGATACCTAGATACTTAAACACTGAGGTTTTCCATGTGAATTAAAAGCATTCATGCAAAGCCTCTATCCTCTGGCTGTTTTCGATAGTGCCTCACATTTTTACCAATTATTCTTGTAAAAGGAGAAGACCGAGAAGGCATCAATGAGGGTTATCAAGTATGGGATTGAAGAGTCAGGATTGCTGAGGGTCAGCAGAATATCATTGGCATATAACATAATTTTATAACAACCTGTCTGGGTTTCAACACTTCACATACAATTCACTTTGCAAATGGCCGTTGCCAGGTCCCAGAAAGAACAATAAAAGGAATAATGGGTATCCCTGCCCTGTTCCCTTGAAAATGGTGAAAACCTTTGACATGTGATCCCCACAATCCACCTGTACTGTTGGGTCAGTGTAGAGTCGTCTGACCTTAGCCACAAACTTGGGACCTATCCCAGATCTGCTCAGTGTGTGAAACAGGTATCTCTATTCAACCCGGTCAAAAGCCTTCTCTGCGTCTAAGGACAGCAGGATCTTGTTGTCAGGATCCTTCCACTCATGCCAAAGAATGTTCATTAATAGACACATGTGATTGAGCGGCAATCGACACGGAATGAATCCCACTTGCGTTGTATGTATAAGGCTCGGAATTACCTTTTTCAGCCAGGTCGATAGCACCTTTGTGCGCACTTTCACATCTATATTAATAAAAATAATAAGTGAGAGGATGTGGAATGATGGGCAGAGCTGAGTACTTTGGAACTGGGAAACCAGGTTCGAGTCTCGGCGTAGGCTTAACATCCTGTGATTCTGGGTAAATCACTTAATCTTCCTGTACCTACCAAAAATGGATGTAACTGGTGCTTATGTAAAGCACTCCAATACCTTTAGGTCAGGTTTGTGCTATATAAAACTGCAAAAAAACATATAAATAAGTGAAATTGGATGATAGCTAATACAGAGAGTGTGGTCTTTATCTGGCTTCAGTATGAGGCTAATGAGCAACTTATTGCACTGCAGCCATAGAAAATCAGTCCTCTGCCTCACTAAAGACTTTGTGGAGGAGAAGGATCATTAGGTGTTTACTAATTTTATAGAACTTGATGAGAAAACCATCCTCTCTCAGCTCCTTATTAGTGGCCAGGTGTTCAATAGAGTCCAATATCTTGTCTTCCGTGATCTCACCATTCAGGAGCGCCCTACCAGCCTCCGACAGAGTAGGCACCTGGAGACCCTCAAAAAAGGCCATTATGGATGAAAGGTTAACTGGTACCTCCAAATGAGACAGGGAGTCCAGGAAGCACGTGAATGCATCCACAATTGCTACTGGATGAGTCACCAGATGCCCCTCTTCATCCAAATTGCTGGTATGTCCTGCTGTGCCTCTAATAGCAGCTGTGCTGCCAGAAGTCTACCAGCCTTCTCCCTCTGTTCACAGTGGCACCATTTAAGGCATAGCAGAGCTTGTTCTGCTTGTGTTGTGAAATACATATTTAAAGCATATTTAGCGGTCTCAACTCGACGGAGATAGAGGGGAGTGGGTTGGTTTGTGTATTGTTTAGTAAGAGTGCACAACTCCTTTTCCAGCTGCACTAGTTTCTCCATGGCCTCCCATTTGCATATGGCTGAGTCCTTTATAAGGTTATCTATCAAAGTGGCCTTAATGAATGTCCATAGAACCTGGGGAGAGGGTGGACAGATTCACTCTCCAACGTTTGAAGACTAGCAAAATGTGTTCTAGGTCCAGATGCAGCGACACCAGAGCGTAGTCTGTGATCACCTTCTCTGTTATACTACAGCCCCATAGGCAGGCCAGTGATGTGTGGTTTATGAGGAAGTAATCTATCCTAAAGCATGTCTCAAGGGCACAAAAGAGAAAAGAATTATCTCTGTCCCATGGGTGTGTCAAGCACCAAAGGTCAATCAAGCTGTGATCCTGCTAAATGCCTCCCTTAAGTGCCCGGTCTCATTGTGTTAGACCTATATGGGGGACCTTATCGGTTCAAGCAGGGGTCAAGTACTAGGTTCCAATTCCCACCTATAATCACCTTGATATTACCGAATTCTATCATGACTCTGGTGAGGGAGGATAGAAAAGGTGTTCTGTCCTGGTTAGGGGCATAGACGGATCCTAACACCTTGGTTCTGTCCAGAGTCTTCAGTTTCACAAAGACATATTGACCTTGTGTATCTGTCCATGTCTTCTGAATAGACTGGGGAAAGGATTTACATATGAAAATGGTTACCCCACATGTCTTTGTGCATGAGGAGGAGTCAGATGAGTCCGGGATCGTGTCAGGACATCTGAGATAGCTGCTGCAAATGACCCTTCCCACCCAGTCGTTTTGCAACGTTTCTGTTTCTGGGGCCATGAGATTTGTTTCTTGTAGTAGTGCTATGTCAGGGGATTTTGAAGCTATATAAGCAAGTATTGGTTTCCATTTGATATAAAGAGTGAAGCCATTAATGTTAAGAAATACAATACAGAGGTGTTTGAGCTGCAATACCAAAGCCATATTGTGTAGTGTAAGTGTAGTAACTAGGAGGGGAATGGAGTGAGAAAAGTGTCCTAGCACAAAACAATGGATGAGTGAGAATGAGAGAATCAATGGTACTTTCAGAAGACAGCAAAGAGTGCTGTGAGATTAATGAAGCTGTGGGAGTACTGTGGTAAAGTGGTAAGAAAACTGGTGTGGTGTGGGAAGAATGGTGTGGAGTGGGTACTGTGAGGTGAGCGGAAACAGAACCAGTGCAAAGAAAGAGCAGGAAAAGTGAGTGTTGCAAGAGAAGAGCACCTAATGTGTCTTCAGGCAACCAACAATATTATAACATCTAAACTTACTTTAAACTGGTGAGTATACCTCCCAAACCTCTCATTCCGTCCAACACCCCCCTGATTCAATTCAACCAGGTCCTACCCGGAAATATCGTAATCGGATCAGAGTGGTGGGTATACAGTGATGTGGTGAGAAGCACCTGACCAAGAGGCAATAAGTTACAATGGTGTCCCGCAAATGTAGGCATGAGATGCCCAACAGGCCCATGAATGACTCACCCAGTCAGCAGGCGGCACACAAATGAGATCCCTCCGCCTAGCAGTATGTTACATTAGAGTTATCTCACCAATACAGGTGCATCACGAAGTTGCAAAAGTTCCTCCAGGACCCCTCAGTGGGCACAGGAGTCAGGGCTTGATGAGGGAGCCTGATTTGTCTCGGCCTCTCCCAGTCGTGGTGTCCCATCATGAGAAGTCCTCTCTGCCCACCTCTTCAAGATTGTTTTTAGTCTTTGATGTTCAGAAGTGGCCCTCATAGTGGGTTCTTGGTCTGACGGCAAGGTGGCATTCTGCATACCCCACTGCATCTCATAAGCCCTCCACTTGTACCATAGTATTCATGGCTGTTGCATTTGGGGAGGTCAGGAATTCCTCCAGATCATCCAGATCTTCAAATTCTCTGTTCTTAAAGTCAATAGTGAGCTGCATGGTTGCAGGCTTCCGATGTATGTACCGAATGGCAAGTTTCTGGAGGGTAGGTCGTAGTAATAGGATCTTCCTCTGTTGGAGGACATTATCATGAGAGAAGTCAGCTGTAGCATACACCCTAGCTCCCTTGTAGAGGAATGGTCTGGTATGTTGTTTTGCTGCCGAACTGAGTTGCAGAGCCTGTCCGATACCACAATTACTAAACACAGAGTGACTAACCTGTGATAACTGGCCTGGTAGGAGCAATGCACAATGCTTGTCCTTCCACACCCCCTGATGCTCAACCAAGCAAGTTATACACAGCACTCGTTCGAAAGGAACACCAAGGGGGATGGAACAAAATTAGAAAGCAGCCAACACTGACTGTAAGACAGCTTCCTTCTATCGCCCTTCAGGCTTGTCTGTCATCTACCTCTCAGTGTGCGAGTGCCTGAACTACCATAAAATCAAATATTTAGTTTATTCCTAAAAACAAACCATTTACAGCTTTTGATTTACAGTTTCAATCATTTACATTGTCTCTCTCAATCTAGACCTAATATACCTCTTAATTCAAATGAGAATCCTTTAAAACATTATTTCGTTCTCTCCTAGTTGTTTCTTCACTAGAATTAAACTAGTCTTTGGATTCAGCACACTCTGCGTGGTTTCCTTAATGCCTCTCTCTGGTTAGTGCAGATTGCGCGATTTACCAAATAATGATAAAATCTCCTGTAAATAATGAAGTATCTTGAACTTTTGTCCACCAAGTTCTTTTACTGAAGCTCAATCATGATTCCTATGTCTCAAATTTCTGACGTGCATGTGTGCATGAAGGAGGTAAACATTAAATTTACCTAGCTTTCTCTTGTCTCTTTTATCTGTTGCAGATCATTGAGCACTCTCTCCAGGAAGTGCAAGGTTCACAGAGGAAGAAGATTTCCTGGATGCGCAGGAAAGCTGGGCCGGTGGGAGGAACATGGGTGATGTCTTCACTGCAACTACGATTACCTAGCAAAGGGTGTGGCCCATGGGAGTGGTACTTATACCCTCATGAAATCAAAGATGGCTACCACCATCACATGTCTGTTTCCAGAACCTTCTGGCTTGTTCCAGAAAATTCTCGCTTGTTCAAGATGAATTGCCATGTGCTGTCAATGCCTATTTACTGGCTTTGTACCAGCACCTTCTGGTTTGTTCCTGAACCTTCTGGATTGTTCCAGATTGCAATGTCTATTTATAAGCGATTAGTTGACAACCTTGTTTCCTTGTACTAATAGTCTTAAATTATGTTTGTTCATTACAGTTCTATTATGTTTTAGCACTCGAGAAACCCCCCGCCCTCAAAGCTTTGGGAACCATGTTTTTGCATCTCCACGAACGTACACAAAGGGCCAGATGTACGACCATTTTTGCATGTGCAAACGGGTTTGCGAACCCGTTTGCGCATGCAAAAACAGCATGGGGAATGTACAAACCCTATTTTGCAAGTCGCAATTTTTTGCGACTCGCAAAATAGGGTTTTGCGACTCGGTTTTAGGAAGGGGCGTTCCCTTCCTAATAGCGAGCGCAACCCTATGTAAGAATGTTTTGCGTCCGCAATTGCGGGCCCAAAACACTCGCAAATTACCACCCTCTTCAAGAAGGTGGTAATGCACTCGCAAAAGGGAAGGGGTCCCCAGTGGACCCCTTCTCCTTTGCAAATGCAGGGGAAAATAATTTTAAGGGCAGGCAGTGGTCCCAGGGACCACTATCTGCCCTTAAAAAATGAAACAAAAACGTTTCATTTTTTTCTTTTTTAAGTGCATCCCGTTTTCCTTTAAGGAAAACGGGCTACATTTAAAAAAAAAAAAACTGCTTTACTTAAAAGCAGTCCCAGACATGGTGGTCTGCTGAGCCCAGCAGGCCACCATACCTGGGAGGGCCTGCCATTCCCAATGTGGTCGCAAATTGCGAGAGGCTCATTAATATTCATGAGCCTCTCTATTGGCGACCCCATTGGAAATCGCTAACAGTGTGAAAACACTGTTGTACATTGGAAATAGCGCCTCACAAATTGCGAGTCGCAAAAAACATGCAATTTGCGAGGCTCTATTTCCAACGTCTTACATCTGGCCCAAAAAGAACAACCTGGCTCTCTAACCTGGGTACCTATGACAGTTCCCTCCCTTAATAGCTGCCCTCTCTGCGTGTGACCTGGCTTGGTGGGATCCTGCCTCTGGAAGCTACAATGTAATTGTGGTGCATGGAGATGACTAGCTGATTCCAAAGACCTTTACTCAGGACTGAACCCTTTCCAGTTAATTAAGTAGTAGATTGACCTCATATTTTCTTAAATTTGATTTGATTTTATATTTTACTTCACAATCTATTTCAATGGGAGCTGGGGTAGATTCTAGACGCATTTCTGGATGGCAAGCTTTGAGTAATGAAATGTGGAATACAGGATGTACCCAGAGTGCGGCGGTAAGTTCCAGTTTAACAGCCACTGGGTTATCTATCATCGTGATAGGGTATGGCCCTATGAATTTTGGTTTTAGTTTTCTATTGCCTTTTTAACATCAAATGTTTGGTGGATCGCAAAGCTCTGTTACCAATTTGATACCGATGTTCTGTGGAATGCTTTTTATCAGCATAACTCTTACTCCTGTGTTGTGCCAACTCAAGGTATTCTTTAGCAGATTTTAGAATGGACCATAGGTTCATGTGATGCTGCTGAACTGGGGGTGATTGGAGGTTGCTAGTCATTCAAATGGAAGAATGTTGGGAGGATAACCATTTGTGCAATAGAAAGGGGAATAGTCCAAGGTAGCATGTCTGAATTATTGTAAACAAACTCGGCCATAAACAAATGCCTGCTCCAATCTTCAGTATGGGTGATTGCTAAACACCTAAGATACATTCTAATGTTCAATTTAAACATTCTGCTTTACCATCAGTTTGTGGGTGAAAGCTTGCAGGTAAGCGAGCATCTATTTTCATCAACGAACATCACTTTTGCCAAAATTGTGAAGTGAATTGAGTGCCTTGATCAGTTATGATCACACTTGGAATACCAGATAATTGGAAAATATTGTGTGAGAAAATGTGTGTTAATACAATGGTAGTAGGCAATTTAGTAAAAATTATGAAATGCCCCATCTTGGTTAGGTGATCCACCACTACTAGAATGACAGTGTTTCCTTAACTGCAAGGCATTTCTATGATAAACTCCATGGAGATAGTATGCCACGGGCTAGGTGGAATGGGAATGAGTGTAGCAACACTGCTGGCTTTTGTGCTCTGCCTTACCTTGAGCGCAAACTGCACAAGTTGTGAAATGTTTCTTAATATCAGAATTTTTTATGGTCCACCAATAATAGTGGTGAGCAGTAGCTATATATTTCTGGATTCACACATGACCTCCCCATATTGGAATGATATACCCAGGTTAAAACTTGATATTGCAAATCAAGATTTGGGAAATAGAGATTACCTTGATAATAGAATAGCCCATCACTCTCTTCCTGACCTGGTTTGCTTTTTAGCAAGTCTTCTTATCAATATTCCATATACACTCTTTCAGTTTGGTTAAAGAGTCACAAGTGTTGTCTATGAGCATCACCTTATTGCAAACCATTTCTGTCTTTGGGAAAATTAATGGTGGCTCACAAATTGGATCTTGTCTATATTCTACTGAAGTGACATGGGACCTTTTTGATATTGATAAAAATGATGTCAGTGCTTCTAATGGTACACTCGCATACATGAACGAAATTGCAAAATTATTATCAAATTTGCCTGTCATGAACTCTCTATCAACCCAGACTCAGAAATATGTGATCAGATAGACTCTGCACCCTGCACCCTAGGCCTGCAGTACCTGATTGACAGGACACAGTTGGGGTGGCACGTAGCCGACAGGAAACTCAGGTCCATCGCCCAGATAAGCGCAGCGACACCACAATGGTCCTGGGAGCACACATGCCCAGAATGTGTGTGCATTCCCAAAGCACCATAAAGTCAGATGCCACATAGAGTTAGGAACACAAAGCCAATCAGGGCACAGAAAACACAGTACATGCAGTGATCACGCACTTCTTATGCCGGATATCTGGACACATTACCCATTGGCCTACATTGTGTCCACGCAAGGTAGAGCCTCACCTGTATTTGCTATCAGGGACCTTTTATTTAAGACTCCACAGACAAGGCCTGTATTCTTTTTCCAAACAAGGATCGCCAAATGCACTTTTATTGCACCCAAAACTGTATAAAAATACTCAGATTGATTGTACTTTGAGACAGTCCTCAGGCCCATTTCTGTAAGCTGTACTCCCAGCCGAAGTGTTTAATTAAACCAACTGTTCCTGTTTTGCCCAATGCCTCTTGAGTTGTTTTTTTTTTTAAGGTAAATTCATATTCAAGCAACATTTTGGCAAGCCAGATAGGAGAGATAGGTACCTTGAGCCTGACTGCAGCCAAAGGAAAGGGACCACCCTCAGACAGCGGACCCCGCTGAGATGGACACACATCTGCGCATCAAGGAAGGTGAGCAGATGTCGCAATTGATCGGAAGTTCTGCTGAATCCCCAGGGTGGAGGTCCATCCTGAAGCCGCCGTCAGAGGGTAAGAGACCACATCTGAAGCTTAGTCCGAGCATTTGGCAAACTAGTAAGAAGCGTAAAAAATATAACCTGAGAGCCCTGTCACTGACAGAAATCTCAAGGAAGAAACAAGGGAACCCCAACAGTCAGAAGAAGGGACCAAGGGTGCTAATGATTATTAAGAGACAGCGGTCCTTAACAAGGTGAATCAGTATAAATAGCCACAATAGTACAATCAAAATTGGGTCTATTTGTGTCCAAATGGACGGTTGTAGAATTTAATTAAACACAATTAGAACATGACTATACATAAACAATTAGTGAGCAGGAAGTGACAGGGTATTGGGAAATCAGCCGATTTCCTTACCGCAGGCAGGTGACTTAAAAGTGACTCTTTAGGTGAGAATACAAATTAACAGTAGTCACAAATTACAAGAAAACATCTTCTAGTCCACATAATTTTTGATTTGAAGTTTAGAGTTTAAGATGTAAGTGTCGACGACATTTCGATCCCCAAAAAGGTTATGGGATCATCATCAGGACTGAACAATAAAGCAAATGCCTGGGAAGTTTGCGCTCAGGCAGCCAGGGACAATGGGTCCGAAGTGCCGGCTTTATCCTAGAGGGATTCTTGGCTTTACACCTACTCACATACTAGGTACACTTAGGTACATCTAGTTAGGGTCGCATCGTAGGAGTACGCATTTTACTACCATGTATTTTATATACTTACCTGTGGTTATGATTTTAGCAAAATGGTAGAAACCTACCATCTGTTTACTTTCTTAGTGCTGTTACTCATTAATATATGCTACTGTCTACTGGTGATTTCAGTACACTTATTCTACACTAGAATAACGACTGTTCAATAAATACTTATTGAAAACGTCCCAACCGTTTATTCTGTGTGTCACTCTGAGAAAACGTGAGCACGAGTGCCTGAGCGAAAAGTGAGTTACTGTTTCCACGGTCCTGAGGGATCAGGGTTGTCATGTTCGATAGTTGCCAAGAACTATTCTCTCCTTGATAAGAGGAGGTGATAGTGGCATCACGAGCTAGCTGGTACACAGGCCAACATACCCGGTGGGGGTGTCTGGAATCAGTCTGGACACCAGTCCCGCAGTGTATGTTGTCTAAATGTTCAGATCCTATATAGATCTTATAGGAACTGCACGACAAATCAAATATGCCAATCATGGATAACCAATCAGAATCACAATTTACAAAGAGAGCATATGCACTTTAGCACTGATCAGTGCCCAGAGTCCTAAAGCTAACAAAAACAGGGTCAGAAAAATAGGAGGCAAAAGGCAAAAGATGTGGGGATAAATCTACAAAAAGGGCCAGTCCAACAGTCATCATGTTTTCTCTGTCAGGGTTTTTTTTTATTGTAGTTTGAAATTGATGCAAGGTATTTTATGTTGTGATGATTTAAAACTGTGGTGCTGGTAGATTAATGCAACTGTATTTTGTCTGAATATTGTGTTTTGTCGCTGTCTCAATGTGCCATATGGAGGTGTTGGTATTTTCATATTAGTTATTTCATATCACAGTAAAGTCTGCTATTAGCTGCCAATTTGATTACGCTTTAACAATGGCAGGTTGTGACCCTTCATATGAATTGATATTTTGTGTATATATTGATGTATATAGCGTTGAGCTCATGATAAGTAGTTAGGACCAGCAACCCCCGTATATAAAATGTTCCCCACAACTACCGTAGAACTTACACATTCCCTTAAAAACCCCAGAGAAACTAGGGTGTGTCTGACCCATAAAAAGTAGCCAACCTATCACTGACTCACCACTAAAATGCATGCAAACCAGGTTCCCCACACAGGCACAAACACTTAACAAGTATTGTCACGATTGGCATGCGCACACTAAGGCACACTCACTTCCTTGGTCAGAAGAGGGAACCTTCGACACCAACATAATAGAACACATGAGGACACACATACGGGCACAATATGCAGGACAGAATAAGGACAGGAGACTGTTAGAACTGTGGGCCAACTTTAGGAGGCCCAGACCGATATTCCTACCCTACAGACAATAAGCGAAACGTCAACAGCTTCCCCCATATGCTGGTATAGAGGTGCTCCCTAATGCCAGCTATCCACCAGTAGGATACACTAACCTGCCAATTAAGAGGACCGAAGGATCCCCTACCGAACAATGGACTGTTAGGTTTAGGCATGAGGGCCTAACAGGCAGGTAGGCCCAGGCATCACCCCATTCCAGTGCTAGGGCTCCTCGAAGCTCGACCCCCTGTCAGTCGTGTTCGGCCCATCATGCCCCAGCGGCGCAAAGAATGCACAATCCCACCTGATCAAGTGAACACATTTGTGTAACAGGGAGAGTCATAGCAGTTCTGGATAATGATACAACTAGCAGGAGTGTAGGGGAGGACCCCAGTCGCCCGGTATCCGATGGTGAGAACGAGGCTATCGGATTGTCTCCAAGGGGGAGAGTAGGGAATATATGTCCAAAGTAGAAGCAGCATCCAAAAACACACACACCCTACCGTCCACCTTAGGCCAATCAGAGGAGGATCCAAAAGTCACTGTACATGTGAACAACACACCTTACAGTTTCCTAATAGACACGGGGTGATGAGGTCATGCCTGAGGGAAGGAATAGTGCCCTTTTCAAGAAATATCACAGTTGTGCAGGGGTTCTCGGTCACGGCGACAGCGATTACCTTCATGAACAATAATGCACTTTACAAAATAGATATCCCGGCAGTGGCCACCTTTCTGTGCCTCAATTAAAATGGCATGAATGGATGGGGAAAAGGCACAACCTTGAAAAGAAAAAGCACCGGAACCCCAAAGGATAATGAAGGTGCATGCAATAAAGCACTGTTTTTGAACTAGCAAAACAAACATAGCTCTTATTCAACAGGTTGGCAATCAAACGTCTAATTCCACCACTTTTTTAGCGGCTACAGGATCTACAGTGTGCAAATTTAGGACTATGAACTGTACAGTGAAATTTTGACTTGAACGTTTTGACTAAAGACACTCCCAATTGCCTGAGGCTCACCAACACCTCCCCCGGATCCAGTCCCAAGACCTGCGATGTTCCATAATTTATGTATTGTTGCAATTCTAAGGACCCTCTGTTTTCTATGGATGTTTCCACATCCATTCATCATCAAAGCACTGCCTAGCCTGATGGAGTCTACCCTGAAGTTATCACTGCGCTTGCGCAGGAACCTTTCCCATATCATTCATAATTACACCGAGCCCAAAACTAGCATTCCACACACAGTACATAGCACCCTCATACACAACCTATGGTGTCACCACATGACCACCGTGGGTTCCCTGACAACAGCCAGGTCATGTTACGTGTGTTCGCTGATATCACTCACAGTAGGTGCAGACAAGCTTTATTTGTCTCAAGAGGAAGCCCCTGAAAAAGCAAAATGCCTTCTCCACATATATCTATGTAGGATTAGGGCCAAGATACAACCCAACAGAGAAGAACCCCCTAGCAAAGGGTGCGGTCCAAGGGAGCGGTATTTATACCCTCCTGAAATCAAATATTGCTACCGCCATCACATGGCTCTTTCCAGAACCTTCTGGCTTGTTCCAGATGGATTTCCATGTGCTGTCAATGTCTATTTACTGCTTGTTCCAGAACCTTTTGGCTCATTCCTGAACCTTCTGGCTTGTTGCAGACCTTCTGTATTGTTTCAGATAGAGTACAATGTGCTCTCAAAGTCTATTTATAAGTGAATTGTTGACAACCTTGTTTCCTTTTACCAACAGTCTTAAATTGTGTTTGTTCATTACAGTTCTATTTTGTTTTAACACTGGAGACTCCCCCCTACCAGCAAATCTTTGGAAACCATCTTTTTGCATCACCATGAACGTACACAGAAAGACCATTCCCCTGGGATGTTCTGTGAAACACCTGGGTGATCCTGACAAGCGTGTTGATGGCACAGGAAGCAGACAATAATCGATATGGGAACGGATCCCTATGTACCCGTTGTATGTCCTGGTGAAGATCAAGTGTCTTAGCAGAGGGTATTAACTCTTTTATCAAGGTTATGACGAACTCTTTTAGGTCCCCCCCTTCTTTCCCCTCTGGAATATTTAGGATCCTTAGATTGTTTCTCCTAGAATGATTTTCTAAAACCTCAACTTTTTCCTGGAGTAGCCTCTCGCTAGCTTTAAGATCTGCTATTTCTCTAGTGTTGTCTGCAGATTCCTCACGCACTGTCTCCAAAGCCACTTCTAGGTTCCCTATTCTTTCTGAGAGACTCGTGAGTTTATTTTCGAAGCTTTCGCAAACATTGCAAATTTTTGCTTGATTTGCCACAGCGAGCGTAAACCTGGTTTTTATCTCTTCTGAGAGAGCACGCAATAAACCTCCAGTGTCTTGCAGTGGGTGGGAGACAGATATGTTTCCTTCTGCTGTACTAGCAGTTGCTATTTACGGAACCTCTGATTCCGCCTCTGGTGTAGTCTCAGGGTATGTTGAGTTTTCCCCTAGTATTTGGAATTGGTTAGAAAGCAAGAGCCCCTCCTGACCTCTCGAATTTCTGTGGTCTGTTGTTGAAGATGCCATTTCTTTACAGATGATTGTTTGGGGCACAGTAGTGCGTGTAATAAGTGTAGTGGGTGTAGAGAGTTCCTCCTTCCCCTGAACCTTAAAATATGATCTTAGTGATGGAGTGATTTTAGTCTTCCTGGGCAGAGGGTCTAGAGGGGGTACCGGTTGTCTCCCATAACTAAGCCTAGAAAAATCCTGGTAAACTTTAACACTTATGTGATAAAAGAAAAGCTGCTCGCAGAAGGTTTAAAGGTGGGCACTTTTATAAAAGATGATTGGTCCTTTCGAATCCGGTCAGACCTAGCCAGGGAGACCCAGAACCGGCAGTGGAAACTAGGGAAACACATACAGGAGCTGAGATCATTAGGCGCTACGGCCCAACTAAAATTTCCTGCCACATTAAGAATAATGTGGAACAACAAGATGTTTAATGTAAAGGATCCTGATGAAGTTGCAAACCTGATAGAAAAAATAAAAGCTAAGGGCTAGGTGCGGTCAACACAATGAATATATTATAACTAATACGGAGAGGTGAGGGCAAAGGGCAGAATAGAAATGCCCAACTTGATCAAAGGGAGGGTTCCTCAGGGGGGGAGGGGTGACTATAAATACACTAATGTAAATAATTCACTGGGTGGGGAGCAGTGGGAATTTTTTTTTAAAAATAGGTCCTCATGTGTAGCAAATATATTGAGATTAAAGCGTGCAAAGGAAGGGTGTCCCTCTCAAAATAACTAACACTACCCGCAGCCTCAGAATACTAAGCTGGAACGTAAATGGGTTAAGGATGCCAGCCAGAAGAAGGAGAATTTTGCTGTTTTTAAAACAATCAAATAACGATATATTAATGTTACAAGAGACACACCTTCGGAAAGCAGAGTGGGAAGAGATTGTCAAAGGTCAGAGTTGGATCAATCCGTATGCATGCACAACTCAAAGTTGCAATGTAAAGGGGGTAGCGATCCTAATAAAAAATACAGCGCAGGCCAAAATATTAGAGGTCATTGCAGACCCTAAGGGAAGATGGCTGATAGTTATTGTAAATATTAATACCATTAAATACTCTATGATCACTTATTATGGCCCAAATGTCGACGACCCCTCCTCCCTGCATGATCTATTTCAAGTATTACTAGAAAATGAAAATACTATCATAATGGCTGGCGATTTTAACGCATTACTTGATCCTGTCTTAGATAAATCCTCTATACGACCTACGGTAAACACACCAAAAATGAGCAAGACTATAAAAAATGTAATGAAGAGTATGGGGCTGATAGATCCCTGGAGGAGTAAGGCAGGCAGCAATAAGGGCTATACTTTCCACAACAAAAAATATGGACATGCATCTCGCATAGATTATTTCTTAATTGACACCAGGCTAGGTAATAAAATTGCAGCAATCACACATCAACCTGAACACCTGTCGGATCACTCTGCAGTGTGACTCGTCTTATCTCTAGATAGCGCAACACCGAATCTGAGATGGACGTTAGACAGATCCATTTTAGAGGACCAAAACATAATCACGAGCCTGAAACAGGACACCCTAGAGTTCTTTATTATAAATAAAAACTCCGCTCAGCCAGGTATAACAGCCAAAGAGTTAGTATCTGCTTTGAAAAATGAACTAGCTGAGCTAGAAGAGAAAATAAAGAAATCCAATGCTTTAGATGAAGCGAAAAAGAAACTAGAAGAAGCAGAACAAGATCTGATGTCCTTCACAGATTACTTATTAAAACGGAAAACCGAAAAACTCAAAAAAGATATAAGATACTATTCACTAGAAAAGACCTATCCATATCTTAGTGAGAATTATTATAAACAAAATCATTACACTAGTGAAAATAATTCGAGAATGCAACAAGTTCGCACTTTCTCAGATACTTCGGATTCTGAAGGTGAAAGTAATGTGCACTTTTATGAACAGCAAGGGCCACACCACTCCTCTTCCCTCAATTCTAATATCAGGCAGCCTTTTTTAGCCCAGCGAGGGACTCGCAGAGGGCGACAAAGAGTCCGCTTTCAGCCTCCAATCAGAGGGAATTATTCGAACCAATATTACCAAGCAGACAACCAACATATGCTAGAAACCAGGAACAGACAATATTGGCGGTAAAAGAAACAATACCTATCTTTAACTTATCATCTACCAACTTAGATAACGCTGCATTAAATGTACTTTCCAAGGGGTTATCTTATGTCCCCCATACACAAGTGAATATATTCGAGCTTTACACAGACATTGTGTCTTTTTTTCGAAAAATCAGACTTAAAAAGTTCTTCGCCAATGAAGAACCAATGACTATAGATACATTCAAACATATAGAACTATCAGTTCAGTCTACGTTCACTCCTTCACTTGACCAAGTAGGTCCTGAAGTAGCAGTGTTTGAACGGACTGTCCTTAATCGTTTGGATCAAGCCCTGCATTTTGTACCTAAACCTCTGTATAACTTGAATAAAGAGGAATTTCTGTCCTTAAGATCATTAGCCGATAATAAAAATGTCACGATAAAAAACTGTGACAAAGGAGGTGGAATTGTAGTTATTGATACGAGCTCTTACGAACAAAAAATGCTCACCCTCCTTGAAGATGACCGTTTCTATAGCAAAGTAACCAGAAATCCAACCAGTAAAATTGTCTTGAAAGTCAAAACGTTAACAACCCAAGCCTTTGAACTAGGACACATTACCACAAAAGAGCTAGAATATTTGAATAGCTCTAAAGGGAAAATGCCATGTATATATGGGGTACCCAAAATACATAAACATAGTGAAGACCCTCCCTACCGTCCCATTGTGTCAACTATTGGATCAGTGACTGAACCTCTCTCACGTTATGTGGATAATTGGATTCAACCATATATCTCTAGAATTCCATCGTACATTAAAGATACGAGAGACATGATTAATACAGTTGAAAACTTGCCTTTTAAACTACAGAATAATATCCTAGTTACTCTAGATGTAGAGTCTTTATATAGCAATATCCCACAGATTGAAGCTATACATGCAGTTTCCTGGTTTATTGACACGTACAATGTCCCATGTCCAAAACCCTTTATATTGGATTGCCTTCAATTGGTCCTAACTGAAAACACCTTTGAATTTGGTAACAACTTATTTAAACAGACCAAAGGTGTAAGCATGGGAGCATCTGTGGCACCGTCGGTGGCCAATATTTATACGGCTTTATTTGAAACCAAATACATATATAATGAAATTGCTCCATTCTTTGAGTCAATCCAACACTGGTCAAGATATATTGACGACATCTTCTTTGTCTGGACAGACACTGAAGACAATCTTGAAGAATTTCTTCTTTGGCTGAACCTTACAGATATCAATCTTAAATTTACGGCACATATCAGTCACCATCAAGTTGAATTTCTTGATATTTTAATCCGACATAAGTCTGACCGACTTGAGGTTGATCTTTATGTCAAACCGACAGCCCGCAATACTTTGTTACACTTTAATAGTTACCATCCGCGGGCACAGAAACAAAGTATACCGTTCGGTCAATTTTTACGACTCCGTCGAAACTGTACTAACTTGGCTGACTTCGACACACAAGCTGAAGCTATGAAAGCTAAATTCATTGCTCGTGGCTATCCCCATCGCCTTATCAGAGAATCATTTAAACGCGCTAGATTTTATGACAGAGATCACCTATTACACAACAATACCCGCTCTAAATCTGACCAACTTGTCTGTGTCACAAAACATTCAACTATGAATGATAAAGTTAAGCAAATTGTCAATTCCAACTGGCATATATTGAATAGTGACCCGGATCAAGAATCCAAATTGAAAAAAACCCTTTTTGCCCATAAACGCAATAGAAATATCAAAGACATTATTGTACATTCGAGATTCAGTTCTACGGCTCTGTCCATACAGAAATCTTTGGATGGAACTGAGCCGGTTAAAGGCACGTTTAAATGTTCAAATTGCAAATCATGTCAAACAGTGATTGAAGGTGCCACTTTTGTGTTTAATGAATATACTATACGTGCCAAAAAGATGTGGAATTGTAAAACTAAAAATGTGATTTATCTGATCATCTGTCCCTGCAATTTGGGCTATGTTGGGGAGACATCTTGTGCCATTGCTACACGTCTGACTGAACATCGTTCAGCCATTCGTACTTCAAAATTGAATGCTCCCATTGTCAAACACTTTTTAGACTGTGGTCATACAGTGAATGACATCAAATGGCTCATCCTTGAAAAAATAGAGCACGTAAATACTGACAGAAGCGATGAAATAAGAAGAAAAAGAGAAGTTTTCTGGATATTTACTTTAAATACATTTAAACGAGGTTTAAACAGTGAATTACCTTGGGAGAATGCCATCCTGTTTAACAATTTTTAGATTGTATATACCATTATTAAACCTCTCTTTCATTGAACATCCCAAATTTATAGCAGACTCTAAACCCATCTTTTCCTACTGTTTCAGCTAGAACTTGTTCTGTTCTACACTAGCGGTTCCGTGCCTCGGGAAGTCCCCCTGTTTTGCTCTATCTGGAATCAGCCGCATAATTTGCGGTTTGAATCTGCAGTGAGGCATCAGGTTTGAATTATTTTTGCTTTCTATATATATAGAGACATCCTTATCTTTTAGGATTTATATATTTAGAAATCATCTATTTTGATTATTTAGATTTTTTACGTACAATCTCATGCGTGCTAGCGATCAGAATTTCCTCCTCCTTATCAAGCAGGAGTCTTTTCTCTATTTTCTTTTACCATTCGCCCATGTGACATCTCATGTGACTTCCTCTGCGGGATTAAAACTCAGGAAATGCCGGGTTTGGCGTTTCTCTTTCGAATGAAATACATCTCTGACTGCCATCATCGCGTCGACTACCTGGTAAGAACTAAACTAACGCCCTTAGCCTTAAACTACTCTGTAGCTACGATACATTGCATTTATCCTTATTTATGTTACACATTCTTTTACGTTATTTTTGCAGTGAGGTACATTAATCATTGTACCACAGCCAGTAAGGATTCATCATTTCGAATTCTTCACCATCCATCACTTCCTCTTTTCGATAATCTACAATCCTTCCTCGGCGCTTTCATTCGAACGCCGCATGTTGTGCTGTGGAAATATTGTTTCTCAGTACTGGTAAGAGCCGTTTGACTCCCTTCAGTTTTAAAGAATTAGATTAGCTCTATTATAAGTTTCTTTAACACTGATTTCCGTTTATGTTAATTCTGTATAGGGTACGCCTATCCCTGGACTTTATTACGCAAAGATTGATGTTTGCCTATTCCTCGTATTTTAAACGTTCATCTCAATTGAGCAGTCTCTCCTCTTTTCATGAAGTTCATATCGCAGGTAATTAAGAAGTCAGAAAGTTGTCAAAGCTATAGAATGTTACAATGATTTTAGTAAATACCGCTGTCAACTAGTGAGCGCTTTCTCTTTCTTCTTAGAGACATATCATAATAAATAAACTTCATTACCCTAGAAGTTCGGTTCCCGATGATACGTTCCATGACTTTTAAGCGCTCGTCATTCACTTTAGCTCTATAATAAATCCTTTTTTGATTGGTTTGTGACTATAAATCAGGTTTCCTTAGATAAATATTATATGTTCCTATTATAGATTTGAGCTGAAACGTCGGTAACCTTACATCAGTTAAAGGTTATCCTACTGCTTTCCAACCAAGTAAGCATTAAATATTACCGGTTGTGTGGACGCAGTTGCTTGCTTTTCACCACGGGTGTACTATTTAACCCTGAGAAGCTATGGCTGATTTATCATCTCATATCCTTAGTTTATGTATTTTCCTGTTTCACTTTTTTCTTCCTTTTTCTTTTTCTTTCTCTTTTCTCTTCTTTTTCTTTCTTTTTCTTTTCATTATTTCAACATTAGGTTCTTATGAGCTGTTTTCTATCACGGAGGCACAAATTACCTTTCAAAGTTACTCTGACTTGTCACTGCTATCTATATTATTTGATTTTCTTTTCTGAAATTCTCTGTGTATTAAATGTTAGGGTACATAACAGTTTATGATATATACAAGCTGATTTTCTAAATTTATGGTGAAGGCATGTAACTGATTGCATCTATCAAATTTCGCGATTTGTTTGTACTATTTAACTTAGTGTCCTAGTTTTCAATTTAATATATTTATTGATATAGCTTTAATTTTATTTGTAGGAATTTGTTTGTGGCTCTCCTGATGAAGGCGCAGTTTGCGCCGAAACGCGCGTCGAAGAACCATCGCATAGCCACCGTCTTTGTTTTTTCATTGTTTTTGGTCCTTTGTCATTATTAATTATTCATTTAATTGTGATGTTTTGTGTATATTGCCGATTGGTAATTTAGATGTTGTTTATTTGTGATATATATATTTATTATGTCTCGTACGTATATGTCATATGCACTTCTACCAATGCTTTTAAATAAAAGATAAGAATAAAATGATGAGATTTTAACATATTCACTAGTGACACTGAGTATTTTATATCATGTTTGGTTTTGCTTGAGTCAGTGATTAGAGTTTGACCTTTTTCATTGCCTAGGGATTTAACTTCAAAAATAATTTGGGATACATACAAGGCTTTCTTGCGAGGGAAATTGATAAGCTATGCCACACATAAGAGAAGGGAAGTTAACCTAAGAATAACTGGGCAAGAGAGGGTAATAGCTGCTGGGCTCTCTGACTTGAAAAACGCAACTGGTGGCAAAGGGGCTATCAAAATTCAAAAACAGATAGATGAAGCCAAAAAAGTACTCTCAGAATATCTAGATGAGATCATACAACAAAAGAGGAATGCTAAGTCAACTCGCACATTACGAATATGGGGAGGGGTGTGGAAAGTTACTGGTGTGGAAGGCAAGAGGGCAGTTGAGCAGAAATACCATCAAAGAAATTATAGTTGAAGAAACAGGGGAAATATCTCAAAATGATCAAGATATTGGGAGAGCCTTCACTGATTTCTTTCAAAACCTGTATAGAGATGACTGTCCTGCGACAAAATCCCAGATTGAGAGTTGGCTAAGCATAGAATCTGTCCCCAAACTTGCAGCAGATAGGGAACAATACCTTAACAATGAAATCACCCCTAAAGAAGTCTTTAAAGCCATCAAGAATTCAAAAAGGGGGAAAGCCCCAGGCCCTGATGGCATCCCATCAGAGATTTATAAAGCCCTAGCGGAGGAAATAGCTCCAGAGTTGACCTCGCTGTTTAATCATATCTATATAGACAATAACACTATTCCTGACACGTGGAATGATGCCACAATCACCTTAATTCTCAAACCAAATAAAAACCCCAAAGCATGTGAATCTTATAGGCCAATCTCATTACTTAACAACGATTACAAGTTCTTCACAAATATCCTGGCAAAAAGACTGGGTGGAGTTACAGGCGAGCAAATCAGCACTTCTCAAAAAGGGTTCATGACAGGGAGACACCTACACGAGCTGGTTCACGACCTGGTCTGTGCGATTGATTTAGCCACTGCTCAACAACATCCTTTAGCCATAATGATGGTCGATGCCGCGAAGGCATTTGATAGGGTAAGCTGGCCCTTCTTATATGAAGTTCTTAAGCTCAATGGGGTGGACAAACTATTCAAAATATATACAGATCTCCAAAAGCAAGAATTCTGGTTAACGGCACACTAACATCTGTGATGGAGATAGGCAGAGGCACCCGGCAAGGCTGCCCCCTTTCACCACTATTGTTCAATCTATACATTGAACCATTGGCCATAAGAATTAGAAGGGAACAGCAAATCTCACCATTTCAATATCAAGAATGGGCTAAGAAAGAGGCTCTGTATGCCGACGACCTAATGATATTTACACAAGATCTCGTAGGCGCTTATCCCATTATTATGGACATATTAACAGACTTTGGGAAAGTGTCTGGATATTTGATAAATGAAGGGAAAACCGAGAAAATGGCATGGAACACCTCATTAGATACAACACTGAAAAAGCTAGAGAAGAATGAGATTAGGTACCTAGGTGTACAAATTACGAAAAATATAGACATCATGGCACAGATCAATTGGGCAAAAATTACTAAAGAAACCAGCAAGCTCCTAAAACTTTGGTTTCACCTTCCCCTCTCGATCATAGGCAGAATCAATTTAATTAAAATGAATCTCCTCCCGAAATTCACTTTTCTATTTAATGCGCTTCCTCTTCATTTTGAGGCCAAATGGATGAGAAAGGTACAGAGTGAGCTAAGTAGTTTTATTTGGAACAATAAAGCTATTAGAATCTCTTGGAAGAAGCTGCGGAAAAAGAAAATTGATGGTGGAGTGAATTTGCCAGACCTCCAGATATACTGCTGGGCCTTCCAATTAAAACATTTTAAAGTTTTACTACCGGACTACTATCAACTGGGGACGTCCTGTTACGGAGCCCTAACAGAAGGCTAGGCAGACCAAAGATCTGGGTTTCTTTTCAAATTTGGGCATCCCAAATATTTTAAAAGGGTGCGACTCAGGGTCTTGATTACAGCATGCAGAGTATGGGTACAGGTCAGAAGACTTCTTGGAATATCTTACTATTGCCATTTGGCTCCAATCTGGAAATCCCCGGGAACTCCAGCATGCTTAGTGGACTCACTGGCAACACCACTTATTCAGGCCGGGATTGAAAAATGGGGCCAACTGCTAGGGGACAAGAACATTATCTCTTGGGATCAACTCGCTCAAGAAACAAACAATACGCTCTCAAGGTTTAAATATTTACAACTAACAAGCTGGGCCCGTGTACAACCAGATGCAGGTCAGGCCATGGATTGGGTAAAAAAAATCTGTGACATTAATGTACAAAAAAAAGAGATCTCAACCTGGTACTGGATGCTGATACAAGCAGAAGATGGCCCCAACACCTTACCAGAAGAAAGATGGAAGCGAGATCTCCCTGCAGCTGATATACCATCCTTGTGGCAAGTATCTATGGCTACTCTATGGTCCTTTGTCAGATATGCCCCATTAAGAAAGAACCATTTGTTTACCTCCCATAGGGTATATTGGTCTCCTTTGAAGTTGTCTAAATTAGGAGAAGAGATTAAGCATTGCCCGAAGTGCGACAACGATAAAGCAGATGACATTCACATGTTCTGGTAATGCTCGGAAATTCAACCCTTTTGGCAAGAAGTGGGTAAGATACTGACCATCTTATTGAAAAGAAGAATCGAGGTAAGCTTATCACTTATTGTCTTTGGGGTTTTAGAAGACAACGATCTTGTGGGGAAAGCTAGGAAATTCCAAGAACAACTTTTACTCACTTTGATAATTATTGCGCGTAGGGAAATTTGTATTAAGTGGGTTTCACGATTACCTCCAACCTGCTCTGAATGGTTAACAACTGCTGAACGTATTGGCAATCTTGATCGCTTAAGTGGTTCACTAAATCGAATTAAACTTGGGAGCCACTAGTTGCATACATATTGGAATTAGCATACATATAGTTTTGGCAAAAATCGGTTCAATGATTAAGACACTCGCCTCCATAGAGACCTTGGGCGGGTGATTTTATTATCTCTCGTAATGGAGCAGAAGGTACATCAGGAGTAATTTTGCCCGGTAGGCTGCGGGCTTGGGGCGCCAGTACCACAGAATACCTGATCATATGCCTTTGCAAGTTGTCACATATGAGGACTAAATATTTTTTTTTTTAAATAATCGATATGGGAGTGTTTCAATATATGTCCCCTCTGAGGCGTACTCTGCGGGCCCTTTGGAATTCCAACTGATGTGAGAATGTTAGACCCCAAACTCTGAGAGGAAAGAGGATAAGAATCTGTCAGCCCCCTCCGGTACCCCATAGAAACAGACATTGTTTTTCCCGCCACGGTCTTCCAACTCAATCAGTTTTCCATAGATGTGCCAGACCTCACTACCAATGTCAGGTCTGGTCTCTAGAACTGTCAATTGGTCCTACATGGCCTCCACTATGTGCTTCATGACCTCGAATAATGTGTTTAAGGTTCCCATGTCACTCTGCAGCTATTTCAGTTCTGCGGCTGCAGATTTGGTATCTTTATGCATCAAGTTCATGGTCAATTTTATGCTTGTGGGTTCCTTCTTGAGTAACTTCAGCTATGGTAGCTTGGGGCTGTTTCGACTTCCCAGTCACGACATCTGTGAAAAGAAACTGATGTGTGGCCTTTCCCCTTGGGCATTCAGGCCAGTGACTAATAGAGCTGCAGGAGGCCGGGTAAATAATAAGGGGTGAGTTGCCCCTATAAGCACAGTCAGTAGTATGAATGCGCAGAGTCCTCAAGTAGATGTATGAGGTGCTCATGAGGTCTTTAGAGTTGGGTTGGCTAGTACTGAGACCCCCATCAGGCACCCTTGCAGGGCACTCTAAAAAAACAAAACAGTAGCCAGAGGCCTCAGTAGAGCAATAGTTCCCTATGGGACACCAGGAAAAAGTAATTGGAGGATCAAGGAAAGCTCCCTCACAATCTCTAGCAAGTCATAATCAGGACTGTGGTAGGTTGATGTCACCTGAAGGTCTTCTGTCACTATTGCCCTATTGCCAGATGGTGGGGCCAAGCAGAGAGGGAAAATGTTCCAGAGTTGTCCCCCTAACGCAACCAATTAGCGGATGAAACCGCCATAGCCTCCTCCATACTGCTGATACATGTGAACTGCAGTGGGGCCCCTGTGGCAATGTAAGTAACTGGTGCTAGGCCCCTTCCAAGGGCATCCAGCTCTTGATCACCACCTGAGGGGAGAGGGAGTGCACAGAGATCCTTAGGATCTTGCAGGACAGCAGCGGGAGAATGCAGTCTCGGCACAGGGAATGCAGCTATAATTGCTGATCACACTGGGACCCAAGTTGCTGCCGATCGGGAGGCTGTGAGAGGGCCTGGTGCCTCCGGCTTTAGCTTGTGAGGTGTCAGCCAAGGCCCCGCTCAGTCCGATCATGGCTCCATCACGCCGCTGTCCGTGTGAGCCACGGGTAGAGAACAGTGAGAAGGCACCAGACTGACGAGGAGCCTCACTGAAAGCTGGCCATTTTGGACGCTGCCAGACTTCAACCTCCTTACCTAGTATAATTTTTATTGCTGACATCTATAGTCCAGTGAATACAATTTTGCCCAACAAATTTAAATATGGTCATTAGAATTGATGGCTGACAAATTAAGAAAATGACAACATCTACTTATAACAATCAATCAATCATTGTAATCTCTCAATGTGAGTTGGCTAATACTACTGAGAGATTCATTCATCACTAACATAGACCTGTCAGTATGATAGACCACGGAATGTTTGTGAATTCTGATCTTTCAAATCCACTACTAAATGAGTCTATATTGTAATTGGTCTTCCAAATGTAAGGTATTATAACTAATAAAACGTAAGAAAGAACCACCAAAGTGTCACAAAGTTGTTCTATGGAAGACTGTACCGTGCATTACCTACTGCTTTATATCTTCAATCTGCCTCTGTAATATTCTTAATTCAGTTCATGTTTCAATTCTGTCTACTCTTTAATGTAGTGAATACATTGTCTTATGTGTCTGTCAAAGTTTAGGCATTGTCATGAGGCATTTTATTGGGACAGTAAACTTTTTATATAGTGAAAATGCCAGTCAAATTTATCACTACAAAGGAGTGCCAAACTGTCTGAAAAAAACGAATTACAATTTTATTGCATTAATATTTATTGCATAATAATCCTAATGTTCCACAGTCACACATTACACCATTCAAAAAGCAGCAGTGTAATATTTAACACCATTGTATGCAACCGAAATTGTGATATCATATGGAAAGTTGGGAATTTTTTATGCTGTTTCTTAAAAACAAATGTTGGTGCAATGTCACCTCTTCCTGCAAATAACAAATCCTGACCCACAAAATCAGAACCTGTGGATTTCTTTTCAGAGCAAATTGGCATTTAGGACAGCAGAAGGTATTCTGGATGGGCATATGTGCGAAACTGGATTGGTAGTTGATGGAGGGGAAGCAACAACCACAATTCATGTCAGGGTGAATGACAAAAATCACTAAATTAACCTGTGCTTATCCCTGTGGTGGCTTGGTATAAAAGCAGCCAGGCTTAACTTACAGGTAATGTGTAAAGTATTTATGCAGCACTTAAACAGTAATAAAGTGAAAAATCCCACACTAACTTAAAAAAATTGATAATTCTAAAAAGAAATTTGACACAAAAACAACAAAACTCCATTAAGTAGAACCAGAGCTATCCAATTTCAAAGACTTAAGGTAAGCATAGCGCTTTAAAGCACAAAGCGTCACTCGCAGTTACCTGGTCCTGTGAGACTTTGTGAAAGTCACAAGTTACCTTTTCAAAGTCTGGCATGAAATGTACAGTTGGCGGTGGAGAAGACCGCAAGGAGCAGGGGAAGTGCCGTGGTTGGTTGACGTGGTAGTGCGAAGAGCAGCCCTGTCATCCCAGATGTTTGTTGCTGTAGCATAAAGATCTTGTCAAGTATCGCGCACGGTCAGTGTTGGAGCCACTGCAGACTCTCAATGCTGTAGGATAAAGTCCAAACCTTGCATTGCCGGTCATCGCGGGCAGTCGCTGTAGCATGAATAGTTGAGTTTCTTCGAGGAGAAGTTCAACTTATCCCACATCAAAGGTCCAGGAACTAGGAAGCACCTTTTGGTTATGGTGGGGCACAATAGGCTAGTGTGAAGTTTTTTGCGGGTGAGCTGAGGCAGCTACTTGAAGTGCAAAAAGAAGCCAACAAAATGAGTTCAGAATAGAGGAGAGGTGTAGGTAAAAAGTATGGGAGTGACACTACAGAGAGGGCCAAGTCTAACAGCATACTTTTCTGCCGCTGTACATACAGATAGCAGTGTGTGCATTGTAAATGAAAAAAATGCGAACACATTCATAATGCGGAAATTCATGAACATTTGAAAGGAATTTCTCTTGCAAACTGCAAAGTACACCTAAACAGTTTACAATATTATATGGTACACTACCTTTTTTGAGGGGATGCAAAGGAAGATATTTGTTCCAATAAAAAATATGTTACATTGGCTACCAACTGGAAAAAATACAATTAAATCTTAAAACAACAAAACAAAACACAATCATTGAGTCATGACGTACTGCCATAAGCCTAGGAATGTTGAAAATGTGTAAGATCTATGGTTGCTTGAGTATCACTTTTGTGGGTGATTCTAGACATTTCGGGCCTGATGTACAAAGCCATTTAGCATTTCTTAACGGGCTGAACCGCTATTTTGGCCCATTAAGAAACGCTAAATGGCCTTTCCCTATGTACAAATGCTAAATTGTGGTAGCAATCTGCAAATTCTACCTGGTAGAAATAGCAAATAGCAATTCCTACTTTTTGGGAAATCGCAAATTGCAACCACACTTTAGGGAATCGCAAATAGGGATTACCTATGTGCGATTCCTAAAGCACATGTTCAAAGCATTTCCTAAATGCTAATTGGGCATTTAGGAAATGCTATTACCATCGACTCAAAGTCAATGGTAACCATGTGGAAAATTTAAAAAATGCATTGTTTAATTGTGATGTGACATGCACATAGTCTCCTAGGGCATATATGCACTTACATGTGCACCACAAATATCGGGGTGCCTCCAGGGGGGCTTTAAACCCAGAGGCATCCTTCGGTTTGTATTTCCTAAATTGCGATTTTCTATTAGGAAATCGCAATTTAGGAAATACAAACCATTTCCTATTTTATCCATCGGTTGGAATGTAATTGCATTTCCTATTTACAATTCCCTAAAAGCAATTACTACTCTGTAGGAATCGCTATTACGAAATCACTCATTTTGTACATATCATTTTGGCATTTCCCAAATAGCGATTCCTACAGAATCACTATTTAGTGAATGTAAAAGATGAATTTCGGACATCTGGCCCTTCATGCTTATGTCTATAAATGCCTATATGTACACTTTTTATTTGTATGAGTCTAATTATTTTCGTGCCAGCTACTACAAGACACAGTTTCCCATTTATACCCAACTGATTGTAGGCAACATTTTTTAATGAAAGTAAAGCAGGATTTAGTGTAATTTGTATCTCTAAACTAGAGGTCACAAGGCTTTCACTATGAGTAGCCTGTGAATCCTGATGGGGTGTCATCTGTCTGCAAAAGTCGACCCAAAATAAAGAATAAGCGAAGGAATCAGATCGGGAATTATTATGTTATTTCTTATACTTTAGTGGACGAACAGGGTCCAGCTCATGATGGGCCAGATTTCCCACTCCCCCGGATATACTGGTGCCTCCAATATCAGTAACACTGTTGGTGGGGACATACTCATTTCCCAGGCCACTTGTAATGCCCACCCAAAGCTTCAATTTCCTTTTTCCAAGTAAGTAAAAGATTGCAAACTTAACATGCGAAATCAAGCTCTCCTCCCTGACACAAAACCAAAACAGAGGATGCAGTGGACGAACACAACACTGACACTTCAGTATTGGTCAAAACATCCAGGGTAAAAGGCAATGAAGAGCAACATTCACAGAAGGCTTAAATGAAGATACGGGTACAGTAGATAGTGGCTCCCTGCAGAAGGTCACTAGAGATTAGGCCAAATAAAAGTCAGGTGTAATATCTCATAAAGAAAGAATTTCATATTATACCACCTACATGAACTGCATGGCCAATGAGAGACTGCAGGGTGATGAACAGAGTAACAATGCCCAAAAGAAAGGGACAACAGTGAGAGTGCAGAGGCAATGGGCGCCATTGATGAATCATGCTACCAAATAGAGCAAAATGTGTTAACACAGTCAAGTCATAAGCATTACACTCAGATAGAAATTATTGTTTTTGTGAAATTGATGTTTTTCACAATAATAATCCTACTTTTTAAAAGGTGCATCTTTCACGGTAATTTACCCCAGACAAATATTATATTTTCATTCCCACCTCTTCTCCCATGAGCCCTAAAGCAGTGTGTATTGTAAATACTTGGAAATAAGTGTAACTCAATATACTGAACAAAGTTCACGCTGCAAAGCGTACATTGGAAGGCTCGCCTGTATAAAATAAGATGCGTTAACATGAGGCTCCAGCATTCTATACAATGGCCTACCTCTGCTTGCCAATCTCACCACTGCACGTGTGTATTGATTGCAAGCATCTGTTAAGCTTTACTTGTAATGGACTTCTGTAAGTGGCATAGGAAATCTAATTTCTAATTTTCTTGTCAATGATTTTGAAAGCTCAACTGAATCCTCAAAATATTTTAAATCACAAAAATACACTCCCTTCAGCCAAGATTGTCAGCAGTGATGCTTCTGGTACTTGTGCTGAATTCATGAACATCATTATGCTACTTATCTCTACCTCCTTACTGTCAGACACAGATGACTATTTCAGCAACCACTAACCACCTGCAAGTCATTCTCACCATATATTGGTATCACAGACAGCACCCTTTTTGGCAACAGATGTTCATTGTCATAGAATAATGCCGCCAACCACATAATAATAAACACATTGGCATGACAACGGTACTCGTTGAATGAAACAACATAAGTGAGCTCTGATATTTTTGGGTCATTAAAGCCAAAATATATTTTGAGAGATGCTTTCATTAGTTTATTCAACTTGTGTGAGCCCACTTATTCTTTTTTGCAAATGTTTTTATTGAAGTACACGCATTTTGCAAGACACATAGACATAATTTTAGTGCAGCACAGAGTCATCACATAAAGCTAACGTCTGGTAAACTGCATGGAGTACAGTTTACATTAGAGCATTGTTCTTCATGTACTATTTCCTAAAGAACCAAATAAAGCAAACATCAACCATCATACACACTGCTCACCCTCTTCCCCCTCCCCAGTTCCATCAATATTGTTCAGGATAATAAGCAGTCAGCTTATCGATCAGGCATGTGTCTACTTGGGGCACTCAAATGCTTCTATGGAAGACAGGGGCCAATGAAAGTCCCTCACGTAGCGTGTCACCTACAAATCAGCCAGTGATTAAAACATTTTACTTCATGCAAGTATAGGTCCATAAGTATGGGTCAGGGGGTCATCATGGAGGGTGTATATTGTCTTTAGTTTGCTCCTTAAACTTCTCCAGTAACATATCTGAAAAGAAGATAGTCGCCAGGTAAGTTTACAAGTCTTCTTTATTGAGTCCGATCACCCAGCTTCCCGGCAGCAACTGCCAGTGCCACCGCATTCCATGTTCCACGCAGGGAACACAAAGGAAAAGGAATGCAGATACAGCGGCATGAGATCCCAACACACCCCCCTTCCTTCACATGGCAAACAACGAGATGATGAAAACATACCTAACAAAACAAAACAAAAGAGAAACAGAAACTAAGGTAAATTGTAAGGATGACAGGTTATAAGTCGAGAAAATTCAATACCTAACATAGTCCCGGAATCTTGAGGGAGCAACCCTTGATCTAGAAGGGAATTCCCGGGGAATAATCTCCTTGGCAGGAACGGAAACCTTTGAACTCCCCCCCATGGGAGGCAAAGCTGTGCAAGGAGTGTGAACTCCAAATTTTTCTCTTACATACTCAGCTTTAGACTACGGCACCACCGAGACGGCACACTTGTTCCAGATCTTCCCATTCTCCAGCACCACGACATGGTCTCTCACCTCTCTCACTGTAACTGGAGCAGAAAACCGAGAGGATCCTTTGCGAACAAGAACAGGTTTCTTAATACTCACCCAGTCCCCTTGACACACCGGAGATACTCTGACACAATCAGATGCATACTTGGATTGAGCAGTGGCCCTGACGTCAGCTACCTTGCCAAGCTTTTGCAGATCCACCTCCTTCCATGACATCCAGTCCTTGTTCAGCTTGGAACCAGCCACTCTACCCCTTATCAAAGTGACAGGAGACACGCCAGTACTCGAGTGAGGGGTGATTCTCATTGCCCACAACATGTCAGAAATCGCCACCTTCCAATGCAAGCCATTGATAAAAGCCAACTGCAACTGATCATTGATCACACGGTTCAGGCGTTCAGCCAAACCATTGCTGCGGGGATGATAAAGGGAGGTGAGGATATGCTTGATGACATGCACCTTCAGGAATTCCTGCATCTCCACGGACACCAACTGGGTTCCATTATCAGTCACCAACTCCTCCGGAAACCCTTCCCGAAGAAAAACATCCTTGAAGAAATGATGACTGTTGCAGAATTGATGCCATCTACAAACCTAACTTCTGGCCATTTGGACATGTAATCAATCAACACCAAAGCGTATTTGGGAGAACTACCCATACCACCAAAAGGACCAGCCACATCAAAAGCCAACTTGCACCAGGGTGAGTTCTTCACTGCTACAGGATCGACGGGAGAGGGATAGGTTACTTGAGTTTTATCACTCAAAACGCACGCACCAGAATCACAAACACAGTGTTCAATGGACCTATCAACACCCGGCCACCAGAAATCTTCCCTAACCCTCCGCTACATGGCACGGATGCCCAGATGACCTTCATGGGCCAGATCCAAAATCTTCTTACGCATGGTCACAGGCACAACTAATAATCCCCCTTTTCGCAGAATCCCATCCACAAGGGACAACTCATCACACACTCTCTTGAAAGGAATCAGTTCAGGAGCCAAATTCATGTTGTTGGGCCAGCCGTGAACCACAAAGTCCATCACCTGGCAGATCTCTGCATCTTCAGACAAAGCCAGCTTCCAATCAATTTCAGACAAAGCAGCTCCAGTGTCAGCTACCGCACTAACAGCACACACCATTTCCAAATCCTCACGCTCAGAGTCGAGGGCAACCTCAGATAGGGGTAACCTGGACAAGCAATCGGCTACGTGATTCTTCACACCAGCCACATACTCCAGATGGTAATTAAATTCATTTAGCCTGTACTGCCACTTAGCTATGCGTGGAGTGGCCCTGCCACCACCCTTGGTGGTAAAAAGATCCACTAATGGTTTATGGTCGGTCCTTAGAACAAATTCGTTCCCCCCCAAAAAGTTCTGAAAATACTAAACACCCCACCACAAGGCTAGGGCCTCCTTTTCAATCGTAGAGTAAGTGCTCTCCGCTCCCCGAAGTGCTCTAGAGGCAAAAGCAATGGTCTTCTCCCTATTGTCAGATCTTTTCTGCATAAGAACAGCCCCTAGACCCACATTGCTTGCATCAGTGGTAACAATGCAGCGATCATTAATGTTAAATAACTTGAGTGGGCGTGCCTGCACAATAGCCTCTTTCAATAGCTTGAAATCACAAGCACACTGGTCTGACCATACATACTTTACAATCTTTTTCAAGACCTCACGCAAGCGCACCGTCCTATCCGAGAAATTAGCCACAAATTTAGCATAGTATTCAACCATCCCAAGAAAAGAACAAAGCTGGTCCCTATTTTGAGGTTCAGGTGCATTTTGGATGGCATCAAGAAGCTTAATCTTGGGTTCTACCCCACACCCAGAAATGTGGTGCCCCAGATAGTCTACACCATCTTGAAGAAATTTACATTTGTCCTTTCTTAACGTTAACCCACTAGACTTGACAATGTCCAATACCTGCCTGACTCTGGCATTGTGCTCTAACTCTGTTCTGCCGGGAATCAGGATGTCGTCTTGGAAAAACACGACTCCTGCAGTGTTCTTAAACAGGTTCCCCATGAGGCGCTGGAACACTGCAGAAGTCGACACTAAACCAAACGGCATGCGTATATAGCGGAACGCCCCTTCGGGTGTCACAAAGGACGTGAGGTGTCTCGAGTCCTTGCACAATTCCACTTGATGGTAAGCGGCGGGGATGTCAAGTGAGGAGAAATACCTTGCACCCTCCAAAGTTGACAGCATCTAATTGATGTTGGGCAGGGGTTGGCGGTCCACCCATATGCAAGCATTTAGGTCGCGCAAATACACACATTCAGAGAGATTTGTCTGCCTTGCGCTCCAAAACAATGGGGGACAACCATTCAGACCCTTCAATGGGCTCAATTACTCCCATAGTACACAACCGCTCAAGTTCCTGCCTGAGCTCACCCTGCATACTAAGCGCTACCTTGCGCACTTTGTGTGCCACAGCCATTGCACCCTCCTTAAGAACTATGCGGTGCTGAAAACCCTTGGGTTTACCCAACTCACCACTAAAAATCTCTGGGTATCTTTTGGATCCAGTCACCATTAGAAAATGACTTGGTAGTGACCGTATGCACAGGGGTAACAGCAGGGAGACTGGAGTAAAACTGTTTGGCTTCATGTTTCGATAAGACCATATCCGGATGATTGGGATCTAAAATGATCCCAAGCTCACCCTGCTCCTCCCATCCCAACAAATTAGCACCTTCCCTTACAATGTACAATCCCTCGTGCAAAATCCCCTTTGAATTCCAAGTTGCCCTCAAATTTGCCAAGAACCTCTACTCTTTTACCACCATAAGCAAAGATCTTTATGTTGGACTGGTCAACATGAATGTCACCCAATCCCTTAAAATCCTTGACATTGATGAGGGTAAACGGAGATTCAGAATCAGCAAGAAACTTTATATTCCTGCCGTTTAGACTTATAGCACACGCAGGTGATTTCCTTTTATGAGGTTCTACAATAGAAGCAATTTCCACCACACCATCCGATTGAATAGAGGAAGAAGACAACATTAACAATTCATAACTTTCATTTTCTTCCCCAGAGTCAACATAGTCCTCTTCAATAGCTTTTAGAGTTCTCGACGGCCCTTTGTGTGCTACTGTAGCCTTGCACACACGTGCCAAGTGTCCTTTCTTACCACATTTGAAGCAAGTTTGGTTAACAGCAAAACAAAACTTAAAATTACCCAAGTGAGATCTACTCCCACATCGGTAACAAGAGAGGTCAGGTCTTTCAGGTTTGGATTTAGGTAAATTGGGTGCAGGTGGAGAATTGCAAGGCATGTTTGAGTTGGTTCCCTTTGTAGGTTTACTTGTAGATTTTGTACTGACTAACTTTATTTCGTTGGATGGCGTAGACCCACTCATCTCTTTCATGCATAGTTGAGAATGCTCGATGCTTTTAGCTAAAATGAGAGCGGTTTCTAAGTCAGGATCTTCGGAAGACAAAAGTTTCTCCTGAATCTTTTTATTGCATGTGCGCTCAATTAGCTGATCACGGATTATTTCGTCTCTGAACTCCCTATAATTGCAAGTGACAGCTAGGGTTCTGAGAGCAGCTACGAAATCATCAATGGATTCACCAGGAATCTGAGCACGTTGCAGAAATTTGTGACGCTCTAGTACAATATTTCTCTTGGGATTAAATCTCTTGTCTAGAGTTTTGATAAGTGAAGCATAATCGTCAACAATTAAAGAGTCACCTTCATCACCACCACTAACGCATGTTCTCATGAGTTCTAGGGGTAAAGTCTTTAAAATACTCCTTCCTTCAGAACCTAAATTGTATACTAGTAGGGCCTTCTTTTTCTTTGAGGTAAAAGTGTCTCCATCAATCGCCTCAAGACAGGCATCAAATGTTTCCTTCCATTGTTGCCAATTTACAGGAGGAGTACCGGGTGACTTCAAAAAGGGAGGAGGTGCGATTACACGATCCATCTGGTGGCCGTGCTTGGGTGAGTTGCTGCCTCAAAAGTTGCAACTAATTTATTAACTTGCACGAAGAAATTGCGTAAATAAATTACTAGTTGTGAAGAAGTATCAAAAAGTGCATTTAAGAAGAGCAAGGTGTGCACATCACCGACATACTTAATAATGCTGTAGAAATGATGCTGCGTAATACACCACACTAGATGTGCAAGTTACGATGTTTTAACATGCCCAAGGGATGTTGTCTTGAGGAGTGTGCGTGTCACGGTAATAACCAAAGGAAAAAACAGGTTGACACGCTTGGTGTGCGTGTCACCGTAGCCAATAAAACCTTGAATAGAAATGTTGACATGCTTGGTGTGCCTGTCACCGTTATAATAACTTGTACAGGATGCGGAAAACCGACTTCAGTAATTTAAAAAAACAAAAAATAACTGTCTGTAAAATCTTCATAGAATTTGGGGACAGCGTTAGGCACAAGAAAGTTTTTGACAATTAAAGTTGTTCACACAATCTTGACATGTAATGTGACGCTCGTCGATATGCGTGCCTTCTATCACAAAAGTGACGCGCTGAAATGCGCGCAGGTTGCCATTACAACAGGAGCTTTCCTTCAAGCAGTGTGACGCGCGCTGACTCGCGCGCCACTCGCCACAACAACGGGAGTCTTCCTTCACACAGTGTGACGCGCGGCGACTCGCGCGCCGGTTGTCACAACAACGGAAACCTTCCAGCAAACAGTGTGACGCGCGTTGACTCGCGCACCAAGCATTAACACAGCTTCCTTCGCCAACGATAAGCTTGAAATTCATATAAAAAGAGGTAAAACCTCACCACAAGCTCCACGGAAACTGCGATTTGCAGGACAGATGATAATCAGCATTGGGGTCTTCACTGGATAGATTTTAGAGACGCTCAACTGGTTTTCTTTGCCAGATCCAGCAGACGTGGAATTAAGGCGTCACCTCGGATTGGCAGGGCAATCACATCGTACAGCAACAAACGGAGGGAAGACTGGGGACCGGACAACTCGTCGCCAGTGAAAAGAAGACAGTCACCAGGTAAGTTTACCAGTCTTCTTTATTGAGTCCGATCACCCAGCTTCCCGGCAGCAACTGCCAGTGCCACCGCATTCCATGTTCCAACAAGGGAACACAAGGGAAAAAGAATGCAGATACAGCGGCACGAGATCCCAACAATATGCCAGGCCTGTACAATATAATACGTCTGTAGACCCCCCTCCTCCTCACTGTATAATAGCATACCTACGGCCCGGCTCCACAAGTCGTCATGTTGGGGCTGATGGCCATTTCAAACGCAACCTGAGTGCGTGTTGTCTAATAGCAGAGCTAGGTGTTCAAACCAAAGTGCAGGGCACTCTAGTTTGGGGTCGGAAAACAAGCCTATAAGTATGGCATGAGGGGTCTCTGGGACCGAAAGGTCAGTTGTATGAGACAATACTTGTAGCACCTAGGGCCGATAGGCCTGCAGCAAGAGACAGACCGACAGCATATGAAGGAGGTGGAGGTCCACATCCAGAACCAGGAATCAAGGGCAAGTCACAGTTCAACCAGGGAATATCCTATTAATATGGGCCGGTGTGAGGTAAACTTCATTTAGAATTTTAATTTAGATGCATTTAAAATGGGCCCCTCTAGATACCTTATGTGGATATTCCAAAGCCATTACCCATTCCTTCTCATGGAGTGGTCTGGCTAAGCCAGCTTGCCAGACAGTATGGAGAATACATCTGTTGTATAAAGGCTCTATAAATCCATCTCACTCGTTTCACCCAAGTACCCGCTGTGTAGTGTATGGTGTACCTCACGTGTCTGGGGTAACTGATGACTAATGTGGAAAATCGTTGAGAAAGAGCATAATATGTACTGATTTGTCAGGAATTGTACAGGCAGGAGATCACAGTCTGCCACTGGAGTCTGCAAGTCAATTACCTCCCCTTTAAGAAATAGGTTTCCAACATTGAAAAGACCGGCACTATGTCAGGGTGTAAGATGTCTTCCTCGCAGTCACCCTGTCGTTGTTGGTTAGTCCAGCAGAGGAATAGCTGGTGCGAATGGCATCCAGGTGGGTGTGGGGAGATAAAAGTTCAGAAGACCATTATGAAAGTCTACCATTGAGAGGCTTACCTCATAAAGAGAGAGTCCAGGCAGCCACGAGCCACACACTGATCTTGTGCAGCTAGGTAATAGCATTCAAAGTCTGGGAGGGCTAGTCTTGCCACCTAAACCTGTAGTTTTAACGGCACCTACCAGTTTCCCATATCCATGTCACTAAAGAGTTGTCAAGGTGTTTAAAGAGGGAACGTGGGAGTAAGAGCGAGAGGTTAGTGAAATAATAAAGGAGTCAGGGTAACACCACCATCTTCACAAGTGCTACATGGCCCATTACCTACAGGGGTAGAGAAGATCAGAATGTAATATGCATTAGGACCCCACATATTGCTCTGCCCAATTTCCCATACTCATAGGCAGCTTGGGCCTTAATGTTGTTGGTCCCATCTTCCTCGTCTTCCTCTCTGCCACCTCTCCCTAAAATCTCTGGTTCTACTGGGAAAAAAAAGCTATTGTCCCCCTTGTGCTGATTCAATCAATCTTGTGGAACACCCCTATTGTTCTTCTATTATCACATTCATGCATACATACTCAAACTACATAAAACCTGTTTTTTGCAAAAGATGTCTCCTCCTTTATTAAAAGATGTTCCTTTTATATTCATGTAACACTGAATCACAGTAATTGATATTTATATACAGAGCCACAGACTCAATGTCAATATTCCAAATAAATATTTCATAAAATATTTCCATTCATCAATCTTATACTAAGATGTAAAACAAAAACAGAAGGCCTCCTTTGTCATTCCTCCTATTCACACTCGTTTAAAAATCACAATATTCATACACTGATTTTTATCTGTGAATCTCTGCACAAGAATAACTCTTAATAAACATTTCACATATTATCAAAATCCCATACAAACAATTTTTTAAAAACAGTGAATCAAACCAATGTTCATACAAGAATATTAAAAGCAAAAGTGATGACGCGGCATTTCGGTGGACTTGTCTTATTCTGCACCACCTTCTTCAGGACAAGCTTTTATTTTTAAAACACAGTTGGATTCTCTCTACGGGCAGAAGTTTAAAATACAACAAAAAATACTGTTAGAGGACCACCTATTAATGCAAAAAACAGTACTATTTTATAAAACCAACAGTCAAGCCAACACTCAAACCCCTTTGTTTGTTTGAAGGGTTGCTCTCTATTTGTTTTTAAGTTTATGTACAGCTTGTCGGCTGGAGAGTGTTTTGAGCAATATCCAATGGATTCTTTAAAAACATTTGGCTTTTCTGAAGACCAATTCAATAAAATCATAGGTGGTAACTCTAAAACTATTAGTACTCTCACGATATTGGATGAGATCTCTGAAAAATAGAACACGGCGTGGAATTTAAAGAAGAAAGTGATTCGCACTGAACTCCACTCCGATTTCTTGATAGAGTATTGTAAAAAGGGTATTATACCGATAGGGCTACAAGTGAAGAATGAACCGGGTCTGTTTGTTTCAAATGAAAAATTTAAAGAACACTGGACCTTGATAGCAAACAGATGCAGCTGGGACTGGATGAGTCTAATCATTGAAGAAGCTAAACGCAAAATAGAGGAAATGCAGGAAGATATAGTGGCATATAAAGACTATTTGATTAATAAGAAAACAAACAAGCTGCAAAAGGAAGGGGAACAGATATAATATCGAGAAAGTGTACCCCTATCTCCAAAAAGATTACTATGAGGGACAAAATCATGATGGGCACCAAAATAAAAGATGGTACCCCAAAAGAGGAAGAGGGTCTAAAAAGCATATAACTTTCTCAGATACTTCATATACAAGTACTGAATCAGAAGATGAAAATGGCCCAGATCAAAGAAATTGAAGAGAAAATGGGGGAGGTCAAAATAAGGAAGGACAAAGGCCTTTTTTAGATCAAAATCAAAGAAAGGTCACTCATCCGAACTCGAGAGGGAGGGCAAGAGGAACCTACCAACGACAACAAACATCTTACAGAAACCAATACATGAGAACTCGGAGCCAGAAAAACTGGGATTAATGGATAAGAAAGCACCCATAATAAACCTTTTCAAAAGAACATTGACAAGGGATGAAAATCTAGTATTAGAAAAGGGTTTAGGTTTTGCTCCTACAGCGCTCCCTAATAAATTCCAAATAGAGAAAGGCGTAAGAAGTCTCTTTAGAAAAGTTAGATTGAAAATTATTTTTCCAATAAGGACCATAGACAAAAAGAAAACCATTCAGGGCTTAAACCTGTGTCAACTTGGACTCCCTCTAGACAAATGGTAGGCAAGGGGGTAGAAAACTTCGAAAGGGCTATTGAGCAGGGATTAGAAGACCTTTTTAAAATACAAACGTACCAGGACAACAATCTCCCACACAACCAACGGATTGCTTTAAAAAAAAATGGAAAAGTATAAAGATATCACCATAAAACCGGGGGACAAAGGTGGTAGTATTGTTGTTATGGACACTGAAGACTATGTTAAGAGAATGATGGTACTTCTATCAGTGAGGGAACACCATAGACCTTCCAATCAAATTGAATGGAAGAACCTTCAAGCAAAAATAAAAAGATGCCTTCTCTTAGCGAAGGAAGAAGAAGTAATTTGTCAGGATGATTTTGAATATCTCCATAATGAACATCCGGTCCTTCCAGCACTATATGGACTACCAAAAGTCCATAAGAATTTACAGGATCCACCTATGCACCCAATAGTCTCCAGCATAGACTCGCTGACTGAACCTCTTAGTCATTATGTTGATCATTTTTTAAAACCCCTCGTAGAGGAACAAAGGTTGTACATTAAAGATACAACGGATATGAAAGTAGAGGGAAGATCTTGCGATTCAGATAATCAATGGCTTGTATCTTTAGACATAGAAGCCCTGTATACAAATATCCCACAAACAGATACAGTGGAGACAATAAGGAATTTATTACAGGATGAGGAGGGCTATCTGACCCCTCGGGCTCAATTGATAATTGAGTTCACCGACATAATTTTAAAAAATAATATCTTTTTGTTCAATGGTGATTTATTTTGCCAAACAAAGGGGACCAGAATGGGGGCTACCTGTGCTCCCAGCCTGGCATGTTTATATGTCGGAGCTTTTGAACAGAAGCATATCTTCAATGAAGCAGCACCATTCTATGAGAATGTTCTACACTGGTCGCACTTCATTGATAATGTGTTTTTTGTTTGACAGGGCGACCAAGAAACATTGGTCAACTTTATACAGTGGTTGAATTGTGGCGATCCGAATCTGAGGATTACATCCACAATGAGCCAAACATTCTGGGATTTTTTGGACATCAAAATTGTTGCGAGAGAGGGGTTTCTAGAAGTAGAACTTTTCACAAAACCCAGTGATAGGAACACAATTCTCCATTATGGTAGCAATCATCCTAGATGCCAAAAAGACAATATACCATATGGGCAGTTTCTCCGCTTGAGAAGGAACTGTACGAACAGAATGGACTTTGAGAGACATGCTGAGATTCTGAAAGAAAAATTAAAATGTAGGTGCTACCCTAACAAGATCATTAAACAGGCCTACAAGCGGGCAAAATATTTTAATAGAGAGATTTTCTTTGAAAACAATGGACAGAAAAATAGCATGGATATGGATCAGATAGTCTGTGTGACCAACTACTCAGGTCTGAGCAATAAAATAAATAGAAACTGGTCCCTTTTGACAGATAGGAACACAGTAACAATAGAAAAACCTCTATTTGCATACAGAAGGAACAGAACCATAAGGAATTGTGTTGTCCATACCGACAAAGAACCCAAACAAACATCTCAGGTTAGTATAGATAACAAGAAAATAATAGGTAATTACCCATGTAACTCTTGCATTAATTGCAGTTCGGTTATAAAAGAAAAAGAGATAAAACTAGATGGAATTAAACATACTTTTAATGCTATGTTTAATTGCAAGACAAGAAATGTGATATACCTACTTATTTGTCCCTGTAACAAAGGCTATGTCGGAGAGACCGGTCGAGAAATGCGACTACGCCTCAACGAACATAGGTCAGCCTAAAGAACAGGTAAAAGAAATGCACCACTAACAGAAGATTGGCTAGAACATAACCATAGGTTAGAAGATATAAAATGGTGCATACTGGAGAGAATATCTGGTACCAAAAGAGGTGGAAACATTGATAAAAAGAGGAAATGTAGGGAACAATACTACATGAGTAAATTTAAAACATACCTTCACAGGTTGAATCATAGGGAGGAATGGGAGAGAATTTTAAAATAAATTTCATCCCGTTTGCTTACCCCATTCCGCATGAGTGCCAATATTTTAAATGAATAGGTTCATACACTAACTGATTGTCACCACCTAGATAGTATATTTATTTTTATTTTATTTTACGGAGTTTGATATAGCGCGAACTTGACCCGAAGGTATCGGGTATCAGAGCGCTTTACATAGCGCCAGTTGCATTACATGAGGACACATTCATTTTTTGTTAGGCACGGGGAGATTGAGTGATTTGCCCAGAATCACAGGATGTTCAGCGTCATTGCCGAGACTCGAACCTGGTTCCCCAGATTCGAGGTCGACCGCCCAAGCCGTTAGGCCAACTCCTCTCCCCAAATAGTTTCTAATACAATTTATAAGTTTAATTTAAGTGTCAGATTAATGAAGATATGAATCCTAACATTAGTGAATGAGCAGTAGAGACTAGCTACATGTTTCTGTGGTCATCAAACTAGACCTTTTAAGATGGCCGCCGTTGATATCAGTGATATACAGCGGGATTCCTGAGGGGTAGTTTGGGGACTGAACCACTCTAAGCGACACACGAGTTGAGGTTTGGTTAAAATTTCATGATCAAACATGCCTCGCCATTTCTAGTGTTGATATAAACAAGCTGAGCCTAATTTGGATTTGAAACTAACACTGTTAAATATCTGAGGCAATAGACCTGATCATAAATAAACACAGTCTAAGATGGCCGCCAGATTTTTGATGATGGAGTTAACGCCCTCTGGTATGAACTCGGAAGCAATTAACTTGATCATTTGGCGGGAAATGGAGCGTATATATTATTAGGAAGCTCAGAACACAACTGATCTTTGCCAGAACAACTCGCATTCGAGGATACTTAAAGAATAGAAGCGGTAAGTGGATATGACACTGCGATAATTTATGCCGTTTACAGTTATCGTGATATAGTTTAGTGAATAATTTGGTTCAGCTAAGTGGAGGGCTGGTCCCCATAGGAACTTTTTTTATTATAAAAAAAGTTTTTGTATATATTTTTAGGATACATATTTTCTAAATGGAGTAAAAGCTGAGTTGTCTTTTTAACCAGGGACATATGAGTGGGACATGTCTTTAAAATAGCATGTCTTTGAAGCAGAGTAAATTACATGATAAACCTCTAATAATATACTAGCTAGAAATGTTACACTCCTAGAAAAAGGCAATATATCACGAATCTACACTTATCTGTAATTTATATGTTACAGAGACAGCTGCAGAAAACTATGATATGTCACTGAATACTCTGGGAAATTACTGAAATACGGTGACCAGAAATTTTAAAATAAACGCACGCTTCCTCATTGATGAAAGGAAAGTGTGTAAACCAGTGAAAATTGGAACTAATAAGGGCAAGCAAATTGTTAGAATTGTTTCCCCTTCATCTAACTAGGTATGATTTTCTTTAAATACATGTCAGTAACTTCGACATGTATTCTCTTTAATTCAGATTATAATCGGAAGTAACTACCGGTAAATCTATCTCCTGGAGTTTTCCTACCACAATGAGATTTATTATTTGTGGCTAAGACAACATACCTCAAGTGAGTGTTTTGATTTATAATATAGTGGCCAAACGGGTTGAATGAGAAAATGTGATAATAAAAAACCCAGGATATTAATTGAATATGTATCACTTTTACAAGTGTATTTGAATTCATAGTTGTTCAATGATTCATTTTTGGAATACTACAAGTGCATCCTTTAGAGGTTTGAGTGTTGGCTTGACTGTTGGTTTTATAAAATAGTCCTGTTGTTTGCATTAATAAGTGGTCCTCTAACAGTATTTTCTGTTGTATTTTAAACTTCTGCCCATAGAGAGAACCCAACTGTCTTTTAAAAATAAAAGCTTGTCCTGAAGAAGGTGGTGCAGAATAAGACAAGTCCACTGAATCGCCGCGTCGATACTTTTGCTTTTACTTGTATGAAAATTGGTTTGATTCACTGTTTAAAAAAAATTGTTTGTATGGGATTTTGATAATATGTGAAATGTTTATTAAGAGTTATTCATGTGCAGAGATTCACTGATAAAAATCAGTGTATGAATATTGTGATTTTTAAATGAGTGCGAATAGGAAGAATGACAAAGGAGGCCTTCTGTTTTTGTTTCACATCTTAGTATAAGATTGATCGATGAAAAATGTTATGAAATATTTATTTGGAATATCGACATTGAGTCTGTGGCTCTTTATATAAATATCAATTATTGTGATTCAGTGTTACATGCATATAAAAGGAACATTTTTTTAAAAAGGAGGAGACATCTTTTGCAAAAAACAGGTTTTATGTATTTTGAGTATGTATGCATGAATGTGATAATAGAAGAACAATAGGGGTGTTCCACAAGATTGATTGAATCGGCACAAGGGGGACGATAGTTTTTTTTTTTCGGTTATTTGAACCCAGTTCCTTTTGTTTGTTTGAAGGGTTACTCCCTATTTGTTTTTAAGTCTACTGGAAAAATGTCACTCCAAAAAGACTGGAGGGATAGGCGAAGACAATTTAGAGGAAGTTTTTTCAACCCCACATATCCACCACCACACATGATGTTTTGGCCAGCGTTTTGTAGGGAGAGGTGGCAGGAGAGGAAGACGAGGAAGACAAAGAGGAAGAAGGATTCAGTGGGACAACGAGGAAATAGAAGGTGTGAACGCTCAGAATCTTGACTCTGGGCCAACAACAATCAGGCTAGAGCGGTCTAGCAGAAGAGAAACTTTCAAAGGAGGAATTATCACTCAACAAATGACTTGGCTTTGACACCACAACGCAAATCGACAAATTCAAGATGAGATGCGAGTTGGCCGATTTAGAAAAATAAGGGTGAATGTTTTCTTCCAAAACAGACCATTCAAAGAGGCAGATGATGGATACACCAACCTGAGAAATAAATCTAACTTTATCCCACCTCCCTTCACAATACTCCCTGAGGTGTGGCCCTTTGAAGAGGCAATGGTTAAAGAAACTGAAGAATTAAACCCGAATAGGGATACATTTCACAACTTAACCAAGAAGGAGAATATGGCATAGCAGACCCTGAGCAAAAAGAATCATCTTGTTATCAAACCAGCAGACAGTGCGGTTGCCATTAAAATACAAAGGAAAGAAGACTACAGAGAGGCATGTCTCACCCTCCTACATGATGACAGAAACTACATGCCCCTCCAAACTGATCCCACAAGCCATCTACAAGATAAAAATAAGAAACTAGCTGAGGAGGCAATGGACAATGGGTGGATCACAAAAAATGAACAAGACTTTCTTATTACAACTGAACCCAGGATGCCCCAATTTTACACCATCCCCAAGATTCATAAGTGGAGAATGCCCCCGCCCCCCCCCAGGCAGAACAATTGTGTCAGGCATTGGCTCAGTGCACGAACCACTGTCACAGTAGACAGAATGGCTACTGAGACTCTTTGTCCCACACAAGATCCTACATTAAGGTCACTAAACATCTGCTGAATCGACTGAAAGAGGAAGAATATGACCCATCAACAGAAACAATGTCTGACTCGACGCTGAGGCTCTTTACATGAGCATCTCACAGGAGAAGAGTCTCAGTGTGATCAACAACCTGCCACTAGAACAGATTTGGACTTGGGCTGCCCCAAACCATTAGATAATGAAATTGGCTGAATTGGTTTAAGGAAGAAAACATCTGGATGAGCAACCAATATAGTGACCACATATAGCTTTGGTGATGATATATTGATGGCACCCTGATTATATGGTATGAGGATGATACCACCATTGAACTTTTTAATGGATGGCTTAATGACAGACACCCCTTCCTCAGTTTAACAATGCCAACTAACAGAACCAAGGTATCCTTTTTTGGATGTCAACATCACTGCAAAAGACGGGAAGCTTATCAGATCCTTTTACACAAAATCCACTGCCCGCAACAGTTTGCTACACTTTAATAGTGCACACCCCCGACCACGGAGGGAGAACTTACTATTAGGCCAGTTTCTATGGATGAGGTGAAATTGCTCTGATTTCCAAGACTACGAAAATAAAGCCAAGAAACTCACCAAAAAACCTAAGGAAAGAGGGCATCCTGAGAGGATCATTACCAAGGCACAGAAAAAGGCACAAAATGTCCCCAAAGAGGCACTGCTAGAAACTAACATCAAAACCTACACCAAACCCCTCATTTTTGGAAGCACCTATGATTCCTCTTCCAACACCATCAAAAGAATCATTAATAAACTTTGGTGTATCCTTACTTCAAACCAACTCACCTTTCAAAAACCTCTATTCTCATTTAAGCGAAATAGATATATCATGGGCAGACTTGTGCACAGTAACACATGGCAAAATTATTCTGATCGCCAAGTCACCCTTTGACACCTTCCCGCTGTCACAGGACACTTCCCATGTGGAAATTGCTCAATATGTCCCATAACATCACAAACCAAAAGCTATTGATTTGGGTCTTTCTACCCCCTGGGAGCAGAGGGTACACATGAATTGCAACAATAGCAACATGATTTATGTCATCACCTATATACAAGTGACTAATAGAAAGATCAAAATTCGCATAAGCGAACATTGGAGTACTATCAGATGCAGATAAACATCAACAAAATTGACAGCACACTTATGAGAAAGAAACCACAATGGTAAACATCTACACTGGTCCATTATCTATAAAGTCACTGATCATCCTGGAAGCAACAACAAACTCCTGGAAAAGGAACAAAGATGGGTCTATAAGTTACAAACGCATAAACATGCTCTCAATGACGAGATACCATGGAACCAATTTAACATTTGCTAGTCCCACTTAACAACCTTTATAACACTTGATTATTCATGGATAACATCTGCAGAATATGACATATTCCGTCATTATCTACAGTAGGTTCTTGAGTTAAATACCCTGTGCATCATAAGGCTTGGCCTTTAAGACACAATTGAGACATAGCCAAATAGAGGAACAGCATAATATTTGACCTGTGATTCCCTGTTGGGATCTTGGTCCACCCAAGGGTCACAACCAAATCACAATACTATGGGGATAAGCCATTGAATATGCTAATATTTTATCATGATTTTAGGACAGGAATACCCCCCGTCCTTTGGGTATTATTGGAGCAGGGAGACCATCTCTCCCATTTGGTTTTTACACTATGACACTCACTTGTGACATATATGTTTCAACAGAAAATTGCTTGAATTCGCTCTGCTATATCGATGCTTTTCTGGTATTAGTTTCTAAGCTGGCAAATACGTGCCTATACTGAATAATTGATCTCCCATTATGCAGTGCACGACCTGTGCGGTGTCAAGCACGGGCTCATGTTACACGTCAGGGATCAATACCTTTCAATCCCATTTATATTATACTTTATTTTCCTTCATATTGGGTAATGTTTTCTAAAATTTTGCAGCAAGGCCTCCTTCATGTATTTTTAAGAGGCCCGTACAACATTGCCCGACAAGGCAACATTGGAAGGAGACTCCATTTCCCATTATTTCCAGGCTGGCGCAAACTTAGTGATAAACAGACTCGTGCCGGTGTCAGATGGAGGCACCGTACCAGAGGACCTGTATTTTCCTCCTGGCACCGGTGCAGTCTAGGACCACTCCACCCGCTCCTGGACCCCCCCTTGCAGACAACAGCTGTATCATGTTTAGTAAAGCAGGAGCAACAAGAGGCTTCAATTATTCAAATTTTGCCCAAAAAAATAACTAATCCAGCCGGGTCCTGGGGATTATTTGTACGGCTCTCCACTTGCCCCGATCTGCCACAAAGCGGGGAAGCAAAGGGTAGTAGGTGTCATTATGGGTAGGGACCCTTGAAGAAGTAAGAGCCTTATCTTTATGAGTACAGCGTGCTGTGCGCTGCAGGAATTCAAATGCGTCTCCCACATTGATGTTGTATATGATCTTTCCTTTTCCTTCATATAACATGGCTCTGTTTGATGATAGTCTTTAATTGCCCTTATTTTCGAGTTTGACTACAGGGCAGCCCACTCTCGCCCCCTTGGGGACAGTCATCTCCAGCACTTGGGGTGAGTGGCTTGCAAATCTGTATCTAAAGTTAGCTTGTATAGATGGATATCTCTAGATGTATGCTCGCTCATTAAAAAAAACAGATGGCATTATATATGGTGGTCTAATATATAACTGTGACACATCCATGGCACCAGTTTCCACAAGCATGATTTTGACGTCACTCGTGATATATATTTATATGAGTGTAAGATACTGAATATGCACTAGCTAGAGCAACATAGTTGTGAGCACGTTCTCTAGAACGCTAATAAGCATGCAAAAAAGAGGGGACAAGTGTGTGTCATAAATATTGTATTGCTTTATGGCATGGTCCACATAAAAATCTTTAATGCACAAAACAATTTTTTTACAGGTACAACAGTGTGTGAAAAGACTTACACACTCCGTGCATGCTTTGAATTTTTGAATGCCACACATAAAAAAATCACATGTGAGACATGTCATTGAGGGAATGACATAAGTACTAACCCACCCTGACGAAAGGCAGAGACTGAAATATGTTGGTGTATTAGGGTCATAGGACCGTCACATCCTATCAACCCTACATAGGAGTCGATTCTGATGCGGGTTGGAAAAGCTTCCCGACCGAATCGGTTGGGAAATAGTTTCCGACCCACTCGGATCGGGAAAGTCCGACCGGCGGAGTAGGATGCATCCGGATGCTTCCAGATACAATTTGGTTGAACTCCCATTGACTTCAATGGAAACATTTGTTCCTAACCGCATCAGAATTGGGCCCTCGGTCGGGAAGACACGTTCCCCATCCGATTTGGAAGGAGCAAATGCCGTTAGGAGGCCTTCCTAACCGCATCAGAATCAGGCCCTCGGTCGGCAAGCTTTTCCAACCCACATCAGAATCGGGCCCATAGTCTTTGTTTTTAACCTTCCCATCCACCCCACTAATAAAGGTATGCCTAGGGAGTGGATGAGGAAATGTTATCTTTAAAGTTAAGCCCCCTAACTAGCAATCTTCATGAGAGCTCCCTGGAACATGGTCGAGGCCACCCTGACCTTTAGGAGTCAGGATGAACCCAATGATGAAGCATGCCACTATTGGAGTGGTTGAGAGTTGTATAAGAATTTTTTTTTTCTTCCCTACTCCAGTTGGAGTAGTTCACAGGCATGGCACGCAACTCATTTATACCCCTCTTTTTCCCTGTGGAAGCTTCAGCACTCCAGAAGGGATACTCCTTGGTTATTAGAGCATAAATTACCGCTAATTGCAGGTGTGGCTGTTAAGGGAGCCACATACTAATATGTTGCACCCTTCAGGATTGACACAGTCTTTCTTAGTCCTAAGGTTGACTCCTGCCCTGGTCCATGATGCCACTCCTCTGTCATATGCTGAGAAACTCATACCTATGACCTAGCCTGTCCATATAGCCTGTAGCCTAGATACTTGCCCTGAAGTCAAGTGGGTTTCTTGCAATAAAGCAATGTGTTTCTGCCAAAGGAGTACAGTCACATGTACCTTATACCTATTCTGCAAAGAGCTCAAACCCCTGACATTCCAAGTGGTTAAGTGATAATGGTCAGCAAAATAAATAGATTTTCTCGCCATGGGAGGGAAGAAGATAATGATAAAACAGTCTGCTTAAAGCGTGTGAGTGCCAGTTGCAGTCAAAAACCTTGAAGACTGATAATTGCAATAAAGAAGTGCAAATAATGATCAGACCTGGGCCATCCAACATAAACAGCGAAAACAATAAACACTCTCCAAACCAACAAGGGAAGGGGATGGGGAGAACAACACACTACCAATGCAGTAACCAGGCATAGCATGCTAGGGGATGAGAAGGGTCCTTGGCGTTGTCGAGTGGATGCATCCCACTCCTGCAGAAGCATAGAATGTCTTGGAAGGGGTGACTGGTCCCCCACAGCATTTCCCAGCAAAGCATATTTTGGGCCAGATCCTGCCAGTCCATATCCTCAGTGAAGACAAGCGATCCATGCCATTCGACAGAGGAGCCATAGAACAGACGTGTGGCAGAGTGTCCATAGTTCCACAAGCCCATTGGGCATGGCTGGAGGCAAACTATCCCAGATCAGCAATAGACTGCACCGTATACACCAGCAGTGTTGGCGTGCCTGGACCATGGTCCTCAGATGTCGGATCTTTTCCTGAAATGGCAGAGCCAGAAGATTGCAACTGTGGAGATACAAAGAGGTCCCTGAAGAATGCCACTGGACCACCACATTCCTTTGTTCCCTCCTGACACTGTTGCAGACCCGAGTTCCACGTTGTGCTGTCCGGCGGCAAAACCTACTGATTATATTCGGTTGAGGGGTGGCTGTAGAAAGAGACGGAGCCTGGCAGGACCCGCTCGTCCATGGCTTCCACCCAGACCCACACCGCCAACAGTTGCTTAAAAAAAGTGTGTATGGCCACAACAGATCCATAACTTGGCGGGGATCATCAAAGCATATATAAGTCCAAGGTAATGGAGTTTCCTCTTAACCTGCAAAAAAGAAGCTCTCTGGTGTTGGAAAGCCATTGTATAATCTGGAAAAAACATCCCCTTTCAGTTGTCTCTGCTAACCATTTTCAGGTTGCACACCATCATCAGGATATCATCCAGCTCATGTAAATTCAAGAGTCTTACATCAAAAGATCTAGGTGGTGCTCCAGGAGGCGGGCGCTGGGCTGAAACTCTATGTGCCCAACAACAAAATGAGGAGAGAGCGTTGAGGGAGCAATATCTAGTAACAGTCATCGCTCCATGTAGGCCACTGGATTCATCCCCTCGGCACCCTCAGGGATGTCCACAATCCGAACATTATTGTGGCAGAATTGCCCCTCTGCATCATCCAGCCTGCTCTCCTCAGCAAGTAGGTGCTCAAGAATCGATTGCGTTAGTTCCATGATGCTTTGTTTGAGTGAATTGCCGAAGTTCCTCTGTAGCTTGAGTATTGGCGTGAACCTTTTCTGAGAGTTTTTGCTGGCTCTCCCATAGGATCACAATGTCATTTTTTTTTTAACATTTGTTTTAGAGTTTTATATAGGGAGCCGCATCGCCGCTAATTGCACCTGTGTGGGACTCCAAGTCCCAGGGAGACCTGCTGCACGCGCCTGGAGGCGCTGACATCATCGCTCTGAGCCCAGGGGGGCCTACTAAACGCCTCGCGGCACCCGCTTCGCGGGAGCCGCATCGCCGCTAATTGCACCTGTGTGGGACTCCAAGTCCCAGGGAGACCTGCTGCACGCGCCTGGAGGCGCTGACATCATCGCTCTGAGCCCAGGGGGGCCTACTAAACGCCTCGCGGCACCCGCTTCGCGGGAGCCGCATCGCCGCTAATTGCACCTGTGTGGGACTCCAAGTCCCAGGGAGACCTGCTGCACGCGCCTGGAGGTGCTGACATCATCGCTCTGAGCCCAGGGGGCCTACTAAACGCCTCGCGGCACCCGCTTCGCGGGAGCCGCATCGCCGCTAATTGCACCTGTGTGGGACTCCAAGTCCCAGGGAGACCTGCTGCACTCGCCTGGAGGCGCTGACATCATCGCTCTGAGCCCAGGGGGGCCTACTAAACGCCTCGCGGCACCCGCTTCGCGGGAGCCACATCGCCGCTAATTGCACCTGTGTGGGACTCCAAGTCCCAGGGAGACCTGCTGCACGCGCCTGGAGGCGCTGACATCATCGCTCTGAGCCCAGGGGGGCCTACTAAACGCCTCGCGGCACCCGCTTCGCGGGAGCCGCATCGCCGCTAATTGCACCTGTGTGGGACTCCAAGTCCCAGGGAGACCTACTGCACGCGCCTGGAGGCGCTGACATCATCGCTCTGAGCCCAGGGGGGCCTACTAAACGCCTCGCGGCACCCGCTTCGCGGGAGCCGCATCGCCGCTAATTGCACCTGTGTGGGACTCCAAGTCCCAGGGAGACCTGCTGCACGCGCCTGGAGGCGCTGACATCATCGCTCTGAGCCCAGGGGGGCCTACTAAACGCCTCGCGGCACCCGCTTCGCGGGACGCGCGCGGGCGAAGCCCGGGCCAAGGGCGCGCCCGTCGGAGCCCGAAAGAGGCCGGGCTGGGCCCACTCTCTAACTCCTGCACCTAGGTAAAGTAATAGGCCTGGTCTTAGGTCAGTGTGGGACAATTAATAATCAGTTTATCTGGGTGTGTCAATTCATAATTTATTCCATTGACGTGGCCGTTTTGAACACCATCTGCACAGGGAGAGCCCCAGGTATTAAATATAACGTGAGAGAGGGCCTTTTAGATAAGCGATCTCGATCTCGAAAAGCCACGATGAGTGTTAGAGGTGCAGTAAACTCCACGAACCCACAGACGACGGGGAAGATAGTGAATACTTTGGACTCTTTTTTGACGAGAGCGACAAACATCTTGAAGAATGAGATAGCGCTGACTGAGCGCCGTCTCTCGACGGAATTTGTACCCCAGAAAAGATCATCGTTAGGAGCGTTTGCGAATAACACTGGTTTAGCGGGCCACGAGATTATTGAAGTGGGCCCAGAGGAGGTAATAGTAGTGGCCCCGGAGGGTGTGACATCACAAATCCTGGAAGTAACAGTATCCAGTGAGAACACACAAAGGACTTCCACAAGGACTCAAACCAGGAAAAAATCCCAAGATAGTAAATTGGACACGGGGACAAAAAGGAAGAGGGGTGGGGGACCGCAAAGGGCTAATACAGCAAAGGTCTCAAAATTAAACAAGAGTAAAATCATGCGTGAGGAGGAGGGAGTCGCTGGAGGTGGGAGTAGTCTTGGTGAGACAAATATTTTAAACGGTATAAATTCACCTGTAATTTGTGATACTGATGAAGCGTCATGGCTTAGATTTGAAACACTGGTTTCTTTACTTTTAAATCCTATTTCAGAAAAGTTGACCCAGATGGATTAAAAAATTACTGATCTTGGGGTGTTTGTATTGGAATTACACAATACGATGGAGGTACGAAGGAATAACATACAGAAGCAGGATCCCCACACCCTGGCCCCGGAAATGTGGCAAAATGATCCAAGTTCGAGTAGTTTAAGAGGGTCTAATTCAGAGTCGAATATCTCTGAAGTCCAGAATGCAAAGCTGCTTATTGCTCCCAACACTGGGCTGCCAGATGTAGACAGGGCTCAAAGGGGTACTGAAAGTACTAGTACTGGCTTGATAGGAAGTCATCAGGATAGGCACCTAGGTAACAATAGTAGGGTTACCAGTGTACCTGGAATGGTTGAGGGGTCGGCGATAGTGGGCCTATGCGGGGATGCCATACGGAGGGAAACAGGTTTGAATAAAGGGGGGGTGGGGAGGATGGACCAAACGCTATATCTCCCACCAGCGGCAGCACCCTTGGTCTTAGTACTTGGAAATGTTCCCCAGTTAAGGAGGGATCAAGTTGAGTCTACCCCACAATTGATACTGAAAGCCTTTTATTGGCTAAATCAAAATCTAAACAAAATAGGAGTGTTTGGAGGGTTGGAAGCGAACCAAATACTGATGGCAAGAAGGGTTGCATGGGTGGGGCCGACAAGGAAGCACTGGGAGGGGGATTGCGTGGTTGTAAATTTTAATAGTAGGCACATCGTAGGATTTATTTTAGCACACTTAGGCCAGATGTTCCCGAGTAGCTCTAATATTAAAGCTTTACCTCTGGGTTATTTTTATAGGCCGCCTAGACCACAGAGATTTCAGCCACAGATCCCGCACACCGATGATAGGGGCTTGAAAATGCAGAGGGGCTTGAACACGCAGCGGGTTCAAAGTACTGGGGGCACATTAGATATGAACCATCAGAACCGCTTTGCACCCCTATCTGGTTTAGAGGAGTGTGATTGACGTCAAGCCAACCCATTATATGCTGAAAGTTGTTTAGAGGGCCAGATACCCCCAATCAATAATAACATTAAAGTAAATCATCCAGTAGAGGGAGCAATTATAAACAGTCTCCGTTCTAAGAACATTCTAGTAAAAGACATGACTGAAGGGAATATCTATAATCTACACTCATCCGTAGGAACAAGTTTCCAGTACCAAACAGATAAACAGAGAGTAAAAAATACTGATATAGTAGGAGAGCCAGTTATTCCACAAAATGTAGCACATAGTCGGACGTTATCGTCCAATTTACATAGTTCCTCATACATTGATAATCAGATACAGGAATCAGCTAATCCAAATAGTATTACGGTACTTTTCTGGAATGTTGCAGACTTCGGTCTAAACTACATAATCAGCTATGGCTAAATTTTGTGAGTAAATTTGACATACTTTGCCTGCAGGAAACATGGTCGTTGGAAGAAAATCATATTGAAGGCTATAAAACTTTTAACACCACTGCTCGACCATCGGCAAGTGGGAGGCCAAAGGGTGGCCTGTGTATCTATGTGTCGAATTTATTAAAGATAACTAAACTATGGTTGACTCTCTCAGAACCAAATTATCAAGTATTGGTCATAAACATAGATAAGCGAGATACAGTTATTCTTGTAAATTTTTATAACAATGTACAAAGGGAACATGTATTTCAAATGTTAAAACAGCTTAGAAATGCAATGCAGAGTACTCTGAATGATCATAGGGAAATTGGTCTATTAGTCTGGGGAGGTGATTTTAATACTGCTTTGTGTCCGCATAATGATGTCGCGCTATGTGGCATAGTAGATGAAAGGGAATGTAATCTCCCACATTTTTCACACAATTTACAGGGTGATGCCCTAAATGAGATTTTATTCTTTTTAGACATGAGTTTTGTAAATATGCTGACTTCGCCTCCTATCCAGTTTACACAGACTTTTCATGGAAGGGGGGCGAATACAATTATAGATTTTATAATAACAACAAATAGATCAGCCTCCAGGGTTTTGAGTTTTAAAACCCATAAAAACGTCTTAAGTGACCACTTCCCACAAAGCATGAGTTTATCATTGGCATCAAAAACACGGATAGTACACCCCGAAAGGACTCAACAACTACAGGGTTTAGAAATAAACAAAATAAATGGATATTCCTTAAAGTGGGCCCAGGTAGAACCATCTGTAATTATGAAAGAAGTGGTGGAAAATAGTAGGGAAAATATTATGAAATGTCTCGACGAGACTGCGCCACACGAAGATATATTGGGATCCTATACTTGTATAACGGATAATATTAGGAACATGTTGAAAAGAGAAACGAGAAATAGGAAGGAGAAGAAGGTTGGATGGTTTGACAATAATTGCACGAGAGCATATGCCACCTTGAAGAACGCTCTACACAAAAAGAAACGGGATAGAGAAGAAATAGCCAAATCCAGGCGAGCATATAACCTAGCTTTAAAAACTAGAAAGAGGGAAATAAAAGCGAACGCTTGGGCTGATTTGCACAAGGCTGCCATAGAGGGTAATAATATTGCATTTTGGCGCGTGGTCAAATCTCCTTTTTTGAGATTTGAGTTAATGCCAAGAATAGAAATTGCAATTGATGAAGGGCAATGGGTTGAGCATTTTTCTAAAATGTATGCCAAGAAACAGGAGTCTAGTATTCAAATCGCCGGTTGCTGTGTCTCTACCCGTATAAACGATCCATTCCCAATTAAAATAGACTTCACTTTAGAAGAAGTAGAACTAGCTGTGAAAGCTAGTAAGGGCGGAAAGGCACCAGGACCAGATGGGGTACCCGTAGACATATTTAAACAAAATACGGAGCTATGGGGCCCCTTAATAAAACAAGTCCTTGCAGCAGCATGCAAGGTAGGACTCATAGGATCTTGGTCTGAGTCATTAATGGTCCCAATTTTTAAGAAAGGTGACAGACATAATCCTTCATGTTATCGCCCAATCTCCTTATTAGATTCAGTGGGAAAGGTCTTAGGCCGTATTATTTTAAACCGTCTCCAAGAATGGGCTGAAGAAAATAACGTATTAACGGATCTACAATTTGGATTCAGGGAAGGATTAGGAACATTAGAACAGGGCCTTAATTTAACAATCCTGACCGAGAAATATGTTAAAGTAAAAAAGGAAAAATGTACTTAGCCTTCGTAGATCTTTCTACTGCGTTCGATTCCGTATGTCATAATAAATTGTGGAAGATTCTCGAAGTAATGGGAGTCGAACTAGCCTTAATTCAAGTTGTGAGAGAATTATATTCTGGGGCTAGTTCTAGAGTACGGTATGGACCAAATGGGGAATACACAGCTACATTTGCAGTAGACAGGGGGTAAGACAGGGCTGTGTCCTGGCACCCTTCTTGTTCACCATGTATACTAACGGCCTTGAGCAGGTGATGCTTGAGGGGTGCCAGGATCTACCACAGGTGAAAGGTCGACCCATTCCTATCTTACTCTATGCCGATGATGCAGTGATAATGGCCCGAACACCACTTGAGCTACAGCGGGCTATAAATAAATATAATGCTTATATGGAAAGCCTTGACCTAAAGATCAACGTTACTAAAACTTTTACAATGAGCTGTGGGAAAACTACCAAGAAAGAAAGACCCATTTTTATTGGAAATAATAAGCTAGAAACAACAAAAACATATCCTTATTTAGGTATTCTTGTGGATAATAAGGGTACATGGCTGCAGGCTATAAGGGCAAAAAATTGACATTTATGAAAACTACAACAGCACTTGTAAATTTTGCCCAGAAATTAGGAAAACGGCCACCTTTGGAACTGGTTAAAATCTACCAATCCAAGTGCGTCAGTGCTGTACTGTACGGGGCGGGGATCTGGGGATACTGTAACGTAGTAGACATACAGAAAGTGGAAAATGCTTTTATCCGTTATATATTGGCTGTCCCTCGCTCGACTTCAACCTTTGTATGTCACAAGGAGTTGGGGCTAGAATACATCACGGACAAAATAAGGGTCCAGCCAGTTTTATTATGGCATCGAATCTGGACCTCAACAAAAACTACATTTAATCAAAGGGTCTTAAAAGATTCTCTTAAATTGGACCAAGCCTTAACTATTAAATGGTTGAAGTACATTAAAGATTTTATGGGGGACTTAGGACAGCTAGAATTTTTTGAAGATCCTTTAAAGATGACTAATATTTCTAGGAAAGATTTTAAAAACGATGTATGTCACACTTGGAAGAACTTAGATATGAAAGCGAAGTCCACAAACCGACAGTTCTCCAAAACCAGATGATCCTCGTTTCCACTGAAATGCAACCTTATTTGACCTACTATGGAACTGGGTATGACAGATTCGTGCTCGCACGTTTTAGATTAGATTCCTTTCATCGTTTAGTAGCGTTTCCCATAATAAACGATTGGACAAAAAATTTAGAAGCTTGCCCATGTGATGGTGAAGCATCCCAAACGACAATTCATATTGTTTTATTTTGTAAATATTACAGGGAATGCAGAAAAAGGTGGATTTACCCTATTTTAAAAATCTGGGGTCTGAGGCAATGTCGCCCCGCCTATCTTGCATTGCAATTATTGGATAGTGAATGTTTTACTAGAAATATTGCAATATTTTTAAAAGCGGTAATGAAGTGTAGGAAACAATTGTAACATTTTTATCCATTGGTTTTATCTGTATAAATTGTTTTAATGAACTCAGCCTGATTTGGTCAGTCGCTTCATACCTGAAAAATCGAACAAAGAAGTACTATTATTATCTGGTGGTTCGTACTTTTTAACAATGATTTTAAATTTGAATGTTTAAAATGTATAATGCTGTAATTTTGTATTTGTGTACTGTGCTTTTATGATTCTTCTTATCCAAAAATGAAAATCGAATAAAGCGAATTTGAATTTGAATTTGAATTTGAATAGTGTGAACTAGACTCGAAGATATCAGGTATCAGAGCGCTCCACAGGAGCACCAGTTTCGTTACAGATGAACACATTCATTTTTGATAGGCAAGGGGAGATTAAGTGATTTGCCCAGAATCACAGGATGTTGAGCATCATTGCCGAGACTCGAGCCTGGTTCCCCAGCTTCGAAGACTGATTGCATATGGCTGGGTCCAGACTGGGTTGGCGTGGTGAGCAAAAGAACGATGAATTAAATCCAGATCTTTGTGACTGGGGGTGAATGTTTGCATGTTTGTGTATTCAGCATCTGATTTTAGATTGACAGGATCTGGGGATGTGCATTCACTCTGGACAGTCACATGGGGGTTGAGGTGTGTTCTGCCTTTCTTGGGTGACTCATCACTGGGCTGAATAGACCTGGTCTGCATTTAGAGTGGTGAGAGGTGTTTCTGCTATCTCCACTCCCTTTGGTCATGCTGGATCAAGGACAACAGTACTGGTTCGGACTGAGCTCAGTGACTCTGCCACAGGGAACAATGACAAAATGGGGTACAAGTATGAGACCGTAAACCTCAGGATATTAGATTACTTCAAGAAACAAGAGGACCCTGCCAAGAAGAAGAGGGGGAGGACTCTGTGAGGAGCACTACCTTTTCTGTGTGAGGGGCGGGTAGGCCTGCAGTTGCTGCTTCTGTTTGTGGTGGAGGAAAATAACTCACTCTTTTTGCCCTGCTGTGGTATCCTGCTTGTGAAGAAAATCTCCAAGGGCTTGCGTGTGCTGGTCTCCTGTTGGAAGTCTCAACAAAATCAAAGACTTCAAAGAAAAGATCCTTGCTGGATCTCAAATAGCCTGCCTGGGAGAAGAGCTGGAGAAGCTGTGTGAGGAGCGCTGCCCCTGACTTCTGCGGGATAGGAAGGCCTGCAGTAGTTGCTCCTGCCTGGAGCAGGAGAAAGGATTGGACTGTCCTAAGTTGCCAAGCAGGACACGGTGAGTGATGTATTTCTTCATCTTGAGGAGAAGGAGGCTGCCCGGTGTGCCAGGAAGTGGTGAGTGCTTTTATTGGGCAACCCCCTTCCACTACAATAAGGGTGTGTGATGCGCTTCTAATTGCACCGGGCAGCAGCATGAGAGGCATGGTGTGTGCTGCAAGTTGTTCCACAGGTTTTGGAAGGGGAGAGCTTAAGCGTAAAAGTGCTCTTCCCCCTCCCGACTCCCCAGCCTCTAGTGCATGTGCCCCATTGGTACAGAGAAGCCGTGGAGATAAGGAGTCACATCTGCGACTCACGATGGGCCCGGGCTGAAAATATTGCATGGCATCCTGCTGAAGCGGAGTGCGGTCTCGCTCGATTCCCTGGAGCACAAGGGCTCTGGCCCAGAAACTGCGGCAGCTGTCGAGCCTCAGGAGAGGCAGTGACCGTGCACTGGTAGCCCAGAGACGTGCCTCGGCTCCGAGGACCTGTCCAGGAAGTCAGTGGAGCGCGAGTGTGGTAGCCAGGAGGAGCTGCGCCGGGGGGGGTCTGAGGCTGTCTAGAGTGCGGTTGAGTTTCACTACCGCAAGAAGGGGGGACCCGGTGGGGTCTACTCCCCGGCTAAGGCCATGTTTCCCGGCAGCAGGTGCCCCTAGTGCAATCGCGGACAGCTGCCACTCATTGTCGATACATACCTTGGGGCATTTCCTTCGAAGCGCCATACCATGAGAAACTTCGATGAAGGTCTGCCGGCTCATGGAGTAACGATCAAGAGCAGCAATTACCATATTCCCTATTGTAGGTGGGCAGGTGGCCCAGGAGACTACGTATAGATAACAGGGACACCAGATTCCTTATAATTGTAGCGCAGGTGCCTCTCTTTGTGTGGTTATGGCAAGGCTTAGTAATTTCTATGACATAGAGGACTTGTGGTGATCTGCTGATGTTATAAGTGTTGTATTCACTACCTGCTCCATTTCGTGCCTTGATGTTTTCAAGATATGTGAAAATTGTAAGTATTTACTCTATTACCCTAAATGTGATGCCATTTAAAACATGTTCTTACTGCAGTAGCTGCATAATATGTACAGTAATTGTTTTTCTGGATGTTTGTATAACATGGGCAACTTATAAGTACGTGCTTTAGTGCACTAATTGTTCTGCTTATCACAATGGCAAAGTGATTTATGACCTGTGCACTACTTGTGATGTTATGACTATTGCCTAGTTGGGAAAGTAAGAATTGGTTTATGTGCTTTATGGTCTGTGTGTTTTATATATAATACAGGTGATATTTTTATATAACCTTGTGTGGAGGCTCTTTTCTGGTGTACCTAGTGTGTCACTGGTGTATGTGTGATGTGCAACCGCTTTACACATTGCCTCTGGCTTATGCCTGCCTGCTCTGCCAAGTTACCAAGGGGGTGAGCGGGGGTATCTAGGGTGTGTAACTCTCTTATCCTGACTAGAGTGGTGGATTCTGCCTGACTAAGGTGCATACCCTGGCCAACCAGAAAGCCCATTTCTAATAGTAGGCTATTACCAACTCGCAAAATAGGGTTTGCAAGTCACTATTAGGAAGGGTCGTGTAAAGGGCGTCCCTTCCTAATAACGAGTCTCACTGGTATGTATGAATGTTTTGCGACCGGGAATAGGGTCGCAAAACATTCGCAGATTACCACCAATTTCAAATTGGTGGTAAGGCATTCGCAAATGGGAAGGGTTCCCAAAGAGACCCCTTCACCCTTTTTTCAGCGCAGGCAATGGTACCACGGACCACTAACCACTCTTAAAAAATGAAAAGAAAACTTTTCATTTTCTTTTCTGAAATACATCCCATTTTTGTTTAAGGAAAATGGGATGCATTTAAAAAAAACTGCTTTATTTAAAAAGCAGTCAGGGACATGGTGGTCTGCTGACCCCAGCAGGTCACCATCCCTGTGAGTGCCAGCCATTCTCAATGGGTCACAAATTGCGACCTGCCTCATGAATATTAATGAAGCAGGTCCCTTGCAACCCATTTGGGAACTGCAAACAGTTTCTTAGACACTGTTGAACATCAGGATTTGTGACTCGCAAATTAGGAGTCTCTGAAAATCGCAATTTGAGAGTCACAAATGCTGATGGTAGTAGATGTGGCCCTAAGAGTTAAGTTATGCATGCAGTTTTCATATACGTTCACTACCATTTTTACAATCGTAATTAAATCAAAAAGAAGAGAAGGATGAACAATAATTTGCAAATTGTGTGATGGCGGTTTACTTTCCCTTGCTCTTCTGCTTTTAAATCTTAAGAGAAAATATTAGTAATGGTCTTAGGTACGACTGCCGCTTTCCTGTGTTGAGCGATACATTTTCTCAATTGACTCACTGCTCGGCCATTTCAGAATTGTTTTAATAACTTAATGCTGCTGTATTTTTAAAAAAACTGCTTTTGAATTTGAATTTGCTTTTATCGCTTTTACTTATCTTGCACTTGCACGGAGCCCTTCTGTTTTCCTTCCGGTTCCAGGCACTTGGGTCCGACATTATGCATCTCTCTGGGGAACCAATCATTGTGGGAGGGGGGAGAAGCTAGCCCTGCACTTGGCCTTTAAATGCCGGCCGTAGCGCGGGAGCGCAGCGGACATGTGCAGAGGGAGCGCCAACAGCGCGCCGACAGCGCACCAATGGCAAGCCCGTCTGCACCCTTCCGCGTCCAGTCGGGGCGAGGGGCCAGACATTATGCCCAAAATGTTTGCTTCTCTCCGTTGGAGCTGAAATCCTTGCAAGTCAGCAAACTGATGCTTGATACTGCTACTTGTTCTAAACTTGACAACCTCAGTATTTTGAAGCATAGAGAGTCTTTCCCTGAAGTCAATTTCGAGCCTCTCCACCCGGATAACCTCATCAGGCAAAATAATTACACAAATCCTGACCCCTCAATCCCTCACTGTCACGGGTGGACTGAACTCAAAGGTACATATCTGAACACTCGTTCTTTGGGTAAACACCAATTAGAAATATTCCAGCTTCTGGACTCAGATAAACTGGACATACTCTTTCTTACCGAAACTTGGCTCACTGAAGAGTCCAACCCAGACATATCAGCAGCACTGCCTAGCAGTTGTTATATTCTTCCAGCTAATAGGACCACTGGGAAAGCAGGGGGAGGGGTAGCAGTCATAGTACATCAGAAGTTACAGTTCACATCTCTCGCTGCAATGGGCATACCATCAGTCGACTGCTTAATTCTAAAACTCGATTCCCCAAGTTCCCCTCTTATTTGTGCATTGATCTATAGACCCCCTTACCATATGCCATTTGTCCCCCAACTACTGGGTAAAACGATCTCCCACCTATCCATCAACTACGCTAAAATACTTATAATTGGAGATTTTAATTACTGGGCCAATGATATCATGCGCAGTACCAGTTCTGCTGAAGTGATGGATTTACTCTCTGGGCTGAATTGCACCCAGCATGTGATTGTTCCCACTCACGTCAAAGGTGATACTCTTGACCAAGTTTGGACATCCAACTTGACAGTCTCTAATTAAATGATCTCTCCTTGCACCTGGTCGGATCACTATTTTATTACATTCGCACTCTCCAATGTTTACTTAGCCAAGCCGCACATGAAGGCGAGCTGCATGGCAAGAAACTGGAGACGCTCCAACATAGGGGACTTCTGCACTCTGCTGACTACTACAGCTCCACCCGAGCAGCAGTTAATTAACAAACATGCAGAAAGTATCGAATCTTGGCTTGAATCCGCCAGTGACAGCCTTGCACCCATTAAGAAAGTCAAGATAGTTAGACCCCATGACAAACAGCCATCACATTGCATGCGTTACAAGGCATGCAATTACAACGCGGTCGTTATAATGACGCGTTGTTACATCGCAGCATCATTACAACGCAAGTCGTTACATCGACTTGCTGTAGGGGGCGCGCTAACCTAAGGAATAGTATAATTTACTATTTCAACACCTTCCCTACTGTTGCGCACACTGGAGTTGGAATAGTAAATTATACTATTTCTAAGTCCAGCGTGCCCCCCTACAGCAAGTCGATGTAACGACGTGCATTGTAATGGTACTGCGATGTAACAACGCATGCGATGTAAAGGCCTATATTCATGCAACCAGGACCTGGAACAACATCCTGGTCTCCATCAGGACCACCCCAAATCTGCTGCAATTTAGGAAAGAGTTGAAGACTCACCTCTTTAAAGAACACTATTACACAATAGATTAACTGTATACAACCAACCTTCTTCTCCTCTTAATTGTTGACTTTATGCTTGTATTTATCCATTTACAGTGCTCAACATATACATAAATACATCATTTAGGATTTGGAGGAGCACCTTCATAAATTGGAGAAGGGGTACCTGCTCAGACAATTGGTGCTTGCACCCTGTCAAAAGGGCAGTGCTGGGTTTACAAAAGCAGATCCTCAGAAGACTTCACCATCATAGACTCTTGACCTGACAGCCCATATGCTTGTAGGCTGCCAGGCCACATGGCAATTGCCCCACCCTGTTTATAGTGGGCAATTATTGTGGTTATTCTTTAATCTGTGTACTAGCAGAATTGACATCCTACTGTAAGAGTGAAGTAATAAGGACGCAGAAACGTTTAACGAGGTAGGTTCTTCCCAGACTTTATTTTAGTAACACAGGCTACAACCTCCTTGCTCCCCAGTCCCCCAGCAACTGAGGACCATACCCCAAGATTCCATCTCCTACCTTTCATCCCAAGATTCCACTAATTCTCCCAACAGAACATTACCTAATTGAAGTTCCAAGTAATGCATATACCAATACATATAATACAAATCTTTCACCCTTTTTTTTTTAACAAGGAATAACAAAAACAACAATGAATAGAAACAATAACAAAATTATATGAATCAAATAATATGCAGTCAAAATCCAAAAGAACATACTAATAAACATTTCGCAACATAGAGATAAGCCAACAGTTTCCATAACTATTGCTAAATACAATATAGGGAACTTTAACACATTACATTACATACTCTTTTTTCAGGAAACTTTCCATTTCTTATACTTTTACACCACATAGAGTCACAAGATATATCCCTCTCTCAGTTAGGACATTCACCAGTCACACCTTTTGGCTTCCATAGAGTTTCCAACTCTGTCACCCGGCACATCGCTCCCAAGATCTAAAAATACATTTCTTTCACAACTATCTGGTACAAGTATTTCACCAGTCTCTGACTTCCCTTTGAACACAGAAATTCTCTTAAGGTACCATATTTTTCTGCCTTCAACATGCACAGCTGTGCTGAAAACCTCAATCACTCTCACAGGCCTCTTTATTCTCATCAATTACCTAATTTTTAAACTAGAACATGCTGAACCACTTCTCTTAGAAGAGCGAATCATCATCCTTTGGTGTGCCTCCACTTTCTCGTTAATCTTACCAAAATCAACTGTAACATTTAAACCATTTTTCTCCCTAAACTACCAAGGAATAAGCTTAATTCCAGGTTTCCTGCCTCTCAGCCCTTCAAACAGAGACATTCTAGTAACTGAATTGGGAGAAGATCTATTGTGACAACAATGTAACCTGTAATGCCTTCCTCCAAGGTAATCCATTTTTAGTGGCTAGCTAAATAGACTCCTTGACCACTCAATTAAATCTTTCCACCTGACTATTAGCTTGGGGATGATAACTGGACACTCTCTTACACACCACCCCACACCTGGCCAAAAAATCTACAAGTCGTTACTTTAACTGGGACCCACTGTCTGGTACCAATTCTTCAGGCAATCCTACTCTGCAAAAAATGTCATCCAGAAATTCAAAGACACAACTTGAATCACTTTCCCACACATCCTTACCTCCGACCATGTTGAGAAATAACCCAAAAATCAACGCAAAAGCAGATTTTTTCGGCAACACCAGAAACGGACTAAGAAAATCACTCCCCAACTGCCTCCATGGACCTTTAACACACTCCACTGGTTCTATTTCAACAGCACATGGTTTAACCGACTTATCACTACCCGCGCCTGACACACATTCCCTAACCCAACCATCAATCATGCCATCAATCCTTGGCCACCAATAAAAATCTTGAACTTTCCATTTGGTAGCAGACACACAAGGATGACCTTCATGATCTAATGAAAATATTTTCTGACATAAATTCTGAAGAAGAACCATCTTGTCACCCCTCACCACAATACCATCACAAATCATCAATTCATTTCTCATTTTACTAAACAAAGCTAAATCCTTGCTTAAATGGCGTTCTTCAGGCCATCCATTCTTTAAAAAGTTTTAAACCAAATTCAAATCTTCATCACTCAACAGGACTTCTTCCATTCTTCTTCTGAAATCACTCAATGTACACACATACTTTCATACCCCTCTCTCACATCATCTATAGTGTATGCTACATCAAACTCTTGCTCAGCAACAAATACATCAATATTTAAAAGTGGAAAATGAGACATGCAATCTGCCCTAGAATATATTGCACAATGCACTGATATTCTTGAAATTTGGTTGCTAAGCGAGCCAAGGGCTTGTGGTTAGTCCTTAAAATAAATTGTATTCTCCACAAGAATTGTTTAAAATGTTGTACAGCACAGGTACTTGCTAACAACGCTTTTTTAATCACAGCATAATTTGTTTTCAGGAGGCATTAGGGTACGCAATGCATATGATACAAACCATTCTTTGCCCATAATCTTTGCATCAACACAGTACCTAATCTCACGCTACTTATGGCCACAGCCACCACACATTCTTTCGCAGCCACATACAATCTCAAACAGGATGCTTCCACCATTTCTTTTTTCAACAACTCAAATGCTCTCTGTTGACTTTCTCTCCATTCAAATTTCACATTTTTCCTTAACAAGCACCTTAAGAGATCATCTTTTGTAGCATATTCTGGTAAAAATTTGGCATAAAACTTTGTTAGCCCCAGAGACAATAATAATTGGTCCTTAGAAATCAGTGCAGCAGCATGCACAATAGCTTCTACATAGTTCCATTTAGGTTTAATACCACTTTGAGAAATTTCATGGCCTAAACATTAAAGTTTTTTCTTATGAAAACTACATTTAGAAACCCATAAGGTCAACCCCGTCAATTGGAGCTTGTTCAATACCACACACAAATTTTTCTCATGTTCTTCGTAGGTCTTTCAAAACACCAAAATATTGCCTTGAAATGCTACAGCTCTGGTAACACCCTCAAAAGTTCGCAAAAACTGAAACATGCCTTCTGGAGCAACGAATGCTATAAGGTTTCTAAATTCCTCAGGCAATTCAACATGATGGTAAGCACTTGCAAGATCAATAGTTGAAAATACAGTTGCACCAGAAAGAGCAGACATCTTTTTATGCAGATTCGGCAAAGGATGCCTGTCAATCCAAATTTCATCATTCAAGATATGTAAGTCCACACATAAGTGTAACTCTCCTGACCCTTGCACAGAAGTCACTGCTGGAGACACCCATGGTGATGATTCCATCGGTTCAATCATTTCTTTTTACACAAATCGTCCAACATTACTTTCAATTTCTCCTGATAGGCCAAAGGCACCTTTCTCACCTTATGCCTGACCGGAACTGCTCTATGCTTAAGAATTATTTTGTGTTTAATACCCCCCAAAGTTTCCTAATTTTCCACAAAAAAAACATCAGGGTGTAATGACTTTAACTCAGTTACAAAATTAGAGCAGTGCATCTCCGACATTACTAAGTACACGGGGCACATTTGGGTCAAGCTTCATAGCCAATTCCTGCTGATGTGGCCAACCCAAGAGAGAATACCCTTTTTTGCCATGTTCATTTTTGCTCTTGTTCTTCTCCCATTATACTCCAAATCAGCTAAAAACATTTATTTGGCTCAATTTATGCCCTGAGTACCCACATGGTTAAGCATCAAGAGCTGATAATGTTCTTCTTCCCCATACATCATAAAACACAGATTTCCCAATATTGCTATACCATGCACATTAATCTACCATCACAAAAATTTACTTTCCGGCAATTTTTCTAATACATTTAGGAAATCCTCTACATATTTTGTCATTCACACAAAGAATTTAATTATTATTGCCTACCTTTTCCCACTAGTTACACAACTGACCTTATTAGACACACTGGCTTTACACACCGTGCCGAAGTGTCCCCTTTTTTTAACATTTCAAGCATATTCTATCCACTGCTGAACAACCTTTGAAATTTCCTAGATGGAACGAACTTCCGCATCTGAAACACACTGAACTAGTCTTCCTATCAAATGCTCTGTTGTCAGAATCCTTCCTATTTTTGCCATTGGAATTGTTCCTCAGAACATTAACCTCATTGCTTATATCACTTGGTTTGATCGAATGTCCCCTAATCTCACTTACAAATTTATCAGATTGCTCTACACCTTTAGTGATGTCATTAAGGGCATTTAAATTAGTTTTAGCACCCGCGCATAACCTTTTGTGAACCTTCTTGTTTTTTTTCCCATCATTATTTGGTCCCATAGAACCTAGTCAAAAGTAATAGTTTCAAACTCACAAAATCTGTCTAAAACACGTAAAGCTGAAATGTAATCCTCAATTGATTCATCATCCTATTGAGCACGTGATAAAACTTAAATCTTTTCATCACTGTATTTTTTTTTCCAAATCTAATGCACATTTTCTTTATTGCCTGCTCATAGACATCCAAATCACCCACGACTTCCAAAGGGGGTAGATTTTTAAACTCGTTTAATCCCATTCCCACTAGGCAACATTTGGTAATGGCAACTTCCTCTGCACTTGTCATTCTTCCTCTTCCAAAACATGCACATAAGCTAAATAAAACAGGATACCAAAGCTCCCACTCCATTGGAGGTTCACCTGCTGTTTGTAGGAAGGCAGGAGGAGCTGCAATATTGATCATAGTGAAAGAAAATGCTAAATATAAGATGTAAATTCTACTAGGGCGATAAGAAAAATATTTCAAATTAGGCGATTTTAAAAACCAACCAAAACTGAAAAAACAAAAAGCATGCTCCATTTCCAATAGAATTCATGTGTCCTGATATGAAATTCCCAGTCCAAGATGGCCACCGTTGATAGGGAAAGAGTATAGACTGCAGCAGACAGTACAATTGCTGGGCTGGCTGTTGACTGGACTCCCAAAGCAAAATGGCTCCCAAATATGAATGTATTTCAAATGGTGTTAGATGGCCGCCAAGTCTCAAAACCAGCCCAAATAAAATGGCCGCTCTCAATTGGTAATCTTTCCCAAGGGTTAATAATGCTGCATCACCAGGTAATGTCGATCGGCCATCTAAGATGGGCGCACCCGAATTGGGATGCTTCCCAAAGAGTTCAAATGTGCGCTCGCCCACAAACGCATGTATCACGCTTCACCTGTATAGTGCATAGCCCACCAGGCAGTGGGCCACACCAGTCACAATGCCTATCGCTCGTCACATGTAGAACAAGTAATACTCAAAGCAGTGTCTTGCACCAGGCTACACTTTAAAACACTGAGCTTCACCAATTCCTCAACTCAGAATAACACAGACACACACTGGTACCAACAGAAAAGCACTTGCCAGGAGAAGTAGGGGAATGCTGCCAGGTTCACTCCACAGCTCATTGCCAAACATGAAGTAATAAGGACGGAGTCCCCCAGCAACTGCCAACCGTCCATCCAAGGCTCCATCTCCCATCTCCCATCCAAATAATGCATGTAGCAATATATGTACAACAAGAACCTGTTTTGCTTCTTTGGTTGTGAACTGAATGTGACAAAAGGATAAGTGTTGATGAGCTTACTTCAATAAAAGAAACAGTTACACAGCTACTGGGTGAGGCTCACTACAAAGCCTTTTGTTTTTCCCCACATATGTGCATTGTTAGAGCATTGCCATGAGGCCTGGAGATGATGAGGCTTGCTTGCACTGACCTCACTCTCCTTGGTTCTATGTGCATGTTTGAGGCCTAGTACTGGAGATGATTAGCCACACCCTTCCTTCTTTTCATCAACATAATGAACGTCCTCTTGCTGCATGCTGGCAATCTTAGTTTGGGGCAAAAAGCCCACCCTGGTTCGTAGGTTAGCTGTTAGAAAGCAGCTGCTTTGGTATGTGGTTTGTGGTCCATGTCTCTCCATTAAATCTACCTAAAAAGCTGTGAAGCTATATCTATTTCTTGACCAACCATCTTAACAGCGATCTTCAATCATTTTGCCTACTTGAGAGCACCAGGTGAGGCACAACAGTCCTGGGTACAGAAAGCACACAAAAGGCCCTGATGTGCCTTTACAATACTCTCTGTGCATCAGGGTCAATGAATTTTTGTGTTCTAAAAAAAGCAAAATCCTGCTTTGGGAGTTTGTTGTCTGAAAACGTTTCAAAGTGGGTGTAACAAATATGATACCAGTTTGGCATGGAATCAGATGCCAACTTGATTGGTGGGGAGCTCTAAATATGATGGCTGGTCCTCTATCAGGGAGCAGATCTACAGCCTCACCTGACCTGGTAGGCTATAGGTTGCCCACTAGGTTCTAAGTGAGCTTCGTTATCTTCTCAATCTTTTAAAATGGATCAGACAATGTGCAACTTCAAAAATGAGCATAGTGAAATTGTTAACATGTTTCTATAATGTCTCACATTGTGGATCTACTGTTTATTGTGAAGTTTTAACCTTGATGTAAATTATATTTGCAAAATACAAATGGTTTAGTGTTTAGTGGCAACTTTGTTTTCATGTCTTTTCATAGATTATAGGGATACCTGTTTAAGGCCTATAAAACATAATTATATTTTTAATATGTTAATCAGAAAACAGTGTCTACATATGGCTTGAAATTGTTCTTTGTCTATATGCTTTCCTAATACTTAGAGAATACCTAATAAAACAGAGAAAAACATATGAGGAATAACCATTCAAATCAAAGATAAATAAATGTAAAGGAGAGCCATGGAATAACCATACACTGTGCAGAATCCTTTTATCTTAACCCCAACAGCTGATATATCAGAGTTAAGAACTCTTCAAAGGTTACATGCAAGCCTGCACATGCTTGTGTGAACACGTGTAATGTGAGTGAAGGTAACTATTCTTTGACTCAGCCTGTCATTTCTGTTCTCTGCTTCACCTCCTGTCCTCAGTGAACAGATAGCACTGTGTCAGAAGGGCCCCAGACAAACTTATTGTGATTGGATTAGTGACCAAAAGCGACTGCACCATCCTGTTTTGTATGTAGTGTAATATGTGTAATGGCTTTCACTCTGCAATAGAAGGGTAAGTTGTGTTTTTCTGTAATGCCAGATTATCAGTTTGACAGATGGGTCATAATCACCGGCTTGTATATACATTACCAGGTCCAGAACCTAATTATGAGTCCTAATTGTACATCTATGGGTTCATTTGCTAATTTAAATTTAATTTTGGTATATTTTTTCGAGTCAGCCTTATGAGAATCCTGCTTTGTGATGCATGTCTGGGAAGGTTAATCATTCTGATGACCTTGTGGTTAGATCAAATACTCTGAACACAATACGCCCATCCTAGGAACATTAACCTTTTCCTGATAGATGAAGGTAGTGGGGTAGTAATCTCAATAAATGTTAACAGTACCTCCCTATATTTTCGTTTGGAGAATGTTTGCACTGGTGACAAAGGAGGACACACAGAACGTTGGCTCAAGTCATCACATGAGGTTTCTTTGAAGCTGTGTAGGGAGGACACTAGCCCAGAGTTTGTGGAGCTTGTGGAGCTAGAATAAGAGAGGGAGGGAGATGTGCTACCATTTTAAAGTGGGATGGCATTCTGAGACGTTCTTGGAGTGCAATATAGAGGTGGACTGGGCTGGTATCTGTGAGTGACACTAAGAGGTTTAAAGATGATGTGGCATTACCGGGTTGGATGAGTTCCTCAGGTGTCATAGGAAATCTACTTTGTTTTGTATGTCCTTGCAATTTTTTTGAAAGTTTAGAAGGTACCTGGGACCTCTCGGAGAAGGAATTGCCTGGGATGATGCACCCTTGGCAAAAGTCTGGAGACTCCCGTCTTGTAATATGGACTTTTCTGAACTCTCTCAAGGGCTGGTTGCACCAGCTCCATGACTCCCTCTCAGGCCTATTAAAGGGTGGACTTCCTGAGGACCATGAAATTGGGGGTTCATTGGACTTCTGTGGACTAGGCCTGCTACCGGTGCCTCAGGAGTGGGCACTACAGACAACAGAAAGTCTTTTCTCATGTCAAGTTTGTTGTACAGTGGTAATAAACAAAAATTTGAACTTTGCACTGTAGTAATGACTACGTGAATGTGTTTATAATGCATATACACAGCCTCCTCAACTTCAATGACAGATGTCCTTAATGATAGCAGGTCAAATTGAATGTGTGTTTAGCGTGTACACTACCTATATGGGGCTGATATGGGCTATGAAATGCCTCTCTTCATTTTTCAAACCAGCAGTATTCATGAAAACACAACTTTTGTGTTTTAATGAACACTGCCAGTGCACAGGTCAGCCCTCTAAGCCTGATCTCCAGGCTCTTAATGACAGGAGGGGGATCAGGGGGCTGAGGCATAATCCAGCTACAGACTGATGTCTTAAAATAAAACACTCAGTAGCCTGGATGCCTGGTTTCACATATCTGAGAGTCGTAGTTCAACTATGGTCCCTTTGCACAGGCACAATCTATTTTATTTAGTAGACATACTGTGCATGCCTCAAGCAGCACAGTATATGTGCTAAAATGTGGTTGTCAGAGTGCACATCTGTGCATCCTGAAACCAATAAAAAGCCACAAAAAGGGGAAGGAACACAACACTATCCAAGCTTCTTATAGGGCTTTGCTTCTATTCCTATTAAGAAGCTGGGAGAAGGGCCGAGGAGGGTCTTCTCCTTTTCAATCCTACTCTTGCTGCTCCTCCTGTTGGGAATCTTAGCTTGGTGATTCCAATGTCCAGCACCAGTTTCCTGCTCTGCTGCTGCCATTGACCCTCATAGTTGCTAGTGAATAGGATTGAATGAAAGTGTGTGAGTGTGATTGAGAATGCCAATGAGAGTGAAAATGAGTGGGAATCTGAGTTTGTGTGCATGAATAAGTGAAAGTGAGAACGGGGGAATGAGTTAGAATGAGTGATTGTTGGAGATTATGAGAGGGAGTGGAAGTGGAAGTGAGTCAGGGGTGTTACTACCAATGGTGCAGAAGGAACAGTTGCACCAGGGCCCAGAGTCAGTGAGTAAGTGAGCAGGAGTACATTTGTATGTGGGTAACAGTGAGTGGGAGTGACAATGAGTGAGAATGAGAAAGTGAGAGAATGTGAGTTAGAGTGAGTGAGGGGAAGAGAGTAAATATGAGAGGGAGTGAGAATGATTGAGGCAACTTTTGAAAAAAAATGGGGTGAATTTCTGGCCTAAGTGACAACTAACCACTTTCAAAGATCACTAGCCACCACTGGATAGCAGTAGACACATAGTAAATTACATCCGTACCTTGATACTGATTCATTTTAAAGTACAATTACATTTAAGTGTTAAGCATATTTCTTACTAAAATCATTTTGATTCACACATTCTCAATACATTTCAAAGTTACTTAGGAACAAATCTACAATGAAGTCAATAGAAAAGCATAATCTACTCAGATAAAGCCTTAGGTTAAGTTATTTGACACTGATAATTTTACCTATTGTACTGGATCCTCGGAACAAATTCATTGAACATACAAGTCATCTGCAATTCAAAAAACATGATCACAGACATAGTGGCTAGTTACCCTGGCAGTACACATGACTCATATATCTTCAGACATAGTGGCATACACAGACGTCTCCTTGCGGGTGAATTTGGAGAAGGATATTTGCTTGGTAAACAGATGTCATACTGTCTTGCAGACCTGTCCGCCATGGTGACACATAGCAGTGAGTAATGTATTTTCTTTTTACATCCTGTAGGTGATAGCGCATACGCTGTGCGCTCTTACATCCTGACGCCATACCTAAATCCTAGTACCCCAAGTGAGCAGCGATATAATGAGGCACATATCTCCACACACAACGTGATTGAGAGGACATTTGGTTTACTCAAATCTAGGTTCTGCTGCCTCCACAAAACTAGTGGTGCATTGCAGTACAGGCCAGATAATTGCTGCAAAATTGTCGCCACATGTGCCATGTTGCACAACATAGCCACTAATAGAGGCATACCCCTGGAACACTCTGACAGCGAGCCTGAGGAAGACAACCAGCCAAGACAACCACCACAAGCGGAATGCGGCCCAAGTGCATCAGAGGGGAGACAGAGACGTGCCAAAATCACCCGACATTTCTTTTAAGGTGGGTAATGACGAGACAACACATTATGTGCTCAACTGTTTATTGTTACAAAATGTGGTAGTGTTAATGCACACATACCAGGTGCAGACAAGTAGTTTTAAAAAAAATGAAGAAATGACATTGCAGTGGCACTTAACTTTCAGTACATACAATGTTCAGGCTGCTGGTTACCTCACCAGATTTCTAAGTGTCCAGGTATTCACGTTTTGCGGCCACGCACTCCCGGGGGCCTCTCAGTTGGCTCTGCTACATCCCTTGTGGAGCCTTCTGTGCCAGTGTTGCTCTGAGTACTGCGCCTCCTGGGATTAGTAATTGGCGCCAGTAGGCTACTGAGGCTGGAGGCCTCCTCACTCTCCCCCCCTCCCAGAACGTTGTTGCCACCAACTGCAGCAGTCTGTAGTTGTTCCACCGCATTGGTTACCTGGATGAGGCCCCTGGCCACATCCCCGCAGCAATGGCTCATCTCTACTTGCATCCCGACAGCACGATGGGACAGCTGAGCTGTGGTAGTGCTTAGTCTATTGACGGCCCTGGTATAACTGTCTAGGCGCACCATCAAATTGTGATGCCTCCTACGATGGGCTGCATGGACATCCTGCATGACCCTGCACAAGTCATGCATTGCTTTTGTGACATTTGCAAAGTTCTCAATGCTAGCCCTTTGTCCTTCCACAACAGCAGTGGTGAGCTCTTTCAGGCAGTCACGGATGTCCCCTATGTTGGTTGCCATTGTTCCTAGTTAGCCCTGCATTAGTCTCATGTTTTTACATTGCAGATGCTGGACTTTGAGCATCTTACCCTCCAGCCCGCTCCAGGCAGCAGCTCCATTGTCTCCTGCAGCTGTCATGAGTGCCCTGGCCTGCGGAACTGTACGTCCCTGCGCCGCATTGGGACCTCTGTTGGTGTTGTTGTGGGTGTATGGCCAGCCTGTTGTGTTGGAGTGTCAGGTTGGCTCTCCTCCTCACTGTCCAAATCTGGCAGTGGTGGAACTATTCTCCTGCGTTGAGTGGGTGCCGGTATGGGTGATGATGCTGGAACTTCTGTATTCTCTTCAGACTGTGCATCAGGTTCCGGTGTGTCAGGGACATCACCCACGTCACTCTCCTGCGCAGCTGCATCTGTGATTTTAAACAGTGCAAGTTCAGTATTTTTTTCTGTTTATGTATGTGGCAAAGCCCATGACATTGTCTTATAAAGTTATTTTGTAACAAACAAAGTCTACTTGAGTCACTTCATTGCTGTACTCTGATGCACTGAAGCTGTTTTGATCCCTCCTTGCATTTCCCTAATGTTTTTCTGTATACTACTACCATAATGCATTTGGGTGTTGCAAGTAAAATGTGGACTGGACTCAGATTTGCTACACTACGCATGATCTACATTGGGGGCTATTTTAGTTAGATTGCAGAATACTAGTTCATTTGCATTGGTCTTACCTTGTGAGGTACCAGTCTGTTCCGAGGTGTCTATGTGGGTAATGCCGACGCTTCTGGCTGCAGTGTAAATTCGACCATGTCCTCCAAGGGTGTGTTGGCACATTCTGCAGGTGGTCCCCCTCCAGTTCGTTTGGCCTCTGCAAGTTTTTCAGCCACTCTTTCTTTTGCTTGGCTGCGCAGGTCATACCAGCGCTTGCGCAGGTCGGATATTGAGCGCTGTGTCACACCCACTGCATTGACCTTAGATTGGATTCCCAGCCAAATTTTCCTTTTTACTGACTCTTCAACCTGCAGGGACAGCTTTCTAAAAAGCTTATCGTGTCTCAGCACCATTTCCTCAATGAGGATTTCCAGTTCTTTGTCACTGAATTTAAACTTTCTTTTGCGCCCTTCACCTTTCTTTTCCCCTGTTTTTGGAGCCATGCTGTTGTTTTCCCACAGTTTCTGCTCCCAAGAAAGCTTGTTTCTGCTCAGCTCCACCAGTCTGCCTCCTCCTCTGACTCTCTCTGTGAACAGGTGTGAGCAATCCCAGATTCACTTCCTGGTTGTGATGTCATCCAAATGCAGCAATATGGGTAAATTGCTATTTGCGATTCGGTAATTGCGGATTCGCTAATAGAGATTCGGTAATAGCGGTATCGCTAATTGCGATTGCGATTTATACCGAATCGCTAAGTTTTTGCGAATTTTTTAATGCATCCAATTTTGCGATGTGTAAATAGCCAGTGGTGGCTGGTGACTTTTCAAAGTAGTGGGGCGTAAAAGTCAGGGATGAGTTTTACATAACAAGTGAAGCGAGCAAGATCGACTATAGTGAGGGGAATTAAGTTGGTTTCTCCCTGTGAGAAATGTTTTGCAAATGGGGCATTTTAAAGCTAATTTCAATAAAGAATGTTGTGAGACAACAAGGTTAATAAAACAATTGTAAGCCTGTAGTCTTGAATTACTACATTATTTAAAAGCATTAAAGACTGCCTCGTACCTTAGTGCATTAAATATGATCAACAGTTACTCTAGTGTGCAACTGTACAGTGCCGCAACTAAGGTTTTTAATTGTCATGTTTGGATGTTTTTTTCTGCATCATTAACTTGCTTTCATGCAGGACATCTTGAAAATGCCTCTTTTTGTTTAGAAAAAACTGATCTCTCGTTTAATATAAAAACTGACAAGGGTTATTTTAAAAGCAAACAAGGCTAGTATTATCCCCACTCTATTTGCCTTGTCCTGTTTGCACTCCAGCGAACTCAACCATATCACAACCCCTCTGAACAGGAACACAAGCAACAAAGACATTTGGCATAGGCTTTATTTGGCCTTGTCAGAGCAGTTTTGCGGTGACATCTCTCTACAAACTGCACATTGCACATGTATCCTCATGAGAAATTCTGCACTGTGGTTTATGTTCAGGAACAGAAAATTCACAGGGCTACCCACCTACATTAACCTATCATATCTGCATGCACATATATACATATATTTACAGTTTTAAACAGCGCAACCATGATCTGGAGGTATTGGAGCACTTTAAAAGAACACGTTACATTGAAAGAGGTCTGATTTATGCACAGGGTCATTAATTGACTTGCCCAGAGTCACCGGATGGTTGAGCTAACGCCGTGACTTGAACTTTGCTCTCCTGTTCATAAGAGGCAGCTGGGGATGTCACGCTAAACCCTGCCACTCAGCCCTGTGTGTGCACACTGTCTAACTGGCAGAACAGCAGCTACCCCTTGATACTGCACATGTTAGTATTACTTTTCAATTCAGTTACTGTTCAGCACCCACAGTAGCTGTAAATGTGTGCTGGACACCAGCTAGAGCATTCACCTTATTGATTTTATTGGCCACCTTTACCCAGCACCTCTGTTCCCGGTTTCTTGCTCCATTAGGATGGCAATGGGGAAAACGCTGTTAATAAAATATTTTCGTTATTGCAGTCATTATTTAGTATTTATGAAAAACGCTTCAATGTTTTTCCACCATCGCTCGAGTCTGTCAAGCAGCATTTCTCTGCAGTTTCTTTGATGTAACCTCTTAAATTAATCTTTTGTGTGTCACTCGCTTACGCCCGTTTTACAGAGGGCCACCAACTTTGCCAAGCCTCTGATGAACGTACATTTTAGGCTCCTTTTTGGCAGGCCGTATAATTTGCTATGCACTTTGAATATCGCTACGTTTATTATAGTGGACACCTGCCTGCCGTTTTGTACTGGTAAAACTAACTTAAAGTGGCCTCTAACACACCCATCCCCCATCACCTCCCAGGGCCTTTATGCACCAGGTTAATTGAGGTGAGCAGGTGGTACAGCACAGAAAGTGATTTCACATCTGATGTCCTGACTTGCGCCACAGGCCCATTGCACGTGCTCACTGATCTCTTGTATTTGAAAAACACATTGTTTTTACTTTAATAATGTATTTCACAATGCACATGAGGACAGACAGACAAAGTTATGGTTTCCAGTCAAGTGCTTAAACAAGAAAGTGTGATGCGAGACTTACACATACTGGCTGCCAACGGGTCCGTGTCTCCTAGTGATGCGAGGGTGTCCGCTCCACTGACCATTTCCGAGGAGAAGACACCAAATCACACGTGCTTGCATACAGGCCTACTTGTGACGAATGGAAAAGGGTGGGAGGATCTATGCTTGTGAATGACGGATCGGATGGCTGCTCTCACGCAGGGAGGGAGACTCCAACGCCCCAAACCATGACGCTGACAGCGTCACTGGCCTAAAGCGAACACTGCCATAGACTACAATGGCAATGATTAATTATGGAGGGCTTCAGAGCAGCAAGCCCTGCGTCGTGCGTCACAGTTAAGAAAGTTCATTTACTGCCTGGCTTCCGTCTCCTGCTTCAGAGCGAGGCGGGGCAGGCAGCCAGAGACACACAGCCCAGACTTAATACATCGATTTGTTTAGAGATATGATCTTATCTCTAAATAAATCGATGTATTTAATATTAGCATCGGAATCTGAAGGAATATCATGGGGGCGCAGCCCCACAGCCCTTTACGATTCACAAAACTGATGCTTGATGCATGTGGCCCTTAGTGCCCTTGAAATACACAGTGTTGTCATAAATGATCTAATTTTAGATGTTTCTATGATCTTATCATCAATGTCATCAAACATGGCAAGAGTGATGTAATGTGTGAGGTTATTAGCATTGCATGGCGAGGGCATAAGGTACAGTGACTTTATGGCATAAGTTACAGTTGATTGAGGTAACTATAACTGGTGAATTTGAGTGGATTTGTTCTTTTAAAATGAAATGTTTTAACTGACATTTTCACCTAATTATAACATTCCTTTAACCTTTGTTTTTGCTAGTAAATTTATACGTTTTTTTATATAAAGTAACACTTTATTACATTTCCTAAACCTAACATCATTTAAACTTTGTATTTTCAGTCAATGTCACTTTTTTAATGTAATGTAAGATGTCAATTGCCCCACATGGGGTGCGTTTGGCCCAGGCCCTGAGCCCAACCCCATGACCGCCCTACCCTCGCTGGGAAAAGCCTGTGGTTGAGGGCAGGGCCAGGCCTGCACCCCCCTCTACTTTCAACAAAATACGTTCCCTGGGGGTTGGAATCCTCAAAGATAGAAAAATATTCGGGGACAGGGAATGCATGTACCTTTCCAAGAATAACAAAATTGGCAAATCAGGGGAGTTTGTTTTTTTAAAGCACCTATTTTTTTTATTTTCCTGTGGATTTGTGGATCCAACACGAATTTGTGGTCAAATGTTTGAATAAAAACAATATTTTGGCAATCTAAGACACCCCCCCCCCAGCCAGGCCTAGGGAGGCAAGATTGTTTTAACCTTTGTTTCAAGACAGTCCTAAAATGGCTGCTGCCACATCTTTGTTGATGTGGTGGTAGCCAATCACATGTTATCGTAAGATCTGTCGTCATCGCGGATCCTGGGTGATTTGAAATAACTATGTTTTTTTAACCTTAATATCTCTGAAACTACTGAACAAAATTACACCAAATTGCAAAAAAGATGCTTTCTGGACCAAAGGTGGTGTAATTCCAAACAGCCGTTTTTGTGGTATTGCTGTTTATTTTTCCTATTGAAAAATAAATTGGGGATACGCCTTTTGAGACGTCCCTTTTCTTGGACCAGCCTCAATTTTTCCAGGAAAGACCTGACGTGAATGAAGCTTTTTTATCGAACGTTTTGTGGAGATTCGTCAATGGTGCCAAAGTAACAAAAAAGGACCTGTGTGTTCCTTAACTGCATGGTAACATCCTGCGTGTTAAAGACTGTGGGGTAAAGACTGCATACTGTTCTTTCTGGTGTTCGTTCATTCTTTCATTCTTTATGTACGCCCTACACCTACTTAACTGTAAAACAATACTTCTATCTACTTCTCACCTTCTTCTAAAAGAGTGTGTTCCCCAATAATGATATATTACATCATGTTGGTATAGCACCAGTAACTTGTACAGTATGTCCTTGTGCTTAATCCAAACAATGGCTCTTGCCTTGAAATAGTCCTTGACCTCCCTGTTCAACTCTTTGTAATTGTGGCTGGATCTTCTCCAGACACAACTGTGCGAAAACTACATCCATCATTTTTAAGGCTTGTTCCACCAGTCTTGAATCACATGCAGATCAAACTTCATCAAATGTATCTCTTTTAAGCCCCTCTGACTGCAGAAGGTAATTCTCTCCTAAGTGTACCACTAATAGATCTGGCTTGGGCTCTCTTGCCCTCCATTTCTCATATTGTAGGGCAAAGCTACACCCACTGTATGCCACCTTGCATGTACCAATGTAGCATCTTCTCCTCAAATGATAAACCCAAGCTGCTAATCAAATGATTGCCTGAATAAGTGTATTTTGGCTCATTTCACGATGTGGCTGCATATCTACACTACTAACTTTTTCCTCGACTTGGTGAAAAGCGCTGGGAGAAAATATTTGAACATCAGTGCTATGAGCCAAACCCAGACATTCCTGGCCTCATGCAACCTCACACAAAATTAGACTTCCAACTTCCTCGTCGATCCAACACTTATTCATATGTGCCCAAAATATGCCTAATTTCAGCTGCCCCAATCTTCAAGGACTGTGTTTCAAACTGCCTTGCAGCAAACCTCCAGCTGCCAAGCACTTCCTCAATTATCCTAAAGCCTGCACATTTGCCACCTCTCTACCACCTTCATGTACAAACTCCCCGTCTGTGCTTGATAGCCACTAACCTGTTGAAACATTCAAAAGCGTTTACTTGGCATATGGTTCTGCCACCTAATGTTGCATGAACCATCATCATCTGATATTTTTTACTGGCTCCCAATTGTACTAGTAACTCCTGTCTCTCAAATGATCATTGTCACCACTGGAGCTGTCATATTTTCTCACACCTATGACCTTTGAAACCCTGAATACTCTAAATATCATAACTATGAATATCACTCAGAATAATAAAAATACCCATGCGATTCTCACCTTGGTAACAAACTCTCTTGGTGTATGGAAATGTGTTTCCTATGATCTCCACAATACGCTTTCTCTCTTGCCTACCAAGTGACCCTAAAACAATTGTCATAGTGGGCTATCCCAGACAACTGACCTGCTATTGTTGACAAGGCCAGTCTATTGTCAACCAAGACCATTGTAAAGCTAATCATGTCATCTCTTCAGCTACCCCTATCCGTGTCTTCAGATTGCCTCCTTTGTGCTCCATGTTCCAGAAATTCACACCATGACTGCTGTTACGTGGCTCTGATGTAAGATGGTAAACACTCTTGAGCCAGGCTCAGAGCACTTATTCACTCACCACTCAGCAATATCGTGCTACCATCACTGAACGCTTGTCTGCTTCTAGGGACATCCCACAGATTCTGGCTCACTGCAAATGACAGGGCAACAGCTATGTGGCTGTTTAAATCTGCAACGTGTTTTGCTCTAAACATCATGTTCAATTCGAAACACAACCAGCACTGTAGGAAGGTGGAATCTGACTATATGGTTGCCCCCACTTTTTTTATGGTGTTTTGCTGGTTTATGACTTAGTTGGACTGGGATCCTGCTATTCAGGGCCCCAGTCTATCTGCTTTCTCTGTAAAATGGTTTCCATGTGCCTTAGGCACATCTCTGATTGGAATCTGGAGTGCCCTTATAAGTCCCTAGTATATGGTATACTATGTACCAAGGGCATAGGTACCTAAGAGGCCTACCCGGGGCTGCAGCACGTATTGTGCCACCCCTGGACGGCCATCCAAACTGACACCACAGGTCTGCTACTGCAGCCTGGGTAAGGTGGTGCATGCACCCCTTACTGTGATATAGGTTACCTATATCACTAAATACATACACACATATAAACCTATAAGTCACTCCTAAGGCAGGCCTTATCAATCCTAAAGGCAGAGTGCATGGTTCCTATGTGAGAGGGTGCCCCTGCATGAGCAGGGCCCCTCTGCAGCGTTCGGAGACCATCTCTGATGCTGTTTGTAGTGCAGCCTGACCATATACTCTTAAGCGCATTATATCCTCGCGGTAAAATGCTAACTTTGGAATGGCTGCACCTAAACATGTCGTGTTTGGTGTCAAACATCTTGGAATACTACCCCCGCCAATCCTGGTGGCGGGGGTAGCATTCCACCCTTCTAGAGGGAAAGACATGTTAACTCTGGCTTACCCGGTAACTTCTTTCTGAAGCCCTGGCATCACAAAATGGATGCTGCTGCCACAGACACAAGTCTGGCCTCCTGCTGCTGGACGAAACTCCGGCAGGGAGGCCTGGACAATAGGTTTCCTGTTGCAGGGAGGTGTGACCACCTCCCCAGACAGGATAATGTGTATTGGGGCTGGGTGGGTGCACTCTTAGAGTGCTTTGAAGTCCTGCACTGGGGGAGCAAAAGGCTCCTCTGTGCATATGCCAGTTCAAACCAGCTCAGGGGCTACCTGCCCCTGCTCTGGCGTGAAACTGGACAAAGGGAAGTGGGTGTAGCCACCCCTCCCTTGACCCTCCCATAGGTGGGGTCATAGAGTTAGTCCAACCCCTATTTTTAGAATAAAGGTAGGAACCCAGTCCTTAGGACTTTAGATTATACCTGGACGAAACTCTGACACTGAATCCTGGACCTTCGATGCTCTACGACAAGATTAGAGGACTGAAGAATCTCCCTTGGGGTCAAGGAGTGACTCCCTGCTTGGCAGGCACCAAAGAAGCATCTGTCCGGTTCGCATTTCTGAAGCTCCCGTCGGACGCCGAAGTCATCGCATCACCAGAGGTGGATTCTCAGACTTCCCGAGGCTACCCTGAGTCCCCAGCAAAGCTGAGGCCCGTGGCTATCGTGGGTGACTTGAGACCGTGACCCCTGGACACCGAGCACACTTGCAAGTGCATCCTCTTCTGGGTCTTCCAAGAAGTCGTGCTTTGGGCTCCGAGTAGCCCTAGCCTCCAGCACCACCTGCACCGAAGATCACTGGCCCCCACTCCACGAGTGTCCTGTAAGCCAGCTCCACGTGCGGCGTCACGAGGCTCCTTCGCGGTTGCTAGCCCGTTGGCTAGTAGCCCTTAACGAAGGCCAATCTTTTCCTTACTTGGCATCCTGGTTGCTCCAGGCCTGCCCTCACTTACCCTCGCTGGGTGAGTTCCACAGACCTTGCTGGTCTGCACCATCGACGATCTACATCTTACTCAAGACTTGCCGTTGCCAAGGCTTGTTGGGTCCAATCCGGTCGCCAACACCTCAGCACTCGGCAGACATCGAGCACCAGCCCGAATCCTGCTCCTGGTCGCCGACAACACCTCCCGGACCTCGTGGCTGAAGAGTCAAGATGACCGTCAACGCACCTGAAGCACTCGACATCGGTGGGCATCTGTCCATCGCCTTCCTGGTCACTGGCTAGTGACCCAGACTCTGTCCCCTCTGCTTTCAGGTTCACCAGAACTCCGATCCACTCTTGGATCCACCCGGACACTTTTCTCTTGGCCGCCAGCAGCACTTTGCAGCAGATCGCCATTCGAATTGACGACGAAACCCGACCCCGAAAGGCACCTATGCACCCGGCTTCCCTGGGTGAGGTAACACGAGTACTCCGGTGCTCCAGTGGGTAGAGACTCTTCAAAGTCCTAGATCTCAAAGGGTTTTGTCCTAGTCCTCTTTTAAGTGTCCTTTCCTCTGTTTTCCCGATCCCGACTTTCTCCATAGAAGTTAACGGCGTATCGCGGTTGTGTATTTACACTGCACGCGTCTCCCGTGGGTCCCCTGTGTCACTACCTTGGGTGGTTCCTTGTGGTCCAAGCACTTCTAGAGGCTCTAGGCCTAGTGTCTAGTTCAGTCGTGGTTCGCATACCACTTTATTGGTATATGGTTTGAGTACGCCCCTAGGGCCCAAACGTGTATTTGTGCTATTATTGTGATTTAAGATCTTATAACTTATGTACTTCGAACTCTAGCCTCATAAAGAGACTAGAGGGGTGTGTTTAGCAATAAATACATATATTTTGAATATATACCTGGTGTGGTGCTCTTTCATTTGGTCACTCAAGAGATTATAGACTGGTAAAACAAGCTGCTTTACATTCCTTCAAGACTTAGCCTGAAGGCTGCTCTCCATAGCTACCACTAGGATAGCTTTCAATAAGGTTGTCTTTAACCTATCTACCATAAGAGTCGATTTGCCCTGGTGCAAGGTGCCCACTATAATTAGTGGACAGCATATGCCAGGCCAACTTCTCACATTGGTGTGCAGCGTGTGGGATTCCAGCTTGCTATTGTTTTACCAGATAATCTCAATTGAATTGATCAACTGAAAACCACTAAAGGTACCTAAGGTACATATAATTTAAGCTTAGAATAACAGTAAGTTCTACTGAACTTAGAGTTGTGTGTTAAGGGATAGCACAACCCTTTCTACAACTCAAGAGAGTTTAGTAGGCCACACTAGAGTAGGTAGTGCATACACCACACCACACTAGTAATGTCTTTAAGGAGAGGATCCAAAGAATCCTTGCAGGAAGCCATTGAGCTTCCACCCTCCAAGTATGATACACTCCCATTCTTGGAATTGAGAGCTTTATGTAACTTGAGAAAAATAAGGACAGGCCAAAGCCCCACCACCCAACACCTCAAGGAGTTGTTGGTGGCTTATGACCTTAGTAAGCCTGTAGGGACTGAAGGGGTAGGAGCTGAGGGTGGGGCAGGAGAAGAGGAGGAGGCCAGGGGTACCAGTACCCCCAGCCCCCCTCTGAAACTGGCCAGGAGGGTGACAATGACCCTGACCTGGAAAACCCAATCCCTCCTGTGGATGATGATGAGGATGATCAAAATGATGCCCTCTTTGTCCCCCAGGAAGGATTAAGAGTGTGCCCAGAAGGTCTAGGTCTCCTTCTCAGGAGTCTAACCACTCTGGCACCTCTATAGGGAGCTCTGTCTCATCTCATAGGAGAGAATCCTCTCATGAGAGAAGAAAGAGGCTAGTCCAGTATGAGGAAACTCAGCTGGAACTCAGAAAAAAGCAATTAGCTTTAGATAGAGAATCCCTAGATCTCCTTAGAGAGAGAAGAAAGTTGGGACTAGAGTCCCATGGTGGCAGCCATGTCCCTAGAGATAGGGAAAGGTCTTATGACCATAGAAACCTAAACAAGATTGTCCCTCCCTACCAGAGTGGGGATGACATCCACAAATGGATAACTGCACTGGAGAGGGCCTGTAAAGTTCAGAAGGTCCCCCAGAGGCAGTGGGCAGCAATCTTGTGGCTCTCCTTTGCAGACAAAGGTAGAGACAAGCTCCTCACTGTAAGAGAAGAGGATGCTGACAATTACACAGTCTTGAAGAGTGCTCTGATAGATGGGTTTGGCCTAACCACTGAACAGTATAGGTTGAAGTTCAGAGACACCCAAAAAGCTCAGACTCAAGACTGGGTTGATTTTGTAGATTGTGCTACAAAGGCTCTGGAAGGTTGGATACATGGCAACAAAGTGCATGACTTTTTAGGATTGTACAATTTGATTATGAGGGAGCAGATCCTTAATAATTGTCAAAACCAGCTTCTGCACCAGTATCTGGTGGACTCTGATCTGACCTCTCCCCAAGAATTGGGAAAGAAGGCAGACAAATGGGTCAGAACCAGAGTAAAAACTAGAAATCAGGGTGGTGACCAGAAGAAAGATCCTACTAAGTCCCAAGAGAAAGGTGGGGATAAATCTAAGGATAAGTCCCCTACAGGGCCCCAAAATTCCTCTTCTGGGGGTGGGTCCCAAACTCCTTCCTCTCCTGAAAAGAAACCCTATTGCCATGTCTGTAAAAAGCCTGGGCACTGGAAAACTGATCCCAGTTGCCCCAGGATTGGCAATAAAGAAAATGTTCCTCCCACAACTACTACTACCACCCCTCCTGGTACTACCAGTAGTAATCCTCCAGTTGGGAGTAGTGCACCCAAAAAGTTGGGTGCTTTTGCAAGAGGAACAGAGGTGGGCCCTAGTTTAGACAGGGACCCCTCAACAGACTCCTCTGACTCTGATGGTGGTATAGGATTTGCCACCTTTACCATGGGTCCCATAGCATTGGGCAGGTACAGATTGGAGCCAATAATTAATGGTCAGAAAGCTGTGGCATTTAGGGACACCATGGTGGCAGGGAAACTAGTCCCCCCTCACCAGCTTTTACCTGAGTTTAAATACCAGGTGACCAACATTGATGGTGTCAGAACAGATCACCCCATGGCCATAGTCAATCTCAGCTGGGAGGGGGTCACAGGCCCAAAAGAGTGGCAGTGTCCCCAACCCTACCTGTAGATTGCCTGATGGGCAATGATTTGGAAATTTCAGCCTGGGCTGAAGTTGAACACCAAACCCATCTTAGGATGTTGGGCGTCCCTGCAAAGGTTAGTGGGGCTGTGATGGCCACAGCCCCAGCCCAAGAATTTGGAGAGATGGAGCCTGAAAGAATGGCCCACTCTCCCCCAAAAGAGAGCACAAGGGTTGAAGAAAAGTCTTCTTCCCTCCAGACAGTAGGTAAGGGTCAGCCTCCTCAGGGAACTGACCCCACCCCTAGTGAAGGAACTGCCCCAGAGGTAGTCAGGCCTGGCCTGGCCACACCCTGATGGCAGAGGACCCTTCCAAGGTGGTACCCAGTCTGGAGCAGGTAACCTGCCCCTCTCTACCCTGCCTCAGCCAGCCCAGGGCTGCAGAGGTCAGGGAGGCCAGTGGACCCCCAGGGCCCCCTGTCCAGAGGAAGCCCCCATCAGCAGATTAGGGGCACCCAGTCTAGTAGCCCTAGCCAGGTGAAAATTCCTCTACACACTGAGGGATCCCCCATACCTTTATGTAGGGACCTCCCCCAGAAGGACTCTGGTAGGCAAGGGCAAACCTGGGACCAGAAGGTTCCAAACCTGCCATGTCCCTCCAGTAGTCCATCCAAAGGGACCCAACCCCCAGCTGTAGGCAGCCAAAGGTTGACCCTTAGAGCAAAGTGCAACTCAGTCATGGAAAGACAGGCATACATGGTGACCAGTGATCTGAGGAAGCTGAGGCCAACATTCCTAGGGCCTCACTTCCCTACTCAGCCACCTCACCAGCCTTGTACTTTACCTAAGCACACCACAGGTAGTGATGCCCCATGGTGGAGACCCTCTCATACCCTTAGGGTGAGGGATTGCTTAGTGGACCATAAGACAGGGGGCAACCATGCTAGTGCAGGTGCTTCCTTATATGACCACTTAGTCAATGAAGGCTCAACTGGCCAAGGTTAGCCTTATCTCCTTTCGTTTGGGGGGGTTATGTAGGAAGGTGGAATCTGACTATATGGTTGCCCCCACTTTTTTATGGTGTTTTGCTGGTTTATGACTTAGTTGGACTGGGATCCTGCTATTCAGGGCCCCAGTCTATCTGCTTTCTCTGTAAAATGGTTTCCATGTGCCTTAGGCACATCTCTGATTGGAATCTGGAGTGCCCTTATAAGTCCCTAGTATATGGTATACTATGTACCAAGGGCATAGGTACCTCAGAGGCCTACCCGGGGCTGCAGCACGTATTGTGCCACCCCTGGACGGCCATCCAAACTGACACCACAGGTCTGCTACTGCAGCCTGGGTAAGGTGGTGCATGCACCCCTTACTGTGATATAGGTTACCTATATCACTAAATACATACACACATATAAACCTATAAGTCACTCCTAAGGCAGGCCTTATCAATCCTAAAGGCAGAGTGCATGGTTCCTATGTGAGAGGGTGCCCCTGCATGAGCAGGGCCCCTCTGCAGCGTTCGGAGACCATCTCTGATGCTGTTTGTAGTGCAGCCTGACCATATACTCTTAAGCGCATTATATCCTCGCGGTAAAATGCTAACTTTGGAATGGCTGCACCTAAACATGTCGTGTTTGGTGTCAAACATCTTGGAATACTACCCCCCGCCAATCCTGGCGGCGGGGGTAGCATTCCACCCTTCTAGAGGGAAAGACATGTTAACTCTGGCTTACCCGGTAACTTCTTTCTGAAGCCCTGGCATCACAAAATGGATGCTGCTGCCACAGACACAAGTCTGGCCTCCTGCTGCTGGACGAAACTCCGGCAGGGGAGGCCTGGACAATAGGTTTCCTGTTGCAGGGAGGTGTGACCACCTCCCCAGACAGGATAATGTGTATTGGGGCTGGGTGGGTGCACTCTTAGAGTGCTTTGAAGTCCTGCACTGGGGGAGCAAAAGGCTCCTCTGTGCATATGCCAGTTCAAACCAGCTCAGGGGCTACCTGCCCCTGCTCTGGCGCGAAACTGGACAAAGGGAAGTGGGTGTAGCCACCCCCTCCCTTGACCCTCCCATAGGTGGGGTCATAGAGTTAGTCCAACCCCTATTTTTAGAATAAAGGTAGGAACCCAGTCCTTAGGACTTTAGATTATACCTGGATGAAACTCTGACACTGAATCCTGGACCTTCGACGCTCTACGACAAGATTAGAGGACTGAAGAATCTCCCTTGGGGTCAAGGAGTGACTCCCCTGCTTGGCAGGCACCAAAGAAGCATCTGTCCGGTTCGCATTTCTGAAGCTCCCATCGGACGCCGAAGTCATCGCATCACCAGAGGTGGATTCTCAGACTTCCCCGAGGCTACCCTGAGTCCCCAGCAAAGCTGAGGCCCGTGGCTATCGTGGGTGACTTGAGACCGTGACCCCTGGACACCGAGCACATTTGCAAGTGCATCCTCTTCTGGGTCTCCCAAGAAATCGTGCTTTGGGCTCCGAGTAGCCCTAGCCTCCAGCACCACCTGCACCGAAGATCACTGGCCCCCACTCCACGAGTGTCCTGTAAGCCAGCTCCACGTGCAGCGTCACGAGGCTCCTTCGCGGTCGCTAGCCCGTTGGCTAGTAGCCCTTAACGAAGGCCAATCTTTTCCTTACTTGGCATCCTGGTTGCTCCAGGCCTGCCCTCACTTACCCTCGCTGGGTGAGTTCCACAGACCTTGCTGGTCTGCACCATCGACGATCTACATCTTACTCAAGACTTGCCGTTGCCAAGGCCTGTTGGGTCCAATCCGGTCGCCAACACCTCAGCACTCGGCAGACATCGAGCACCAGCCCGAATCCGGCTCCTGGTCACCGACAACACCTCCCGGACCTCGTGGCTGAAGAGTCAAGACAACTGTCAACGCACCTGAAGCACTCGACATCGGTGGGCATCTGTCCATCGCCTTCCTGGTCACTGGCTAGTGACCCAGACTCTGTCCCCTCTGCTTTCAGGTTCACCAGAACTCCGATCCACTCTTGGATCCACCCGGACACTTTTCTCTTGGCCGCCAGCAGCACTTTGCAGCAGATCGCCATTCGAATCGACGACGAAACCCGACCCCGAAAGGCACCTATGCACCCGGCTTCCCTGGGTGAGGTAACACGAGTACTCCGGTGCTCCCATGGGTAGAGACTCTTCAAAGTCCTAGATCTCAAAGGGTTTTGTCCTAGTCCTCTTTTAAGTGTCCCTTTCCTCTATTTTCCCGATCCCGACTTTCTCCATAGAAGTTAACGGCGTATCGCGGTTGTGTATTTACACTGCACGCGTCTCCCGTGGGTCCCCTGTGTCACTACCTTGGGTGGTTCCTTGTGGTCCAAGCACTTCTAGAGGCTCTAGGCCTAGTGTCTAGTTCAGTCGTGGTTCGCATACCACTTTATTGGTATATGGTTTGGTACGCCCCTAGGGCCCAAACGTGTATTTGTGCTATTATTGTGATTTAAGATCTTATAACTTATGTACTTCGAACTCTAGTCTCATAAAGAGACTAGAGGGGTGTGTTTAGCAATAAATACATATATTTTGAATATATACCTGGTGTGGTGCTCTTTCATTTGGTCACTCAAGAGATTATAGACTGGTAAAACAAGCTGCTTTACATTCCTTCAAGACTTAGCCTGAAGGCTGCTCTCCATAGCTACCACTAGGATAGCTTTCAATAAGGTTGTCTTTAACCTATCTACCATAAGAGTCGATTTGCCCTGGTGCAAGGTGCCCACTATAATTAGTGGACAGCATATGCCAGGCCAACTTCTCACAAGCACCAGCTCACACAAGAAACCTCCGGGGCCAATGGTCGCTGGCAGAATGCTGTTAACGCCTTTTACTACAGCCTTGTTGATGCGAGGTACATCGTCCTCTGGTTAGCAAGATCAATGCCTCAAAAATGGAACAGCTAAAATCACTGGAAAGAAAAAACAGAACTGCTTTGCTCTTCTTTCTAGCCTTCCCATACGCATACCACAGCAAACCCTTTAGACTTCCAAAATAGACAAAACCCTCCTTAATCAGAGGTGTCTAAAAAAACCTCAATCTGCCATTTGAGAGGAATTTCAGGCAACAGTGTAGAAATAGCATTTTAATCAGACAAAATTAAACTATTCTTTCACAGTTCCTAGAATGAAGAAGAAATGTTGCAAAATATCATTGTTCCTTTTCCAGTAATTGAATGTGTGGATAAACGTTAATATTAATTCGCTGCCACTAAACTGTTAATTGCTAATGAGCAAAGAAATATACCAGGCCTCCTTGCAAAAATTTAACCATGTCTTATTAAGGATAATCTGTATCTTAAAACTATTAATGTAATAACTCAATCTTGGAATACACATTATGATCCGAGATGCAATGCAAGACTATTTTGAGAAGCCAGGTAACGTTAAGGCAGTAATTTTGAGTTGATTTTATTAAGGATTTTGGATTGATCTAATTATGAGATTAAGCAGAAACACAAAAATGCATAGCAACCAAGGGATAATGAATACTGTTTTCCGCCTGATTTTAGAGTCGGTTAAAAAAATCAAAGGAAGATTGCAGCACTCAAAAGAAAAAAAACTTACTACAAAACAAGGTATAAAAGCGCGTTTGTTAACTTACTTGTTAATTCATAGATGGAGTCACATTTTTTTAAAGCAAGGAAAAAAGTGAGAAAATTGTCAGCAGGTGAAGTAAATAAGTGTGTCACTGTGGGAAACCCATAAGTGAAAAACACAATATATTAGTCATGTTATGCATAGCCATTGATCCTTAGTAAATGGAAATGTAATTGTAATGGTAAGCAAGTTTGTGCTGAGAACATAAAATTAATTTAGGAAGACACATGATAAGTCATGAGTGGCAAAGATTTACCCAAATTCAGAATGACAGCTCCTTGAATTTATAAGTTTGAGAAGGTGCCTCTTTTTGCGTGGTCACCTCAATTTTTTGCTGACTGGATTGCTGTTATTTTTGTGTCTGCACATTGGGGAACTGCTGTGCAGACCCCAGTGTGTGTGCTCGGATGCCTAAAACATGATAACATTGGCAAACTCCCAATTGACATATTTAACATCATGGGGGAGCATAGTATATGGTGCAAGAAAATCCATCAATGGCATAGGAAGTTAAATGTTAATTGTGAACTGCAGTACTTATTGTGCCTTCCACCAATGTGACAAAGGAAACATGGCTTAAAATGTTTGGAAGTATTTTGGGCATCACATCTGCAATTTCAACATTTTCAAGTATTAAATATGTGCTAGAATACTCTATAATTTTGGATGTATCAATCTGATTCAAACTGCATAGGACCTTATATGTTTGTCATTTTGCTAGACTGAGCAGTGCCTGTGATAGAATCACTAAATAGATTAATGAGCCAAATTTCACCAGAGTAACACACATAAATAAGAAGAACCGAAAAAATGAATTTTTATAAAATAGCTCCAAAAAGTGTGAAGTGCCAACCGTGGCCACCTGGTCGCGTTTAGCCATTATCTAGGCACAATTTAGTGCGGGTCGGATTCAGAAACCTGGATTGTTCCGGTCAGACGTTTGACCTTCCTTTTCACTTAGTTAGAAGTAATAATCCACATTCTCACATTGGTGTTCAGCGGTGGGATCCAGAACATGTGTTTGTTTAGCAGTACCACTAAGCAATCAAGTTGAAAATTAAAAAACCCTAAATTGAACTGAAAAAAAACATTGATTTTTTATTTTAATTGGCACCAGGTCTCTGATTGGGTCATTTTTGATTTTTCAAAATTATTTTTGATTTCGATTTTTGCACCTTTTAAAAGGTTGGATCTGACAACTCTCACAGTGGGGAGATGAAGGCCCTATGCAGTGACAGGAAATTGAAGTCAGGTCAGAATTCCAGGAAGACAAATTATTAAAGAGCACTCAATGGACAAAATTCAGTTTCATATTATATAACTAATATTGGGTCAATCAAGTCTTATATTTTCTCAGTTGCAACCCTTCACATATTTGCGGTCATGCGCATACTAACATCACAATACTTTATTTGCACAAGAAATTGTTATGTTTCATATAGGTACCCCAATATAGGCTTAGGTAGTCACCTAACCTTTCACCTATATTCTTCCCTTCCATTACTCTACACAACGGTTCTTGGGACTGACCTTTTACCTAGTTAGGATACTGCTTACAGGACGTAGGGTTTTCCCTGAAACCTAGCCTCATCCATTATGCATGAGGATTCTTGGAAACTCAGCAGTACTACCATCTCCTGCATAATAACTATGTATAAGGGTCATTCCTTCCGTCATCCTAAGTCCGAAATGACACAGCAAGGTAGAACCCCTGAGGGTACCACTTTGGGTATGTAAACACCATATCTTGCTGAGGTAGTCAGAGGAGAAAAGGACTGCAATGCCGACACACTGATGCAAGACGCTGAGGTTCCTGCATGCAGACACTCTACCTCGCAGTGGTCTGACATCCCTTGCGGGGTGTCCATATTGAGACCAAGACGGGGTCCCACAGTCTCTCACTTCAGGTAACGGGGTTGACTTTATCCTAGAGGGATTCTTGGCTTTACACCTACCTACATGCTAGGTACACTTAGGTACATCTAGTTAGGGTTGCATCGTAGGAGTGGGCATTTATTACTGTCATGTATTTTATATACTTGCCTGTATTCATTGTTTTAGCACGATGGTAGAAATCTACTATCCTTTTACTCTGTTAGTGCTTCTAATCATTTATATCTGTTTCTGTCTAAGGGTTGTTTCAGCACACCTATTTTACACTAGAATGACGCTGGTTCAATAAATGCTAATGGAAAAATGTTCCCACCGTTTATTCTGTGTATCTATCTGAGACAAAGTGAGCACGAGTGACTGAGCGAAAAGTATCGCACTGTTTCGACGATCCTGAGGGATCAGGGTTGTCATGTTCGATAGTTGCCAAGAACTATTCTCTCCTTGGTAAGAGGGGTTTCTAGTGGCACTGTGAGCTAGCTGGTATACAGGCTAACATGCCCGGTGGTGGTGTCTAGAATCAGTCTGGACACCAATCCTACAGTGTATGTTGTCTAAACGCGCAGATCCTATATAGGCTTATAGGAACTACATGACAAAACAATAGAACAGAGTCATATTTATAGCCACAAAATCAATGAAATTCTCTGGTAAATTTGATAATTACTTTTTCTCAAAGGAACTATAGACCTATTAAAATGAACGTGAGCACCTTCTCAATGCCGCACTGATAATTAACTTTGCCCAGAGGAAATTAAATAGATTTCAAATAGCATCAAAGCTAAAACCATCACAAAATCCCACCGCAAACTCATGTGACCCAATCATCACTGTAATTATAAAAGTGGCATTAAATTATGTTGAACTAAACTAATTTGAATTTATTAGTGTCACTTATTCACATTATTAAAATCTCTGAGATTGCATTACACCCTTTCCCTAGCACGTATATTTCTATTTTCTCCTACCAAGGAAGAAGGGTGCAATGCACTCCTAGAGTTTTTAATATTGTGAAGGCGGGACACTAATGAACATAAATTAATCTGCATTTCCTGAAAGGGGAAATCTGTCCTACTAAGGTTTGAGATATGTACTAGATGGAGAGGTGGCAATTAATAAAAGTGTACATTTGTTATAAGGCAATAGCAAATAAAAAACTGGATGACCTGACTTATAAACCTTTTTCCTCAAACTCTATTAGTCTTAAAGTATTATTAAATGACCATGCACGTGCTACTCTGCCTCCCTGAAGAAGAAAATATAAGCACTGTCTGTTAGATCTGTCAGCCTTAGGGTGGTCTTCCAACACACTTCTTACCTTTGCCCTCTACTTTTTGCTGAAATTCATTTTTGTTGGCCTTAGCACTCTGTGCACTTTACCCTGGGACACTGGAATTATGTGATTGTGTGTCCGTGGCAATTTGCGCATAATTATATATTTGCCGCATTTGCCACATAATCCATCATCTGCCTCATAATCTTCAGATTTTAACAAAAAAAAGTTGTTTCTAGCTCTTACAGTTCATTACTCACTAAAAATGCAGCAACATGTGTTGCTGCATATTGAAAAGCCCTTTGAAAAGCTGGACTGGTCACCATTTTGTTGTTTATTGCTATATTTGGGTATTAAAATGGTACTTATGAGGTGCAAACAATTCCCAGACAGTGTTACCAAGTTTAAAAATGACAAAGTAACAAATAAATACTATTAAAAATGTGCTGCATTGTGCTGCATAATTTGCCTTTTCTTGCCACATAATGTACTCAACCCTGCTGCAAAAAGTGACCCTCTCCTGCGGCATAATTCGAGTGGCCCTGACTTTACCACTGTTAAATAGTGATTGTGCTCACTCCCTAAAACAATTGTAATATTGGCTTGCAAGTCCCTTGTAGAATAGTACACCATGTTCCCATGGCCTGTAAATTAAATGCTACTAGTGGGCCTGCAGTGCTTATTGTGCCACCCACTTAAATAGCCCCTTAAAACATGTCCCAGCTCTGCCATTGCAGCCTGAATACAGTTTTAAACTGCTAATTCGACTTGGTAATATAACCCCTTTGCCAAGCCTTATACTCCCCCGTTTTTTGTTTATATCTTTATTGCCATTTCAACACATCAAGACACACATTTCTATAAGAGCAGTATTGGTAATTTAGTTTTAGTTGTCTTATCCCTCCTCCATTCCATTCCCAACCATACAAGTGAAGCAATCCAATACGAACAATCCTAGTATATACCAACATTGAACAGTTAACTTGCTTTTATCCCTCCCCCTCCCATCCTGTGTCAAACTCTGTATCGGTAGCAAGCTGTTCCATGTTTATATTCCCCTTTAATTGCACATAAGTCACCCCATAGGGCAGGGTGCATTGTTATTAAAAGGAAGGACTTGTACTTTTAACTTTTACATGTCTGTAAATTCATTTTTCCCTACTGTGAGACATACATGTCCCATAGGATAACATTGAGTTGCCTTATTATGTTTAATTAGTGCTATTTGTAATAAAAATCCTCTTTAATGGTAAAGTTGGATTTTAAATTACAATTTTGAAAAAGCCGTTTTTAGAAAGTTGGCATTTTCTTTCCCTAGCTATTTGGTGCCTCCAGTCTGTCCTAGGTCAAATGACTGGTGTAGTTGGCAGTCAGACTTTGTTTATTCTTGCAAGACAGCCACACAATAAAGGGATTAGGTGTCCCTGGATGGGACATCAACTGGCCGGATGGGCAGCGGAGATGGGCACCGCCCCTCTTGCAAATAAATAGGTAGTGCTCTGCCTTCTCCCCTGCATTGTTCATGCAGCCAGCTTGGAGACAGGGCAGGGGAAGCAAGAAACTTCAAACACTTCAAAGGGAATTCTCTAGAAACTTCTCCTACTTCAATGAAGGCACCAGGGATTAATATAGGACCCTCATACCCACTCTTCAGTACACCTTCTGAGCCTTCAGATGGACTCTCAGGGGACTGCCTGCTGCTGTGACCTGCTGTGTGCTCCACAAGACTACGTTGCTGCACATGGAAGGACTGTTTTGCTGCCTGGAGACTACCTTGAACCCTTAGAGGCCTGCCCTGCTGCTTTAATCCTGTTTCATCACTTGAACCCAGGGCTACCAGAGTGACTCAAAGGGCTAGTTGGCTAGCCTACTAATCAGAGCCTCAGGGACAGAAAAGGCTTTAATGATCTGGACCCAGCCTGAGTGAGTCCTAACCCCCAAGAGGCGCCCCTTCTGTCCTGGACCCTTCATGATGGTGTTAAAGTTGCCCAGATAGCCAAAATCCAAAACCTAGGATTTAGAAAATGTTTTGCTAAAAACTGCTCTGAGGGAAAACTGGGCCCAACCTACTCATCTAGCTGCCCAGGGTGCATCACCGGTCAGACTGAATTTGTGGCAGCTTCCTCTACATTCTCGCCTGCAGCAGCAAATACTGTTCAGCGCTCTTTCTCCAAAGTGATATCCGGCCTCGTGGAACAATTGTCGGCTACAACTTCTAGCTTTGTCCCCTTGGAGATTTACGGCTCCCAAAAAAATGACTACGTTTGAACAAAGAAATCTTCACCACCACCTCATCTAGCAGCTCCCAGAAGACGAAGCTCCTCAGACACCGTCTGTAGCCTAGCCCCGCTGAACTTTACCTTCTCAGAATATTTTCTTCAAAATTTCTTCTAAGTCTGAATGGTAAGCGTGACTGGGCCCAATCCACTTCTTGTATCCGACTTGCACTCCATCGCTGTCTGTCCTATTTTTTTACTTTGACCTGGTTTCACGCGTCTAGATGTTCATGGTTGGCGTGTTGATCTTTTAGGCACTAGTTTTTACCTTAAACTTTAACATTTCATAAATATGGTTCTACTAATTGGATGTTTGGTATTTTGATGTCAATTTATTAAAATGTACTCTATTTTTATAACTTGGTTTGGGATGTTTTTACTTTATTACTGCTTCTGTGCTGCATATATACTATACGCATTGCCTATAGATTAAGCCTGACTGCTTTTGTGCCAAGCTACCAGAGGGTTAAGCACAGGTTAATTCAGTGACTTTTGTGGTTCACCCTGGCAGGGATTGTGGCTGTTGCTTTAACAGGATTCACCCCCTCATTCAACCAACAACCCAATTTCTCACAAGTTACAATTACGTACCGTAACCACAGGTAAATCTTGAGAAGTATTTATTCATTTCTCCACTTGCACAATTTATTTGTTGATAGTACATATAGCACTTGCCTAAAGGATAACAATAGTAGATGTAGAATGCCATTCTCTACCAGAGGAGGAAGAATCTGGAGCCTTTTTTCCCCCATAATGAAGCAAAACATTTGGAACAGCGTGCTTGGCCCAGACTTGCACAGTGGGAAGGGACTGGCTGTAGAATAGCAGACGTCAATGGGTGGGGCTTCACAGCGCTGGGTACTAAAGTTGATGAAGTCCCAAGGAGTGAATGTGCAGAAACTTCACATCTAGGTACCACAGTACAGAATCCTGCACATTAGAAAAAAGCTGACTGCAGAAATAGCAGAGGCCCCTATGAAAGGCTTCATAATGCCAGGGAGTGTGGCTTGTGAAATCCCATCTTTTTATTTATTTATTTATAAAGTTTTATATAGCGGGAACATGACCCTTGCGGGTAACAGAATGCTTTACAATGACCAAGGCGACAGGTATAAAAATACCAAAACATCACAAGGAGGGAACATGCAAAGGGAGAGACTCTAGAGAGAAAAGCACAGGTCCCAGGTAGACAACAAACAGTAAACTAGAATATGTAGATAATCTGCGAGAAATAGGCAAGGGTGCAAGCTAAGGGGTAAATTCTGCCCCGGAGTACAGATCCTGCATTCTATGGCAAAAATGTGCCCATCAGTAATCTTTTTACTTCTTTCTTGAATGAAGTAGTTGAGGGGTTCATTCTGACTTCAGGGAGAAGTGTGCTCCAGAATCTCTGGCCCATGCCTGAAAAGGATCAGCTATATGTTTTCTTTTTGCAAAATGTTGGTGGTTTCAGCAATAGGGAACTAGTGCCTCTAGATGCTCTGATGCCACGGGACAGCTCTAGATTTTGTGGAAAGTAACTTGGAGTGTGTTGGGCTTTATGTGTCATGCAGGCAATTTTCAAATGAATCCTTGCCTCAGTTAGGAGATTTCAAATCAGGGTTGATTATTTCTTTTTGATCCTGTAATGAGCCTCGCAGTAGAGTTAAGGGAGGCCCTTAGTGCGGCCAGCTTGGCTCTAGGTAGGCCACATAAGTGCGCACTCCCATATTTGAACCTGGGAATCCCTTGAGCTTGAAAAACTGACTTGAGGTCATCCAGGGGTAAGAAAGGACTGATTTTTCTTAAGATGTTCTTGTGGAAGTTCCCTCCTTTGGTGGCGGAGCTGATGTGCTTCTGCATGTTCAGATTATTATCCTGTGTTATTCCCAGAGATTTTGTTGACTCAATATTGTGAGGTATGCAATTCAGCGCTGATAGATGTTTCATCCATTTTGTGAAATCCATTGAATGTTCAGGTGGGTCAATTAGGAGTAATTCTGTTTTGAGAGCATTTAGTTTGAGGCGGTTACCAGTCAACCAGTTTTTTTTAGTTTTCTGTAGAGTTGGGTTTAGAGATTGAACATCTTCAGAGACTTTGAAGTATAGTTGTGTGTCATCTGCATACATGTGATAGTGGATGTTCAATAAATTCAACAATTCAGTTAGAGCTTCCATGAATAAGTTAAAGAGACTGGGTAAGAGGGAAGACCTCTGAGGGACCCCTAAAGTGACCTGTGTGGGGTTGGATAGGGACATGTTGACCTTAATTCTTTGAGTTCTGTTCTGAAGAAATTATGCAAACCAGTTAAAAATGGTCCCTGAAAGCCCCATCCTACATTCCGGGTCCAGAAGGCTGTCATTTTTGACAATATCGAAGGCTGATAAGAGGTCAAGGAGGATAAGAAAGCAGGATTCATTCTGATCCAACATTTTTAGTGCATCGTCAACTATGTGTGTGAGCCCCGATTCAGTGCTGTGGCCATGGCGTAAGCTGGTTTGGAATTGATCTATGAAACTGAATTGGTCAATGTGATTGCATAGTTGAAAATGTACACATTTCTCAAAGCTTTGCTCGTGTCGTAATCATAGAGATTGGGTGGAAATTATTTAGGTCTGAGAGGTCTGCCATCGGTTTTTTAAAAATGGGGGTCACCTGCTCCACTATAAGGCAGTCAGGGATCGAACCTTGAAGTAGAGAGGCCTTAACTATTTTAGTCCAGAGAGGGAGTAAGGACATTTTGATCTCATTAAAGACATTTGTTGGTATGGGGCCGTTAAAATGGTTTGAGGGCTTTAGTGTTGTTAGGATTTTGAGGATGACACTTTCATCAAATGTTTTTCTCCACAAGGCATTGTTTTGGGGGGGTGAGCTGTGCTACCTGTTGTCTTTGGAATCCGGGGAGTGGGGTTGCTACAATGATATGTGAGAGGAAGGTGCTCTGCAGCTGACCACAAGTCATTTTCAATCTTTCTTGTCTTTTCCATGAAGAAGGAGTCAAAGTCCTCACAATTTGGTTCAGGTGTAGAATCAGTGGGGTAAGTGTTAGGTTGCTTATTAGATTATAGCTTGACCAGTTCGAACTGATTATTTGGATGATATCTAGCATTGTCCTATTGGCTTCTAAAGAAATTTGGTTTTGAGCTTCTAATACTTTTGTTGTAGATGCTCCTCCATGATCTCAAGAGTTTAAGGTTATCGAAGGGATGGTGAGAATATCCACACTCGTTCAGCTAGTCTAAGCTTCCGTCTTTCTGTATTGAGGCTGCCATTGAACCAAGATTTGGAGTGTTTAGTGGACAATCTTTTTAGCTGCATGGGTGCTATCGAGTCTAAAATGCTCAGTATGGCTTTGCTGTAATGGTTTGTGAGGCCATGAAAATCTGTCATATCCGTATCAGTATGATATTGTTGAGGATGTCAGATCGTTCAGGATAATACTCTGCATACTCCTTTTCCATTGTTTGGGGGTGTCTTTGGTTTACCCTTTCTAGTCTTCACTGTTTCTGAGATGACGAAGGTGATGCCGTGATGATCTGTCCAGCCACAAGGGATGATAGATTCCAGTTGGATGATATTACTCTTGGCAATAATAAGGTTGAAAGTCGCACCCAAGTTATGTATAGGACTGTCACAGAATTGAGTCAGGTTGAGGTCAGCTAGGAATGATTTAAGGCTGTTGACTACTAGGTCATTAGGGTCATTCCAGTGTAGGTTGAAATCTCTGAGGAAGATGTGAGGGCCATGTTGACCTGCATTGGTTGAAATTATATCCATTATTTGTTCTATGAATGTGATGTTGTCACCTGGTGGGTGATATATTGTGTGCAGTTTACAACATGGATTGGTGTTGATCAATGCATAGGTATTCACAAGAGGATATGTCCATTTTATGTGACTGGTTCTCAGCGATATTGTTTCTGTGTATGCAGGCAATACCTTTGCCACATCTGCTTGGTCTATCTAATCTAATGATGTTGTGATGAGGTGGCACTATTAGGTCAAGTGTAGATGATGAGGCATCATTTAGCCATGTTTCCATCTGGATTAGTATGTGTAGCTTGTGATTAAGGACGAGATCTGTGATGTCTGAAGCTTGTTTCACTGCTGATCTGCAATTGAGTAGCATGCATTTGTTGTGGGTAGGTGTCAGAAGCAGATGGCTGAGAGAAGGAAGGAGTGAATGTCCCTCTCTGTAAGTGGAACCTTCAGTCTGAAGGGCCGTGAATAGGCATTGGGTAGGGAATTATTCACCATTTCAGGTGAGGGGATGCCAAGACAGTTGAGATCCCATTGTCTGTGGTGTGTGAATTAGGTCTAGTGGGATAATTAATATCTAGGGTGCAGCTGTGTCTATTCCTCTCATGTGTTGTCTTGTTCTCTGGTGGCCAAATCTGAAATGATGCTTATAAGGCTTTTTAGATCTGCCTTAAGTAATTGTAGGTCCTGTGCCATCATGCTAAGTCTGGCTTCTAAAGATGTGTGAGACACCCTTTCTGCACGTAGAGGCACTAGACGTGGCCGGAGATGGGTCGGCAACGGACCCTGGTGATTAAATAAATAGCGCGTTGCAGCCACCCTACAGACCGTCATCTCCCCTTCAACCCTCACATCCACCCCTCGGCACACTCTCTTCTCGCTCCTTCTCTCATTCTATTTTTCTTTTTCCTTTTCTTTTTTTCTTTTTCATCTTCAATATTTGATAAATTGAATCTGCTTAATGTTCCTTCCTCATCAGTACTTTCTCTAGTTCCCATTCTCCCCCTCCCCTCCCTCTACCTCTCCCATAACTTTCCCCCCTCTGGCACGCCCACACCCACACGCATGCCAATGCCCGCACAACTATCGCCATGCCGCCGAGATCACAGGGCTCACTTATCGGACGGTCACACCATCAATGGACCCATATTATGTCAGAGTCACTACGGCGGGACCTATCAGCGACCCTCCCTTCCCCCCCACACGCCATCCTCGTACTGGTCTTTGGAGTCGTCCCTCTAGGAGAAACAGGGCGCCAACAAAGCAAGACACATTGTTCTATTAACAACCTGGGGGGTGAAGGGAGGTAGGGCGCGAACCTGGAGAAGACACCATTTCCCATCCAATCCGGTAGGGGAAGAGGCAAACAAACGGGCCTATGCAGGTATGCACATACACATACCCCTCCCCTTTCTTCTGTTTTTGGTTTTGCTTCTGGGTTTTCCCTTATACCCTCCCTTATCCCCGTTACTACCCCATTTATAGATTGCTGTGGTGAACTGTTGTATGTAGGATTCATTTGCCAAGGCTTTTTGGAGACACATCACACGTTTGTAATGATTGTGTGTGTATACCCTAGAACGATGTATGTTCATCTTTATTTTATTTCTATGTCAAACTGTTTAAATTGTTTGAATACGCAATAAAGAATAAAACACACAAAAAAATAAAGATGTGTGAGAAAAGGTGATCAAATAATGGGACCATACGTCAGGAGATGGGGGGGTGATCATGCCTGCCATGTTAGTCTGTATTTGGCCTGTGAGAACGTGCGGAGTAGAGGTTGGGTTGTAGAAAGATTGGACCATGAGGTGTTGAGGTGGAGAGCAGGTGAGCTGGTTGGGTAGGAGCACTTGAGTCTTTTGGTGTAAGCTATTTTTCATAATAGGGTTTTCAGGCATAGCAGGGGCCAATGTCTGGGCCACCTGTAATGCTTTGGGCACATTCGAATAATCGGCAGATGTGTGTTCAGCAGATATCAGGATAGTCATGGTGAAATGGTTGTTTTTGTGGGCGTGTGTCTTTGTTGTCTATCCTATATTGCGGTAGTAAGGGCTTATTCTAGATTGCTGATTCAAGGGTGTGGTCTCAGGTTCCCCGTGTGTTGGTTGAGTGATGATGTTATGTGTGTTGTAAATCATGGGGGTGCATTGGGGGCAAAGTCAGGAGTTCTAGCAATGGGTGGGACATGAGGGGATAATATTGGGTTTTCTTGCTGGACATCTAAAGAGGCAGAAGAGCCTTGGGCAGTGTCCTTGTCGTTACTGGTTATAGTGTTTTTGATGATAGAGAAGCTTTCATCAAAAGTTTCTAGGTTGTGGTCTGAGGATTGTATGTGGATGATCCCGTTATTGTATATGGTGATGGTTGTACCAGCTCTGTAAGCAGGTGAAGGGACTATCAAGAGTTTGAGCAGTGGAATATTCCTCAATGCTGAGACCTGGAGCTGAGAGAGCAAGGCTTTCCTCCAATGTTGTCTTCTTTTCTTCTAGAAAATTAGGTCGCTAGTTATAGCTTCTTTTTTGCGCAAAAATGGGGGTCCGAATTAGCGTTTCTGGGTGAGATCTGAGAAATCTGTGTTTTAGAGTTTTGGATGCATTTTTAGATAGATTAGGAGGATAAATAAGTCTGAAGACATTGAAGCCAACCTGTTCCAGAATATTGTCAGGAGTTTTGGTGGGGTAAGTCTCCATGTCTGGGAGACCAGATTAAGAACCACTAAATGGATGGGGTCAATTTGGGCCCAATTTATCACTGTCGATATCGTGAACTATTGTTTTCCTTGTGACTAAGCAGAGTCACTTGGTTTTGTGGTAAAGATGGTTCCACTGCAAAATATCCTCTGAACCATATGCATAATGATATACTTACTTACTTACTGATATGGTGTGTGTACTCTGGAGTGAGGATAAAGAGAGATTGTCCTTTTTCACCCAGGAGCACAGGCCCTCAGGAAATGCATCTGGGACATCATTGACAGATACAGTATGTTTTATATTTTTGCAAATAATAACTGCGCAAAAAGGGAATTTTCTACATAAGGCTTGAAGGGGTTGTATAAATTGAGTAGGGGATCATCATCTATAACATTACTAAGTGGGCAATTCTTTAGTTACTAGGGGGAAGCGTATCATGGAGCTTATTCTTTCTCTGCATTCTACACCCTTTGTGGCCTAAGACCTGCCTTAGTTTTAGTGTGAGTGGAGCACTGATAAGTGATTCGGTCCTTACAGTGATGGTTAATGGTGAAATGGATTAGTGGTTTAAATTGAGCAACATGTTAAAAATGCCCTTATGTGAGCAAATCTGGGAGCAAAAAATACCTAATGCATAGAAAGATGCAGAGATGAGTGAAATGCCATCAGTGAGGTGAATTGTATAGGCGAAAATGTAGCTCAGACCATTAAGACTCATCTAGTATGAAAGTTGAGCTCCTGTGAACCTCTTCTATCATGGCAGGATCTTGCGTGCTCTTACATAGGCTGTGTTAGACCTGGCATCCTTGGCGTGGTTTTCCCTCACTTTTTGCCTCTACCTCCTGTGTTTTTGATGCTGTGCTGGATTTTGTTTTTGCTGGCTTAGCTGCTTTGGGCACTTTGCCACTGCTGATCAGTGTCAAAGTGCAAGTGCTCCCTGTGTAAATTGATATTGTGACTGGTTCTCCCTGATTGGCATGTTTGTTTTACCAGTAAGACCCTAGTAAAGTGCACTGAGTGTGCCAGGGCTGGTAACTCAAATGCTACTAGTGGACTTGCAGCACTGATTGTGCCACCCACATGAGTAGCCCTGAAAAGAGGTCTCAGGCCTGCCACCACAGTGCCTGTGCGCAGTTTGTTAACTGCCATGTCGACTTGGCAAGTGCACCCACTTGCCAGGCCCTACCCTTCCCTTTCCTTGCATATAGGACGCCCCTATGGTAGGCCCAAGGTACCCCCCTGGGCAGGGTGCAGTGTATGTGAAAGGTACGACATGTACTGGTGTGTGTAACATGTCCTGATAGTGAAATACTGCCAATTTCGTTTTTCACTATTGAAAGGCTATCTATCCCATAGGAAAGAATGGGGAATGCTTTGTATCATTTTACAAGCATATCTTCTCATAGGAGTAAGATAAGAAAATGGAGTTTGGTATCCCTGAACTCAGGATTTAATAACACATCTTTTAGTAAAGATGGTTTTTAAATTGTGTTTTTGAAAATACCTTTTTTAGAAAGTTTATGGATTGACTGTCTGGCTTTGGAGTGACAGGGGCTGGGGAGGTGTAGTGGCTCCAGGAGTCTGGATGAGTCAGCACTAGACTGAATAGGCCTGATCTGCATTTGGAGTGGTGGGAGGAGTAGCACCTGTACCTGAATAGGGCGGTGCCTGCCTTCCACAATGCTGGCTCCACCCCCTGGGGTGTGTCTGGAGCCAAGGCTCACACTGACAAAGGAGGTTGTTGTGCACTTGCAGAGTGCCCCCCAGAACTGGTTTGAACTGGGCTCAGAGCCTCTTGCACAAAGAGAACAAAGACATTTTGGGGTATAAGTATTAGACCGAAAACCTCCTGAACTTTAGATCATTCCTGGAATTCAAGAGGAACCTTTGCCAAGGAGAAGAGCCAGAGAGACTGAGGAGAAGTACTGCCCTTGCTTTGTGTCTGGGCTTGGCCTGCAGTTGCTGTTTCTGCCAAGGAAAGGAGAAGGACTTTGCTGTGTGCTTTGTCCCCTGCTTGAAGGAGATCTCCAAGGGCCTGAAGTGAGCTGGTCTCCTGTTCAGAAGTCTCAGGGACACAAAGACTTCACCCCCAGCTCCCCTGAACTCTGCTGCTGTGAGTTCTGAGCTGCCAAGAGGTGCCTGTGCGTGTTTTGGGCCTCTGGAGGTTGTTGCTGCTGTTTGGGAGCTGGAAGCAAGAAGAAACTCAAAGAACTACAGAAATCGACGCATCGCTCTTCTTGCGGCTGTTTTTCCGACGCATCTTCACGGCGCAAGGAGAATTTCCACGCATTGCCACATTGCTGCGAAAACCGTCGCAGCGCCTGTCGCCGCTGCAAGAATCGACGCATCCTGGATTTCCATGCATCGTACCTCTGCGGCAAGTTCTTCCGACGCATCACTAGTGGGCCGGAACCGGCATGAAGAATCAACGCATCACTCCCCATACAGACCGGAATCGATGCAACCCTTCCTCTGCGTGCAGCGGGACTGTCGCATCACCTCCTCAGGGTCTCAGGAGTGTCGCATCTCTTTGTTTTCCGATGCTGCGGCTGTATGGCTTGGTGAACTTTGACGCAACTACAGGTACTTTGGTGAAAAGTCACGCATCCATAGTTTTCTATGGTACATGTGCTTGAAACCTTTTGAAAGTCATATTTTTAACTGTGTATGTTGAATTTTTGTTTTTTTGGTCTTGTTTAGTTTAGATAAAGATAATTTATTTTTCTAAACTGGTGTTGTGTCCTTTTGCGGTGTTTTCACTGTGTTACTGTGAGTGTTGGTGTAAATACTTTACACATTGCCTTTGGGATAAGCCTGTCTGCTCGTGCCAAGCTACCAAGGGGGTGAGCAGGGGTTATCTAAAGTGTGTTTCCCCCTTACCCTGACTAGAAGCAAGGGTCCCTATTTGGACAAAGGTACCTACCTCTGCCAACTAGAGACCCCCATTTCTAACAGGCTGTATTTTTAGGGCTAAAAAATGTAATCAGAATAGAATATGGACAATAGCCATTACAAGATGGCCACTGCATTAGAGACATTTTCTTGTTGTTGTGCCTCTATGTCCTTCTTTCCTGTCCATGAGTTGGAGCGACTGCAGTCCTACCTTTTAATGCTAATCCATTGATAGGGTCTCCATTTTACAGATGGATGGGGCCTTTTGCGAGGGGGAATGAGTCTCCTAAAATGGAGGGTTAACCAAGACCTCCACTGAACACAAAGACCCTGTGACACCACAGCTGAGTCTTTCAACATTTCAGGCAATGCCTAATTGGGTGAACCCCAAAGTTCAAGACATAGAGGGCTCCCATTACCGGAGGCGAGCCGGTGCACAAAGGAGGAGGGCTTCTGAATCAGAGGCGAGCACTGCTCGAGCCCCGAAGTCAAAGAAAATATACAGGCGGACACCTGTGCTGCATCGGAAGCCTCCCACCCCAGGATCGATCAGGGCGTGGTGCTGCGGGTGTATGTGAGGGCGAGACCCGATGAGCTTATTGTGCACAGTAGGCCGGAAAGTCAGTCCCAACCGTCCTCGAGCAGATTGCGAGCACCAAGCCGCCGGAATGTTCCCGTCGGCTCCGGAGAAAATGCTTCAGGTACAGGCCAGCCCCCCACCCCGGTCAGCCTCTGAAAGGGTCAATGGTCCCCTACAGAGAGCTAGAGGCGTGCGCCGTTCCCTAGCCAGATATAATCCAGTCAGCTCCGGAGGAAGTGCCCCAGGCCCTAGCTAGCCATTCACCACAAGACGGCATTTGTGTGACCCAGTCCTTCACTGGCTAGTCGGTACTTCAGGTCGATAGTCATAAAGCCCCTTCACATGGGTTGTTCGTTAGGTGCCAGGTCGACAGCTATGCTATGGTCCTGGGAGGGCTTGCAGCATCTATGACCTGGATACTTCGATGATGCTTCGGGACTTAGAAATCTCTCAGGCAGGCTGCAGATGTGCATCAAGTCCCAGAAAAGGGAAGAGGCAGTCAAGAAGGGTGACGGCCTGCAGCATGAGGGCTGAAATCATGGGACTGCCCGGGGTGCATGAGGCTCGGGTCCTCTGGGTCTCTCCTGATGTGGAGTCACAAATCTTCACAATCATGTAAGTGAGTCGAACCAGTTTCTTTCTTGAGTTTTCCAAAGTGCTCTTTGTTGCAATGCTGTGTAAAAGCTGGGTGGATGGCAGGGTACAGCCAGGAATACTCGTAGATCAATGATCCCAAAACCCAGGCAGCCCAGTACAGCAAGAAGACATCGTATTCCAATGTATGTTGCTATGTAATGTGTTTTCATAATTAGGATACATTTATGTAGAATGACACCACACTACACCACACATTATGATCCATAGTGTTCTATTCGTGCTGTTCAAGAATAGAAAGCCACAGCCCAGATGTACAAAAAAGTCAGTTTGCAATTTCCTAATTGCAAATGTTTGCAATTTGCAATTAGGAATTCACAAGCAGCTATGTACAACAGTGTCTCAGACACTGTGGATTTCCGATGGGCCACAAATGGGCCTGCATCATTAATATTCATGGGGCATGCCGCAATTTGCGACCCATTGGGAATGGCTACAATCACAGGGATGGTGGCCTGCTTGGGTCAGCAGACCACCATGTCTGTGGTTGCTTTTTAAATAAAACAATTTTTTTTTGTAATGTAGCCCGTTTTGCTTTAAGGAATAACAAATAAAAAATGAAAAGTTTTCCTTTCATTTTTTAAGAGTAGACAGGCAGTGGTCCGTGAGACTACTACCTGTTCTTAAAAAATGTTTACATCCAAATTCACAAAGGGGAAGGGGTCCCTTGGGGACCCCTTCCCATTTGCAAATGGGTTACTGCCTCCTCTATGAAGTCAGTAAATTATGAATGTTTTGCGACCTCATTCCGGTCACAACACATTCATACACACCAGTGCTATTCGGTATTAGGAAGAGATGTGCTAAACACGCCCCTTCCTAATACTAAATCACAAAAGCAAAATGCGATTTGGTAACAAGTTACTAAATCACATTTTGCCTTTTGTACATGACAAAATGCATTTTGCCAAACGCCACTGGTAAAATGCTTTGTACATCTGGCACTAAGTTCAACAGTGTGTCCAAAATGGGTGAAGGATGAATGAGAAGTCGAAGTATAGACCGTCCATAAATTCAGCCCAATGTCCATCGTCCATTGTAAATTGGATTTTCTGAACATCTCCTGATGCCCTCTTCATATTGGCTTCATTCTTTTTGTCATTTTATTCATTAAAATGGTTTCTAACTAAATTGGTTTTGGAATATCATTTCCTGTCATGTTGTGTTTTATACTGCTAGTCATATTTCACATGCACTTTCTCTCACGAAACCCTCTATGCTTCTACCACTCTACTAAGGGTAATATGAGGATTACTCTCAATAACCTGTTTTGAACTGTTTGGCACAAGATTTATCTTGGTGAGAAGTGAACCATGACTCACATCAGCACTGAGGCCCAGTGGCATAACAATAGCTCCCACAGTCCCCTCGGTGCTGGGGGCCCCCGAGCTCCAGGGGGCCCCCTCCAGCACTGTGCACGGGCAGGCCTGATAGCTCCTGACTAGGTCCAGAGTGTGGGGTGCCCGTCCATGCACTTTGCAGGGGGGGGGCCTGCAAGATGTCTTACGCCACTGTTGAGGCCACTCCGACTGAGTATGAATCCAAGTTCCTACAAAAACCATTTACCATAATTGTACATGCACACAAATGTTACATTGCTAAATGTACCCAAGTATACAGTAATTGACAATGCTAAATTTGGCAAAAAAATTTTTTTTTTTTAATTTGCACAACGGAAATAGTTTTATATATGAAGTCATCACTCCCCCTACAAGTGCGAAAAAGGGACTGATGCAGGCATCATGTGTAAGTGTGGGAAAGGCATTGTCAAACTATGGGGCATATTCACAAGGACTTATCGCCGAGTTATCGCCACCTTAACGCATCAAAAGTGGAGATAGATTTAATGCCCCATTCACAAGTGGGTGCAAACTGCAGACAACGGCAGTATTCCCACGATAACTGCCGCAAAATTTACCTCCACGGGTGACACCACCAATTACCCTAATGAGATGCAGAGTAGGCGTTCCCGTGCAAAAACACACGAAAACACCACTACACCACATTCACAACAAACTGCCAGATCTGCAATGCGAACCAAAAACATGTGATAAGCCGCGGTAGCAGCAGGGATTTAACACCTGCCTTCTGCTGGTGTTAAGCAGGACGACTACCTGCAGTATGAAAGGGAGCCCAGCCCAGAGCCACATCTGAACACCTACAGATGCCATGGAGACAATGATCATGCAGCTCGGAGGCCCATGAGGGCCACAACACCCACCGCCACCACTCCCAGGCCCCCCCCCCTGGACCCCCCCCACCCGGGACAAACACATACCGTGCACGACACAAGAGCCACAAAAAGCGCATGATGTCGAACAATGACAACAAGAAACACATGTGTGGTCAGAAGAACGAGAAACAGTCACTAATCATTGAAGTAACAACCAAAAACTTTATTGAAATACAACACAAAACACCAATGCGGAAGACTCCTGCCGGGTCCATCCGGGACAATCTTGATGTCACAGCCTGGAAAATAAAGCACAAAATCAGAACGTGTGTCATGCCCACATCAAAGGAGCGAGACACAGAGAAACAGAGAAGGAAAGAAAGGCAGAGAGAGAGAAAGAGAGAGAAGGAAAGGAAGGGAGAGAGAGAGAGAGAGAGAGAGAGAGAGAAGGAAGGAAAGGAAAGGAAGGGAGAGAGAGAGAAGGGAAGGAAGGGAGAGAGAGAAGGAAAGGAAGGGAGAGAGAGAGAGAGAGAGAGAAGGGAGGGAAGGGAGAGAGAGAGAGAGAGAAGGAAAGTAAGGGAGAGAGAGAGAGAGAAGGAACGGAAGGGAGAGAGAGAGAGAGAGAGAAGGAAGGGAGAGAGAGAGAGAAGGAAAGGAAGGGAGAGAGAGAGAGAGAGAGAAGGGAAGGAAGGGATCGAGAGAGAGAGAGAGAGAAGGAAAGGAAGGGAGAGAGAGAGAGAGAGAAGGAAAGGAAAGGAAGGGAGAGAGAGAGAAGGGAAGGAAGGGAGAGAGAGAGAGAAGGAAAGTAAGGGAGAGAGAGAGAGAGAAGGAACGGAAGGGAGAGAGAGAGAGAGAGAGAAGGAAGGGAGAGAGAGAGAGAGAGAAGGAAAGGAAGGAAGAGAGAGAGAGAGAAGGAAAGGAAGGGAGAGAGAGAGAGAGGGAGAAGGAGGGACACTGCCGCCCCCGCGCACCCAGGCACCACTGCTCACCTGCTGCCACCGGTGTGTCTCCAACCACATGCCGGTATACACTGCAAGCCACCAGGTCTGCAATCTGTAATCGAGGCCAGAGTCAATCATGGCAGTGTCCATCTCACTGCACACGGCAACAATGCCTGTCCGCCCCTGCGCACACATGCAGCTGCACCCTAGCCCCTCCCACCGGCCAGCGCTGGCTGTCCGCCCTTGCGCACCCAGGCCCCACTGCTCACCTGCCACCAACGGTGTGTCCACCAATGGGCACACCACGTGCCCGTGCAAGCTCCAGGCCCAGGCCCAGGTCCCACCACCATGGCATGCTCCACATCATGCGGACCCGCACCGCGGCCCAGCAGGTCACACACATGACGCTGAGTCCTGAGGCATCAATGGCAGAGACCACATCAGTGCACATGTCATCATCGCAGGCCGCACACCCGCTCAGCAATTTCGGTGCCACTAACCCTGTGCAACCCCAGTCAGCGCCACGTGGTTGTAGGCCCGTGACGGCCGCAAGGCTTCGGGTGCCACTAACCCTGTGCAACCCCAGTCAGCGCCACGTGGTGGTAGGCCTGTGACGGATGCATGACTCCGGGTGCCACTAACCCTGTGCGCAACAAATCATGGTCCCTTTATGATTGAGAATCGTGGAACGTCCGTCATCCAGTCACCACCGGCAGTGGGGAATGTGACGTTGTCGGCCCCTTATATTGGCGGGGTCACATGGCCTGTGACGCCTGTGCCGGATGGGTGTGGTGTGTGTGAAAACCTGCCCTCAGGGAGTGGCCGTGACATGCCGACAACTAGACCAGCGACCTGCAGACCACTAGCGTGTAAACCTGCGACTTGGAGCTATGTAGCCCCCCCCTTGGAGCGTAAGCGGAGTGGTCTGGCCTGGCGTACGCCGGACCAGCGTAGGGCTTGCAACAATGACTCGGGGGCTCTGGGCATGGTTCAGTCCATGTCCGGACAAGGAAGTGACTAATGCGTGTGTCCCTGTTGTAGTGTCTACGGCACCCAGAACGCAATCGGCAATGTAGCACACTGTGACTGGAATCCCACTAGATGAGCATCATTGACGTTAGGGGGAATTACTGACCCTACATTCAACCACACATTCATACATGAATGATGAAAGACATGACACAGCAGTGCGTTTCTGAATGTTTAATGCACATCCAGTGGAGTTTTGCAGCTGGAGCAGTACAGGGCCATGCCAACCCCACTTCACAATATGGGCCAGTGGAGGGCCAGCCAAAGTCCATCGGGGAATGACAGTACAGCGGAAGAGGAAGGGTACAGTCCGCAGTCTGGTTGCGTGTCATTGGTCACCAGACAGGATATGGCAGTCCATGTCGCGGTCCAAGGTGAGTGCAGCAGAGTGTATCGGGGGTCAGTGGAAGGTCATGGGGCCATGTGCGGCACCAAGCAGCAACATGCCAGGTGGCGGACATGAATGCTGGTGCCTCTTTCTGATCTCAAGCCCATCCACGTCCTCGTCCTCGGATGTGTGCTCTGCCCCACCTGTGGGTGTTGCAGTTCCGGCTGCGGCACTGTGTGCCACTGACACATCAGGGGCCGGAGGTGGATTGTCAGCCGCACTGTGTGGCAGTGACACATCAGGTGCCGGAGTGGAAATGCCTGCCGCACTGTGAGGCACTGACACACCAGGAGATGTGGATGGTGTAGGGGCAGCAGCATTCATCTGCGCCACGCTTTGTGGAAGCAATGCCATGATGAGGATATGCAGGGCATGGTAGATCCCAGCTACATTTTGCTGATGTGCAGCGGTGGCTGCCATCCTTTCCGCCTCCATCCGCACAATGTCCTCCATGAGCCTCCGCATGTGTGCCAGCTCACGGCTGAGATCGCTGGAGCCACTCTGAGTGGACAGGTGTTCTTGTCTCTGAGTCATGACTCCAGAGATGTCAGCCAGGGATTGTTGGAGACCATGGAGCGGCCTATGGGTGTCCGTTAGGGACTGGAGGTGGTCCCTGATGGGACACAGACACCCATGGATGGCGTCAAGTTTGGTAGCTATGCGGTCGAACCCCACCCGCACCTGCTCAGCCATCTCCCTCTGGCCCTCCAACACACGGCGTTGGAAGGCCGTGTGATGTTCGGGGGGTCTTGGGAGACAGCCGGGGTTGTGGGTGCCTCCTGCTGGGTGGTTTGTGGAGAGGGTGGGGTCTCCTCGATGCAGCTGGGCTGCCCTGGTCCTGGAGGTGATTGGCGGATGAGTTCAATGATGTCTTGCAGGGCTTGGGTGTCGATGCTGGTGGTGTCCTCCTCGTCATCAGTGAAGAGTGGCTGGGACTGCTCTGCAGGAGGTGTTGACGGTGCCCCTGCAATGTGAAGGGGAGATGGTGTATTACAATGTGTCCACATGTATGTAGCCGCATGGTACATGTTCACATTCAGACAGCATGGCAATGTACATTGTGACAGTCTGTAGATCAGGGCCATGATCCAGAGTCATTGTGGGTGTGCACTGTGCTCTGCTTGATTGTGCATGTGTGCCATTGTGGCCATCTCCCCCTGTCCCCCCAGTACCTGGTGGTTACTCACCCTGTTGCTGTTGTGTCATGTCGAGCAGTGTCCAGTGCCCCGACTCCTGCCACGGTCTCCACACTGATGACTGTCGACACCAGCTCCTCCATGTCATCCAGCTCCAGCTGTGGCGCTGGGCACCCACCTCCAGTCTGCATTGCTGCCTTCTGGTTGCCTGCGAGTTTCTCCTTGGTTTTGCGCTTGATGTCAATCCATCGCCTCTTGACCTCGTCCATTGACCTCTTGTGCTCTCCGACGGCATTCACCTTGTCCACGATGGACCACCATATTCCATTTTTGGTGCCCAATGACACATTGGAGGTGATGAACAGTTGTTGATGGTGTTCTATCACCTCCGTGACCAGGATCCTATTCTCCTGCGGACTGAACTTCGTCTTCCTCTTCTTCTTGTCCTTGCCCTTCCCTGTCCCCGAGGTCCCAGGCTGGTCGTCCGGGGTGCTTGTGGGGTTCCGCTCGTCCTCTGCGCCTACTCCGGCTGCCTCCATGGTGCTTCGGTGTTGGTCATTTTGTGTTTGTGTGTTTTTTCCACTTTTGTAGTGATTTTTCCGCCTGCCGTGTGTGTATGGCAGGCCTGGCGCTGCTTATCGCTGATTTCCTCATGGGGGGTTAGCACATTGCATATTGTTTTGCGTTGGGGTTTGTGTTTTTATCACCGTCGCGGTTGTTGTATCGCGGACATTGTCCGCGTTTTCAGGAGACTATCGCATGGTACTGCCGTGTTGTGAATTCCACGTTAACACTGGGTTATTTTCCCGCAATAGACTGCGATGTGTAAAGTTGCGTTAACATTTTTTGGAGGTGTTTAGCGCACGTTCTTGTGAATATCCCCCTTTGTGTGCTCACACCATTTGAGATGCACAGGTCCCTGGAAGTACCCATCCAAAGACGTCATGGCTGCAGAAATATCTGCATATGTAAAAAGATCCAGAATCAGACACTTGATGGGTATTGTAATAAGCAGGAAACATAAACTCGGATAGTTACTAAGCAGTTCAAAGAAACAGCATATCTGCAAAAGGATATTCTAAGAAAAACATAAGAAATTGTACTAACAAGGGTCATAATAGCAATGAGTTCCCAGGGGCTGTATCATGAAGGTGTGTGCTGGCACAGGGCGCCTATTTTTCATGATTCCTCTTTCAAAAGTACATACTTTTAAATTATAATTTCTCCTCATTAATACATGTACTGCAAATTATGCAGCTAGGTATACTAACAAATAAATACTGAATTAACTGTATGCACTTAAGACAGTGAAAATGCATAAATCATGCGTTCAGCTCTGTGCTATGCCAGCACACATGTTCATAATACATCCACAAGATTTGACGCTTATTTGAAAGTTGTTAAATTTAGAATGTTTGTCCTGATGAAAACGCCGTCTGGAAAGCAGGTACCTTTGAAATAATATTGCGCTACATATTATCAGGGATGTTCCTATTTATTTTGTAGTATGTTTGTTTAAGGAGCCTATGTGTATTTAATATTCTATCTTATGTGCTGCATACCTGCAGAAAAAAAGAATACCCACACCTGGATGATTTCTTGCATACAATAAAATCATTCTAAAATTTGAAACTTGTTACCAATCAATTTTACATAAGTAGTCAATTACACATACTGCAGAAGCAAAATTAAAATGTGCCTTTACAATTATACAAGAACCTGTCGATTTTCAAGTACTCAATTTAAAAAATGGCTACATTACAGCAGATAATGTCTCCGCGATCTTGAATATTTTTACAGAATTGCACTGTTTAACTTCACCCTCCAGTACTTCTTCAAATGAATTTTTGACTTTTTTTTAACAGAAGTTTCAAATTCAAAGTCTGTCAAGTAATCAATTGAAGGTTCAATTGACGAGAAATGAAACCTCACTGTCTCACTTTCAAGTAGATTTCAATTAAGAAAAGGAAGCAGACTAAATAGGAAGCAACAACAACTGGCAATAACATAATTCTTAAAATATCTTTTTTCAGCCCTGAAAATTGTCTTCCTTCACACTAATTATTTTGACCATCTTTTATTGTCTTGGTCATTAAAATATTTGTGAAATTTAAGAACTACATACCATCACCAATAGTCAGTCTGCTCCTCAAATTTAATATTACATTTTTTGGAGATGCCAGACTTCAAGATCCATTAAAACCTAGCCACAATAATGAAAACTGTACTGTAAGCACTAATTATAGGTTTGATTTCCTGTGTCATTGGTACCATAAGGTATCTTGGAATCAAGGTCACATAAGTGGGTTCCAGAATAAACTCTGCTTTAGTTTTGAGGGAGGAGCTCAGTCTTGTTTAAAATTATCTACCTTGATGTCCTTTTTTGTCTTAATGTTCCCTTAAAGGCATACCCATACTAGTCCACGTCCGATCAAGGTCATTGCTGTGTATTAATCTAAGTATAAAGCAAAACTACATTTATGAATCCTCTTGAGTCCCCCCCAGATGAGGGAGCAAACAGATGAGGAACTGCTACGTCCCATTCTTGTTAGATTGACAAACTATAGGAAGGCTTTCTCATCACACAATTTATCTAGGGCAGTTAAACCAAACACTATGCTCATATGTGGATTGGGCTACAAACCTGAAAAATCTGTTGTAAATCCAAAACAGTCACTATTCATTGTAGCTGTAGGCGAACATCATCTCGGTCAAATCATTCTACTTTCTAAAATTCATCCTAAGGGGGTGAATGAAAAGCAAGACACCCTTCTTAAGAGCTACTGAAAAGTCAAATGCTAAAAGCACCTCTTAGTATAGAGCGTGTTTGCAAACATTCACTTTTGCAATCGATGACTATGACCACTTGCTTCAACTTCTAATGACTACATATTTAAAAGCACTTTCTGTACTAATCATTTTGAGATCTAAGCTGGCAATATTAATGGAAGTTTGGGAAATTCAAGGGGGCATCACATTGAAATGTGTACATTACTTACCAGTTCTTTTCTCCAGAAAAGTTTATTAAAAAAGTAGATATATCAACCCTATCGTTGTGATCCAGCGGGTTACTAGCAACGAGCATTCATACACCAGATACTCACTTGGGCCCATACATTCATACTGCGCTAGCAATTTCCTCTGGTGGGTCAGTTGTACTCTTTATCAAAATCCCTGCTACCAATTACTTTTCTAATTGAAGAGTAATGACTTACCAATGGACCCCTTGCCAATTGGGAAGTTTAAAATGAGTGACATTCATTACAATACATAATCCTGAAATAATCACTGAGTCAGGAACTTTTAAAATGTTTATCTAAAGATTTAGCAGAGTAAAGTACAGAACCACATGATACTTAATCGCATATCAAGGATGAAGCATAGTAAATCAATTATCGATTAATGACGGTCCCTCAGAAAGGAGAAGATAGAGACAGCAGCGCAACTAAAGGTTGCATGTATATTTACCTAAAGTGTGAGAACCAAACCCCTTGGCCAAGGAGTTGGAAAGATAGGACCCAGAAAGGATGAAGAGCAAAGACCTCCTCCAGGTTCAGGACAGGACCGGTGACCTCTCTATCAACGACGCCTGCGTCGTTCCCCTCTCTGATACTTCGCTTCTCCTCGGATTCTCTCGTGTCTTCCTTCTAATGGACTCCGCCGCCCCCTCCTCAGGACCTCTCTGGACAGCGATTCAGTCTGCAATCGATCAGCTTCTCATGGATCTCGAACTGTTTGAGCTTATGCGTCCTAATGCTAACTAACTAGCTAATTCTATATCTATTATACCCTTCTACGCCCATGTACCTCCCATCAATGTTGCAAAAATATGGGCCCACTACTTCTGATTGGACGGGGACAGGGGGTTGATCCTCACACCATATCGATTTGGTTCAATTTCTTTAAGCCCATTGTTTAAAAATACCGCCCATCACAATTAATACATTTGCTTTATTTCCCACCCGTCTCACGACAAAGTTTATACATTGTTCATATAATTTGTTTCTTTTCAGTAGGGACATCATGGGTACAGCAGTGTTGGCCATCAGGTCCCGGCCTTGGACGACGTCCAGGTTGACTTCATCCTTTTCTCTGGGCAGTCGTGTAGGACACATGCGCAGAACCATTGTCTCTCGAGTTTCAGTTCACCAACCCCAGGCCCATTTTACGAACTAATAAAAAAGTCAAAGAAGAAAATATTAAAATCACAAATAAATTGTTTCACTGTATACCCACTCTTTCTACTCTATTCCCATTTACTTATAAATTCTATCCCGCATTAATAGCGTTAGAATACCACAGTTTAATTGCAACATGAGAGCAAGCTGTAGCACGTGAAAACATAAAGCAGCCATTTTAATACACACTGCGCAGAAGCAAGAATTTCCCACCAAGCAAAGAAAGACGTCACACCACGTGATATGGTTGACACATGCGCAATAAAGATTCCCGCGCTTTAGCGGCCATTTTAGAACAGACAAGCGTTATTTATTAGTTTAAACACATAAGCAAGCTTCCTTTCTACTTGTGTTTGTGTATGCAATTGTTAGTATGAACAATACAAAGTTTCATAAATTAATACTGTGAGGAGATTGCTTCCGAGCAGGTCTCATTATGAGTTCCTGCTCCATCAGTTGCACAAGCTCAATGTGCATAGTTTTTCACAGTGAGATATCTATCTTGTCCATGACTTTGATATATCAAAACTGGTTGCCACGAAACAGGGCATGAAGATGTGAATAATGGTAAAAAGGATGGGTTGCTAACATGGGATCCTATCCTCAAATACCATGGAACCCCACAAGGATTAGGAGTTGCCCTGTTTAGCAGAAGCCTACCTTGTCTTTTTCTCTATTTACAAATCGACATTTGACCATATCTTTGCAGGGTTTATGTCACTTAAATAAAACACTTGCACAATTGCAGTATATGTACTTTAAAATAAGCACATTTCAAACAATATACACTATCTTAAAAGTAAAATTCTTCATTAAAGGGGTGAAAACGTGAAATATTAATTCATAGCCCCGAATATTTTAGCAGTTTTCCAAGAAAACTTTCACTTGTGCAATTGAAATATAATTAAACAGTAGCATTCTCAAGGTAGAGTTCTCTCAGTACCTGGCACTACCATGGATCTTAAAAACTGAATCCTACCTCCTGCACCTAAATTGGGTACATTAGTGACTGCCTCCAGGAGCTAGAAAGTTCTGTATGGCCAAAATAATCTTCTAATTTATTAAAAGGACCTGAATTAGCAGAACGTGATCACAAAGATAGTACTTCTAAACACTCTCTTCTCCCCAACAAGTGATTTTTGTCACTGTTGCTACTAAAGAATTACCTATAAAACAAGAAGGCATTTGACACCAAAACTGTACATTTTACAAACGTTTAAGTCAAACAACAGTCCAATCTATCTATCTATCTCAAGTTCTAAGTGTTCTGTAGAAAGCCATAGCTGAATTAAACTTATGTGTCACACATTCCTGGCATGGAGTTGTTGAAAGAACTAACTGTGGAAGATTTGAAATAAAAAATATAAATGGTTCGTATGCAGGTAGACTGCCCTAAAGTCGCCGGTATAGCCAAAGGAATCAATTTTCCACCTAAACAGTTGTAACATTAAACCCAATTTATTGTTAAAAAGCATTCTCAAAATTTCGGCCCTCCCTCAGGACAGCTAATCACTTCTCTTACCAAAGCCAGTATTCACTAACTCTGCCCTTGCAAGTAACTTGCTGCCACTACTTGTCTTCTTCTGTGGCTTGACACTTTGACCATCCTGAAAGATATTGGCATGTATTATGCCACCCCTGGAAGGCCACCAAAGCAAGGTATCTGGCTTTTTATTCAATTTCTCTACGAGCGAGGCATCTCATTTTCGGCCCTGTCCATATGAAGCATGACAGCAGTTATTATATTCCTTTATTGGGAACCTCTAATGATGTACATTTATCAGTCCAAATAATTCCTTCTGAAAGCCATCGTGTACACATAGGCATGTGGATGCGCATAAAATGCTATTTCCATGACACACACAATGCAGCCACTGAGAATATTCCCAGAAAAATTGCCTTTCTTCTGATATCTTCACAGCTAATATTATTATTTAGAAAACACGTTTTCAGAATATTTTTCTTATAACTGTTGCATTTTATAAAATCACCTTTAGTCCTGAAATACATTGCACTGTAGACCAAAAATGTAGCACGTGTGGAGTTATATTTTTCCTCATTTGCAATGTAAATGCTAGTATTTTATCTCCAGCTCTCTGTTCCCTTTTCTTGACAGTAATCTTTAACTTGGTAATCTCACAGGAGGAAAGACAATCTCAGCAAACATGCTCTGACCTTGTGTCTGACCATATTAAGAAATAATACTTAGCCTTGCAATGCAATCCCGCTTTAATAAAGCTACCCAAATCCTCTTGGCTGCCTCTTTGGCAGGCTTGCATCAATCAAAGTGCTCAACTTTTGTGTTTGCTAATTCAGTAGGCATCCAGACAAGGATTTCAGTTCTGCATTTTATAGGATAATGAGGCCTTTTACATTATTGTATATTTTTGATAGTGGGAGGCCTACTATACTGTGCAGCAATGGAGCTTTTGTTCATTTATATTTTGATACTGTTATTTCAAAATGAATCAACGGGATTACATGCTAATGAATGAATGCCAACTACACTTGGGTATTAAATATGTTAATAAGGCTGACATTTAGGGGAGGCTACCAAAAACCATCCAACAAATCGCAGTATAACTGGAGGCATGGTTTTATTTTGAATTGTAAACAGCTGGGGCTGTATCATGAAGAGCTGCATCGTTTTTTGTGTTTTAAAGGGCTTATATACAAACACTTTGCGCCGCTGGTACATCATTTTTTCTCATATTAAAAGTGATGCACTAGCGGCGCAAGGGGCTTGTAAATAAACCACTAAGGGGCATATTATCAAGAAACGGCGTTAAAATTATCGCCGCTTTAGCGGCAGAAAACTGCTGCTAAAGCGGCGATAATGGGCTTGATAATATGCTCTTGAGAATTCCAATAGAAGCCCATGTTCTGGTGTCAACATGGGCTTCTATTGGAATTCTCAAGGGCATATTATCAAGCCCATTATCGCCGCTTTAGCGGCAGTTTTCTGCCGCTAAAGCAGCGATAATTTTAATGCCGTTCTTGATAATATGCCCCTAAGTGTCTAAAGTTCATACATATAACACTGAGGGGCTTATTTACAAGCCCCTTGCGCCGCCGTTGCATCACATTTTGTGACGCACAGGTGGTGCAACCTGCTGCCCCATATTTACAAGGACACGTAAAGTGACCCTGCGTGGCTTTTTGTGTCCTTGTAAATATGCCCCCTTCACACACAACACTTTGCGTGAAAGGAGCTTGCCATGGGTGTTGCTGTGGGTATTCCCAGGCAACACCCATTGCTTCTGTCACATTTCCAGATTTACGAGGAATTGTAAACCTGGAAATGTGTCAGAATGCTACACCTCCCCAGGGGAGATGTAGGGAAGTGGAACAAGGAGAAATAGAAATGTTTTCATTTCTCCTCTTTCTATGCGTGCTGCATTCTGCAGCACACATAGAATGAGGAAATCACCTCTTGTGATTGTTTATGTGCAGGAATGTGTCCCTTCCTGCACAAAAACAATCATTAAGAAAATTCTATGTCTGCTGCATTAAGCAGCACACATAGAAGTTCCGAAACACTATTTCAGATTGTTTATGTGCAGGAAGGGATACCTTCCTGCACATAAGCAATCATTCCCCTCAAAGCAGACACCCTTGTAATATAGTGCAAGGGTGCCTGCATCGGCGCATGGCAGCAAACTGTGCGCCAGACCAGGGGAGAGCAAAGGGATCCGTCATATCGTGGTAGATATGACACATCCCAGTGCTTCGGAATTAACGTGGCGCGGCCAAATGGCTTGCTGCACCGCGCTGCGTTAATTCCTTGTATATGAGGTCCTGAATGTCTCCGAGTTAATAATGCATGAAATGCAGATAGCACAAGTAGGAAAAAGTGAGCAGAGATTGCCTCGTTTCCGGCTTGTTCTGACTAAAATTCATGCATTAACTCGGAGAAATACCAAGTTTTACGTTTGCATTTTACACACCTCCAACACAAAGACAGGAGCTCAGATCTGTGCTGAGCCAGTGCAGCTCCCCATGCTATTGTCCCTGGGCTCGTTCCCAGGGCCAGCTTTAGCCCTGACCGGTGCAACAATCACTTTTGGTGCCCCCGCACCCCATGACAGCCTCCTCGGATTCACTACCACAGGGCAAAAGTGACCATCATCTCTCCAGTCATAAGATATTGCTCAACACAGCTCCCCCTTGAGGTCAGTGACCCCCTCCACAGTTCAGCGCCCAGTGCGGCCACACCGATCGCACTGCCCTAAAGCCGACCCTGCTCGTACCATGAACGTGCGCACCTCCGCAGAGCATATCTGTTTGCCTATGCTCAAGAGATTGTGCTATCTAAGCACAACGAACTTATCTAAAAAAATTATCCCAGTTAGTGTATGGGTTGTAGATAGCACCACTCAGGATGGAAGATCAGTGGTTTCAGAGGTCTGTGTTGGCATGTATTGCCTGGTTCCAAATCACAACATATAAAATATGTTCTGAATCAAAGATACAGATTTTTCCAGGTTTGGACCCTTATTAGAATTAGAATGATGAACCACTTATAGCGACTACTAATTAAATAATCACATTTGCGATGCGAAGAAGACTTCTAGAATGGTCTGCTTGTGAAACTTAAGGATACTATTTCTTACATAAGAGTTGTGCTCTGCTTAATGTTGCAGCTATCAAAAAGTGGAGTGTCAAGTGTCCCAAATGGATTTTTGTATTTGACCACAGCAGGGAAGAGTGCACAAACTACACTGTCGAAACACAAAAGAAGTCAAGGACTTCACGTGGGCAACTGGTTTGAACAGAAATCGGTTTCCTTTGTGGTGTAGGTTGCCTGTCAGTGGAAAATGTTTATATTGTTTTGCATCACTGAACATTGTATGTGTTTTGCCAATAGTCTGTGCAGTACACATTTAACTATTCCGAATGAAAATCTATTTTATTATTCACTTGTGTTATTAATTACCTTTACATATCAATACATTCATTAGTACTATCCAGGGCACTGTCAGCTTCCCAGTATTCTATTTTGTAAACAAGAAATAAGTAGAGTGTAGATTACTCGATTCTGCTAGTCTATGTCCAAAAGATGATGCAAGAAATGTTGTTCAGCTTTGTTTGAGGAACTCTAACAATCATTTGTTTTTGAGTTTCTGCTGACAATGGTGGTGGGCGTGCTTCACTTTTTCAGTGTGATGACAATACTTAAATATCTGTAATATTAAGTATTACATTTGTACTTTTTCCGACCCCTCTCTCCGCACTTTTGAACCCGGCTGTTTATTTTTTGCTTGTAGCAGGCACGCAGTATTGCATGGGTCACAGTGTTGGTTTGCACATTTAATGCTGAGACTAAGGAAATGAGTGAGCTCATGCTTGGGGTCCTAGAAAGCCGTTGATGGAGCAAGGATTCGAGAAAAATGAAACTTGCTCGAATGAATCCTCCATTAACTTTCACTAATCATTAAATTAGTAGATGAGACGAAACTAACATACATCAGGCACAGATACACGGGGAGAAAAAGCTTACGCATGCTTGAATTAATGAGAAATAAAATGCAACACGATTAAAACCCGCTTTAACTTGCAAAAACGCTTTGCACATGTGCAAACCTGAACTACGCAGAAATGACGTGACTAACTCGCTTTGAGAGGGAAAACCTCACGCATGCGCAAGAAAGGCCAAAATGCGGTCTTGAGGTACCGCATGCCTGGAATATGCTTGCTTGATTTAAAAGAAAGCTGCCGTTATTAGCGCTTTTGCCCAAGAGTAACAATAATTACATGGGATAGAGTAGAAGTGGGTGGTGAACAGTGAGAATTACATGTTTAAGAAAATAACATCTGTTTATGATTCTTTTATTAATAGTGCACATTTGGGCCTGCTAATCCATGACTGAAAAAGAAAATGCCGAAAGTCACGCATGCTCAATGAATCCATGAAATGACCCAGTGACCGAGAGAGAGCTGAATGACTGCCAAGATCCAAGGACAGAAGGGATGGGAAAAGAAGAAGATGTATCGCTCATCTATGAAGCCTGTTTTAAATAAATTACTGCATTTGCAACAAAATATGCATGTGAAAACAAAATATATGAATGAGTCGAAGGGGAAGGGTTAGCAAACAATAGGTTTTACTAATAAAAATGAATATGTTAGCCTGGTGTGATGAAGACACCCCTAACACCGTCCAATCATATTCCGTATTTTAATAAAATTTGCAACTCTTGAGGGTGGGACATGAAGAAATAAAGACTATAACTAGAATGACTTGAGTTAAGTAAATTAGAGCTGGAGGGCTAGAGAGAAGATTAGATGGAGCTGTGAGAAAACTACTGCTGTTGGGAGCTGAGCACGAGAGAGCAGAGAGAGAGAGACGAGAGCAGACTCGGAAGATCCAGACTACTGCCTGATTAGATTTGAAGATTGCGGAAGAATATCGAGGAGGGAGAGAGTGTAAGAGAGGGAATCGCCCTGGTGCGTCAGGTTTGTTGAGAAGTCTAGTAAGTATCAGACCTGTCCTGATCCTATCCTATAATCTTTGTCTCCTGATCCTAAGTCAGGAGACCCCCACCAGTCCTTTGGCCAGAGGGGTGGTTTTCCAGTTATCTTCTTTAGGTAAATGTCATTCTATCCAAAATGTGCATATTTCTTTGCAAATGTATTTAATGTGCCTTTTGTCTCTACAGCTATCCACTCATATGCGTTGATTTTGTTGAATGAGCTTGTGTAATTGAATGTTTTATGCTATATGATTGTTCTCTCTCCCACTTTAAGAATGATGGAGTTTGCACTGTGTACCTTTAATTGATGAGCGTTCAACTTAATGACTGAAATTTTAGATAAACGTATTATTATTATTATTATTCCGAGTCTGTGGTTATTTCACAAAGAATTTTAGTTAAGAAGTTGTTAATATCACCATCAACTAACTCAACTAATGGTCCATCGACCAGAGGAAGAGTGTTGATTCGTGAAGATTAATTAGACATTGAAATGATACTGTAATTGATTTGTGGTTACACGGAAATAACTAATCAAGAACTTAAGTGAATTATAAAACTTGACCCTTCCAGCGGAATTGGCCAGGGAATGCAAATGATCATATTTGGATAAATGTATATGGGCCCATTGAAAAATTCAGTTTTTGTGTAAAATATCCAACCCTGGCCTCTTCGCGCTGGATCAGTTTTTCTGGTAGCAGAGTTATGGTTATTATTGATTAGTTTGGTGATTATTGATTATTGATTATTGACTATATGTTCTTAACATGAAAAGTTAGTGTCCTGTTCTATGTTGTCTAGAAGCACAGGTACAGAGATACCTGGGAATCCCGGAATGGAATTTTGAAGAGTGTGGTAAGGAAATCACACTGCAGAAGGTTACTCGTCTGTTGTCATAATACCTAAAAGCTACGGAGGGCTGTAGGTGTTATATTAGGGACTATATTGTATAAAAGCCGAGAGTGAGTGATAGCAAAGGGTCCACCTGTGAAACTTTGGCCTTACCCGAAGGAGGAGTATCCCTAGAGGAGTAATAGGTCCTCCCCGAGCTTAAGTGAAGGGTAAACAGTGGTTTTTACTCGCAGTGTAAGGAAGTACTTTCTCTTTGAAGCAAGTGAATAAACTATCTTTGAATTAGCGGAGCAGACAGAGTAGCGCTGTTTTTACGTTGTTACTAACACAAAATGTATTAAGAAAGTTTAAAAAATACATTGTCGTATTACCTTGTGAAGGGAGGGTCAGTAGCAGGAGTCATACTGACGTCACAGAGAGCCGCGCTGGTATTGGTTGAGACAGCGGGCGTGTAACAAGTGCCGATTGTAAAGGGAGGGTCAGTAGTAGGAGTAATACTGACGTCATAAAAAGCTGCGCTGGCATTGGTCAGACAAGTGGGTGTGTGGAAAGCTCTGATTGGTTGGCAGACAAGAGCCGCGCAGGTATTGGTTGTGTAAGAAAATACGTAGTGAGCCCCAATTGGACTGTTGGTGTAAGTCGCGCTGGTATAGGACAAGAGTTGGCGAATAGAATACGTGAGAAATACGGAAGAGTTCCTAAGTTTTGATTACTAAAACAACTAGTTACAGGGATTGGAAGAATGAAAAATTTCTTTAAAAAGGATAAGCGGGGGCGTGGCCAAGATGGCGGCAAGGTGAGACGTACCTTGCTGTCTCTCCGCCGACCGCCGACATTCAGCACCAGCCTGCAGCCTCCCGGAGCATTATCCTCGGGGGCGACGGCTACCGCCAGCGGCTCTGCATCTGGGATGTCTGAGAGGTGGAATCCAGCCGGAGCCTGAGTGAGAGATAGAGGTCCCCGGGAGATCACTGCCCCCGCCTGGGGGTCTGGAGGATAGCGCCAGACGCCATCCATCGACGTGGCTGGACCTTCCTGGTGTGCGCGACTGATCGCCTGAGGTGGGTCTGGTCTGGGGGAGTGCGGCGTGAGTGCTTGGAGTGAGCCATCTGGGAGCGGCGAAGTGCGCTCGACACTGTGACGCTCTGGCTGCTGCCCCCCGGGCCTTGCCCATAGTAGAAGCTAGACTGGGCTTCGAGGGGCTGTTGGAGTTGGCCCCTGCTCGACCCACGCGGCCCTGCCCCGGCGTAGCGCGGGGGCGGGTTTGCTCTGCCCGCCCTTCGGCGCAGGCCTGGGATATGTCCTCCACCCGTTCTAGGAGAGACAAAACCCAGAAGGACGCCAAGCCTGAACTTACAGTGAAGAGCCTTTTCTCACGCACCCAGCGGGGCCCTCCCAAGATGGCCCATTCATCCCAGGACTCTGCGGCCGTCCCCATAGCACGAGATGCCCGAGATGAACCGGTGACGCGGGCCTTCCTTAAGTCCCTTTTTACGACACTCCGGGAGGATCTCCAAAATGTGAAACGCGATCTCACCTCTGAGATAAAGGACATCCGCAGAGACGTCGATAGCATTGGGGAACGCGTCGCGTCGTTGGAGGATAAAGGCGATGACAGGGACACAGAACTATCTTCGCTCGAACAAGAGGTCATTCGCATACACGAGCAGCAGGTCGACCTCCAAGCGCATCTGGAGGATCTCAAAAACCGCTCTCGGAGGCACAACATACGGATTTGAGGGGTGGCAACTAACTCGGAAGCGGGGGACATCTTGACCTATGTGAGGGGGCTCTTCAATCATGTGCTGGGGAACCCACCTGACTTTGAAATCAAAATCGACAGAGCCCACCGGGTGGGGCCCCCTAGGACGGACAGGGCGGCTCCGGCAGACATCCTGGCCTGCATTCAAGACTTTCGCACAAAGGAAGAGATCCTTCATAAGGCCAGGACCATGCACCCGATCGTCTATCAGGACCAACGTCCCACCCTCTATCAAGACCTCGCAGCGATTACCTTGCAGAAACGCAGGCTTTTCCGTCCTATCACGTCTCATCTCCGCCAACGGGACATCTCTTATTCTTGGGCCCACCCATTCCGATTGATTTTCCACTTGGACGGGAAACAATATCAGCTTCGCTCTTTGGCAGAAGCCTGCAGACTTCTTGGCGTTGAGTTGCCGGAAGAGGAAGGAAGTAATCGTGGCTCGAGCCCGGCGGTCGGTGTTTCACCATCGGGCTGGCAGAGACTGCGAAGCCGCTGACGCCCTAAACGGCCGGACCCTGCAGAAATTGCGATGAGTCAGAAGGCAGCATTGGAGTGACTCCCCGAGGAACTGGCGAAGACCCACCCTTCATGAAAATAGAAGAGGCTGCCTGTTCTTTATTATTCTGAGGCGCGAGGCGGGGAGGGGGTAATCTTGGCCACTCTATGGACCCCTTGCCGAACTCTTTCTGTTCATCCTGGGATGACAGACTTTCTTGTTCCAAACATGCTGTTGTAGTTCTGGTTCTTGTTGGGGTTGCTTTTTCCTTTTTTCCTTTTTTTGGGGCCCTCGTCCACTGTTTTTTAATATTGGTATTGATAGGCTACCTTTGCTCAATATTCATCCCTGCCTGATAGACCCCGGGATTCAGCGATACTCCTGGGCTCTCACTCTCTAGATGGCACCCACTACACTTCGTATTCTTACCCTGAATGTGCGGGGACTTAACAACCCCATCAAACGGAGGGCAATCATATCCTATCTAGAACACTCGAGGGCGGACATCTGCCTCCTTCAGGAGATGCACCTGCTGGTCCGGGATTGTCACCGCCTTAAATCCCGCCTCTTCCCTACCCAGCTTATTTCCTCTAGCACCACCAAAACGGCAGGGGTGGCCATCTTGGTCACCCGCTCCTTCCAGGGAAGGGTTCTTCAGAGGGAGGCAGAAATTAGAGGGAGACTTCTCACACACCAGTTTGACATTGGGGTGCTGACGTTCACGATAGGGTCTATCTACGCCCCTAACAAGGGGCAAGAACAGTTCTTGCATGAAGCACTGACTGAAGCCACGGTGACGGTAGAGCGTAGACTTTTGTTAGGAGGGGACTTAAACCTGGTGTTTGACAACTCGTGGGACAGATCAGCGCAGCGCTCCAGCCAGACAGGCGCGCTCTCCCAGAGGGGCCTAGATCGCTTGAGGGACTTGGGAATAGTGGATCTTTGGCGTACTACCCACCCTAATAACCGTGAATACTCATTTTATTTGAGTGTCCATAAGACCTATGCCCGCCTTGACTATTTCCTGGGCACAGAGGCGCTCCGGACCCTGCTGGCGGGGTCAGAGATTTTAACCGCCTCTCTCTCTGATCATGCACCAGTGATGGTCACCCTCACGCTTCCCCCACTACAACGACCCTCCCGCCACTGGCGCTTGTGCGACACCTTCCTGCAACGCGCAGACGTAGTCAAACAGATACAACGCACGATAGACGACTTCCTGACCCATAATGATAACAATGACACCCCACTTTCTACATGCTGGGCAGCGCTTAAGGCAGTCTTGAGGGGAGAGATCATTGCCATTGCGATGGCAGATAATGCTGACTGCAAGCGCAAGAGGGACGATCTTACACAACGAACTAGGGAGCTGGAACAGATGCACCAGCGCACCGGGGCGCCTAGGATCTGGAGACAGCTGCTTGCCGGAGGTGCCCAGCTTGCGGCCATTGATAACGATCGGGCGGAATACGCTGCCTTGCGACTGCGCCAGGCATTTTACACGGAGGTGACCGGTGCAACCGCTTACTCGCTCATAAGTTGCACGAGGTTCAGCAACGTCAAGGGGTTCAGGAACTACGTGACGGTGCGGCGCGAGCGGTAATGACCGACGCGGACATTGCGAATGTCTTCCGTGACTTCTATGCCCAACTATATGCGGCGCAAGCATTAGATGGCTCGCTTAGCGAAACATACATAGCTGCAGCACACCTTCCCTCACTCACGCAGGCTCAGGTAGACCATTTGAAGAGAGAGATACGCGTGGAAGAGGTGTTAGCGGCGATCTCACGCCTCAAGCTGGCTAAATCGCCCGGACCTGACGGTTATACAGACGCCTTTTATAAAACCTTTTGCCCAATGATAGCACCCCTTTTGACGCGCCTTTTTAATTCCTTTGCGATCGCGGGTGCAATACCGGAGGATATGTTGGAAGCGGCCATCGTGCTCATCCCGAAGGCTGGGTAGGACAAGACCAGCTGTGGGGCCTATCGCCCTATCTCGCTCCTCAACATTGACCTCAAACTTTTCACAGGGATCTTGGCTGCCCGATTGGCACCCTACATGCCGGGTCTCATTGACCCAACCAGGCGGGGTTCACCCCTCAACGCCAGACGAGCAATAATACTAAGCAGGTACTTCACCTGATTGAGAAGGCTTCTCAGGTCCCCGGGGAATACATGCTCCTTACCATCGACGCGGAGAAGGCCTTCGACAGGGTTCACTGGCCACTTTTAGAACAGGTGCTGATCCACATTGGGTTGGGGGAGAGATTCTGTACTCTAATTCTCAATTGCTATCAACACCCTACGGCTACGGTCCGAGTTAATGGACATACCTCGTCCCGCCTACCCATCTCCAGGGGGACCCGCCAAGGGTGTCCTCTCTCCCTCCTGCTTTTTGCGCTATATATGGAGCCCTTTGCCCAATGCGTTCGGCACAACCCTCTTATTACCGGGATTAAATTCAGGGGCGACATCCACACCATTAGCCTCTACGCCGACGACGTCCTGGTATCTTTCTCCGATCCCTCTCAAGCCTTGGGTGTTTTCATGGCAGAACTGGATCGCTTCACTCAGGTGTCGGGTTTCAAAGTTAATGTTGAAAAATCAGTCGCACTTGACCTCTCCCTGCTGCCCTCCACCCTGGCGTACCTGCGCGCCGCGCACCCTCTTCAATGGGCGGACGGACCTGTCCACTACCTTGGCATCCAGCTGGCACCCACGCTGCCAGAGATAGTCGCCACCAACTACGCTAAACTGCTGGCGCAGATCCGAGCGGAGCTGCGGTGGTGGAAGTACTTCCCAATTTCCTGGTTGGGGAGAGTGGCTGCTAAAAAAATGACGATTCTACCCCAAATACTATATATCTTCCAGACTCTTCCTTTACGGCCACCCGGCGGGTGGATCAAGCTAGTTCAATCGGAGCTGTCACAGTTTATCTGGCGGGGCCGCCGACCCTGCATGAAGGGAGCCATCGCGAGGCTGCCTCCCGAGGAGGGTGGACTAGGTGTCCCGGATCTCCGACTCTACTTTCAAGCGACACAACTCCGACATTTAGTAGAATGGAGCAGATCCGAATCATGGGCTGTTCCAGGACCAAGCGGTAGCAGCCACGACCCTGCAGAGAATTCCCTTTCTACGCAGGGCCCACAGACCTGCCAATCTTTACGCTTCCCATATAACCAGGACGATTCTTGAGGCCTGGGACCAGACCACTCAGAAATACAATCTGACTTCCTTCCCGTCTCCCCTCACTCTGCTCTTTGACAACCCTGAATTTCAACCGGGGATGGGTGAGCCCTCCTTCACTAGCTGGCACCCTACGGGTTGCCGGTCTCTGGGGCATTTGTTTGACCTTGATGGGATTCTCCCTTTCCCTCAGGTCCGGTCACTCTATGGGATCCTGGAGTCGGAGCGATTCCATTATCTCCAGCTCCGACACTGGGCTCTCCATCCCCTCATAAAACCACACGCACAGCGTTTCCTCACACCGTATGAAAAATGGCTGCTAACGCGCGCATCTGACAAGAAGCTCATTTCAGACCTGTATAAGATGCTGCTAGCTGGACATACACACACTTATAACGCAGGGCGCACGCGCTGGGAACGACACCTAGGCCGGGCCCTCAGCCACAAAGAATGGGAAGGGATATACTATAGAGCCCGACATTCAGCACGAAGTATGGGACTGACGGAGACCCTGACTAAGGTGACCGCATACTGGTATTACACACCCGACCGCCTCCACTCGATGGACCCCCGACAAAGTGCTGACTGCTGGCGAGGTTGCGGGCAACGGGGCACACTGGTGCATCTTCTGTGGACTGTGAGCAGCTGCATGCCTACTGGGCGCAGGTCATTGATGAAATAGATAAACACTTCGATACTCAGCTTCCACGCTTCCCAAGCTATATACTCCTGGGCCTCCCCAACCCTCTCACATATCCTCTCCGCTCACAGCGAGGTCGCCAGATGGCGGTTGCGCTGGGCTCGGCCACGCAAAACATTCTGCTTCACTGGCGGACTACTCGTATCCCCACATTTACTGGCTGGCTGCAAAGTCTATGGCAGGTCCTGGGGATGGAAAAGATCACTCTTACATTAGCTGGGAAGGGCTCCACTTTCACGGATCTCTGGCAGCCATTTCTCACCTTACTGGGCTCTGAGTTTAGGGAGCTCACCTGCCCGAGATATCTCCGTTTGTTGCGTCTATCAGCACCTCCTGAGGGGGAATCTCAGGGAGCCTCGCGGACTGAGGAGAAGTAAGCCTGTTTTGAATTGGCATCTTAGTTGGTGGACGGGGGTCAGGGTCGGGAGTGGGTGGGTGGGGAGGGCAGGGCAAGTTTTCTTTCTTGGCCATCTGCAGATGTAAAACAGCTGGTTTCCTCCATAAACTGCATTTCACTGTTGCTTAATCTGACTTGCGCTGGTAAACATATGTGAAGCTTACTGTTGGCCTTTGCTACGAAATGCAAATAAAAAAGATTTAAACCATAAAAAGGATAAGCGTGTAGTAACCAGAGAAGGAATTCTTATGCCACCCCCGAGTACGCCTGCTTCCTTTATGATGTTGGAACGAGGATATCATACTTGTGCTTGGTTGGAAAATTGGGTGGAGTATACGAAAGGCGAGGATGTTCTAGCTTTTTCTGAAAATGGTACGTTTAATGTAAGGGTTCTTCAGAATTTGAGAAATCGGATGAATTCATTAGAACCTAGCCCTAGGTTAACACAGTATGAAGCTTTGGAGGAATGAGAAGTTGAGGCATTTGAACGAGAGAAATACAGAGGAGGTAGGAGAATAAATAGAGGATTTTTTTTTCAAGATATCTGTTTGATACTCGAGGAGATGAGATGAAAAGATGGAGAAGAGCTGTAGTAACGGAAGGGTTGTATCCAGTATTGATGGCTGAGGATCAAGTAGGGAGTAAATGTAAAGAAAAAATGAAACACACAGGTATGGCAGGAACAGAATGTGATGAAACTGATGATGAGTTATTAGAGGACATTTTAGTTAAAAGACCTCCACCTTACCAAGAAAAGGCTGGAGAGGCAACTCCAAGTGCACCAATGATGAGAACTCCATTAGTTCCACAGGTTTTATATGATCCAACAGTTACCCGAGTGTTACAGGAAAAGGAAAGAGACGCATTGAATAGAACAAAAGAAGAGATAATTCAGAAAATAAATCAGTTAGGTTTAAATGCTGAAGCCTTGACAGTACCAGTAACGATAGGTCCGGTTATTCCATTATATGGGGATAAACGAGACACCCCGAGATTAAAAACAGTGACAGTCCCACAAAATAATGTTAGAAAAGAGGTAGTAATGTCAGAAGATCTAACCAGTGAGAGTGATTCAAATATCTCGTTACTAGATCTCCCTAATATTGAAACAGTGACTGAAACCCCGAAGAGAGGTTCACCAGTGAATAAAAGGAGAAAGGAACTGATTGACACTCCAGTAGCAGGAAATTCTAAAGGATTTTCGCCAGAAGACCTAGAGGAGTGGGCAAAAGGATTAGACAAGAAGAAACCCCAAACACCAAGTATAGATGTGGCCAAGTTGAAAGTGGATTTGGAAGAAATGATCATTGGTACAATAAGCCCAGTGAGATTAGGTACATACAGAGATGATGAATTGTTGTTTTTGTGTAAAAGTATAACATGGAGAGCAAAGAATCTGCATGAGAAAATAGTAGAAGTTGCTTCAGAATTTGGAAAGGATGTAGAAAAATCGAAATTATTGCAGAAACCATATAGGGCAGAATTTACTGAAAAGGATTTATAAAGTTTGAATGCGTCAGGAAGGAGATTACAGATCAAAGAATTAATGAATATTTTGAAGAAATGGGGAGATGCAGACAGATGGAGAGGTAGATGGACAAGGAAAAGGGATGAGGCAGCTACAAAGGAAGCATCTGCATTCCCATTAAGAGAAACAGAGCAGGTTGAAAGAGTGTGTCCAATGAGAGAAGTTCCTGGTGGTGGATATGTTCATGTTCCTTGGTCTAGACAGGATATTTTGGGGCATATTATCAAGGGCTTTATCGCCGCTTTAGCAGCACTTTTTGCCGCTAAAGCGGCGATATTTTTAACGCCCTATTAGCAAGCTGTCGCTAACAGGCGTTAGCGACAGCTTTCAGGCGTTAGAGGACGGGAATTACATCGCCTTGCATGTCAGCGATATTTATCGCTAATGACATGCAAGGTAGGCGTTCCCAACTAAAAGCGACGGTAAACAGTCGCTTACATACCTATCGCCTATTAGCAATACCCGCGAGCGATAAAAACGCGCGCTAACCCCGATTATCGCTTGTTTTTAAGAACTGATAAAAACATGACTTAGCAATGAAAGTCAATGGGAGGTGGATTGTAAGGTTAAGTCCCCAGAATTAGCGATAGGATTTTATCGCTGGATTTCTCGCGTTAAAGCTGGGTTTCGCCGCTATCGCTGGATATTTTATCGCAATGGAGATAAACCTTGCTAATAGCATGTTATTTCCGCGGTAATATCCAGCGATAGCCGGCGATAAAAAAGGCGCTAAGCAAGGTTTGCGATATTTATCGCATGTTCTTGCTAATATGCCCCATTGTCTTTTACGAATGATTTTCCCAGATTAAGGGAGAAATCAGTTGAATGGTACAAGCAGGTAGAAAGGTTCGTGAAAGTTTCAAAGGTATTATTAAAGGATTTGGATGGCCTGTTTGATATAGTGGTACCAACTGATTTGTGGACAGAATGTAAGATTACGGTTGATTGGCCAACTGAAGAGTATCCAAGAGATGCAAAGACAGGTGCACCTTCAGAAGATGTGATGAAAAAGTATCAGCAAGTGATTACTTTCTTGAAAGGGAAAATTCCTCCAAAGGAAACGGATTGGGTTAAAATAGATAGAACAACTCAAGAACCAAAGGAGTCAGTGCATGCATATTACGAGAGGCTGTTGCAAGTATTTAAACAGTATAGTGGATTTGAAGATATTGTTGATAAGGATATGAGACATTTTGTGTACAGGTTTGTGTATGGATTGAGATCAGAAATTAGTCAGATGATTCAGCAGCATATGCTTTGCTGGCAAAGTAAGCCCATTGATGACATCCTGAAGTATGCGAAGTATTGTAGCGATGATATTGATGCAAAACACAAGAAATTGAAAAAAAGATGATGTGGGCACAAGTGAAGTTGGCAGAACACCAAGAGGCAAGTACTGGTTCTCAAAATGATAACCAGTCATATGACCAGAATCAGAATAGTCAGGGATCGAATGGAAATAAAGGAAAAGGGCGAATGAGTAGAGAAGAAGCGAAAAAGAATTATCCTTGTCATGGGTGCGGAAAGCATGGACATTGGAAGAATGAGTGTAGAAACATTCAACAGAATAATGGGGTAAATCAAAATTTAAATCCACAGATGCAAAATAAGGTGGTTGTGAACCAACAGCAACATGTAGTTACTCCACAGTTACAGGTGCCACAAGCCCCTATGCCCAACTGTATGAACGCTCAAGTGCAGAGATACAGTGTGAACACCGGATTTCGTGGAGAGGGTGGTAAGAATACACAAACGGTTCAACAATATTGAATGCACAGTAATGAGAGTGATTCGGATGTTTCTCAATGACGGTGCCTAAGGGGGGAGGAAGAATGCGTGCTTGGCGCATCCTTGGCGGTAGATCAGTCAGGTCCATTTGTTGATGGAAAAGTGGAAGGTAATGACATCACTTTCCTAGTGGATACTGGTGCTACCCGTTCTACTGCGAGAGCAGCAGAAATTCCAAACCTACCCCTCTCGGGAGAAACTATCCAAATTGTAGGAGTCTCAAATAAGCAAATAAAAACCCCAGTTACTAAACCAATAGAAGTGAATATCGGAAATTTCAAAGACATGCATCGGTTTGTTTTGTGTGATTCAAGCCCAGTTAACTTGTTAGGGAGGGATTTGTTGTGTAAAATGAACTGTACCATCTATTGTACACCTGATGGTATTGCGTTTCAAACACCTGATGAAGATATCGCTTTCAAAATGATGCTAGCAAAACAAGGAACAGAAGTGGATGAGATGTTTTCACTTCTGACTAAAAGCAGTCTGCCTGATGAGCTGAGAGACACAGTGGGATCAGATGTGTGGGATTTTTCGGGAAAGGAAATTGGTCTGATGGCAAATGTAGACCCAATTAAAATAATGGTGAAAGAAGGTGCGATTTATCCAAACACACGACAGTACAAAATGAGTCCAGAAGTAAAAGGAGGAGTTGCTCCAGTAATTGATCAAATGATTGAACAAGGTATTTTGAAAGAAATAATGGGTAGTCCTTGTAATTCGCCAATCATGGGACTTAAAAAGCCTAGTGGCAAATATAGGATAGTGCAAGATTTAAGGAAAATCAATAAGATAGTAGTACCTTGTTGTCCAGTAGTACCAAATCCAGCAGTAATTCTTTATCAGGTACCTTGGGATGCACATTGGTATACAGTGATTTATTTGTGCAAAGCATTCTTTTCGATTCCTTTGCATATAGATAGTCAATATCTCTTTGCATTTCGGTTCGAGGACCATGTTTTGGCATGGTGCCGAGTTCCTCAAGGGTACACAGAGAGTCCCTCGATTTTCAATCAAATCTTGAAAAAGTATTTGGAAACATTGGTTATGCCAGGAAATTCAGTCTTGGTTCAGTACATTGATGACCTATTGGTGGCATCAAAGACGAGAGAGGCCTGTGTCACAGTCACAATTGCTTTACTGAACCATTTGGCAGAAGGTGGACACAAAGTGTCACCAGAAAAATTACAGTTTTGCCAACAAGAAGTCCAATATTTGGGACACAAGATAGAAAAGGGAGTAAGAAAAGTGACACCAGAGAGAATAAAAGTGATTCGACAGATGAATCTGCCTAAAGCTAAGAAAGAAGTACGAATGTTTTTGGGAGTGATTGGATACTGACGTCAGTGGATCAGTGGATTTTCAGTGCTTGCAAAACCTCTAATAAAATTGACAGGAAAGGATGTGATAGATCCGATTGAATGGGATGATGAAAGCAAGGATGCATTCATAAAACTGAAGGATTGTTTGTGTCAAGCACCAGCATTAGGAATGCCTGACTATACTAAAGAATTTGCTTTGTTCTGCTGTGAGAGGGAAGGATGTGCGCTTTCAGTGTTAACCCAAAGACATGGATTGATGCAACGTCCAGTGGAATATTTTTCTGCCACTCTGGATTCTGTGGCTGCAGCATTGCCTGGCTGCTTAAAAGCAGTAGCTGCTACTTGTGTGAGTCTGGAGCAGAGTGAGTCTATTGTAATGGGACGTCCCTTGAAGGTATATGTGCCACATTCTGTCGAGATCCTTTTAACAAGGACTCAAACTCAGCACTTGACCCCTAGTCGGCTGACTAAGTATGAAAGAGTGATCCTAGGTGCTGAAAATGTAAGCATGATAAGATGCACCACAGTGAATCCAGCAACCTTGTTGCCGGACCCATTCTGTGAAGAAGTAAAAGAAGAAGTTGATCATGATTGTTTGGATCTAACAGAAATGTGTACAAAGCCCAGGCCGGACATCTTTGATGTCCCATTGGGAGAATCAGATTATGTATTGTTTGTTGATGGGTCATGCTTGCGAAAACAAAATGGAGAACTGAGTGCTGCCTATGCTGTATGTACTATATCTGCAATTATAGAAGCATCCTGTCTAAAAGGAGTCAAGTCTGTACAAATAGCCAAATTGGTAGCTTTAACAAAAGCCTGCAAAATTGTGAAAAAATCGAAAGTAACCATATTCACGGATAGTCAATATGGTTTTGGGGTTGTGCATGACTTCGGCCAATTATGGATGCAAAGGGGATTTCTGACTTCTTCAGGTTCTCCTATCAGAAACAGTAAAAATGTCAAAGAACTGTTGGAAGCATTACAATTGCCAAAAGAAATTGCAGTGGTCAAGTGTGCCGCACATAAGTCAGGAAATGATTATGTGACACAAGGCAACAAATATGCTGACCAAGTTGCACAATTTAGTGGTCGAAATACAATGTCTTTGAACAAAGGGTTGGAAAAAGAAACTACCAATTGCCAACTAATGTTTTTCTCTGCTTTTGAAACATGGGATGAAGTTAGGCAGTTACAGGATGAGGCAAATCCAAAAGAAAAGGAACTTTGGATCAAAACAGGGTGCACAAGAAGAACAGATGACGAAGTATGGGTGTGTCCAGATGGTAGACCAATATTGCCAGACAGTTTATTATCACAAATGGCAAGAGTATATCATGGAGCTACACACATTGGGAGGGATGCCATGATTAGACACTTCAGGCAGACATGGTATAATCCCAAGTTTAGACTCATTGCAGAGAGTCTCTGCCAACAATGTTTGACATGCCAACAGCAGAATCCAGGTAGAAAGACAGTTGTCAGTTGGGGAAAAATTAGAAAGGCAGAGGGACCATTTACAAGGCTGCAGCTTGACTTTATAGAACGGCCGTCGTGTAATGGTTTGAAGTACGTCCTTGTCATTGTGTGTCTGTTTTCTCGATGGGTGGAAGCCTATCCAACGAGAAGGAATGACAGCCTCACAGTTGCCAAATTACTGTTGAGGGAGCTCATTCCGAGATTTGGGTTTCCAGTCACTTTGGAATCAGATATAGACCTCATTTTAATAATGAGATAATTTGATTAATCTGTACAGCTCTAAAAATTGAACAGAAACTACATTGTGCCTATCGACCAGAAGCTTCTGGAGTGGTTGAGCAGCTCAATGGCACAATAAAATCCAGGTTAAGAAAGGTGTGTGCATCCACTTCACTGAAATGGCCTGATGCTTTGCCCCTTGTCTTGATGAGTCTTAAAAGCATCCCTGACAGAAGAACAGGATTGAGTCCTCATGAAATTCTAATGGGAAGAGCAATGAGACAAGCATTTGTACCTGGAAACAAACTGATGAATATAACTGATGATCTAATATTGGACTATTGTAAAGGACTAGCTGATCTGGTACGTTCTGTGTCTCACCAGGTTGGAGAAGATGCAACCACAGCACAGCCGAATCAAGCTCATGATTTGTGTCCAGGAGACCGGGTTATGATAAAGAAGCACACAAGAAAATCGTATTTAGAACCCAGGTGGAAAGAACAGCATCAAATTATATTGGTCACAACAACAGCAGTGAAGTGTTTTGGCTTGCCAAACTGGATCCATGCCAGTCATACACAAAGAGTCCCAAGTCCACCTGAACGACCAGAGCAGCAACTGGTAGAGCAAAGAGAAGAACCAGAAGCTGACAGTTGTGAAGTCGAAGAGAACAGAGAAACAGACTCTGAAGAATGCATCGATGATGAACAACCAAGTACAAGTCAAGTAGGGTGGGCACTAGACACTGGGTCTCAGGAGACTGCTGTAGAGGCTGAGGAAGAGCAAGAGATTGAAAGACCAGAACAAATTGAAACAGAAAATCCAGATCAAGCTCAATCAGAAGAATAAAATGAGAGATTGACAGGATCAGAACAAATTCAGTCAACAGAAGAATCTGCTGCAGGAAACTCAGATCAAACTCAATTAGAAATAGAAAGAGAAGAACTAAAAGATCAAGAAGAAATTCAATCGACAGAAAGTCAAAAATTAGAAAGCCCAGAACAAGCTCAGCTAAAAGAAAAAGAAAATAAAAGAACACTAGAAATAGGTGAAGAAGGTGAAAAGCCGGTACAAACAAAGAGGGTCAGAGAAAGTGATTACAGGTCAAGCGGAGTGAAAGGACTAAAATATATTCTGAAAAGAAGAACAAGAACAAGTAAATGAAGTATCGAGTCAAACTGAGCAAGAACAACTAAGGAAAAGACCTTTACGGAGATCAAAAAGACTGAGAGTTCTGAGTAGACTGTATACAGCTCCTGAATGGACATACATTATCCTTGAAGACTTTGAGAATCTTGATCTAAACGAAAAACAAGAAAATGTCACTAATGAAAGAAGTGACAAAAGCAAATTGAGACCACCTTAAGAGAAAAGACTGTGACACAGAAGGTGGAAATTTTACAAACAAGTAAAGAAGAGAATAAAAGAACCAGATGAGGAAAAGAAATTAAAGAAAAAGGGGAAAACGAAAAGCTGTTGAAGTGTGGGATCACACAAAGAGTTTATATATATTAGTTTTAAAATAAATTTAGAATTTAGAAGAAATTTAAATTAAAATTAAAATGGCAGAAACAGAAGTGACTGAACATCCGAAATCTAGTATAAAACAAAGATGTGTTAAATATTGTTTGTGTAGTATGTTTATACTAATACTGTTGTGGTTATTGCTAACAGTCGTGATACCTGTTCTAATGGTAGCTAACAACAGAAATAATACTAATACAAGTGATCAAGTGAATGAAAGTACTAAAAGAACAACTACCACTAATTCAGTGCAAATAGATGAGACCATGTATCAACATGGCAGATTAAATAGTGATTTGTCATTAAATGTGTTTACTAAACTTCTTTATGAATACGTAGATACAATGGATGTGAGTGATTGTTATGTTTGCATGAAATTACCTTCGTCTGTCTCGGAGGGGGTGACCTATCACCATCTTCCTTTAACATATGGTGTGTCATGTAGTGTTGTGCCCAGTCTGTTCTATAAAACAGGCAAATTGCAGTATTATTATTATTCTAACATGGATTTAGTATTCCCAGAGATCCCTATTAGAAGAAACCTAAACCCAGTGCTTAGTGCTAAAGATGCAGAATTTATGGGCGAGTTCTTTCTAACAACAAACCCAATAGACATAACATATGCGCATAAGAACAATTTAACATGTATATTGCGAGACGAAGAAAAAGATTTTCTAAATTTAGTAGAGGAAAGAAGACAGGATTTTCAAAAGAAGGCTGTTGAACAGAAGTCACATGTACCTCCATGGACAAGTAAGTAGGGAAACTATAAGAAAGGCGAGACTCATGCTGCAATGTCTCTAGACTTGTCAAAGTTGGGAAAATTCTGTCTACATAGACTAAAAACTGACTATAACAACATTTTCATTGGTTCTAGTGAATGTGAACACACCTTCCTAATCATGGGGGGATGGGGACTAAAAGGGGGAACTGATCCCGCCTTTCCAGGAATATATTACGTGTGCGGTAAGAATGCCTATTATAAGTTGCCAACACAATGGTATGGTAGTTGTTATCTTGGGATAGTATTTCCAAAAGTGTACCACATTACTAAGAACAATTAAATGAATGTAAGTCAAGGATTAAAACGTAGAAAAAGAACACGTTTTTCAGAAATAATAGGTGATATATTTTGTGCACTGATACCTTCAGTTGGAGTCATACTGAATTCACATAAGATACGTAAATTGTCAACAGTAGTTGATTGTATATCAACAGATACTGCTGGGGGATTCTTAATGATTAATACCGAAATGGTTGCAATCAGATTTATGGTTTTGCAAAATTGACTTGCACTTGATATATTATTGGCAAAAGAGGGTGGAGTCTGTAGCATGTTGAAAGTCCAATATTGCTGTACATATATCCCAGACAAAAGTAAAGGTATTGAGGGATATATTAAGAATATTACAAAGATTCATGACGATTTGACCCAACTGGAGGTTGACGGTGTTTTGGGAAAGACTTAGAAAAGTATTTCCACTATAGGTAGTTGGTTTTCCACTTTAGGGAGTAGTCTATTAGGGAAGATCCTAGTACCAGTAATTTCTATAACAATGTTAGCTCTGATGATGATAATGACATATAGATGTTGCAAGAATAAAACAAAAGCAAGAATGGTAGGCGAAATAAAGAATAAAAGAATGGGAAGAAAGAGAAACAGGGAAGAGATCAAATTAGAGGAGATGAAAGGAAGTTTATATGACAAAAGGAAAGGAGTAGGCATAAAAAGGAAACTTGAAGAGGTAGAAGAAAGAAAAGAAGATACTAAAAATTAAATGAATGAAAGTTGGTAATGATGGGTATTTTTATGATGGCTCAAAAATGCCAACAGAGGGGGGTTTGATGAAGCAAGGATTCGAGAAAAATTAAACTTGCTCGAATGAATCCTCCATTATCTTTCACTAATCATTAAATTAGTAGATGAGATGAAACTAACATACATCAGACACAGATACACGGGGAGAAAAAGCTTACGCCTGCTTGAATTAATGAGAAATAAAATGCAACACGATTAAAACCCGCTTTAACTTGCAAAAACGCTTTGCACATGTGCAAACCTGAACTACGCAGAAATGATGTGACTAACTCGCTTTGAGAGGGAAAACCTCACGCATGCGCAAGAAAGGCCAAAACGCGGTCTTGAGGTACCGCATGCCTGGCATATGCTTGCTTGATTTAAAAGAAAGCTGCTGTTATTAACGCTTTTGCCCAAGAGTAAAAATAATGACATGGGATAGAGTAGAAGTGGGTGGTGAACAGTGAGAATTACATGTTTAAGAAAATAACATCTGTTTATGATTCTTTTATTAATAGTGTACATTTGGGCCTGCTAATCCATGACCGAAAAAGAAAATGGCGAAAGTCACGCATGTTGAATGAATCCATGAAATGACCCGGTGACCGAGAGACAGCTGAATGACTGCCAAGATCCACGGACAGAAGGGATGGGAAAAGAAGAAGATGTATCGCTCATCTATGAAGCCTGTATTAAATAAATTACTGCATTTGCAACAAAATATGCATGTGAAAACAAAATATAGGAATGAGTCGAAGGGGAAGGGTTAGCAAACAATAGATTTTACTAATAAAAATGAATACGTAAGCCTGGGGTGATGAAGACACACGTAAACACTGTCCAATCATATTCCGTATTTTAGTAAAATTTGCAACTCTTGAGGGTGGGACATGAAGAAATAAAGACAATAACTAGAATGACTTGAGTTAAGTAAATTAGAGCTGGAGGGCGAGAGAGATGATTCGATGGAGCTGTGAGAGAACTACTGCTGCTGGGAGCTGAGCACAAGAGAGCAGAGAGAGAGAGAGATGAAAGCAGACTCAGAAGATCCAGACTACTGCCTGATTAGACTTGAAGATTGCGGAAGAATATCGAGGAGGGAGAGAGTGTAAGAGAGGGAATCACCCTGGTGCGTCGGGTTTGTAGAGAAGTCTAGTAAGTATCAGACCTGTCCTGATCCTATCCTATAATCTTTGTCTCCTGATCCTAAGTCAGGAGACCCCACCAGTCATTTGGCCAGAGGGGTGGTTTTCCAGTTATCTTCTTTAGGTAAATCTCATTCTATCCAAAATTTGCATATTTCTTTGCAAATGTAATTTAATGTGCCATTTGTTTCTACATCTATCCACTCATATGTGTTGATTTTGTTAAATGAGCTTGAGTAATTGAATGTTTTATGCTATATGATTGTTCTCTCTCCCACTTTAAGAAAGATGGAGTTTGCACTGTGTACCTTTAATTGATGAGCGTTCAACTTCATGACTGAAATTTTAGATAAACTTATTATTATTATTATTATTATTATTAAGAGTCTGTGGTTATTTCACAAAGAATTTTAGTTAAGAAGTTGTTAATATTACCATCAACTAACTCAACTAATGGTCCATCGACCAGAGGAAGAGTGTTGATTCGTGAAGATTAGTTTGACATTGAAATGATACTGTAATTGATTTGTGGTTACAGGGAAATAACTAATCAAGAACTTAAGTGAATTATAAAACTTGACCCTTCCAGCAGAATTGGCCAGGGAATGCAAATGATCATATTTGGATAAATGTATATAGGCCCATTGAAAAATTCAGTTTTTTTGTGTAAAATATCCAACCCTGTCCTCTTCGCGCTGGATCACCGTCACTGTTACCTTTAGAAAGTGCTCCAACTGCTTGAGGCCAGAATTACACGCCTTACACAATTCCACAAACTTCTCATTTCAAATCAAATGAATTGTTCTATATTAATTTTTTTTGGGCATGTTAAGCTCAATCCCTTATATTGATTCAATGCAATTGATTGTCCAACTTCGTTCACTGTTAAATTGGGAGTACACTACGGCTACAAATATAAGTGCTGTGAAGACATTCCATCCACCAGAGTACGGAAGGCATTATCTTCGAAGAGTGCGTATTCTATTTAAAGAGGGCATCCTTACTGCTGGATGTTTTAATCTGTGGCAGCTTCTGCCATCTTCGCAGGCGTTACCTTGCGATGGGGCGAATTGGTCGAGCTTCCAAGTGTGGGTCCATTGATAGTGCCCATGAAATGTGTGCATGACATGCTGGGAATGTTTTTCCAGCAACTCAGCAATATCTGAAGCAATTCGGTATGTTACTTTGTGGTTTTTACAGAGTAGAGTTAACTGAAAATGGTGGTACCCTTGCTAGTCTATAATTAATGGACAGCCTAGTACAACATTTGCAGGAGTCTACACCTCTGCAGGATACTCCTACAGAGAGAGCAAATCGAACCTTCGTCATTTACCAGCTAGGAAATCGGATTCGGAATATAGAGAAAAGTGGATGGTACTTCAACTGTGTTGGCAGAAGTCTTATTACCTCCTCTGTTAGAAACAGGATAATTATTTGATGTAGGCTACTGCCTGCCTCAATAAATAATTTAAAATCTTGTCAGGGTGAACTTTAAAGTCATTATGTTGACCTGAGGTCAACCCTGGGGTAGCTATGGCACACAGCAGACAGGCCTGCCTTTAGGCAATGTGCAAAGTATGTATGCAGTACCAAAATATTTATAAAGTCTAAGCATTAAGCAGTAAAAATTCCAAATCAAATTAGACAAGTAGAGTAAAATATATTAAATAAAATGACAAAAGTCCAATAAGGGGTACTGGAGCTATGGATTTTTAAAGATTGAGGTGAAAATAGTGCCAAAAATCTCAAAGTATCAATGGTAGTCAATGGTTGCTGTAGGCTGGGATCTAGGTGCAATTTGAGACTGCCCGTGATGGAGCCTTGGTCAGATATGCCAACCGGGTTTGAACCGGTCAGTAGTTTTCCTTGGGACGTTTAGGGGCTGATTATGATAGCGGTCGGACGAGCGTCTGACCGCCATCATTAAGGGAACAGGACTGGCCGACAGGTAGTCGGCAGTCCAGCCCACCAAATTACAATTTAACTGCTATGGAGGCGGTCGGAAACATGCCTTTTTGCATTGAGGCTTGTCCTGCGGCCCGGAAGAGGGCCACAACACAAGCCCCAATGCCAAAAGGCATGCTTGTAAACATCCCTGCACCCTGTGGCAGAGGGCCACAGGGGACAGGGGCCCTGCCAGGGGCCCCAAAAAAGCCTTTCTGCCAGCCTTTTCATGCTTGAAGAACTGACGTGAAATGGTTGGCAGAAAAGTGGATCGTAATCCCCAGGGCGGTGCCTCAGAAGGCACCGCCTTCATTGTGAGGAATGTAATCGAACCGGCCGCCCGACGGGCTCCTTCAGCCCATCAAAAGCTGTTGGTTGGTCCCTGGAGCAATGTGGTCCGACTGACCACATCCTAATGCGGCAGTCTGACCACGGTTATAGGCGTTGGAGGGACCGACATCGTAATCAGCCCCTTAGTGTCTTTTTTTGAAGTCAAAATCCTTCACCATGGCAAAGCAGCAGGCTGTATCATGAAGTTGAATGTGTGTTTGATGAGATCCTCGGAACTCGGGGAAAGGCCTCTTGCAGCTTGTTGTGGCCCTGTAGCTACACAGGAGGTTAGCCAACTGATCGTCTGAGTCTTTGGCACAAGGGGAGTAAGTCCAGTCCTTCATGGCTCATTTCAGGTCACTGACAGCAGGCCTAGTCCTCTTCTGTTTTTTCACAGGTCCAGAAAGTGTTCAGGAGAGAGAGTCTCTGGATACAATATTTATGCCATGCACCAGCTAGTAGGTGGGGGTGACTCCTGATTCTTTCCTAACCAATGGTGTAAAAGTTTCCAGTGATTACCCTACCCACTTTTTCAGCAGTTTATGTTGTCGCTTTTACAAACAATCCTGCAGTGTTTCTCATCTTGAAAACCCAAAATGGGCAAACCCTTCTGCCCTTGTGCAGAGACTTTATGCCCAATTAAAGGTTTGGCCAGGGTAATGAGCAGTGGAGTTCACAAATATATTCTCTGCGGTCACTTCAAACCAGTTCTGGGGCAGCCTTCCCCCATTGGGCTTGGTGCCAGCCTGACTAGGAGGCCTTCTATGAGCCACCTACTATTTGCCTGTGACAGTTCCCTGTGAGGTACAATTTTTACCTAGTTACACGCCAACTGGTCTTTTTGTCAAGATAACAAAACTCCTCCCCACACCCAATCCATTGTTTCTGCTCTGGGAGGTGGTTTCACCCACCACTCATCAGGGTTAATCCTGGGTGGGCTACTGCTGGAAAGTTAATCTAATTTAGCCTTCAGGCAGGAAAAAGGGAATTTTCTAAAAGTTATGTTTTCTTAATAATTATTAAAAATCAATTTTGAATATTGAGTTGGGATTTTATTAAACATTAAAAAGAGTATTATAATAAAGTTTCTAGCTGATTCTTACTCAAAGGTAGCAGAATTAATATTTAATCTTGTTTCCCAGTGTTTCTCTATGTTGTCAGCCAGAGCTTCTTTATGGTGTAAATACATTTAAGGGCGGGTCATAGTAGGGGCTTGGAGACATCAATTTACTACATGTCCCACTTTTAAATACCACGCACCCAACATTGTCGGCTTCAAGTATATTGAAATACAGATGGCTGCAAACATTATATTCTTGACTCCACTAATCAGAACTTCAATTTATCCTTCTCAAAGTTTGAAGGATTCCAATACACATGTACACAAATTAAACTGACTCCATTGTTTTAATGTGGTTTCCCAAAACTACCACTTAGAGAGAATTTGTTTACATCTCCATGGCTATCAGTGCCAACAGTGTGCAAGGAAGAAGAATTCACTAGCCTGCAAAACACTGAAACACTAGGGGGCATATTAGCAAGACCCACGTTAAAATTATCGCCGTTTTAGCGGCAGGAAACTGCCGCTAAACGGCGATAATGGGCTTGCTAATATGCGTTATGGAATTCAATAGAAGCCCAGGTTAGATGTCCTGCACATCTAACCTGGGCTTCTATTGGAATTCTATAACGCAAATTAGCAAGCCCATTATCGCCGTTTTAGCGGCAGTTTCCTGCTGCTAAAACGGCGATAATTTTAACGTGGGTCTTGCTAATATGCCCCTAACTTCAATATTATCAATTGCACTAGTAGTAGACTAGAGTTATCTCTATAATCAACCACAGTTTACTCATGGACGACTCCCTTTCTAACTGACTGTCGTATTGAAAGACAGCATTTGTATAGCACACACTACCTGACTGGGTTCTTGGTGCTGGTCTTAAATTTATGTGTAGGTGAATGAATGATTAAGTTGCTTTTGAAGTTTGTAAATGAGGGGCAAAGTCTAGTATCTGTTGGTAACTTTCTGCAGGTAGTGGAAACCTGCACCAGGAAGGAGCAACCGCCTCAAGAACTGGGGTTGAACATGGGTACATGGGTACCATAACAAGGGATTTATCCTTGCTCTGCAAAATATGGCACGACAAATAGGAGTCATCTTTGTGGAAACCCAGCCATTTTACTGAATCTAGTTAAAACCATAACAGTTGCTATTTATACCAAGTGCATCTGAAAAATGTAGATCTTAGGAATGCCACAACAAATGCAATGACACATTTCCATTTATGAATCAACCACCACTATTACCAACATCCTCATTTTTGCAAACGCAAAGAGAGAATAGGCTTCAGATGACTAAATTGAAGAAAGAAGTTCCTGACGACCGGATTACCTGGAGTGGCAAAAAAAGCATTAGCATCAAATGCCTCTTCCCTCCATTGTAAGCTGTCTTTTTGCTACAAGCTGTGCAGTTTTCTGCCTTCAGCGCCGGGACGCCCCTTTGCTGGGGCAGCCGTGCGCTTTACAAGCCGTTATAACATAACATAACATAACATACTACCCTAGCTTATTTGCCATTTTCTGCAAACTACAAATCTAAGCCTAGAGTTTTGATCAGTGGAATATATGCTCTTAGAAACTTCTTTTAAGCACAGAATGTAACAACTTCCAGTTTTGAAATTAATTTGCAGTCACCTAGACCTTTAAATCATCTAGTACATGTTTTAGGAATCTACATAGAACTGCAATGGGTGAGAACCTCAGTGTCGTCAGTGCATCATACTCACACTTGGATCCCCTTGGAAAGATTAAAAGGTCAGTGAAGTTAAATCATAAAGAGGGCTGAAAATAGGGAAGATCCTTAATGAACCACACAATCTATTCTGCTGGTCTTAGATGCTAAGGAAACAAGTTTGACCAGTTGGGACAGATTTTCAAAGAAGGATTAGAACTGCCTTGCTGTGGTGCCTGGTGCTGTGAAAATGGGGAGGGGGAGGCATCAGTAACATGCAATGGTTTACCATGGATTCGCCTTGGAGACACTCACCCTCATGGAACACATTGGCAAGAAAACAAAGCCAGCCTGATTTCTACTCTCTACTAAAGAGAGTTGAGCCATTCCACACAGAAAACAACTTCTCCCCATTACCTCCCACTATTATCATTGGCCTCTCTTAAGGGCATCCTATATGCCTATGCATATCATAAGTGAGGCCCAAAGAACTTTGACCACATCAGCCCCATCCAGATGGAATTTCACTACCTTTCCTTGTCAGCCTACATCCTCTTCAAAACCAACTGCATCATCTACAAAGTCACCTCAACCCAAATAATCCATAACCTCTGTGTGGATCTCTATGCACCATCACCCAGGACACCATCAGACTGGACACAAAATGTACTATCTCTTGTTTTGAAAACACATAAAGGGGGAAAGGCGTTAAGAATTGGCCTGAGGAGACTATTTATAATTGTTTGAGAGTATGGCTAATGAAATGTCGATTTGAATTGTATCTTATAAAAAAAATACCCATGTTGGGAATAAGTTGTTCGTTAATATTGTCTGATTTCATTTGATATTCACTATTGAGCGGTTTGTATGGTGCTAAATCTATATTTTTTTGTAAAGAAGTATGTTAACTTCTGCCATAACCTACAGGTAGAAAATATACATTCATTTCAAACATCTGAGAGAAGACCCTTATAATTTGGCAAAACACTTCAACATATTTTACAATGATTTATGATTTGCAGCTGATCAAACATTGTGATCCATACTGGACTATTTGACAACTTATGATTAGCAGAATTTATTTGCATACATTTGAAATACAAACCAAACTCAAGAACCCCAAATATACTATACAGAAATAAGCTACTTATAAATCAAAGGCTTCTCCTGGCCTCAGGTTGTTTAAACTCCAGGTAATGTAATGCATAACTATCTATTATTCCAAACCAGTTCTAAAGGGCACACAGTTCTTTGGCATGCAGAACATTGGATTATCCGTATATCCGTCTATTCATTGCTCCCTTGTCTGCTTGTAAATATCGTGACCTAATTCCTCAATATTTTTGCTTCATACTTACTTATGAGCTTATGAAAATAGATTTAAGCCTAATGAATTAATAAATACGCTTAGAAACATAGCAAATCACCACTGTCAGGAACAGTGCAGAGATTATTCCTGACTGATTGTTACGTTTTGCAGGAATTTTAGCAGCTATATTTAAATTAAATATGTGAAAGTCGCATTGTGTGACGTTTGTAATTTATTATGTATCATCACTAAATTATATTATTCAATCAATGTACATTGTAAAGCACACTCCACTTACCGTACACCAGAAATTGGATCCATTGTGCTGTTAAGTTATATTGTAGGCATTGACAATTTAAAGTACATTGGCACAGAATTCTATCATGCTTTGAACATACTCTGTAGGACACATGCGGTTTATTGTAGTTCAGAAGTAGTGTCCATTGTGCTCTCAAAGCATACAGTAGGACACAATCCATGTGTCGTGCACAGGGCTGGGCTGGTTAACAAAAAGCAGCCCTGGTAAAAATGCTCAGGCCAGTCCCACTCCTTTCAACTCCTAGCTCTATCTTTCTCTTTCCATTCATCCCTTCTTTCTCTCTCCCTCTCTACGCTCTTCTCCCCCTCTGATCAATTTTGCCCCTCGCTCGCTTTCTCTCTCGCCCTGGAAGACCCCTTTGCCTGCTGCAATTAATCTCAGGGGAAAGTGACAGAGGCACTGAGAATAGCCCTAGGCTTTCAAACCAGGCCTCCAAGGACTCCAACTCACCCGGGATTGCCTGTTGGAATAAAATGCCTGTCCGGCCCTGGTCAGTACATTAGCACTAGGTTTTATTTTGCTATTAAAATACAACATAACAAACAGGAAATTTCTCATATATCAACACTAGGGCCCGGATATACAAAGCCTTTTTGAGGTCGCAACCGGACGATTCCCAGAGACCACTGCCTACTCTTAGAAAATGAAGCTTAAATGTTTTTTATTTTATTTTTTAAAAAGCATTCTGTTTTCCTTTCGGGAAAACGGGCTATCATTTTTTTAAAAAAAAGATTGCTTAAAAGGCAACCACAGACATGGTGGTCTTCTGACCTAAGCAGGTCACCATCCCTTTGATGGTGGCAATTCCTAGTGGAATGCAAATTGCTACCTGTCTCATTAATATTCATGAGGTAGGTCAATTTGACCAGCAAGGAATCGCTATTTTAAAATATAAAGTTTCACACATTAGAAATAGTGATTTCCTAATTGTAATTTGGAAATAAAGGTAATTAGGAAATCGCTATTCCTAATATTAACACATCTGGCCTTAGGTTTTAGTGTACTATCAATGCCCACTGTAAACATAGGAAGTGCATTCTACATTAAAACCAGACCATAGGAAATGTACGACACATCACCATGTGGTTTCAGCCTACCATCAGGGTACACTGTATGAAACAGGACATTTATCATATACCAGAAGTAGGTTGAATTAAGCTAGCTAGGTAGACCAGAGGACACATGATTTGTGTTATACATCAGCACTAGGCTCCACTGTGCTGTCAAGGAACACTGTAGGACACAAGACATTTATTATACATCACCACTGGGCTCCATCTCAATGTTACAGGTTGAGTAATTAGGGTGTAAAACAGGATGACCTAAACTTGCAATGGCCATATGGCACAAATTCTATGTGCAAATTATATCATGCTCTCCATGCCACTGGAATCAAGCTATCCTGGCTGAAGAGGGGTGAAACCCCGAAACCGGTCCTAGGATGCTTGTTTCCAGTCCAGGGAGGACCTGGCTTGGCAGTTCGGGCTGGACTGTTCCCATGAGGCACAGGGTCAAGACTGATTTGAATATGGCTGGGTCCAAACTGGAATGGCATGGTGAGCAAAAAAATGATGGATTTAGGACCAGATCTCTGTACTGGGGTGAATGTATGACATTGTTCTGCATTCTGTCCATCAACTGTTGTTTTTGCATTTGTCACCCCGAGTGGGACGGGTATGCCCAGACGGGGGTCCCGTGCTCTCCATGCCACTGGAATCAAGCTATCCTGGCTGAAGAGGGGTGAAACCCCGAAACCGGTCCTAGGGTGCTTGTTTCCAGTCCAGGGAGCACCTGGCTTGGCAGTTCGGGCTGGACTGTTCCCATGAGGCACAGGGTCAAGACTGATTTGCATATGGCTGGGTCCAAACTGGAATGGCATGGTGAGCAAAAAATGATGGATTTAGGCCCAGCTCTCTGTACTGGGGTGAATGTATGACATTGTTCTGCATTCTGTCCATCAACTGTTGTTTTTGCATTTGTCACCCGAGTGGGACGGGTATGCCCAGACGTGGGTCCCGTGCTCTCCATGCCACTGGAATCAAGCTATCCTGGCTGAAGAGGGTGAAACCCGAAACCGGTCCAAGGATGCTTGTTTCCAGTCCAGGGAGGACCTGGCTTGGCAGTTCGGGCTGGACTGTTCCCATGAGGCACAGGGTCAAGACTGATTTGCATATGGCTGGGTCCAAACTGGAATGGCATGGTGAGCAAAAAAATGATGGATTTAGGCCCAGATCTCTGTACTGGGGTGAATGTATGACATTGTTCTGCATTCTGTCCATCAACTGTTGTTTTTGCAAATTATATCAGGACTGAAGGTAACATGAACTTTTACAGGTGAGTGGCTCGTTTTCCAGAACAGTCCACGTTCTCCATATGTATGTCATGAAGTCAGTGTTCTAGAGCCTCCACCCTTTAGAGTGTGTGCATGTATCCACAAAAAGTAACACACTGAATATATATAATTGTCTTTGGAACACTGCTGCATCACTTTGAAGAATGTGCTCGTAGCCCCCACCTGCAAGTACTTTTTATACATTTTTTAAAGTGTCTGTCTTCTAATTTGTTTAACTTTTATTAATATTGCATCCCACTTTAAATTGAACACAGCCAAGGGCCCGCAGGTAGGTAAGTCACTCTTCAGTGATAGATAAATACTCATATGTTTTCAAACATATGAAAAAGACTTGCTATTTGCAATGGCAGCACTGTCAATATGGCTTGGTATGTCTCATCAGAAAGCAAAGAGGCTTATTTCCACTTTACAGCAGTTTGCATGCCAGAATATGATACCGCGGTAGCCCAAGGACTCACTAGGATGGTTTATATCTTAATATAGACCCACTTCCAAATTTCACCGTAGAGAATCCTTGTGGCTCAGAAGAGGTGGATGGACCTTTTCCACAGTAGATGAATTTAAGCTTTTCAAATCAATTGAAACATAAATTACATTTAGAATCTGCAATCAGTCAGTAATGAAAGGTCTGTGAAAGGTTCGAAAGCTTTATTTATCTTAGAGTTAGAGTATCTATGTCTCTTTAGTCAGATTAGTACATTTACAGAAATGTAGTCAGCATTAGAAAATTATACACAGTGTTCCATAAAGAAACCCGGCCAACTAACTAAAGGATCTATTATAAATAGAACCCATGAAGTTTTCCTCTGGAGAAGAGCGCATCAGTAAAGAACTCCTCATAAAGAGTAGTTCTGGAAACTCAGCTGAGTTCCCTACAGCTGCAGAATAACTGAAAATAAGAATGTGATCTTTGCAGTAGCGTTGATCACCATGAATCCAAGTGTAGTCACCTTAGAGGAATAGCTGAAGAAATCAACTCTCCATAACGAAGAGTTTCAGAATAAGGAGAGATCCAGCAGCAGGTCCACTGGAATAGAGGTCTGGTCTAATGGGCCGATTATGATGCTATAGAAAACGGCTCTGATCCTCGGTCAGAGCCGTTCCTAGGGCATCGTAATCTCCTGTTTGGACTAATTTCTGACCGACCCATTTTGATGGAGTCGGTCGGAAATTACTCCAAACAGGATTTCCGATTGCGACCGAACAGTGTTCGGTCGCATCCTAATTGCTGGTTTAGGACCGCTGACAGGAGGTCGGTCGGTCCCAATTCCAGATCGATGTCGGATGGACTCAGGTCCGTCCAACATCGAAATCGGCCCCTAAGTCTAACTACCTAGGAACACTCATTATTATAGGTTCATACTTTCTTAACATTTCAGTAGGCATCCTTTGCCGTTATCCAATAGGAGTAGTTCACGAGGTGGTGTCATTTGTCACGCAATGCTCCTTCTTCTGATTCCCAACAGTCTGTACCCTTGTTGCCATTAGTCAATACAATTTATTTAATACTTGTTACATGAAGGAAGGTTCTCATGAGAACCTTCTTACCTAAGCTAAAAGATGGATTCTGTATGAGCTCGATGCATGAACAAAAAGTAGTCAGTAATATTAAAGCATCTATCAATGTTATTTGGAAGCATAATTCATAAAGTCTCTAAGTCATCATTTCACATAAAATGTTTAAAGGCTCATTGTATTCTAACACACGATCTAACATGGGGTGAGGAGCTGGATAAATAAGATGTTACAGTCAGCACATTTCTGAAAGATGTCACTAATGCTAAGCAGTTTTCTAAATCTCTCATTTATGTAACTGTGAGCAAGAGTCGAGTGAGAAGGCTTTTGGGCCTTGTTAATATACATGTTAAGAAATGGTTGCTTAGTGCAAGAAACTTTTCTATGAAACACGCATTACTAAACATATGTTTAGTTAATGTAGTTTCACAGTTAAATTTACAAGTGTTCTAAACATTATGGGGCTTATTTACAAGCCCCTTGCGCCACTTTTGTGTCATTTTTAACATGGGAAAAGTGACGTACGTGTTGCGCAAGGGGCTTGTAAATAAGCCCCTATGCATTTATTTTTTCTATGAATCATTTCCTACATAAACATTTCTAAAAATTTAAAGCATTTTAAGTGCAATTCTAGAAAGGTGAGTAAGTCGGTTTTCTAAATTTTGGTCATTTCTCCCAATACTGATTAATCTTGGGGCTCAAAACGTGTAAGCATGTCCATCACACTCAAACAAGCTGCAATGAAACACATACCCTACTTTGTCAAAAAAAGGTCTGTAATTGGAAACGTGTAAAAATTTGGTCTAATAATATATTTAATTATTTATTTAGTAATTGTCTTGTATATCGCTCAAAGTCAATGCTACATGAACACATTATTTCCCATTCCAACCTCATGAACTCGGACATTAAAATCATCTTGGGACAATACCATAAGGGATAGTAATGGCTGCCCCGCTACCTTCATTCATTAGCAAACAGCAGTCGCTTCTTATGCAGTGTGCTCAAATGAGATAGAGGGATTCCATATTTTAGTGTTATAGATTACAGTGCTTAATTTGTAAAAGAATGAGTGCTGATACTCAAAGCTCTGCTCAGAAGGTGGTATTACATATTGCGTACCAAATGCTAAGGCTGCCTATCTTGCTTCCATCTCATGCCTATTTAATCCACTACCAGACATTCCCTAGCACTTTATCGTATCTTGCACATTTCTGTTTTCACGTTTGCGAAGTTTTTTCTGCCTTTCTCTTCCACCTTCTTTTGCCATTGTGTGTTTTTCCCTCTTTTGCTCTTGGTAAATGTCCAATGAGGAAATGTAAGTAAATTAAATAAACACTAATGCACCTGATGGGAAACCATCAGCTCAATTAAGCACTGTGTATGTTGGATCTGGCCCTTTTTGCAGGGTTATCCCCAAACTTTTTGCCTTCTTCCTCCTATTTTTCTGACCCTCTTTTTGTTTGCTTTAGGACTCTGGGCACTACCACTGCTAATCAGTGCTAAAGTGCATATGCTCTCTTCCCTAAAGCATGGTATGATTGTTTTACACCTGTTTGGCATATTTAATTTACTTTTAACTCCCTTGTAAAGTAGTATGCCATATACCCAGAGCCCGATTCACAGAACTAATCTGAGACAAAATCCTCAACTTACTACTTTTGGTATTCACAGAAGGCATTTAGTAGTAGTAAAGTTAGGATTTTGTCTTAAGTTTGTCTTAAGTCTGTCTTAAGTCTGTCTTACGTCTGTCTTAAGTCTGTCTTAAGTCTGTCTTAAGTCTGTCTTAAATCTGTCTTAAGTTTGTCTTAAGTCAAACTTAAGACAAAATCCTAACTTTGCTACTACTAACTGCCTTCTGTGAATACCAAAAGTAGTAAGTTTAAGATTTTGTCTCAGATTAGTTCTGTGAATCGGGCCCCCCATGATTGTAAATTAAATGCTACTAGTGGGCCTGCAGCACTGATTGCGCCATCCCCAAAAGTATCCTTTCATACCTGTCTCAGGCCTGCCACTGCAGGGCCTGCATGCACAGTTTACTGCCACTTTGACTTGGCATTTAAAACTACTTTCCAATCCTTAAACTCCCTTTTTACTACATATTAGTCACCCATAGGGTAGGCCCTAGGTAGCCCTGTGGGCAGGGTGCTGTGTAAGTAAAAGGTAGGACATGTGCTTTATTGTCTGGCATGTCCTGGTAGGGACAAGCAGCCTACTTGGGTACTCACTAGTGTGGGGCCTACTCCTTCCATAGGCTAGCATTGGGAATAGCCTTATATGTGTTTAAGTGGTAATTCCTGATCTGGAAGGAGTGGCATTGCCATATTTGGTATGTTTGTAATAGTGGTGATAAATCCTGCTTACTGGTGTAGGTAGATTTTACATTACTATTTTAGAATTGCCACTTTTAGAAAGTTCGGGCTGGACTGTTCCCATGGGGAACAGGGTCAAGGCTGATTTGCATATGTCTGGGTCTAAAATGGAATGGTGTGGCATGCAAAAAAATGATGGATTTAACCCAGATCTGTGACTAGGGGTGTATGTTTGATTATTTAGGCATTCCGTCCATCAGCTGTTCTTTTTGCATTTTTAGAAAGTGGGCATTTCTCTGTGCTTATGACTCTTTGTACTTTTCAGCCTGACTCCAATCAATGTCTGTGCCTGGTTGACAGCTACACTTTGTGCATACTTTCCAGACAGCCATCACACAGGAATGGTTGGGTGTGACTGGGTTACATTTGCATACTGATGGTCTTCCTGGGCTTAGGGAGAGAGAGAGGTGGTCACACTTTACATTTGTATAGGCGGTGTCCTGCCCTCACACCAAGGGCTGCTTTACCCCCTACTGATGTCTGGAGCCAGGGCTGGGGTTGAAAGGGGCTGTTGTGCTCTTCCAAAGTTTCTTTTGAAGTCATCTTTTGAACAAAGACATGTTGGAGTATAAGTACAGAGCTATAACCCTATGTTTTCAGAGCACTTTTGGAACTGAAACCAAACCTCTGTTAGAAGGATTTCTGCGCTACTCAAAGGACTCTTTTGGACCTCTCTTCTGCTGTTGCCCTGCTGCCTGCTACTGGCTGGGTGTCCTAAAGGACTGACTGGATTGCTTTTCTGCTGTTGCTGTGCTGCCAGCTGCTCCCTGACTCTTGTTTGCCAAGAGGATGGTTGGACTGCTAGGAGGGACCACCATTTGAGCTGTCTGCCTTATGTACTGGCCTGCTGCTTTTCCCCTACTCTTGTGATCCCAGTGATCTCCAGGCAGGAACTGGGTGGTTTGGCCCCATCCCTGCTCTTTTGGGACCTTTGAGGATTCAGAAGATGTCTTCAAGGCAGCGCGTGCTGAGCGCTTCCTGTCCCCCTGTGCTTGCATAAACACGTGGAGAGTGCTGCTCCTGGCTTTGACCAGCGCAACGTGCCATTTTTGAATTGCAAGCAGAGGTTATGCTTGGTTATCCCGTTTTTCTGAGGACTGTTGTTTAAGAGTGCAACGTTCGGCTCTGTTAAAAGCCTGTCACCCTGCGAGAACTCCCTCCACAGTTGGGCCCCTTTTGATAGACAGGCATACCAATTTGCATACCACATATCAGAAACCCCTCAGTGTGGCCCCTTACTCTGGTCCTGGCACAACAAGCAGCATTGAAGTCTGAGAGACTGCGAGCCCTGGGTGATGCAGGGCACAGAGCTGCTCCACTCCATGCTAGGTAGTGTGGCCATGGGGCTTCTTTCTTTGGCGGGTTATTTATTCACCGCGCGGTGGAGGGCCCCGGGGGAGTTGTGCAGCTACACCATGCTCCTTCGCAGGTGGCTCTGCATTTACCAAGGAGGTTGATGTGCCCCAGGGAAAGACTGCAGGTTAATTTCCCACACTCATGCCAAGGTGGCGCGCCTTCAGCTCCCGGTCATTCTTTTTCCTTGTTTCAAGGTAAAGTAACTACATTTCTCTGTTACCCTGATGGTGGGGAGGAACTGGCGCGGCCTCCCCATGTGGATATTGTAGTTCGTGCCTTATCCTCCTTCACTATGGATGAAGGACTTTTGGGGCACTTGAGCTTTGGGTGGTATTGCAGGGTGAAACATCTATGGAGGCTGGTAGTCGCCCTAGGGAACTGGCTGCATTTAGAGAGATTACCGGAATCAATATGGTCGGTGTGCAGGTGTCCCTGTAACCTATGCTATGGTGATTATTTACCGTATAACAAATAAAAGGAGCACAGGTGCACTGTGGCCTGCAAGTTTATTGTGATATTTGGTCATTTCTGTGCTCCCTTCACATTCTAATGTACATTCTATGACCTAAGTATTCACTATGGTTACTGATGTGCTTATGGTGATCTTTGAGATTTTATGTGTTCTGAATCTAACCTAACAACTGCATTTCATGCCCTGATGTGATGACCAGAGGGTGACCACAGGTTACCTTTGGTGTGTAACTGACTTACCCTGACTAGAGAGTGGTGGGTTCTGCCTGGCTGAGGTGGATACCCTAGCCAACCAGTAACCACATTTCTAAAAGTGTAGATATCATGTATTCTCTGTTGTAAGTATATCATCACTGGGACATGGCACAAGATGATGGTTGATAAATGTGTGTGCCATGTAAGTTGTGCCACTCAGTGCAGCAGGAATTCACACCACAATGCCCTGTTACACCCATTGCCCAATAAAAGCCAGCCAATTTCAACTGCAACTCAATGATTCATAGTAGTTCCATTGCAAATATGGGTCCTATTTGAAGTTTTGTCCATGTTCCAATGCTACCTTTTGTAGAGTAGAACATTGCAAAAAACAAGAGTTTGATGTTTACTATGGTGTCCTATTTATTTGCTTAAGTCTGTGGATTTATAAAGCATGAGCAATATCTTACAAGGGCATCATAGATCACAGTTTGAAAATATGGCAGCAACCTACATTGGTAGCAACGCACATAGGGCCCTATTCACACAGATGCATTTGGTCATAAATGTAAGTTTACAACAAACTTTACCTTTTCTACACCTGCTAAGAATTCACAAAGGGATTCCTGGCAGGCATAAGCCTATTTACAGGGCAACAAACTCCACCACAAGTCTGGAGATTTCTGCACCCATAAACCACACTCAATGGTTTGACATATGGGCATTCTTGAATATTCCAAATGGTGGTATGCCCTGGAAGTTAGAGAACATCCACAAGCTAGTATGTTTCTAGTCAGTCACAAACTACTTTCATTTCCCTTTCCAGTCTGAAAAGTATCACATGTTTAGTAATGGTGTAAACACCCTTCACAAGGTGGCAAGTGAAATGAATCACCACCAAGTTTGCTGGGAGTGTACAGGATGGTGTTTCTCCAAGGGGAAATAAAAGTGTATTTGAATAAGGGAATCCATTCCTACTGCATAGACTTCTCCACCTTAGGGACTGCCACAGAGAACTCCTATTATAGTGATGAAATCATAAATGCTTTGCTGATGAACCATAAAAGGTTTACAAGCTGTATATACAGGAGCCCAAGAGACACCCTCAGCTGTCATCCAGTTACTCGGCTGCCAGGACATTCCCGAACATTCGTAAAACCCTAAAACATTACTATGTCACAAGGGAACCTAGAACACAACATCATTAACATAGATAAAGGCAAACACCCCATAACACGCTCTCCCACATATCTCCCCCTTTTAATTGTCACTGTAACATAAGTCAACAACCCCTAAATCCCCCCAAAAGAAAATACCAAAAAAAGCCCATTCCAAAAATCTTTTCAGTAATAGGCTCATACGTGACCTCCTTCTTAGTGACTCATTACCTCCAATGGATCTTGGCACACCATTAACATCATCTCAACATTCTTTGTGAGGATACCATCAGTATTCTTGCACACTTTTGCAACCTGTGACACATTCCACCACTGCCCATCAGACACCTGGATAGAATTGCCACAAACTCTTCTTACTTGAACAGGGTCCATGAATCTAGACAACCTTTTCTTCAACAACAAAGGATCTCTAATGCAAACCCAATTTTCAGCTTTCACTGTCACTGCATGTCTTTGCTTCCCCTTTCTGGGTGACACATCCTCCACTCTTGCCCTTGATGCTTCATCACTGGCTAACTTCACTTTCTCAGACACTGCAGTTCTTACCCCCTCGTACCCCCGGTGTTAGACCTGGCATCATTGGTGTGGGTTTCCCCTGTATTTTTGCCTTTACCTCCTGTGTTTTTGCTGTGTGTTGGACTTTGTTTTGCTGGTCTAGATGCTTTGGGCACTTTGCCACTGCTGTTCAGTGACAAAGTGCAAGTGCTCCCTGTAAATTGTTTTTATGGGTTGGTGATTCCATGATTGGCATATTGATTTACTAGTCAGTCCCTAGTACAGTGCTCTATAGGTGCCCAGGGCCTGTAAATTAAATGCTGCTAGTGGGCCTGCAGCACTGAGTGTGCCACCCACATAAGCAGCCTGTAAATGTAACTCAGACCTGCCACTGCAGTGTCTGTGCGCAGTTTGGTACTGCCATGTCGACCTGGCCAGTGCACCCACTTGCCAGGCCCTAACCTTCCCTTTTCTTACATATTAGTAACCCCTAAGGTAGGCCCAAGGTACCCCTGTATGTAGGGTGCAGTGTATGTGAAAGGTAGGACATGCCCTGATGTGTGTGCCATGTCCTGATAGTGAAATACTGCCAATTTCGTTTTTCACTATTGTAAGGCTATCTGCCCCCATAGGATAGAATGGGGAGTCTGCTTATAACATCTTATAAGCATAACTGCCTATGGGAACAAGATCGGAATATAAAGTTTGATATGCCTGAACTCAGAATGTTAAGATGCATCTTTTAGTAAGGGTGATTTTGACATTCTGGGTTTGAGAATACCATTTTTAGAAGGTAGGTATTTTCTCGCCTAACCATCCAGTGGGCCTCTGCTAGGTTGTGTATTGACTCTCTAGCTTTGGAGTGGCAGGGGCTTGGGATGTACATTCTGTTCCGACAGCTACTTGGGCGGTTGAAGTGTCTCCTGCATATCCAGGGTGAGTCAGGGCTGGGCTAAATAGACCTGGGCTGCATTCAGAGCAGGGGAAGGAGATTTCTTTCACACCTGAATGGGCCTGGTCTGCCAAGGACAATGCTGTCTCCACATCCTGCCAAGAAGCTGCACCAGTGAGGACAGAACTGGTTTTGGCTGGGTACAGACACTCTCTGCCTCCAGAGAACAACAGATTTTGTATTATAGACCCCTGAACTTTAGATCATTCTGGGAATCAAGAGGACCCTTTGCCAAGGAGAAGAGCTGGGGAAACTGAGGAGAAGTACTGCCCCTTTGCTGTGTGCTGTCTGGGGTTGGCCTGCAGTGGCTGTTTCTGCCAAGGAAAGGAGAAAGGACTTTGTTTTGTGCTTTGTCCCCTGCTTGAAGAAGATCTCCAAGGGCTTGAAAGAAGAGCTTGCCTCCTGTTCTGAAGTCTCAGGGACACAAAGACTTCACCACCAGCTCCCCTGTACTTCCTTGCTGGGAGTTCTGATCTGCTAGGAGGTGCCTGCTGCTGTTTAGGACCTGTGGAGGCTGTTTTCCGCTGGGAGCTGAAAAAGTAATGCAACGAGGAGAAGCACGACGCATCCGTACCTGTTTCCGACGCATTGCCGAAGAAACCGATGCGGTTCCTGCTTGTGGCTCAAGAAATCGCTGCACGCCGCATCGAATGCACGATCTACGAAGCCCGAGATCTCCGCACCAATTCCGATGCAGGCCCTGCTGTGCGGCTGCAAGAACTAACGCATCGTGGGACTGTGGCTGAAGAAATCAACGCAAGTGCCGTTGCCGCTGCCGCATCGAGAACCGACACATCCCCGATCCTTACGCATCGCACCGGGGCACAAGGTCTACAAGGACACTGGGGCCATAGAAAGAAACAGATGCATCACCTTCCCGCACAGTAGGAAACCGACGCATCACCTCCCCTTCAGTAAGGAACCAAAGCATCACCTCCCCTGCGTGGCAGTAAGGAACCGACACATCACCGCCCCTAGAGTAAGGAACCGATGCTTCACCTTCCCTGTGCATAAGGAACTGACGCATCACCTTCCCTGTGGCTGTTCTTGCTTTTTTATTTTGACACATCCAAAGTACTTTGTGTTGAAAGTGTTGCATCTGCAATTTGCTTTGAAGAGAACTATTTCTACCATTTGAAAGTCATATTTTATTACTGTATTGTGGATTTTTGTCGTTTTGTTCTTGTTTTGCTCTTGTTTTGCTTTAGATAAAGATTACTTATTATTCTAAACTGGTGTGCCATCTATTTGTAGTGTTTTCACTGTACTACTGTATGTGCTCACAAATGCTTTACACACTGCCTCTGAGATAAGCCTGTCTGCCAAGCTACCAAGATGGTGAGCTGGGGTTATTTTAAAAGTGTATCCCCCTGACCCTGACTATTAAGAAGGATCCCTACTTGGACAAAGGTACCTTCCTCTGCCAACTATAGACCTCCATTTCTAACACCCGGTATATACATTGCTTCAAAATTATACTCTAAACGTTTTCCAGCAAGATGTGCCAACCTAGCCATGGAATTCTTAATTTTGGCTCCTTGAAGAACGCCGAGTAACGGTTTATGATCAGTTTGTAACTAAAAGTGTCTTCCCCACACATATAGCCTGAACTTTTCCACACCCCATGTGCATGCTAATATTTCTTTCTCAATAGCCAAATATCTGGAATACACTTCTGACAATCTCCTTGATGCAAACCCCACTGTTGTGTCTCTGTCACAAACACATTGCCAGAGTGTAGCTCGTAGTCCATAGGCACTGGCATCCACAGTTTTACGACCTTCCACATACAGTTGAAGGGCTGGGGCCTATACAATATTCTGCTTAGTGAGATCAAACTTTTGCTGGCTTTCTTGAGGCCACACAAATTCTGCTTTTTACTTTTACAACATTCGAAAACATTCTGGCAAGTCTGAGAAATTGCACATGAACTTAGAGCTCACACATTCTGAAGAATGACCTGAGTTGATCTTTGTCCTCAGGATGCAGAGCTTTCACAATGCAATCAACCAACCCAAGTTTAGGTTTCACCCCTTCTGATGATTAAACATGAACCAAATACTCAACTTGATTCACTGCCAACACACACTTGTCTCTTCTCAAAGCAACACCATTACCACGCAAAACATTCAACACCTGATCTAAAAAAAATGTCATGTTCATCTAATGAATTAGCAAACACTAGAACGTCATCCTGAAAAAACTGCTAAATTCTTTATGCCCTGCAACATTTTGAACATAACCTTTTGAAAGACAGGTGCAGCAGAAGCCAGGCCAAATGGCATTCTAGAATTGGAAATTACCATCAGGAGTGACAAACGCAGTCAAGTGACGTGACTCATTGGCCAATACTACCTGATAGTAAGCTGCCTTCAAATCCAATTTTGAGAACCATTCGGCCTGTTCCACTGCTGCAATAAGATCTTTAATCCATGAAATGGGAATATTCTCAACCCATATAGTATCATTTACAGTTCTCAATTCAAGACACAAGCGCAGTTCATCAGAATTCTTTTTAGCTAAAACAACCAGTGGCAACCAAAGAGAAGCATCAACCAGTTCAACGATACTGTTGTGTTGCATTTCAGTGAGAATATTGGACATTTCACTTCTAACACTGAAAGGGACATTGCGTAATTTTTGCTTGACGTGGATAGACCCATCTTTCACTTTTATAATATGTAAAAAATCTTTGATTTTCCCAACGTTCACTGCAAAGACTTCCAGGAGCTCTGAAACCCAATGAACAGTTTCACTGATATTAGTACCCCCAATCCTGTGGTTTTCCTCTAAAACAACAGGATGTTTCCTCCCAGGTCTTATCATTATCCCAAAATCAGCCTGATGTCACCACCCTATCACATTGATACCTTTCTTAGCCATGTAAACTTTGCCTATGATCACCTTGTTACAAAATAGAATGCCTGCCCAAAAGTACCCCACCAAATCTATTTTACTCCCTTCAAATGTTATAGGAATTACATTGGGAGGTAACAACACCTGATCACTCCACACTTAATAACATTTTTAATGCCAATAATGGTGATTCTTCCTACCGAATCCACCAGTAATGAAATGGTGTGGTCTTTAATGGTAACTCTAACAAATGGATAACTGTAGCCTTTATGATCCTTTTTTGTTTCAACAACAAGCACTAACTCATCAACCTTGTTTTCTAAGCATTGAAAATCTTCCAGAGTCATAACTCTGCACAGTGCGAACAGTTGTGCCTTTAGAAAACTGTGGCTATTGAACATTCCATAGACATTTACCTTCTATACATACTTTGCTGAAATGCCCGACTTTGTTACACTTCAACATTCTTGTGACACAGCTGGACAATTCTTAAAGCTAGACACATGGAACACTGAGCCACATCTAAAACACACAGTTTTAGACTGCTCCCACCTGTGGGTGCCTGTGTAAACCCTGACTGCTGTTGAAATTGGTGATTGAATTGTTGAACTCTAACAGAACCTTGATTAACTTCCGCCACTTGCTGAGTTCCTGCATTAAACAATTTAGCACACTCCATAGAAGGTTCAATACTCTTCACAATATCAACAGCCTCATCTAACGTGGGGTTCTTACATGCCAAAAGATGTTGCTGAATTTTCTTAGATTAACACCTACCTACTCATTGGTCCAGTATCAACTGTGACGTGAAGTTATCTAAGTCAAAATAAGAGGCAAGAACTTTTAATGCTGTGACGATTGAATCCACAGATTCTGAAGGAGCCTGCAATGTTATAAAAAACTTATGCCTACCCACAACAAGGGTAACTTTTCCTTCAAAGTGAGTCTCTTACTGTTTAACCCCACTCTGGTATTCATTTAATACGTCTTCCTCACTCGGGTTAAAGTCAGGTAAGTGGCCAAAATATTCTGAACAAATAATGGTATAAAATATTCCTTTTTCTGTCTGGTTTAAATTTCGGATGATCAATCGCTCCTAAATAGGCTTTAAACAATCTTATCCCAACACGCTGTTTCAATGGGGGTTCACCAGGATCTTGCAAGAAAGGGAATTGGTGGTGTGACTTTTTGCATCATAATGTGTTACTACCCTTCAAATAATGAATATTACTAAAAACAAGAAGTACACCATACACAATGTAAAACGAAATACTATCACAAAACCTCTTGGTCTAACCGCACAAATGGTCCCCAGTTTCATAGACACAGTGTGGCCCGCAGGTATCAGCACAAAAGAGAAGACAAAAATTGTGCCCAGAACCATGCCAGTCACTGTGGTTTTTTTGTTGTTGCAGATTTACATATCGCGAATTCGACCCGAAGGTATTGGAGCGCTTTACATGAGCACCAGTTACGTTACATAAGGACGCATTCATTTTTTGTTTGTTTTTGGTAGGCACGGGGAGATTAAGTGATTTGCCCAGAATCACAGGTTGTGGAGTCGACCCCTAGGCATCGAACCTTGGTTTCCCAGCTCCAAAGTCAGCAGTCTAGCCGTGTGGTTGGAATGACACTCTTTGAAAAGCATTCCAATCACTGTTGATCAAAGCAAGGACGTAAACTGCTGCCCAATTAGAAGAGATGCTGCAGAATAAACCTAATGTGTCAATCATTGTAATGCTGAAAACAAACAGAATTGATACTTTTAGCTCATAAACATGCCAATCACTATTATGACCTCCAAAACTGACAATAAAAAGTGTACTGATCGCTGAATGAAACCACGAAACGGATCCCAGAACGAGGTAGGTGGCACTGTGGATGCGCACTCAGCTGATCCAAATTCCTCTATCTCTGTATGTTGTCACACACTGTGCACACAAGAAGACAAGAGACGCACACAGAGGAGTTGCGCTCAAGACACTGCCACAGGAGTAGAAGCCGTGCGCACAGACCGAGGTAGGGCTCACGAGCTTCCCAACCAGCTGGGAAACAAATAGAAATTCGATGGTGTGTGAGGAAATACAACTTGCGTGCCAGCACCGCAAAGACCAATGGTAACACATCAAGTTAAATATGGGTGGCACAGCAAACACCACCCCCGCCTACTTGCGCTTGCATCGGTAATAATAAGGGCACACATTTACCGCAGGGTGGGCAGGTGTTCTTCTCCACTGTCAGCAATATTACCCTCAACGGTCTCCTGGCTTCCCAAACAAATAAAAGGTTAAAGGTATAAGAAGTCACACATTGTGCTCGTCTGCACATGGAGATTCTCCACTTTCGAACGTTATCAATATTGTAGTGATGGAATCACAAACACTTTGGTGATGAACCATAAAAGGTTTATTGAAGTACACGCTGCATACACAAGAGCCCAGAAGACTCACTCCACTGCAAACCACTCCCTCGGCTGTCAGGGCGTTCCTGAGCCTTCGTAAAACTCTAGAACATTACTATGTCACAAAGGAACCTAGGACTCACATAATGAACCTGGATAAAGGCAAACACCCCAAAACACACTAGACTACAACTCCGTATAGAGGGAACGGATATAATCATTTGGAATCGCATGACTCCAAAGTTGCACCAGGCACAGCTTCCCATGATAATCACTGACGTCTATTGAGTGGTAACTCTGCACCTACACATAGTAATAAATAGTTGTGTGTAGATTTGCAGCTTTGTTTGTGAATTGTGCCCTTAGTTCTGAAAGTACGTGTGTATACAACCAACATTATTTACCATACTTTATTCATTGTGCCAGTATTTCAACAAAGCCGGGAAGAGGGATGAAAATCTTGCTTTTGTTTTGTTTCTTCTCACTCTAGTGGGGTTCTCATGTTTCAATCACTTGGGGTGTCATGGTAAGGTGAATAATCAACATACCTTTGCCAGTTGAAGTACTGATGAACATGCGTTGTGTAGTTCCTTCAGTCTCTACACATATGTGGCAGCCTTTGTTGGAATTTACCATGAGATCTACAAGGCTGTATATAACACTTGGATCTCTAAAACTCAATATGATATACAGTTTGAGAAATACTAACAATAGCAATACTACTACTACTATTATTATTATTACACCATTATTTTGCTGGTATTATTATTATTAATATTTAGGATAGTGTCTCTCCAGCTCTGTGTTATAAGGATAGTGCAGGCTACTGAAAATTCCATGACCTTATTAAAGAGGCACACTGTTAAAGGTCAAGTGATTTTACAGAGGCATGGAGCTCTTAGGTTAGATACTATATCCTTATAATGCACCTAGCCAGCCATTGGTACGTTCGTACCCCAGTCACATGCCAGCATGCCAGAGGCAACTGTGCCACTGTGCATGGCCTTTCCTTCATTAAAGCCTGCAGGTGTTCCGCATTCACTCCCTGCAGGGCCATCGTGCAGGGCTCTCCTTTTGCAGTGCCTGCTGGGTCACCTTGTATGGCTTGTCCATTGTGACATGCTACAGAACCACCATGTGGGCAATTTCAGGACACATTCTACTTATATCATGGAACAGGCCCCCTCCTGTTGTGGGGCGAAGTCACTGAAATGGAAGGAGGCAATTGCCTGACAGCCGCGCAAGAGGCCTGTGTGCTAACATTTAATCATTACAAGTGAGTTGCAATGTTTTTTCATATTACAGGCTTATTCTTACACTAGAAGGTGCCTGCAATAAGAAAATTAGCAGTACAGTCTAATAGGGAGCTGACTAATTCCAACGAATTACAGTATTTATAGAGGGCCTATACTTTTTCATGTTTCAGAGTCCCTAACAACATGTATTACTATTTACCCAACTCTCTGGTAATCATTTCTTTGAATTTTAAGATAAGAAGATGAGGGGATCATCCCGATTGAAACTTGGGAGCATGAGGTCACAAACAGCTAGCCGAAGCAGATCCGCTATGCAGCTGAGGGGACTTATCTTAAAACAGCATGTACAGTACCAGCACTCAGCCTTCAGCCCTTATGGTTATGCTGCTGTCATGTGGACAAATATCACAGCTCCATCCATGGCTTAAAATCATACCTGATGGAATGATACATTCAATAACAGCAAAAATTGATAAATGTCGATTTCCTGCTCATGCCTGCTCTGTAAAAAGATGTCACAGAAGCGCAATGATGAACGAGGCTGCTAGTGTATTTTGAATTTCATGGTTAATTTGACATTCCTCGAGAGCTGAAATACAGTAAGACGAAAGTATATTATCCATGAAATTACTTTAGCATTTGGTACCTTTAAAGTAGAGTTATTATCCTGCTTCACATATTTAAAATTCAGTTTTCTTACTCTTCATCTTAGACTGTTGTCAATTCATCTTTAACCTTTGAAATGTTAAAGCTGTTCAATTGCAATTTGTAAACTTAGAATTACCAACCAAAGACACTTATTTTTCATTGCACATTGATTTTCTTTCAAAGAAAACCTAAATCTTTCTAACCAGTAATAGCACATATGCTGTATATACTTTGTGTGGTGGTTGCCTCTGGGTGGTTATAGTTAGGATCATGTTTCCACAGGAAATAGATTTATTAATTTGCTTATAACTTTAGTGCTGTTTGATGAATCTTCACAAAATTTGGAAAAAAAAGTTCGATCCACCTTAGCTCATTTCTGGAATGTTTTTTGCTGATCCGTCAAATGGGGGCTGAGAAAAAGGTGGGTCTCAAAATGAGCTTTTCCCATGCAATTTGCATTGAAAAATTGACAGCGATACTGCAAAAATGGCTGACCAGAAATACACCAAAGTTGGTAGAAACTTAGATCTTGGTCCAGAAAATTAGCTTTTTGTGATTTGGTCTAAATCTGTTAAGTAGTTTTTGAGAAATTAAGGTTCAAAATCTATGTGTATATCACATAGTGAGCCATGAGCACCAGAAGGTGGTTGGGACAGGGATTGGCATCTAGCCATTCACTGCACTCAACCCACACCACGCACAGCAGGGATGAGTACCCAACACCACACCACTCACAGTGATAGACATCCTACAAAGGTTAAAAGGACATTATATTTACATGAAAATGTCTCTAAAGTGACTATGTCTCACACCCTCAACATGCACTACTAATTGCCTCATATATTATGTCACTCATGTTCTATGATATCATTGATAACATTTCTGTAACTTCTGAAAATACATCATTGGTGACAACACTGTGATGGCGGTGGTGCGAGTTAGGGTGATGTGAGATATAGTTACTTCTGGGCACATGTTAATGCTGCTTGAGACAACAATAACTGATGAATTTCAGTATGTTTTAACTGACATTTTCACTGACATTCTTTTCAGTATTGTCAGAAATTGTGTTTCTTGTTGGCAGAGGTATATACCATGTCCAAGTAGGAACCACAATTCTAGTCAGGGTAAGTCAGTTACACTCCCTAAATTAACGTGTGTTCACCCTCTAGTAGCTTGGCACGAAGCAGTCAGGCTTAATTTAAGAGGCAGTGTGTTAAGTATTTGTGCAACCCTTCAAACAGTAAACAGTGAAAACATCACACAAAAAGATACCTCCCCTGGTTAGAAAAATAGAACTTAGTAATAATAATTAATAAATAAAACAAGACCCAAAACAACAAAAAGCCAATATGTAGGTTCTGAGATATGCAATTTTAAAGATGTGAGTGAAAATAGTGCATATAAGTACAAAGCGCCAACTGTGGTTATCTGGTTGTGCCGGACCGGAACAAAGTCAAGAGTTCAGGCCAACTGCGATGGAGCGAGGGACGGATACAGGGACCCACTTTGGCCTGCTTTACACAGTACCTTAAATCCTGTTGAGTGGACTGCACAGGGGTGCTTTGAGAGGCTTCACAGTTGTTCTGATAAGGACCACAGAATGCACAGCACCTTAGGCCCACTTCCAAGGGTCCAGGACTGGGGTGGTACCACTTGTCAGGACTTACTTATGGCAGAGTCCAGGAGGCCAATTAGCTGGCCCTTGGAGCCACTCTGGGGTGTGGGTTGTGAAGATGTGGGGCCAGTCCTTCTCACTCCCAGGCAAAAGGTCAGCACAGCAAAGCAGGAGTCCAGCAAAGTGGCAGTACAGCAAAGTGGTAGTCCTTTCAGCAGCACAGCAGTCCTTTTTCCTGGCAGAGTATCCACAGGTCAAGAAGTGTACTGAGGTGGTGGTGTCTGAGGTCCAGTATTTATACTTTGGTGCCCTGGTACTGGAAGGGGGGAGAAGGTTCTACACAGTGGCTTTAAAGTTCAAGAAATCACCTTTCTCCCCTGCACTGGCTCCAAGCTGGCTGGAGTGACAATACAGGGTTGTTAGGCCTATTGTGTGGAGACAGGGCACATCCTATTCAGGTGCAAGTAGGGCTATGCTTAGCTCCACCCCCCCATCATGCCAGATAATGGAATATTAAGGCCAATCAAGTCAGACCTAAGCTCCCATTGTGTGTGGCTGTCTAGAGAGAATGCACCAGGCCCAGCTGTCACCCAATCCAGACGTGTATTCAGAGACAAGCAGAAGGCACAGAATGGTTAAAGTAAGAAAATGCCAACTTTCTAAACGTGGCATTTTCAGACATGCAACTTAAAATCCAACTTTACCATAAGTTGTGATTTTAAATAGTGAATCTAGAGACACCGAAATCAAAATATGTATCTTTCCCCAATTGGAAATTACATTCATAAAATGCAATATGGTAATTCCAAAGCTAACTTGGGAGAGATAAACCTTGCAGTAGTGAACAATGAATGTAAGAGTTTTTCACAACGTGGACATGTAAAACTTAAAAGTACATGTTCACCTTTTAAATTCACATCACCCTGCCCTTTGGGCTGCCTGGGTCCTACCTTAGGGGTGACTTATATGCATTAAAAACGAAGATTTGGGCCTGACAAGAAGGTTAATTTGACAGGTCGACGTGGCAGTTTAAACTGCACACACAGGCTATGCATTGGCAGGCCTGTGACATGTTTCAAGGGCTACTAAAGTGGGTGGCATTTAATTTATAGGCCCTGGGCACTTCTGGTGCACTTTACTAGGGACATATAAGTAAAATAAATATTCCAAACAGGTTTAAACCAATTTTACCATGTTTAAAGCAGAAAGCACATGCACTTTAGCACTGGCTAGGAGTGTTAACGTGCCCAGAGTCCTAATGCCAACAAAAATGAATTCAGCAAAAATGACAGGAGGAAGGCAAAAGGTTTGGGGATGACCCTGCAGAAAGGGCCATTTCCAACAATTTTTCCAGTAAAGAAACATATTTTGGAAAATTGGAGCGCAATAACCAATATAGATTTTAGCTATAGATAGCCAAACACTTCGACTGGACACAGGCCAAATATTTCGGCCTTGACATGGTTCCCAAACATCAAAGAGGTGGTAACCAACTATCCGCTCTATGGAGACTAGAATCACGACTGATTCTACAGGCTGGTTCCATCTTCCCATAGGGAATGAACAATGATGAGGAACTTCATTCCCATTTGTAAATTAACGTAGGTTCTCCCGGAACCTTAGAAATGTTAACAATTCTTTGTCTTTTGTTATTCCTATTTCTTTTTTGGGTTGAGAAAGAAGAATATCTAGTGTAGGTTGAGTGATATTACTGTGCAAGACTGAGACCAAGCAATCAGAAGGACTGGTTACAGAGGAAAACAGTCGTAATATTTTAAGATTATTGTGAATGACTGAATAATCATCTGTTAACATTACAGGAGAAGTTTAACATGAGTGACCTGAACACAGAAAAAATCACCAGTGTAACTATAGGTGCACCGGAGTTGGAGATGTTCCAGGCAGCTATCGCCTCTCCTTAGTCACTTTTAGCGGTACTGATTCGACAACCTTTATTTCGCAGCAGAGGGATTTCCCATTTTTTTTTGCTTTGGGAGGTGGGGAAGAGCTTCCCCAACCTCCCAAAGCATCGTTAGGGTTTTCATTGTAAGGACGATCACGCGCATGGCGCGCTGTTGTCATTACAATGAAAACAAAACTGAAACGATCCACCCACTAGCCACTAGCCACTAGGGAGGTGGGAGCTGCCCCTTGGGCAAGGGCCTTTGCTCCCCCCATAACATTTTGCCAGACAGCCTTTCTGCCCCCCCGGGGGGAAGATGGGGGCAGTAGACCCCAATCTGCCTCCGGGGGGGCAGAAAGAACCCTAGACGCCAGGGATTTTTTTTATGGGCCAGGGGTAAGGGCTGTCCAGAATGGACATGCCAATGCCCCCACCCCCCCAAAAAAAATGCCACAGTCTTTCTGCCCCCCCAGAAGGCAGATGGGGGAAATAGCCCCTGATCTGCCCACCATGGGGGGGGGCAAAAAGCCCACTAGGCACCAGGGATTTGTTTTTTATTTATACCTAGGGGTGGGGGCTGCCCAGAATGGGCATGCCAATGCCACCACCCCCAAACAATTACCACAGTCTTTCTGCCCCCCTGGGAGGCAGATGGGGGCAATAGCCCCGTATCTGCCCCCTCAGGGGGCAGAAAGCCCACTAGGCACCAGGGGTGGGAGCTACCCAGAATGGGTATGCCAATGGCCCCACCCCCCAAAAAAAGATGCCACAGTTTTTCTGCCTCCCCAGGAGGCAGATGGGGCAGTAGCCCCTGATCTGCCCCCGGGGGCAGAGAGCCCACTAGGCACCAGCGATTATTCTGACTTTTTTATACATAGGGGTGGGGGCTGCCCAGAATGGGCATCCCAATGTCCCACCCACCCAAAAAAATAGCCACAGTCTTTCTGCCCCCCTTGGTGGCATATTGGGGCAATAGCCCCCGATTTCCCCCTCCCCAGGGCGGCAGAAAGCCCACTAGGCACAGACCTTTATTCGGAATGTGCCTACCTGTGGATTTTGGGTCCTAGCGCAGCTGGCACCGAAGGACACCTAGCAAACCTATACATTTTTGAAAACTAGACACCCAGGGGAATCCAGGATGTGGTGACTTGTGTGGCTCTCACTCTGTACTGTTACCCAGAATCCCTTGCAAACCTCAAACTTTGTAAAAAAAAACCAAATTTCCTCACATTTCTGTGATGGAAAGTTCTGGAATCTGCGCAGATCCACAAAAGTCCACCCACTCCGCATTGATAACGGTATATTGCTTTCAAACATCTGTCATACTTAGTAGAAGTTACAGGTGAAAACGTTGGCACAAATGGCTGTTTTTTTAACTCATTTTCAATTTTTCCTATTTTCAACTGTTAGTTTCTATAAGAAAACATTGAAGAATCTACACAAATGATCCCTTACTGTTTTCAAAATGTTGTCTACTTTTCAGAAATGTATAGCTTCATCATTGCTTTCATACCCATTTTTACCATTAACTGGAAGGAGGTTGAAAGCACAAAAAATAGCAAAAATAGGCTATGTCCAAGTAAAATGCCAAAATTATGTAAAAATGTTGGTTTTCTGACAAGTTTGCTTGTCACTGAAAGCTGGGAAGATGGTGAATTCAGCACCACAGCCCCTTTGTTGATACCATTTGCAGAGAAAAAACTAGACACTTTCATCTGTATCCCTTTTTTCCCATTTTTCCCCCCCAAAAAAATCTTTAGCTCTATTTTGGCTAATTTCTGGGTCCCCTTCAGGGGAATCAACAAACCCTGTGTATCTTTAAAATTCCCATGATGTTGAAAGAAAAGGACGCAAATTTGGCGTGGATACCTTATGCGGTCAAAACGTTACAGGGGCCTAAGCGCGAACTACCCCAAATAGCCAAAAAAAGGCTTACCACATGGGGGAAAAGGCCAAGCAGCGAAGGGGTTAAAATATACCATTTTAAATTAATGAAACTACTGAAATTCAGCAGTTATAGTTGCCCAAAAGTGTATTTGCCTTACTTACTTACTTATTTATTTATTTAGTGTTTTATATAGCGCGAACGTGACCCGTTAGGGTGTCAGAGCGCTTAACAGAGATATAGCAGTCCCGATTGCAACAATAGCAAGCATCATAAACTTAGAAATGAAGATCAATATAAAACAATATAAAACAGTGGACAGTCAAAGTTCTCTGTACTTACAATAATATCTGAGACTGACTGAATACGTCAAATTACAAATTTCCTTTTTACCATCAAAGGACCCAGAATTCAAACTTTAGAAGAGTGCTCGCCTCAGTAGCTTAACAAGATAGAGGACCCTGGAAAAGATTTTGCAGATCCCAATACGCTTCATTCAGGAAGTCATTGAGGGGCTCTCTGATTATAAATCCGTAGGGAACAGATGATGAATCAATAGACAGACGATTAGGTGATTCTTTGTAGAGAGTTATGGTAGGAATTTAACCATTAGGAAGATCCTAGCTTCCTTCTTGAATTTTTAAGGGAACAGTATTCTTCTAATGTTTGGCGGTAGCGAGTTCCAGATTCTGGGTGCGGCACCTGAGAAAGCTCTGTTGTGTGTTTTCTTCTTCTGGAAGAATGGAGGTTTCAGCACAAGATCTTTTGCGCCCCGGGAGTATCTGCCTCCTCCGGATATCACCACTTTCTGAGCTAGATATTCCGGTGTTGTTGAGTGTAGCGTCTTATGTGTGATACAGGACAGTTTGAGTTGTACTCTGGCTTCGTATGGTAGCCAGTTCAATGCTTTTAAGTGCGAAGAGATTTGATCAAATTTTCTAGATCCAGTTATGAGTCTTGCAACTGCTTTGAGCCAAGCTTTTAGCGGAGCTATTGAGATCTTGGGCAGGCCAGATAGAGTTGAACATCCATATTGTATCCTCTCGATGACCAAAACCTGAACTGCCATTTTGAGGTCTGACGTTTCTAGGAATGGTTTCAGTTTTCTAAGACAACTCAGGTGAAACTGGGCATTTTTAGCCAACAAGTTGATGTGGGTTCGCATGTTCAGGTTCTTGTCTAGCGTGATTCCTAGTGATTTGGCTGAGTCCACTAAGATCGGGGTGCAGTTAAGCCCAGTGATCAGTTTGGTCCATTCCTTTATTTCCGAAGAGATTTTGGGGGGAGGGGATTAGTAAGAATTCTGTTTTTTGCGCATTTAGTTTAAGCTGATTACTTGTTAGCCAATGAATGGTCATCTTTAGTGCTTCAGTCATTGACTTGATCTCCTCCAGTGACGAGACTTTAATGTAAATCTGTGTGTCATCAGCATACATGTGAAACAAGATGTTGGCGTGTTGCAGTCTTTCAGCCAGAGGTTCCATGGTGAGGTTAAAGAGAGTTGGGGAAAGAGTTGATCCTTGCAGTACACCAATCGTAATAGGGGTCGGCGATAATAGCTTTTGATTTCCTAAAAATCTTTGCGTTCTGTTCTCCAAGAAAGATTTAAACCATTCGAGGACGGTTTTCGAAAGTCCCATCCTGCTTCTGAGTCGAACTAGCAATTTATCATGGTTTACGGTGTGAAAAGCAGACGAAAGGTTCAGAAGAATTAAGACACAAGCTTTGTCTTGGTCTGGAGCTTGCAAGGTGTCATCCACTATATGAAGTATTGTAGTTTCCAGACTATGGTCTGGTCTGAAATCCGATTGGCAGCCGTCCAGAAGATTAAATTTAGAGATGTGTTGGCTCAGTTGTTGATGCACCCATTTTTCTAGCACTTTTGCTAATAAGTGAATATTGGATACTGGCCTGAAATTATTTGGGTCAGCAGCGTTCGAGGTCGATTTTTTTATGATGGGGATGACTTGCCCAGTTTTTGGGCACCTGGTATAGAGCCTTGAGACAAAGAGGCGTTGATTATCGCAGTCCAGATGGGGACGACAATTGGTTGGCTGTCGTCGAGAATTTCGAATGGAGAGGATCATTGAAGTAGTTATTCGGCTTTGTAGATGAGAGGATTCTGGAGATGTCTTTGTTGTCATATATCTTGAAGCAAGACCATTGAACTTCATTTTTGGGCACTGCTTGGCAGAAGTGTGAAGGTTCATCGATTTGTTAAGCCGACAAGGAAGGTAGGTTGATAGCGGCTGCTCTAAGCTCACTTCCCAATGAATTGACTTTGTCTGTGAAGAAAGACGAGAATTACTCAAATTCCATTGAGTTGGGTAACAATAAACATCTGTTATTCAGCGCCAAGATACCCTTAGGATGAATGTTATGTTACATTATATTATGTTATGTAGAGTATGAAAATACAGTAATATTTTCCCTGCCCTAAATAGGAGAATCCAACAACCATTGTAACCTGGCTGTTTAGTCACAGATGGCATAGTTGGTGAATGGGACATCCCTCAATTTCTCAATAACCCTCAGAATCCTTAATTGGTGGACTAAACTAATTCAGAAGACTGTTCGGCAGAATTGAGTTTCACCCAAACATTGCTGCTGTTTAGCTCTTTGAACAGTACTCCTTTCTAGAGAAGGTTGTGAAGTGAGTAAGGGTTAGCACTGTATTACACAAGAGAAAAGGGTGCAGCTGTGATCTGCAAGCTCCATGTGCACTATAGACTTGTTGGTGAAGTTGTACCACAACCCAGCTTCAGACTGGGACAGAAAATGGGCCCAGGCACCGAAATAAAAGAGGCACCCATTAGCGAATCAGATATCTAAAAAAGTGGCCAACATTTGCAAATAAGGCGGTTTTGAATTTGTAATGACACGTAGTATAGTTCTTTTGCAAGGTATGAGAGACTGCAAACATTTCTACTTGCTGCAAGCAATGTTTATGGTGATATTAAAAAAATCAGCAGTGAAAGTCAGCCCACAAGACCATAGAACAGGCTACAAACCTCAAAAAACAGCCTTGACAGTGGTCTATCAGACCAGTCCCTTGGGCACTACTTGATTGCCCTATAGACCAGTTCGACACCCTGCCAGAACCTTAGAAGTAAGGGGCAATATTTATCCTTGCAAGAAGGTTGAATGCTTCTCTTGGTGTGAAGATTATATACAAAAAATGCTGCTGAGAGGCAAAGTAGTTTCAAAAGGCAGCAGTAAATGTTTTTAATAAAGTTTTTGTTGTCTAGGACTTTTTGTCTATGACTTGTACGTTTACTGTCTGAGTGCAGTAGTGAGTTGGAAAGTTGGACTGTTATTTGGGGACTAGATAGTTGAGGATACATTTGATATGAAATTGTATAGAGACTGTATTCTCAATGTTCTTGTTGGAAAAAAGGTAAATGCATTAGGTGAAAATAGTTGGCAAGGTAATTGTAGTCAAGTAAAATGTTTCTCTTTGCGGAAGTAATAATTAGTTCTGCCTTAAATGTGTGAGGAAGTGTAACATTTGTAAGGGAGGGAAGCTCTAGGTTGAGGATGGGGATACCAGCATCTCCAGCTTGGGTACCATGGAGTCTTGATATGAAACACCTCTCAGTATAATGAGGGTGCAGGTGAGATATTTGATAACAATGCCATAAAGACAAACTTTGAGATGTTATGTTGTAGAGTGGGACATCAAATTGTGAACTGTTTTAATTTGGTCTGATTTGGCAAACTTGTTTTGACAAAAGCATAGGTTTCTGAAATATTTTTTGGGCACAGATCACATTCCCTAATAACATTGGTACTCATTTTATTAAAGATGGAAGGATGAAAGGATGAGAGGACCCTGCCAAACATGAGGCGTTTAATTTCAAGTGAAGCACATCTGTCCTTTACCTTTTCCTCATACATCTGAGCTATCCTCCTGGCCTTTATGGCTGCATTCCCATAAACCTCTTTAAAGTCAATTGAAACGCTACAAAAATATCGTTTTTTCACACATCCAGAGTGTAAAATCAAATCAAAATATTGCTGAATGTCTAATTATGAAATATGTGACTGGATGTTCTTGACTTATCAATATCAAGACATTGCCCTCATGTTTGCTCTCTTTGAAAATGAGTTGCGTACAATTAAATTCACAGAAATGCTAATGTGTTTCTGGACAAGTAGTGCTTCAGATTTTATTACATTTGTTCTCACTGTGTTTAGATCGACTAATCGAAATGAAAACTAAAGAAAAGAAAAGAAAAAATGACTGTACTTGTTTTGAATGGCTACAATTTTTATGCAGTTTTTAAAAGACTGCAACACATACACGTTGTATAAGAAATAGGCTGTAGAAAACATGATTCCCTTTTCTAATTGTATGTTTTCATGATATTCACATAGAACTCCTTCAGAACAGGGGATTTTTTCAAACAAAAATCGCTATATTTTTGTTACTGGAGACATTATGGGGCATATTTAAAAGCCCCTATCGCCACAGGAACGTCACTTTTACCGACGTTCCTGTGGTGATAGGGGCTTCGCCTTATTTACAAGGCAGCGTTAAGCCACATAACGTGGCTTAACGACCGCCATGTAAATAAGGCACCCTTTCATGCTATACTTAGCGTGAAAGGGGCGGGCAATGGATGTTGCAGTGGGTGTTCTGCCGCAACACCCATTGATTTTGATGCTGCCCCATATTTACAAGGGTGGCATAAATATGTGGCAGCATCAAAATTAAGACCATGGAAAACCTGGTCTTAACATGGCGAAATGATTAGAAATGTTTAATTTCTCCTAATTTTTGCAGTGTGCAGCACACATAGAAACAGTAAAACGCCACGAATGATTGTTTATGTGCTGGAAGGTGTCCCTTCCTGCACTGAAACAATCATTTAAAAATGACAATTTGCAACTTAGGAGTATTAACCCCTTCGATGCGTCGGATGCGCAGGATCCGTCCGACGCATCAGTGCTCATGTGTGTCGGACGGCTCCTGCGCGTCCGACGCCATGGCACTGGGAATCCCTGTGGTGCGGGCACCAGAGGGATTCCCTTTACCCCCCAAGAGCCTCGAGAGCTGGGGAAGAGTTTCCCAAGCTCCCAAGGCCCCCCCTCTGGTTTCCCTGAAATGACGATCAGTGCGCACGTCGCGCTGACGTCATTTCAGTGAAACCAAAACTGAAATGAGCCAAGAGGCTCATTTCATTTTCCCTTTCTACGTGCTCAGGGGGCTATCTCAGCCCCCTGAGCACGTAGAAAGACGGGAGAGGTATCGTTGGAAAGTGGATCCCTGCTTGGGGATCGCCCCAGGAGGGCGATCCCCAAGCAGGGATCCACCCACTAGGCACCAGGGAGGGGGGAGCGGCCCCTTGGGCAAGGGCCTTTGCTCCCCCATATGAAAATGGGCAAATTTAGTCTTTCTGCCCCCCCTGGGGGGCAGATGGGGCAGTAGCCCCCAATCTGCCCCCCCCGGGGGGCAGAAAGCCCACTAGATATCAGGGAATTTTTTCAAAATTATAATTAGGGGTGGGGGCTGCCCAATATGGGCATGCCAATGCCCCCACCCCTCCGCCGCAAAGGTACAGTCTTTCTGCCCCCCTGGGGGTCAGATGGGGGCAGTAGCCACAAATCTGCCCCCTTGGGGGGCAGAAAGCCCATTAGATACTAGGGATTTTTTTAAAAATTATAATTAGGGGTGGGGGCTGCCCAATATGGGCATGCCAATGCCCCCACCCCCGCCGCAAAGGTACAGTCTTTCTGCCCCCCCTGGGGGGCAGGTCGGGACAGTAGCCCCCAATCTGCCCCTCCCCGGGGGGGCAGAAAGCCCTATAGACACCAGGTTTTATTTTTCCCTCCGGTGAATTTAGGGGTGGGGGTTGCCCAATAAAGGCATGCCAATGCCCCCACTCCTCCCCCCGCAAAATTCCAGTCTTTCTGCCCCCCGGGGGGACAGAAAGCACCCTAGATGTCAGGGATTATTTTTTTTATAGTCCCGGGGTGGGGGCTGCCCAGAATGGGCATGCAAATGCCCCCACCCCACCCCCCAAAGAAAACAAAAGACTTTCTGCCCCCCCAGGTGTTGTAGTCCGCTTTAGGTGTCCGTATATAGGTTTTCCTGAATCATGTCCTTATATAGGCACAATTCGCATTGCCCTTATATAGGCATAGAATCCCAGTCCTTATTTAGGCATTAGCCGTGCACTCCAAATACAGGCATGGTCACCAACATCCGTCCACCCTAACGTCACAATGAGTTCTTAGAAACCAGACCCTTAAGCTTTGGGAGTTCCCCTAGCACAGGACTATTGATTTCTCCAAGACCTCATCTATTATGTATGAACCGTTATACCTTAAGGGTTCATTCCTGACGTCTTCCTCTGTCCGACTTCACGTCAATGCTAACATTCCGAGGCACCTATCAGGTATAAATATACCTTCCCTCGCCCAAGCAAGTTAGAGGAGACCTCGACTTCACAGGAGCCCGTATCCCGGCCTGACGCACTGAGAAGACGCTGTCATTCCTGCACGCAGAAGAATCCAGCTTCCAGTGTTCTGACTCCCTTCGCAGGGTGTTAGAGTTCCAGATCCGGCAAGAGATTCCCACCTCTCTCATTCTCAAGGTATGGAGCTGACTAGAACCTAGAGGGACTCTTGGCATACTAGACTTAACATACTCTTAGTATACCATACTAGAGAATACTCCACCTACTTCTACCTTTCCCTACACCTAGACTAGGTTAGGCACATTGGGGTAGAACTAGCTTAGAGACGCATCGTATGAGTACTCGCATTTTTAGCTCATGTTATTTATGTACGTGAATATATGCTAAAAGATAATGCTAGCGCAGTATTATTTATTTCTACTGCTTACGCTGTACATTATTTATCTTGCATACTGTCTTGTGATCATAACAGCACATATCTCTTACACGAGAAACAAGACTGTTCAATAAAACCCTTTTATTGAAACGCCCGTCTTTCCTTTCTGTGTAACTCTGTAGAAACTAAGCATGCACGATTGACTAAGTGAAACTGTTATCTATTGTTTCCACGATTCTGAGACGTGTTCCGATTCTAAAGGGAAGCAAAGTGGTCATGTTTATGCGGTTGCCAGAAACTACTCCCTTCTTGTTCTCAAGGAGTTTCTAGTGGCCTCTGAGCTAGCTGGCACAAGTAATTAAGTTTAATATACTCGATAGGGACATACCGACCTTAGTCCTATGTCAAGCCTATAGGTTATATTATTCCAATGCGCAGAGCCTATTAGGGAAATAGGAACTACACTACACAGGAGGCAGATGGGGGCAATAGCCCCTGATCTACCCCCCCGGGGGAGGGCAGAAAGCCCACTAAGCGCCAGGCATTTTTTTTTTAATATATGTAGGGGGGCAATGCCCCCACCCAAATAAAAAATGCTACAGTCTTTCTGCACCCCCCTGGGAGGCAGATGGGGCAATAGCACCTTATCTGCACCCCCCGGGGGGCAAAAAGCCCACTAGCCGCCAGGGATTTTTTTTCCTCCAAAGTTCAGGGTGGGGGCTGCCAAGAATGGACATGCCAATGCCCCCACCCACCCCAAAAAAGATGCCACAGTCTTTCTGCCCCTACCAGGAGGCAGATGTGGGCAGTAGCCCCTGATCTACCCCCCGGGGGGGCAGAAAGCCCACTATGCCCCAGCGAATATGCTGGCTTTTTTATACGCAGGGGTGGGGGCTGAACAGAATGGGCTTCCCAATGCCCCCAAACCCCCAAAAGAATAGCCACAGTCTTTCTGCCCCCCTCGGGGGCATATCGGGGCAATAGCCCCTGATTTCCCCCCTCCCCAGGGTGGCAGAAAGCCCACTAGGCACTGACTTTTTTTTCAGAATGTGCCTACCTGTGGATTTTGGATCCTAGCGCAGCCGGCAACTAGGGAAACATAGCAAACCTATATATTTTTGAAAACTAGACACTGAGGGGAATCCAGGATGGGGTGACTTGTGTAGTTCTCACTAGGTTCTGTTACCCAGAATCCCTTGCAAACCTCAAAATTGTCCCAAAAAACACATTTTCCTCACATTTCTGTGGTGGAAAGTTCTGGAATCTGCCTGGATCCACAAAATTCCAGTCACACCGCATTCCCCAATGTCTTCCGAGAAAAATAGTACCTCACTTGTGTGGGTAGGCCTAGTGCCCGCGACAGGAAACAGCCCAAAACGCAACATGGACACACCACATTTTACAGTGAAAGCTGACACTATTTTGCAAAGTGCCTAGCTGTAGATTTTGATCCCTAGATCTTCCGGCACTTAGGGAAACCTAGCAAACCTATACATTTTTGAAAACTAGACACCCAGGGGAATCCAGTATGGGGTGACTTGTCTGGCTCTCACCAGGTTCTGTTACCCAGAATCCCTTGCAAACCTCCAAATTTGTCAAAAAAAACATATTTTCCTCACATTTCTGTGGTGGAAAGTTCTGGAATCTGCGTGGATCCACAAAATTCCACCCACCCCGCATTTCCCAAAGTCTTCCGAGAAAAATGGTACCTCACTTGTGTGGGTAGGCCAAGTACCCATGACAGGCAAGGGCCCAAAACGTATTGAGGAGACATCAAAATGACCTATCGCAAAATAACCTGGTTTTGCAAGGGGGGTCACCTGGGTTTTTGGCCCCGGGCTCGGCGGCCATCTTGGGAAACTACCAAACCCACACATTTCTGAAAACTAGACACCCGGGGGAGTCCAGCGAGGTATGGCTTGCGTGGGTCCCCCAACATTTCCCTACCCAGAATCCCCTGCAAACCTCAAATTTTGTTGAAAAAATCATTTTTTTCTCAAATTCCTGTGTGGGGAAGTTGTAGGATCACCGGGCTGACACAGATTTCCTACCACCCAGCATTCCACCAGGTCTCCCGATAAAAATGGTACCTCACTTGTGTGGGTAGGCATAGTGGCTGCAACAGGAAATGGCCCAAATCGTACTGTGGAGACTTCAAAATTACCTATAACAAAACTACCTGGTTTTGGGGGGGCACCTCGTTCTTTGGCCCCGGGCTCCCCGCCATCTAGGGAAACCTACCAAACCCACACATTTCTGAAAACTAGACACCCTGGGGAGTCCAATGAGGTATGGCTTGCGTGGATCCCCCCAAAGTTTCCCTACCCAGAATCCCCTGCAAACCTTAAATTTAGCTGAAAAAAACACATTTTCCACATATTTCTGTGTGAAATCACCATGCCGGCACAAATGTCCTACCCCACAGCATTCTCCTTAGTGTCCAGAGTAAAATGATACCTCACTTGTGTGGGTGTCCAATGCAGAATTGGCTAAAAACGTATTTTTAAAAAAATGTAGCGCTTAGAATTCTCAGTGCTATATCCTTATTCCCTATGTTTTGTGCTCTTCCCAGTCACAGGCCCTTGCCCCACCCACACAAGTGAGGTACCATTTTTCTCGGAAGACTCTGGGAAACGCGGGGTGGGTGGAATTCTGTGGATCCACGCAGATTCCAGAACTTTCCCCCACAAAAATGTGAGGAAAATGTGTTTTTGGACAATTTTTTAGGTTTGCAAGTGATTCTGGGTAACAGAACCTGGTGAGAGCCAGACAAGTCACCCCATCCTGGATTCCCCTGGGTGTCTAGTTTTCAGAAATGTATAGGTTTGCTAGGTTTCCCTAGGTGCCGGAAGAGCTAGGGTTAACAAACTACAGCTAGGCACTTTGCAAAAAAGGGGTAATTTTTCATTGTGAAAATGTGGTGTGCCCATGTTGCGTTTTGAGCCGTTTCCTGTTGTGGGCACTAGGCCTACCCACACAAGTGAGGTACCATTTTTATCGGGAGACTTAGGGTAACACAGAATTGTAGAGCAACTGTTATTACCTATTGACTTTCGATGCATTTCTGCCTTCCAAATGAAAGACAATGTGTAAAAAGAAGTCATTTTGAAAAATTACCTATAATTCTCATGCTAGTATGGGTATTCCCAATTTCGGAAATGTGCAAATATCTACTGTTTCTAAACTCTATATTTTGTTCCCATTTCAGAAATACATAGGTGTCTTTCATACCGATTTTTCCATGTATACATTTTCCCAGAATAATTGCTATATACCTAGTACATAATAAAAAAACATTGCAAGTCGCTGCTCAGTTATTGGCTCTGGGTTCGTCGGGTTCTTGGTGAACCTACAAGTCCTATATATACCCACAACCAGAAGGGTCCATCGGATGTAACGGTATATTGCTTTTAAACAGTTGTCATAATTAGAAGAAGTTAAGGTGAAAACGTTTACACAAATGGCTGTTTTTTTCAACTAATTTTCTATTTTTCCTATATTTAACTGTTAGTTTCTATAAAGACACCTTGAAGGATCTACACAAATGACCCCTTGCTAAATTTCGCATTTTGTCTACTTTTTTAAAATGTATAGCTTTCCAGGATCCATTATTGCTTTCATACCCATTTCTACCATTAACTGGAAAGAGGTTGAAAGCACAAAAAATAGCAAAATAGGCTATGTCCCAGAAAAATGCCAAAACTGTGTAAAATTTTTTGGTTTTCCGACAAAAGTCTGCTTGTCCCTGAAAGCTGGGGAGATGGTGATTTCAGCACCACAACCCCTTTTTTGATACCATTTGCAGGGAAAAAAAACAGACGCTTTCATCTGTAGCCCTTTTTTCCCATTTAAAAAAAAAAAAAACAATATTTTGCTGTATTTTGGCTAATTTCTGGGTCCCCTCCAGGGGAATCCACAAACCCTGGGTACCTTTAGAATCCCCATGATGTTGGAAAAAAAGGACGCAAATTTGGCGTGGATACCTTAGGTGGTCAAAAAGTTACAGGGGCCTAAGCACGAACTACCCCAAATAGCCCAAAAAAGGCTTAGCACAGGGGGGGGGGAAAGGCCTAGCAGCAGGGGTTAAATTGCCCTTTGTGATTGTTTATGTGCAAGGAGGGACAATCATTCCCTCAACGTAGGCACCCTTGCACCATAGTGCAAGGGTGCCTTTGTTGGCGCTAGGCACCAGAATTTAGCGCCAGCACACGTAGAAACGCAGGGATGCACTGTATTTTTGTAAATACAGCGCAGCCCTGCATTTCTAAAGTGATGGAGCGTGGCATTAGCTATTTTGGAGCTAACCCACGCCCCACCACTTTTGTTGTAACTATGCCTCTATGTCTGTCACACCAATCTATAGAATAGATTTACAGAGGATTCTCTAATCTGTCTTTTATTAGTTATGGTACTTGACAACAGAGCTGCATGTTTTGAATACATTTCAGATACTGCAGAATGCTTAATTACTATATTGGTATGTTTACATATTTTTCTGAGAATAGAAGGGGGAAGGGCATTTTGACAGTATTTGAGCCAGGCGGTTTTTCATTATTTTATGGCAGATGAGTCACAGCGTTTCATGTTTATTCCTGTAGGATTGTTTAGAATTATCATGAATGATGGATAGAACGTTTAAATCCTGTCCAAAACCATTTAGACACATTTTAAAACAAACAGGAATATTCCAATAATACATGCCATTCTTTCAAACAAATTGGCAACCACATCTGACATTTGTCTTACAGTTATACAAAAGAATTAAAGATATAACCCCTTAATCATTGCTTTTGAACAACCGGTGCTAAAAAACAATAAAAAGATGTATGGCACCACACTGATACAGCAGGTTTCTTTTACTACATATATTCAATTTGGAGAAAAATCGAGAAGATAGACTTAATTAAAAATTACACTCTAATTACACTTTTGTAGCAAGAGATAAAAAATTGACTTCCCTATCAACAAGAATTATGAAATTATAAAACAAAGGGAATTTTACACTGATTAGGAGGAAAAATGGTCAGCTAATCTATACTGTTCAGAAAATACCTGGATAGGCCATTTGCCGTGAACTCAGAACCAAGGATTTAATGGAGCTGCTGCCAGACCACCATTCAAGGGAAGCCATAAAAGAACTCTGAATGGGTGACACAATTAATTCCAGGCCCTTTTAGGTGCAAGGCATCCAAACATGCATGTGTTTCCGGAAACTCTGCATAAAGAACAGAGGGGCAGATTTACAAGGAAAGTGACTCAGTGCGTGCCGCAAGCCATTTGGCTGCGCCACACTGAGCCACTTTCAAAGCAGAGGGATGCAACATGTTTACAACAATATGTCGTATCTCTGTGCTTCCCCCTGCGCTGGCGCACAAACTGCTGCCATGCGCAGGCACCCTTGTGCAAGGATGCCTGCGTCGTGGGGACATTGTCTAATCAGAAATGGCGTTTTTCAACTTCTATGTGTGCTGCATTAGCACACATAGAACATGCACAACGTCATTGTTTTACTGATTGTTTTTATGCAGGAAGGGACACCTTCCTGTACATAAACAATCAGCAGAGGTGATTTGCTCTTTCTATGCGTGCTGCAGAAAGAAGAGGAAAACAACAAGGAATAATTAATACATTTCTCCTTGTTGTGCCTCCCTACGCCTCCCCTGAGGAGGCGTAGCATTCAGACGCATTTCCAAATTTACGATTTCTCGTAAATCTGGAAATGTGTCTGGTTCCATGGGTGTTGCGTGGGAACACCCACAGCAGCACCCAAGGAACGCCCCTTTCATGCAAAGTGCTGCGTTCAAAGGGGCCATATTTAGGAGGACAGGAAAAGTCACGCAGGGTGGCTTTTCCTGTCCTTGTAAATATGTGGCAGTAAAATGCGCCGCCGGTGAGTCACAAAAAGTGATGCACCAGTGGCTCAAGGTGCTTGTAAATCTGCCCCAGAGTTTTCAAGAGAAGCATCAAGCACAGTTGCATACTAATTCTATGAACCCCAAAGTTTCAAAGAAAAGCAAAGAACTGCAAACCTGTTTGCATCAAAAATGCAGATTTTTATAAACCTTTTAGGTCCAATTTACAAGCTGCACTTATGAGTAAATAAAACACCAGTGGTACGGTTTAATTAATACAAAATGCTATTCACAAACCTCTGGCCATATATTTCCACCTCCAGCTCTTCTATCTGTTCTGTACAGACAACTCCACCCTGGTGACCAAGATCTCTTCATGTTGAAGGGAAGTGGTTGAAAAATGGGGAATAATTACTATGAAATGAGATGTCTTTAGAGAAATTTAGGGAGAGATCTACGGAGGGACATGCAAGCACATAAACATTCGTCAATGAGTAAGAAAACTGCTATTTGCAAAATGCAATTCGAATCCTACTACACATGTAATAGGGATAAAAAAAAGACTCAAATGAATTCCAACCAAGCCAAGCACTACATATTTTAAATCACAGTGGCTCACTCCTGTAGAAAACATTCATGCCAGCAAAGAAAACTGGGCAAAAATAGCAAAAGGAAAGAAAACAAGTTTTTCAAGGACGTTAATATTTTTTACATTATTTTTATTTTTAAAACTATTTAAAAAAAAGTGTCGTTTAGAATTGAAAAAATATATTAGAACAAGGCTTACAACATATGGAACACACCTGCTAATGCTTGGGGGGAGCAAATTATCCATCTACAGGTAAAACTCATTACAAAATTAACTCACACACCAAATCACTTTATTACTTACTGCCTAATCACCCCTTAACCCTTAACATCCTGACCTCTTTGTCTTTTTTATATCTTTGAGTGAGAATGGGAGTGAAATATGGAAAAAGAGTGTAACATCTTTGTACCATTCAAGGAGCAAAAAGCATTGGGATATTTCTTATCATGGAACTGTGTTTCTTTCTTTTTTTTAGTTGGGGTGCCTGACTTCTTTTTCATCTATCGCATAACTCTGCAATTATGCTATTTTGTTAGGGAGTTGAATCCAATGACATTCAGTGAAAGGACCTTAACAATGCAATGTGATAGTGGGCTCAAGAAAGGTGCAAAGATCGAAGGCAGTGTTAGATATTCATATGATATTTTGGTGCCCTCGCTCATTCGGTCGAGGTGTCTTCAATCCTCTTCTGTCCTGCTCCCAGGGAATATCTTTTCCCCCCAGGGCCTTAACTTTGGCCCACCTCATTGACTTCAATTTGGAGCCCAGATATCTTCACTGCTTTAAACACTGTAGATGTCTGTTTATTCCTAATTTCATATGCACACCCAAAATTATATAGGTAGCCATATCATTTTTCTTCCTGTCTGAGCTTTTCCGTGATTGGGCGAAAGTGTAACAGATGCTATATCTTGGTAAAGCGAACATTCATAGTCATTGAATTTTACAACTTAGGGGCCGATTCCGATCTCGGCCGGTAGGGCTCCGAATCGGATTCGGCTTAACCAGATCCGATTCGGAGCCCTATTTCCCGACCAATTCGTACGCGCGTCCGGGCGAGCGAGTACAATGCGAATTCGCCGACCGACTCGTCCGGGCGTCCCGACCGCTCCGACCGACTCGTTCCCGGGTTGAACCGCACCGACCGACTCGCTCGGACTCGACTCGCACCGCGCAATGGAGACGTTCCCCGGCCGGGTAAGTACGATGCGCGACGCGAGCAGTCCGACTGAGCCGCGCACTCCGGCTCGAAAGAGCAGTCGGAGCTGTACTTTGGGGGTCCGTGTTGGACCCCCCTGTACGCGTAGCCGCACGAGTCGCACACAGGGGGGACCCATGGGTCCCCCCTACCTGTGCGTGTACAGCGCGACCCGCTTCGACGCGTACCCGCTGTAGGGGGCGCCCTTGTCCGCCTCGCACCCATTGAGTCAATGGGAGCCCGCGTACGCGTTGTACGACCGGCTCCCATTGACTTCAATGGGAGTCCGACCGACTCGAGTCCGATGGCATACGTGCGCATCGTACTCGTTCGGTCGGGCTGCTAGGGTCCGATTCGGTCGGAAATCTCTCCGAGTCCGGCTCGGTCGGAGAGATTTCCGGCCCGAATCGGAATCGGCCCCTTATTGTTTGCACGTTTCTGCCAATTTTGCTTCTTTTAATTGAACATTATGACAATTTACAAGTATGTCTCTTGGTTTGCAGGAATTATCTGAAGTCTGGTGACCAACCCTATGAAACAGGTCCGTTTTGAGCTCTCTTTGGTCTCCAAAAACAAAGATTCAAAAATGTTTTCATTAATTATTCACAGGTCCGAGCCATCCACTCCTTGTAGGCTACAGATGTGTATATTTTCTTGTCTGGTGTGGTTCTTCAGGTCTTCAATTTTCAGTGATGCAGTGTATGTCCGTGCTTGTAGATCATGCAGTTGATCTCTCATATCTATGTTTGTTTTCTCCAGATGTCGTTCCAACTGAATCAATATCTTGTTGTAGGGTTGCAATTTTCTTACTGAGATCTGATTGCAGGATCTGTAGATCCTTAGCCAGGTCCACGCTGATCTCTACCAGCAGTTTGTTTTTAAATAGCTGTAGAGTATCAATGAGATCTGTTTGCGTGAGTGCCATGTCTGTCCCAGAGGTCCACAGGTTTGGTTCAATGGACATTCCTAGAAGCCTAGCCCCTTGCGTCTACACTTCATTAGGTGTTTGACAGTCTCTTGATGGGCTTTTATTGATGGTGTTCAGTGACTTGGGTGGCAGAAGGCTTTTATAGAGACCTTCATGTTATTTATAGTTAGCTATCTGTGCACAGCTGCGAAGGTCGCTTAAAGCAGATATTCCACTAGGGGGCCAAACGCAGGAGTATTTTGTTGTTAAGGCTTTCTATGTTTTGCCCAGATCTCCTGACATCTGTGTTCCTTCGTGTGATGAACTATACTGGAATCCTAGGTTAAGCTACCATGGTGGATATCCAGTGTGCTGAAGAGCAGGGTCCTGCACCCATCAATACCTCTCTCCGCCAGCTTTTCTAGGTGTTTAGCCCTCTGCCCCACTTCAAAATTACTTCACGGCTTCTGCTTCACTTCATCCGCAATTTTTCCTCATGTCAAGGCTGAAATCTTTGGGAAACGGCGTAGGGGTTTCTTAGTTCAATGTGTATTTAAGGATTCTGTGCAATATAGCAATTTGAAAGTTTAAAGTCTTCTTAAGGTAACCCCTAGAGAATTTCAATGAACATGCATGTTGGGTTACAAGACTGTAAGAAATGTGTGTGGAGATCACAGGCTCCTCTCTGACACATGGTGCTCCTTACCACATCCAGTTCTCAGGCAGCGAAGTCAGCGTGCTGTTTGGCACTGCCTCAAGTTTCCTACTGTGGTCTTTGAGGTACATGGCAGGTCCACGCTAGCCCGCCACATTATTTTGTCTATCGCTTTCCTCCATGGGAGCAGGCATCTCCATTGTCCTTGTCTCTGGATGCCATTTTTCACCCAACACTCAAGCACATTTCCTGGCTCCAGAGAATCAATGGGGCTCAAGAACATCTGAGCTAGGCAGTCAGCAGAATCAAAATGTTATGACTTGCATTTTTGGTTATTTTAAAATGTTTCAAGTTGATTGTAATTTTTAAAATCTGTAGCAATCCACTTTTTGGAACATTAATCAGCAAGACCTGTAAAGATAATGACATACAAATCCAAGGGTTTGTAAAGGACTGTACTCTGAGAAGGTCTGTAGAGTCCCTTTCTTGACTGCCTGAGAAAAGGCAACTTTTTCCAGGAAATCACAGTGCCACTCTGCATAGATTAGTATCAGTGAAAGGAGAAAAGTGTTTCCTTAACAGGGGCACAGTTAAAATGAAAACAAAAACACAAAATGTAAAGAACCTCCTTGATAATCTTATACGTTTTGAATAAAGTTGAAGATTATTTCTGAAAAGACTAGTAAGGTAGAAAACTCCCCTAGACAACAGTAAGGAGAAAGGAGCAAGGTAATGATATTATGAAGTAGAATCCAGTGATCCAACTATAAGGGGCAAAAATCTGGGACAAAATTATAGTTAAGCAAATTAACTTTTAATGAACGTGACAAAAAATAAAGGAACAAGTGCCTTGTGATGCACCCTTGACTTGGAAATGCCTGTACACATACTAGCAGGAACAGACATCAAAGGGAAAGGCTTGGTCTCATCTACGATTGGGATCCTTGGTTAACATCCTAATGGCAAGTCACCATCTTGGAGAAGACTTGTTATAAGGCATCTCCCCACCTATTTTCTGAGAATCACCATGTTTATTTGGTAAATAAAGATGCCCAAGTTTGACATCTTTGAATGAATAATGGGTACTTGTAGAGTGCAACTGTTACTCAAAAGAGAGCATCCTGGTGCTGTGCTAATGACTACTACAGGTCCTGTGAAAATGAATTAAATTGAAAGCCTACAGAGAGAGTCAGAGGCTAAAAGTTCTTTTTTAAAAGATGCTTCAGACCCGATGGAATGGAAGGTGATGGGAGGGAGATCCCATGCCTTGGAGCCGAGAAATGCAAAAGACTTTCCAACTTTGGAGTTCAATTGAAAAGAGGGCAGTTTCAAAAGACAATGTACGGTGGGGAAAATAGTGGCAAAACTGCTCATTAAGGTATTTTGGACTGGTAGTTCTAAAAGCTTGATGAACCATCAGGAGTAAGTTGAAAAGGATCCTTTTATGAATTAGTAGCCAGTGCAGATTCAGAACTTCACTTGGGAAGTAGTAGCACCAGTCTAGCTGCTGCATTCTGTACCATCTGTAGCTTATGGATGAGACGTTTGGTGTAGCCAGCATAAAAACTATTGCAATAGTTCATTGTAGAGAAAACAAGGGCCAGGCAACTGTTTTCCCAGCAGTCAAAGGTAGAAAATGAAAACATTTCTTCATAGATTTTATAAGATTAAAACACATGCCTGCCACTGCCAAGTCTTGTGGGAGGAACGATAAATCGGTGTTGAATTTAACTCCAAGATTTTTTGCAACCTTTACAGTGGCTGGGGGAGGAGGGACACATTTTTAGCCACCTTTTCAAAGAGAAAAAGAGTTGAATTTGCCAAAGGAGAAAATGTCATTCTTATTGGAGTTGCATTTAACATGATTATTCAGCATCCACAAAATGATGTCTTCAAGGTAGTTCTGGAAATTAATTTCAGGGGCTTTATCCAGGGATAGAATTATTTGAGTGTCATTGGTGTACAATGTGGTGGCAATCCCATATGAGGCAATTAATGAGATGAGAGGGGCCATGTAAATGTTGAAAAGGGCAGGGCTCAAAGAAGATCTCTGAGGCACACCCACAGTGTCTGCTCTTTCAGATGACAAAAATTGCCCAAGGGATGCTATGTGCCTTCTGTTGGTTAAAAAAGATTTTATCCAGGTTAAGGCTTGATGGGAAATTCCAATATTTAGGATCCACTGCAATAGAAAGGCATGGGAGATGGTATAAAATGCAGCAGAAAGGTTTAATATGAAATCAAGACTGCATTTTCTAAAGGAATTTTTATAGTTTCTGAGAATTCAAGAAGTGCAGACTCCGTTGAGTGCTTATTTCTAAAGCCAGATTGTCGAGAACGGAGTAGATGGGAGTTCTCAAGGAAGGTCATAAGTAGTTGATTGACAATTTTTTTCAAGATTTTGCTCAGCATTTGGAGGAGAGAAATGGGCCTTAAATTAGACAGGATAGTTGGATCTGCTAAAGGTTCCTTTTGTATAGGTTTAACAATTACTAGTTTCCACTATAGGGGGATCACTGCTTCTGCAAGAGATGAATGTAATATCTGGTTGATGATGGGATTTACCTTGTCACTAGCTGCATGTAGTATGGATGATGGACAGGGATCAAGAGAGAACCCTGATTTGCATGTCAATATTGCTTGACGGGACTGTGTCAAGGAGACCTCTTGGAATTCAGTTAGGCTTTAACTCTACTAGAGCTGGGTAGAACCAGGGGTCCGAAACATTTGGGCATCGGTTCTTAGAGTAAATAACTGGGGATAATTTTGAGGCAGAATTAAGAATCCAATTATTAAATAATCTTCAACAGGTTTTACGGTCAGGATTGAGGTTGTGTTCAAAAGATCAGTACTTAGGTTTGGATTGGTTTCCATTGCTCCTCATTTGGAAGATCTCAGAGTCATGTCTTTCTGAAGGTTTGGTGACTATGATCTGTGCCAGCAAGTGTAAAATAGGATTAGACTGTGATCAGACAAGGATTGAGGGATAGGGTCATCAATGGATAGCCTAAGATGGTTCGAGCAGATCCCATCAAGAACATGGCCTAACATGTGAGTAGGAGCAGTCCCCTTTTGAGATAGCCCTAATATTTTAAGGGTGTCTAACAAATTTGTAACGTCTGGGTTCAAAGGATCGTCAAAATGAAAGTTAAATCTCCCAGGACAGTAAAGTTGGCATATTGGATCAAAGGAGGGCCAAGGGCCTGACCTAGTGAAGATAAGAATGAAGCTCCTGAACCGGGTGGACAATATAGGAGACAGCCCGCAGCAGACTGTGAAGGATTATCTTTAAGGCAAAAACCCAGGCTCTCTGCCCCTTTAAGGGAATCAATATCAAAAGAACAACATTGCAATGAATCACAGAAAATAATGGCTATTCCACCCCAGCGGCCTTCCTCTCTGTCAAGTCTAATGGTGGTGTACCCCACGGGAAGGGGAGTCACAATATCAGGATTGGCCCAAAACTTTAGCCAGGTTTCAGTAATAAATAAAACATCAATTTAGTTATCGATGATTAAATCATTTACTTCCTGAGCATGCTTACTTAAAGAATGAACGTTAATTAAGCCAGCCGGCAAAGAGTTGGAGATTAGAGTAGGTTTGGATAGGCCGAGAAGGGGAGGCTCAGTGGAAACACCAAACTCTTTCCTACACCCAAAACAAACAACTGGACCGAGTAAAAATTCTGGGTCCCAGGTATGGCATTTAGTTGTTAGTGTGCCCCTAAAACCCTTTAAATATTAAGAGGTTAAGGCTCCACGTGGATTGTAGTGGCTGATGCTGGACGTGGAAAGAACACAGATGGGTGCAGACAGACTTGCCTTTGGCGTGCCTTTATGTGCATCTGTGCCTCAGGCCTGCACATAAAGGCGGCTTTGGCTACCCTCAAATTAAACTAGAGCAATAGCACTCAAATAAGTGCTCCCAGGAAATAATAAAAACAAGACAGCGCAAAATTAAATAGTAAGGAACCTGCTTAAAATAATCACAGCAGTAGCAGCCTCAAGTGGAGACCCTTGGCGGGCATTCAGGGTAAGGTGAGAATGCCAAGTACCTCACATTGAGCACACACATTCGGTGATGACGGTGAATTCACTGAATTCCACAATCCCACAGCCGCCAGCATTGCCTGGTACTCTAGCCACTTCTTGGAGCAGCCCTCCAGGTGGAAATGAGTGCAAAGACATCAGAGCAGGTCAGCACCAACACATAATGCAAGTAACAATCCTTCCTCTTTAATCTGTGAAGAGCCTTGGGTAAGGTCTTGGCTCAGTTCTCAGCACAGATATAACAGGGTTTGATAAAAATATATTAAGAAGTAAATACATGAAGTCTGTCTATAATGAACACAATGTGTTTATCTGGGGAAACAGACATTACAACATGGCTGTTTCCCAGCATACCATTACATCGCAAGCGTTACCACGCAGGCAATGTAACAACGCGTAGTCATTACTACGCTTTTTTTACATCGCATGTGCTTTTACCACGTATGCGATGTAAAAAAATATAGGCGATCTACCTCGTTGTGAGGAAACAGAGGCTGTTCCGTTTCCTCACAACGACGTGCACCGCCCTTCAGACTCGACGTGCAGCAGGAACCAGGAGGAGAGAGGAGCCACGGGGAGAGAGAGGTAAGGGGGATTGGGTCTAGGGTGGGGGTTACTTTTTTTGCGTAAAAGGGGGTCGGGGTGGGGTGTGTTTGTAGTGCAGGGTACTGTTTTAGGGTAGGGTTGGGGTCATGCAGGGTAGTGTTTTAGGGTAGGGAGAGGAATGGGGTTTTGGGGGAGGGTAGTGCAGCGTAGTGTAACTTACTATAGATACTTTTACCAAGAGTATACCTTTACCACGCATGTTATGTTATGTTATGTTATATAGGTTTGTAAAGCGCACTGTTACCCAAGGGTGTCCTGGCGCTGAACACTGTATACCTGGCAACATAACCTGGCATCCTCCACCCCTGAGCCCAACTGAGACTAAGCTGAAAACAACCAGGTTTTCAGACCTTTCCTGAACGAAAGGAATTCCGTACCGGACCTAAGATATAAAGGAAGATCATTCCAGGCATTGGTGGCTCTAAGGACAAAGCTCTTCCCACCCCAGTTAGCCTTTTTGGCTCTAGGAACGACCACCCGCCTTGCTTCCGTTGAGCGCAATGTTCTCCCGGGGACATACCATTGGATACGCTTTTGTAGGTCTTCAGGGCCAGTTCCCATCAGGGACTTAAAGACCGTACAGAGAGCCTTGAATTGAACTCGTTGTTTGATTGGGAGCCAGTGAAGGTAACGTAGGCCATTTCTGACCGACTTAAACCTCGGAGTGCCTGTAAGCAACCTAGCTGCCGCATTCTGCACCATCTGTAGTCTGTTGAGATGTTTCTTATTAATAGTCAAGTACAGACTATTACAGTAATCCAGACGGGACAGAATGAGGGCTGAGACGACTGTTCTAAAACTTTCCTCCGTAAGGAAAGGTTTTATTTTCCTCAGTGTCCTCAGAATAAAAAAGCTTGTTGCCACCACCCCGCTGACCTGGTCCCCAAATGTGAGGGTATTATCCATGATCACCCCCAAGTTCTTAACTTTCCGTGAAGGGGGTGGGGGAACGCCCATATCACTGGGCCACCATGCTGGGGTCCAGAGGTTGGGGTTGTTCCCAAAGATAATCACCTCTGTTTTGCCTGCGTTTAACTTCAGGCAATTAGCAGCCATCCAGCCAGTTATTGCTAACATACAGTCGTGGCAACTAGGGGCCTTTTCCGCTTCTTTACCTCTCTGCAGAGATAACACAATTTGAGTATCATCTGCGTAAGAGGTCAGGAGTAGCCCAAACGATCTTATAAGGGCAGCCAGCGGTCTCACATACATATTGAAAAGCGTTGGACTAAGGGAGGACCCCTGTGGGACTCCGCAGGGGATGGAAAATGGTTTCGATCTGTCCCCACCTAGTTCTACCATTTGTATTCTATCGGCCAAAAATGATTTTAGTAGGTTCCAGGCCGTACCCTGGACCCCAGCCTCCGATAAACGGCCCAACAACACCTCGTGATGGTCCGTATCGAAGGCTGCCGACAGATCCAGCATGATCAAAATGGCAGAGCCTCCCCGGTCCACCGCCTCGCGAACCTCCTCCGTGGCTTTGATCAACGCTGACTCCGTACTATGTCCCACTCGGAAACCTTACTGAGAAGGGTCCAACGTGTTGTTTTTCTCGATGAACAGACTTAGTTGCATGTTCATAGCCTTCTCCAGTATTTTAGCTGGTAAGGGGAGTCGGGAGATGGGTCGGTAGCTATTAGGATCGCTAGGATCTAGGTTGGGTTTCTTAATCAGTGGCAGAATTGAGGTAGTTTTCCATTCTATCGGATAGTGACCTGCCCCCATTATAAGGTTCAATAAGGAGGTTAGAGTGTCAGAGATAACTTCCGGGGAAATTTTGATTACTGCCGCCGGACACGGGTCCATAGGGGAACCAGATCTGCAACCCATAAGCAGATTGGTAACCTCTTTGTTCACCAAAGGGGTAAAACAGTTAAACGTAGGAGAATTGTTAGTTACCATTGTCCCGGCTGCCAAATCACTGGCCTCACCCTGTAGATTCCTGAAGGAGGAGAAAATAACCTCAACTTTATTCAGAAAAAAAGAGGCTAAGACGTCACAGAAATCTGGACTGCTATAAATAGTAGGTTTAGGGGGGTTCATGAGATTAGTTACTGTACTGAAAAGTTCCTTCGCAGAGGATTTGGCTCCAGTGATCTGTTCGGAAAAATAGGCCTTTTTCGCTTCCTGAAGTGATTTTTGTAGATTGTGAGACTGACTTTATATGCTTCCTTATTAGCCAAACTGTACCCCTTTCTCCAGAGCCGCTCCTGCCTCTTACACTCTGATTTATGCTCCTGTAAGTTCTGAGTAAACCAGGGGCAGAGGGAAGACTACGTCTGGGGGTACACCATTTAACAGGGGCCAGTCTGTAACAAGCGGCATTAATCCAATTCCCATAGGCCGCTGTAGCTTCCTCTATATTATTGGAAAGAATTGGGGTCGAGTCTATCAGAGTTTTATCAAAATTGACACTATTAATATTCTTCCAGGCCCGTGTGGCTATTTTTTCCCTGGGCTTGGAGTTGGGCATTTTGGGGGGGGACATAGCGATAGCGAAAATGATAGCTGTGTGATCTGTCCAGGGAAGTGGCAGTATGTCCAAAACGGAGAGGCTGGAGGAATTAGAAAAGATTCCGTCCAGCGTATGACCAGCTTCATGAGTCGGGCCATCAACCCTCTGCGTGAGGTCCCCTCCTAACATAATTTGCATCAGTCTAGGGGTGTCGGTGTCGATGGAGTTCTCCAGATGGAAGTTAAAATCTCCAAGAATTGTGAAGGCTTTGGCACAGAACCCCTCTTCCAGCAGTGAGCCGATGGATTCCAGAAAGCCATCTCTGGGGTCAGGGGGCCGGTAAATAAGCATAGCATGCCTTTGTGTTGTAATGGCATGCGTGGTAAAGGCATATTTGTGGTAAAAGTATGCGATGTAATGGTAGGTCATGGTAAAGGACAACGCGTAGTAGTACCCGCGTTGTAATGACACGCGTGGTATTAGTACGCATTGTAACGTGTCATATTCGTTTATCTGTCTCTGTCCAACAATTTCCTGGTGCCTCTTTACCTGTCTCACCTATAACTCTTTTTATCTATCCATCTGTCTTTATCGGTTTTATCTCTTTATCATTATATTCTCCTTCTTCCTCACCTTTTTTTGTATTACATATTTTATGGAATTGTCAGCATAAAATAGTGTGATACAATCATGTGCCTCCTTTCTCAATAACCCCCGTACCTCTGTGGTTGCCTATCTCCATTTACCTTAGGCACTTACCACCATGGAGGTGTTGAGTGTAACTTTTTGGAATAAAAAAGACAATATAAAACTTTCCAATAATCTTTCTTCCTTCCCCCTCCCCCTACACACACCACTCGGGAATCATCAGATGTAGTCCAAACGTCCTCCAGTGGTACAGTCCTTGCCTCTTTATATGCCCCCTCTCTAGGTCTTTAGTCTATTGGGGCTCAATTGGGTCTCATCCCTAGTGGTTTGACATAATGAGGGATTGTTAGAAATGGGGGTCTCTAGTTGGCAATGGTTTGCACCTTTGTCCAAATATGGCCCCTTCCTTCTAATCAAGATAAGGGGGATACACTACTGAAATAACCCCTGCTCACCCCCTTGGTAGCTCGGCATGAGCAGTCAGGCTTATCTCAGAGGCTGTGTATAAAGCAATTGCACATAATATACAGTAATACAGTGAAAAACACTAGAAGAGAATACCACACAAGTTTTAGAAAAAAATACCCAATATTTATCTGTGCAAATAAGACCAAAATGATAAAAGACCAACATACAGTAATCCAAAATAAGCACTTTGCAAGTATGACTTTAAAATGCAGTTCCTTAAAGGCAGGTAGTTCTGTCCGGGGCTACCATGGTGCCGGAAACAACAGAATACAACAGTTCAGGCCGACTGTGGTTGTGCGGACCGGCGTTAGTGTCAGCAGACATGTAAACAGTACCTTTTGGTTCTGGCTGACCGCGTCAGTGCAGGCCGATTGTGGTAACCATCGCAGTAGCGATGTGAAGCGTAGCGGTGCGACGTGCAGTGCCCCCAAGTTGGGGTGCAGTCAACGGTTCGGTGACGGTCGTCCAGCAGCGTCAGTGACACCAGGGCTGCAGTGCAAAGTGATGCAGAGCTCGTGGCTGTGCTGACAGGTCAAGGTGCAAGCGACAGTGCCAGTTGATGGGAGCTGGTGTCGGAATGCCCAGACTGTGATGTGGGAAGGTGCGGTGCATCGTGTGACTAATAAGCAGTGCCTCCAAACCATGGTGCGGTCACAGGTGTATAGGTCAGCGGGCAGTGACGTCATCAGTGAGACCAGGGTGGCGGTGTGAAGTGAGGCAGTGTGGAGTGCGGAGTGCGGTGCCTACAGGTCGAGGTGCAAGCAGTGGCTCTGTGGTGGCGGTGGTCATCATAGTCAGTGAGACCAGGGTTGTAGTGCAAAGTGCGGCGGTGCCTTCAGGACACGGAGCCTGCAGCGGTGTCAGTGGCAGTGTTGGCTGCTTTCTCCCTCTGTGGCAACTGAAACCCACGGTTTCAGAGGCAGTTTCAGAGGCAGTACCCAGAGGTAAGTGTCTTTGCTGTCCCTGAGACTTCGTGAACAGGAGGCAAGCTCTATTTCAAGCCCTTGGAGATATTCAGTGACAAGTGAAGAAAGTTCAGTCCAGTCCTTTCACTGACAAAGGCAGAAGCAGCAACTGCAGGCCAACCCAGCAAACTAACAACACAGCAAAGGGGCAGTACTCCTCTTGGCAGTTCTTCAAGCTCTTCTTCTTGGCAGGTTCCTTAATCCAAGCGAGTTCTAAGGTTCTGGGGTCTGGGCCCCAACATTTATACTCAGTTTCTCTTTGTTCTCTTGGACAGAGATGTCAGTTTGGCCCTCTCTGGCCCAGCTTCCCAGAAAGAGGTGGAGACAGCATTGTCCAAGGCAGACCAGGCCCATTCAGGTGCAAGGAAATCTCTTCCCACTACTCTAAATGCAGCCCAGGTCTATTCAGCCCAGCCCTGACTCATCCAGGAAAGGCAGGACACACCTCGACCCCTGCAGTGGCTGTCTGAAGAGAATGCACATCCCCAGCCCCTGCCACTCCAAAGCCAGACAGTCAATCCACAACCCAGCAGAGGCAGACAGGATGGCTAAGCAAGAAAATACCTACTTTCTAAAAGTGGTATTTTCAAACACAGAACATAAAAATCATCTTTACTAAAAGATGCATTTGTACATTCTGAGTTCATGCATACTAAAATCCATTTCTCTATCTTGTCCCAATGGGAAGATATACTTGTAAAATGTTACCAAGTATTCCCTAGTCTATCCTATGGGACAGATAGCCTTTCAACAGTGAAAAACGAAATATACTGTATTTCACTATCAGGACATGTCACACACACCAGTATATGTCCTACCTTTCAAATACACTGCACCTTGCCCGTAGGGGTACCATGGGCCTACCTTAGGGGTGACTCACATGTAATAAAAGGTAAGGTTAGGGCTTGGCAAGCGGGTGCACTTCCAAGACAACATGACAGTAAAAGTTGCGTGCAGACACTGCAGTGGCAGGTCTGAGAACCCTTTGAAAGGCTGCTCGTGTGGGTGGCACAATCAGTGCTGCAGGCCCACTAGCAACATTTGACTTACAGGCCCTGGCACTCTCAGTGCACTTTACTAGGGACTTACCAGTAAACCAAATAGGCCAATCATGGAAACACCAATCCATAATCCAATTTACAATAGGAGCACTTGCACTTTAACACTGAACAGCAGTGAGAAAGTGTGCAGAGACACTAAACCAGCAAAAACAGAGTCAAAGCCAGAAGGTCAGAAAGCAAAAACACAGGGGAAACACATCAAAAGATGCCAGGTCTAACAGGGATCAATCTGGACATTGGCATGGAGGTAAGTTATGTCAGGAGAGGAGACTAGATTTTGTCACATTTTTTATTATCGTCCCTTAGATCACATGTCAGTTTCCCCAATGCAATAGTGTGGCACAAATTGCGCACCCATAGCTCCGGCAGTGGCGCCACTTTATTCTCCCAATAGAGCGGAATCAATCTCTTGGGTGCTCCTAGAAGGTGGCCTAATAGTCCCATGCCTTTGTTCACCCTTTCCCTATCACCAACCCCGAAAGCAGCTGATAGAATCAGGGTAGGTTCTCTCTGTAGTTTAGTCTCCAAGAGAGAGTCTATATGGTTGAGGATCTCTTGCCAAAACTCCTGTATCTTAAGGCAGTACTCAAGATGTGCAGATATGTGCCTCTATCTATTCCACATCTCCAGCAATGGTCTGATGTACTCGGGTACATAGTTTTGAGTTTACACGGTGACAAGTACCAATGCATTAGTAGTTTTTATTCGCCTCTCTATGGAACAGGCTTGTAAAGATTTTGTGGCGATTATGCCAGTGTGCAGTCCATAGTGTCTCCCCAAATGTTTGGAGTAACTCAGCTTCCCATGCTATTTGGTATGACCATTTTGCTTTGTGAGAATCTTATAAAGTGTCCCTATTAAACCTTTTGTCATGGTGTAAGTGCCCAGAACTTTCCCGAATTGAGTAGGTGGGTGAGTTGCTGCTTCTTTGATCCCTTGGTGCATAAGTGCCTAATTTGAGCGTATCATAGTCATTGCACTTCATTCATCTTAAATTGTTTTTTACAGCCATTAAAGGACTTGATTACCTTCTTTGAAAACATGTCCCATATCATAAGGCCTCCCCCTTGTTTGCAGGGCCTAAAGCCCCCAGTGCATTGTCTAGGGGTGAAATTAAGGTTCGCCTGAATTGGTGTACATGGTGAGAAGTGGTGGAGAGCCCCAGCTGGGAAGAGCCATTACTCCATATGTCCATGGTCGTTCTGGTGACATCTGAGAGGTACAGTGAATTAGGCCTGTGCTGTGTAAGTAGCCAAGAGACATCCCAAACATCCCTGCTGGCAACTGCCCTCCCCATTAAAAGCCACTGTTTTTCAGTCTCACGCATTAACCTTTCAATTATTATCCGAAGGTGTGTCGCCTGATAGTATTTGAGTATGTGCTGAAGTGCTAGTCCACCCTTCTCTAGGGTAGCCAGCGATAGTTTTTTACTAGGCCTTGCTTTGCCCCCACCACAAATTTGACAATGTTATCTTGCAATGAGTGCAGTTTCTGTTTTGGTATAGCTGTGTGTAGAAAAGTAGGATCTGCTTCTTATGGTTACCCCCACTTTTTGCTTGATGTCTCACTGTTTTTGACTAGTCTGACTGGGATCCTGATAATCAGGACCCCAGTCTATCTGCTTTCTCCCTTAAATTGACGTACATGTACTTTGGTACACTCCAGATTGGATACTGGGGTACCCTTATAAGTCCCTAGTATATGGTACCCATATACCCAGGGCATAGGTACCCCAGAGGCCTCCCCTGGGCTGAAGCATGTATTATGCCACCCATGAGAGGCCATGCAAAATGGAACTCCAGGTCTGCTATAGCAGCCTGTGTAAGATGGTGCTTACACCACTAACTTTAGATATAAGTTCACTATATCTATAGGTCACTACACTTAAAACTTATAAGTCACCCCTATAGCAGGCCTTATCAATCCTGAAGGCAGGGTGCTGGGTTTTTAGTGAGAGGGTGCCCCTGCATGAGCAGAGCCTCTCTGCAGCCTTCGGAGACCATTCTCGGAGGTTGTCTGTGACTCAGCCGGACATATAGGTAGAGGTGCATTATAACCTCGCGGTAAATGCTATCTCGAAAACGGCTGCATAGAAACATACCGTGTTTGGTATCAAACACCTTGGAATCATACCTCCCACACCAGTAACTGGTGTGGGAGGTATGATCCCACCCTTCAGAAGAGAGCTTCGTGGGGTCACTGGTCTAACCGGTGCCAGCCTTCTCGACCCGGACAGCACAAAATGGATGCTGCCGACCAGAGACACATTTCTGCCCTCCTGCTGCTGAGCCAAGCTCGAGCAGAGGAAGGCAGCACAATAGGCATCCTGTAACAGGGAGGTGTGACCACCTCCCAGACAGGGTTTAGTGTATTGGGGCTGGGTGGGTGCACTCTGAGAGTGCCTGAAAGTCGGCACCTGGGGCACATTTGGTGTCGCTGTGCATAGTCCAGCTCAAACCAGTTCTGGGAGCCATTGGCTCCTGCTCTGGGGCGAAACTGGACAAAAGACATGGGTGTAACCACCCCTCTGTCCTGCCCCTCCCTTAGGAGGGTCCCCTGAATCTGTCCAACCCTCTCCCATGGGTACAAAAGGGCTTACCTGGCTGTAAGACTTTAGATTTTACGTGGACAAGATTCTACAAGAAGAAACCACTGACCTTCGACCGTCTGGACACTCTGGACTTTGCTGGACCTCGACTGGGCTCGACTTCGTCCCCCTTTCCGTCCAAAGCTTAGTTCATGCCTGTGCTCCATACAGGCTCTGTGCAGGACCTGTGATGCACTAAAGACAACTGAAGAATCTCCCTTGGAAGAAGGAGTCACTCCCCTGCATTTGCAGGCACCTAATTACAACTGACTGGTCTGCTGCTCCTGAGCTCCTGCAGACTCCAAAGATTTCAGCAACACAGGAGGTGGGTTTCCAAAGGTCCCTGAGGTTTATCTGCCCTCTCACCTAGCTTGAGGCCAGATTCCCTCGTGGGGACTGCATAACCCAAACCCCTGTGCACCGTGTCCATTTGCAAGTGCATATGCTTGTTGGCAATTCCCGAGCTTGTGCATTGGACTCCCTGTAGTCCTGACCCTGAGCAGTATTTGCACCAAAGAACTCCGGCCTCCTCGCACTGAGTGCTCCGTGGGCTGGTACTTTGCAATATTGCCCGAGATCCCCTTGTGACTCCTGATCCTTCAGCCTGTGGGTCCCTCTGAGGGTCATCTTGATTTATGTTTGGCTTTCCTGGTTGCTCCAGAGGTGCCCTGACTCCCCAGTGCTTGGTGAGTCCCCTGGACCTTGCTGGTCCACACCGTAACCTGTTTGACTTTCCTGCGTGGGTTGCTTTTGCCAAGGCTTGTTGGTGCTCCAGCCGGAGACCGACCCCTCAGCACTCGACATCCTTCATGGGACAGCTCACCTCCAGCTCCTGGTCATCCTCGATGTCTCCTGGTCCTCGTGGCTGCAGAGTCAAGCATGCCTTCTTCGCACCTGAAGCAACCAACATCGGTGGGCATTCGTCTACCGAGCCCCTGGTCACTCTGAAGTGACCCAGACACTGTCCCCTCTGCTTTCAGGTTCCATCTTCCCCGAATTCAGGCTTGGATTCCACCGGACCCTTTTCACCTTCACGGCAGCAGTACTTCTTTGCAGCTCTCCATGGAGAACGACGTCAGTTTCCGACACCACTTCAGACCTATGCACCCGGCTCCTCTGGGATAGGTAACTCTGGTACTTTGGTATCCACGGGTGGGGTGGCTCTTCAAACTCTTAAGTTCCAACGGTTTTGCTTGAAGTCCTCCTAGAAGGGTCCTTAAACTCTAAAAGTGTAACCGCAACTTCCCCATAGAATTGTACGGAGCCCGCGGTCGTGTTCCCACACTGCACTCGGCCTCCGTGGGGTCGCTGTCTACTCACCTTGGGTGGTTCCTTGGGGTCCCAGCAATTCTACGTGCTCCAGACCTTGTCTTGATCTCAGTTGTGACTGTTATACCACTATTTTAGTATATGGTTTGGTCTCCCCGGGGAGCCCACTGTGTATTGTGCTAATTACAACTGTTCTATTAATCTCGTATTGTGTGCTTTGTGTTCTATCCTCATGTAGAGGATAGTAGAGAGTGTTATATTAATAAATACATATTTTTATATAACTACTGTGTGGTTTCCCTTCATTTAGTCATTCAGGAGGTGATATTCTGGTAAAACAAGCTGCTTTACATTCCTTCAAGATTAAGCCTGAAGGCTGCTCTCCACAGCTACCAGTAGGATAGCTTTCTAAAGGTTATCTTTGACCTCATACATCATAAGGGCCGTTTAGCCTGGTGCAAGGTGCCCACTTTAATTAGTGGACAGCATATACCAGGCCAACTTCTTACTCTGTGGGTAGAGTTTGAAATAGGTATTATACTCTCTGTAGTATGAATAAATGAGGTGAATAAACACTAGGCGAAAATGTGGTGCTAAAAATAGATGTAATAGTATGGTTTTGGAGTCAATGTAGGTGCGGTGCTCAAGGGAGGGGGAATCACCCTAACCCCTCCAAAGTTCCTCCAAATACAAAACAAATCCTAAGCACACGCAAAATTACACAACATTTCTGTAATTATTGTCAACACAATAATTTTCTTGATCTTTTGTCTTTAATTTTCATAACTTCATGTGCCCAGCCAACACGTGTTTCGTCATCAGGGGAGCTCCCCATGACTTCTTCAGGGATAAAAAATGTAATAAAACCACTTTCACATATATTTACAGATCCAACACTGAATTAAGATAACCCAAATTTTGGTGGAATAAATTTCCATCTGTGAAATCCACTCAAAGAGGCAATGTGTGATAAGTGGAAACCCATGCAATCAACATTGTACTTAGTAACGGATTATCCATATGATACCATTCACTTACAAACTTCACAATATATTTGCATATTGATCTTGTTCAATATGAGTAATACAACCTAGTATCTGAGAGTGCGGTTCAATTCTGAAAATAAATTCATGTGTTTGAACTACCCTCTACCATTAAGTGCGCGTAATTTAGAACAATATAGTGTCCCACTGAGCCATTTCAAATCACACAAAACATACCTGTAAGGCTGACAACATTTATTTTCCGGCATCCCTTGTATTTAAGAAAATTAAAGTCCAGACTTTTTAGTGAATTGCCAAATATCCATCAGTTTGCACAATAATGTAAATCGGAACCCATTGTATATATATCACTATTACCCCTATGCCGGTTCTAATTCCGTCCCGGACGTGGAACAAGTATCCTCTGCCATGCATGAAATCTAAGTATCAATGAAATCCACCTAAGGATAATAAACAGTATTTCACAATCCCAAAAAGACAGCCGCTATTTTCCCCAACACTAAACCTCTATTCGTCATTTAATATGCAGGATGTCTCACCCGTTTTTTAAAGTCGGTGTTGCACCAATTCTTGTATTATATCCTGGTCCATTCTTTCCTTCTGTATTCTTTTCAATGAAATGAGTCTAACTTAAGTTCTTCCTACAATAAATTGAATAAGTTGTAATCTCTTAAACACTCGGCATATCAGCCCATCCATAAACCACCTGTGCCAGTCTCCAAACATACCTGTTACCGATTACGCTGACAGTCCGACAAATGTCGACTGTGCTTCCGTGTTCGTCATCCCAGAAGTATTAACTTTGACGCTCCTGATTGTGACGCGATGTGCTCTCTCCAAAACAACTATACCATTTCCTACTTTTTCCCTTAATGGTGTAACTGAAACACCATTTTGGAAGGGCCCATGTGTCTATACTGTGTACACCACAATGGTGGCTTCAAAATAATATATATACAAGGCGAGAACTCATTATTAAGTCAATGCTCCCCAAAATCAACCTATTTATTCTCAGAAGGCACCACGCCTAATTGATGATTTCCATCTAATTCTGAATATACATATTAACCTTCAATGTAAAAATAAGAATACACAAATGTGTACCATATTCAACCTGTTGTAAACATTGCCATTACATTTCAACGCTATTAACATTTTTCAATATTATATCAGGTGTTATTATTACCAATCTTAATACAATTCCATCCATTAAATAAGAATATTGTACAGTGTATACATCAAAATCATCCCATTGCATAGCGGTCAAATGAAAGCACCTCCACTATACTGATTGCCTCCTTTTCCCCTGGAAATTACTGTAATTCCTGGTCTGTGTTTAGACCCAGTTCCACAGCCTTAAGGCGCATTATCCACAATGCTTCCTTTTGTCTCAAATGTATTTCCCTGTTACCCCCACAGGGTTCTGGTCCAAAAGATCTATACCATAGAAAGTAAATCGTTTGTGCTGCCCCTGTGCCTTATATTCCATCGCATGAATTGCAATGGGGTATCTTCGATTCTGCTGTTTAAGAGCTCTCAAGTGCTCACTGATTCTTTCTTTGTGAGCCCTAATAGTGCTGCCCACATAAATGTGTTTGCATTTGCACTATTTCACGTAAATTACATATTTGGTGTCACAATTAATGTTGAGTCGTATGACATATGTCCTCCCATCCAGTCCTTTAAAGTCTTTCTTATTATCACTGGCCCATCTGCACATACCGCAGTATTCACATTTATGGAACCCCAAAGTGTGCTGTGTTAACCAATGCCCTGTATTTGTGTCGTTAGGGAAACTAGGACTCAATATTGATTTTAAGGTCCTCCCCTGTCTGCAAGAAATTCCCTGTCTTCTCAGGGTACATTCCTCAAGTGTTTTAACAGCCCGTAGGATGTCCCAATGTTTATTCATGCGGTTCAGTAATACCTTTGATAGGCTGTTGTAATCAGTGACTAGTCTAATTTTATTTGTCTCATCCTTGCCCCTAGCAGCAAAACATGACTTCATGTTGTCTAAACATGTTTTAAAATCAGTTTCATCACTACAATTTCTTCTCGCCCTGGTGAGTTCACCAAAAGGGATGGCCTGAATCTGATGTTTTGGGTGTGCACATGTTGCTTGTAATATTGAATTACATGCTGTTGGTTTGCGGTGGAGCCTACTCTGTATATGGTTATCATGTATGAATAACTTTGCATCTAAAAACATGATGTTGGTCCTGCTATATTGGTAAGTGAATCTAATGTCCATAGTATTAGTGTTAAGATATTCACAGAAATGTATGAGCTTATCCATAGGTCCAGACCAAATCATGTTGCAATCATCTAAAAAATGACCCCAATAAATAATCGAGTCGCACCATTCAGTTCCTTTCGGTCCCCAGATCTATTCATCCTCTAACCACCACATAAAAAGGTTGGCGTAGGATGGTGAAAACCTGGAGCCCATGGCCACCCCCTGTATTTTTCTGTACCACTGTTTCTCAAAAATGAAAATATTATTAGTCAAAATCAAATAACTCATCAGAATTAGCATCTCCGTACGCTGCCATTGGGTGGCTGGTCTGGTGTTCAAATAACGTTTGATTGCTCATAATCCCAGATTGGACCTAATGCTTGTGTAAAGTGATACCACATCTAATGTGGCTAAGATCATTCCCTCTTCCCAAGTCACGTATGCTAAGAGACTAAGAATATGTTTTGTGTCTTTAATGTATGAGGGGAGGTTTCGAACTATAAGTTGGAGGAATAAATCCACATATTGAGATAGCCTTTTCGTAGGACCTCCAATGCTCGAGACAATTGGTCTTCCTGGTGAAAAGGGCACGTTCTTATGTACCTTGGGCAGTGTATATAAACATGGAAATCTAGGTCGTACAATCTTCGGATACAAATATTCATCCTCATCTATAAGATCACTGTCATACCAATCCTTAAGATGAACATTAATCTTGTTCGTGAGTGACCAAAGAGGATTCAACTTCAATTTCTCATGACAGTTTGGGTCATCTAAGTGTGTCATTATTTCATGTTCATAATCCTTATTCATGATCACGATGTTACCCCTCTTGTCCGCATCTCTAATCATGATATCTTTATCCTGTTCTAGTTGTCCCAGTGCTGTGCATTTCCCTTTTGTCAGATTGTCCTTTAATATACACATGTGTGTCATTTGTTTCTGGCTGTATTTGTCAAGATCATTTATAATCAATTTATGAAAAATATCAATTGTATTGCCACTTGGTAATAACGGAGTCCATATTGACTTTCTTTTAAACCGTACTCTCTGTAGTATGTTCATTTTTATTGCATTTATTCTCTCTAACCATGATATAAATTGACCCTTCCATTTAGTCAGGTTACCTAAGACTTGTGCTACGACTTGTGCTTTCAGTTTGGGCCAGTTGTCCAGTGATTTGATGATGTAAATTCAAAGGTGTTTTATGGAGTGTTTGACCAATTTTATTGGACAGTTCTCCTTCAGATATTGCTCCCCGTCATTCAGGAGAAAGATGTTCAAGATCCCACATTTGTCTGTATTTATCTTAAAGCTGGATATTGTTCCAAATCATTTGCGGACTACCTGTAGAAATGTATCCAGATCTGTCAGTGTAAGTAGGACATCATCTGCAAATAAGCTGATTTTATGTTCCTCCCCCCTTGATGTCAAGATGGGTGTGGATTCATATCACTAGGAGCTCGACTGCTAGTGCAAACAAGAGTGGCGAAAGAGGCCTTCCCTGACGCATGCCTCTCTGGAGTATAAACTTATTGGTGGGGGCTCCAATCACACAAACGTGGGTCTCTGGCTGAACATAATTTGCCAACTACCACCGTTTAAGTTTTGGTGCTATGTAAGCTCCATCTAGAACGGCTTTTAAGAAATCCCAGCTCACCCTATCAAACACATTCTTTGTGTCTAGAGATGCCAGGAGGGTCAAGATCCACTACTTTGATACATGTTTTCACTATGTGGGCTACTTTTCTCACATTGTCAGGCACTTGCCTGTCCCTCATGAAGCCCAACTGATCAGGATCCAACGGCACTGGGAGAATATTATTATGGCAACCTAACAGTACTTTGGTAAATATTTTGACCTCAATGTTCAATAATACTATGGGTCGATGTGATTTGCAAATCGCCTTGGGTTTCCCCTGTTTAGGAATCACAACAACAGCTGCTGGAGGGGGTCATTGTCCCTCTTTAATGAAAAGCGTTGTATAGTGATGTTAGGGGTTGCACTAGTAATGCTGCATATGCTCTGTAAAAGACCCCAGTAAGGCCATCTGGACCTAACACCATATTGTGTTTCAGTGATTTAATCATGATCAACACTTCTTACATGGAGATAGGTTCCTTGAGCACAGTTTTCCTATCTGTGGGGACTGTAGGGAGTGTGAGGTCATTAGGGTAAGAGGCTATTGCCTCCAGGTTTTCATTGCATCCCGCTTTCCCTCCTCATCTACAATTACTCTACGATCAGGTGCATTTAGCGTGGGGATATATTCTCTCATTTTAGCACTGTTAATTTACGGTTCAATATTTTGTCATGACTTGTTTCCCTTCATAGAAGTGTTGTTTTAAAATGTAATGAGGCATCTCAGCCTTTTCAGTCCGTATGATTCTGAGCTGTCCCTGCAGCTTGTTCCTCTCCCTTTCTGATTGCCTAGTGGGGCAGCACTTGTGTGCACCCTCCATGCGCTCCAGCTCTTGTATGCACTGGCTTTCCCTAAGTGTCGCCATCCTCCATTTAAAGGCTGTGAAGGAGATAGCTGCCCCCCTGAAAGTTGCCTTAAACACATCCCAGTGGGTGTTATGGGATGTGTCACCGGGGTCATTTTCTGCAAAATGTTTCCGTATTGCTTGAGCGAGTTTTTCCCTATGTGCGTTATCTCGTATTATATCAGAGGGGACCTCCAGATTGTGCGTCTCCTATGTGCCCTAAAATCTACCAGTAGTAAGGTCACTTGGCTATGATAAGAGAGGGCCTTCTTGGATTTGAGCACCTAGTACCTTACCCATTAGATCTTGGGAGATAAAGAATGTGTCTATTTGAGTGTATGATTTGTGAACTTGCGAGTAAAATGTATAGTCCTTGATTTTGGGATTGATATGGCACCAAGAGGCTATCAATCCTAGTTCTGCATATCACACTTTCAGTTTGTTGGAAGCCGCTCTCGCTGCTTGAGTGTTGTGGGGTGATCTATCTCGCTCATGGTCCCAGATCAGGTTGAAGTCCCCCTCCCATGATTATTCTCCCTGTTGCAGGGCCCACCAGTTACAGTAGAATGTGAGTGAGGAACATCTCTGAATTAGGAGCATAAATACTAATAAGCGTGATGGGCAATTAGTCTATGCAAACTTGTAGTAGTAAGCTCCTAACATCATTGTTGCATTAGATGTGGTGTACCTAAACGGGAAGGTTCTATTTAATTAGTATCCCTACTCCTGCTGTCCTGGTAGGCCCAGATGCCCTTTATTGTGTAGGATAGTTTTTTTGTTTTTTGCAAAACTGATCCTGTTTCAAGAGGTGTGTTCCTTGTAAGAATATGATATCAGCCTGCTGATAGTTGAGTTAGCGCCAAACCACACATCTTTTACATGGCAAGTTAATACCCATAACATTAAGATGATGATGTTAATGATGATGCTCTAGGCATAGTATCCCTAAGGTTTTTGACCCCTGCGATTCCCAGCTCGAATGTTCCTTGATGTGTGATTCACCGGAAAGTAACATTAGAACAAAGAACCAAACTTTTATGTCCCCTTTGTGGTTAGGGGTACCTCAAGGCTCTATGCTGAAGTGATCAGATAGCCAATCTCTTCGATCAAGGTCTGTCCAACCATGGTTGGTCTGCATAGAACACAAGTGTCATGGTGGGCGTCGGCTGCATCGGCGTCCCCTCCACCCCACCCCCTCCGAGCCCCCATTTTTTACTTGTTCTTGCCCCATATGCTGCCATTTGCTGTGGAGCCTCTGTCCTGTCTCCTTCCACAAATTGATTGTCTTTTGTGGGTAATTACCATGGCTCTGTGTCTCTGTCTTCTGTGAACAGCACAATGTGTTGTGGTCACTACGCTTCAGCTTGGTGCTGTCAAATCTCTGACTGTCGCCTGTTGTTTAGGTGGAAAGTCCACTGATAAAACTGCAATCTGCCCCCATTGTGTGATAGGCCTGCTCAGCTCCTCACTCTGACTGTGGTGGCCTTCTGTTGGTGGTTTTCCAAGTGCTCTCTGTTCCTTGCGTTTTGGTTGATCTTCCTCATCACTTTCTCCAGTATTGTTGTTTAAGCCTAGTGATGCTTCCCCTTCCTCCGGTGTGTGGATTGTTTTTTTGGAACCTTTCCAGGTAAACTGAACGCCCTCAGGAATCAACAAGTGGTATCATATTTGTTTTCCCATTATTTCAGCCATCACTTTCTGGAGTTCTCTGTATCTCTGGAGGGTAGTGGCTGAGAGATTATGGAACAATGGAACCTCACGGTCCCGATAACAAATGTTGTTCTATTTGCGAGCCATCACCAATATGTGTTCTTTCATGGGAAAGCTAGAGAGTTTCACCACAATGTCTCTGGGTCTATCTTTCATCTCCTTGGTCCTGCACCCCAATCTATGTGCTTTCTCTATGCCTATGTGCTGGACAGCAGCTGCTTGGAAGACCCCTTTGAACAGTTCAGTGACATACATTGTAATGTCTTCTCCTTCCGTGCCTTCCTTCATGTTGCAGATCTGTTTATTATCCCGCCTAGAGCAGTTCTCTAAGTCTTCACATTTATTCCTCAGCCAGGTGACTTGCAAATCTAGATGTCAAGTAGTGGTCGTGACTGCCTGGGCGGTTTAATTTGCTGCTGCAATGAAGTCCTCCACTCTATCCATGCGTTGTCCTACCATCTGTAGGTCATTCCTGATATCCGCTACATCCTTTCCTAGCTCCTCATGCAGATTTTGGTTGGTATTTTGAAAGTTTTTCTCCAGATCTTGCTGCATCTCTGTGAGACATATCTTAAGATCTTCCTTCATTAGCGGAGTGCCTTTCGCTCCGATAGTGGCCTGTGGGGGAGCATGCTCTCAGTCAGCATCCTGTGGTTTTGAGAAGAATCCCATGATTGGCATGGTTCTTCATGGTTTTTGTCCACAGGGCATTTGCTGTATGAACCAGTTCTAGTGCGCTCTCCTTTGTCTTCTATCTCTGACCATGTACACCCAGGATTTCTGATGTGGAGTAGGTTGTCCACATGGCGTTATGGTGGATACTGAGGTTCTCCGATGTTTTCTTGTGCTTTCCTACAGGGTTTGCCTTCCCTCCAGTGCTTCCGCGTTGTGCTTACTGTGTCAGCCTGCAGTCTATGCAGCGCAGGGTTTTTTGTTCTTACAAAAGCATCATCAGTTGTATCAGTCCCCCTCTAGCGTTGCTGCCGGTGTGATGTCCCTGGCATCATTCCCCCATTGTGGAGCTGTCTAGCACTCCCTGCATTCATATGGAGTATTCTTCGTTATGCCCATAGTATGCCCAACAGCTTACTTATGTGCAGCTGCACCTTAGGGGACGATTACCCGTTGCAGGTCTCTCCCTCGCCTGGGCCGTGCTCCTCACTGTCTCAGTCCTCAACCGCAACTCACCACAGCTGTTTCGCCTTCTTGTATCCCCATGCTCCAGTAGCTTTATGTTTCTCCTGGGGTAGCAGCCTGTGTCGCTGTGCAACGCTCCTGGCCAAGGGAACTGCACGCCACAGAGCCACTTCAATATGGCATCTGCTGCCACATCTCTATGCACTGGCTCCCTTCCTCATTTCCTCCATGGGGATCTCCCCAGCCATGGCAGCACACTGCCTGTTTAACCCCACCTCAGCCGGGGGTTGGTCATCCTGCTTCCCGGTGGCTACTCAGGTCTCAAATGGCACTGGGTCTGCCTGGCTGAAAATTTTCATGCCCACTAGCAGAATCAGCCCCACTACCCCACAACCCTGCAGAGCGTGATCGTCCCGTTCTATGATGGAGGGAGGCCCAGACCATCTTTACCATTCTCCAACTCTTTGCAGGGGGTTTCTTGGGTGAGATCAGCATGTTTTATACCTCATTTGAGTAGCGTGGGGATTGGGGGGCAGGCTGAAGGAGAGCAAACACTGGCGCAACTCACTCCATCATCATCTTGCCCAGAAGTCCCCTCACTTTGACTTTAACCTAGATACTGTAAGCTTTCAGTCACAAACAGCCTCGTTCTATGTTTACAAAGATAACTAGGAAGGCTAAATAATAATTTTTTGCTTTTAAACTATTTACATTTGTAAAACCTAGGGGGGGTGCAAGGACGACATAACACTAAATAAGATTTATTAAGCCACGCAAGGCCACTTTGGGTGCCCTGCATGGCCTGATAAATCTGGAGTACTGCAACACAGCGCCAATCCCTGGGTTGCATGACTCTGCCCCAGGGAGTTGTTACATGAAGGAAGTGTGGGTGTTCCCATTCATCCACCCATGGATTTTGGCGTATTCCCAGATTTACCAACACTGGTACCTGCGTCAAAATGCTACACCTCCCCAGGGGAGGTGCAACAAGGAGAAATATCTGTGTTTCTCCTTGTTGTTTCCCCCTAGTTTTTATGGAGGCAATTTTGTGCTTCATTGGATATTAGCAATATCTATAGAAGAAGAATACATTCCATTTTTGGACTTTCAAACAATAAAACAAGTTAAGCAAAAGTTATACTTAGAACTCCTTCTTTGTTATTTCAACATTAAAAAAAATACAAAAATATAGCACATATTTCAAAACAAATTCAACCTTTTCTAAAGCTTACTACAACTACGGTTCCCTTCATTTTACTGCTTATGCAAAAAGAAATCACAAAAATCTGAACACTGTAAAAAGGCAAATCACGTTGGCATTGCTAATTGCTGTTTTGTTTTGGTTGTGCCACAAATATACGTGATGTTTACCTTGACTGATCGGCTATGTGTAGGATGCAAATCTCAGATGGTATCTTTTTCCTTTGGTTTTGGTATACACCAGTGCTTTAAATGGGCCGGTACTCACCGGTACTGAGTACCGGCACTTCTAAATTTTCGTCGCTTGAGTACCGGAACTTCTCTTTGTCCAAAGAGAGTACCGGTACTGATGAGGATGTAAGCCAAGCTCAGTGAAATTGGCATTTACCAAAAATCTCAACACAGCTGACAACGAGTGGGTCCGTTCTCCTGAAGCACTCTGATCGAGTGCTAATCTCCCCTTTCAATGTGCTAATTGAGCCGCGGCCCGTAGGCATCCATTCAGAGTTGGCAGGAAGTTTGGGAGGGGCCAGACTCACACTGTGATGCCTGACACAGTGACTCCTCAGGCTCTGTGTAGTCCATAGCACTGTAGGTGTGAGAGCAGGGCCTGCTAACAGGCATATCTCGTGACTCTCGGGAAATCGAAGAGAAGGCTTCCTGCTGGTATAGCAGACTACAGCAGCACTTGTTTGCAACCAGACTGAGAAGGAAGGTGGCGATATTGATGCTGTAGCACAGCACGTGGGATCAAGGTTTAGTAATGAGGGCAACAACGAATGTAAGCGTTTCTAAAATACATGTACTGAATGCCCTGTCTGCGTGCATGAATGCTTAAATGGTGCCCTTGGCCGGATCCTTTTGTGCTGCCCATAGCTCCGCCCCCTAGCCCCACCCCAAGCCCCGCCCTCTAGTCCACATCTCAATTTGGTGAGTACCTGCACTTATTTTTTTCCATTTAAAGCACTGGTATACACACATGCGTGCACATGGAGTGGGTGATGACTTTTGTGAGGTTTTGGTTTGTGGCAGAGTAGCAATGCTGGAAAGTGTTTTCTTATAATTATTTTCGTTTCATAGTGTATGTGTGTTTGTGCCTTTCATTGCACTTAGTCATTTGTAGTTTGTTTTACTTCCCTGTCTACCTGCATTTGGTCATATTTGTACACCACTGCCCAGCCCCCACATAAGGTTAATGATCACCATATTCTATACAATACGATCTACTGCGTATTGTTAATGAGGGTGCCGTTCATTAATGTGCCCTGAAGGGTGTTGTCCTGGGACTGTAATTTCAGCACTTCTTGTGCTTTTGATTATCATGTGTACTCGTCACAGACTCAGTGATCAGATTAATTACGTGATTCATCACCCACAGGCTTTATGAATTTCCCCAATAAATAGATTCTATTTGTAAGAGGAAATATTTTAAAGAAAATACTGCTATTTGTAGGCTTATTCAAATTTTAAAGTGCATTTAAATTGAGTTGTATGCATTTTTAGAAAATGTTATCAGAATCATGGTGACTAAGTTGCGCTGTGCAATGCATTGACCGTTTTGGTTTGCTCCACCCGACCGGATGCCTTCTATTACGTCAGGTTTTTAGATCTACGCAGAATGGAGCATAGCTCAAGTTTCAAATTGCCGCAATGTGTAAACGCTAGCTTGTGTTCTAGCACTTGGGCGAATGTTGAGATGAAAGTTCATGGAAACTGGCCACCAAGTAATGGTGTCAGAAAAAAGTGTTTGCCGGTGTGTCGGTCTAGCAAATGAATCTATACTTTCTCGGTAGTTATTGTTTTTTATAAAACGTATAAAATAAGTATCAAGAAGGAACAGTACATTTACTAAATATTATTCTGCTACAAATTATACTCAGCAGCTGATAAGAGACAGAACTGTCTAACAAATGGTGTTAAAACAATCGGAAAATAGAGATTTCTATTCGACAAACCGCCTGTTTTTATAACGAATGACCCGTTATGTGGTGCAAAATGGTCTTGATAATCTGGCAGGTGCAGTCTTTCTCGTGTGTCTCTGTAATTGTTTTTACATGACTTCCATTATGTTATCGAAAAGGCTCTTTAATTTTTCAACGGTTGTTGTTGAACAGATTTTTATATTCAAGCACAGGTGGAGAAATGTAATCCAACCATGTCTGTTCATGTGGCTGTCTTCCTTTCCGTGAAGAACGTTTCCATCCAAAGGCCACTGAGGGCACTCCATTTTGTTTTCATCTTAAAATCCTTTCAATCGGTAACGAGAACACTCGTGGTTCGAGCATGCGTTAGATTGAGGCAAAGGACAGCTTGCAGTGTATTAAAAGACACAACAAGAGTTCAGCCAGGGAGAGGATTGTGCAAGGACCCAACAAACGCCATTTCCTCGGGTCACTGCGTCCGATACGAAGCCCGAGGCCTTCCGATTGGCTAACAGTATTGAGTTGAATCTTGCCCTCTACGTGCTGTGCGCGAGCTCTGAGCTGAATAGAATGGCAATCAGTGACGTGAACAGGAGGCTTTTGCTAAATAATTCTGGACACAGAAAATTCCATTTGGGCTCTAAATTATACTAACTATGAAAATCCGAAGTGACAGGTTTGACTTACGTTAAAATTTCACATTAAGGGGCAGATTTACAAGCCCCTTGCGCCACATTTGCGCCGCCGCTGCGTCACTTTTGTGACGCAGCGGCGGCGGTAGCGCCATGCTGCGACGGATTTACAACGTGACGCATCTAGGGAGATGCGTCACGTTGTAAAGCTCTGCGCAACATGAAACCTGCGTCAGGTTTCATGTGGGCGTTCCGGCGCAGGGTGGGCGTTCCGGCGCAGGAACGTCTCGGAAAAGTGCCTGAGTGAAATCTACAAGATTTCACTCAGTCACTTTTCCGACGCTGCTGCGTCAAAACCTTGCGCCTGCTTGAAGCAGGGGTAAGGCGTGACGCACCATGTTGCAAATAGGCCGGGTTGGCACAGTGTTGGAGTTGCGTCGCGCCACGACTTCAGCACTGCGCCAACCTTACGCCGGCAGATGCGACATGCATTTGCCTATCCTTGCGCCATGGCGAGCCGCATTGTAAATGCGGCGCATCCGTTGTGGCGCAAGGATAGCATTGCGTGTCGCACGTTTCCTGGCGCATCCCTGCTGATGATGGAGCAAGAACTCACAATGAGACTTGCTCGTAAGCAATCCTCTCACAGTATTAATTATTAATCTTTGTAATGTCTTTATTAACAGATGCACACATAAACACTATCCTAGAGAAGCTTGCCTATGTGTTTAAACTAATAAGTAACGCTTGTCTAAATCCAAAATGGCTGCTAAAGCGCGGGAATTTCAGTGCGCATGTGTCAACCATATCACGTGGTATGACGTCTTTCTTTGCTTGGAGGGAAATCTTTGCTTCTGCGCAGTGTGTATTAAAATGGCTGCTTAATGTTTTCACGTGCTACAGCTTGCGCATATGCTGCAATTAAAACTGTGGTATTCTAATACTATTAATGCGGGATAGATTTATAATTAAAGGGGATTAGAGTAGACATAATGGGTATACAGTGAAAACATTTATTTGTGATTTTAATATTTTCCTCTTTGACTTTATATTAGTTCATAAATGGGCCTGGGTTGGTTGAACTGCAGCTCGAGAGACATTGCTTCAGCGCATGCGCCCTACAAGGCTACCCAGAGGAAGGGTGAACACCCACTGCAACGAAAAGATAACTTCGCTGTGCTATTACAACGCGGGTACAACATCGCAAAAGCGTTTACATCGTAAGGCACAGCAACGCTTAGACGTTTACATCGTAAGGCCTAATATCGTAAGCCACAACAACGCAACTTTCCGATAACTTGCTGCAGGGTACCTTCTCTTCCGCTGGCGATTCCTTCACCCCCAATTTCCCTTAAAGCTCTCGTTTTTAGTGCCTATTACATTAAGGGAAGTACTAATTAAAAGCCCTTAAGGCAGCTAGCGAACACACACTGGCAATATGTAAAGTGATACAAATTTAAAGGGACAGGTTGTCTGAATGGACTTGTACTTAGGTCATCCCTGTCTGGTCACATATGCGCTTCTTCTTTGGGACGTGAAGATCATGCAACCTTTTTCCCCACAGCCTAACACTTCCTTTGTGCTGCGTTTTCCTGCAGCCATGCCTGTCCACAGCTCAGCCTCCGATTACGAGTTGCTCGGAGCCAATTGGGGCAGTGTTTTTGAGTGCAAGAACACCGGCCCTGATTTTATAAACCGGAAATTCCAGGTAGCAATATATCACATTGGGAAAGGACTGTGTAGTCTAAACTCGTTTGCCGGCCCTCGCCCAAACCTGAACCAATGGGCATAGGGAGAGCATGCCAAGTAGTATCTTTCCCTTCCCTCAAATTCCTTCCCCACGACCCTCATTCGCCTCCACCCTGGACATGAGCCCTCATATATATTTAATTCCTGCTGAGAGCAGGTGTTAAATTACATGTTTGTGCGAGAAAACTCCACAGAACTGTGAATGCAGTGTGTAATACCAACGGGTAAAATTAGGTCCACCCCTTTATTCCGCATTCTTGCTTATTTATTCCACATTCTGTGGTCCCAGTCATAATTGCAGGGATTCCACGCCGAGATTACAGCCAGTATATGAAATTCTAGCTTCCCTGAATATCCACTTGGAATTCGGCATTATTTGTAATCGCACCATATATCGCTTACACAACAATATTACAGATAATATACAGACGGCTTTTGAAGCGTGGTTGCTGCAAACTTCACTTAATAAGCAATATAGATTTGAAATTAGAAATATAATATAGCTATTGGAAATATAGGATAAGATTGAAAAGATTATTATTATTTCTACATTCACTATCTGAGTACACAAAACCTAATTATAACAAGCATTGGCAATGCCAATAGGTCTAGCTTTAAAGAACTTGACCCGAATCGGGTATCAGAGCGCTTCACATAGCACCGGTTGCATTACATGAGGACACATTCATTTTTTGTTAGGCACTGGGAGATTAAGTGATTTGCCCAGAATCACACGATGTTCAGCATCATAGTCGAGACTAGAACCCAGTTCCCCAGATTCGAGGCACACCGCCCTAGCCTTAGGCCAACTCCTCTCCCCCTTGCATTGCTCCATTTTACAAGCACTGTGCAAAGAGGGACCTCCAAGAAGATGTACAAAGGTTGCTTCTTTTCTCCAGATTCAAGTTACACCTGAATGTGGCCTCATAAAAAATACCGCAGACCAACATTGCAGCTTACAACAATGGAGAGTTTACAAAGGAATTCATACCGCTTTGTGGGTCGCCGAAACGCATTTTCGGAACGGGAAAATGCAGCCCTGTTATATGTGTTGTGCTGCTGTGTGAGACGCATTTTGGTGCTCTGCGTGAGTGACTAGAGAAGTGTGCTTTGTTTGTCTTGGGGCAGAGCGCCTAGCAGTATGATGAGAAGGCGGTGTTCGTGATAGGTGTGCAAAATATTAATTTAATTCGCCAGTGGGAATAATTTACTGTCACAGACAGCTGTGAAGGTTAGTTTATTGCCTTTCCTGATTGCCAAGACAAATGTTGACTCCTTTGAGTAGGCATGGGGCCAGCTGCACAGAATAGTATATGTGAAGGGGCCCCAGTTTGGATGAAAAGCCACAAGGGCAAGAAATGTTGTTGGGAATTTTGTAGCTTCTTGATTGGAGCTGAAGATAAGCAGTGATGTGATCAGCAAGGCACCACATTTCCCCTATCTTTCAGGTGGGAGAAAAGCAGCATGCATAATATCCCAAAATAGTATCCAGAGAATCTGGCTACTGGAAGCAAAACCCAGGGATATAAAACAGAGTAGCAAGTGGGTTGCAGCGCATCTTCCTCTCAAGGTACAACATCGCTGGAGACACGGTCAGCGACCCCTTTTGTACCCCCCCAATAACTTTTTCACAACAGTGGGGTTTTTTTTCGCAGACATGTAATTAAAAAAATTAAACAGTCGGGACGATAGAAATGGAACAATTAGCGTCGTGGGGGCGGCGGGGGTAGAGGCAGGATCACAAGGAACGCGTTGTATTGGCGTACGATTTCCTTGTCTGCGAGGTGATGTACTCGCCAATAGGAATCAACGCATTGGCGTTGCAACGACGTGCGATGTGAAAGTTGCCGATGCTGTGGCATGTGCGATATTATATACGCGTGGTAAAAGCACGCGGTGGGATGGTGTGCGATTTATCGTCATACATCCAGAGGAAGCAATGAAGTCAACTTGGACGTCGTCCAAAGCCGTGACCTGGTGGCCAACTCTATTGCACCCACGATGTTCCTACAGAATGAAACAATTTATATAAACATTGTATTAAACCTTGTTGTGAGACGGGTGGGAAATAAAGCAAATGTATTAATTGTGAGGGGCGGTATTTTAAAACAATGGGCTTAAAGAAATTGAACTAAATTGACATGGTGTGAGGATCAACCCCCTGTCCCCGTCCAATAAGAAGTAGTGGGCCCATAATTTCGAAACATTAATGGGAGGTACCTGGGTGTAGAAGGGTATAATAGATATAGAATTAGCTAATTAGTTAGTTCGAGATCAGGTGTTGGTGCTCGACGAGCTGATCGATTGCAGGCTGAACCGCTGTCCAAAGAGGTCCTGAAGTGGGGGCGGCGGACTTCATTAGAAGGAAGACACGGGAGAATCGAGGAGAAGCGAAGTATCATAGAGGGGAACGTCGCTGGCGTCGTTGATAGAGAGGTCACCTGTCCTGTCCTGAATCGGGTCCGGAGGTCTTAGATCTTCATCTTTCTTGGGACCTATCTTTCCAACTCCTTGGCCAAGGGGTTTGGTTTCTCGCACCTTTAGGTAAATATAAACGTAACCTTTAGTTGTGCTGCTGTCTCTATCTTCTTCTTTCTGAGGGACCGTCATTGATCGATAATTGATTATTATGCTTCATCCTTGATATACGATTAAGTATCATGTGGCTCTGTATTTTACTCTGCTAAACTTTAGATAAACCTTTTAAAACTTCTTGACTCAGTGATTATTTTAGAATTCATGAATTATAATGAATGTCACTCATTTTAAACTTCCCAATTAATCAAAGGGTCCATTGGTAAGTCATTACTCTTCAATCAGAAAAGTAATTGGTAGCAGGGATAGTGATAAAGAGTACAACTGACCCACCAGCGGGAATTGCTAGCGTAGTATGAATGAATGGGCCCAGGTGAGTATTCGGTGTATGAATGCTAGTTGCTAGTGAGCCGCTGCATCAGTTTTCTGGCTATCAGAGGATGGTTTTGGTTGTACTTTGTTAATTGGGTAATGACAATTTTATTTTTATAAACTTACATCCGTTTGTTCAAAAGTTTTGTTTTATGTTGTCCAGAATTCCCCGAGGAAAATTGTATAGCGGATGGTAAGTGGAAGCCATACTGCAGTGAGGTTATCTGCCAGGCAGAAATAGTACTGAAAAGTTAAGCTGGGCTATCAGTACTTGTTAGGGACTTTAGGTGTGTGAGTGATAGCAAAGGAATATGCTGGTAAAAATTTGATGTTATATCACCTAGAAAGGGTAACATTGAAGAAGTAGCAGGTATTTCTGAAGCTTACGTGAAGAGTAAACGGAAGGGTTTTACTCGTAGTGTATGATTAGTAAACGGAAAGGTTTTACTAAGTGTGAGAGAAACTATCTTTTCCAAATATTAGAGAAACTGGCACGATAGCGAATGTTTTATGTTGTTAATGAATTTTAATAAGAAGCGTAGAGAAAATAAAGCTTTGCGTACGATTTTGTAAAGGGAGAGTCAGCTGCCGGAGAGGAAGCTGACGTCACAAACGCCGCGCTGAGATTGGTTGGAACAGCGGGCATGGAACGACTCTTGTAAAGGAGGGGTCAGTAGTCAGGAGTAATACTGACGTCACAGGTGTCGCGCTGGGATTGGTCACAACAGCGAGGGACAGAAAGGCGCAGATTGTAAAGGAGGGGTCGTCAGAATAGACGTCACTAAAAAGCTGCGATAAGATTGGTTCAGAAACAAACGTTAGCTGGAATTTAATTGGTTGTCAGCATAGAAGTCGAAATCCTAGTGGATAGTGGAGATTGTATGTGGAAGCGCGATCCGACTTTAACAGGAACTCGTCCGGATAGGAGATTCCTAGGTTTTACAGAAAATAATTTTATACACAGATATTTACCCAAAATGTACGGAGAAAAGAGAAAAATGTCATTTCTACGAAAGGTTAAGAATTATTTTAAGAAAGATAAACCCATCAAAACTAGAGAAGGAATTATCATTCCACCAGCAAAAACGCCCGCTTCATTCATGATGATGGAGAGAGGTTATCATACTTGCGTTTGGTTAGAAAATTGGATAGAATATACTAAAAATGATGGAATATTAGCATTCCCAGAGAATGGTACTTTCAATGGGAGAATTCTTCAAAATTTGAGATTAAGGATGAATGACTTAGAACCCAGACCAAGATTAACCCAATACAAAGCCTTAGAAGAGTGGGAAACTGAGGCATTCGAACGTGACCGATCTAGAAGTAGTAGGGGTTATCGGGGATTTTTCCCTAGATATCATAATGAGTCAAGGGACGGTCAGATGAAACAGTGGAGAAGAGCGATGCTTACAGAAGGTTTGTATCCAGTATTAATGGCAGAAGAATCGTTAGGGAGCAAATGCACAGAAAAGACAAAACATTTGACAGGATTTGGAGATTCTGAAGATGAGTTTATGGAAGAAATATTAAAGAACCCGCCACCATATCAGGAAGGGGCAAGTGGATGCACCCCAAGCGCACCACTGTTAAGAACACCATTGGTACCGCAAGTATTGCATAATCCCCCAGTTAATAGGGTACTTCAGGATAAGGAAAATGAAGCTATAGATAAAAACAGAGCAGAATTAATACAGAAAATAACACAGTTGAATGTGCATCCTGATTCCCTGACTATACCCGTAACAATTGGTCCAGTGGTTCCCTTATATGGTGACAAGGTAAATTATCCGAAACCATTAGCGATGCCTACACCTGTAGAAATTCCTAAACCCGAACCCGTAATAATTGATGACCAAATCAGTGATTGTGAATCTATGATATCCCTAATGGATTTACTGATTTGAGGATCTGTAAATAGCACTCATAGAAGAATAACACCTGGTTGTTCCAAAGATGTAAATATAGTAACCTCATCGGGAACCAAAAGTGCCACAGTAGTAACGCCAGAAGGCTTAGAAAGGTGGGCACAAGGATCAGACAAACAGAGTTCACCTCCAAAGATCATGGACATCTACAAATTAAAAGTAGAGTTAGAAGAAATGATAGCAGGAAATGTAGGGGTAGATCATCTAAATACTTATGATGAAGAAGAACTATTGTTCGTATGCAGAAGTATCACAAGAAATGTAAAGATATTTCATGAAAAATTATCAGATTTGGCTTTACAGATGGGAATTGAAATAGGGAAGTCAAAGGTATTACAAAAACCCTATAGAGCAAATTTTTCTGTAAAGATTTAGAAAACATGAATGCCTCTGGAAGAAAACTACAAGTGAAGGAATTGATGTCAGTTTTGCAAAAATGGGGAGATTTAGATAAATGGAAAGCTAGATGGACAAAGAAAAAGGAAGAGGCACGATACAGTAGAACAACTTCTGAATATTTATTGAAGGAAACAGGGAAAGCAGATCAGATGTACCCGATGCGAGAAGTACCTGGAGGAGGTTATGTTCATGTCCCATGGAGTAGACAGGATATTTTGTCATTTACGAATGATTTTCCAAAGTTGAGAGAGAAACCAATTGAATGGTATAAGCAGGTTGAGAGGTTTGTGAAAGTATCAAAGGTATTGTTGAAGGACTTGGATGGTTTGTTCGACATAGTAGTACCTGCCGATTTGTGGACAGATTGTAAAATTAGAGTTGACTGGCCGAGTGAAGAGTATCCTAGAGATGCAAAGACAGGTGCTCCATCAAGTGATGTCATGAAAAAGTATCAGCAGGTAATAACTTACCTGAAAGGGAAAATACCACCAAAAGAAACAGATTGGGTGAAAATAGACAGGACTACCCAAGAAGCCAATGAATCGGTACATGCCTATTATGAACGATTATTACAGGTGTTCAAAAAGTATAGTGGATTTGAGGACATTGGAGATAAAAATATGAGTCAGTTTGTCTACCGATTTGTTTATGGTTTAAAGCCAGAGATTTGTCAAATGATTAAGCAGCACATGTTGTGTTGGCAAGGGAAACCCATTGATGAAATTTTGAAATATGCAAAATATTGTGGAGACGATATTGAGGATAGGCACAAGAAACTGCAAGAGAAAGTGATGTGGGCTCAGGTGAAAATGGCTGAGCGACAGGGAATTAATTTGGATAATCCAAATGATAATCAGGGAAAAGATTCTGGAACGAATGGTGACGCAGGAAATGGTGGTAAAGTGAGAGGACGAATGAGCAGAGAAGAGGCTAAAAGAAATTTCCTTGTCATGGATGCGGAAAATTGGGGCATTGGAAGAACGAATGTAAAAAGATTCAAAATAATAATGGCCCAAATCATAATTTAAATCCACAGACGCAGAATGACTCACAGCAGGGTGTAAATCCTCAGAGTCAGTTACCACCTGCACATATGCAGGGTAATGTAAGCAGAGCAAAGCACGGTACAGACGTCGGATATCAAGGAGGAAGTGGTAAGAATGATTATGTAACCTCACAGTTTCTTTTACAGGATGACTTTTATCCATGTAACCAATGACAGTGCCTAAGAGAGGGGGAGAAGGAGTGCGTACTTGGCGCATCCTTGCCGGTAGACCAGTCAGGTCCATATGCCGAGTCTGGTGGCTCAGTGGACTAATGCATCTACTGCAGGGGCCTGTGTTCGACCTCATGGTCACAGGTTCAAATCCCGGCGGGTCCACTCAGCCTTTCATCCATCTGAGGTCGATAAAATGAGTACCATTGAGTTGGGTAACAACAAACATCTGTTATTCAGCGCCAAGATACCCATAGTGGTGAATGTGCGCTTTACAAATACACATGTTATGTTATGTTGAAGGGAAAGTAAAAGGTAATGATATCACTTTCCTTTTGGACACTGATGCTACCAGGTCTACTGTGAGAACAGCAGACATTCCAGACCTTCATCTCTCTGGAGAAGCTATCCAAGTTGTGGGTGTAGCTAATCGTAAAATTAAAACACCTCTTACCGAACCAATGGAAGTAAAAATTGGAAATTTTAGAGAAATGCATCAGTTTGTAGTGTGTGATTCCAGTCCAGTAAACTTACTGGGCAGAGATGTATTGTGTAAAATGAATTGCACAATTTTCTGCACACCGGATGGTGTTGCTGTTCAGACCCCGGATGAAGACCATGTATATAAAATTATGATTGCAAAACAAGGTACAGAAGTAGATGAGATGTTCTCTTTGATAACAAAAGATGAATTACCTGAAGAATTAAGAGCTAAAGTAAATTTCAAGGTATGGGATTTCACCGGGAAAGAAGTAGGACTTATGGCCAAAATAGACCCAGTAAAAATAAATGTAAAGGAAGGTGCAATTTTCCCAAATACCAGACAGTACAAAATGAGTGCAGAAGTAAAAGCAGGAGTTGTTGAAGAAATTAACAGAATGGTAACACAAGGCATATTAAAAGAAGTTATGAGTAGCCCTTGTAATTCACCAATCATGGGGTTGAAGAAACCTAGTGGAAAGTATAGGATTGTTCAGGATTTACGCAAAATTAATAAAATTGTGGTACCAAGTTGTCCTATAGTGCCAAATCCTGCAGTGATCCTATACCAGATCCCCTGGAGTGCAGAATGGTTTACTGTGATTGATTTATGCCAAGCATTCTTTTCAATACCATTGCACCCGGATAGCCAGTATCTTTTTTCATTTAAATTTGAAAACAGAGTCTGTGAATGGAATCGTGTTCCTCAGGGGTACACGGAAAGTCCTTCTATCTTTAATCAAATATTGAAAAAGTGCTTAGAGAAGCTAGTGATGCCAGGAAGTTCAGTCTTAGTGCAATATATAGATGATCTGCTAGTGGCATCCAACACCAGAGAGGATTGTGTTGTCGACTCCATTGCATTATTAACCCCTTCGCTGCTAGGCCTTTTCCCCCCCTGTGCTAAGCCTTTTTTTGGCTATTTGGGGTAGTGCGCGCTTAGGCCCCTGTAACTGGAGGGGTCCCAGAAATTAGCCAAAATACAGCTAAATTTTGGGGTTTTTGGGAAAAATGCGAAAAAAGGGCTGCAAATGAAAGCGTCTGGGTTTTTCCCTGCAAATGGTATCAAAAAGGGTTTGTGGGGCTGAAATCACCATTTTCCCAGCTTTTAGGGAATGACAGACTTTTGTCAGAAAACCAACATTTTTACACAGTTTTGGCATTTTTCTGGGACATAGCCTATTTTTGCTATTTTTTGTGTTTTCAACCTCCTTCCAGTTAATGGTAGAAATGGGTATGAAAGCAATAATGGATCCTAGACAGCTATACATTTTAGAAAAGTAGACAAAATTCTGAATTCAGCAAGGGGTCATTTGTGTAGATCCATCAAGGTTTATTTATAGAAACTAACAGTTAAATATAGGAAAAATTGAAAATTAGTTGAAAAAAACAGCCTTTTGTGTCAACGTTTTCACCTGTAACTTCTTCTAATTATGACAGCTCTTTGAAAGCAATATACCGTTACATCCGCTGGACCTTACTGGTTGTGGGGATATATAGGACTTGTAGGTTCACCAAGAACCCGACGAACCCAGAGCCAACAACTGAGCAGCGTCTTGCAATGGTTTTATATTATGTACCGGGTATATAGCAATTATTGTGGGAAAATGTATACATGGAAAAATTGGTATGAAAGACACCTATGTATTTCTGAAATGGGAACAAAATATAGAGTTTAGAAACAGTAGATATTTGCACATTTCCGAAATTGGGAATACTCATACTAGCATGAGAATTATCGGTCATTTTTTAAAATTACTTCTTTTTACACAATGTCTTTCATTTGGAAGGCAGAATGCATCGAAAGTCAATAGGTAATAACAGTTGCTTTACAAATATGAATTACCCTAAGTCTCCCGATAAAAATGGTACCTCACTTGTGTGGGTAGGCATAGTGCCCACGACAGGAAATGGCTCAAAACCCAACGTGAACACACCACATTTTCACAATGAAAAATTACCCTTTTTTTGCAAAGGGCCTAGCTGTAGTTTTTTAACCCTAGCTCTGCCGGCACCTAGGAAACCTAGCAAACCTATACATTTTGAAAACTAAACACCCAGGGGAATCCAGGATGGGGTGACTTGACTGGCTCCCACCAGGTTCTGTTACCCAGAATCCCTTGCAAACCTAAAAGATTGATAAAAAAACACATTTTCCTCACATTTCTGTGGTGGAAAGTTCTGGAATCTGCGTGGATCCACAAATTTCCACCCACCCCACGTTCCCCAAAGTCTTCCGAGACAAATGGTACCTCACTTGTGTGGGTAGGCCTAGTGCCCGTGACAGGAAACGGCACAAAACGCAACGTGGACACACCCCAATTTCACAGTGAAAAATGACCCTTTTTTGACAAAGTGCCTAGCTGTAGTTTTTGAACCATAGCTCGGCCAGCACCTAGGGAAACCTAGCAAACCTATACATTTTTGAAAACTAGACACCCAGGGAATCCAGGATGGGGTGACTTGACTGGCTCCCACCAGGTTCTGTTACCCAGAATCCCTTGCAAACCTAACAAATTGTCAAAAAAACACATTTTCCTCACATTTCTGTGGTGGAAAGTTCTGGAATCTGCGTGGATCCACAAATTTCCACCCACCCCGCGTTCCCCAAAGTCTTCCAAGAAAAATGATACCTCACTTCAGAGTATCAATCCACTTTATTCGATTAATTAAAATCATAAAAGTACAAGACATAAAATACATAAACACACACATACCTATACAAAATTTTGGGGATAAAAAGTTGGGCACAATCCTATTTGTGTAATTCAGCAGCATCAAAAAATAAAAAAGTTAAAAAATTATTTCATTAGAGAATCAGCATAATACAGTATATAGCATAACAATCCATACAATAGCAGCAATAGAACTAGTAATATTAAAAATAATCCACAGAATACTCAGCTTCAGCAAATGAGGTTAATCGGTTCGTTAAAATGCGTAACAATGTGCATATTTTTTCCAATTTCTTCCTAATCCTAATAGCAGCAACCAAAAAACAAGCAATATTAAAAATGTCCCATGTATTACTTAACATTTGCAGATAAAGCAGTGCAGGTTTAACCTGTAGAAAACCCTTTTATTTAATAGAGGGACTAAAAACTTCCTACGTATATCCAAATAGAGGTCACAGAACATTACAAAATGTAGGGTATCTTGTGTAGAAAAATTATCACAAGAACACGGTCCTGCATCCTCTGGCTTACACCACCCCTCATAGTTGCCCAAATTAAAATGAATCAAATTAAAACGGAACCTAGTCAGGAGCCAGCGATGGAACGGTTTAGTAACAGTTATCAAATACGGCTCAATTAATAACGACGTTTTTGTCAAAAAGTGAGCCCTAACTAAAGGTTTCTGTAGCTCCTTTTCTTCCCGTTCCAACATCAACATATTTATAAAATTCGTTCTAACCCCTTTCAAATCTTCCTTCCTAATCCTATCCGGGAATTCAAATAGTTCTAGCCGCCCTATTTTGGATAACATAGATCTAACATATGCAAGCCAATTAATGTTACTTACTTTATCCAATTTGACACAATCCCGCAATATCAAATGATTCAGGGTTAAAACTGGGTTAAGCCATACTTTGAGCCAGCAGAGTAACGGTGCTGTACGCAAAGTATCTGAGACATAACCCAGCCCCAATTCCTGGTGTATGGCAAAGGTTGAAGTAGATTGAGGAACAGACAGGAGACTACGTAAACATTTGTTTTCCACTGTCTGTAGTCCTGCCTGTTGCTTGTATCCCCAAATAGATGAGCCATATGCTGCAATAGCCAAACACTTAGATCTATATAATTTTATAATGGCCTCCACAGGTCTAGCTCCCAACCGCTGCGCAAACCCTAGTATGGCAGAGGTTGATCTAATTACTGCATTTATTTTAATTTTTTGTTGGGGAACCCAAGAGCCTCTTTCATCAAACACTACTCCTAAATATGTAAACGAGGATACAGTCGTCACAACCCCCCCATTACAATAAAAAGTCTTTGCTTTAGGAGCTTTATGACTCGTGGTCATAATATGTGATTTCCCGATATTTACTACCAGGTCTAAAGACTGCATATAGGCTCCAAACTAAGCCTGGGCGTAGTTTGCGTAGTAGCACTTCACGTAGCTACGTGAAGTACATTTTTAACTACACGTAGCTATGCACATTGCGTAGTGCGTAGCTGTGTGCTTGACTGCACTGTACAATAATTGCCAAAAGCACCTTGTACAGTGCAAGTTATGATAAAATAAAAATCTCTGTCTTTATATGCTAAAAATGCATATAGTTATTACAGAAAAGTGAAAACGATAAATTAACAAGCAGTGAGAGAGGTGATGATTTTAGGATCCTCCCTAACCTAGGGGAAAACCAAGCAGATGCCTTGAAAACAAAAAACACATCTTTTGAACCATTCAGTGGTGGTCCCATCCTCTTAGGACCACCCCAAGCACAGTTATTGGCAAAAATACAATCCCAACCAAAGGCCCTGCAAAGCATTATGGGACGAGATTAGCAGTGGGCAGTGAATATTATAGTATCTAATATCAAAATAATTCTACAAAGAGCTGCAGTTCCACTAGTCGTTACTAGATGTCCCTCACGAGTCAAATGCAAAAGCCTCATGAAAGATTTTCAATACTTTTGCATTTGACTCGTGAGGGACATCTTGTAACGACCAGTGGAACTGCAGCTTGATGTATTAATAATTTCAATGCTTTTGCATTTGACTCGTGAGGGACACCTAGTAACGACTAGTTGAACTGCAGCTCTTTGTAGAATTATTTTGATATTGGAAACTATAATATTCACTGCCCACTGCTAATCTCGTCCCATAATGCTTTGCAGGGCCTTTGGTTGGGATTGTATTTTTGCCCATAACAGTGCTTGGGGTGGTCCTAGGAGGAAGGGACCACCATTGAATCGTTCACATGATATGCTTTTTGTGTTCAAGGCATCTGCTTGGTCCTCCCCTAGGTTAGGGGGACTCCAAAATCATCACCTCTCTCATTGCTTGATATTTTATTGTCAAAATTCATTTTTGTGAATTGGTTATATGCTTTTTAGCATAGAAAATTGCTTTATCAAAGCATTTGAAAGTGTTTATTTTACTGCTGCTACGCTATGTCAATTAGCACAGTTATTCACTCTGCTACGAGCAATTTGCGTAGTGTGTATTAGCACAAACTTTGCATGCTCCGTGAGCGTAGCGAAGTATTATGCCCAGGGTTACTCCAAATGCATCCAGAAGCTGCTGGAGACCTACTGCAGTTCGTGCCAAAAGAACGGCATCATCCGCGTATAGGAGAACCGGGATTGGACAGTCTCCTACACGCGGTATATCCAAGCTCGCCTCCACCAGAGATCTATCCAGGGCGTTAGTATATAGTGTAAAAAGCAGGGGAGCCAATATGCACCCCTGTCTTACGCCTCTTCCTGATTTAAAAGACTTAGAACACTTGCCATCTTGTGAAAGCTTAATTGATGCAGATAGGTCACTATGAAGATCAGCTAGGAAATAAACCAGACCCGGATCCAATCCCATTTCTAATAAAATACTCCACAGCTTCGACCTGTTAACCAGGTCGAAAGCTGAGGACAAGTCCATAAAAGCCATTTTAAGCGAGCCCTCTTTAGCCTTAGTATATTTACTAATTAATAAATACAGGTTGAGACATTGGTCCATAGTACTTCGTCCTTTTCTAAAACCGTACTGTAAATTAGAAACAATCTTGTTATCATTGACCCAGTCTAAAATCTTTTCTAAAATCACTTTGCCCAAAATTTTAACCGTCGAGTCAATTAAAGATATCGGTATGTAGCACCTCGGGTCCCCTCTCTGACCCTTTTTAAAAACTGGTATAATAATCGACTGAGACCAGGATGCGGGAAACCCACTCGTTCTCACTGCCTTAAATACATTTGCAAGTATCTTAGCCCAAAATTTGGGGTTACACTTAAAAAGGTCTGCCGGGACACGGTCTGGACCTGGAGCTTTATTACTAGATGTGTCTTTTATTGCTCTCTCAACGTCCTCCTCATTAAAAATAAAGGATGCTGCAGCTTGGTGGGTTGATACCTTAAAATAAGTTTCCATCGTCTCATCAGAACCATAAATTCCCTCAAAGTGAGCCAACCACTGAGCCTCTGTGATATTACTTTCCTGAATGTCGTTTTCCTGACCTGTAAAAAATGGGGAGTTAACAATAGACCAAAATCTAGAACTATCTTTTAACACATCGACTGAAACAAGATCATTCCAAGCCTCTGCCTTAATCTCTGATTTCCGCCTATGAACTGCGACCTTGTATTGTTTCCGTAACGACACTACCAATTCCCTATCTCGAGGAGAACATTTCAAGGCTAAAATAAGGGCACGATGTGCTCGTGAGCAGTTTTCATCAAACCATTTTTCTCCTAATTTAGTTTTCATTTTAGAGTTGATGGTCAAATCCACTGATATCTGTCTACAGATACCAACAAAAGCTCCTAGGACCACATTTTCAGGACTTAAAGGGTCAGCACATATTGCGATATGTCCGCTAGTTTTTAGGCAAAGATCTTTAAAGAAGGAATCTGGTACCACCTTCGACCACTTAAGCCTCCGCCCTTGATCACAGGTTACCATACTATTAACACCCAAATTTTCCCCACCGTTTCCCAAAAACCCACAGCTATTATCCAGTTCCAATATGACGGGGTTATGATCACTGAAAGATGAAACTATAGCGTTATAAAAAACTACCTTGTCAAGTAAAGTAGAGGACAAAAATATATAATCTATGATAGTGTCTCTAGCCTTGGATTTAAATGTAGGACAACGATCAAAATGATTAAAGAATGCTGGTTCAAAAAGATCGGCCCCCGACAAAAGGTTCTCTAGAGCCTCCCCCTGGGGTGAGTGCTCAAAATGAGGGCTCACCGAATGAGTATGGGCTAAGTGATCTTCGATAAGACAATGCCGCTCACACAAATGTATATTAAAATCACCCATAATTAATATATGATAAAAAGTGGATTGATTAGCCCTATAGTCTTCTAAAAAGGAGTTCAACTTAATCAAATGTTGATTTAAAAAATCATTTCCCCCAGAATTATAGAAATTAATAAGTAATAACTTAAAATTATTTGCCCGGGTAACTTCTAATATCAGGGCATTAAATGAATCTACCTCTAGTCTACATAAAGAGCCCGCTAGCTTATTGGAGAGGAGGAACATCAAACCACCCTTAGCTCTACCAGCCGTAGCCGGGCGGCGGGTAGAACATAGGATCTAAAACCATCCACCCAAAAACTATCCCCCTATCCCAGGTTTCTTGAAGCGCAATTATGTCGTAAGATCTTAAAACCTTCAACCAGAGTGGATCATCCCTTTTAGCTTTGAGGCCCGCAATATTCCAACTAATAGTTCTACAACTTGGGAGGATAACCACGCCTACATCATCTGAACCTGGATTTGTAGGGGATGGTTGTAAACTACCAACCACTGGTTCCACCAGTCAATCATTCAGATCCATCGAAGTGAGTTGAGAAAATCTATTTGAGACAGGTAAGCCTCCCTCCATAATCCTTGGTATCAAGGCTACCACTTTTTTTTGTATTACTTCTCCCACTTTAGTTTTACTAGGGTAAAATCCACTGCCATGACCCTGAAGCAGCCCCAAGTCAGGGAGGGAGGAACCAGTGAAAGTAGCCCCACTGGCCCTCTCAAAAGGCCGCCGAGCATTTAGCGGAGAGTAAAAATAACCCAAAGGTAAAGCCCTAATTTCCCCCCATATAGTTCTGTTGCATCCCAGAACAGCCTATCAGCTATATCCTGTTTATTAAAATTAATTATAATACAGTCTCCTGGTACACATTTGGGGCCATTTCCCACCCAGGCCACCCGTCTAGTCATTATAATATGGTCTGATATCCCAGGTTGACCTGATGAATAATGATCACACCAATTTTTTGTCTTGCGCATCAGTGCCTCCGTTGGTTCGTTATCATGAACACTTAAAGGGGAACCCCTACAAGAATCGCAACCAAAGGAGTGGCAGCCATAGGAAGGTCAATTCTACATTCTTTTGGGCTTCTCTTACTTTCTTTGAAGCCGATATTCTTGTTAATTACAACATTAGATCTTAAATCTGTAGATTCAGCAGGACTTTTATCAATTTGGGTCAAATGCCCTCCTTCTTGCATTCTTTCCTGGAACACATCCTGCCTAGCACCCTTTTCGATTTTACCCCCTCACTTGGAACTACAAATCGGTGATTACCTAAAGATTTTCCTCGAGAATCTAAATTAGATTCTAACTGGGGAGTAGCTAACAAACCTGAATTATTTTTAACATGATTAACTTTTAAGTAAGAGTCCAGAATAGAGTCCATACGCTCACATTTTTCTTCAGGTCAGCGACACACGAGTTCATAGTGTCAATTACATCTTTAGTAATATTAGTCAGTATGGATTCGAACCGAGCACTAAAAATCTCCTCCACCAAATTCCGTAGTAATAATTGAGTATTCTCGTCCAGCACCAAGTCTAACTTTGATGGGCAGTTTTTTTGGCCCTTCTGCCTCTTATTAATTTTCCTAGAGGTACTCCGTTCCCCCTGAGGCCTCGCAATTAAGTCCCTAGATGGATTTTCCCCGTCCATAGCAGAAACTTGCGATGGTACAGTCACTTCTCCAATTTCAACACTAGTCGGGGCCTGAGATTCAGAGTTCAATCTTACGCCACTAATCTGCACAACTGGATCCAGCGAAACAGGAGCATTAGATAGTGGCTCAGAATCCTCAACACCTCCTCCTTCATTATATCTTGAGCCTAAACCTAATTCCTTTTCGGCATTAGCTATCTCGTTAGTCAATGCTCCCACGGCCGAAGTCAGGTATGAGATTATAGATGATGATTGTCTCGGGACTTTAGATTTTGCACCTCCCTGGTCATGGCTACCACGAAGTTTGCGCTTACCCATAGTTAGATGTTAGGGGAATGGCCCAGCCCAGCCTCTGACGGGCTTTGACGGGCGTGGACGGGCCCGCCCTTGGCCCGGGCTTTGCCCGCGCGCGTCCCGCGCTGCGGGAGAGCTACACAGCTGATAAGTGCCTCCAGGCGCACCGATAACGCCCCCAGCAAGCGACTCCCACTGCCTGCTGGGGGTGGTAGTCCAGCCGTTGCCCTCACGGCAGAAATGACAGTGCCGTTCCCCTCACGGCAGGAAAAGCGATGGCGAAGTGTGGGCAGGAGCCGTTCACCTCACGGCGATGTCCAGGGATCAGGTAGGGTGAAGAAAAGACCGTTCCCCTCACGGTACTGCTGTCAGCTGTGAGCGCGACCCTTTTTTGGCAAAGTGCCTAGTTGTAGTTTTTGAACCATAGCTCTGCCGGCACCTAGGGAAACCTAGCAAACCTATACATTTTTGAAAACTAGACACTCAGGGGAATCCAGGATGGGGTGACTTGGCTGCCTCCCACCAGGTTCTGTTACCCAGAATCCCTTGCAAACCTAAAAGATTGATAAAAAAAACACATTTTCCTCACATTTCTGTGGTGGAAAGTTCTGGAATCTGCGTGGATCCACAAATTTCCACCCACCCCACGTTCCCCAAAGTCTTTCGAGAAAAATGGTACCTCACTTGTGTGGGTAGGCCTAGTGCCCGCGACAGGAAACGGCACAAAACGCAAGGTGGACACACCCCAATTTCACAGTGAAAAATGACCCTTTTTTGACAAAGTGCCTAGCTGTAGTTTTTGAACCCTAGCTCTGCCAGCACCTATGGAAACCTAGCAAACCTATACATTTTTGAAAACTAGACACCCAGGGGAATCCAGGATGGGGTGACTTGACTGGCTCCCACCAGTTTCTGTTACCCAGAATCCCTTGCAAACCTAACAAATTGTCAAAAAATACACATTTTCCTCACATTTCTGTGGTGGAAAGTTCTGGAATCTGCGTGGATCCACAAATTTCCACCCACCCCGCGTTCCCCAAAGTCTTCCGAGAAAAATGATACCTCACTTGTGTGGGTCGGCCTAGTGCCCGCGACAGGAAACGGCGCAAAGCGCAACGTGGACACACCTCAATTTCGCAGTGAAAAATGACCCTTTTTTGACAAAGTGCCTAGCTGTAGTTTTTGAACCCTAGCTCTGCCAGCACCTATGGAAACCTAGCAAACCTATACATTTTTGAAAACTAGACACCCAGGGGAATCCAGGATGGGGTGACTTGACTGGCTCCCACCAGGTTCTGTTACCCAGAATCCCTTGCAAACCTAAACAATTGTCAAAAAATACACATTTTCCCCACATTTCTGTGGTGGAAAGTTCTGGAATCTGCGTGGATCCACAAATTTCCACCCACCCCACGTTCCCCAAAGTCTTTCGAGAAAAATAGTACCTCACTTGTGTGGGTCGGCCTAGTGCCCGCAACAGGAAACGGCACAAAACACAACATGGACACACCTCAAATTCGCAGTGAAAAATGACCCTTTTTTGGCAAAGTGCCTAGCTGTAGTTTTTGAACCATAGCTCTGCCGGCACCTAGGGAAACCTTGCAAACCTATACATTTTTGAAAACTAGACACCCAGGGGAATCCAGGATGGGGTGACTTGACTGCCTCCCACCAGGTTCTGTTACCCAGAATCCCTTGCAAACCTAAAAAATTGTCAAAAAAACCACATTTTCCCCACATTTCTGTGGTGGAAAGTTCTGGAATCTGCGTGGATCCACAAATTTCCACCCACCCCACGTTCCCCAAAGTCTTTCGAGAAAAATGGTACCTCACTTGTGTGGGTCGGCCTACTGCCCGCAACAGGAAACGGCGCAAAACACAACATGGACACACCTCAATTTCGCAGTGAAAAATGACCCTTTTTTGGCAAAGTGTCTAGCTGTAGTTTTTGACCCATAGCTCTGCCGGCACCTAGGGAAACCTTGCAAACCTATACATTTTTGAAAACTAGACACCCAGGGGAATCCATGATGGGGTGACTTGACTGCCTCCCACCAGGTTCTGTTACCCAGAATCCCTTGCAAACCTAAACAATTGTCAAAAAAAACACATTTTCCCCACATTTCTGTGGTGGAAAGTTCTGGAATCTGCGTGGATCCACAAATTTCCACCCACCCCGCGTTCCCCACTGGGGGGGCAAAAAGCCCACTAGATGCCAGGGAGTTTTTTGGGCAAATTTTAATTGGGGTGGGGGCTGCACAAAACGGGCATGCCAATGCCCCCACCCTAATTAAAATTTGCCCAAGAAAATCCCTGGCGTCTAGTGGGCTTTTGCCCCCGGGGGCAGATTGGGGCTACTGCCCCATCTGCCCCCAGGGAGGCAGGAAGGCTGTAATTTTTGCAGGGATGGGGTGGGGGCATGGGCATGCCCACTTTGGGCAGCCCCCACCCTAATACAAATTTGCCCCAAAAAATCCCTGGCGACTAGGGGCTTTTTGCCCCAGGCGGGGCAGATTGGGGATAATGCACCCAATCTGCCCCCAGGGAGCAAAAGCCCACTAGACGCCAGGGAGTTTTGGGGCAAATTTTAATTAGGGTGGGGACTGCCCAAAGCGGGCATGCCAATGCCCCCACCCTAATTAAAATTTGCCCCAAAAAATCGCTGGCGCCTAGTGGGCTTTTGCCCCGAGGGCAGATTGGGGGCTACTGCCCCATATGCCCCCAGGGGGGCAGGAAGGCTGTTATTTTTGTGGGGGAGGGGTGGGGGCATGGGCATGCCCGTTTTGGGAGCCCCCACCTAATTCAAATTTGCCCCAAAAAATCTCTGGCGTCTAGTGGGCTTTTTGCCCCCGGCGGGGCAGATTGGGGGCTAATGCCCCATCTGCCCCCAGGGGGCAGAAAGTCCACTAGACGTCAGAGATTTTAGGCACATTTTAATTAGGGTGGGGGCTGCCCAAATGGGCATGCCAATGCCCCCAACCTAATTAAAATTTGCCCATAAAATCCCTGGTGTCTACTGGGCTTTTTGCCCCCGGGAGGCAGATTTGGGGCTAATGCCCCAGCTGCCCCCAGGGGGGCAGAAAGGCTGTCATTTTTGCGGGGGTGGGTGGGGGCATGGTCATGCCCATATTGGGCAGCCCCCACCACAAATTATAATAAAAAAAAATCCCTGGCTTATAGTGGGCTTTTTGCCCCCCCCGGGGGGGCAGAAAGGCTGTAAATTTTGCGGGGTGGGGGCATGGACATGCCCTTTATGGGCAGCCCCCACCCTAATAAATTAATAGGGCAAAGAAAAATATCCCTGGGGTCTAGTGGGCTTTTTGCCCCCGGTGGGGCAGATTGGGGGCTACTGCCCCCATCTGCCCCCAGAGGGAGCAAAAGTCTAAATCGCACCAAAAACAAATTGGGGGGAGCAAAAGCCCTTGCCCAAGGGGCCGCTCCCCCCTCCCTGGTGTCTAGTGGGTGGATCCCTGCTTGGGGATCGCCCTCCTGGGGATGTGTACCATTGGAAAGGGGAGATTCTCCCCTTTCCAATGATACCTCTCCCGTCTTTCTACGTGCCTGCGACGTGCGCGCTGATCCTCATGGCACAGAAACCAGGGAGGGGGCCTCGGGAGCTGGGGAAGCAATTCCCCAGCTGCCAAGGTCACAGGGGTGAAAGAGAAATCCCTCTGCTGTCTGCAGCAGAGGGATTTCGTGCCCCTGGCCTCATGACGGAATGGTTCCGTCATGAGCACAGGGGCACCGATGCTCATGACGAAACGGAAATGTTGTAAAAGATGCTGTGCTATATGCATATGTAGTCTGGTAGTGGTGCTTATAGTATGGTTAGTTGTGATCGTAGCAATTCCTTACCTTCTGATAATGGATAAAAAGATTAACAACTAAACGAAGGGAAGGATAGATAACTTGAAAAGTAATAGAGTAAAATTAGAAGCAGAAGATGAACCAGAGTTTCATCATGAGGTAACAGATAACGACACTAGTTTGAATGTTTTTACAAAATTATTGTTTCAATATGTAGATACCATGGAAGTTAGTAATTGTTACGTCTGTATGAAGTTACCCGAATCAGTAGCAGAAGGATTAACATACCATCATTTACCATTAACTTATGGCATATCATGTAGTGTATTGACTAGTTTATTTGATAAAACGGGGAGACTTCAGTATTATTATTCAAATATAGATGTGATATTTTCTGAGGTTCCGATTCGAAAGAGTATGAATCCAGTGCTTAGTAGTCAAGATGCACAGTTTATGGGAGAATTTTTCTTAACAATGAAATCGATAGATATAACACATGCACATAGAAGCAATCTAACATGTTCATTACATGAAGAAGAAAAGATATTTTTAAATTTAGTAGAAGATAGAAGACAAGATTTCCAAAAGAAAGCATCTGAGCATAAGGCTCATCTGCCACCTTGGGCTGAGAAAGAGGGTAGTTACACACCTGGCAAGGCTCAAGCTGCTATGGCTCTGGATTTTGTAAAGACAGGGAAAATTTGTCTACATAGGTTAAAGACTGATTATAACAATGTTTTCATCGGTACCAGTGAATGTGAACATAATTTCTTAATTCTTGGAGGTTGGGGACTAAAAGGAGGAACAGATTCAGTTTTTCCTGGAATCTATTATGTTTGTGGGAATAAGGCTTACTTTAGGCTTCCTGCACGGTGGTATGGAAGTTGTTATTTTGGAATAGTTTTTCCAAAAATATACCAGGTAAAAAGAAACACTGGGAGCAATGAAAATAATAGTGAATTAACACGTAGTAAAAGAGCTAGTTTTTCTGAAATTGTAGGTGATATATTTGGTGCATTGATACCTTCAGTGGGAATCATTCTGAACTCAAGGAAAATATGTAAATTATCTACAGTGGTTGCTCGTTTATCAACGGACACTGCTGGAGGATTTTTAATGATTAATGCGGAGATGGTTGCGATTAGATCTATGGTTATGCAAAATCGACTTGCTCTTGATATAATATTGGCAAAAGAGGGTGGAGTCTGTAAATGATTGAAAACAAAACATTGTTGCACGTACATACCTGACAAAAGTGCAGAAATCGGAACGTATATAAAGAATATAACAAAACTTGAGAAAGAACTTAAACCACTGGAAGTTGATAGTGTATGGGAAAGATTGACAAATAGTATTACGTCAATTGGTACTTTGTTTGCTAATGTAGGGAAAGGACTTATAGGTCAAATATTAGTACCCTTAGCAGGGATAGCAATAATAGTATTGTCGATAATAATATGGTGCAAATGTTGTAGAAAGAATGAAATATATAGAGTGACAGGAAAAGGAAAGAAACGAAAATTTGATGAAATTGAACTAGAAGATCTGAAAAGTGAATTATACAAGAAACTAAAAGGAGACATTAAAAATAGAAAGTGTAAAAATGAAGCTGAGACAATTTTATGCTAAAAGTTGGCATATGGTTGTGGGTAGTATTTTGATGGCTCAGAAACGCCATCAGAGAGGGGATTGATGGAGCAAGAACTCACAATGAGACTTGCTCGTAAGCAATCCTCTCACAGTATTAATTATTAATCTTTGTAATGTCTTTATTAACAGATGCACACATAAACACTATCCTAGAGAAGCTTGCCTATGTGTTTAAACTAATAAGTAACGCTTGTCTAAATCCAAAATGGCTGCTAAAGCGCGGGAATTTCAGTGCGCATGTGTCAACCATATCACGTGGTATGACGTCTATCTTTGCTTGGAGGGAAATCTTTGCTTCTGCGCAGTGTGTATTAAAATGGCTGCTTAATGTTTTCACATGCTACAGCTTGCGCATATGCTGCATTAAAACTGTGGTATTCTAATACTATTAATGCGGGATAGATTTATAATTAAAGGGGATTAGAGTAGACATAATGGGTATACAGTGAAAACATTTATTTGTGATTTTAATATTTTCCTCTTTGACTTTTTATTAGTTTGTAAATGGGCCTGGGTTGGTTGAACTGCAGATCGAGAGACATTGCTTCAGCGCATGCGCCCTACAAGGCTACCCAGAGGAAGCGATGCAGTCAACTTGGACGTCGTCCAAGGCCGTGACCTGGTGGCCAACTCTATTGCACCCACGATGTTCCTGCAGAATGAAACAATTTATATAAACATTGTATTAAACCTTGTCGTGAGACGGGTGGGAAATAAAGCAAATGTATTAATTGTGAGGGGCGGTATTTTAAAACAATGGGCTTAAAGAAATTGAACTAAATTGACATGGTGTGAGGATCAACCCCCTGTCCCCGTCCAATCAGAAGTAGTGGGCCCATAATTTCGAAACATTAATGGGAGGTACCTGGGTGTAGAAGGGTATATTAGATATAGAATTAGCTAATTAGTTAGTTCGAGATCAGGTGTTGGTGCTCGACGAGCTGATCGATTGCAGGCTGAACCGCTGTCCAAAGAGGTCCTGAAGTGGGGGCGGCGGACTTCATTAGAAGGAAGACACGGGAGAATCGAGGAGAAGCGAAGTATCAGAGAGGGGAACGACGCTAGCGTCGTTGATAGAGAGGTCACCTGTCCTGTCCTGAATCGGGTCCGGAGGTCTTAGATCTTCATCTTTCTTGGGACCTATCTTTCCAACTCCTTGGCCAAGGGGTTTGGTTTCTCGCACCTTTAGGTAAATATAAACGTAACCTTTAGTTGTGCTGCTGTCTCTATCTTCTTCTTTCTGAGGGACCGTCATTGATCGATAATTGATTATTATGCTTCATCCTTGATATACGATTAAGTATCATGTGGTTCTGTATTTTACTCTGCTAAACTTTAGATAAACCTTTTAAAACTTCTTGACTCAGTGATTATTTTAGAATTCATGAATTATAATGAATGTCACTCATTTTAAACTTCCCAATTAATCAAAGGGTCCATTGGTAAGTCATTACTCTTCAATCAGAAAAGTAATTGGTAGCAGGGATATTGATAAAGAGTACAACTGACCCACCAGCGGGAATTGCTAGCGTAGTATGAATGAATGGGCCCAGGTGAGTATTCGGTGTATAAATGCTTGTTGCTAGTGACCCGCTGCATCACTGATTTGCAGGGATGCGCCAGGACTCGTAAATCTTCCCCAATATGCCTATGAATACACATAAATGAGTAAATTAGAGGAAAGGCACGCTAATTCGATGCTTTATTTAAAATAATAAGAGCTCTCAAACTCTTTGGTTTGCGATTAGATCAGGGCACAACTACTACGTCGGCAGCTCGTTTTGAGTAAGAAACATCTTAAGAATCACTTCTGAAACACCTTTTAAAAGACAGATCCTAATCCTGAGGTTTCGTCCCATACCATTGGTGAGGAACACTTTATTAAAAAAAAAAAACTAATCTATGATGTAACCAACCTCGATTGCATTAAATATAAAAATGACCCTTTCAAAGATTAAAATTATAAACAAGGCAATGTGTCATTTCTTTTATATATAAAATACCAGCATTGAAAATCACAATTATTAAAGCAACTTACTTGAAAAAGGATTAGGTATATTGGGAGCTTTTATCAACCAGATGTTCTTTCATTCATTGATTGGCTAGCGTATGTAAATTAAATCATGAAAGAAATTGAATCATGCATTTTTCACTGCTGATATTGAATAAATAATTGCTGGTATATAAGGAGTCATGCAGGATCTATTACTTGTTGCATAGCAGGAGTGTAAAGACTGGTTAAATCTTTTTACATTCATCTCGGCAACAAAGAATATAAAAAGATGGCACTAAACGCACATATTTTCATTTTCCTTCTAGAAAATTTGTAAGTCTGTGAATGCATACATTCAGGGATAAAGGGAATGCTCGTGTGTTTTTAATGCCACATTGTTCTTGGGCTGTTTTTCTAATTATGTTTGTCAAGCCTAAAGCAAGTCTTATCGGAATGGAAGATGCTCTTTCTTGATATGGACACACTAAACTCCCATCATGATCCCCTGAGAAACTGATATGTCAAAGAACACGGGTGTAAGTTTTTTATATTTCATAAAGAATGTCACCTGCAGTGCACATTAACATTTAATATTATGAACAAAGGAGCCTATCCATAAAGGTAAACTTACACATGTGTAAATGTAGTGTTACGTTTTGTAGTAAATGTATTACTTTCGGGTATTCACCATTCCAAAGTGTAAATGGACTAAAAAGTGGAGATTTACAAGTCTTCACCCCCTCAATTCAGGGGCTGGTGTATGCAAAAGCTCAAAATATATCCTTAAAGTTACTACTATTACCTGTGCACCCATATTTTACATTCTGCATGCTCGACAGAGAGCTCCTGAACACGAGCAGGGACCTTAGCTTGAAGAACAGAGACATCCGCATGGAAAGGGATATGAGAATTATATACACATGAACCAATTCATACACAGCAGACATCCATTTCCTTCCAACAACATATACTGCATACACCATGCGATTTTCTTTTCTCTTCGTCTTCCAGCACCCGCAGTCATGAAATACTTCCAGAAGGATGCAGACCTCACTTCTGAAGAGGACATTTATTTCAATGAGGAGGAGATTACCCTTATAGAAAAATTTGTGGTAAAACATTACAGAAAAACTATGGGCCTCATTAATGAAAACAGTTTTCACTGCGCCCTCCTTGCGACAGAATGGATGTGTCGTATTTAATGTACTGCGATTCATGTCGCAAGGAGTACCAGATACGTCAGTATTTCTGACGTATCTGAAAGCGTAAAAGTGGAACTTTGCTAGGCTTTGTCTGAAAACAGACACAACTCCAGCAATGTGTCCTTTCACATGGGGAAAGCCCCATGTGAAAGGGTTTGTGTCAGTTGTATGCCTGCTGTGAGGCAGGCGTAAGATATTGATGGAGTAGAGTCCTAGAAGTGTTGCAGTGATTTTACTGTGCCCCTTCTATGACCCTTTATTGCGTGGCAACGCCCACCCGACGCAGGTATAATGTAGTGCAGGGGTGTACAAAGTGACACATCTGTTTAAATGTGTCACTTTGTAAATATGGCGCAACGTGGCGCATTATTTACACCGCTGCAGCGTCACAAAAAGTGATGCAACGGCGGTGAAAAAGTGTTGCAGGCCTTAATAAATAAGGCCCCAAGTGCCTCATTTATGAGGCCCTTTGCGCTGCCGCAACGTCACTTTTTGTGACGTTCCGTGGTGCAGGTGTCTGCTCCATATTTACGAGGCAGCATTAAGCCGCTTTTTTGGCTTAATGCTGCCTAGTAAATATCGTTCCCAATAACGCAGTTTTCTTTGTTAAAAGGGTGTGCAATGGGTGTTGCTGGGGGCGTTCCTAGCAACATCCATGGCTTTTTGACACTGCACTAGATTTCCGAGAAATCGTATAACTGAGGCAGCGCTAAAAATGTACGCCTCCCCAGGGGAGGCATAAGGGAGGCGCAATGAGGAGAAATATCTTTATTTCTCCTCGTTTTTCCTTTTTCTATGTGTGCTGCATTCACACACAGAAAAAGGAAAAAGCCTCTTGTGATTGTTTTTGTGCAGGAAGGTGCCCCATCCCGCACAAAAATAATCATCCCCGCAACGCCGGCCCCCTAACACCATGGTGCAAATGTGCCTGCGTTGGTGCACGGCAGCCCATTGTGCTCCGGCACAGGGGAAAAGGACAGGAATGCACTGTATCTGATAGATACAGCAGGTTCCTGCCCTTTTCTTTAGCCGAAGGGTAGCACAGCAGGAATGCCTGCGGCGCTGCCCTACAGCAAAACCTCATAAATGAGTCCCTTTATGGTCTGCCTACATACTACCTCATTGGAACACAGAAGAAAGGCTTTGTATTTAACCTCTTTGGGCCTCGTTCAAGAAAAGTGATGCATCGCTGCATGAAAACAGCGATGCAACACTTTTCAGTGCGCCCTCCTTGTGACACCATGGATGCGCCGTATTTATTGTACGGCGCTCCATCTCGCAAGGATTTACAGATAAGTCAGTATTCCTGACTTATCTGTAGGTGCAAAAATGGCACATTGCTGGGTGTGTCTGAACACAGACACAACTCCAGCAATGTGTCCTTTCACATAGGGCAAGCCCCATGTGACAAGGCCTGCATCAGTCTTACGCCTGCTGTGAGGCAGGCGTAAGGATTTGACGCAGTGGTGTCCTAGAAGTGTTACAGTGAAATCTCATAGATTTCACTGCGACACTTCAACGAGCCTTTTTTGCGGGGCAACGCCCACCCTGCATACATTATACATAACGCAGGTATAATGTAGCACAGGGCTTTAGAAAGTGACGCATCTGCTAAGATGTGTCACTTTGTAAACATGGCGCAACGTGGTGCATTTTTTATGCCACTGCTGCATCCCAAAAAGTGATGCTACGCGGTGCAAGAGACTCATAAATAAGCCCCCTTATTTCTTACTGACAAATCAGCTGTATGTCTTTTGCTACACACACCTATTGGTACCCTGCTCAATGTGTAATGTAAGGGTACTATAAACTAAATATTGTCTTATAAAATTGCCCTTAGACTTAACAATGTAAGGGTAGCACAATAAGATATCTGTTTAGCCTTGTTTTACCATAACATGCTCCACTAAGTAGGTTCCTCCCACCAGCTTCTGTTAGACAGCAGTCACTGAAATCTACCTTGAAAACATCAATGCCTTTGACATCAGAAGACATCCTGGCAGCTGCTACCAGGCCTTGCACCATTCATCAGTGAGGTAAATCTGGGAATCTTTGATTTTAATTGCGGCAGTTCATCATTAGTCCTTTAAAGAACTAATTTGCCTCAATTATTAAATTATGTCAAGTGCTAAAAGTCTTTTGATTTGTGTTGGTTGTTTTCCTTTCTTGTATATATATCTAAATGTGTTTGCATTCGTGGTTATGCTTACTTTTAAACGTTGCAATTATTAATTGAACATAATTCTTACCTCCATAGCCACTGGATCAGGAGATAGCTTGTAAATAACAACTACAAGGACACAGGATCAGCAGTTGACCCAATGGGATATCTCTAGAAATAGCATTTCTGTGGGTGGAGTTGGTGAGTACACACTGTTGCAAGTGTGCAAAGTTAGGAAGATTACAGAGGCATTAAGCCAAAAATGCAAATGCCACTGTTCAGGGCAAAGACTTGCAGGAGTTTCTACAGAGTAACCTCAACCTGCCAAACGCACACCTCAGCCACAACCGCATCTACCACCTCCATCTGCACCACCTCTACCTCCGACACCACCAACTCAACCCATCCAATTCATCCACCAACAACACAGGCACATGCCCAAACTATCCCACCACCAGCATTGTGCAGGCAGAGTTGTAGTAGAACACCCAAAATATCTTTTGATGTATAAAAATTGTGCAACTCTATCCCTAATACAGTCGCCACTTTTGAAAAATAAAAATCTGTACATATAGCTTTCTTCTGTCTTGAATGTTTGATATTGCATTTATTACAATGGAAAGTGTAATTGTATGAGAGCCAATGGAAATGTTTAGCTAGTTAGAAAACTAACTAAATATTTCCTTTGGCTCTCATACAATACAATGATTGGCAACAATTTGTAAACAGCTAGGTAGACAATAATTTTTGAGTTTGCAGTATTTTTAAATTGATAAGTACATTTACGTTTTTTATAAATATATTAAATTGGAATACATTATACCCGGTCCCTGAGAATGTGCAAATGTAACAAAATGAAATCTTAAAGCAGAGGAGAAATGCAAACTTAGATGGGACGGGAATCTGCAAACATCAAGGGAAGAAGCCAGAATACAAAGGGGAAGTGGTCGACCTCGAAGCTGGGGAACCAGGTTCGAGTCTCGGCAGGGACGTGCAACATCCTGTGATTCTGGGCAAATCACTGAATCTCCCAGTGCCTAACAAAAATGAATGTGTTAATCTGTAACGCAACTGGTGCTCATGTAAAGTACTCTCATGCTTTCCGGTTAAGTTTGCACTATATAAAGCACCAAAATATTAACAGAATGTCTGAAAATGTAATAAGTCATTCCCTCAAGCCAGAGGGTGTATCTGAGTAATGTTCCTCACTTGGGCACCAAAATACCCAGCTATGCTGACTCTCTATATTCACCACAACGATGGTGGGGCCCCCCTCTGACGTGGATTTTAAATCACTGACCTTGGCAGGACCAAACAACCCACGGGGAGAAGGAAACACAGGGGTAGCAGAAAAATCTGGGAGGACAAATGAACAGGGAGATGGGAGAACAGGAGGTTAGGGAGAAAGGCATGCTTTTAAGGTGGTAATAAGGACACATAAAGTTTGAAGATGTTCAGTGACCTTCCCTTGGAGTATCTGGATCTCTCCAACAAAGTCCTGAATATCCAGAGAGATCACTCCCTGATTGGCCTCAGGACCTCCTTAAGAGCAGCGAAGGACACATATTCTGAGGTAGGGGAGTGGGCTACGCAAGAGGACTGTGGGTGTGTGGGGGACTGAAGAGTTGCTCAATTGCTGGTGTTCTTCTGGGTGGGCACTGGGAGGAGGAGATGATACCTGTGCAGGGGGTGCAGCTTAAGGCCCTTATGGTGACTTTGAACGTTAAGGCGGAGGTGGTGCAGGTCCAGATTGTGGTGATGTTTGCTCTTTGGATACCATCGTTTGTTGTTGCCCAAGGGCAGGAGGATTCCGAAGAATCTGCCTACTCCTGATAGGTGGAGTCCACATTCCCCTCACCCCAACTGCCTCTTTAGCCTCGGCTCAGAATCTTTTGCTAATAGAACTTGTTTGTCTCCAAGTGGGTGCACTGCCGCTGCTGGTGGTGGCTTCCTCCTCCTCAGTGCTGGTGGAAAGTGGTCATGCCCACCTCGCAGTCGAGGATCTTCTTCCTTGCCCCACAGCCTGCTGTTTGGATCCTTGGCCTGCTCAATCCGCTGAATAGCAATATGAAAAAAAGACACAAAAATGCACTATTGTGGATTATAATGCATATAAAATGAGTATTATTTCCCTAAATGCCAGAGCTGACTTTGTGCAGTCTATACCAAGCTTGCTGCTATCCAATGTTTATAAATATTTTTTTTAGCTTTGAAATATTACAAAATTATATTTTCAAAATAATATTTGGAATGAGACATTCAAAGGAGGAGAAATGGTTGTGCAAATACTTTTTCTCATTCCCTAATTCTGCACTTGGAAAATATGTTTTGCAACAGCTCCAAACATTGCCTATTGGAGAGTAGCATATAGTTGTACAGGACAACAAAGCCTTCCAATGGATAATGCCTTATTGTTACTTTCTGTATAACATATTTTCAAAAAATGTTTGCATGAAATAAGAAATTAAATAAAAAAAAATATGGTGTCTAGAAAGTAAGACAAAAGTCCGCTATGTAAGCATCACTTAAGCTACGTTTGACCAAAAGAAAATGCAACAGAAGGGAAGTTGTATTTGAACTGTTATGTATTCACAATATATATAACTTTAAATGCATTTTCATCATGTCAAACTCAGGTGATTAGTCAATCCAAAAAGAAAAGCTACAACTACACACACAGATTAGTAATTGTACACTTTCAATCCTTTTAAGGCACACAAATAACACAGGGAAAAGAGAATATGGAATGTTAGAACAAAGTTCCAACTGAACACATGACAGGACACCACTATCAAAACTGTGAAAATTAAAAAATACACTTATCGTCTGTCTTCTGCTCATATGCTTCCAGCTAAGTATAGAGGGTCAGCAAAGCTGCTCTCAGGACCCCCTATAGAAAGGTGTCATGTAGGGGTGCCGAGAACAAGCCCATAATATCCTGGGCCTTAATTTGGGTCCAGCCATGAAGATTCTTCCTCAGCAGTTTGGACACCCACTGCAGCAAGTGGCTATGATGCCCAGATTTAGGTCTGCACAGCATTTCTCACCAGCATCTCTAAACCCCTGTAAAGCTGAGGGTACGTTTGGATGACCCCCTCACAAATAAGCTCCAATTCCTCATCAGTGAATGGGGCCCTGTCAGCTTGTCCCTGAGCCATGTTGGGGGTTAGAATATGGAGAAAGGCACAAGGATGGAGAAGGATGGTGTTGCGGTTTTTGAACAAACACTAGCAGCTAGGGACCCTAATGCCCACCACCTGAAGTACTCACTGTTGTGCAAACAAAAGTTGCCCACCTCAACTGGCCTGCTTCCAATTGGCCATACATTGGAAATATTTAAACACAAATCGAGAAGCAACAATTACGGAATATGCAAGTGAAGTTAAGCATGAGACATTCAAAAAGACAAAAAGCACAATAATGTATATGTGTAAAGTCAATAACAAGTGTAATATGTGAGAGCTTGGATTTAAATGTTGTTAATAATAAGTGCTTGAAAGACATAGAAAATGAAGATTCAATTATTTTTCTCTAGAGCATAGCATGGTTGTTGATGATAGTACATAAAATAAACAGTGTTGTCTCAGGATGGTATCTACAAACAGAGTGGTAGTAGCCCACCATTTATCATCCAACATTGACAAGAGAGTGTCTACCCATATAAATGTAACAACCAAACTAGCAGCATAGAAAAACAAGAGTTAACTATTTACCTGACCCGTGGCCCTTATGTTGTACTCCATCCTGTAATACTTGGATGTTGGCACTGATTGGGATCAAGAGCTATATATTATCCTCATCCTAAGGCAATGTTTTGCAACACACACCAGGCAACATCAATCTTCTACAAATTTTCTGGGAAGTACACATCCTGAGTACAGTCAAGACATCTGAACCATGACTTAAGTAGCACAAAAGTGCATTCAATAATGGCTCATGTTCATATATGTGCCCTATTGTACCTCTGTCGACGAAGTGTGGTGGGACGACTCTATGGTGTGTATTGTTTTGTAGTGATTGATGAGTATGTTAGAGATGCCACCCCCGATGCATGCACAGTTCCAGTGTGAGGTGTATTTAATAACGTATGAGCCAGCAAGAGGTGACTCTTGGAAGATCTAGCTGTCATGTATGATTCCAAGAAATGCTGCATGCACATCAGTGAAGCAGCCCTGGCGTTGCAGCTTGCACACTGATGGAGGGCCAGTGGTGTCTGTTGTGGAAAAAGTGTGCTGTATGTTGAGGTAGCTGAAGTACTATATGGAGTAGACAGTGGGGCACACACCAAAAATACACAGTGTATATCTGAATTGTACACAATTTCAAATGTGTTTCATGCGCACTAATCTGGCAAGACTCCACCCTGTCTCTGCCACTTATAAAGTTTTAGGACCAGAACGACTGCTCTGGATGCTAAGTGCACTTTTGTGCCCTGAGGCTACGAGGTCAACAAATTAAATTCTTACAATACAGAAATGTAAAACCATTCAAATATTAAACATGGACACAAAATGATAAGTAGACACAAAAGATTTAGTTTCTTCCCAATTTGTATTTTTCTTGGCTTCACTAAGTTAAAAAGTATAACACATCCAATACTTTAAAAAAAGCAACACACCGCTTACCCCCCAAACTATATAGCACAAAATAAATCCCACAAATATATCAAATATTAAAAGCAAATGGGAGTATTGATTGGAATATTACTGTTGTGTTATACGGATTCTCTAAGGGGAATTTCTATTTTACTGTTTTGACGGTAATCTGTCCTCTCTCATTTTTGATTGAGCTCTTGTAATATTCTCAGCATATGCTAGCTCTAGAGGGTGCTGCTGCGAGGATGCTCATATGAAATAACCTGATGGCTCCCCTGCTGCCTCCAGGCTGCAAGCCCTAAATTCAGAGTACCTGGCAGAGGTATTAGAAATGACGCATCATTAAGCACCACTGCATTTACTTTTTTAAGATGGAGTAAGTGTTCAAAATGAGCCCAGAAGAAGACTTGTGAGCACTGACATATTCAGGCCCTGATTTACTAAGCCCTTTTGTTGTCCTTGCATTACAAATGTTGATGCAAGGCAGCACAAATGTTTAAGTGACAGTTACAAAGATGCTCACCCACGCACACAAGGCCCTCCACTGCACCGGACCAGCATACCTGAACAGCCGACTCAAATTCCACGCACCCCAAAGGACCCTACGATCAGCCCAGCTCTCCTACGCCATGGTCCCCCGCACCAGAAAGACCAGATCGGGAGGCCGCTCCTTCTCCTTCCTCGCGGCCAAAGCATGGAACGCCCTTCTGCTCCACCTCAGACAGACAACATCGCTCCCCATCTTCGCAAGAAACCTCAAAACCTGGCTCTTCGACAGACCCCCTCCTTGATGGAATGGAACTTGCACCCCCCCCAACCCTAGCACCTTGAGACCCTCACGGGTGAGTAGTCGCGCTTTAACAAACTCCTGATTGATTGATTGACACAAATCAAACATTGCATGGAATTACATCACTTTCCTCCTGCAAAGTAACGCAACACAGTACCTTGAGCTACCTTGCATTGGGGACGCTTTACAGGGTTGGAGCAGGGGAGGCTCTGATACACCCACCTATGTATTTTGAGGCAAACTCAGATTTACCTAAATCAGTAAACCTTGGTTTGCTCATAAATAGTGCACCTACCCAACCTTCGCATAATGAGAAGAAATATTTATATTTCTCCTTGCTACTTCCTCTTCGCATGTGTGCTGCATTCTGAAAGGAGAAAAAGGTCTCTTGAAGCTTTTTGCCTCTCTATAGCAGAAACAAGTGGTCAGCATTATGACCCCCTCGGCCATCATATACACTGCAGCACATTTTCCTTGTCTGCGCCGGCTGCACCATTCAAAAGGTGCACCCAGCACTAACAAGGAGAGTGCACTGTATTAGACTGAATGTGCTGCCCCCAGGGCGGCCGCGAAACCCGTGCTGCCCAGGGGGCAGCGCATTCAAGTGAAATACGGAGCAGCTTTGAAGCAGTCATTTTCATTTTTAGGAGGGTTAAAAGATCCAATTCAGACGGGTGCAGTAAGTGACTGAACCCTCCTGCAAGGGAATGTCTAGGCCTCTCCAGAGGACTGCCGTCAGAGGGTGCACTGACAGTGTGCCACCTAACAGGTGCTTTACCTTCTCACCCGCTTCTATAATACGGCGAGGGAGCAGAGGCAAAGAGATTGCCTCATTTGCATGGGACCACTCCTCCTGATAGTGCTGGCACTATATGTGCGCTAGCGCAATCCGTATTACAGAAGCGGGCACACAAGCTTCTGCAATAATAAAGTGGCCCGGGGGCATGCAAAGTGGGTGCAAACTCCCATTGTGCCACCTGGATACTTTGTATAATACGGCCCTTGGAGTCCACTTCTTTGTCCTGAGTGCAAGAGGGAGAGCAGGCCCAGTTTTCAAGGCTCTTCTTAAGTCATAGGCAGAAGGTCCAGTCCTCTTCTGTTCTTCCACAGGTCCAGAAGTGATGTCACATTAATGCCTATTGTGATACTGTAAATGGGAAAAGCTCCTGTTCATTCCATATTCAATGGTGTGAAAGTTCCCAAGAGCGATACTACCTACTTTTTTACTTTTCCTGTATCCTGTAATGCAAGGCAATACCACAGTGAAGCTCTCTGCCCAAAACCAACATGGTTGAATCTTTCCTACTCTATGCCCACCCTACAATGTCACCAGGGAAATGAGCACTGTTGTCACTCAAAACTCGTTCTGTGTACATGAGGCTGGTACCTGACTGCCGAAGAGGGAATAGAAAGGGGCAAGGTCAAGTGTTAGCCACACCTGCCAGAGGTAGGAAAAGCCTCTTCATCGCTAATTGAGTATCTCGGCAGAGGCCAGATAGTAAGCCTGCCAGAGAATCATCGCACATCCTAACACCCAAAGCTTTTGACTCAGCTCTAGGAGCAAGTTCACACCTATTTAAGGGACTTATTCAGCTTCTGGGTGACAGTTGTAAGCTCAGATAAACAGGCTTCTAGAGGTTTGAGTCAGGGAACAGGTAACATTTTAAAAGTACCTGCTCTAAAATATTTTTTATAATTCCGACTTTGGCTTGTAATAAATATTTGTAAAAGTCCAGGAATTAACTCTGTAGCTGCTTACTAAATGGAGATTATATGTAATTTTGTATTCCAATGTTTTCCTATGTAACAGTTATCCTTGATATAGTGGAAAAGACAATTTGGGCCTTTTCTCTGAAAACGTAAACATTAACATTTTACATGTCCTACTTTTAATTACCATGCACCCTACCTTAATGGATAGTAACAACAACAAGATGATGGATTGAATGCTTGAATTAATCTCAGCCACTGGCAATCCCAATCCATCATTTTTCACCTACCGTGCCACCTCAGTTTAGACCAAGCCAATTTTCAAATAAGCCTTGACCCTGCTCCTCATGGGAACAGTCTGGCACAAACTGCTGAGCCATGTCATCCATGAACTGGAATACAAGGCTCATCAGCCAGTTATTGCTTGATCCCAGTGGCACAGTGAGCACGGGCATACCCATCGCACTTAGGGTGTCAACTGCAAGACCAACAAGGTGATGGATGGAATGCTTGAATTAATCTCTGTCAATGGCAATCCCTCAGGTCTGCAACGCAATCCATTGTTCTTTGCCCACCAAGCCACCTCAGTTTGGACCCAGCCATATACAAATCTGCCTGGAGCCTGCTCCTCATTAGAACAGTCCAGCTTAAACTTCCAAGTCAGGTCCTCCCTGAACTGGAATGCAACCACCCTAGGACCAGTTTCACCCAGATAAGGGCTCATCAGCCAGGTATAGCTTGTTCCCAATGGCACAGTGTGCCCGGGACCCACGTTTGGGCATATCTCGCACTCTTAATGATAAATTTCGGTGCAGCTCAATTACAAGTGGCTGAGATTAATTCGAGCATTCCATCCATCACTTGATTTATACTTTTTTAAAAGGAGAATTTAGGCTTGTCAAAAAGGATTTATTTTGAGAGGTCAAACTTGCAGTTTAAACTAAGGCTACTAGTGGCAGGCCTGCAGTCGTGTTCACCCTGGCACTATAGTGGATGGCACAAGTAGTACAGCAGCCACTGGCGACCTTTAATTTACAGACCTTGGGTACACTTTAAGTACCATGTACTAGAGACTTATAGGGAAATTATATACGCCAATTAGGGAAATACCAATTTCATACTGTTGAAAGGGGGAGCATAGGAATTTTGCCACTGGTTAGCAGGAGTGGATAGAATTTTACAGCCAGCAAACACAGTTAAGGCAATAATCTGTGGGTGAACCGCATAAAAGATGGTCATTTCCTACAGTGTACATCATGGAATCTGAAACCACAGAGGCCAGTACCTGGCTATAAGGTTCAATATTATCCAGCTAATTGTTTTCTATTTTCTTCTAGCAATGACACTGATAGATGTCCCTAAATCATAGCATTGTATTTTTTATAATGTTGTTAATGTGTAGCAACCAAAAATATGTACATGGTCCGCTCATTGCCACCAGACACTACAACTATTTTCTAGAAATCGTTGACGGAATAGCATGCCAGTGCAGCAAAGTAATATTGAATGTTTTACATAGAACTTCATGTCTCATTTTCTAAACACTGAAAATAATAGGCGTTACTGTTAATCAATTTAACAGTGCACAATTCTCCTCCATGCCACACAGCCAAGCGACCTGTGCAGAAACAAGTCCTCACAACTGAATGGTGTTCACTTCTGCTGGAGTACCCTGCCCTTGGGGTCATCATAAGTGATATTTGACCTTGCTCTGCCTTACCTAGGCTTTGCAGTATGATCAATGCAGGACAGTGTTCCTGGTTTGCTGGCAGCCTGTGACTTTACAACATGACTGTTTTACTTCTAAGTAAACCTACCTAGGATTTCATTCGTTTTTCTCACAAACATGATTGCAAAATTTATACAGATATTGGAAGGTACATTTTAATTTTGAGGTTTCATTATGTTTTAGGGGTGAGAAATATTAACATTTTGTGTTGTAGTGTGTTTGTCCTCACCAATCTACTACTTTATTGCAGTGCTTCCCAAACCGTTCAGAACCACAGCCCACGTTTTAGAATTAGAATGTTTGTGATGCACCTAACTATAATGGACATGAGACAAGGCGGTATTTTAATGCAAATTATTATTTTTAATGTATTTTACATTCATTATTGAATATCAACTAACAAAAAGTGATCTACTTCTCATAATGAGGTGTGCGAGAAGAGTGGGGCATATTAGCAAGACCCACGTTAAAATTATCGCCATTTTAGCGGCAGGAAACTGCCGCTAAAACGGCGATAATGGGCTTGCTAATATGCGTTATAGAATTCCAATAGAAGCCCAGGTTAGATGTCCTGCACATCTAACCTGGGCTTCTATTGGAATTCCATAGCGCATATTAGCAAGCCCATTATCGCCGTTTTAGCGGCAGTTTCCTGCCGCTATATGGCGATAATTTTAACGTGGGTCTTGCTAATATGCCCCTGAGTGTTTGTTTCTGGTTTCTGTTGATGACGGCATCGACATCCATGTTGATGCAAGTCATTTTCAGGTGCAGGGAGTTCGACAATTGTAGTTTGTTCTGAAACTTGGTTGTCATTCCTACCATCGAAAAATTCAACTTCAAAGATGTACGAAGATGTGACAGGAAGTAGCACAATCAAAGCATTAGTAGAAAGTGTTGGATATGGTTGTTGAACAGACAGCCAGAACTGTGTCCATTTTTGGCAGTTGAAATTAATTTTTAACAACATGTCTTCAGACAGATTGGTTAGTTCTTCGTCAGCTTTTGTAGCCCTGAATGAAATAGATTCGCAATCCAGGTATTTTGCTCACATCTTTTCAAGGAAATAACAATCAACATTTTCTTTTAAGATCTTCAAGTGTGCAGAGATCAGGAATATTATGCCACCACCTTGTTCCACCTTATGTTCCATGACAAAGGGTTTCAAATGTTTTAAAACAGTCATACCTGTGGCCCTCAACGTTTTTCCACAAACCAGGTTTTCTGATTAAACCATTAATCTTGTCACGAGCTGCAGATATATTGGTTCCTTCTGTTCCTTGTAAGTACACACTGATGGGCATTTTACAATAAAGTGGCGGAGCATGGCATTAGCCTCCTTGGCTTAACGCCACACGCCGCCACTTCTGAAACGCAGGGCTGCACCATATTTACAAGAATATGGTGCAGCCCTGTATTTCCCCCTGCTCTAAATTTAGCAGCCTAGAGCCAACGCAGGCACCCTTGCACCATAGGATGTTTGCTTTGAGTGGAAGATTGTTTATGTGCAGGAAGGAGTCCCTTCCTGCACATAAACAATCTTTAAATGGCGTTTTGTCACTTAGAAGTTGCAAAACGTCATTTTTTAAATTGTTTACGTGCAGGAAGGGACACCTTCCTGCACATACGCATTCAAAGGCCTTTTGCTGTTTCTATGTGTGCTGCACAGAGTAACACACATGGATACAGCAAAAACAAGGAGAAATTAAACATTTCTCCTTGATGCGCCTGTTTAAATACCAGGTTTTCCCTAGTCTTAATTTTGAGGCTGCCCCATATTTACGATGCCCTTGTAAATATGGGGGAGCATCAAAATCAATCGGTGTTGCGTAGGAACGCCCTCGGTAACACCCAGTGCCCATCCATTTCACGCTAAGTATAGCGTGAAAGGGGGCCTTATTTACCAGGCAGCGTTAAGCCACAATAAGTGGCTGAAGGCTGCCTGGTAAATAAGGCAAAGCACATATCGCCACAGGAACGTCACTGAAAGTGACGTTCCTGTGGCAATAGGGGCTTGTAAATATGCCCCTTAGTTTATTTACTTTGAAAATATGCTCTCTGTCAAGTACGCGAGCTTCAGAACAATGGGGCATATTTACAAGGGAATGGCGGAGTGAGGCGTTAACCTTCCTGGCTTAAGGCCTCACTCCGCCACTTCAAAACGCAGGGCAGCACCATATCTGTCTTTGCCTGTGGTTGTTACAGTTTAAAATTGTAGGGGCATATTAGCAAGACCCACGTTAAAATTATCTCCGTTTTAGCGGCAGGAAACTGCCGCTAAAGCGGCGATAATGGGCTTGCTAATATGCGTTATGGAATTCCAAAGAAGCCCAGGTTAGATGTGCAGGACATCTAACCTGGGCTTCTATTGGAATTCCATAACGCATATTAGCAAGCCCTTTATCGCCGTTTTAGCGGCAGTTTCCTGCCGCTAAAACAGCGATAATTTTAACGTTGGTCTTGCTAATATGCCCCGTAGTTTTAACCTGCCCGTGATTGCATAATTTATCACCTGTTTTGTGTTTAAACTTGTGGTTTTTCCTGCCCGTGACTGCTTCCATTTAACCTGTTGAATTGTGGGATTTGCAGTCCAAACTGTTACAACCCCCACTTACCTGAATACCAGGTACCGCAGGAACGAAGAGAGCCACCCCTCTCACCTCTAGACCAATCCTCCACACAGACTACCACAGTATGGGCGATTGATCCCTAGAGGTAAGGGGGGAGAAATACACCACTTCTGGTGTGCTGGGAAGTGAAGGGAAGGCACCAGGCGTGAGGTCAAAGTGAGACGTGATCAGATGAAAGGGATGCAGACAGCGTCTGCAGGGTAGCCTCCGAGAAGGTGGGAACAACTGTGGGTGTGCAAGATAGAAACGATAGGAGGACTTTAAAAAAGGTGAAAATAAAAGGGAGTGGGAAATACGCTTTAATTACTATCGTTGTCCTACAAAGAAGAAAGAAAAAGAATACACACGCACCATGATCGACACATCATGGTAACGTTATAGCTCATTCCAGTAGAAAATAGAGGAACAGGTTCAGAAGACTTAGATATTTTCCAGGGATGTAAAGGATAGCTCTGAGGATTAGTTTCACAGAGGACGAAACAAAGCGCTGACAACTCCTGTTGTTGCTCGCTCCGCAATAAGAAAACAAATAATAGGAATAAAGGCAAACTTTTGTTCGCGTTGGAGGCGGTGCTGCCAGCTCCTGCTGTGCGCCTCTAGAAAGGGGAGAAGAAAGGCGACTGCGTTCGCGGTCAGCGTTGGGGGATTGCTCTCGCAGCTTCTGCTGCAGTAGACAATGTCTTGTGACTCTTGCCGCTGTAAAGCAAAATTTCACGGCTTGTGCCGCGTTTGAAAACACTCGCGGCTCTAGCCGCGTGAAAGAAATGTTTGACGGCTCCTGCCGCGTTTGAAGACACTCGCGGCTCCAGCCGCGTGAAAGAAATGTTTGACGGCTCCTGCCGCGTTTGAAGACACTCACGGCTCCAGCCGCGTGAAAGAAATGTTTGGCGGCTCCTGCCGCGTTTGAAGACACTCGCGGCTCCAGCTGCGTGAAGGAAATGTTTGGCGGCTCCTGCCGCGTTTGAAAACACTCGCGGCACCAGCCGCGTGAAAGAAATGTTTGGCGGCTCCTGCCGCGTTTGAAGACACTCGCGGCACCAGCCGCGTGAAAGAAATGTTCTGGAAAGTGGAGAGGCACGCTCCTGCGCCCTCTCTGGATAGGAGTCTAGGATATTGGAAAAGGAGAGGCACGCTCCTGCATCCTCCCTAAGCTGGGATTTCAGATCGATAAAGCCAAGCACCTGTGTCAGGTAGGGGAGGTTCTTAAATAGCAACCTCCCTTCACCACCTGACGTGCTGTAACCAATACCAGGGGACAGGGAAGAAAAGCAGATAAAGGACGGAAAGGGATATTAGGAATTAGACGTGAAATGAGGAAAGTGGTAACATTACCTCCCCCTTAAGGCTCTTTTAACAGGGCGAGGCTTCGTGGGGTTACAGGCGTGGAACCTCCACACCAATAGGGGTGCATGGACAAATGCGGCAGGTTCCCATGTTCGCTCCTCAGGAGGGTATCCTTTCCAATCCACTAAGTAATACAGTTTTCCGCTACACCTTCGTGAATCCATAATCCGATTCACTGCGTACTCTTCTTGGTTATCAACCATTAAGGGAGGGGGTGGTATCATGGGATGTGTGGAGGGAACAAAGGGTTTAAGAAGGGATGTATGGAACACAGGATGAATGTGATACTCCTCGGGTAATTCTAATTTCATGGCCACCGGATTAATAATTTGTTTTATCGCAAATGGACCTACAAAACGTGGTTGTAACTTCTTTGGCCCTGCTAGTGTCAGGTTTTTTGTGGCCAACCAGACTTTATCTCCTATGGCATAAGAGGGAGCAGGGCGCCGATGTTTGTCAGCGACTTTTTTCATATTTGCCTTGGTCGCCTGTAACTGAGAATGAGCAGTTTTCCATATTTCTTTTAGATTGGTACACAGAGAATCCACTGCAGGGACTTTAAGAGTAGGTTGCAAAGGCACGGTCCTGGGATGAAAACCCATTGCACAATAGAAAGGTGACATACCTAAGGCAGAGTGGACACTGTTATTATACGCAAACTCTGCTACTGGCAATGCTTTTACCCAATTACTGGTTAAGGTAGCCAACAAACAGCGCAAATACTGTTCCATGGTCTGGTTCACTCGCTCCGTCTGTCCATCGGTTTGTGGATGATAAGCGGAGGACAGACGGAGATCCATCTGTAAAACGGAGCCTATCTCATGCCAAAATTTAGAAACAAATTGAGGACCCCTATCGGACACCAGAACTGAAGGAATTCCGTGCAGATGGATCACATTTTGTATAAAGATAGACACCAGCTCACTAGCATTGGGGACCTTGGGAAGGGGCACGAAATGTGATACTTTAGTAAAGGAGTCTACTATGACAAGTATCGTGGTGTGTCGTCCTTCTGGAGGAAGGTCTGTGATAAAATCTAAACTTACTGTATGCCAGGGATAAGGGGGTACTGGAAGAGGCTGTAACAACCCATCCGGGGGGTGCGAGGAGTTTTCTGTGTGGCGCATATGGGACAAGAGGAAACATAAAGCTGTATATCTTTCGTCATGTTTTCCCACCAAAACCACCTGCTACAGATATCCTTGGTTTTCTGTATGCCCGGGTGGCTTACCAAAGCGGAGGAGTGAACCCACTGAAGTACCTGATCCCGAAATGTGTCCGGTATATACAACTGGTCACCATGATAAAGTAAACCCCTGTCATATGACAATTCGGTTGTTCTAACCATGGGGACAAGTCGATCTCTGTTAGTGCTTTTTCCAAATCCTTGCAAAAGTGATCAGAAGAAACATGCCCTAGAATTCTACCAGGGGGTATGAATGCTTCTAGGTCGGGATCTTTTCTTTTATGAGGGAGTGATACACATAAACGCAATAGAGCATCAGCTTTTACTTGTTGTGCTGCTGGCCGGTAGGTAATCACGAAATCGAACTCATTAAAGAAAGATACCCAGCGCATCTGTCTGGGAGTCAATGCTCTAGCGGTACGGAAGAATTCCAAATTTTTATGGTCTGAATAAATAGTGATGGGATGTCTTGCTCCCCAGAGATAATGCCTCCATTCTTGGAATGCCTTCCTGATTGCCAGAAGTTCTCTCTCTGCAATAGTATAATTTTGTTCAGCGGGCAATAGTTTATTTGAAAAAAAGGCGATAGGATGCATCTGTCCATTAGCGTCTCTCTGAGATAGAACCCCTCCTACTGCATATTGTGATGCATCCGAGTCTACAAAGAAAGGGAGAGTAGGATCAGGATGTATCAGGAGAGGAGCAGAAGTAAGCTCTCTCTTCAATGTGTCAAATGCCTTTTGAGCTTCTGGGGACCAAACAAACTGCACTCCCTTTTTAACGAGTCTTGTTATGGGTATTACTAAGTCTGAGAAATGCGTAATAAAGCGCCTTGTAAAAATTAGCAAAGCCTAACAGATACTGTATGTCCTTGACACAGGTGGGGGTAGGCCAAGACAGGATAGCCTCAACCTTCTTTTTGTCCATCCGTATCCCGTTTTCAGAAATTACAAACCCCAAGAACTCTACCGTAGAAGCATGGAAAGTACATTTCTCGAGTTTGGAAAAGAGATGATGGTCTCGTAGGTTTTGCAATACTTGTTTCACATGTTCTTCGTGTTCGTTATGATTTTTTGAGAAAATCAGGATACCGTCAATATAGACGATGAGGAAATGATCCAGGAAATCCCGAAAGATCTCATTAATGAAGAACTGAAATGCCGCAGGGGCATTACACAGCCCGAATGGCATGACGCAGTATTCGAATAAACCGAATTTAGTCCTAAACGCCGTTTTCCACTCATCCCTTCACGTACTCGAATAAGATGATATGCTCCTCACAAGTCAATCTTGGTAAAGACAGTGGCATCTTTGATTTGGTCTAATAATACTGGGAAGAGTGGTAACGGGTATTTGTTTTTTATGGTAATCTTGTTAAGAGACCTATAATCTATACAGGCGCGAAGACCTCCTTCCCGCTTGGATATAAAAAAAAGAGGAGAAGAAACGGGTGACGATGAATGCCGGATAAACCCACGTTTCCACATATCATCCAGGTACTCTTTTAGATAGGTAGTTTCAGGTTCGGATAGAGCGTAGATACGACTACAAGGCAATACACCCCCGGATTCTAGGTCTATGCGACAATCAAAGTTGCGATGAGGAGGCAAGGCCGTGTCTTTTACCTCATCGAATACGTCTGCATACTGTTTGTAGATAAGGGGTAGGGCGTCAAGCTCTTGACCACTACAGGACGCACATACCAAAGGAGAAGCCCAGTCAATAGCTTCTTGATAGCATTGCTGGATGCAATAACTAGAATCTAAAGTCACGGTTCTCCGCACCCAATCTATTTTGGGGTTATGTTTTTGCAACCAGGGTACCCCAAGAATCACTCCAAAGGCTGGAGTGTCTATAAGATCGAATGTGACTTCCTCAGAATGTCCGTTGTCACAAACCAGCGTTAAGGGGGCAGTATGTCTTGTAATCAGCCCTGAGGACAATGCCGTCCCGTCTACCGCTCTCACCGTTTCAGGCTCTTTCTTCTGCATACAAATAATGCCTAGGGAAGAGGCTAACTGATTGTCCCAAAGGTTCCCTGTAGCCCCCGAGTCTAATAGGACCGATAGAGTCACCCTATTACTATTGGACAATATTAAAGTCACACTTATGGTGAAGTGTCTGGGCACCCTGGCTACCGAGGCGCTCTGAATGTTCCAAGCAAACGCCACGGTCTTTCTTGGCCCTAAGGTCTTAGGGTGAATAGGGCATTCTCGTGCAAAATGACCTCCCTTCCCACAATACAGGCAGAGGTTGAGACTGCGTCTCTTTTCTTTTTCTTCCCGAGACAAAGGTCCCCGGACCCCTCCTATTTGCATGGGTTCATCTGCCCCTGGTCTATGGTCTTCTTTCTTAGTGCTTTTATACAGCACTACTCGAGGAGTCTCAGGCTTCCCTTTCTCTCCATGACGTTCACGGAGTCGATGGTCCATCTTGATTACCAAATCTATGAATTCAGTACACTCCTCTGGGGGCTCAACTATTTGGGACACAATGTCCTTTAATTCGTCATTTAGCCCCTTATAAAACAAAGATGTCCTTTTTTCGGAAGGCCACCGGGTTTCGGCCATTAACCTTTTGAAGTCTGTGACATAGGAAAGCAGGGAGTTCCTACCCTGCCGTAGATTTAGCAGTTCAGTGTCACTTGCCTGCATAAACGTATGTTTGTCGAACAGCCTCCTCATCTGTTCCTTGAAAGCGGGGAAGTTATGCAACAGAGGGTCATCTGTTTCTACCAAGGGTATAGACCAATTGGCAGCGGTACCCATAAGATAAGACATAACAAACGCCACTTTGGCGGTGTCATCAGGAATGGCAGTGGGTCGATACAGGAATTGTAGATAACATTGGTTCATGAAGCTGCGATATTTGCCGCTTTCTCCATTAAACCTTTCGGGATTAGCTAAGGGGACGGGAACGGGAGTAACTACGGTAATGCTAGTGGGTGGAGCCCCGCTCTCTGATTGGGACTTGTCAAAATGGATAGTGGCGGGCTGTAATACATGACGATGTGTCTTAGGGATAGTTCCGGGCGAAGGACCCCATGTGGTGTTTGCCTGCCTACTGTGAAGCTCGGTTTTCAAAGAATGATTCTCCTGTCTGAGAGTCTGAACCTCGGTTTGCAGCACTACTAATGCTGCCGCTAAGTCCTGAACTGAGGGAATGGAAGTAGAGTCCGCAGAGAACGGAGCTTCGCCAATCCCATCTTGGTCCTTCTTCGTTCGGGCGGTATGTATTTCGTGGGCTTGGCTTTTTGTTACAACCCCCACTTACCTGAATACCAGGTACCGCAGGAACGAAGAGAGCCACCCCTCTCACCTCTAGACCAATCCTCCACACAGACTACCACAGTATGGGCGATTGATCCCTAGGGAAAGGGGAGAGAAATACACCACTTCTGGTGTGCTGGGAAGTGAAGGGAAGGCACCAGGCGTGAGGTCAAAGTGAGACGTGATCAGATGAAAGGGATGCAGACAGCATCTGCAGGGTAGCCTCCGAGAAGGTGGGAACAACTGTGGGTCTGCAAGATAGAAACGATAGGAGGACTTTAAAAAAGGTGAAAATAAAAGGGAGTGGGAAATACGCTTTAATTACTATTGTTGTCCTACAAAGAAGAAAGAAAAAGAATACACACTCACCATGATCGACACATCATGGTAACGTATATCTCAATCCAGTAGAAAATAGAGGAACAGGTTCAGAAGACTTAGATATTTTCCAGGGATGTAGCGTAGAAAGGATAGCTCTGAGGATTAGTTTCACAGAGGACGACACAAAGCGCTGACAACTCCTTTTGTTGCTCGCTCCGCAATAAGAAAACAAATAATAGGAATAAAGGCAAACTTTTGTTCGCGTTGGAGGCGGTGCTGCCAGCTCCTGCTGTGCGCCTCTAGAAAGGGGAGAAGAAAGGCGACTGCGTTTGCGGTCAGCGTTGGGGAATTGCTCTTGCAGCTTCTGCTGCAGTAGACAATGTCTTGTGACTCTAGCCACGTGAAAGAAATGTTTGGCGGCTCCTGCCGCGTTTGAAGACACTCGCGGCTCCAGCCGCGTGAAAGAAATGTTTGGCGGCTCCTGCCACGTTTGAAGACACTCGCGGCTCCAGCCGCGTGAAGGAAATGTTTGGCGGCTCCTGCCGCGTTTGAAAACACTCGCGGCTCCAGCCGCGTGAAAGAAATGTTTGGCGGCTCCTGCCGCGTTTGAAGACACTCGCGGCTCCAGCCGCGTGAAAGAAATGTTCTGGAAAGTGGAGAGACACGCTCCTGCGCCCTCTCTGGATAGGAGTCTAGGATATTGGAAAAGGAGAGGCACGCTCCTGCGTCCTCCCTAAGCTGGGATTTCAGATCGATAAAGCCAAGCACCTGTGTCAGGTAGGGGAGGTTCTTAAATAGCAACCTCCCTTCACCACCTGACGTGCTGTAACCAATACCAGGGGACAGGGAAGAAAAGCAGATAAAGGACGGAAATGGATATTAGGAATTGGACGTGAAATGGGGAAAGTGGTAACACAAACTCTGTAGTTTTTCCCTCTCATTCCCCGTGACTACCAGTTTTTCCCTCCAAATTTCTCCTTTGCTCTGTTCTAAGACCTGTATGTCAAGCAGTGCATCCCCAGCCATCATTTTGTGTTAACAAGCCAGTGAAACCAGCCCCCCCCTTCCCCCCAGCAACAGGGATATTCTACATCAGAGGGTGCTCTGAGACAGCAGTAATCTGCTGTGTGCTGTTTAAACTGTATTTAATAGGGACTGTGCACTTCGTTTTTTGGCCAGGCGAGGGAGTAAAGTTTTATTCAAACAGTATTGTTAAAGGACAAGTTTGTTAGGCCCTTACCTGCAGAAGTCCAAAATGTGGATTGAGCCTGTCTGTCTCCTAGGAGATTTCTGAATAGAGCAGCTCCTTCCAACTCCCGGGCCAGCAAACCTTGTCTGAGGTCGCTGGGACCTTACATAATCTGCTATTGGTTGGTACATGTGTACACTGATTGGTGGTTGTATCTGATGGTTCTATTGGATTAGGGCTAGTGTCCTCATTGGTTGGGTATTTGAGGGTTCTTATTGGTTTCTGGGTCTGTGATTCAATCAATGTAGGGTTGGGACTAGGGCTAGTGTTAGGATTTGTATTGGAAGTAGGGACTAGGGCTTCCTGTGTTATTGGTTGTTGGGACTAGGGTGGGACTAGGGCTAGGGTTAGGCCTTTAATTGGAAGTAGCGATTAGGGCTTCTGGTGTGATTGGTTGCTGGACTAGGTTTGGGACTAAGAGTAGGGTTAGGCTTTCTAATGGAAGCAGGGACTAGGGCTTCCTGTGCCATTAGTTGCTCGGACTTGGGTTGGGACTACTGGTAGGGCTAGGGCCTCTATTGGACGTAGAGATCAGGCTTTTTTAAACTGATTGGTTGCTTGGACTAGGGCTAAGATTGGCTGTAAGGTCCTGGTCTCCTACTGGTTCCAGATTTTAGGGGTAGTGTTGTAATTGGATAGTGTTAGGGCTAGGGTTCCCATTGGCTGGAGGGGTCACCTGATTTCTAGGGCTATAAAAGGCCAGGGTTAGGGCGTCTCAGCCTGGGCGTTGAGGCTAAGGGCGGAGAGGACAAGGGCAGTTGCCTGTTTGAGTCTGTAGGGCGGAGAGGACAAGGGCAGTTGCCTGTTTGAGCCTGTAGGGCGGAGAGGACAAGGGTAGTTGCCTGTTTGAGCCTGTTCGAGACTGGTCAGGACTTGGGCCAGAAATGCTGCCCATGTTCCCATTCAGTAATACCCACCCCACACCACCCACATCCACAAACAGAGTAACACACCCACACCAAATGTACACCACACACAACCCTATGCACAAAGCAATGTACCAGCATACACTACAAAACCAACAAAACCACATCTATACACCCTTCTATCCCAACTATCACACATACCCACCATCACCTACAAACAGTACACAACTCTATCCTATACCACTAACCAATCCACTCATCGCTAACACAACGCCATTCAACACCATACATAACTACATCCCATCCAGACACGCTCCCTGCTCTAATTACTCCTAACAGACCACCTTTTATCACTAACAAACATATAATCAGCCTTCCACCACTTGTCCAACCAACACCCTCCTCTTCCTTCTACCATAATAACACTAACACACAACACATACACTGCACACCACCACACTTTCTAACTCTTGCAACAAACCTGTCTAAGACAAACACTCTTACCTCTACTTCATTCCCTCCTACACACAACATACACTCTACTCATAAACACATCACCACCCCCTCTACCTTACAACCTCCTTTCACAAACAATACTATACAACCAAATCCAAAGAATGAAACAAATACACCAGCACCCCTTTTCACTACTCCTGAAAAACAAAACATATCACGCACACCAGCACAACAAGATCCTCAAAGCGCAACACCTCATAATACTTACCATCACAAAATACAAACATACACACACCTTTCAAACCACACAAAGGAACAAACTCCAATGCCAAGATTTCTCTCTTCCACCACACCTAACACAGATATAGCAACACAGAAACTCTCTTCTAACCGCCTCTCATCCATTGGACAATTTAGAACCTTACTACATGACCCACATGCTGCACCACCACCCTTGACTCATACACCTTCTGCCCTAAACACACGCAAACAATATAAGCAACGTGCCACACCTCACAACTTTGCTTTCCCATGTCTACTGCACAACAATGTTACACCACGAAAACAACACAGCACACCAACTCACTCTCAAACATCATCGCCACCACATACACACACAGACCCATCAAAATGCCTTCTTAGCATGCTGGATGAGGAACATGATACAGGACAGCTACACAATTGCTATCCTAACACAGCTAATGCCAACACTAAAAACACACCTGCTACAAACCCACACAATACTGATCACTCATCTACAAAAAAAGTCTCACTGTCACCAAAGCACATTCTCTAAACTGTCTACTAATAAACGCTCGATCCCTCTCTAAAAACAAACATCACATCTACGACCTTCTCACAGATGCAAAACCAGACATACTATTCATAACTGAATCATGGTTGGGAAATGATATGGCTCCAGTCCTGCATGAAGCCATTCCTCTAGGCTATCAAACGATCACCCAAAATCGTATAGGCAAAAAAGGAGGTGGTCTAGCTGTTGTGTTCAGGCAAACATTACATATCACTAAAGTTGACGACATCTCCATAAAGAATTGTGAGGCTCTTCTAACAAGATGCAATCCTACACCGTCTTCCTCCTTTAACTTCCTGCTCCTTTACAGACCTCCACCTAGCAAGGCTACATTCCCAGACGCACTTCTAGACACAGTTTCAAACCTGATAACAATGCACTCCAACCAATGCGTTCTGGGTGACCTCAGCATTTGGTTTGACAAACCCAATATGGCCCATCCAAGAACAATAATCACTGGCTAGACGCACTGAACCTGCATCAGATTGTCCACAAACACACACACATCGCTGGACATATCCTAGATGTCATTTTTGCTAATACTGAACTAGTTACCTTTCAAACTATTACTCCAGTCACATGGTCAGACCACCACTTGCTTGCTTTCCAACATAAAACAACACTAAGCAACTCACCTAAAACTACCTTACATCCATCCACCTATCGGCAGTGGAACAAACTCAATTTGGAACACTTAGAAACACAACTAACATCCAGTACAAATCTGGAAACAATAAATTCTGTTCAAAATCTATATGAGTGGCTACAGGAAGCTTTTGATATCCTGATACCACTCAAAACCACACAACAGAACAAAAGAAAAAAAGACATAAAACAACAAATTAGAAAGCTGCAACATACCTGGCTCAAAACAAATGCCAAACAAGACAAACTTCACCTACAGAAAATTAACAGATTATACAAGTCAGCTATCAAAAAAGCTAAGAAAAGGTACTATTCTGACAGAATTCAAAATGCTAAATGTGCAAATAAAGAATTCTATAAAATACTCAATGAATTTCGCATACCAAATTGCCTAGAAGGAACTCATCCTGTTACTCAAGATTTCACAGACAAACTGGCAAATCATTATATGGACAAAGCAGACACATTGGACTCGTACTTAAAACAGAAACAAAGCACCAGCACTAACCCTTGTACAAAACAACAATCCAAGGATACTCTAATCCAGCCTCTCCGTTCCTTCCAACACATCTCACACGATGAATTTATGGACCTGGTCAAAGCAAGCAGGCCTGCCGGCAGCCCTTCTGACCCCTGTCCACCGCAAACTTTCAAGACAATTCTTTTAACAACCTCTGCTGTCACTCCAGTAAGAAGAATCATCAACGATTCCTTAACTACCGGAATATTTCCAGAAGAACTCAAAAAGTCACACATACGCCCTTTACTGAAGAAAACAAACTTGGACCCGCTGAACCCTGACAACTACAGACCCATTACAAATGGAACTTTCCTGGGCAAACTGATAGAAAGAGCAGCTTTCGCCCAGATGTCACAATTCATTGAAGAGAATGACATACTTTCAGACTTCCAAACACGATTCAGTCCGGGAAGAGGCACTGAATCTGCCCTCCTTGCCATCTGGGATGACCTGAAGAATACAGTAGACCGCAACAGGGTTGCTGCGCTACTTCTCTTGGACCTCTCGGCTGCCTTTGACACGGTTGACCATGACACTCTGAAACAAAAACTCAATGAAGCCGGCATAGAGGGAACTGCTCTAGACTGGATTGCGTCCTACCTTCAAAACAGAACTAATGTCATCCATACCCCACCTTTCTCGTCCAAACCATACTCCACAAAAGCAGGGATCCCTCAAGGCTCTATCATCTCGCCCATGCTTTTCAACATCTACATGAAGTCATTACCAGAACTGATCAATTAATTTCACCTCACGTGCTATAACTATGCAGATGACACGCAAATACTCCTTCAACTGGAATGCCCCAAAGACATTGGAAAATCCCCAATTTTCAGTTGTCTCAGAGCCGTGGATCAGTGGATGACTTGGAGCCATCTCAAATTGAATGCTTCCAAAACGTAAATACTCACGTGTGGCGATTGGAAACATTATGACCCGATTGCCGCCTGGCCTGATGAATTGGGTTCACCGCCTAAAGTATCGAAGGAAGTAAGAAACCTCGGAATGACCATGGACTCCAAGCTGTCGATGAATGCCCAAGTGGACAAACTAGCAAGATCAAGCTTTGTCACTATAAAAACGCTGCAACAAATTTTCCCTCATTTGGGATTTTTACACAAAGTCCAAGCTACCATCTCCCTTGTTCTGTCCAAACTCGATTACGCCAATAGCCTCTACCACGGATACCCTTTAACAATCCATGAAAAGACTACAACGGATTCAGAACTCGGCTGCCAGACTACTCTTGCATACCAAACCGCGAGACCACATCTCACCTGCCATGAAAGCCCTGCATTGGTTACTGGTTGCTAGAAGATCCACGTTCAAGCTACTTTGTATCACCCACAAAGCAATACATGGAATGGAACCACTCTTCATCAGGAATAAAATCACCAAACACATTCAACAAAGGAACCTCCGCTCTAAAGGGGCATCTCGCCTCAAAATCCCAAGATACAAGAAAAAAACCATGGGTGGCACATCCTTCTCTGTTCAAGCAGCCAAACTATGGAACTCTTTACCCACCAACATAAGATCCACCGACAACCACCTTATCTTCAGAAAACTACTCAAGAATTGGCTCTTCCCCACATAAGCACCATACGCAAACAGAAATTTACAGCATATCCCTCTGTATATAAGCATTTATTTTCACTATAGATATGTACCTATCTTTGTGTATTGCTTTGTATAAACATGTACAATAATTATGTTGATAAAAAAAAAATAATAATCATTTTTGGTCTACATGTACTTGCTTCCATTGTGCATCTATGTACCTCCATGTACTTGGATCTGTGTGTCTGTTACTTTTCTCCTGAAAAAGCATATCCAATGCACTACCCTATTTCTCATCCTGTACCTCTATAAATATCTCTAATCTACATATACTTACCTCCTTTATGCATTAATATACTTTCAATGCACTTATGGATCTATATATTTATCACTTTCTTCTAATTTGGCATTTCCAATGCACTACCCTATTTCTCAGCCTATACTTCTCTCAATATATCTTCTAGCCCAACTTTCTGACTCATCTCAAACTACTTTCTACTACTCTTTCCAATGCACTACCCTATCTCTCACCCTATACATCTACTATCTCATTTATCCCAAACCCCATACCACTACTATGATCCCCAAAATAACCCTTTCTAGACTCTCTCCTACTCTACTCCTCCTTGCATCATCTGACACCTCTTTTACTATACCAATCCCCCAAAACAAACCTCTCTAAACTCTTCCCTCTGACTCTTCCCCTCTAAAAACCCTTTTTACTCATCCAAAAGCCTCCTCCTACTGCTATGACCTAAAAAACAAATCACTCTTCTATCCCTCAATAATCCCTTTCAATCGAAATAACATACTAACATGTTCACTTACTCAAATTCCATATTCCACTATACTAACTCACCACGAATCCTTATGGGTTCCAGAGTAGCGTGCTACTCGCCAATAAAGCGTTTCAACACCCCATCAGGGTTACAAGCGCTATATAAATGCAAACCTTTTTGCCCTTTTCTATCCCTCCCCAACCCTTCTCAATCCAAATAACTGACTAACATATCCACCACTCAAATTAATTTCATGTTTCACCATACTAATTCAACACTAATCCTTATGGGTTTCAGAGTAGCGTGCTACTCTCCAAAAAAGCGCTTCAAAACCCCATCAAGGGTAGCAAGCGCTATATAAATACAAACCTCTTTCCCTCTTCTATCCCGCCACCTACCCTTCTCGATCCAAATAACTGAATAACATATCCACCACTCCAAATTACTTAATATTTCACTATACTAATTTTCAACACTAATCCTTTATGGGTTCCGGAGTAGCGTGCTACTCGCCAGAAAAGCGCTTCAACACCCATCAGGGGTAACAGGTGCTATATGAATGCAAACCTTTCTTCCCCTTCTATCCCTCCGCTATCCTTCTCACTCCAAATAACTGACTAATATCCACCACTCAAATTACTTTCATATTTCACCATACTAATTCACCACTAATCCTTTATGGGTTTCCGGAGTAGCGTGCTTCAACACCCCATCAGGGGTAACAAGCGCTATATAAATACAAACCATTTTTCCTCTTCTAACCTTCTGCTATCCTTCTGATTCCAAATAACTGACTAACCTATCCACCACTTAAAATTTACTTGCATGTTTCACTATACTAATTCAACACTAATCCTCTATGGGTCCCGGAGTAGCGTGCTACTCGCCGAAAAAAGCACTTCGACGCCTCGTCAGGGGTAGTAAGCGCTATACAAATGCAATTACAATACAATACAATATTTACAAGAATATGGTGCAGCTCTGCATTTCCCCCTGCGTTAGCTCTAAACTTAGCAGCTTAGCGCCAACGCAGGCACCCTTGCACCATAGTGCAAGAGTGTCTACGTTCAGGGGAAGATTGTTTATGTGCAGGAAGGTCCCCTAACATGCACATAAACAATCTTTAAATGTCGTTTTGTAACTTCTATGTGTGCTGCTTAATGCAGCACACTTAGAAGTTGCAAAACAGCACTTTTTTTAATGATTGTTTATGTGCAGGAATGGGGACCTTCCTGTACATAAACAATCATTGGCCTTTTGCTGTTTCCATGTGTGCTGCACAACGCAGCACACGTGATTACAGCAAAAACGAGGAGAAACTAAACATTTCTCCTCGTTGCGCGGGTAAGACCAGGTTTTCCTTGGTCTTAATTTTGGCACTGCCTCCTATTTACGCCACCCTTGTAAATAGGGGGCAGTGACAAAATCAATGGGTGTTGCAGTGGAACTCCCACGGCAACATCCATTGACCTCCCCTTTCACGCTAAGCATAGCATGAAAGGGGGCCTTATTTACAAGGCAGCGTTAAGCCACGTTAAGTGGTTTAACGCTGCCCTGTAAATAATGCGAAGCCCCTATCGCCACAAGAACACCATAAAAAGTGACATTCCCGTGGCAATAGGGGCTTGTAAATATGCCCGAAAGTCCTTGTCATGCAACGATGCTGCATAATTGCCTTTTCCTCCAGAAACATTGCAACTTCATTGCAGAGTTAGTTCCATAAGTCTAGTCAGCATATTCCCCTTCTACAGCCGACGTGCCAGGTGTGCAGAAGAAGTGAGTTATGGATAGTCCCAATCTCTTTGCACATTTTTTCAAATAAGTGCAATTGAAACAACCTCATCTTGATGTAGTTTGCGACTTTCACGGAAGTGTTCATAACACTTTGGAAATCATCTTACATAGTTTTCTATACTGACACTTCCTTGTAAAGGTTGCAGTAAGTTCATGCAGCATACGGACTAAATTAGCTCGAGTCACAACTTTAGCATATCTTCATGCAGTCCTTTGCTCCATATGTAACGTATGAAAACAAGCAGCTGGGACAAACCTGGTACATCAGTGGGCTCATTCAGTTGTAACTAGAAAAATCTATTTGCTGCTCTTTGGATCAGCTCATCTTCTGTCCACTGGGGCATTTCATCGATTCTGCGCGCAATTAAGTTATTGGAAAGGGGAATAGTTTTGACTTCTATCAAGCTCTAATCATCAAACATAACTCCAAGTGCGTCTTTCATCATTGGGAGCACTAAAGACTTGGCAGTTGTGTGGAGCTTAATATCATGCGTAATTCACAGACTAATAAGGTACGAGGTGTGTCTAGCCTTTTCATTGATCTTGGTGTGAAATGCAAAAGCTCCTCTTTCAATTTCTTCAAATATTCTAGTTTCCTTTTGGAAAATGTGAGCTGCTTTTTTCAAATCCGGATGCTGGGTCTCCGTATGGTGATGCAATTTGTTTAGTCGCATGCTCTTGTTTGCAAGCAGTTTGCAGTAAACTCCGCACAGTAGGTGTGGATCTTCTTAGTCTCCTTTCCACAAAATTCCTTGGAACTCAGTGTTGAAGGCTTATATTCTTTGAATTCCATTGTTTTTCTTTTATATTCTATTTCTGTCCAATTTTTCTTCAATTGCAGCTGTGGGCATCATTCTCATCTTCTTTGTCCAACACTTATCCATATGTCCCTATGTCCTCAAGGAGGATACACTCAGATGAAACAATAATAAACCAAAATAAACAATGCAAGAAACACTGATGTGTGGATTCTAGACACTTCGCTTAGCACGCAGTGGTGTATCCGGACAGGACTGAATTCGAGAGAAGCTGGTTTTGCTTAGATGCGGTGATGTAAACAGGGGCGGCTCCTCAGCATTGCCCCACTGGCTCAGATCCAGCAGCTATTTCGATTTTTCATAATTGTTTTATTTTTCAGCAGCTGGCTCAGCCAGCGTGTGTAGGGAGCTGCAGGGTTGGGCCATGGTAGGAGGAATGCTATGTGCACTCCCTAAGTATGCGTGTGTGTTTGGCCAGCTGTCTCAGGCCAGCCAAACACACATGCGTACTTAGGTTTCTCTAACCTGGCTGTATTGAACAGCCTAGTTAGAGAAACGCAAAAACAACAGTTGATGGACAGAATGCAGAACAATGTCATACATTCACCCCAGTACAGAGATCTGGGCCTAAATCCATTGTTTTTGCTCACCATGCCATTCCAGTTTGAACCCAGCCATATGCAAATCAGTCTTGACCCTGTGCCTCATGGGAACAGTCCAGCCCGAACTGCCAAGCCAGGTCCTCCTGGACTGGAAACAAGCATCCTAGGACCGGTTTCGGGGTTTCACCCCTCTTCAGCCAGGATAGCTTGATTCCAGTGGCATGGAAAGCACGGGACCCACGTCTGGGCATACCCGTCCCACTCGGCGTGACAAATGCAAAAACAACAGTTGATGGACAGAATGCAGAACAATGTCATACATTCACCCCAGTACAGAGATCTGGGCCTAAATCCATCAGTTTTTTGCTCACCATGCCATTCCAGTTTGAACCCAGCCATATGCAAATCAGTCTTGACCCTGTGCCTCATGGGAACAGTCCAGCCCGAACTGCCAAGCCAGGTCCTCCCTGGACTGGAAACAAGCATCCTAGGACCGGTTTCGGGGTTTCACCCCTCTTCAGCCAGGATAGCTTGATTCCAGTGGCATGGAGAGCACGGGACCCACGTCTGGGCATACCCGTCCCACTCGGGGTGACAAATGCAAAAACCGGTCCTAGGATGCTTGTTTCCGGTCCAGGGAGGACCTGGCTTGGCAGTTCGGGCTGGACTGTTCCCATGAGGCACAGGGTCAAGACTGGTCAAGACTGATTTGCATATGGCCAGGTCTAAACTGGGGTGGCATGGTGAGCAAAAGAATGATGGATTTAACCCAGATCTCTTGACTGGGGGTGAATGTTTTGATTTGTTCTGCATTCCGTCCATCAATTGTGTGTCTTTTGCTTTTTAGTTAGAGAAACAGCACAGACTCCCTGGGACAAGGAAGAAGAATGTGACCGGGCGCGACGCAGGAGGATGCCGGCAGCTTAAGATATGTTCTCCTTTTTTATTTTTATTAAACTACCCCAGCTCTTCTCTTCCCTTCCCATGCCCCTCCCACCCCTGTACCCTACCACTTTTTGTATGTGGTGGCCGCCACTGGATGTAAAGTTCTGGATTGGAAAAACACCTAGCAATTGAAATGAAGGTTCTGGTAGGATTAGCGCCCATGACCCTTGGAGTGTCCCGGCATGGCAAAGCTCAACTCCTAGAGGTCATGCAGCACCGTTGAGGCATGGCAGCTGTTTACAGAAACAAACAGACAGGGCAGAAGGAGGGTCTGCAGCTCCCCAGTAAAACCAGAACAGAGACACATCAGGGGTCCAGAGACAAACAGGATGGGCAGAGAAGTTGTGCAGTGTGCCAGTGTGACAAGGGCAAAGCTAGAGTAAAATAGGAGATCTCCAGAGACAGACATGGAGGACAGAAAGAGATAATCTGCTTCCCAGTGTGACCATGTACACAGTAGGCCATCAGAGACAGGGCAGAGGCACTGGACTAACCTCTATTGTGCCTCAGTCTTAAGATAAGACTGACCTGCCAGCTTACAGCAATCACAGGTACTCCTAGGAAGCAGAAAATTGGTAATTTCATTTTCTGCTTGCTCATAGGAGCTGTGATTGTTGCAGGTTGATTACCGCAATATTGAATTCTGAGACAAGGTGGGCCTGTCAGCCTGAATCAATCACAGCTCTTCCAAGGAAGAGGAAATGCAATTACCCATTTACTTCTTCTGCAGAGGAGCTGTAACTGCTGCAGGCCGACAGGCCCACCTTGTCTCAAGATATGTATTGTTGTAGAAACTAATTACATTAAAAATAAGAGCATGCATAATAATTACAAATATGCTAACTATAACACAAGCAAACATATGTGCACAGCCCTTTGCTATTTCAGTTGGAGCACTGGTAACATAGAAATAACCTTGGACTGCCATGAGTAGGACACCAAAACAAAGTTTTGTGCCAAAGACTGGTGAGGTATTACTTACCATCGTCATATGGCAGCTGGGTGCAGCTCCTGTTTGTTGTGACTGCAGTGTAGTGTTACGGTTTGCCAATTTCTTGTGGGGAGCTGGTTGCTGCTTCTACTCATGCGAGAAGACTGTGTCAAGTCAGCTATCATAAAAGAACACCTGCGCTCTTAGCCATGGCCTTCCTCCTCCTCCAAGCACCTCCTCTGCTGACCTCACAACTCCACACACATGCAGTGTCATTTCTCTTGTCCCATTATTACTGTAGTGACTACATTAAACATGCTTTCAAATTGCTGTAAATTACCAAAATAGCATGCTCGTCCATTGTATGGCATAGTGACTTAGAGTAGACATACTTTGAAATTCACAGCAGTTTGTAAGCATGCCCATAAATTTAACTGATTTGCCCATATTCAAAGGAAGTTGAGCCAATGCCAGAACTCTAACCTGTTTCCCCATATCCAAAGTCAGCAGCACGATCCACAAAAAATTGATTTGCAATTTGCCAGTGGGTCGTTACCCACAGTTTGGGAAATACTGTACTGTACTATTACCGTGGTCCTTGTCGTTAAAGGCCTTTACATAGCACTGTCTGGCGACTTTCTGTGGATGGCCATTGCATTACCCTGAAACATCCAAATTGGGAATACCTGATTAACACATAAGAGAAACTTCCTATTGGGAAATTTTCATAACTTGAGTTTAACACCACCAAGTTGGCTTACCTTATGACTACACAAGATGAGAGTAATTACACTGTTATATACTGGTAATATTTTTTGCTACAAACACTTGTCTTCCTTGCCTCAGTTCTTAATGCAGGAGAAATCATTCTCTACTGGCAGAATTGGTTTACATATACAAGTAAACAACTTTAATAACTATGAGTATAGCTTCCTTCCACTTCTTGTTTGTTATACAGGAGGAATTATTCACCACTTCCGGAATATACTAAACTTACCATATATTATCTACTAAATTGTTTGGGTGAACAAGGCTGAAGAAGAAATTAGAGGAACACAAGTTAGGAAAAGAGTGTAAATGCCTAGCATATAACTTAAAGATAATAGGACTCATCGGGCCTCAAATACATGCTGTCAAATCACCAAAACATCAGTGTAACTGCAAAGATATCCTCCCACCTTCCAAACCCTTACCTGAAGATGCATAATGGTTGCTTGGTTCAATGACTGAAATCTGGGAGGAGATGGATTGACTGGCAACACCCAATGTTGTGATACAGGTAGTCTCAAAAAGAGAGAGTAGAAAGAAACCACAAGTAATACCTCCAATAGATTCTATTGAATCTTTTGAAGTACCTTCTGGAGTAAGGGAATTGGAGGTCATGCAGATGAAAGAGCCTGGGGCCACACTATTGATAATGATTCAACATCCCAAGCTTCCATAGATTCTATTTGACTGCAAAATAGTGGGAGTAAGGCATTGTCTCTGGTCGTAAATAGGTTTAGCCAAGGTGATCCAAACCTCGGCTCAATCTGCTGGAAAAATCTGGGAAAGAGAAACAAGGAGGTCAATAAAAGGAAGGAATAGCTTAGATTGTTCTCTTGTGAAATCTCCCTCCACAGAAGATATACTGCACTGAAATTCAGGATATTGCCTTTGGCCCAAAAACAGATCTCTTGTACAAGGTGAGCTAGATTTGAGGATCTTGTTCCCCATGACAATTTAAGTAGGTCCTGGCCATTTGGTTGTCTGTTTTTATCAGAACTGCATGTTGATTGAGTTCTTGACAAAATGCAGAATTACTAAATCTACTGCTTTTAGCTTCTTCCAGTTGGATGAAATCTGAAGGTCACGTAGGCTCCATCTGCTCTACATTACTTTGACATCTTTCATTGCTCCACAGGGTTTGACAAAAATAATCCTCTGGAAGGCTGTAAAATTGCACCAGATAACTTGTCTGGACTACTTCCACTGCTCATTTATTTTTAATATTATTCTCCCAAATATTTCAGCTGACCACCACTTGACTTGCTTTTGAGGGAGGGTGTGTTATTGTTGAAGGAGTTGATCGACATGGGATTTGTCTGTTTCAGGAGGCTCGTTAGCAACGCCTCCTACCTCGAAAGGGGTGGGTGAAACTAGGGGTGGGCGGAAGTAATAGAGTTGTGCTCTGCAGAATTCTGTGAAGTTATATAAAAACGTTGTGAGATTCCCCAGACTTTCCACAAGTGGGTGGAATTCAGCACGTCACGCTGCTCACACTGATTTTTAGCACTTGGAGATTGTTCAGCATGAACGGCAGCATGCAATGCGCCAGATGGCGCTGCTTCTGTCTGCCGCTCCAGTAGATTTTCTACTCGAGCTGCAGCTTTCTCAACGCAAATAGTTGCAAGTTGCTGCCAGCACACGTATTGAGAAATCTTGCTGGGAGGCATTCTAGTTCCCGGAAAACATGCTAGGGGATGCAAATGCTCGCTCATGCTCACCAACTTAACCTTGGCGAACTGCACATGAGTTTTGCCGCAACTTCGCATTACAAGCGAAAAAGGTGTGGGCAAAACTCCATTAACTTGACCAGCAGAGCAGAGTTTTCACCCATCCCTAGTAGAAACATTGTCCCTCTGTTGGATTTGGTCTGCAAGGAGTTGGACGTACCTACTTGCTCTTATTGCAAAACTTGATGCAGCATACGCTTGCTTCATTATAGATTTAAATTTCATGTCTACAGTGTATGATCCGACTGCTTCTTCTCATATTATGACTTCTAGTAAAGATAGACCAGCTACCAATTAGTCCACTCAAAACACTGGTGGAAACATCTCAGCAAGCCTTTGTAATGGGTACTTGTTGGAGGTGGCCATCTCTGCATGGTCACACCAAAACGTTTGCCTCCACCCCTCCTGTTTTCTGAACCTGTTGGTGTTTGCATAGGAATCTGTGCACTTTACCACTGCTAACCAGTGCTAAAGGGCGTGTGTTCCCTTCTTTAAACATGGTAAATGTGCCTTACACCTAATTGGCACATTTAATTTACTTGTAAGTCCCTCATAAAGTGGTTTAAAAATATACCCAGGACTAGTAAATTAAATGCTGCTAGTGGGCCTGTAGCACTTATTATGCCACCCATTAAGTAGCCTTCTAAAACCTGTCTCAGGTCTGCCATTACAGTATGTGAGTGCAGTTTTAAATTACCATTTCGACCTGGGAAAATAAACCTTTGCCAGGCCCAACCATTTAATCTATGTCACCCCTAGTGTAGGCGCTAAACAGCACATAGGGCAAGGTGCATTGTATTAAAAAAGTTAGACGTTTACTTTTGAGTTTTATATGTCTTTTAGTGAAAAACTCTCACATTAGATTTTCGCTAGTGCAAGGCCTACATTTCCCATAGGATAACATTGGGTTACATTATTCCATTTGATAAGTGATAGCTTTTGTTTGGGAGCAGGTAGTAATGTCATTTTTTGTGTCAGAGAAAATATTGTTTAAACCCTCTTTAATGGTAATATTGGATTTTAAGTCACAATTCTGGAAATCTCACTTTAAGAAAGTTGGCATTTTCTTGCCCTAACCATTTGGTGCCTGCAGTCTGTATCCTGGGTCACATGACTAGGTGCAGTTGGCCTTTGTTTATTCCTCCCAGGCAGTATAACAAAAGAGGGTCTGGAAGTTGGCAGGATGACTCATTCTGGCTTGATGGGTACTATACGTACCTCAAATCTTTAAAATTGCATTTCTCTGGTCTACTGATAGGAATTTTGTTGTTGTGGTGTCTAATAATTCATTACATTTTACTCTATGTTTCTAAATTGATGTGAGATTTTACTTGGGTTGTGCTTTCACATAATTGCTTTTTATGTGCTGAATAAATACTTTACACATTGCCTTTCAGTTAAGCCTGACTGATTTTGTGCCAAGCTACTACAGGGTTAAACATATGTTAATTTAGTGACAGTTGGTGGTTCACCCCAACGAGGATTGTTGATTTTGTTTGAGAAGGGCTCCCTCGACCAACAACCTAATTTCTCACAGTACTGCTTCATTAGGATTCACGGCGGAATCCAAAGGCAAACATTTCATTTCACATGTCGTGTACTGGCTGAAAAAGCCCTCGTCTTCTGGCTCTTCTGATGTACCAGGAAAAGCAAGCTTGTTTCTTAAGTGCACCAACACTTTGAAGGAGCTGCACCCTGCCTTCCAATTAAAGCAGCCTCCACTGCTTGCTCATTCTTTAATTGGATTGAGTCCAGTGTAAACCTTTCTTCTAGAGATACCTACATCTCTTGCTCAGCAATCGTTTCAGAAGTGGAAATACTCTGAGCATGGTGCCTCTTCCTAGTTGCCTTGCCATCCTTTGCCATCTGATCTCAATCACTAGTTCTCATTAATGCTTAATGCTTTATAAGTTTGTGGGGAAACCAAATGATGCAGTACCACCCCTCTCTCATGAGACCGCGGTCAGTAAAATCATGAAGGAGACCATGGCTCACTTCAATATTTTGTTCCAGGAGTGCTGCATTGCAGCTCCATCAAGCAGTAAGCCTGCATAGCAATTTTCAAACTAGACTGTGAAACACTAGTCATCAGGGTCACGCAACACCCATCATCATCTGCTCCATAAGAGCATCAAGGTGCAGGCAAATCTTAGAGACACAGTGAAGCCAGACTTGGACTGCTGATGCGGGTCCTCAGGGTCAAACTACACTCACTCCGGTCTGTTCAGCAAGACCAAGTGGGCACATGTGCAAATCTAAGACATGCTGGAACATGAGGACCACTAGCATCAGCACTCGGGGTCACAAAACCACCACCTCGGACTGCTTGGCAAGACCAAGTGGATGTAATGGTGTTAAAATATGATTAATCATGTTGCCCCACTTAAGCATGATCAACCATTCAAAATAATATGCTTATAATTTAAGCCAACATGTTCACTCAGAATAGGACAGGTAAACCTATTGAGCAGGAAATGGAAACCAAAGTGGTGAATAGCTGCTTCCCATTTATAGGAAAAAAAATGTAAGTCTGTTTTTATATAGCGCAGCTACTCACCCTTACAGGTCTCAAGGCGCTGGGGGCCGTAGTGGAAATTAAGTGAGCTATTGCCCAGAGTCACATGGTGCTGAGCTGAGCTGCTGCCGGAGATCGAACCGTGAACCCTGTGCTCCGAAGTCAGCTGCCCTGGCCGCTGCACCACACCTCTCCACAGGACACAGGAAGAGGAAGGAAGCCATGTTTATAGTTGTAAAAGTTGTTTGCTTGAATAGATAGACCAATTCAGGCAATAACAAACAATTACTCCTACAGAAAGTACTAGGATGAGGAAAATGGATGAGGAGTTAATGGCCATTATTTTTAGGCTAGGTAGAATGCTGTTATGCTCTGTAAGACACCTAGTGCTACTCCGTTCACCTTTGGTTATCCATATTTTGGTTAGCAGCAATGTCGGCATACTGTTTCTGTTACTTGGAACATTTTCTCTCAGGCTCGATGATGAGATCATTAAAAACAGTTTGCAAGGTATTTTTAGGTTGTCTGTATCTTTGACACTGCAACTATCCCTCACACATCCTAGCAGCCTGTGTACATTTTGTATGTTCTTGGAGATATTCCCCAGTCTTTGAGCCTGCTTATAATGGTTCTGCTCTGCTGCTCTGTTTGCCAAGTGTGAGAAAATTCAATCTCCACCAAGACATTTGCATGTGAGTGGTTAAGTCTTTCCCAAAGCCAACTTTCCAAACAAAGCATCTGTGCCTCATTGTGGAATTTGAAATGTCAGGCCCAGGGTTTATCAGCTGTGCTTGAATCAGATTGAGCAGTTCTTCATTCAATATGCACATATTTGTTGAGCAATTAGATTGTCTGATAATATAAAAGACAGTAAGCTACATCTAAGAATTATTCTAATATTTATCTCCAAGGTGGGACTGCCTCTCTGCTGTTGAGTGAGAGAGAGGATGCCATAGTACTATACTGTAGAGTTCACAGCGGTTGGAGCTTGAGTGCGGTCATCTTCTCATTCTTTGAGGAACCAATGTTGTAGAGGACACCATAAAACGTGACAGTTGCTTCGCTGTCCTCCATTGTGAAATACTTAACCAAAGAATGGTTCGTCCTCCTCTTCTTTCGTCATTCCTGATGATATGCAACACCTCTGATCTATACAGCTAGGTGGCATTTCTATAGCACAAACCTAACCAAAATGCAGTGGAGTGCTGTACATTGTCAAATATAGGTAAAATGTCAATGAGGGATAGTAGTGGTAGCTGTTTTGTTGACTGTTAATGTATTGTGATGTAATGTTCTTTAAAGAGGTGCTTCTGGGGGGTGTGGCTAGCCATCATGGCCGATCGGACATGACTCCGATCGGCTCCGTCCCAGGCCCCGTGATTTCTATGGCCAGAGGCGTCTTCCGAAGCGCTTCGACCATCCCATGCAGCGCCCAGAAGTGGGGAAACAGGAGCGCATCGACTTTGAGCCCGAGGCAGTGTGAGGGGGAAAGCAACGACCCGAAAACAGGTCCGGCGCGCTCTTAGCAAAATGGCGACCCTTCCCGCCAGAGGGGCCGCTACACAGCGCAACTGAACTCCCGGAGGACCTGGAGCAGTGTCCGGCACTCTGGGGACAGGGTGGGTGCCCCGCTGAATGCGCCCGCTGACAAAAAAGAAATAAGGAGGAATTGAGCAGCAAACGTCGGCGGGAAGCACCCGCGGTTCCTCTGGTCACAGCACTGCCACGCTTGGTTCCGAGGGTGGAGCGGTCGAGAGGAGCCCGGGCGGTGGTGAGGTGAGACGGCGCCGAGCCGCGTCTGCGGAGCTTCAGGCCGTACATGCTGGCAGGTCCATTGCGGCCGGTTCGCGAGCGGGCACACGGTGATGCGTCAGGGGCCCAGTGACACTGACAAGAGAGGGAGGTGACCGGAGGCCCATCGGTGGCCGGTGGATCTGAAGCAGGAAGGCAGGGGCTGCAGTGAGAGCTCTGGAGGAAACCTGAGGCGGGCTGCATTCCCGGGACGGTACCTGTCTTCTTCTATGCCCGGCTGACGGGAGGGCCTCTTGGAAGTCGGGCAGTTACAGCCGAGGAGTGGGCCAGTGAGATGATGCGCGGGCCCCATGGGGTCTCTTGAACCATGAGGCGCCTGGTTCTAAAATGGCCACCAAGACCTTAGAGTAAGCCCTGCAGTGACGAAGAGGAGAGGTACGTTTGGACTGCTCTTACCCTCGCTGTGGCTGTGTTGTCTATACTTTGCATAATCAGCATGCTTCACAAAAGCCCTGTAATCAACCCTGTTGTGGGGCTCTGCGCTGTGAGCGCCTGACCCTAAAATGGCCGCCGACAACTGAGATCACTGGCTCTGCTGTCCTGGAGACTACTTTGATGACACCTTCCTGGGCCCCCTGCCCCCCGCTCTGTCACATGAGCTTGTGCATACAGGAGAACAGTGTCAGAGACGGCTGCTTTTCTAGCAAGACTCCAACACTACTCCAACACTACATAATAGACCGCCCTCAGCACGTGCCCACTTAGATCAGCTTCGGGGGCTTGGAGGTCCAGTTCCTAAGAAATACTCAAAAGGGTATACGAAGTCGCACAGAGACCCTGGGGGACAGCGGAGCATACGTTTGGGTTCTTTGCGAAGATCGAAGATTGGGTTCGTTGCGAAGATCGGGGGCGGCTTAGAGCTGACCTAGCAACGCCTCCACATATGCCACCGAAAAAGGCCCCCAACAACAAAGTCTCCAACTACTTTGCTGCATCCGGAGCAGGGCTGTCCAGTGAGGAAAGGGCGCAATCCTCGAGCACAATGGCACTCACCAGGGAAGACCTGCTAGCCTCCCTTCGAGACTTTAAAAAGGAGCTCCGAGCGGACATAAAGGCGGACATGTACACCTCCTTTGAGGCATTTCGAGCAGAAATGAGGGAGAAAGTGGTGACCTTGCAGACAGACGTGGACTCCATCGGCACCAGAACACTAGATCTCGAGGCGAAGGTGCAGGAGCTAACAGATCGCATGCAGCCCCTGGAAGAGAGCAATGCGGACATAAAGTGTCAACTGCGTGCCACCATGATCAAATGCGAAGACCTGGAGAATAGATCTCGCCGTGATAGCATCCGAGTCCGGGGCCTGGAGGAAGACTGTGAGGGGCCCGATCTGGAGGCCTTCACGGTGGGCCTCTTCTCCTCAATGGTGGGGGAGGAAGGCCCCGAAATACGACTGGAGAGAGTGCATCGTGTGGGACCACGGCTGCCCGGGGAGGGCAGGAGACCCCGTGACATATTGGCAAAGTTCAGCTCCTTTAAAATCAAGGAAATGGTCCTGCAAAAAGCCAGAAACATGGATAGAGTCTCATTTCAAAACGTCACGTGCTCGCTCTTCCATGATGTGGCGCAGGCCACCCTACTTCGCCGCCAGCGGTTCCGCCCGATCACCGATTGTCTGAGAGAGAAGAAGGTCAAGTACAGATGGACCTACCCGTTTGGAATCGCCTTCCAGTGGGAAAGCAAGTATGTGCACTGCACTAAGTTGGCAGAAGCGGCGGATGTTTTGGGAATCGAGGCCCCTGCGCTCGAGGGCACTGCATCTTCCAGGTCCACGGAAGGAGACAAGCAGCGAGAGCGAGGGGGAGGAGGCCAATGGAGAAGAGTAGGCCGCAGGATCAATAAAACTCCGGACTGAACTTTGCGGTCAAGGGATCCTGAGATCAAGCTCTCGGCATCGAACAGGACACCTTGCCCCCCCCCCTTTTCTTTTTTCACCCCAAGGTGGCGGGCAGCTACTGATATGGCATCTTGGATGGAGCGGAGGACTTGCAATACACGACTTTGTGGGACATTCATGGCCCTGGCCGCTCTGGTGGCTCGGGGTCTGATGCCCAGGAGCAGCCTGAGTGAGATACGATAGCTGTGAGTGAGGTGTTGAGGGACATATCTTTACAGGGGTAAGGAGCGTTGGATGGGAGGGTAGTTGAAGCGGAGGACTTGCAATCTTCGGGACTCTTGAGACGTTGTCGGGACTATCTGAATCGATTGCTTGGGGCAGGGGGAGTAAGCCAAATGTTAGCTTCTAATGGGATGTACAACTGTTAACAGCATATGCCTCAGTAGAGATTCTTGTAGGGGCTGGGGGAATGGGAATGGGTACGTTCCACGAGTTCGACCTGGTAAGGAGGCTCTCCTCTAGGAGGGGGACTCTCCACGCTTGTTTATATTGTTTGTTCTGGCTTGTTATTTTAGTTCGATGTCATGGTGCTCTTTTTTTATTTGTTTTTTTATATATTCTTTCTGTGTGGGTTCAGCAGGGACACTTGCAGGGGAAGAATGATCTCATATAGTCTCTTATGGCTGTCAGAATATTAACCTGGAATGCCCGGGGACTAAACTCCCCTAAAAGTGACGCCTTTGGAAATATCTGCTAGACCATAATGTTGAAGTGGCGGCTCTTCAGGAGACCCATCTCAAAAGGTCAGAGGAACAGCTCTTGCGTCATAAAGCTTATCGGCAAATATTCAGATCCTCTCATGCTTCAAAACACAATGGGGTGGCTTACTTTTACACGCGGGAGTCCCATTTCAAGCACAAGACTCTAAAGCTGACAAAGCAGGGAGATACGTTATGGTTCGGGGGGAGCTAAGGGGCCGACAATGTACATTTGCAGTTATATATGCGCCAAACATGGGGCAACAGGATTTTATTCTCTCCTTCCTCATGGCTTTGGAGAACTTTGCCCAGGGGGACATAATACTCTTGGGAGACTTCAATCTTATCTGGGAGCAGGGGTTGGATTCGACTCATGCACACAGTGCAACGGGAGGAGTTGTTGGTAAAGCACTCAAATCGCAGCTCCAGCTCATGGGCTTGGTAGATGTATGGAGAGACGCTAACCCTACTGTTTGTGACTACTCCTTCTTCTCTCACTCCCACAGAACATACTCCCGCATCGATTACATATTGATTAGTCAATCTTTGCTCCCCTCGGTGCTGCAAACTCACTTCCACCCGATCTGTCTCTCGTACCACGCCCCTCTGGAGTTGTCACTTAACTGGCCAAACCTACGTTCAAAACAAGCGTGCTGGTATTTCCCCAACTTCCTCTGTAGGGATAGACTGCTACGGGACAATCTTAGGAAAACCATTAAAGACTTCCTCGAGCACAATGACCCCGAGAGTACTTCGCACTCCATTACCTGGGATGCCCTTAAGGCGGTAATCCGGGGTAAATGCATTGAGCTGGCCACCACCCTGAAGACACAGCAGCTGGAGGAGCGCCTCATGCTCGAAGGGGAACTACAGCTGGCGGAGCAGGCCCATAAGGTTAGCCCCACGCCCCAAGCGATGAGAAAAGTCACAGCTCTTAAAGGAAAGCTACAGGCCATATATACTAATAGGGCAGAAAAGACCATCTTACGCCTACAGACCAGGGGATATGAAGGAGGGAACAAAGTGGGCTCTCTATTGGCACGTCAACTTAGGGCCAAACAGGAGAGGGAGTACATAAAGCTTATTGTAGATGATGCGGGCGTCTCACATAAAACGGAGGAAGGGAAGGCACAGGCCTTCGAGCGGTTTTACCGTACTCTTTACACCTCAGAACTTCCAAGGGCACAAGACCAAATGGAGTATTTAGATTCCTTAGATCTTCCGCAGGTCGCGGCCATCTCCAATGAGGATCTGGCGAAACCCATAACTGCTGAGGAAGTGCAGAAAGCGATTGATGCGCTGAAACTCCAAAAAGCACCGGGACCGGATGGTTTCTCGGCTCACTTTTATTGCACTTTTGCCCCGGAGCTAGTCCCGGTTTTAACTACTTTATTTAACGTCATTGCCTCAACACAGCAGGTCACCCCCTCCATGGGTGAGGCGACCGTGACAGTGATTCCCAAACCTGGGAAGGACCCCACAGCCTGTTCCTCCTACCGTCCAATAGCCCTTTTGAATCTAGATGCCAAAATCTACTCCAAGATCCTAGCTACCCGCCTCAAATCTGTGCTCCCTGACCTTATTGACCCAGATCAATCGGGCTTTATTAAGGGGCGCCAGACGCACGACAATTTGCGGCGCATCATCCACATAATAGAAAAGGCCCGGAAGAAAAGTATCCCAGCGGCACTTTTATCGCTAGACGCGGAAAAAGCTTTTGACAACGTAGAGTGGTCCTTTTTATTTCAAGTGCTTCAGCGCTTTGAGTTTAATGAGACTTTTGTAGGGATGGTACGTGCCAACTACCAATCTCCCACTTCCCGGGTCTTGGTTAACGGTTCTGCTTCCCCCTCCTTTGGCTTGGGACGCGGGACTTGACAGGGATGCCCACTGTCCCCCCTCCTTTTCGCCCTGAGTATCGAACCCCTAGCACATAAAATTAGAAGCAACCCAGACATTCGGGGGATACGCTTTGGTACAGATGAGCATAAGATAACGCTCTTTGCCGACGATGTGCTTTTCCCAGTTACAGAACCACTGGTCTCCCTCCCGAATATTCAACAGGAGCTCAAGCGGTTTGAGCAGGCTTTCGGATTAATTCGGCCAAATCCTATCTACTTAATTTGTCCCTGTCCAGGGACGAGTGGCGACGGGTGGGAGAAATATCCCCCTTTGGCTGCACGACTAAGGAGATTACCTATTTGGGCGTTAAGCTCACCCCCGCATATCAGATCTTTACAAGGCCAACTTTCCTCCCCTATTACGACAGTTGAGAATGGATCTGGGTAAATGGAGTGCTGCATATATTTCCTGGCTAGGTAGGATCAATGCCATTAAGATGAATGCACTTCCAAGATTACTTTATATCTTACAGGGGCTGCCCATTCCGGTGGAGGAAGCTTTATTCAGGGAACTGCGCCAAATGATTACTAAATTTATCTGGTTGGGGAAGAGGGCTCGCTTGCCTTACCGTCTGCTTGTGCGACCACGTAACGAAGGGGGTCTGGCGCTGCCGGATTTTAAGGGGTATTATAGAGCGGCACAACTGCGCGTAATTCTAGAATGGTCACTGCAGACCTCAGAAAAGCATTGGCTACATATGGACAGACAGGTCACTGGCCGTTCTATATGGGATTTATTATGGAAGGCAAAACAGGACAGACCACTCAATGCTTACATCAGCACTCCCACATCTACTACACTACGGGTATGGGATGTTCTTACTAGACAACTGCAGCTCACGACTTTTCCCTCCCCATATACCCCCATACACTATAATGCAGCCTTTCCCCCTGCACTTCAAGAGGGACCCTTCGCGGCATGGCGGGAGGGAAGGTGTCGGGTGATTTCTCACTTATTTGAGAAAGGCAAACTCCTCACCTTTCAGGAGTGTAAGAAACAGTTTGCGCTAACTGCCAAGGAGGAATACCATTATTTGCAGCTCAAACATTGGGTACAGCAACCCCTGGTGCGGCTGGCCGCCACCAGGGATCTGTTCCCCATAGAGAAGTTTGCCCAGTCGGGATCCTCCTCCAAGGGATGAATTTCCTTTCTGTATGCTCTCATACAAGCCCTGAGCCCTAGGTCGACTCCGCGGCATACGCGTTTTTGGGACGCACTCTTGGATACCCCACTAGTGGGAAAACAATGGGAACACTTGAGTAAGGATGTAGTGAAATTTAACAGCTCAATGTATCTAAGGGAGGCACACTACAAGCTTATCTACGATTGGTACCTGTATCCCCAGAAGCTGCATAGGACATTTCCCAACACTTCAGATAGGTGCTGGAGGGGTTGTGGCTTGTTGGGCGACTTTCGCCACATTTGGTGGGACTGTCCCTCCATACAGCCATTTTGGAAGGAAATCCTATCCCAAATTAAACTTATTCTTGGCTACCCAATTCCTATGCAAAAACAACAGTTGATGGACAGAATGCAGAACAATGCCCGGTTACTCACCGGTAATATTCATTACTCCGAGTCCTGGTCTTCCCGTCCCATTCCTTACAAGTGAGCAGCTAGTCTGCTCCACAGAAACTCTACCACCTAGCTGAGCTTTTCGCACCTCCCCAATATGGCGCCACCATCAGGTGACCATAAAGGGGGAAGTGCGGCTACCGTAACATCCTGAGAATACCAAAGAAAACCCAGAACGAAAACAGACAATCACCCAAAAAAAAAACAAGACAGGGAGGGAGGGAAGGGATCAGGAATGGGACAGGAAGACCAGGACTCGGAGTAATGAATATTACCGGTGAGTAACCGGGCATTACCGCCTCGTCCTGTCTTCCCGTCCCATTCCTTACAAGTGAGCCCATACCCAAGCACACGGTGATTGTAATAAAACAGACCAGAAAATGCGAGAAAACAGGTCCATTTAATCAACAGAAAGCAGTACAAATCATAAACCATGTACAGCAGACAAAACATGCGAGCCAAAAGCAGCCGAGGCCGCCATCCCCAACTGAAGACGATAATGGGAAACAAACGTATGGGGAGAAGCCCATGTGGCAGCATTACAAATGTCTCTCAAGGAGGCCCCCTTGAACATGGCCCAGGAGGAGGAGACGCCCCTGGTCGATCCACCCTGAACAGAAGAGGGGAGAGGACAGCGGGCCGCCTCGTATGCCGAAACCACAGCACCCTTGACCCAACGAGTCAAGGTGGACAAAGACGGACGAAGACCCCGCCCAGACATGCCGTAGGTGACAAACAACGAATCAACCTTACGGAAACCAGAGGTCCGATCCAAGTAAATGCGGAGAGCCCTCAGCATCATCCAAAGAATGGAGGACCAACTCCTCCGGGGACACAGGATCCGGAAAGAAAATAGGGAGAACAACATCCTCCTGACAGTGGAAAGAGGACAGCACCTTGGGCAGAAAAAACTGACTGGGACGGAGAAGGACCTTGTCCGCGCAAAAACACAAAAAAGGAGGCGAAGCCATCAAGGCACCAATCTCACCGACCCTCCGCCCGAAGTAATGGCCACCAGGAAAAGAACCTTGGCAGAAAGGAATTTGAGGTCCACCGAGACCAAAGGCTCGAAGGGGGGACCCGTCAAGGCCTGGAGAACGAGGGGAAGATCCCAGGCAGCCACAGGAGAGCAAGACACAGGACGCTGAATCAAAAAGCTCCTCAAAAGGCGAGTCACCAAAGGGGCGACAGAGGACACAGAGGAACCCCGAAAAGCAAGAATGGCAGCGCACTGTGCACGTAGGGACGAAACAGCGAGACCCAAGACGAACCCATCCCGTAAAAAGTCCAACACCCTCACAGCCTCACAGGAGGAAGAAGAGAGACCCTTCCCAAGACAACAGGAAGAGAAATTTTTCCAATGACGGTCATAGGACCTCAAGGTGGAAGGGCGCCGAGACAACTGGAGGCACTGGGCAACCTCAACCGAGCAACCCTGACCCAACAAACTCAACCTTTCAAGTGCCAAACCCCCAGCCGGAGGCGGCGCAGGGAGGCAACCCTGAGAAGAGGAGCCCGCAGAGGGGAGGGACACAGGGGAAACCTCCAATGGGGGAACACAGACAAGGTCAGAAGCAGGGGAAACCAAGATTGACGAGACCATTCCGGCACCACCAGAAGAACCTCTGCATGGTCCAACCGTATCTTCCAGAGGACCTGCGGAATCAGAGCAAACGGAGGGAAGGCAAACAGAAGACCCAGCGACCAAGGGACGGAGAAAGGGTCGATCGCCCATGCCAGTCTGGAGGGCACCAGGCTGCAAAACCAAGGAAGGAGCGCAGAATCCTCCGAGGCAAAAAGATCCAACCATGGACGGCGGAACCAGAGGACAATCAGAACGAACAGATCCGGGGACAGACACATAGTCACCGAGGAGGGGAACACCCTGCTCAAAGAGTCCGCAGGCCCATTCTCCTTCCCCGGAAGATAGACCGCCGTCAGAAACAAGAGGTTCTGCTCCGCCCACAGACCGATCACCCTGGAAAGGAGAAACAGAGACCGGCACATGCCCCCTTGACGGTTGACATAAGCCCGAACAACTTGGTTGTCGGTCTGCACCGAGACCGCACGGCCCAGAAGGAGAGGAGCAAACCACTGAAGAGCCAACCAGACAGCCCTCAACTCCTTCCAGTTCGAGGAATGGAGAGACTCGAAACGGGACCACCGACCCTGAGCTTTGGAGGCACCCAACACAGCCCCCCAACCCACTGCACTGGCATCCGTGGACAACACAACCACATGCAGAGGAGGAAGAAGATCAAACCCCCGGGAGAGAGACTGAGGGGACAACCACCACTGGAGATCCACCCGAATCCCAGGAGAGACGGGAATCGAGGCCTCGTAGTCCAGGGAGGCAGGATCCCAGTGCGACAGGACATGATGCAAGAGGGGATACAAATGCAGCCTGGCCCAAGGGAGGAGATGCAACGTGGACGCCATCTCCCCTTGACTTCTCAACCAGAGACGGGCGGACACCTGAGACTGGGACAGAACCCACGAAAGGTGACGAAACAAAGTCAATTGGCGTTCCTGGGAGAGGAACACCATTCCGAGATCCATGCGGAAGAGAGCCCCCAGGAACTTCAGTGTCTGGGATGGCACCAGGGAGGACTTCCGGTGATTGATGAGGAACCCAAAGGACCCCAGCAGATGTCACACCTGGTCCACATCCGACAGAGCCTGAGAAAAAGAAGGAGAAACAATCAACCAATCATCGAGATAGGGAAAAACCTGCAGACCACGGGAATGAAGAATACCCACCAGAGGGGCCAAGAGCTTCGTGAAAACTCTTGGCGCCGATGAAAGGCCGAATGGCAGCACACTGAATTGGAAGTGCCGGGAACCCACAGCAAACCGGAGAAACTTCTGATCCTCCGCACAGATCGGGACGTGTAGATAAGCATCCATCAGATCCAGGGATGCCAGGAAGCTCCCAGGAAGCACCAGATGCAGGATGGACAACAGAGTCACCATTTTGAAGGGACGACGAGGGATGAAGCGATTGACATGTTTCAGATCAAAGACAGGACGCAGATCCGAAGTATCCTTCTTGGAGACCAGAAAGAGGATCGAATAACAATCCTCGCCCCTTTCCTGGGCAGGAACCTTCACAATAGCCGCCTTCTCCAACAGAAGGCGCACACCTTCCAGCAAGGCCGCACGACGCAGAGGAACACGGGGCAGTGGAGTCACCAGGAAGAACGGAGGGGGAGGAGAGGAGAATTCTATTCGATAACCCTCCGACACGGTCTGAATCGCCCAGGCATCCGGAACTGACAACCACTGGTGCAGGAAATAGTGAAGGCGACCCCCAACTGGCAAAGGCAGACAGTCATTGCGAAGAGGAAGAAGCGGTGGCAGCAACACCGGCAGGGGCCCGGGGCTTGGCACCTCCAGGGGCTCCCCGGCCACGACCCCTGCCACGAAAGGGCTGCGACGCACCCCGAGCCGAAGGCCCAAAGGCACGCCTTTAGCCAAAACCACGCCCCCGAGTAGGAGGGCGGACCGGAGCCACCAGTTTGCGATTCTCCGCCGACTGTTTCACCATCTCCTCCAGCTGAGGACCGAACACCTTGGAACCCACAAAGGGCAGCTTAAGCAGGACCGCATTCTGAGAAGACTCAGCCTTCCAGGAACGCATCCAGATATGTCGCCGTGCAGCAATCGAAGCACCAGAAGCAGCCGCAGTGGCGCTCAAATTGTCAAATGAAAGATCAGACAAGTAACGCACTTGCAACTCCATGAGGGCCAAAAGAGAGGTAGCATCCTCCCCTTCCTGCAGAGGAGAGGACAGGGCCTGAAAATCCTTGAGGAGGGACTGGACCATGTAATTTGAATAGGCCGTCGCCCTGACAGAAAAATTAGAAGCAGCATAAGAACGCTTCACCGCCCCCTCAACACGCTTATCCACAGCGTCTGAAGGAAGGGCGTCATCTGACAGGACCAGACCATGAGAGGAAAGCCCTGCCATTAAATTGTCAACCTTGACAGCCTGAGGAAACTCTGCAGCAAAACCCTCCAAAGGATAACGCTTGGACAAAAAGCGCGGGAAAGCAGACTTATCCACTTCCTTCCACTCATGATCCAGCACCTTGCGCACAGCACCATGCAACGGGAAGGATTCAGGAGTCGGCTGGTGATACTGCGTAAAGAAGTCATCCTCCAGGACATCCGACACAGGAGGAGAGAACCCCAAATTATCACGGACATGGGCAAACAAATCAGAGAGCTCAGCACCCTGAACAAAGCGCCCACGAACACACTCCTCATCATCCGGACCCAAATCGCCATCAGGAGCGCCCTGCGGATCCACAGACCCACGAGGAACCTTGGCAGGAGGCCCAGCAGACTCACGAGCCTGAAAAGCAGCAGCCACAGCCTCATTGATCAAGAGGCGCAGGGCATCCAGAGGAGGAGTGGAGGAAGATGCACCTGAAGCCATGCCGCCAAAAACACCAGCACCAAACCAGAGAACAGGCACTCAGAAGGACGGGTGTCAGCAAAAAAGGACCCCATTAAATACAATGGAAGTCCCGAGGGCCCGAGCTCACGTGGGACCAGAAAAAAAGGGGGCGGGCGCTAGAAAAAGGCAGCCGACCGCCCCAAAATCGCCCCAGGCAGCCCGAATCAAGACGGACCACACACGCTGCCAGAAATCACCGCCGCAAACTCCCGCCCGCTAAAGCAGGGCGCCGCGGGCTCGGCAAAAATGGAAAACGCCCGCTAAAGCTGGCCGGCCCAGAAGCAGGTGAGCGCAATATGAAAAACGGGCGCTAAAGCGAACCGCGACATGACAGAGGCATAATATACAAAAAAAGGGCGGCCGCTACAGCAGGCTGCCGAACATAAGAAAAAAAAAGGGAAGGGAAAACTTACCCCATCCGCTCAGCCAGGCACGAAGACACTGCGTGCAGAAAAAAAAGAACAGGATGTTACGGTACCGCACTTCCCCCTTTATGGTCACCTGATGGTGGCGCCATATTGGGGGAGGTGCGAAAAGCTGAGCTAGGTGGTAGGTTTCTGTGGAGCAGACTAGCTGCTCACTTGTAAGGAATGGGAAGACAGGACGAGGAGGTAATGTCATACATTCACCCCAGTACAGAGATCTGGGCCTAAATCCATCGTTTTTTTTGCTCACCATGCCATTCCAGTTTGGACCCAGCCATATGCAAATACGTCTTGACCCTGTGCCTCATGGGAACAGTCCAGCCGGAACTGCCAAGCCAGGTCCTCCCTGGACTGGAAACAAGCATCCTAGGACCGGTTTCGGGGTTTCACCTCTCTTCAGCCAGGATAGCTTGATTCCAGTGGCATGGAGAGCACGGGACCCACGTCTGGGCATACCTGTCCCACTCGGGGTGACAAATGCAAAAACAACAGTTGATGGACAGAATGCAGAACAATGTCATACATTCACCCCAGTACAGAGATCTGGGCCTAAATCCATCGTTTTTTTTGCTCACCATGCCATTCCAGTTTGGACCCAGCCATATGCAAATCAGTCTTGACCCTGTGCCTCATGGGTACAGTCCAGCATGAACTGCCAAGCCAGGTCCTCCCTGGACTGGAAACAAGCATCCTAGGACCGGTTTCGGGGTTTCACCCCTCTTCAGCCAGGATAGCTTGATTCTAGTGGCATGGAGAGCACGGGACCCACGTCTGGGCATACCCGTCCCATAGCCAGAAACCGGTCTCAGGATGCTTGTTTCCGGTCCAAGGAAGACATGGTTTGGCAGTTCGGGCTGGACTGTTCCCATGAGGCACAGGGTCAGACTGATTTGCATATGGCCATGTCTGAACTGGGGTGGCGGAGTGAGCTAAAGAATGATGATGGATTAAACCCAGATCAGTTGACTGGGGGTGAGTGCTTGCAATGTTCAACACTCCGTCCATCATCCCCTTTGGTTTTGCTATGTTCGCCCTAAGTTGGCAGGGTATGCCCAGACGTGGGTCCCTTGCTCACTTTGCCACTGGATTCAAGATAGCCTGGCTGATGACGGCTGTAAGCCAGAAACCGGTCCCAGGATGCTTGTTTCCGGTACAAGGATGACATGGTTTGGCAGTTCGGGCTGGACTGTTCCCATGAGGCACAGGGTCAGACTGATTTGCATATGGCCATGTCTGAACTGGGGTGGCGGAGTGAGCTAAAGAATGATGATGGATTAAACCCAGATCAGTTGACTGGGGGTTATGTTATGTTATGTTATGTTAAACTGATTTTATAATGCGCATAGCTACCCAAAAAGGGTTTCCCAGCGCAGACCTGGAGGAACCACAAAAAATAGAAAAGAAGTAAAAATTATTGATTAAACAACAAAGTTTTTACTAATTTACGGAAATTTGAATGAAGTGTTTCTTTACGGATCACTATGGGAAGAGAGTTCCACAAGAGAGGGCCAAGATAAGAAAAAGAGCGGCCACCCATTCTTCTGAGTTTGACCCTGGGAACCATAAATTTTTCCTGAGTAGTAGAGCGTAACAGGCGAGAAGGCTGATAGAGGCGGACAAGTTTTTGCAGGTATTGAGGAGCAGTACCAGTCTTAATCTTGAACATATAGTCCAGGGCTTTAAACTTAGTCCGATTTTCCACTCTAAGCCAGTGTAAATCTCTCAAAGCATTAGAAGTAGAAGACATTCTTGGGATTTTGCAAAGCAGCCTGGCGGCAGAGTTCTGCACCACCTGGAGCTTACGTAGCACATCCCTGTTTGCTCCCAAAAGAAGAATATTCCCATAGTCCAGTCTGGATGTAACGAGTGCCTGGACTACAGTCTTTTGGGTAGCATTAGGGAGCATCCAGATGATTTTCTTCAACCATTTTAAAATGGTGAAGCAGGTGGCTGCAGTTTTTACCGCATGTTGTTTCATGGATAATTTCATATCCATAATAAATCCCAGATTGCGGACTTGAGAGGTGGGCAAGGGTAGAGGCCCCATTTCACTGGGCCAATGTTGGGGGCCCCAGAGGTCTTTATTTTTCCCAAAAATAAGGACCTTTGTTTTTTCACCATTGAGCTTGAGTAGATTGGTTTGCATCCAAGATGCAATGTTACTCAAGCCCACTTGAAGAGTTGAAGGACCTTGCAGCTTTCCCATGGAAAGGGAAAAAATTATTTGGGTGTCATCGGCGTAAGAAAAAAGAGACAACCCAGCCTCTTCTGCAATCACTGCCAAAGGTTGTACATAGACATTGAACAGAAGAGGACTTAAAATTGACCCTTGAGGTACCCCATAAGGAGAAGAGAGAATTTTAGAAGTAGCCCTGGATGAAAAGACTTGAAAGGTCCGTTTAGATAAAAAAGAAGTCAGCCAGCCAAGTGCTGTCCCGGTGATGCCAAGTGACTGCAAGGATTTAATTAGCACGGTATGAGAAACCGTGTCAAATGCGGCACTCAAATCTAACAATATGAGGGCCACTGTGTTACCTGTGTCTAAACGTTGTCGCAACATTTCGGTAACACCAAGAAGAGTCGTCTCAGTCGAAAAGCCCGCTCTGAAACCGGACTGAGAGGAGTGTAAAAAGTTCGAAGATTCAATAAACTTGGATAGTTGTAGATTTACATGTTTTTCCAAGATTTTGGAAACAATAGGAAGTAAGGAAATGGGCCTAAAATTAGATGACTGATCAGGATCAGCATTTGCCTTTTTCAACAGTGGGCGGACCATAGCATGTTTCCAATCGGACGGGACCATGGCCTCTTGAAGTGAGGAGTTAAGTAGTTCCATAACAATTTCCAATGATGGCTGCTCAATTTGTAGAAGTACATGAGCAGGAAGAAGGTCACAGGGAGATCCTGATTTGATGCTGCCTAAATTTTTTTTAAAAGAGTTAATATTAAGAGGCGCCCACATTTCCAATTTCATGGGAGGTTCAACTGTAGAGGCGGGCTCAAGAGGGGAAACTGACTGAATAGGCGCAGTTGGCCTAATTTTATCCAATGTCAGATATATTTGCTCCACTTTATTTATAAAAAAGTTGGCAAGAGTGTTACATTGTGATTCATTTAGGATAGGAGAAATGGGCTGCGTGTCCGAGCCAGCCAATTTTTTAACCATTGTGAACAAAGTATGGGAACAATTCTGTGCATTGGAAATAGAGGAGGAAACATATTCCGCTCGAGCTAGTTTGCATAGAACATGGTATTTTTTAGAGCAGTTTTATATGTAGTTTTAGAATCAATGGAATAGTTTTTCCTCCAACATCTTTCCAATGCTTTACATTTACTTTTTTCGGTTTTTAATTGTTCCGTAAACCAGGGAGCAGGGGGACGATGATTATACAATTTTTTGACAGAAAGTGGAAGGCAGTCATTAATTGCATTAGAAATCCAGCTGTAAATAGTTTCCAAAGACGATAATGATATTAAACCAATACTTGGGACATTATTTGACAAAATTCGATAAAAAACTTCCATATCCAGTTTTCCCCAGTTTCTGGATTGTGATTGTGTTCCAGATGCAGGTATGAACAAGTTCAATGGGACTGTACATTGAAACTTGATCGCGAAGTGATCTGACCAGCTTAACGGAAGAGCAGGAAAGCTTTGGATGTGGGATAAATTGGAAAAAATAGGATCTAATAAGTGACCAGCCGTATGCGTCGGGCCACTATTGCAAAGTAATAAATTCATTGCAGACAGGTCCGCAATCAGTGCGCTGCTAGTTGTACACTCAGTATTATCAAGATGGAGTGAGTGCTTGAAATGTTCCCCTTTGGTTTTGCTATGTTTGCCCTAAGTTGGCAGGGTATGCCCAGACATGGGTCCCTTGCTCACTTTGCCACTGGATTCAAGATAGCCTGGCTGATGATGGCTGTAAGCCAGAAACCGGTCCCAGGATGCTTGTTTCCGGTCCACGGAAGACATGGTTGCAGTTCGGGCTGGACTGTTCCCATGAGGCACAGGGTCAGACTGATTTGCATATGGCCATGTCTGAACTGGGGTGGCGGACTGAGCTAAAGAATGATGATGGATTAAACCCAGATCAGTTGACTGGGGGTGAGTGCTTGCAATGTTCAACACTCCGTCCATCATCCCCTTTGGTTTTGCTTTGTTCGCCCTAAGTTGGCAGGGTATGCCCAGACGTGGGTCCCTTGCTCACTTTGCCACTGGATTCAAGATAGCCTGGCTGATGACGGCTGTAAGCCAGAAACCGGTCCCAGGATGCTTGTTTCCGGTCCAAGGAAGACATGGTTTGGCAGTTCGGGCTGGACTGTTCCCATGAGGCACAGGGTCAGACTGATTTGCATATGGCCATGTCTGAACTGGAGGTGGCGGAGTGAGCTAAAGAATGATGATGGATTAATTAAACCCAGATCAGTTGACTGGGGGTGAGTGCTTGCAATGTTCAACACTCCGTCCATCATCCCCTTGGTTTTGCTATGTTCGCCCTAAGTTGGCAGGGTATGCCCAGACGTGGGTCCCTTGCTCACTTTGCCACTGGATTCAAGATAGCCTGGCTGATGACGGCTGTAAGCCAGAAACCGGTCCCAGGATGCTTGTTTCCGGTCCAAGGAAGACATGGTTTGGCAGTTCGGGCTGGACTGTTCCCATGAGGCACAGGGTCAGACTGATTTGCATATGGCCATGTCTGAATTGGGGTGGCGGAGTGAGCTAAAGAATGATGATGGATTAAACCCAGATCAGTTGACTGGGGGTGAGTGCTTGCAATGTTCAACACTCCGTCCATCATCCCCTTTGGTTTTGCTACCCAATTCCTATGTCCATAGAGCACACGTTGCTGGGAGCGAGAGACCCAGCCCTGAAACGTCAAACATAGGGAGATAGGTCTGTTATGTGGCTTTGCTTGGGGGCAGCTAAAATGGCAGTAGCCGCAGCATGGAAAAAACAAGAGGCACCATCCTTAACCCAATGGCATGCAAGGCTGTGGAGGGCTGTGGCGATGGAGCGCATAGCTGACATAGTGGACGAGACCAGAAAAGGCTTTGACTATAAATGGTCCTCGCTGGTGAGCTACTTGTCGGAGGGGCTACCTCTGACGGTGTGTGCCCCCAGACTAAGTGCCCTCAACATGTTTCTTATCTAACCACACAGCAGAGCAAAGGGTGATTCTATTATTATTTGCACCATGACATCACAGTTTTGTTTTGTTAAGTTTTATAGATATGTTAAGTTTCCTTTTTCAAGTTACCCTCACTGGAGGGGAGATTGAATATCGTGTGCGAGCAGGAGAAGCAACAAGCTAAGATTGTAATGCCTATCAGTTTGCTATGCCATAGACCTTGTGAACAAACTGTATCCTCCATGTTAAATCTGTAATTCTTCGCCTGCTTCGGATACTTGTTGCATATGCTTTGCCTTCTGTATCAGTCTCAAACAAAAATTCAAATAAGCAGATTTTGACATAAAGAGGTGCTTCTTCAACACTTTCCTAAATTGGAGCAGTGTTGGAGTGGTCCATATGGGTTAGGCATGTTGTTCCAGATCCTGAGTACATAGATGGAAAAGGCCTGCTGCTTGTTTTTTACTTTTGTACACTTCTTAGTCTCCTGTCCAAAGATGTCCTGGCTGTGGGTGTTCGTTCCAAGTGCCACTAGATGGTGAGCTTGTCTACAAGATTAGCAAGGGTGCTTGTCTTGATTGCTTTGAAATGATGCAGCTGGTTCCAAAGATGGTGCAGACCAGGGAATGGGGAAGGGGAGGCAATGGAGTTTCATCAGGATGGGGGTGATGTAATAATATTTCTTTAGGCAGTGGATGAGACTTGCTGTGACTATTTGAGCTTGGAATCTGAGAGGCAATGGCCAGGGGGTTGGCACAATCAAGGTGTGAGAGTATGAGGACTTGAACAGTTCTGATTTTGATTAATACTCAACAGACATGGGACTGCAAACTGTGGCAGGAAACTTCTTTATGAACATTACATATGCAGTGAAACTCATATTATTGTTTCATGACATCCAATGGCTGGGTCAACACAGTGTTCATCACATTCCTCAAATATTCCAGACATAGCAAACCTTACACATTTTGAAAGGTTGTATTTCTAAGCCTAGTATTGCTGTTGTATTGTTATTGATCCACATTAATCAGTGTTTAATTTATGTTTGAGATCCCGCTTCATGGGAGATGACCGGATTTTGCATAGCAATTGTGAAATTTGAGATGAAACTTAATGCACAAAAGTATCATTTAAAATTGTAGAACTAAAAAACTAGTGAGTTAAGATCGACTTAGCATAGGCAATTTATCATATATTGCTAAATACATATCATGATCTGTCAAAGATTTATTTTCATAAACTTACAATATTCTGTCGCTTTTGAAATGTCTTGGTGGAGATTGAATTTGCAACCAAAGCTGCTTGCCCCTTGTCTGTGGTGCCCTTGAAATGTTGCAACAGACAGTGGGTAGATTTTTTCTAATTTTATGGCACAACACACAAGCAGATGACAGCTGAAAATAGCCATATTTCTTAAATATAACTTGCAGCTGATCTCATCCTCTGTGCTGGTGAACAAACAAGCTGCATAGAAAAACAGAAAACCTTTGTACCATGGTGTAAAGGCATGTGCATGGACGTACACCTCTGCACCATTTGTACAAAATCCTATGCTGAGACAAATTTTAAAACATTCCGCGAATGGGATGTGTGCTGTACAGTGTATAACAAATGCGATGTGTGGAGTGTTTTGAGAAATCAAAACATTTCTCCAAGCTAGCAACTACATCAATAAGGTGTTATTTTTGGATGCAAAACTCAATCTGTCTATTTTAGTAGATTGGGCTTTGCATCAAAAACTATGTGTGCTTGCATTGTAATTCCCAAGTTCCACATAAGGATTTGCCCTTGAGGCAAAGTGGCTAAAAGGGCACTGTTGTTATAGAAAATAAGTAGCCTAGCAAGAGTTTGTGCCACTTTGCAATACTTTGAATGACTAAAAGCCAGTGAAAACCTTTGATCAATCTCCCCCAGTGTTGAGTCTACTCTACAGTGTTGAAAACACCTCAGGACAGTGCCACTAATAACTATTTGTAATTCCATGGTATTTAGGAGTATTTCGTAGTTGACTGTGCCAAATGCCACAGATAGGTTGAGCAGCATATGAAGGTTGAAGTTTCGAATGTCAAGGATGTTGAGCTTATCTTCTAATAAGCAGCATGGCCAATTCTGTGATGTAACATGATCTAATGTCCAAATGAAGGTCATTAAGGGAGATTATTTTCTCTAATGAAGAGAGTAAGTGACTGGATAATTTTCTTCAGCAACTTGGTCAATGTAGAATTGTAGTGGTTAGTCAACATAATAGGGTAAGGTTCAGAGTATGGTTTTTATAGTTTTGAAGATACCTTGCTGTCCAATATTGCCATGTCAGTGTCTTTGACATCTCTAACCCAGGCCTTTGACTTTCTCGGTTGACACAACTCAACTGTTTCAGTGCCTTGTAGGGTGAATGGAAATAGGAAGTAATCTGGCCAGTCCAATGAAATAAGAGTTTCACTTTTTATGGAGCCCCTTTGGTGATTAGTCAAGAGTTTCACACATGTGGTATGGTAAAGAAATTGGCTACACAAGAAGCTCACCGAGTCATTCTGGTTTCACAACTAGAGATTGATTTCAACCAGGAAGATATTGGGGCATATTATCAAGGGCTTTATCGCCGTTTTAGCGGCACTTTTTACCACTAAAGCAGCGATATTTTTAACGCCCTATTAGCACGCTGTCGCTAACAGGCGTTAGCGACAGCTTTCAGGCGTTAGCGGCCGGGTTCTACATCGCCTTGCATGTCAGCGATAATTATCGCTAATGACATGCAAGGTACTAAAAGCGACTGTAAACAGTCGCTAACACAACTAACCCCTATTAACAAGGCAGGCGAAGCGATAAAATAAATCGTGCTAAGCGCGTTTATCGCTAGATTTTAACACCTGCTACTGAGGATGACTTACCTGTTTAAAGTATAGGAGGTGGATTGTCAGGCTGAATCCATCCTTGCGTTAATGCGAGAATATCGCTGCTTTTCCAGCGATATTCTCACATTTTGCCGCTATCGCTGGAAATTTTATCGCTATGGAGATAAACCTTGTTAATAGGGTGTTATCTCAGCGATATTTTCCAGCGATAGGCGGCGTTAAAATATTTCGCGCTAAGCGCAGTTAGCGATAAATATCGCTATTCCTTGATAATATGCCCCATTGTCTCCAGAAGAGTTGGTGGTGTCTGCTAAGAGATATAAGAGCTGCTCAATAAATAGAGCTCTAGCACCTGGTTTGTGGTAAATGAGGTGGAAGGCAATGGTTAGCTTGTCTGTACTTCTTACTTCAATGTAAAAGCATTACAAAGTGGAGAATTGCTGAAAATGTAGGGATTGGTATTGAATGGAAAATTCATAGATCAGAGCGCTGCGAGGTGTCTGCTTAACCACGGTTCCATTAAGAAGTGTAGATCAAGGTTATCTGAGATAGTCAAGGCTGCAATTTGAAGACAATGTCTAGCTGCTGGTCTCCAATTATACAAAGTGCATTTGAGAAAACGGAGTGGTCAGTTTTGATATTCGTAACAATGACAGTTGGAATGTGAATAAGATTTTATTTTTCAGCAAACGCCATTTCTGTTAATTTGTTTTTTTCAGTAATTGGGTTTTTCACTATTTGAATTCTCATAATGGGTTTCTATTATTATTAATTTTTTTTTATTGAAATACAGTTTGTGTTGGATGTGAGTGCTTTTTAGTTAAGTGATGGGACTTGCCCCATTATTTAGAATATAATGAAACTGTGCAGACAGTATTATAACCTTACAGTAAGTTTAATGTTAACACAAAATTTGCAGGTGGTAAAATAGGCTTTGGGAAAATTGAGCAGTATAGTAAAAATGTAATAATAAACCTGTCTTTAATGGTGAAAGCCAGCTGAACAGCAGTGAATGTACAACACCAATCATACTTTATGATAATAGCAATGGCACAGGTGATGGCAGTGTTGTTTAATTTGTTGCTGGTGGTTAAAACTCTTTCTATTGACTGAGGAGACAGGGTAGTTTGGCACATGTGGCCCTGTACTCATGTTTGCTTCTGCATATGGCCTGAGCTGACTACATGCCTCCACCTGTTTACAGTAACTTTATTTGTTGTAGCTACCACTAGCAACTGCACTCTTGTAACCCCCATTTATTGTTTCATGGGAAAATAAAATCATGTAAAGTCATATTGAGGATCACTGCCTGTCATTTTTTTATCCCTACCTCAACCATTTCTTTGCCCTGTACTACCATCCAAAAAATAGAAGGAACGTGTTTGCACACAACCATTTTGCCTCACCTTGCCATTATGCTCTTAACCCTAACAACCATCTTTCTCAATCTTTGCATGCCATTCGCCTGCTGGGACTAAGTGTCCACTCCCAATGATCTACCCCATTATGTTTGTTCTCCCTCCCTCTTTCCAAACAGACATTTACGTACAGTTTTATCACATGGCCTAATTTCACAATCAAGCAAAAAACATACAGCTGAAAAGAACAAATAAGATAAAAACTAAACAAACACAAATATGTACAGCAGTTAGATCACAACACCCCTTGAATATGGTGGCCTAGAATGATGTCCAGTGAGAAAATTCACATTCTCACATAATCCTGCAAATAGGGGGGAGGCCTGCGAACTCTGGCCTCCTCAGCCTTTCTTGAACCTCCCACCCCATTCAGCATGACATCGTGATCTTCACCACTCCGATCACTTTTGATCTCTTCATCACGTATAAACATGGCACCAGAACAGCCTTCTTCTTCCTCCCTCTTCACATACTTTCCCCCTTCTGGTATAAAGCCACATTCCTCAAGTTCCACCTTTCTCCTCCATCTCTAACCACAAAACACTTCTCTACACTTTCAATGCGAAAAGGACCTCTAAATTTGCGTAGCTTGTCTTTCACCCTACAGCATTCTATTTTTACCCAATCACCTACTTTAAACTTGACACAACTAGGTTGAATGAGATATTCACCTCCCGAGGCAACCCATTCCTTTAACCATGTGGGAACTAATCTAGTTCCCGGGGAATGTCCTCACATTTGTTGAAATGGACATCTGCGCGTAGCACTATGAACTGTAGTGCGATACGCCCATACCATATCAGCCATGTGTTTCCTGATAGAACCTCCATTGGACAGTGCAAGTTGAATGGTTCCTTTGACTAACCTATTGGCCCTTTCAACAATACAATTTCCCCTGGGATTGTAAAGGGACGTGCAAGAGTGTTTCATACTACATTGTTCAGAAATTGCAGCATTTCGTTGGAGGTCAACTGGGTGCCATTTTCAGTAAGTAATACATTAGGGATACCTTCTTCCTCAAAAGTTTCTCTAAGGTTGCTATGGTGGATTTGGTAGTCACATCTTTCATAAATTTCACAATCAACTACCTAGAATTGATATCTACTAGAACTACAGCAAACCTCATCTCATATGGCAACTCAGATATGGGGCCTATAAAATCTAAACATATGGTGTGCCAGGGTACACCCAGATCTTCAATATGTCCTGCCATATTCTGGCTGCCAACTCTCACTATCTTCTCACTTTTCTTGCAAATGTTACAATTTTCTACCAATCTTTTGACTTGATCATCCAGTCCCTTTAAGCACAAAATTGTGCCAAAATGTTGTAAGCTCAGGTTGAGGGAACCACTGGACACTGGTTGAGGTTTCCAACTGAAGCTTTAATGAAGAATACAACCTGGCGTCGATCCACTCCAAGGAGCCAGGCTCAACTGACTTCTATAGAGTGTTCTCAGCCTCACATTCTAGATCACTGAAAGTTCCAATATAACACTCCCAGAACACCATCTCCCTTACTTTCTTACATTCATGTGGTGTTTGGTTGTCCAAATATATGTGCAAACAATACCTACATAAATGATTACTTCATTTCAAATTTCTCCCCCTATGAACCTGGAACTATAGATAATTTCTTGAAGATGTTGGTATCCATCCATGATATTGCCCTCCTCTCACCCTCTTGTTACCCCCAGAGACCCAAACCTGGACATTAAGAAATATGTTGTATTCATGCTACATAACCAGCTCCTGTTAAAACAATACCCTCTATCTTTGCTCTAGTTATAAATGTCTGATTAAGCAAACAAAGTTCAAATGAAGCAAATCGAGTGAGTGCTAAAGACATATCCTCCAGGACGATATAAGAGATAACTTGTTTGAAACATGTCTTTTGCAGGGTACCAGAGATGATGTTTTAGTTTTAGTACTTCAAACATGTGGTTAACTAACCCTGTATAAAACAGTGATTACGACAGTGATGATGATGAAGATGAACACACACACTCATGCTAACCATCCTTTCGCATTGCAAATTAAAAAAGACTTGGAATAACAAACAGACATTACCACTATTGAGAAACTCAGGATGAAACTTCTATCTGCACTCAACAAATACTGTTTGCAAAATACCTTAATCATTTGTGCGTGCAAATCTTGGCTGAATCCAATGAGGCATGATCTCATGAAATGGTGGAAATAGGACAATCAAGATGAATTAAACAAATGTATGGGTTCACTAACTATTGCCCATGCATGGCCAAATCAATATCTCTAGATTTTATCAAGACTTTCTGCAGAAAAGATTATGCACTGTTAAATCTCTTATAAACCCTTGTACTACACCTTCAATATTGTGGCTCACAGCCAGTGACCTTGCTTGTTACGTCTGTAATAAAAATTCTCATGTTTCAGAATGGACACAAATTCAGAACTTCACTTACTTGGCCCTCTGTCACACACTCCTACTTCTTGTACTACTGCCTGCACACCTGTACACCTTTTTTCATTCCTCATACATAGACCTCACCCCAATATATATGGCAGAAAAACATTGTGTGCATCTTAGCTGATATTTTCACCCCACAACTGAACAAATCATTAGCCCTATCTTTTTTGGATTTTTGTTTAGATCTTTTTCCATGTTTAATCAGTCCCTGATCTTGTGTTCTTTCCTCAAATGTTTATAAAAATGCAGAAGCCCTTTTGTTCCTGTAAAAAAGGGCTCATCCATTTTATCTATCTGCTTGCATTGTCTTCTCTTACTTAAACCCCATTAATAAGCTCAAATTCATCAAACTCATTCAAGCAATTTCCTCTTTAAATCTACAAAACAAACTGAATCCATGTTTTCAACAGATTTTCTCTGGCACATCTGTATGACTACAAACTCACAACTGCATCACCTCTTCACACCACCCTAGCCTCTCCTCCAACTTTGTATATCTAAAACAGTTCATTGCATTTGATACAGTTGATCATTCAGCGCTCCTTATGATCCACAGCTCTCTGTACCATGGAAAAGGAAGTTGGATGGTTTGGCTCCTATTTCTCCAAATTCTTCTTCCTCAGTCTCATGGTGCTCTTATCCACCCCACTGATAATGAGTGTGTTCATAGAGTCCATCCTGGCCCTCATCTCGTCTGCCTTTATAAAACTTTTCTTACCAGCATCATCACATCCTTTGGTTTCTCATACCACCTACAGGCTGATGACACCTCCCTGCAAACCATCATTGACCTTGTTCTTAATGCTTAACAAGCAATGGTTTGATCCACTTTCTGCTTCATCATCTTTAGGAATTGTGTTTATTTCCATTGTCGTCCTCCAAACAGCTTGGCACTTACCACGTCAGACTTGAACACAGAGGTTCTCTTTAAAAACAGTGTTTGTTTGGAAGTTTTCATGACACCCACCATTGCCTCTTTATTGTTCATATACTTTGCGCTGAATAACATACTCCATTTGGATGCTCTCCATAGCCACATTAGTGCCATTGTTGCCTCCCAGAAGGCAAGAGATCACTAAACTGCAACCTCCTGAAAGCAGAGAACCGCAACTCATAATAAAATGAAAACTTCCAAATGTCTAACACCAAACTGATTATTGTGAATATGTTTACATCTGGGAAATTTTGTTCTACTGTGATTGTCTTACATTTATACTGTCTTCTTTTTGTATGCAATTCCTTTACACCAAAATGCCTATGTAGACATATACATATGGTTGTATGACAAGATACAGTGAAACAAGAATATTGTGTCAAATATATGGCCTACAAAATATAAGTTGTATGTAAACTGCCAAAATGTTGAGTCAAAATATTGTGGAACAGAATGTCACAAAAAAAGGTAAGAATATTGAACTTTTCATATACATAGCATTATTTCAGTAGAAAATAATAATATAAATACAATAAAATAGTTTTAACAAGTAATGTGAACATATATATATATTACCCTGTGACAGTTGCCACTGTGTAGTTATAGTTAGGACCATGTTTCCAAGGTAATGCAATTTTTTGGTTTGCTAATAACTTTGACGGCATTTGACGAATCTTCACCAAACTTTAAAAAAAAAAAGCCTCATTCACCGCAGCTCCATCCTGGAATGTTTTGGGGTGATCCGTAAAGTGGGGGCCTGAGGAAGGAGGGTCCCAAAACACATTTTCCCCATGCAATTTTCTATATGAAAATTAAACACAGCTACAGCCAAAGCGGACGGATAGAATTACACCAAATTTGGCAGAAAAATAGATTTTGGGCCATAAAAGCATGCTTTTTGTGTAATTCATTCAGTAGGTTTTGAGAAATGAAGGATCACATTTTATGTATGTAACACAGTGTGAAGTATCCGCAAAGTTGACAGACTTAAAAATAAGATCTGATTAGCTGCCACTACACCAAAAAAGATTTGGCAACAGCCATTTTAGGACTCAGGATTCAGTCCACTGTCCTAGAACGAGAATAAAGAAAAATATATTGGGGGCAGCACAGTGCTATCCTGCCCCCCTAGGCCAGGTGGGAGGGGGTCGCAGGGGGACCTTTCCCATCGCTTCCTACAGACAAAAATGAGATTCTTTTTAGTGATATCCTGGATGGTAGCAAACACAGAGTGTTAGGAATGTATGTGCTCAATGTCAATGGGAGAGGATGTAGTCTTATGGCTAGAGCAGTTAACTTTGATGCTGGGGAACCGGGTTCGAGTCTCGGCAATAACGCTCAACATCCTGTGATTCTGGGCAAATCACTCAATCTCCCCGTGCCTAACAAAAAATGAATGTATCCATCTGTAACAAATCTGGTGCTCATGTAAAGCGCTCTGATACCCGATTTCTCGGGTCTAGTTCGCGCTATATAAAACGCTAAAAAAAAAAAAAAAAAATAGCCATGCAAGATTTTAAGCAAACAATGGCAAAGGAAAAATGGTATGCACAGGTCAAACCGTACCATTTATTGAGTGTCAATTTATTGATGTTCAGTAGGGGAAATGATGAACTTGTCACATAAATAGTGTTTCCTAACTACTATCTAGAAAACTATTGCACTATTGAAGTAATTATATAAATCCTACACTCTATGGGCAATATTTTGGGAAATAATATAAAGACACAATATTTATCTCTGATGGTATTTCATAATATTCTGACACCCAACCAGCTTCTGTTACACGCTCTACGAAATAGTCAAAAACACTGAGGACCTCATTATGAGTCCATTGGATTTATGTGGGGTCACACCAGAGGTATTGAGTCTTCGATTCTGGCCAGTATCCTCACACTGAGTTCGTGAGGGGGGGCATTTACTGCTCTGTCTAATGCTGCAGTTAAATGAAGACTGTAGGCTGGATGCAGCAGCTGCCTACAGGCTCCTCCACTCATACATCTAGGACGAGTGTCTCCGAGTCCGGAGATATTGAGTCTGGAGTTTGCAGATGGAGTAATTCCAGGCCCAGAGATTTTGGGCCAATTAGAATGGCCCAGAGGGGTATCCAGGGATACAGTTGTAGACCATTCATAATTAGGGCCGATCTATTTTATTTTTGAAAAGTAAACTGAGGGATATTGTTGAGTTTTAAGGACAGTCATATATGTTTCCCCTCACAGTGCCCTCTAGGGTCCAGGATACAAAAACGCACTGTCCTAGAATTCACATCTGTGGTTTTGATAAGGGGGATACAAGTGTTAAATTGTACTTCTCCTAATATTTAGCTGTCTGCACATACAGATATTTATAAAAGAGAAGCGGATTCGCATTTGGATAGGTGGGGTCCTGATGGAAACATTGTAGGTTCTAGGAGAATTTAATCCTAGCCTCGAGCCATTCCTTTATTGTATTTGCTTATTTCTCTTATCAGATCAGAGAGATAGCCTTCTATGCCCTAAGAATGACCAGAAAATTCAGTTATCTAATCTTTCTTTTCTGATTCAATTATGTCTGCATTTGCTTTATCAGATGGTCTCGTTCCTATAATCAACAATTCTTTGCAGCCAGACAGATTAGCAATGGGGATGAAGACAGAGGACACAGACGAATATAATGTAAAGTGAAAAGCTGCCTTGCTGTTCTAGTTTTTTATGAAATGACACGTGTACTTCTGTTGAATATGCTGCAGTTCACATCCATACTATATGGCCGCAGATGGCATGTTGTTTAGATTCTAAGTAATAGAGTACCATAGAAATCTATAAAATAGCTACTGCCTGAGTCATCCTTTGAAAATGAATTTGATTGAACAGCATTGCTTTTTCAGGTATGCAAGATTGCACTCTGAGTGCATTTTCAAAGTGACCCTGTCAAACTCCCTGCTACTGCTGCTTCATTCTTTGAACTTTTGATGAAACATTCCTGATTACATGCTGTTTTTGTCAAAAACTCCATTCAGGCATGAACAATGATCCTGCTGTGAGCAAGGTCATGATATAGCACGTTGTTTTCTACAAATATTATTCTGCCTTTAAAATGTATCACTTTACTCTATTTCCAAAATTTTTATGTTTCATATGCACCAACCTTTTTATCTCAGTGTCTATGGGGTGTTTTCCCGATATTATTTAGTAAGAAAAAGACGCACAGAACACAATTACAAATATTATATTTAGCAAAGACAGACGTGCTCTTGTTATGTATATTTCGCAATCACAAGTGACTCATCTGTTTGCCCCTAATCCTCGAGGAAAGCCAAGCCACCCTCTTGAGTACAGTTCTAAATATAGATCTCAAGAACTCTGAAAGAGGTCTTTAAATCGTAAGACGATGGAAAATAAATTCAGTAGGTTGATTTACAGAAGTGTGCATGTGTATGTGAACTGTTCTGATGATCTATGCAGCAACATTTTGAAATGACTAAAGGCCAGATGTACTAAGTAGGCACTTTAGCAGTTGCAAGTACCCCAGTTCAGTGTTTTCCACAGTTAGAATGCATTTTGTTATGTACTAACCCCTTCTTAGGAGTCAGAATTTTTTTTTCTGACTCCTTAAATGGTATTGCAAATTTATATTGATTCAGTATCTGGTAAGGGTGTGTTGTAGGTGTCCCTTTCAAATACTGAATCAGTATCTATTGTAGCCATGTTAGGAAGCTGCCTTTACAGTGCAGACATTACCACGGAATGACTTTACCACACACACACATTTATCATGCGCTGCCTTTACAATGCACTGCCTTTAACACACATGCCTTTACCACGCATATACCTTTAGCATGCATCCCTTTACAACTCAAGATAAGTGTATTCAAGGTAATTACGTGTGTGTGTGTGTGTGTATCTATATATTTACCTACTGGCGGTCACCAGTAGGTAGTTATAGTTAGGATGTAGTTTCCATAGGAAGAGCATTTTTCTTTGGTATCATTTGACGAATCCTCGCAAAATTTCAAAACTAGCTTGCCATTCACTGAAGCTGCTGTCTTGAAAATTTCGGGGTGATCCATCAGCGGGAGCCAAGAAAAAGGGTGGGCCCCAAAATGCATTTTCCCTTTGTTAATTTCCATAGGAACTTTAGACACGGCTACACCTCAAACTGCTGAACAGAATTACACCAAAGTTGGCAGAAAGGTAGCTGTTGGTCCAAAATGCGCCTTTTTGTGATTTGGTATAAATCCATTAAGTAGTTGCGGAGTGTGGGACTTGGCCCTTTTCGCTAAAGTTCCCTAAACTTTTTGCATTCCCCCTAGACCTTTTTTCTGACATTGTTTTGCCAACTTAGATGATTTGGACACTTTGCCACTGCTAAACAGTGTCAAAGTGCAAGTGCTCCCTGTATAAAGTGTAATGGTAATTGGTTGTCCATGATTGGTATGTTTGCCTTACTAGTAAAGTGCACTATGTGTGCCAGGGCTGGTAATGCAAATGCTACTAGTGGGCCTGCAGCACTATTTGTGCCACCCACGCAAGTAGCTTTGAAAAGGGAACTCAGGCCTGCCATTGCAGTGCCTGCGCGCAGTTTGTTAAACTGCCATGTTATTCTGACAAGTGCACCCACTTGCCAGACCTTACCCTTCCCTTTCTATGCACATCAGACACCCCTATGGTAGGTCCAAGGTACCTTCTGGGCAGGGTGCAGTGCATGTGAAAGGTAGGACATGTACTAAGGTGTGTACAATGTCCTGATAGTGAAATAATCTCCATTTCGTTTTTCACTGTTGAAAGGCCATCTTGACCATGGGACAGAATGGGGAGGCTGTGTAATAAGTTTTCCAGCCTATCTTCCCAAAGGCTTAAGATGGAGAGGTGACGTTTAGTATGCCTGAACTCACAGTGTAATTACACATCTTTTTATGAAGGTGGTTTTTGCATTGTGTGTTTAGAAGCCACTCTTTTAGAAGTGGCTGGGTTTTTGTGCTCTAACATTTTTGTGTGTCTCTGCCTGGTTGTGGATTGACTGTCTGGATTTCAAAGTGATAGGATCTGGGGAATGTCTTGACCCAGGGGAGGAGGTGAGACGGCAACAGGCTGACCTGCATCTGGAGTGTAGGGGAGGAAGTAGCCCCTAGAGGTGAAGAGGCCTGGGCTGCAGCCATAAACCAATGGCTCCGGCCCCTGCTGAGTGATTGAGGATCCAGACCCCGACTATCAAAGGAATAAAGGTGTCACTGGCAGGGAGGCACCCAGAACTGGTTTGAACAGGGGTCAGTGCCCCTGAACACAAAGACTTCAAAGCCATTGAGGGGTATAACTATGAGAGCTGAAGCCCCTGAACTTTGGAGAATGGCTTGATCAAGATTGAACAAGACTGGAGCTACTTCGTGGTCAAGAGGAACCTTTGCCAAGGAAGAAACAACTGAAGAGACTGAAGGATAGGACTGACCCTTGCTGTGTGTTCTGGGGCTGGCCTGCAGTTTGCTGTTTTAACCAAGGAAAGGCGAAAGGGACTTTGCTGTGTGCTGTGCCCCCCTGCTTGAAAGGACTTTGCTGTGCTGTGTCCTGGTGTAACTTATCCCCAAGGGCCCAAGGTGAGCTGGCTCCCTGTTGCGGAATCTCAGGAACACTAAAGTTTCCAGGAGAGTCTCAGCGACGCTGTGTGCGTGTGCTTGTTGCAGCCTGAGACCCTCGTAAGAAGTGCCCTGTGATAATGGGCACCTGGAGTCCAAGCGAGGATCAGCGACGCTGTGTGCGTGTGCTTTTTGCAGCCTGAACCCTTTGTGAGGATTGTCCAGTTATTGTGTGCACCGGAATCCAAGTGAGTCTCATCGACGCTGTGTGCGTGTGCTTTGTGCAGCGTGAGACCTTCGTGAGCATTGCCTTGTTATCGTGCACACCCGGAATCCAAGTGAGTCTCATCGACGCTGTGTGTGTGTGCTTTGTGCAGCGGGAGACCTTCGTGAGTATTGCCTTGTTATCGTGCACCCGGAGTCCAAATGAGTCTCATCGACGCTGTGTGCATGTGCTTTGTGCAGCGTGAGACCTTCGTGAGGATTGCCTTGTTAACGTGCACCCGGAGTTAAAGTGAGTCTCAGCGACGCTGTGCGCATGTTCTTCGTGCAGCCTGAGACCTTCGTGTAGAGTGCCCGGTGATCGTGTTCCCGAAGCTCAAGGGAGTCTCAGCGACGCTGTGTGTGTGTGCCCTGTGGCAGCCTGAGATCTTCGTAGCAGTAGCAGCCCGGGCTGGCAGCCTCGGAGGAGCTGAGCCGCCGGCCCGAGCCCTCCGTTGCCCATTCACAAAGATTGCATCGGAGGCCCAAGTCGTTGGAAGAGGAGAGGATAGTGGGTTCGCGCCCCCCAGGTAACGTGTATCGACGCCTGGGGCAGGGTGCGGGCTCGGAGGGAGACGCTCTCGGCCTCTCTCTCAGTCCAGCAGCGCGACCCTCTGCTTCGGCTCTTATTGCGGCCCGTACTGCCAAAGGAGTGGCAGTACCGGGGCCGGAGTGCAGAGCTGCACTTTTTGTTACATCATACCCGTGTTGGGGGCAACTGTTGACAGAGGCTGACTGCGAGTCAGAAGGAGTGGCGGAGAGACCGCCTAAGGCACCGTGATCGGTGCCGGAGTGTATTATGCATTATCTTATTTCTGCATAATGAACTACCTGATTGTCGTATTACACATTGCATAATTTCTGCATAGCGAACTACCTGATTGTCGTATGACGCATTGCATTGTTTCTGCATAACGAACTACCTGATTAGCGCATTACGCATTGATTATTCCTGCATAACAAACTACCTGATTAGTGTATTACGCATTGCCTTATTCCTGCATAACGACGTACCTGGTGGTGGTATTACGCATTGCATTATTTTTACATTGCAAAGTGCCTGATTGTTGCGTTACGCATTGCATTATTCTTACATTGCAAAGTGCCTGATTGTCGCGTTACGCGTTGCATTATTTTTACATTGCACAAGTGCCTGATTCTAGCATTACGAACTGCATAACATGGTATTAGGATTACAGTGGAATGTGTAGAAGTGCTCATTAATATTGTCAGAACTTACAAGGGCTGGCTGGCCTAACAACCAGCCAGGAGAAATATTACACATACTCATATGTTGGATTTATATTGTATGGTCTTATCGTATATCTTTTTATATAAAATTTACACTTGTTTTTATAAAACTCGTCTGGAGTCTATTTGTGGTGTCATTATTGGGTTGCTGTGAGTGTGGTTGCAAATACTTTACACATCTGCCTTGAAGATAAGCCTGGCTGCTCGTGCCAAGCTACCAAGGGGGTGAGCGGGGGCTATCTCAGAAGGTGACCTTCCTTTCCCTGACGTGGAAACGCGGGTCCCTATTTGGCCTGAGGTACCTACCTCAGCCAATCAGGGATCCCGGGTCTAACATTTGGTGGTCAGCGGTGTGGGATTTGAATGTTTATTTGCAAATTCATTCACAGTAATTGGTGTACATCACAAGTTTAGCGCATGACCACGATGCAACCACATATTGTGTTCTTGATTTGTTGGTTCTAGTTGGTTTTATTTTTGAGCAACCTTTAAGCCACACATCATGTCTCAGAGGAGTCAAGTAGCCAGTGAGGCTGCAGAATTAGAGTTCGACATTGAGGCATTGCTTACCTACAAAGTTGATCAATTGAGGCAATTCTGCAGAGCTTTGGGATGTCCCATGAAAAGTAGCGCCAAGAAGGAGGAGCTGCAAATGGCCTTGAGGGCCTGGTGGGAAGCCATAGGGGCTCAGGAGACGGGTGATGTTGAGGTGGATGGGGAAGACCAAGGGAATGGATTTGGTCCACAGGATTTGCCAGTGGAGGGACCAGCCAGGAGTTTTTCACCAGATTAGCTGGAGGAAAACCAAAGGGTCAGAGAGCATGAGTTGGAGGTTTTAAAACTTAAAGCTCAAGCAGAAGAGAAGAAGCTGCTCATTGAAAGTGAAAAGTGAGCAGAGGAGAGAAGGAACGCTCTCGCCTTGGAAGAGAAAAAGATTCTCTTAGCTCATGAGTTAAGCATGAGGGAACTGGACATTAAGGTTAAACAGGCAGAGTCCAGTTTCAATGGTGGCAGCGTACAGCCAGTGCCAAGTGTGGATGAGTACAAGCGTGCACTGGATGACTGGGTGTTGGTGAGCATGGCAAATGATTTGAAGGTGTTGCTCAACTTTTCCCCTAGGGAGCCTAGGCTCAGTAATTGTTTGCCAGGATTGTGCCAACCCGTGTTAGGGTGCAAGCTCTTTGATTCCCGGGAGCTGGCACAAGAGCCGGACCCCTGGTCATGGGTCCAAGGGTCTGAAAAGGCCCTAGAGAGGGAAGAGAGGCGAAGTAGAACCGTTAGGTCCCAGAGTAGTGGGGGGGCATGCAGGCTAGCGCCCTGTCTCAAAGGAGAGGGAGGGAGTATGAGCAGTGTCCCCAGGGGTTCACCACCCCACCCCAGAGACTGGAGGGTTCCTTACAGGAGCACCAGATGGGAGGCCTAGTGCCTACTTTCCAGCTGTGCGAGGAAGAACACCTAGTGTCAGGAGGGCGTGGGGCATCTGTCCCCAGAGGTCCGGCGGTCCTGAAGTTTGTGGGTGCCATTCCTAAATGGCAGGCACAGAAATCTAAATGGAAGGTTAAGGGAGGAAGGTGCCCCCCATGGGAAAACCTGTGGGACCGTGTCCAGCTAGTAGAGCTGGGTCCCCTAGTAGTGACCAGGGTGCACCCACATCTAACCTGGAGGACAGGATAACTGGGAACAGTGTCCTGACTGATGGGTCTTCCAGGGATACCGCTCTAGGTGGGGGTTGGCAAGGGGCCATCACCCCTAGAGAGGCCCCAACTGTCTGGAAGTACCCATGGAGCGGCATAGTTGGTCCAGGGAGTAGTGACCAAGAGAATACCCTGGGGTACCGGAGGGTGTCCCTGTGGTAGCGGGCCTGCGTCCGTGTTCTATCGCCCTAAGCAGGGAAGTCGATCAAGGTAGTTGATTGGTCTACCCTGGCTTTTGGCTGGGAGGGGGTTGTGTGGGACTTGGCCCTTTTGGCTAAAGTTCCCTCAACTTTTTGCTTTCCCCCTTGACCTTTTTTCTGACATTGTTTTGCCAACTTAGATGGTTTGGACACTTTGCCACTGCTAAACAGTGTCAAAGTGCAAGTGCTCCCTGTATAAAGTGTAATGGTAATTGGTTGTCCATGATTGGTATGTTTGCCTTACTAGTAAAGTGCACTATGTGTGCCAGGGCTGGTAATGCAAATGCTACTAGTGGGCCTGCAGCACTATTTGTGCCACCCACACAAGTAGCTTTGAAAAGGGAACTCAGGCCTGCCATTGCAGTGCCTGCGCGCAGTTTGTTAAACTGCCATGTTATTCTGACAAGTGCACCCACTTGCCAGACCTTACCCTTCCCTTTCTATGCACATCAGACACCCCTATGGTAGGTCCAAGGTACCCCCTGGGCAGGGTGCAGTGCATGTGAAAGGTAGGACATGTACTAAGGTGTGTACCATGTCCTGACAGTGAAATAATCTCCATTTCGTTTTTCACTGTTGAAAGGCCATCTTGCCCATAGGACAGAATGGGGAGGCTTTTCCAGCCTATCTTCCCAAAGGCTTAAGATGGAGAGGTGACGTTTAGTATGCCTGAACTCACAGCGTAATAACACATCTTTTTATGAAGGTGGTTTTTGCATTGTGTGTTTAGAAGCCACTCTTTTAGAAGTGGCTGGGTTTTTGTGCTCTAACATTTCTGTGTGTCTCTGCCTGGTTGTGGATTGACTGTCTGGATTTCAAAGTGATAGGATCTGGGGAATGTCTTGACCCAGGGGAGGAGGTGAGACAGCAACAGGCTGACCTGCATCTGGAGTGTAGGGGGAGGAGTAGCCCCTAGAGGTGAAGAGGCCTGGGCTGCAGCCATAAACCAATGGCTCCGGCCCCTGCTGAGTGATTGAGGATCCAGACCCCGACTATCAAAGGAATAAAGGTGTCACTGGCAGGGAGGCACCCAGAACTGGTTTGAACAGGGGTCAGTGCCCCCTGAACACAAAGACTTCAAAGCCATTGAGGGGTATAACTATGAGAGCTGAAGCCCCTGAACTTTGGAGAATGGCTTGATCAAGATTGAACAAGACTGGAGCTACTTCGTGGTCAAGAGGAACCTTTGCCAAGGAAGAAACAACTGAAGAGACTGAAGGATAGGACTGACCCTTGCTGTGTGTTCTGGGGCTGGCCTGCAGTTTGCTGTTTTAACCAAGGAAAGGCTAAAGGGACTTTGCTGTGTGCTGTGTCCCCCTGCTTGAAAGGACTTTGCTGTGCCCTGAAGTAACTTATCCCCAAGGGCCCAAGGTGAGCTGTTGCAGAAACTCAGGAACACAAAAGTTTCCAGGAGAGTCTCAGCAACGCTGTGTGCGTGTCCTTGTTGCAGCCTGAGACCCTCGAAAGAAGTGCCCTGTGATCGTGGGCACCTGGAGTCCAAGCGAGGATCAGCGACGCTGTGTGCGTGTGCTTTTTGCAGCCTGAACCCTTTGTGAGGATGGTCCAGTTATCGTGTGCACCGGAATCCAAGTGAGTCTCATCAACGCTGTGTGCGTGTGCTTTGTGCAATGTGAGACCTTCGTGAGGATTGCCTTGTGTTGGGATCTGTATTGTATATTGTATGTCCTCCCTCACAGAATGCTCTCGTGGCACTGTTCCCTGCGTGGAACATGGAATGTTTAGCCTCGGCAGTTGCTGCCTGGGAGCTGCCTTGACGGGACATAATAAACGGAGTACTCACCTTTTCCAAAGTTGTACTTCCTTTCACTGGCGACGAGTTGTCCCGTCTTCGGCCTCCCCTTCCTGGAGTGAACCTGCTTCCTTCCAGCCAACCCCTTGGAGCTCCGTTCTTTCAGTGTGGCGTTTTCTTACTCCACGGCATCTCCTCGCGGTTTTGCCATCCTTGTGGACTCCTGTCGTTGTCCGGTTGCAGCCCTGGTTACTCCAACGTCAATTTTGGCTATTTCTAGCCATTTCAAGGTACTTTTACAGTTTGTTGTGTGCGCGCGCGATCGAAGCAATTTTTCATTGCTTCTCGCGCCTTGCCCCAGTGACGTTGTCTCTGCCGAGACATGCTGCGTGCCCCTGCCTGACTTGCCTGGCGCTTCCCCACCCAACGTCTCTACGTTGCGTGCGGCCATTTTGGATTATTCACTCCTTCAATTGCGCGTTGCCATAGCAACGCCAGTGTTGTTTTCACCGCTGACGCGCACAGCTGTTTCATCGGATTACCACGTTTCTTTGTTAGCGCACCAGCATAGCAATGCTAGTGTTGCTTTCAACGCTGATGCGCACAGCTGTTTAACATTCATTGTGTATGCGCACATCTTATGGAGTAATCGCTGATGTGCACAGCATATTTCTTCATTGTTCTTCGTATTTTTCCTCCTTGATTAACACGCACAGCTACTACTTACCACAAGTTCTAGTTTGCCTACTTCTGCGATGCACTCACAGTGTGCATCATAAGAACGTCACAGTGTTCACGTGTATTCATCTTATACCTTGAAATTTGTTACAATTGTGTGGGCAGCAACACACCCACGCACAGTCTTACCATGGATCACGTGTTAGCTCCGCCACCCTTCTTACAATCTCCTGGTTCTCCTCCCATTATATCGCAACAATGGAAGGATACATTTGAGAGTTATCTGGAAGCCATCAACGGTGATACGTTCACTACAAAGAAGAAGAAAGCACTTCTTATGTATAATCTTGGTGCTGAGGGCAGAAGCATTTTGAAAACATTGCCTCTTGAGGTCGTCAGCACTCGTGTGAGTGGCGGCGACAACGGTGATTCCCTAATCATTGATGACTATGCATCACTGATCAAAACTTTGGACAAAAGGTTCAACCCCAAGAAGAATGTTGTACTTGAGCGTCACAAGTTCTTACAACGCGCCCAGGTTCCTGGTGAATATATCGATGATTTTGTCTTTGCGCTCAGAACTCTTTCTATTACCTGAAACTACAGAGAATTTAGGGATGAAATCATACGTGATCAACTAATTGAGCGCACATGTAACAAGAAAATTCAAGAGAAGCTTTTGTCATCAGACGACCCCGATCTCGAGACAGCTATTACTCTTGCGAAAAGCATTGAGCATTCTCAATTTTGCATGAAGGAGATGTGCAACTCTTCTCAACCTACTGAAGTTAAACTGTTGTCAGCAAAGCATAATGTTAAGACTACTAAAGTTCCCATTGAAAATACGGCACATCTCTGTAAAGCTATGGGGTCCAACAAAGGAAACACGCAAATCGTCAAGTCCATTGAAGAAGACTTTATTGACTCTAGTGACGAAAATGACAATATGTTGTTAATGTTGTCTTCTTCATCTTTACAATCTGAGGGTGTCGTTGAAATTGCGTCCATGGGTGGTTTGCGCAAGAGAAAATCTCCTGCATGTGTTATCTGTGTGAATGGAAAAAATTTGAATTTCTTGGCTGATTCCGGTTCCCCATTTACCCTTATCAATGCTAAGGATTTTGGGGGGTTAGAAGACATTCAATTGCACCAGTCTAACATTCGAATTTTTGCGTATGGGGGCAAAAGAGTGGAAGTTCTTGGTAAATTTGAAGCAAATTTGGAATTCTGTGGGGATCTTGCTGTAGGAACTGTATACATTGTAGAGGATGTTGCAAATTTGTTGGGATGGGAGGAGCAAGGAGAGCTCAGTATCATTCTTGATCCTAATCATCCCGACATGGTCTTGTCTAGGCGTGAAGCACGCAAATTTTACACTCCATCTTCATCTTCCAATCTGTCCAATGCGGTGGTGGTGGGACACTTATCAGGTGATGAGTGGATTCAGAGGTATCCCGAAGTTTTTTGTGACAAACTTGGCAAGCTAAGGGGTTTTCAGCACCTCATCATCCTAAAAAATGGTGCAAAGGCAGTTGCACACAAGGTGCGTAAGGTACCCCTGAGTTTGAGTGCGGAATTGAAGCATGAACTTGAACGTTTGTGCACCATGGATGTGATCGAAGCCATAGAAGGATCCGAATGGTTAGCCCCCATAGTTCTTGCACGCAAGGCTGACAAGTCTCTTAGGATGTGTGTAGACTTGCGCGATCTGAATGCTAATATATGGATCGACCGCCAGCCTTTGCCCAATATAAACGAAATGCTGGCGACGTTAGATGGAGCCAAGTATTTTTCGTCATTTGATATTTCCTCAGCTTACCACCAGGTTGAGTTAAGCAAAGACTCCAGACATCTCACCTCTTTCGTGACACCGGAAGGAGCTTTTCGTTACAAACGAATGCCTTTTGGTTTGGCATCGGCTTCCGCTGTGTTTCAGCGCCTCATGAGCAACTTATTCAAAAACACAGCGGGAGTCATGTTTTCCCAAGATGATATTCTTGTGTACGCACAAACTGAGGTAGAGCACGACAGCAGAGTTAAACATGTACTGGATACTGTGAAATTTCATGGGCTAACCTTAAGAAAGTCAAAAACAACAGAAGAGTGTGCCTTCTTAGGAGAAGAGCGAGCATGAAGAATCAGACTTGATTCTTTAGAAAGCCCTCACTCACCAACCTAGTAGGTGACATGCTTCATCATCGGGCCCCACCAGGAAGGTCGAGTACCTCCCCGGTGTGCTTCAACGCCAGAAGTACTGCGGAGCTGGTAAGTTTTGTCAGTGTGATAAGTGATTGTGAAGTGAGTTTAAAAGTGTCTTGGTTGTGTCCAAAAATAGTTTTAATCGTCAGCCAACCAGGCACGAGTAAAAACAAAGTGAGCAATGTATGTGCTGGATAGATTGGTCAGCTATGTCTCACTGTGTGTGGTCAACATGTTTCTGCCTATATGGTGCTACTGGCTAGGCATTCTTCAGGACCAAGGTGTAGATCCCGGCGGTATGAGCGCGCTAAGGCTCACCCTAACCAGGAGGTCGTTAGTGTGAAAATACAGAAAAATTTTGGGGGGGAACCTGTTATTGCTGCGGGAGCCTTCTTAGTGATAGGAACCCGACATACATAAGTGGAGTGATCAGTAATCACACCTTGGGTCTCGGGAGGGGGGTGGTGGCTAGTAGGCACACCGCCGGCAAAGCCAGGCACCCGCTTGGTATCTGATGCAGCCCTCAAGAAACCGGACCCCGTCGACCTTAAGAAAGGACAAGTGCAAATTTTTTCTGGAGGGTGTGGATTATTTGGGTCACCATATTTCCTGCAAAGGAATTGAACCCAAAATTAAAATTTTAGATGCCATTCAAAATGCACCTTCACCCACAAATAAAGACCAACTTCGATCCTTCCTAGGACTAGTGGAGTACTATGCCAAATTTGTGGGGAATTTTGCTGACAAGACCTCCTGTTTGCGTGAATTACTTAAGAAAAATGTTAAGTTTGTGTGGTGCGATAAGTGTGTTAATCAATTTGATCTTCTCAAAAGGAAGTTGTGCAGGCTCGCCCTTTGAAATTGTTTAACATCAATGACAAATGCATCGTTTCTACAGATGCCAGCAACATTGGGTTGGGCGCTGTTCTTATGCAAAAGAGAAGTGATGGTCGTGAGGAGATCATTGCGTTTGCCTCCAGGACTCTTCGTGGTGCTGAGAGTTCTTACTCCACCATTGAGAAAAAGGCGTTAGCCTTATGGTGGTGTGTCCAGTACTTTCGGAATTTCCTGTGGGGAAATGAATTCATCCTCAGGACCGATCACAAACCTTTTTAGTTGATCTCTTCACCACCAAAGGTGGCGGTCGTGCCACTCGACGGATTGACAAATGGCAATATAGACTACAGGAATTCAACTATCGTTTGGTGTATGTTGCTGGTGTCAAAAACAACATTGCTGATTGTCTATCCCGTTTACCCCTTGCCAAAGACATCAGCGAATCTTCTGAGGAGGATCTTGACATCGTGTGTGCCGTTGGTGCTGTTGTTGACATTGTGAAGGGTGCACTTTCTGAACATGAATGGTTGCAAGCTCTATCAGAGGACAGTGAGATCAAGATGGTTGTTGACTTTTTGGTTCATGGCTGGCCTGTCAACAAGGATTTGTCTTCTGAGCTAATTCCTTTCAAAAGGGTTTGTGATGAGTTGTCCATGGTGGATGGAATTTTACGCAGGGGTGGTCTTTTGGTCGTTCCGACATGCATGCAAAAAAAGGTTTTAGATCTAGCTCACGAGGGTCATCTTGGTATTCGCGCTATGAAACGCAGAATCAGAGAGGACTTTTGGTGGCCCGGGGCGGACAGGTCCATTGAGCATTACGTCAGGGACTGTTGGGCATGTGTTCTGAGCGATAAGACTCAGGTAACTCATCCCTCTCCCATTGATCCAGTTGTCATTAAGAATCTACCCTGGTGCAAGTTAGCTTTCGATGTTGCTGGTCCTTTTGGTATCACTGGGGGTTCTCCTTTGTATGCTCTGGTCTTAGTGGACTACATGTCCAAGTGGCCGGAGGTCAAGTTTGTGGAGTGTGTGAATTCCTTGTCTGTCATTATTTCTTCAAAGAAGTGTTTCTCCGGGAGGGGTTTCCTGAAGAATTAGTGACTGACAATGGGACCCAGCTGGTGTCCTTGGAAATGCAAAATTTCCTTAGAGAACATGGCATCAAACAGGTTTTAACCTCACTTTATCATCCTCGCAGCAACGGGTTGGTCGAACGCCTGAATCGTGTTATCAAAGACCAACTGCAATTGGCTTTGGTGAATGGTTTACACTGGCGAATAGCCATTGCAGACATGTTGTGGGAAATCAGGACTACTCCTCATATTAGTACCGGGATGTCTCCTTTCACTCTGCTTAGGGGAAGGGTTGCCGGTTCTAAGTTGAACAAAGATTGGATGTCCAGGAAAGAAGTCAATCAAGCTAGACTTGGCAAGGTAGCGGATGTGAGAACAGCAGTTCAATCGATGTACACCACTGTTTCTGAAAGAGTTTCTCCTGTGTGTGTCGGAGATTGGGTCAGAATCAAGAAGCCTGGCTTCATTCGCAAGGGGACTTCTCGGTTCTCAGCCCCGGCTAAGGTGAGAGAGGTGAAAGACTGTGTGGTGGTGTTGGAGAATGGGAAGATCTGGAACAAGTGTGCCATTTCTGTTGTTCCCCAATCTAAAATTGTGTATGTTGGTGGGAAGATGGGTGTTCATTTTGATCCCGCTAATGCAACTCCTGTCTCTCCAGGTTGCTCTTCTTCCAATGCAGTTCCTTCCAATAGGAATGTTCGTTCGGACTGTTCTTCTTTCAAAAAGTTTCCTTCCAGGATGAGATCTACCCCGGTTAAGTTTCAAGACTATGTTATGCATTGATGTTATTATGTTTCTTCAGTTGTTTAATTCTTGCTCCTTTTATTTATCTTATTATTCTGTTATCTATTTTCTCTACTCTTCTCTTCTTTTTCTTTGATTGTGTAGGAAGGGAGGTGTGTTGGGATCTGTATTGTATATTGTATGTCCTCCCTCACAGAATGCTCTCGTGGCACTGTTCCCTGCGTGGACCATGTAATGTTCTGCCTCGGCAGTTGCTGCCTGGGAGCTGCCTTGACGGGACATAATAAACAGAGTACTCACCTTTTCCGAAGTTGTACTTCCTTTCACCTTGTTATCGTGCACACCCGGAATCCAAGTGAGTCTCATCGACGCTGTGTGCGTGTGCTTTGTGCAGTGTGAGACCTTCGTGAGGATTGCCTTGTTATTGTGCACCCGGAGTCCAAGTGAGTCTCATCGACGCTGTGTGCGTGTGCTTTGTGCAGCGTGAGACCTTCATGAGGATTGCCTTGTTAACGTGCACCCAGAGTTAAAGTGAGTCTCAGCGATGCTGTGCGCGTTTTCTTCATGCAGCCTGAGACCTTCGTGTGGAGTGCCCGGTGGTTGTGCACCCGAAGCTCAAGGGAGTCTCAGCGACGCTGTGTGTGTGTGCCCTGTGGCAGCCTGAGATCTTCGTAGCAGTAGCGGCCCGGACCGGCAGCCTCGGAGGAGCTGAGCCGCCAGCCCGAGCCCGCCGGCATCGGAGGCCCAAGTCATTGGAAGAGGAGAGGAGAGTGGGTTCGCGCCCCCCAGGTAACGTGTGTCGACACCTGGGGCGGGGTGTGGGCTTGGAGGGAGACGCTCTCGGCCTCTCTCTCAGTCCAGCAGCGCGAGCCTCTGCTTCAGCTCTTATCGCGGCCCGTATTGCCAAAGGAGTGGCAGTACTGGGGCCGGAGTGCGGAGCTGCACTTTTTGTTACACCATACCCGTGTTGGGGCAACTCTTGACAGAGGCTGACTGCGAGTCAGAAGGAGTGGCAGAGAGACTGCCTAAGGCACCGTGATCGGTGCTGGAGTGTATTACACATTATCTTATTTCTGCATAACGAACTACCTGATTGTCGTATTACACATTGCATAATTTCTGCATAACGAACTACCTGATTGTCGTATGACGCATTGCATTGTTTCTGCATAACAAACTACCTGATTAGCGTATTACGCATTGCATTATTCCTGCATAACGAACTACCTGATTAGTGTATTACGCATTGCCTTATTCCTGCATAACGATGTACCTGGTGGTGGTATTACGCATTGCATTATTTTTACATTGCAAAGTGCCTGATTGTTGCGTTACGCATTGCATTATTCTTACATTGCAAAGTGCCTGATTGTCGCGTTATGCATTGCATTATTTTTACATTGCACAAGTGCCTGATTCTAACATTACGAACTGCATAACATGGTTTTAGGATTACAGTGGAATGTGTAGAAGTGCTCATTAATATTGTCAGAACTTACAAGGGCTGGCTGGCCTAACAACCAGCCAGGAGAAATATTACACATACTCATATGTTGGATTTATATTGTGTGGTCTTATTGTATATCTTTTTATATAAAATGTATACTCGTTTTTATAAAACTCGTGTGGAGTCTATTTGTGGTGTCATCATTGGGTTGCTGTGAGCGTGGTTGCAAATACTTTACACATCTGCATTGAAGATAAGCCTGGCTGCTCATGCCAAGCTACCAAGGGGGTGAGCGGGGGCTATCTCAGAAGGTGACCTTCCTTTCCCTGACTTGGAAATGCGGGTCCCTATTTGGCCTAAGGTACCTACCTCAGCCATCCAGGGATCCCGGGTCTAACACGGAGAAATTTAAAGAAATCTCCAGTTGTATACATAGGGACATGGTGGAACCGCAACACCTCCCAATATCGTGCTGAGATCTGGTTGGCGGCCAACACTGATATGTCATCAGTGATGTCACAGACCATGTTATGAGTGATTTAATATGGGAAGTCATAAGCAATGCATTGTGGGGGCGTAAGTTATACTTAGCTCAGGTAACTATAACTGCCGAATTTCACTGGTTTTGTACTAGTGAAATCTGAGCCTTACTAGAATGTCCCTGTCACCTTTGAATTTACCAGTGAAAAAAGAAAAAAAAAATATATATATATATATATATATGTATATATATATATATATAAACATTAGGTAAGGGTGTTATAATCGTTTAGGGGTGGGCAGGAGTATTGGGAGATAAGGGCATTTATAAGGTTTAGGCATGAGTATGAGTATAAGGTGGTAAGTGTGTTTTTAGATTTAGGGGAGGGTAGTGGTAAGGGTGATAGGAGTACTTTTTAGAGTTTAGGGGTGGGTAGAGGTATAGGGTGGTAATGTTTTTTTAAGGGCTTAGGGGTGGGAAATGGAATATGGTGGTAAGGGTATTTTTAGGGTTTAGGGGTGGGTAGAGGTATAGTGTGGTAAAGTTGTTTTTAGGGTTAAGGGATTTGTAGGGATAAGGGTGGTAAGGGTATTTGTTTAGGGTTTATGGATGGGTAGAGATATTGGGTGGCAGGGTGTTTTGGGGGTTAAGGGGTGGTTGGGGTATTGACTGGTAATGGTGTGTTTATGGTTAGGGGTGCGTATGAGTACATAGTCGTAAGGGTGTTTTTAAGGTTTAGGGGTGAGCAGGAGTAGAGAGTGGGAAGGGTGTTTGTAGGGTTTAGGGTTGGGTAGGAGTATAGGGTGGGAGGGGTATTTTTAGGGCAACGGGGTGGGTAACAGTATTAAGCGGTAAGGGAATTTGTAGGGTTTAGGGGTGGGTAGGGGTATAGGGTGGTAAGGTTATTTTTAGGGTTTAGGGGTGTGTAGAGTTATAGGGTGGTAAGGGTATTTTTTGTGTTTAGCGGTGGATAGATTAATTGGGTGGTAATGGTGTTTTTAGGGTTTAGGGGTGGGTAGGGGTATAGCGTGGTAAGGGTATTTTGTAGGGTTTAAGGATGGGTAGAGGTATAGGGTGATAAGTGATTTTTAGGGCTGGGTAAAGAAAGAAAAAAATGGAAATAAAAATAAAAATTAAGAGGTTATAATTGCTAACAATATATATATATATATATATATATATATATATTCACTGAAAAAAACCATAGGTTTCAGACACGTTATAGTTAGAAATTAGCATTTAAAAAACCTTTGAAATTCACTGAAAAAACCATAGGTTTTAGGGACAGTTTTAGTTACTTGGACATTGCACTCGTACAAAACCCGTGAAATTCCCCCGTTATAGTTAGTTCAGCTAACTATAACTCGCGCCCTGCAATGCACTGCTGATGACGTCACATATTACATCACTCATGACATGGTCAGTGACATCACTGATGACATCACTGATGACATCTCAAATGACATCACTGATGACATCACTGATGACATCATCCAGTGACTGTGTGTTTCTGTAAAGTTTAAATATGTTTAATATATATAGGGAAAGGCATATTGAAGAATGAGTGGGTGTATAAGTGTCTGAATGGATGATTTCGTAGGTGCGTGACTGACTCTATGAGTGAGTGATTAAACGTATCTTACTGAATGCATGGGTTAATGACTAAACTGTGTGAATGTCTGTATCTGTCTGTCTGTTGGTGTGTAAGCGGCTGCATGGGTTTGCGAATAGCTACATGAGTGTCTATATGGGTTATTGATTTGTTGTTTGACTATCTGTATGGGTGCCTGAGTGTTTGTGTGGGTGGGGTGTGTGTGACTCTGTGCATAGATGTGTGAGTGGGTGATTCACTGGGTGCATGTTTTCAAGAGTGCATCTGTGATGGACTGTATGGGTGGGTGAGTGTGTGTATGGCTGTGTTAGTGAGTAAATGTATATCTCAGTGGTACATGTGTGAGTAACTACATATGTGAAAGGCAGTATATATGTGTGTTGGAGTATATAAATGGCTATAAGTGAGAGTGTGTGATTGTGAGAGTGGCTGTATGGATGAGTGTATGATTGTATCAGTGATTGTGTAAGAGCGTAAGAATGTGCTAGTATTTGTATGAGTAAGTGAGCTGGTGTGTGTATAACTGTATAGGTAAGTAAATGGGAGTGTGATTAATTATTTGCATGACTGACTAGGTGTGTGAGTACCTCTATGGATGAGTGGAGGTGTGTGAGTGTGTATATAGGTGTATGAGTGCATATGATAGTCCTGTACTGAGTGACCATAAGTATGAGTGATTGTACTGGTGAGAGAGTAAATGTGTGTGTAGACCTAATAATCAGTGAGTGGGTATGTAGTTTTTGGTGTTGGAGTGTCTATGGTTTTGAGAATGGCAGTCTGTAATTTAGAGTGGGTATATCAAAGGTTATATTAGGGTGTGAGAAGATGCATGAAATTATCACATGGATGATGTCATCAGTGATGTCATCAGTGATGTCATTTGAGATGTCATCAGTGATGTCATCAGTGATGTCACTGACCATGTCATGAGTGATGTAATATGTGACATCATCAGCAGTGCATTGCAGGGGCGCGAGTTATAGTTAGCTGAACTAACTATAACGGGGGAATTTCACAGGTTTTGTACGAGTGCAATGTCCAAGTAACTAAAACTGTCCCTAAAACCTATGGTTTTTTCAGTGAATTTCAAAGGTTTTTTAAATGCTAATTTGTAACTATAACGTGTCTGAAACCTATGGTTTTTTCAGTGAATTTCAAAGGTTTTTTAAATGCTAATTTGTAACTATAACGTGTGTGAAACCTATGGTTTTTTCAGTGAATTTCAAAGGTTTTTTAAATGCTAATTTCTAACTATAACGTGCCTGAAACCTACGGTTTTTTCAGTGAATTTCAAAGGTTTTGTAAATGACAATTTTTAAATGTATTAATTGTTATATTAATTTTTTTCATACTGATTTACTACATTTTTAGAAACAATTTTTTTTTACATATTTTATTTTTTAAATTACATTGTAATTACATTATACATTACATTACAAAAAATACTTTCTCAGAATGAATTACTTTAGTTTAAATACTTTGCAGATAGGCAATAGACTTTTAAGTACAGTAGTTACAGTTGTTGCAATGGGCAACACATTTTCAAACACAATGCAACATTCAGCTCAATGTGAATTTCTAGTTAAATGCAATTAGTTACTTTATGGATTACTTTTGTAACCACAGGACTGGATCCTAGATTCAGTCCTGGTACATCTCCTGTAAACAGTTGAGTAAAAGCGTTTTGGTTACAGTCGTGATTTTTAAGGAATATTATTGTATTTTAAAAGTTGACACTTAGAAACTTTTTCTCATAGAATCACCAATGTTATCCTATGGAAGGAAATTCACTTAGCAGGTAAAAACTGTTATCGTTACTTTTTCTTACTCAGTGTTGGATCCTGGATCCAGCACTGGTGCATCTCCTGTAAACAGTTGAAAAAATGCGTTTAAGTCATACAGGCGATTTTTAAGGAATATTTGTAGTTTGTGAAAATCAACACTTTGAAACTTTTTTGCTGAAAACCAGTCAATCTTAGCCTATGAAGGAAATTCAAGTTACCGGTAAGTACGGTTAAAATTACTTTTGAGGACCAGTACTGGGCTGAAAGATGCAGCACTGAGGTCTCTCCTGATAACAGGTGAGTAAATCGGAATTCGTATTTCGGCTGATTTTAGAGGAATATTTTAAAGTTCCAAAACTCCACACTTAGAAGAATTTCCAAGTGAAACCAGTCAATGTTAGCCTATGGAAGGAAATTCAAGTTACTGGTAAGTACGGTTAAAATTACTTTTCAGGACCAGTACTGGGCTGAAAGATGCAGCACTGAGGTCTCTCCTGATAACAGGTGAGTAAATCAGAATTTGGATTTCGGCTGATTTTAGAGGAATATTTGTATGTTTCAAAAATCAACACTTAGAAACTTTTTCAGCAAAAAGCAGGCAATGATATCCTATGGAAGGAAATTCAAGTTACTGGTAAGTACGGTTAAAATTACTTTTGAGGATCAGTACTGGGCTGAAAGATGCAGCACTGAGGTCTCTCCTGATAACAGGTGAGTAAATCGGAATTCGTATTTCGGCTGATTTTAGAGGAATATTTTAAAGTTCCAAAACTCCACACTTAGAAGAATTTCCAAGTGAAACCAGTCAATGTTAGCCTATGAAGGAAATTCAAGTTACCGGTAAGTACGGTTAAAATTACTTTTCAAGATCAGTACTGGGCTGAAAGATGCAGCACTGAGGTCTCTCCTGATAACAGGTGAGTAAATCGGAATTCGTATTTCGGCTGATTTTAGAGGAATATTTTAAAGTTCCAAAACTCCACACTTAGAAGAATTTCCAAGTGAAACCAGTCAATGTTAGCCTATGGAAGGAAATTCAAGTTACTGGTAAGTACGGTTAAAATTACTTTTCAGGACCAGTACTGGGCTGAAAGATACAGCACTGAGGTCTCTCCTTATAACAGGTGAGTAAATCGGAATTCCTATTTCGGCTGATTTTAGAGGAATATTTTAAAGTTCCAAAACTCCACACTTAGAAGAATTTCCAAGTGAAACTAGTCAATGTTAGCCTATGAAGGAAATTCAAGTTACCGGTAAGTACGGCTAAAATTACTTTTCAGGACCAGTACTGGGCTGAAAGATGCAGCACTGAGGTCTCTCCTGATAACAGGTGAGTAAATCGGAATTCGTATTTCGGCTGATTTTAGAGGAATATTTTAAAGTTCCAAAACTCCACACTTAGAAGAATTTCCAAGTGAAACCAGTCAATGTTAGCCTATGGAAGGAAATTCAAGTTACTGGTAAGTATGGTTAGAATTACTTTTCAGGACCAGTACTGGGCTGAAAGATACAGCACTGAGGTCTCTCCTGATAACAGGTGAGTAAATCGGAATTCGTATTTCGGCTGATTTTAGAGGAATATTTGCACAATGGTGAAGGGAGGGGGCGGGGCCTGAGGTTACATCTGTGTAAACGCGCCCCGTGGCGCGTTTTAAGTTGGGGGATTAAGTCCCCTTGAATCCTGAGGGTCCCTAGGGGCCAACTAGCCCACCAGGAACCTCCAATATGCGCCAGGGGCTGCGTTGCAGAGACGTGTAGAGAGGCCACACCCCTTTTACACCTCTCTGCAACGCAGCTCTGTGGCGCTTTCTGGATGTACCTGTTGGGCTAGTTGGCCCCGAGGGACCCTCAGGATTGAAGGGGATTTAATTCCCCATCTTAAAACGCGCCACGGGGCCTGTTTGCACACATGTCACCTGAAGCCCCGCCCCTCCCTTCACCACTGTGCAAACGCGCCCCGTGGCGCGTTTTAAGTTGGGGGATTAAGTCCCCTTGAATCCTGAGGGTCCCCGGAGTCCAACTAGCCCACCATATACCTCCAAAAAGCGCCACAGAGCTGCGTTGCAGAGAGGTGTAAAAGGGGCGTGGCCTCTGTACACCTCTCTGCAAGGCAGCCCCTGGCGCATACTGGAGGTTCCTGGTGGGCTAGTTGGCCCCCAGGGACCCCCAGTATTCAAGGGGAATTCGTTCCCCTCTGCAAACACGCCAGGGGCGCGTTTGCAGAGTGGTGAAGGAAGGGGCGGGGCCTGCGGGCCCGATCGTTTTTTTTTTTTTTTTGTCCCTGAAGGGGGCTGTGTGGCCCCCCTTCCTTTTTTTCTGTTTTTGGGCCCTGGGGACCCCATCCCCCAGGGCCTTACCCCTTTTTTTAAATTTAAAAAAAAAAAAAAAACGGGAAGGGGGCCGCGTGGCCCCCCTTCCCTGGGCCTGTATTGGCCCCGGGGACCCCATCTCCCGGGGCATGGCCTCTATTTTTATTTTTAATATTTTGAGGGGGGCTGCGTGGCCCCCCTCCTCTGGCCATTTTAAGGCCCGGGGACCCCATCCCCGGGCCGGCCATACCCTTTTTTTTATTTTTTATAATTTTTCAAAACTTTTGGGAGGGGGCCGCGTGGCCCCCTCCCGGGCCACTACTTGCCCCGGGGACCCCATCCCCCGGGGCTGGCCCTCTCGTTGGGGACTGTGGGGGGTCCCCAAACCCCCCACAGTCCCGCCGGCTCCCCGTGTCCTACGGGAGCCGGCATTGCTTTACACATGGGGAGCAGCTAACATGCTGCTCCCCATGTGGAAAGCAATCAGCTTTGGATATTGGAAGAGAGAGCAGGTTTCCTGCTCTCTCTTCCAATATCCAAAGCAAGTTTGCAATGACAGGACGGGAGCCGCGAGGCTCCCGTCCTGTCATTGCAAACAGCAGTGTCCCGGGGGTAGGCACCCCGGGACACTGCAGGAGCCGGCCCTGGGGGGTGGCGGTCCCCAGGGCCACCACAGGCTCCAGGAGGGGGGCCGTGCGGCCCCCCTCCCATCGTGTGCACAGCCCCGGGGAGGTGGTGGTCCCCGGGGCTCTGGGGGTCCGTAACGGACCCCCATATTTAAATGTTTAGTGCCCCGGGGAGGTGGCGGTCCCTGGGGCGTGTGGGGGGGCTGGAGCCCCCCCACACAGGTTTTTCATTTAAAAAAAAGAAGCCCCGGGGAGGTGGTGGTCCCCGGGGCTGCGGGAGGGCTCAGAGCCCTCCCGCACATTATGCATAAAGCCCCGGGGGTGGCGGTCCCCGGGGCTTGGGGGCCCTTAGAGGCCCCCACACATAAAATTAACCCCCCCCAGCATGCCCCCGGGACTTGGCCCACCCGGGGGCCAATTAACATCGAAGCGCGGGAGACCGCGCTTCGATTTTTTTTTTTTTCGGCAGGATTCGCGCACCCTGAGCGCATCCTGCCGATTTAAAAAAAAAAATGCTTTTTTGCCCAGGGGGTCCTTGTGGGACCCCCTGAGCAGGCCTAGGGGTTAGGGTGTTTCTACCCTGCCCCCTTTGTGCATTTTGCGCACTTGTTTCTTTTTTTTCTCGGCGGGATACGCGCACCCTAAGCGCATCCCGCCGATTTAAAAAAAAAAAATCTTTTCTGCCCAGGGGGTCCTTGTGGGACCCCTGAGCAGACCTAGGGGGTCAGGGTGTTTCTACCCTGCCCCCTTTTGCGCTTTGCGCACTTGTTTCTGTCCCTCGGTTCTACCGAGGGACAAAATGGCTGCCAACACTTCCTGAATCGGAATGTTGACAGCCAGCTGACAGCCAATTAGCATGCAGCTCGTGATCGGGACGGTGCGCGCAGGGTGCGCTGAGGGTACGCGTATCCGACGCGCCCATAGATATATATATACTTTTACTTTTGATTTTCTCAGGAACTACTGAACGGATTTACACCATTTCAGCAAAAGGCACCAGTCTGAACCAAGGACTACCTCTTTGCCAAATTTGGTGTAATTCCGTTCAGCAGTTCGGGCTGTAGCTGCGACTAAAGGTTCCTATGGAAAAATGAATGGGGAAAACGCGTTTTGGGACCCCCCTTTTTTCTCGGCCCCCGCTTCACGTATCACCCCGAGACTTTCAGGGTAGGAGCGGAGCGGAGCGCCCCAACAAGTTGGAAACTTTCACGAAGATTCGTCAACCGGCGCCAACGTTATTTCAAATAGAATGTCGCGGATTTCCTATGGATAATAGGTTGTAACTATAACTATCTACTGGCGACCGCCAGTAGATAATATATATATATATATATCACAACGAAGACCACTCAGTAAAAGTAATCAGAGGACATAGCGGGGACATACACGGAATCCCTTTAATTGATCACTCTCGGCATAATGCATTTCGGCGTAACAAGCATTCCTCAGATGCCATTAACTCCGGGGCTACGCCCCCGCCCTGCTGTGTAAGTCCTGTAGCACTCCCATTGGTGGGAGTTCAGCTGGCTCAACCTCGTTGTTCAAAGCCCCAGCTGTAGTCCAAGTCCATCGACTACAGCTCCCAGCATACAGTTCGGCCGGGTAAGTGCTAGTGGCGGGGCCCAATATTCCCTATATATATATATGGCCCTCTGTGAAAGGTCACCCCAAATTTTTTGCCTTCCGCCTCTCTTTCAGATCTCATTTTTGCTGGCTTTAGGACTCTGCGCACTTTACCACTGCTAACCAGTGCTACTGTGCTTTCTCCCTAAAACATGGTAACGTTGGCTCATATCCAATCAGCATATTTAATTTTCCTATAAGTCTCTAGTAAAGTGCAGCACATGTGCCCCTGACCTGTAAATCAAATGCTAATAGTGGGTCTGCAGCACTGCTTGTGCCACCCACATAAGTAGCCCTCTAACCATGTCTCAGGCTTGCCACTGTAGTGCCTGTGTGTGCAGTTTACTGCAGCTTCGACTTGGCATTTAAAGCTTCTTGTTAAGCCTTAAAATCCCCTTTTATTGCATATAACTCACCCATAAGGAAGGCCCCTGGTAACCCAAAGGTCAGGGTGCTATTTAAATAAAAGGTAGGATCTGTAATTTTATTTTTACATGTCTTTGTAGTGAAAGGCAGCTTATTTCATTTTTTACTACTGTGAGGCGTACTCCCCTCATACACTAAGCATTGGGAATTCCCTTACATGCTTCTAATTGAAAATTCCTGACCCCAGGGGAGTAGGTTTATCATGTTTGGTATGAGTGGAATAGCAGTGATAAATGCGCTTTGCTGGTGAGGTTGAATTTTACAATTCTAGTGCAGAAATGCCGCTTTTAGAGAATAGGCATTTTTAAGCCCTTAACTTTGCTCTCATTGCTCCAGCATGTCTCCAATACACATCTGGACGCTGTGACAGTTCCAATTCATGCATTCCTCCCAGACAGCCATAAACACAGAAGGACCAGGGTTGGCTGCACCCATCTGCATCAATCTGCATACTAATGGCCAGCCTGGGCAGACGGGGGGGAAAGAGGGCTCACACTGGGACATCAAAAAATCATGACCTGACTCCGCACAAATGGCTGGTGATCCCCATAGATAACCTGGCACACAGGACTGTTTTGAAAGGGGTACCCATGCACCTCAAAACCACTCCTTGAAATTTCCCCCACATCAAAGGTATATTTGGGTATAAGTACTAGGTCTCTCACCCTACCAAACCAGACACTTCTGGACCTACACCGAATCTCTGTCAGAACTACAGTGCTGCTCAAAGGACTCAGCTGGACTGCTTTCCTAGAAGCACTGCTGCCTGCTTGTTGCCCTGCTGCCTGCTGCTCTCTGACTCTGCCGAATGAGAGCTAAACTCTGCCTTCTCTCCAAAGTGATCTCCAAGGGCTTGTTAAGCTTGCCTCCTGTTTTTGAAATCTCAGGGACACAAAATACTTCCTGCAGTTTTGCTGGGGCTGCTGGACTCTAACTTCTGTGAATCCTACCCTTGCCTGAGGTGCCCCCTCCAGGTTCTGGGCCTCAGAAGTGGTTCCTGCAGCTGAGTTTCTGCCAAATCGACACAACGCAGTGCAAAACTCCAGAAAGCCTCACTGCACAGCTCACAATTTGCAGCTAGTATTTTGCAACCGGACATTCCTACATTATAGGAAAGTCATCTTTTTTGCCATGATCCCCCCATTTGATACTGATGCTGGTGGTTGCTATCTCTGAAAGTGCCCTGGGCTCTGCTAACCAGACACAGGGACAGTGCACTGTCCTCTAAAGGTATATGGTAATTGGTATATTTCAAATTGGCAAAGACAATATACTTTGCAAGTCCCTAGTATATGGTCAGGCATGCAGGTTTAAAGAACCCAGTGGACGTAATGCACTTAAGTGTGCACTGCTGTGGTATCTGATATCATTTTAAAGCAAGGCCTGCCTTGCAGACTGGTTTTCAAATAAAACTATGTCCAAATTTGACTTTGGAATTAAAAGTAATTCCAAAGTACAAAACTACCTTTTTATTATGTTTAAATCACCCCTAATGTCTGCTCTAGGTGCCCCAAGGGCAGGGTGCATTGTTATAAAATTCAGGGACAATACATAATATGTTTTATATGCCCTAGTAATGAAAAACAGTCAAAGTAATTTTCCCTATTGTGGTGCTGCTAGCCCCGTAGGCTAACATGGGAAGGCTTTATTAAACTTAATAAAGTCTAACTTTTGATTGGAGCTAGCTCTACATATCATTCAAAGTATCAAAATAATGGTCACAATAAATCCAACAACTTGCCAAGGTCTGATTTGTTAGAACTGTTACAGGAAAGTAGTTTTAGAACTTACTATTCTGAAGTTACCTAAAGCAGCCCTGTAGCAGCCTCTTCTGATGGGTCAGCCTTTTACAGCCTGAGCCAAGCTGCTACCTGAGTAGGTGTGAGGAGGCCTGGGCCTGAAACAATACAGAAATTTGGTGGGAGGAGATTTACTTTCTGGAGAAGCAAGGTAGAGGAAGGGGTTGGGGAGACAAGCTGGATTTCAAAGGCAGGCGATCTGATGTTGCAGGACCCAGACTAGCCCCCTACTTTCTTGATCCCCAGCCAGCTAGGAACCCCCTTATTAGATTAGGAGAGGGGCTGGAAGGGGAGTGTAGTCAGATGTTAGCCATATGTCTGATTTGAGTTGCACAGACACAAGCACCTAGGTGAGAATTTCTCTGTTTCGGTATTTGGAAGAGCAGTGCATTCTGTGTCAAAAATATGCCACACTTCGCAGGAAGTGGTGATAGCAGAGGAAGGTAACTTTATTCCTATTGATCCTGCCAGCCCAGAATGGAAGATAAATAGGGGAGAGCTGAAGGAGCTCCTCAAATCACTACCTGGAACATCAGAAGAAGAAGAACTGCCCTGCTGGACTCTATGACTGCACCACTGAAGGCGTGGACTCAGAAGGCATGCACCAGCTGCACTCACAAGGCTACGCAAGGAAGGGACAGTGCCTGACTCAAAGGAAAAGGAGTGGACTCCCTGATCAGCAACAGGTAAAATAAAGATGAAAGAAGCCAAATGCTAAGCCAAAGAGTGTATCACCCCAGATGACCAGTTGCAACTCTATTTTTCCTGAATTGTCTGGGTGCACTGTGGGAAATTGAGTTTTAGCCACCAAGAGTCAATCTAGGGTCTCTGAACACTTTGTTTGTGCTACTGGACCCTGGCTTTGCCCAAAGGAATGAAGGAACTGCAAGAATTTGAAGTTTGGAAACTTTCTGCAAAGTCTTGCAGAAAAGAGCCAGGAGGAGACCGACTCAACGTCGAGAGTCAAGCCACCATCATTAAGTCGCAAATCGGCCTGAACCCACTGATTTGTCCTGCTGAAACTCCAGATCTCCTCGTCACTGACATCGAGTGCAAAGACTTCCAGAGGATCGACGAGGCAATGCGCTGCAGAAGGCCACTGTTGATGAATCGAACTCTGTGACCAGGAACCTGAGGACTTGTTGTCAAGAGAAAAGTTCCAAGAAAAAGACCAAGTCCAAAGGTAATCTTTTGACCGGGTCCTAGCCCTCTGCTTATCTGACTCACACTTAATCGTGGTAGGCCTAAAACTTTGACTTTGTCCTGGACTAGCATGACCAGATAGCCGTGAGTTGAGCTTTAAGCTTTTTGGTGCTAGAATGCACTCTTTTTGATTTAATCTTTAAAATTTCATATATCCAGTTCCCTACATTGGATTATTTTAATTCTGGCGTTGTTTAAAAGATAAAGATATGTCCTATTTGTATAAATTGGTGTTGGATTTTTATTGTGTTGTGTCTTTACTTATTTACTGTGTTGGTTGTATTAAATGCACATATCTGTCTCCTAAATTAAGCCTGACTGCGTTTGATAAGCAACCAAGGGTTGAGCAAGGATTAATTTAATGAGACTTTACTGGACCTCTTAGTGATTGTGTTATTATTACTAGCTGAGGGTGAATACCCCAACCTAATAATAGCCCACATTCCTATATATATATCTGTCCCTAAGCTCATACTTTCCTTACTAGACCTCTGTTTAATAGCTTGCTGGCTGTGCTGTGCTGTGATCAGTCCCTCGTTGCTGCATATATGTATCTTCCATATTCATTACTTCTCCACAATGTGGTCACTATGAAAGACGTGGATCCCTTGCTCACTTTGCTTCTGGATTCAAGCTAGCCTGGCAGATGAGGGGTGTTACCCCGAAATTGGTCCCAGGATGCTGGTTTCCAGTCTAGGGAAGACCTGGCTCGGAAGTTCGGGCTGGACTGTTCCCATGAGGAACAGGGTGAAGGCTGATTTACATATGGCTGGGTCTGAACTGGGGTGGCGAAGTGAGCTAAAGAGTGATGATGGATTCAACCCAGATATTTGACTGGGGGTGAGTGTCTGAAAAGTTTCAGCACTCCGTCTATCATCTCCTTGTGTTTCCTTTGTTCATCTTATGAAAGTCTTCATGGCTTGCAGAAGTCATCCACACGAAATCAGAACAATGTTTCATACATATATGGATCTTAAAGAAAGAAGGATATTTGTACAGTACTAAAGTGGAGCTGTCAAGAAATACAGTGGTTGAGTTTTGGCCACTGTCATGCTGAGCACTGTAGTTGCATCAGAACAGACATGGTGCAATTAAGGGTGCATGTTTATAGTGTACTCTAGCCACAAGTCCCTTAAAGACGAGATAATCCGCTCTAATTGCGCTTACCATACCCCCATATCTATTTTACCCAGCTGCAGGCAGTAAATGTTTAGATGCAAATCTTTCCACACCAGAAGATTAGGAGCAGGTTTTCAATGAATTTTCACATTATGTAAATTTACAAAACTCTTAATTACCTGCATTCAGGACAGACTCCTGGTATTATCAAACTTGAAACTCTCAACCCTTTGGAAACGACTACCAGAGGCATTTCAATATTAGAATATGATCTCTCTGAAGAGATTTTTAAGTGTAGCTACTGATAGCTTTAGCTTTTGTCAGGACCACTTATCACAACAACACAAGACACAGCTTACACTCACAGATAAATACTTGTTTATTTGGTTCATGTGGTTTAAGCCTTCGACTAACAGGTTTGCCTATCAGCTTTGATGTCAATCCACTGCATTTCACAGAGAGGTGCTGTGATATGTGACCCTTGAATATTTTCTTACCAACTGCTCTTTCAATGTTTAGGGAACATCAAAGTGGGTCACAGGTCATAACAATCCAGAAGGGTTGCACAAAGAGGGCTGCATGGTTTCCAACCCCACTGCATACAGCTTCACCTATGCCACAACTTGTGCTGCCTTTAGAACCTTAGTTGTGATGACCATTGCTAGATGTGTGCTTCTTGTGACTGCCACTGCAGCACAAATGATTAGCAGCCCTATTGCAAAGGCCTTTGCAACACTCTCCCCCTTCAGATCTTATTCACCAATCTACTCCTGCTCTTTTTAGCACTGCAGCTCATGTTCACCTGCCTCCCCTTGTTCTTTTTTATCCATCTCCTCAAGATACTTTATTCTTTCTCCTCCCCTTTTGCAACTTCTTCCCCATAGCTTTTTCCTCATTCATTCCCAGATCCTCTAGCCCTGATTCTTCTGCCAATTTCATCCAGGTTATTTCCACTCACATCCCCAGACCCTCTAGCTCTGATTCTTTTACCAATTTCCTCCACGTTGTTTACACTTGCATCTATCAGATCCTTCAACTACAAATCCTGGCTCCCTTCATTTCCCCACTCTTTTTCACTCATCTCTTCCATGTACTTTCTGTGAACCTCTCCATGACCACCACTAACTTCTTCCCCCATGCCCCCAACACCTTCTTTCATTTCCTCTCATCCCTTTTCCACCTTATTCACTACCTGCACAATTTCTTCCAATAATGTTAATTAAGCAAACATTTGACATAGTGGCTCTGAAGCTCACATCTAGGGTGAAGATAGCTTGAGACAAGCGCATCTTCCTTTGTCTCCTCACGGCTGGCTATACTTCATGATGCTCCCTAAGCTACTCCGCTCACAGATTGGAAATGGGTAATCACCATGTGGTCCTAGACTTATGCCGCCTGTAAAAGCACAGCTTTTAACCAACATTGACAGGGGCCACATTAATACCATCATTTCCAGCCCTGCTTTGCATCTCTGCCAACAGTGCATCAAACATGTAAAGGATATGAATGAGCAAGAAATTGTTAGCATCTTTAGCTCTGCTTTAAATTACTTTATAAAACTAGACTTGGTGGTATTTGCAGGTATATGCCATCTGCAGGAGGACGCTAGTACAACCATTGCTCATACTACATTAACTCTGTGAGATGGATGCTATCACTGCTTCTACGTGTGCGGTTCCTGTCATGTAGGTAAGGAAAGTCTTCAAAAGGGCTGTCTCCTATACCACTTTTGTACAAGATGACAGATTTGTCCACCCTCACTCATGGACATTTGTAAGCATTCATCCATCCATCAACCCACAAACAAGCGTTCATCCATCCATCCTTCATCCACACCTACATTTGTCCAGCTATACAAACACACCCATCCATCTAATCATCAATCTACCATCATCTGCATCCACTGACAACCAACCTTCCAAGTTGGATTCATCCTCGCATATAATCATACAGCAATGCATTTGGACCCTGGCAGAGAGTTTCTTTCAATGCTACATGGAGATTGACAGGAGAAATATATAATCCTCATAAGAGAAGCATGGGGAAAGCACGCACCTGAAGTTCATCACTCACAGCCCCGACTTATGAGTTAGAATCTCGGATAAAAGGATGGAAGCCAGGCAGCTTTAGATGGGCCCCGATAGCCTAGACATTGATGCCCTCTTAAAATGAAGAAGACATCACAGTAGAAAAATAGTGAGAGACACGAAAGTCAAGAGATCAGCGGTCTTTATCCGACATTTTGTAAGGGGTTTGTAATATAGTAAATCTGCACAGAACATGCTAGGAAATTAGGCAAGGGAGCAATTCTGATACAACCCCACTCTCATGGAACGGGGAGATACAATGAACAGAAAAATAGCATTTCCAGGGGTTTGTACCTTAAGCGAACAAACAAATCTCAACTACCAAAGTGGGATTCTCTGAGACAAACAACAATAAAGAACACTCTTGTCTGACCTGTAACACGTTCTTAAATGGCCTCCATTAGGCTCATACTAAAGGCAGGTACACCAAAGAACAATCAATCGAACGGAATACTTGTTTAAAAAGTTTATATATATCTTTTATTTTCATAATTATTCAAATTGTTATTTTTATGTAAATATGTGAAAACTTTTTTTTTTAAAAATGCAAATTCATATCAAAACAGTCTGGACAAACATGATACAATAATTTTTTACTTATGATGCACACAAAGCAATATGTCAATGGTGCCAAACACAGAAGAAAAAACATCTACAAACAAAATTTACATTGCAATGAGTATCATCATAGAATACAATGTCATTGCCCCCATATACTAACATCCATCAGTCACACTGACCAGCCATAACAGTCTCATACATGCAACACATTCATACACAAAAATAATACATTATCAAAGGGACTCCTATTATTTTAGCTGTCAAGCACTCAATCATAGATGAAGTGGTAGAATTTAATCAAATAATATCCACTGATTGTTCTTTGGTGGACCTGCCTTTAGTATGAGCCTAATGGAGGCCATTCAAGAACGTGTTACAGGTCAGACAAGAGTGTTCTTTATTGTTGGTTGTTATATCCCCCTGTACTCTTGGACCTTTAAATTAACATAGGGGGTACCTTTTTCCATATATATTCTCTGAGACAAATACATGGCCACTATTGTTACCTTTCACACAGGACTTGAAGGAGCCGTCAGTGCAAAGTTAACTAAGTAAATTGCTGTGCTCCGTAAGCCCACCACAAAGCAATTCAAACCCAGTCCTTGTTCCATTTCCAAGTACAAAAGGCAATGATGGCAATAGCACATTCCAACAAAACTAAAACAAGTCCAGCAGTCCGTTTTAACCATGATGGCAGGCTTAAATGACACTCAAGGCCTGGTATGGTCATTCCTAAACAAACATCTGAGTATGAAAAATGCAAACTACCAGTATAAAAAGAAGAGACTTGTGTGAGCACCACGAAAATAAAACTATGGAAACTATTTCACACTTCTTTAAGTTTGTTACATAAAAACTAAAAGGAACCGGAACAACTCCCTGAATGTGATAAATATCTGCTTACCACCAGCAACCCCAGACACGTTTAGGAGGCATCTACATGACCAGGAAAACATAACGGACAAGATAGAAAGGGAAGGAGGAGAAGGTGAAACACTCCTTCTAGCCGGAGATCTCAACTTCAAAATTGAATTATACGCTAGAGAGAAGAATAAAAATGGACGTGTATACTTGCTGTATTAGGGCTTTGGATTGATATATACGAGTGGAAATGCTATGTGAAATTTGATTAAACAAAAGGACCTGATCCCATGTGTAGAACAGCTTTAGTAACCCATCCGAGTTGATTTCGATCAACCATCCTCAGAGCTGTGAACCAGTCACTGATTACTTGCTTCTAAATTAAACAGGGGATGATGGAGGAAGCAACCATAAAATACTAGCCCTGATCTGATTTTAGCAGAATTATTATTACAGTGAAATTGGGATCTAAGGGAAGGTCTACATAAAGAAAAGGCATAACAGGAAATGTGTAAACTGTTATAACCATGTTGTAGTCAGCCATAGGTGTGGGTTCAGTAACCTACTAAGAGATCAGGAATACACAGGATCCATGGGTTACACAAAAGTCTTTAAACTTGGAAAAATGAAAGGGTAGTAGCATGTAGAGGGCAACGATGCAACGGAAAATCCAAAAGCTAGAATTAAGTAGTGCCAAAAACTGAGGTGAAATTACACTGCACAGAGTGCCGTACAGTAAAGGATTAGTGAATCAAAATCAAAGACTACAGATGAAAATGAAAACCTTAATTGAAGCTGCTCATGAAAAAGATCTAAAATATTTTGCACTCTAGCTACTTAAGGGACTGACACCCTTCATGTAAATTTTAAGGCAAATATCACAGGGGCAATGTGGATACTGATGTCCTCATTTATGGCATTTTTGCCTAGGGCTGGGCAGCAAGGCACCTTGCTGCATTGCCCTGAGCCAAAGTGAAGGGGCAGGAATGCACCATTTTTAAGCAATACAGTGCATTCCTGTCCTAGCACCGTTTTGGCAGCCTAGCACTTCTTTTGCAAGCAAGATTGTTTTTGTGCAAGAAGGGACACCTTCCTGCACAAAAACAATCCTACAAGGCATTTTCTTCTTTTTATGTGGGCGCAGAATGCAGCATGGAAAGAGGAAAAATTAGGAGAAATTAACATATTTCTTCTCATTACGCCTCACCTTGGGAGGTATACGGATTTGAAAATTCTCCAGGTTTACACGACTTTGTAAATCTGAGGCAGCGTCAAATTCCATGGACGTTGCATGGGGAAACCCACAGCAACGCCCATGAAACGCCTTACAAGCGCAGAGTAAGGTGACGCATAGGTTTATGCTTCGTCGCCTTACTCATGATTTATGAGGCCACTTAAAGCCACACAGGTTGGCTTTGCATGCCTTCATAAATTTTTATGAGAGCCCTGCATCACGAATGTACCACTTTACGTGGTGCAAAAGGGACACAGGGCTCTCATAAATAAGCCCCTTAATGTTTAAATGATCGTTAAAGATTATGAAGTCCTCTCCACCAAAACTAGGGGCAGTATTCTTCAGGGGATCTTGTATTTACCTTGTAAGGAAGCGAGTCTCTGTAACGTACACTGACAAACCATACAAGGTGGGCTTGGTGGAAGTCACCATTCTGAAACATTCTCCCCAAAGGTTATAGACAGAAAAAAACTGAGGATAAAAAAAGTGAAAGCCAAACATACTAATAGTTGCTAATACAGAACGGAAGAAGAGGGAACTCCAATTTTGTTCTAAAAATAGTAAAAACACTTTCATTCTTGGGCTTGACAATAAACGATAATAGCTTTTTGAACAAACATAGAAAACTCTCTAAGGAAAACCCACAAGACCAGCTGAGGCATTAGAACTTTTGAAACGAATATAGGGCACAACTCAAACGAGTTCCATGGTAGAGCGCTTGCTGTCAAAGATGGGGGTATTATATCATATTAAGTAATGATAAATAAGGAAAGAGCTGGAGTATAGATTGAAAGAAGTGAGAAGAGAATCTGGAAAGAAATGCTTAATATTGTGATTCCTATGAATTGTGCTATAAAATGAACCTATCCATACAATCAGCAGTTGGTTGACAACTGTTCGCTGAAACTCCAAGCTGAATTCTATTCCCTGTTGGAATAGCGATATCTGCTAAAGTCAGCAGATCAAATAAATTAATGAGAAATCTTGTCAAACCTTATCAGGCATCATTCCATCAAATCTTGTAATGCAGATTTTGGAATGGGTGAATACTAAGATATGTGCAGGCCTGACAACGGCAATACCAATAAATGCAATGTCAACGTATGCCATAAGCTGAGCCCCCACAACAATGTCAATACGTATAAATGAAATGCCAATGTATAATCTAGTCCCGCATAACAGTGTCGATACCGGCAGTAACAAAGTAAATTAATGCTATATTCCGTGCATGCATAACAATCTTCTTGCCAGTAGAAACAATGTTGATCTAGGCACGCATAACTATGTCAATATCAGTAAATACAATCTTGATGTATGATATGACAACTGTACGCCCAATGTTGAGGATGTCGATATAAAGGATACCAGTGACTGCCATTTTATTTCACGAGTTCTAATGAACTTGCATCATTGCTGTTAGATTCACCCAAGGTGACCTCCCCATCAACCCTGAGTCAGAGATACATGGTCAGGCAGGCCCTGTGATCCCAGCCCACGCCTATCAAGTGACAGGTCACAGGTGGGGTCTCACTCAGCCCAAAGACAAACACGCACAAAGGGACAATCCTGATCAATCCCACAGATTAGCTGCTGCACCACAAACAGGTCTGAGGAAATTGGCCCCAATTAAACACGTTTGGCCAAAGGCTTGCGTTCTCAAAAAATACCACAAAGCTAGATACCACATGTAGAAAGGAACTCTCAGGACATGACATGCACATGACACTTACTGATCATGCGCTCCCCCGCCAGATATCTGAACACATACACACACAGGCCCATATTAGCTATCCCCAAGGTCAAGAGCCATTTGTGTCCTTATCAGATGCCCAAACTTATTAATTTATGACTGAGATGCTTTTCCAAGAATGCATATATTGTTTTATTGTACCTCAAGAGATGTATATAATGTCAACCGAAACTTTGTACACCGAGAGACTTTCCTCAGATGCATTCTGACGAGACTGCTGCGTTTAATTAAACCAACTTGTTCCTGTTTTGCCAAACGCCTCTTGTCTTTTCATTGCTTTAAGGTAAATACATATCCAAGCAACACAGAAGAAAGCAAAACGGAATTGAAAGATCCTGAGGCAAGACCATGAAAGAGCATTGAATAGATTAAAATCAATTCCAAAGCAGGAGATCTTCTCATTTGATGGGAGATTGCAGCCCTTTGTTATAAACTGAAGATCATTAGAGGAAATCAGACTTTTTTGAGGCTAGAAATAACATCACCTCATTTATAGGCACAAAGAGAAGCTGGGGAGCCCAGACAGATGCTACATGTACAAGCCAACTGCTACAAGAGGGATCTGTAATGTCCCGAATAACTTACCTCCCTCAATGCACTTCATCCTATATCCTCTCTTTGCACATTATTAGCATTGGCACGTCAAGTTATTCAGCATGAAGTATCTAGTGACTATACAAAATTACACTATTCTCTAATTACACATAAAAAGATAGCTTATCCTCACCCCTCTCTGATTATACTTGTGAATCTTCTAAGCAAACATTTGTGTACATTTATTGATTTTAAGTTGTTATGTCTGTCTGTTTATTACACCATGAAATGCACGTAGAAAATGTTTAATAAAAAAATTCATTTACATTAACTACAAAGTTTTAAAAGTTTTTTCCACTCTAATCAAAATGAAAAGAATTGAACTAAATTGTGTTCAAAATAGGTAAAGTATGATATTGTAAAACATTGAAATATGTTTATGGTGTAGACGTGTTGATAAAGCGACCTCAAGCTAGACATAATTAGAAACGTTTGCATAATCAGATTTGGAAGCCAGGGTCCAAGATCTCTCATGTTTTTGAAGGTATAAGTAGCACAACTAGAATAGTATGACAAAGATATGCACAAATATAATAAAAAAATGGACTAATCACATATTGCGGTTTTCTTTTTAGAATGAGAACACACTATCACAGTCCTTAGTCCTTGAAATATGAAACACAAACTGCAAGAAACAGTAAATTAAGCATCAAAAACAAATAAGGAACTTTAATAAACTATACCTAAAAAATAATAATTCAGACATTTATTACATAAATAATTCAACTTCATCACACGAGGTGAACTTTCCTTGATCGTCAGAAAATATCAGGTACAGATGATTCTTAAACATCTTCATAAACACCATAGTGCCAAGTGGAGATAACCAAATTCTTGGAGAGATCTAGACTGCACTTTGGTACTTCAACTAAGCTAATAATTGGTAAATTACAATCAGTGCAAAGCCAGGTGGCAAGACTGAACCCCAGCTGGAAGACATGCAAGCATGTTTTAGAGCTCACATGTTTGCATCCCAGCAGGACCAAGCTAGCTGTCCATCCTTATGGGGTTGTAAATTGAGAAACATTCAATTGGGTAATATATGTATGTCTGTATGTATATGGTATTTGTTGTAACCTAGACAAATGCCGGGGGGGCACTGTACCGAGTCAAAACCAAAAATACAGTCAACAAGTGTTTGGAGATGCAGTTGGACAATGGGAACAGAGATTGACAGTTACTGCACCATGACGTAATGTCCTTTAAAGTGGGGCATCTCCAACTCTTTACAAAATATGAGCAGGGTTGAGTCGGAACTGATGGATATATGGCCGTTGATGTCCCAATTCATGGGCCAAATGAACAAGCAAAAATAAGGGCTGCCCCCTCGCGCCACAGAATATGATTAATTTATTCTAGAGGATGCATGGGTTAGTGGTGGCAGTTCTCAAGTATTTTGCTTCTAAATTGGACAAGTCATTTTGAAACTTGTTCTTTAGGCAAGAGGATATTATTGCTTCGACGAATAAAATAAAACTATATGGCTATGGCAAAGCAACTTGATGTGACAAATAGTGAAGTGACAGCGTGGCCGAAACACACATGTGACATGCAATAGCCAAAGAAAACCGTGTAGAAAACAAACAACAAGTTATGAGATAAAACGTATGTCATTCTGGACCCCAAAAACAGAAACCAAAAATTGTCCTATTCTGTGAGTACTTTTTAATACAACTTGGCGACCGTGGTCAACTTTTTGCATTAATTAGAGTTTCAGCAGATGATGCCAGTTCAAAGTTTAATAATTGGGTCACTCCTTAATGATTCAGTCCCTCTGTGCTCTTCTACATGAGCTTTTGTTGGAGTTAAATAGTACTCCCTACAGTGAGCTATGCGGCGCCTTCAGCCACAGACACGATGCCATATAATAACTGCAAGCATCATTTATGTGCACCCATGTCTGTATATAACATAGTACTCTGGAGTGGCAAAAGGCAGTACATTTGGTGCTTAAGAAAACCTCATGGGGGGCGTGGCCAGCAGCCGGCTAAGATGGCCGCAAGTTAAGTGAGCTGCGCTCGCCACGCAGTGATTGCCCTGCTAAATCCGTCACTATCCGATGTTTGGTGTGCCCTCGACTGAGGAAGAAAGACCGGAAGTGTGTGGCGACCTCCCGATAGAGTTTCGAGCGGTTCTAGAGCCTAGCAGACTGATAGACCGTAAGGCGGGCGCGGAAGCTGGTGCTGGCAAAATGGCGCCGCCCCGTCAGGCCTGAGTTCCGAAGAGCTGACGTTGCTGAGGTCTTGGGAATCTGGCTTCCGGGGGCTGGCAGCGGTGCGTTCTACAGTGAGTGAGGCAGCGCTTGAGTGAACCCCCCCGCTGACAATGGCGGAGACGGCGTGTAGAGGAGACAGCGATGCCGCAACAGTGCAGTCCGAGCTGCGGTGTACCCAGTGGGCTCGCCGTGGCCCCGTAGGCGGCTCGTGGGTGCTTGCAGTGGGCCGGTGAAATCGATATTGCGGGGACTGCCGCGGCCCGGGAGCGGGGCCCTCCCTTGTTGTGCCTCTCCCTCTGCCTTCCAGCGGCTACCAGGAGATAAGTTATCGCAGGCGCAGGGGAGGCCATGAAGCGCCCGCGTAGCGGAGACTGTCGTGACCTGGGAGCGGGAGCCTTCCCCCATTGTGCCTCTCCCTCTGCCTCCCCCTGGCTATAACTCAATAGCGACCGCGGGCGCTGCGGAAGCTAAGAAGCGCCCGCGGAGGGAGATTGGGCCTGTCCTAGAGGACTGGACCGTGTGCTGCAGTAAGGAGCTGTGGCTTGGTGGGGGCAGGAGGTTGGAGTGGCCAGAGACATACCTGGCGGCGGCGAACTGTGGATGGGGGAGGACGAATTTGTTGGGCGCAAGTGTTGCAACAGGCAGCCCCAGAGCTCTGGAGATTGAGGGCGAAAGACACCAGCATGGGGCGTGGAACAGTGACGGCAGACCTGTTGGACCCCGGTGGTGCCCCGGGAGGTTTGATAGCCCTGCAGTTTGAGGGGTAATGGCTTCACCACCGCCCGCGGATTGGGCAACGCCTTATTGGAGAGGAGGGAGGCCCTCTGGAGGTGGGAGACCGAGCCCACCTGTGTGGGAGTCGATATAGGGTGGCCTTAAGGGGCCCCAGCACAGAGGAAGTCGCCTCCGTACGCCCTGAGGAGGACCTTGGAGACTCCCGAGGCTGCAGGCGACACAGTTGAACACTAGACAGCCGGAACACGCCAGCGCGAAATAGACCGTGACGCACGGCAACAGTAAATGTCTCCAGGGTGAGATACCATCAGAGAGCTGCCAGATGGGGGCGTACTAAAGGAACAGGACCGGGCCAGTCGAATCACATAGATAAATACACAGTTGCGATGGGCCGTGAGGAGGGCGCTACCGGGGGAGCTCCGGGACACAAAGAGGAAGACCCGGCGCAGGACCCCTCGTTGAAAGATATTCTTTGGGCGATAACGGAGCTTCGAGGAACTCTAGAGCCAAAGCTAGACTCGGTCACTGAGGAGGTCAACCTGCTCAGAGCAGACTTTCGGAAGATGACAGACAAGATGAAGTCGGCGGAATCCAACATCGATGGACTACAATCAAAGACTAAACGCTTGGAAGAGCAGGTTCTCAAATTGACCAAGAATCAGACGGACATCCTGACCCGGCTGGATGACCAGGAAGGTAGAGCCCGGTGCAAAAATATCCGCGTGGTCGGGGTGCCGGAGGGCATGGAGGGGCCGTCGGTGGATCTCTTTCTGGAGGACCTGATCTTGAACAAATTAAAGCCAAACCGCCTCTCCAAATTCTTCTCTATCGAGAGGTCTCACTGGGCCCTGGGGCCAAGGCATAAACCGGGAGCTCCCCCCGCACGATCATAGCGCGCCTGCTCAACTACAGGGACAGGGACGTGATCCTACAAACGGCGCGTCAGCACGGCGATCTACAGCATGAAAACGCCACGATCCGACTTTTTCCGGACTTCACGCTCCAAGCACAGCGACGGACCTTTGACGCGGTGAAACGGGCCCTACGGGACCAGAACATTAAATACATGATGCTGTTTCGAGCCAAGTTAAAAATCATCGCAGAGGGCAAGACATTTTTCTTCAATGCGCCGGAGGAGGCGAGCGACTGGCTCGAGGGCTGGAGAACGGTTGGGCGCAAGGGGGGCAGGGCCCAACAACACAGCCCCAGGGAGCGAGATGGTGAGCAGAGAGGCGAAGACCAGGCAGCTGACAACCCGACTCAGCGGCAATGACCAGATAAGTGACCACCTCTGGGGTGCTAGGTCCTGAACTTCGAGAGAGTGCATGTAACGACCGGGGTGGGAATGTCACTAAGCTTGTTGGGGATTTGGGGCACTGAAGAGCAGCTACAGAGACAATGTTGCTGTGACAGTCGACGGCGATTGGACTAGAGACATATGTGCAAAAGGTGCACCCATGAAGTGAATTGGGGCATGGTTTATCCAAATGTTATATGAGGTATCATGTGGCTGGAGGCTGGCACATAACCCACAGTACTAGTTACCACTATACAGTTTGGGCGACAGGCACTCTGCATGTTGGGGAGGTGGGAGGCTCTTTACTCACCGAGCAGGGTTGCAGGGAGAGGGGGGTTGGGAAATTGTTTTAATTGTTTTGTTTGTTTTTTTGTGTGCTCTGATGTTTTCAGCTCAAGACTAAACGATAAGCAATATGCATGCGCGGAGGGGAGAGATGGAGTGGGGTGGGGTGAAAGACAGATCATCTCTGTGTCACCATGGCTAGGGTAAGGGAGAGCCCTGCGCATCTCAAGGCCTGGACCTGGAATGTCAATGGTCTGGGAAATAAAATTAAACGCACTCTAGTCCTACAACATATTAAAAGGCACGCCCCGGACGTTGTAATGTTACAGGAGACGCATATTAAAGGGAACAAATATAAGGTGCTGGACCATTTTGGGTATAAGCTGGTGGTCCATTCGGGGTACACAACTGAAGCCCGGGGGTGGGGATCCTGATGCGGTCCGTCTGCCTGCTGATCGTAGAGAGAGTCTGGACTGATACTGCTGGCTGCTGCGTGGCCGTGGCAGGGAGGTGGGAGGGACGGAGCATAAACTTCTGTTCATTCTATGCTCCCCTGCGTCTACAGGAGATTGTCTTCCCAACGATTAGTAAAATCCTTATAGGACTCCCAACGGGCGCGCTGCTGGCTGGGGGCGATACTAATGCAGTTTTGGATCCAGAGCAGCGGCGGAGGGTGCAGCACGGGCATATGCGTTGGCAGTACAACACCGCCTTTATGACGTCGGTGATAAGGCTTCCAGGTTGCTGGCATGGTCCGAGAAACGTGATAAAGAAAGATCATGGGTGGCATCGGTCCAAGATGGGGAAGGTATTAGCCGCACTGACAGCGCAGAAGTTGCGGAGGTGTTTGCTTCATACTATGAAGGTGTCTACTCGCCAGTAAGCACGAGATCTGAAAGTGACTGTTCTGAATTCCTAAGGGACTTCGCATTGCCGGTGGTCTCGGAAGACGACAGGGCGGCTCTAGAGGCTGAGATTACGGCAGACAAATTGGGATCCTTAAAGGTGGGAAAGGCAGTTGGCCCCAATGGAATTCTGTTGAGTTATTCAAGGGCTTAGCCTCCAAAATAGTGACACCACTACGCAATATGTTACAGGAGGCGCAAAAAGAGGGACACCTACCAGTCGATCAGCGGGTGGCCACTATTGTAGTAACACACAAACCCGGGAGGCCCCCAGACCGTTGTGGCTTGTATAGGCCGATTTCCTTTCTTAATGTCGAGGTCAAGGTCCTGGCCAAGACCCTCGCCAATAGACTAATACCGATTATCACCGGGCTGGTACACAGAGATCAATCGGAATTCATGCCTCATAGAAGCACCCGTCACAACCTACGCCGGCTTTATGGAGTGCTGCACACGATGTGAGATCCCGATGGCCTGCAAACTGCACTGATGGCGCTAGATGCATCCATGGCCTTCGACAGTATTGAATGGCCATACCTGTTTGCCGTGCTAACAAAATTGGGGTTTGGCCCTAATTTTTGTAAGTGGGTGAGACTCTTCTATCAGGACCCGATGGCCCAAGTGCGAGTCAATGGTGTGTTGTCCAGATTCCGTTTGCGGAGGGGCACAAGACAGGGGTGCCCTCTGTCTCCCTTACTGTTTGCGTTGGCATTGGAGCCCTTGGCTCACTGGATCAGGAGGGACCCTATGATATGGGGTATTAAGGCACCGGGAGGGTGGGAAGATCGTATATCGTTGTATACTGACAATATTTTATTGTATCTTGCGAGGCCCTAATACTCAATTGCCAGGGTGCTTCATCTCTTTGACTTATTTGGGAGCTACTCGGGTTATGCTATCAACTGGGAAAATTCAGTGGTGTTTCCGTTGGCGGTCCCCCCACGCCTCCCCCCCCGAGACTACCAGTGCGGTGTATGGCTCCGGTGGTTAAGGAGTGTTTTAAATACTTGGGGATTCAGGTGGTGCGAAACCAGAAGTTGTTTTTGGACAAGAATCTTGGCCCCCAGCTAGAGCGACTCCATAGCGATGTACTACATTGGCGAACCTTACCGTTGTCTCTAACGGGCAGGGCGGCCCTCTTCAAGATGGTGGCCCTGCCGCGCTTGTTGTATATCCTACAGAATACCCCCTATCCTGTCCTATCCTATCCCGCAGATGGTTTTTAAGAAGATCTCCCAAGCTACTCGGGAATTTCTGTGGCAGGCAGGTACGCCTAGAATAGCACTACATAAGCTGCAGAGAGGAGTATATGATGGAGGCCTGGCGGTACCAGACATACGTCTTTACTATTGGGCATCGCAATTACTAGTAGTAAACGATTGGGTATACTCGGACAGAGATGAGCCAGCATATAGAATAGACCGAGACGCGATGCCTGCGGGGAATTGTGAGCCTTTGTTGCACTCACGAAAGAATGTTCCTAGCTGGCCCCCACATACGGCAGTGGTTGTGAAGTGTTGGAGGGAGGCAAATCGGGCCCTGGGGTGGCAAAATAGGCTTACCAGCAGAACACTGCTGTGGGCTAGTGCAGAGTTGATAGAACAAGCCTCGCTTCAGGGGTTCGCGGGCTGGAGGACGATTGGAATAGACAGACATGGGGATGTATGGAGGAAGGGAGCCCCACTTTCGTTTGAGGACCTACAGCGGGAGTTTGACTTGGCTGAGACCCAGAGGTTCAATTACTTGAGTTTTAGGCACGCACTGCTGACGCAGCTAAAGGGCGACACCTTTCTTCCTGACTACTCTCCCCTAGAGGACCGATTATTAATAGATCCTATCCCCGAGAAAGCAACTTCAACAATATACCGGAAGCTCATCAATAATCTGCCGGACCAGTTGACGGCCTGGAGGGCCGCCTGGACGGACGACGGACGACCTTGGCAGTATTGACGATGAGGAGTGGCAAGAGGCGCTCCAGGGCCCGAAGGAGATAGCAATACGAGTGCGCTTCAGATTAATCCAGCTACGGATTCTGCATCGCTCCCACTACCCTTCGACACTCCTGCATAAGACTGGCAGAGCTCCATCGGCAAAGTGTATCCGAGGCTGCCAGGGTGAGGGTACTTTTCTCCACATTCTGTGGGAATGTCCTAAAATCACGCAGTTTTGGCGTAGGGTCACAGCAGGTATGGTCAGGGTGGTGGGTACTGAGGTGCCGCTTGACGCAAAATGGCATTTAGTTATCATCAAGGGAGAGACAGTTTGGCCCAAATATGTTACCATTTGGCTTACCCTGACGGCCGGGGTCGCGAAACGTAATATTGCTAGGGGATGGGGGGCGGCATTCCCCCCTTCAGTAACCGACTGGGAAAAAGACATGGATTGGTGCCAAAGAGCAGAGGAAACAGTCTATAAAAGTAGAGGGTGCATTAGGAAATGGGAAAAAGTGTGGGCGCCATGGCGGGCATAGAGGGGGACATTGGAGGGCCCTGTAGAAGCCGGAGATGATCTGATCGACTAAGGATTGTGGTTGGTTTTATGTGGATTCCTCCTTCTTTGTATGATGATTACTGCTTCACCCTGTCATGTGCTCTTCTAATCAATGTAAACGTTTACCCGAGGCGCATGCAATGGCATATGTTATTATACTGTCTATTGAGCTTTTCAATAAAAAGAGTTTAAAAAAAAAAACATCACAAAGGAATTCATATATAAATTCAACGTGCAGCTTTGAGTGTACTTTTCTACATAGAGATCAACTTTGCAAAGGTCGTTGTAAAGATCTACAGCACATTTTCTGTTTCAAACACTTAAAATAAAATACGTCTGTGGACCTGAAGACTCGTTGATGCCAGTACGTTTACAGTAGTGGAAACTAACATTATCTTTTTGGTTGTATAACCTTGACTTATCTAGGCCAAAATAATTCGACAGGGGTTCTGAAATGTCAGGTAGGGCTCCTTCGGGGTTTCTCTCTGTCGCTTTAATGTTCAGTACAATTTACTATCCTGTCTTTTGATCCACAATGCAATGCAGCCTTGCACTACACTTCTTTATTGACTTACATTATTCAGGCTTCATCTCATGCCCGGCCACTCTTTGCAGTTTCAAAGCATAACCTAGTATTTAAGAAAGATGGATGGAGAAAAATGTATCACAACTTTCAGGGATTTTCATGACTATGTGAATCTTTCTATTTTTCAAAACCTAATTTTAAAAGCAAATTAAGGTCCTCATTGCAAGTGGCCTGATAATTTATGATACACGCAGAAACCCCTGTTCTACATTTTTTTTTATTGGGCCTGGCACACAGCAGGTGCAATAAAAACTGCAAATCCTGTTAAATTTCAGCATGTCAAACCTGTTGGAATTTAAATGACGGAAAAGGCTCGGAAAATACAGGGATATGCAAATTTGAGTGCGGTAAGCTCCAAAATGCACATCATACGCATTTTTTCATGGGCAAAACCTTCCAAAAGGCAATATATATTGCCTCCGATAAATTCCGAACATCTAGATGTCAGATTTCATCGGATGCAATAATTATTGCATCTAAACCGGCCGCTGCTAATGAAGGCCTAAATATTTGTATGTTGACAACAATGCATACCTGCACGGTTATCAATAATGAAAAACTAATTTGATTCAGTTTTGCTTATCTCAAACATGTAAATACAGAGAACCTCAATTTGAGTCTTACTGCAATGATGAGATTGGGAGAAAGCAGTTTTGTGCCCCACTTAACGTTCAAGGTTAGGTGCAAATTGCACTTGCTTACAAGGTTTTTTCCTAATTAAATTTATACAAATGGAATTTGCTCCAGTGCAGAAAGTGGAATACTATATAACTATGTTGGACTGTGCAGGTTAGATGTGCAGGACATCTAACCTGGGCTTCTATTGGAATTCCATTACGCATATTAGCAAGCCCATTATCGCCGTTTTAGCGGCAGTTTCCTGCCGCTAAAACGGCGATAATTTTAACGTGGGTCTTGCTAATATGCCCCCACATTTCATTGCATATTATGCCTATGTAAACTTGAAATAGGTGACAAAACATGCAGGGTTATGTAGCAATCATGCAGTAACAATATTATCCCATGCCATTTTTGTGCCGACATTTCCTCAACACTCTGAATTACAACATAGCGTTTAATTCACAAAAGAAAAACCTACTTTTAAAAGTTCATACCCACTCTCTGGATGTGTAATCGGAATCGTTGTGAAGGTGTGTCATTCCTCCAAATTTTCAATTTTCTATTCTGCTGAGTACAAACATTTCATTTTGCAGAGCCTTGTTCCAAGTGTAAAATTTCTTTTGAACTGAACGTCGAGTAAACATTTTGACTTGTTAATTTAGTTAAATTACTAATGTGTATGCTATAATGATATGTGTGCACGCCCAGTGTTGGGGGTTTGGATCTTTGTTGTTCAGTTTAGCCGTTCGTTAAAATGAAATTCTTAAAATGGGAATCATTCCTTTGAGAAATGTTAAAATGTGGTACTTTAATTGCTCTGAAACTAATTTTTTTTCCCACACATCTTTTATCGTTTATAACTGCTTGAGGTCTAATCCTGTGGCTTCTTGATTAAACTCGTGAGATTATTTTTTTTTCCAATCTCATATTTCCTACAATATGCCAAGTAAAGCACTTATAGAGTTAGCGTTAGGAAAATTGCAAGGGGTCAATTAGATATGAGCTGAAAATAATGCCCATTAGAGAAGAAAATATCCTTTGAATGCTGAACAAATCACTCTAATATAAAATCAGTTTCCCTTAATCCCCACTATATTTAATTATTTCTTTAGGTGTATTAGATCTATCAAGTAAATAATCACAGATACAATAATTCAATTTGTCAATCAATGAAAGGTATACGTTCTTGCACTATGATTATTAAAACCTAAGAATCCAGCTCACCAATTAGTGTACTGTTACTCAAAAAAGAAAACTAATTCTAAAGAGATTATGTTCATTGAAAATTATTAGCATCACATATGCTTTGTTTTAAAACTATACTGCCAGTACCTAGATTTGGCCCCAACCATCATTGCACCATCACTATCACTGCCATAAATGAACATAGTTTGTTTTCTTTATCAACATAGACAGTATAGAACTCAATAGTGAAGGCATTGTTCATTGTTTTCATTCAATTAAGGAAGAGTGTTTTTGCAACGGTTCATAAAGTAACATAAAACAGTTTCCACAGTTGAAACCTATATGGCTACTTTCAGGTCTTGGCACGTGGAATTCTATACTAGAACCTTCGGGACAGGGGACACTAATTAAGAGTACTCAGATGTCGGGTGTCAGGATGTCATCAAAATGTAAATAATGTTATTTCACATTGCCTTACGTTATGTTACCCATGAGGGTTTCCAGGCACTCTGAAGCAGGAGTGTGAGCCCAGCCATGGGGGATTACTTGAAAAGCCAGGTCTTTAGCTTCTTGCAAAAGTCAAGAAGAAAGAAGGAGGTTCTGATATCTTGTCGGAGGTCGTTCCAGGCTTTAGGGGCCAGGTACAAGAACGCGTGGCCCCTGCTCTGCTTTTATGTGTTCTTATGGTGTGTACTAGTGAGAGAGCGGCAGAGTGGAGGTGTTTGAAAGGTTGATGGAAGTGAATGCAGCTGTTCAGGTAGGCAGTGCCAGTGTTGTAGAAAGCTTTTGTAGGTGTGGGTGAAGAGCTTCAAGTGTGCACGTTTGTTTATTGGGAGCCAGTGTTGCTCACCAAGGTGGGGTGTGATGTGGGCTTGGCATTGGAGTTTGAGAACTACTCTGGCTGCTGTGTTTTGGACAGTCTGCAGTTGGTTTGTGAGCTGGTTGGTAATCCCTGTGAACTGGGTTTTTCTGTAGTCTAGTCTGCTGGTGATGAGTGCTTGGGTGTGGGGGTGGTTCCAAGATCTGTGGCCCACTAGGTGGGGTCCCAGGTGGTGAGGCGTTCTTCCTGAAGACTACCACCTCAGTCTTGTCCGAATTCAATTTGAGGCAATTGAATTTCATTGATGTGACTACTTCTGTCATGCATGTGGTGAACTTGTTCCTGATGGGTGTTTTGTCCGACAAGGACAACATCAGTAGCATGTTGTCGGCATAAGTGAGGATGTTTATGTTGTGAGCTTATATGATGTCAGCCAGCGGGGTCATGTCTGCTGGTGATGAGCGCTTGGGTGTGGTGGTGGTTCCAAGATCTGTGGCCCACCAGGTGGAGGCCCAGATGGTGAGGCGTTCTTCCTGAAGACTACCACCTTAGTCTTGTCCGAATTCAATTTGAGGCTATTGAATTTCATTGATGTGGCTACTTCTGTCATGCATGTGGTGAAATTGTTCGTGGTGTTGGGTGTTTTGTCCGACAAGGACAGCATCAGTAGCATGTTGTCGGCATAAGTGAGGATGTTTATGTTGTGAGCTTATATGATGTCAGCCAGCGGGGTCATGTAGATGTCGAAGAGCTTTGGTATGAGCAAGGAACCCTGTCGGATTCCTGAAATAAGATCTCATGCTTTTGAGGTGTGGAGGGGCATGTTGCCGGTTTGGGTTCTTCCAGTGAGGAACAGGCAGATCCATTCAAAAGTGAGTCCCTGGATGCCTACTTTGTAGAGTTGTTGGATAAGGATGGGGTGGGAGTCAGTGCTGAAGGCTTCTGACAGGTCTAAAAGGATGGAGGCTGCAATTTCCTCTCATCAAGGATCATATGGATGTTGCCCATTGCAGCCATAAGGGTGGTTTATGGACTGTGGTTGGTTCTGAATCCTGATTGTGTGGTGTCTAGAAGCTGGTGTTTGGCAAGGTGGTCGGAGAGGTGCTTGTTGATTTTTTTTTTAGGACTTTGATCTCATGCTTTGGAGGTGTGGAGGGGCATGTTGCCGGGTTGGGTTCTTTCAGTGAGGAACAAGCAGATCCATTCAAACGTGAGTCCCTGGATGCCTACTTTGTAGAGTTGTTGGATGGGGTGGGAGTCAGTGCTGAAGGCTTCTGATAGGTCTGCAAGGATGGAGGCTGCAATTTCCTCTCATCAAGGATCATATGGATGTTGTCCAATGCAGCCATAAGGGTGGTTTCCGTACTGTGGTTGGGTCTGAATCTTGATTGTGTGGTGTCTAGAAGCTGGTGTTTGGCAAGGTGGTTGGAGAGGTGCCTGTTGATGTTTTTTTTGAGGACTTTGATTGTGTAGGGAAGGAGGGATATCGGTCAGTAATGGGCAAGTTTGGATGGGTCAGCCAAGGGTTTGTTTAGACGGCTGTGTGTTTCCATGGTTACAGGAAGGAGGCTGTACTGATGGAGCTATTCGGGCTAGGGGTAAGAGTCTTGCTGATAGGGGTGGCCCACTTGTCAAAGGCGTGGAGGCATGGGTCCACTGTGGCCCCGGAGTGAATGATCTTCATGATTATTGTGTTCTTTTTTCTGCAAATGGTCTCTGTTAGACCTGGCATCCTTGGCGTGGTTTTCCACTGACTTTTTGCCTTAAGACCGCCTGTTTTTTCTGAATTAGTTTTTGCTGGCCTTAGGACTCTGCGCACTTTACCACTGCGAGCCAGTGCTAAAGTGCTTGTGCTCTTTCCATAAAACATGGCAACATTGGCTTATCCCCAATTTACATAGTTAATTTACTTCTAAATCCCTACTAAAGTGCACTACATGTTCCCAGGGCCTGTAAATTAAACATATCTCAGGCCTACCATTGCATGGCCTGCATGTGCAGTTTTAACCTGCCATGTTGATTTGACAAAAGAAACCTTTTCCAGGCCCAAACCCTCCTTTTTAATACATACAAGTCACTCCTACAGGAGACCCTAGACAACCCCAAGGGCAGGGTGCAGTGTGTTTAAAAAGATGGACATTTACTTTCAAGTTTTACAGGTTCTTGTAGTGAAAAACTCTTACATTTGTTTTTCACTACTGCAAGGCCAATCTCTCCTGTAGGAGAACATTGGTGCTCCCTTATTACGGTTTATAAGTGTATTTTCCAAATGAGAATCAATAACTGGTTCTTGTTTGGTGTCTCTGGGATCCAAATGTAAAATCCTAACTTATAGTGAAGTTAGATTTAAATTACAATTCTGAAAATGTCACTTTTAGAATGTGGGCATTTTCTTGCCTTAGCCATTTGATACCTGCAGCCTGTCTCTAGTCACATGACTGGGTGTAGTTGACAATCGGGCTTCATGTATTCCTCCTAGACAGTCACACACAATGGGAGTTTAGGTGTGACTGGATGGGTCATCACTGGCAGGATGGGAGGGAGAAGCTGTGCCCAGCCTCATTTACATCTGAATAAGCTGTCTCCTTTCTCCACAAAGGGCTGCATACCCCCTGTAGTTAGCATGGCACCAAGGCAATGAAGGCAGGGCATCTGTGCACTTCAAAGGCATGGCTCTAGAAGCTTCCCCCATTTCAAAGTCACAACAGTGTATAAAAGAATGACTTCAGACATCACCAATTCAGTACATTTCTGGACCTGTGGATACCCTGCCAGAAAGAATGACTGCTGTGCTGCTACAAGGACTGTCACTTTGCTGGACTGTTGTTCTAAAGTAATTGCTGCCCTGCTGTGCTGACCTGCTGCCCGCTTGCCTGGGTAAGAAGGTCTGGACCTGCATCACTTGAGCTCAGAACCCAGAGTGACTCCAAGGCTCCTTGGCTGGCTTCCTGATATGAATCCTCACGGACATAACAGGCTTCCAGCAACCTTGCATCTGTACCTGGACTCTGCCATCTGTGAGTTTACCCTGCCAAGTGGTGCCATCCCAGTCCTGGACACTTGGATGTGGGCTTAAGGTGCTTTGTCAGCCTCTGTGGATCCATCAGTACTGACACATCACCTCTGCTGCTCAGTGCAACCCCAAGTAGAGCTGACGCTTCTCCTCTGCTGCGTGTATTTGACCAGTCACAAAAACCTGCATCACCTTTGGAACTGTCACTGTGGGACACATACTCAGCGCAGGTTCTCACATCTCTCGTCAATGGCAGCCTTGATGACGAACTCCACATCGCAGCTTCGCAGCTCTTCATAACTAAGACATCTCCCCTACTGCCTCTGACATACCTTATGCCAGACTTTGCACCGCAAGCCCTGTCGACGGGATCCTTGACGTTGACTCAACAGAACCTCACACCACAGCCTTGCCGGGTCTCGGAACTGACGCATCACCTCAGCTGTGTGACATATCTTTAAGGGTGGGTGATGGACTCCGCTCCATGGGCGGATTTTGCAGAGTTTTTGCTACTGCATGCTCCGCTTTGAGCACGGAGTTCCGCAAAAACTCTGACTCTGCTGCATGGAGGAGTATACGGCGCCCGCCGCCCACCCTTATTACATGCCAGAAAGCAAGTTTGCATAAATAAAAGTCAAACATAAGCAGACTGTACCTGAAACCTACGTTCTATGCCTCCATCAGCAATTGAGCATGCGACGTAGGAAGTAAAGTGGATCATGTGCTACTGAGTAGCATCTCGGGTTTACACCATGAGTTTTCAATTATTCTGGCAATTTTGTTGTTTATGGAGAGAAAGGGAGCTGTGTCCTTATCCTGGCTGCCAGTGCCTAGTAAAAAAAAAATTCTCTCCTACCAGTGACGCTCCGCAGAGGAATGTTGTTTTTTTTTTTCTGCGTGATTCACGCAAGGTGAATAAATATAACATATTAATGTGCACATGTATGAAAAATTGGAATTTCTTTCTGAAGCGGACAGGGAAGGGATCTCCATGCCCATAGGCCCCTTTACTGCTCTTACTTCCTCCACGCTTCACAGATCTCCTCCGTTTCGAGCTGTCATCTCTGCGGATAGGACCACAGTTTATTTCTAGTTCACTCTCCCTTCTACTCCTCCACCCCTTCCCCTGCAGTCATTGTTTAAATAGAGCTGACATCAGGTGGGAAGAGATGTGTCCACTCCGTTGATGGAACAGAAGCATGGAAAAAAATGACTCCCACAAATCTCCTTGATGTCTGTGGCGTAGGCACACACCCAGTGATTTGTGTCACTGATGCACTAGCAGGCCCATAGTAGGTCTGTGCTCAGAGTTTCACACTTGTTTGTGCCACTAACACTAGGCTCAAGGCAGATCTGTGCTAAAGCAGTGCCAAGCAATACTACGCCCCCTCGTTGAGCAGAATTATGCTGAGTTTTTCCCGACACTCTGCGGAATTGCACGGAGTGAAACTCCGCAAGCTCTGCCCAGGCCTACATATCTTTGACAGGTATCCACTCAACGCTCTCCACCCAGGATTCAAGGCACTCTGTTTAAAGGACCTAACTGGGTCACTGTACCCAGCCCATGCGCCATCGTGGTCAGCCTGCTCTTGTGACTTTGTCTTGGTCCAGGGCAGACAGATATCCACAGTTGGTACTTTAAGCCTTTTGACACTATTTTATCTAAAAGCTGTAAAATTCAATATCTCCAGTTCCACTGATTGGATTTTTGGCTTTTTGGTCTTGCTTTATTTATTAAATTAAACTCTATTCTTCTAACCTGGTGTGGGAATCTTTTTGTGTGGTGTTTTCATTGTGTAAATGTTTGAAGTGTTGCACAAATACTTTACACATTGCCTCTAAGTTAAGCCTGACTGCTCTGAGCCAAGCTAGCAGGGGGTTGAGAACTGGTTAATTTGGGGTTTGATTGTGCCTTACCCTGACTAGGATTGTGGTTGCTGCTTGACCATGGCTCACACCCCAGTCAATTCAATTTAATTCTTTATTCGATCCAGTTAAAAACGATCATAAAAGCACAAATAAATACATGATAAGAACAGTAAATGATTCGTATTTCGTCTTGGATAAAAATCGACCACGACAAATTCTTTCACACATAATACATTTTTTTTTAAAAACTCTTATTTCGTAAGCAGCCCCATAATGTTGTGCAAAATTACCGCATAGCAGGCCCAATACTATTGGCAGCCCCCCCTTCCTCTTTCTCATGCAAGCCCATAAGAACCTAGCTACAGAAAAGCAGACCAGGGGATCAGATAGCAATTTAAAAAAATATAATGCAGCCCGACATTGTTTAAATTTTCCTCGCTTTAAAATTGGTTTGAGGTAGTGTTAGACCTGGCACCATTGGCGTGGGTCTCCCTTCCATTTTTCGCTGTTGCCTCATGTGTTTTTGCTGGTTATAGATGCTTTGGGCACTGTGCCACTGCTATTCAGTGCCACAGTGCAAGTGCTCCCTATAGTAAAATTGATGTATGGATTAGTGACTCCATGATTGGCTGGATTGGTTTACTTGTCAGACCATAGTACAGTGCACTGAGTGTGCCCAGGGCTTGTAAATCCAATGCTGCTGGTGAGCTTGCAGCACTGGTTGTGCCACCCACAGAAGCAGCCTGTAAAAGTGTGTCTCAGGTCTGCCATTGCAGAGCCTGTGTGCAGTCTGGTACTGCCATGTTGACTGGGCAAGTGCACCCACATGCCAGTCCCTAAACCTTCCCTTTTCTGCATATTAGTCACCCCTATGGTAGGCCCAAGGGCAGGGTGCATTGTAAGTATAAGGTAGGACATGCCCTGGGGTGTGTGGCATGTCCTAATAGTGAATTACAGCCATTTTCGTTTTTCACTATTGCAAGGCTACCTGTTCCCCATAGGCCAGAATGGGCAGTTTGATTATGACATCTTATAATCCTAACTGACCCAGGGAACATGGTAGAAAAACGAATTTAGTATGCCTAAACTCAGAATGATAAAATACATATGTTAGTGAAGTTGGTTTTAACATTCTGTTTTTGAAAATACCACTTTTAGAAAGTAGGTATTTTCTTGCCTAACTATCCAAGCCTGCCTCTGCTAGGTTGTGTATTCCATGTCTGGCAAATCTAACAGGTAGTCGTTCCTTTCTTTCTCATAGAGCCTGCAAAATAGAACTAGGTGCAATTCAGTTTGTGTTGAGAGGTTATCACACGGGCACACACATAAATCTGAGTGGTTATAAGTTTTTTCTGGATAACCTAACATCAACAGTATCATGTTCATACGAAACCTCAGTAGTATGAATTTATGTTGCGGACTAGTAACATTTGCTAAATAGAAGTACCCTCCCTCTATCAGTGGCGGGTTCTGGCGATAGGAACAGACTGCCTGTTTCTCTCGGTTATATTCCTGCCGCTTATATTCTGCCATCGATAAAAACATATTGATGACCTTTTGTTTTGAAACCTTTCTGCATGCCAGTGGGTCCTTAAATACGTCAGGGAAGCCAATATCCTTCAGCACTGACTCTACATAGCCAAGCCACCTAGACCTTCTGTGATTGTCCATGCTTAAGCAACTCCTTATTATAGTTTGGGTCAGGGTCACTGTGTCCCTCCGCCAGATTGAGTGCCACAGAAGAATTGGGGCTAAATGTATTGAATCTGCGATGTAGGGCAGGCCCAGTACCAAATGTAAGATGTAATTAGAGGAAGAGAGAGGGAGGCCCACTATGGATTTAAAAAAGTTATTTTCAATAGTTTGGAGTGAGTCTGTCGCTACCATACCCCAGACACCAGCCCCATATATTACTGCCGCCTTTGCTTTGGCCTGATAGATGTTCTTTATCGGTAGTAATGGTCTTGCACCCAGTTTTTTGGTAAAGGATCTTATGGCCGAGAGACTTCTCTCCATTACCAGCTTCCTCCCTTCCACCAGCTTTGACCATGATAGATCTTTATCGAAGAGGGCCCCCAAGTAGGGAAAAGTATCGACCACCTCTATTCTTCTAGAGTCCGCATGGAGATACGGGGTTTTATCTCTTTTTCTTGCCCCGGCTATAATTACAAAGGACTTAGTTTGATTTACCTTCAGATCTATTGAATCCATAAAGGATACATACGCTGTTATCAAACGTTGTAGGCCTAGCCCTGTTCTAGCGATCAACACCGCGTCGTCCGCAAAAGCCAATATAGGTAGCAGTTGGGAGTCAAACACAGGGACGTCCCGTGTCGCCACCGTGAGTGCATCCTCGACTCCATTTGTATAAATGGAGAAGAGGAATGGGGCGAGGATTCAGCCCTGCCTTACTCCCCTGGCGATTTTAAATGGGCGTGTGCAGTCCCCGTTTTTGGCGTAACGGACTGATGCCGTACCATTTGAATACAGCTGTCTGATGAAATTAATTATGGCTGGGTCAACCCCCATCTCCTCCATTATATTCCATAACTTAGCATGGACCACACAGTCGAACGCTGCCGAAAGGTCCATAAAAGCCATGTAGATCTTTTCTTCCTTCACTCTGGAGTATTTTTCTATTGTCAGTGCTAAATTCAAGCACTGATCCACAGTACCCTTTCCCTGCTGGAACCCATACTGGGCCTGGATTAAGATGTTATTCTCCTTTGCCCAGCCCTCTAGCTTGGAAAGGTGGAGCTGCCCCATAAGCTTCGATGTGGTGTCCAGCAGGGAAAATGGTCTAAAGTTCTTTGGGTTGGCCCTAGCCCCTTTTTTTGTGGATAGGAACAATAACACCCACTGACCATGAGGGGGGGGGCCTGTCAGAGCTATAATATTGAGGACGTTCATTAATAGGGGTGCCCATAGGTCCGGTGTTTCCTGAAAAAAGTCAATTGGGACACCATCCGGTCCTGGGGCCTTTCTAGTGCTACATGACATCAGACCTTTTCTCACTTCAGTGAGTGAGAAGAGGGGAGCCTGTGGGTTTGATTCCGTGGTAAAAAATAATGTTGAAGGATGAGCGCTTGGGGTGAAAATATTTTCAAAGTGGGCCACCCATGCATCTTTGTCTACATTATTATCTATTGTGGGATCTCCGGAATTTTTAAAATGTGGTGCATTTACTGATTTCCAGAATTCTCGGCTATTACCAGTCCAAGCAGCCTCTTCAAGATCCGCCCATGTCCCCTCCTTAATGGCTCTTTCTCTGTTTTTACGTACTGTTTTATAGGCGGCCTGCAATACTTTTATTTGGTCCGGAATTCTGGGTTTAGTTTTCAGGGCAAACATTAAAGCCTTCCTTGCTTTTGTGCAAGGAGAGTCAAACTAGCCCCTACCAGTCCCAGTATTTGATGCTTTTGTGCATGTGAGGGCCAGTTTTACCTTCTCTAAGAGGCGCAAAAGGAGGACACCACTGCCCCTGGGTCAGCGTCTAGTTCTAGGCATGTTGATATGTTGCCCCTTATGGATGATACAATTTCTGGGATCATCTTTATTTTATCGAGATGAGCCCACTTTAATTGGACACCGTTTCTCCTTGCCACAATTGGTGTTCCAACTTTCTGAGGGCAGGTTGGGTGCCTTGTGAGTACCTTTAACTGTAGGGATAGAATGGCATGGTCACTAAAAATCGTAAATTGATTTTCTAACTTAGTGGCCCTTATACTAAGGGGGTTAGTAACTAATATGTAGTCGATCGTTGACTCAGACCCATTTCGCTGGAAAGTTCCCCCTGAATTGCCTACTAGTGGGTCTGGATCATTGATTACTACCATATTTAAAGAAGATAAAATCCTATTTAAACAGTTTCCATATACATTGTGAGTAAAATGATATATGGAATTTCCCCCATGTCCTCCAAACCACATACAGGGACTGCTTTGTGTATGCAGGGATGTATGTTAAAATCACCCAGCCAAATGATGTTAACTGCCTCATTCTTAATATTGCTTAAGGGGTTATCTAATGCCTTATCAACCTCTCCAACAACAGAGTGCATATTTGGGCCAAACTCATTGTTATAAAAATTAATTAAGAGCCAGATGCCTTCCTGTTGTACCTCGAGTGTAAGCAAATGGAAATTTGGGTTTGAAGATCCGAACTGTTTTACTTTTACTAGTAGATTATTTGGGATTAAGGTCAAGATGCCCCCCTTAGCCCTCCCCGAGACAGAGGGTTTAGCCAGGGTTTGGAAGCAGCGGTATCCGTTTATGAAAATTGGCTCCGTAGACCAAGTCTACTGGAAGCATGCAATATCGTGATCTTGCCACAATTTTAGCCAGTTATTATCACTCAGTTTTGGAGCGATGCCTGCCACATTCCATGAGGCTATCTTAAACATCGTTTTATTTGCCCCCCTTGTAAATTAGGTGGCACTAGGCTCTCTGCAGTGACAGGGACCGAAATAACCCGACTCTCACGCTCCTCTCGAGATTTTAGCTCAGTTGAGTGTAGTCAATCGCATGCTTCTAGGTCGGACAGAGGGGCGAATCTATTCTCCAGCCTCAGTCCCAGTGCCCCAGAATTTCCCCATGAGTTCCTCCATGCCTGGACCTCGTTCGTTTTTCGTTTATTATATTTTTATTTGGCATATATAGCCATAAAAAAAAAAGTACCACAATACATACAATTAAAATATGAATTATACAAACACTGTAACCATAAAACAGTATAAATCACAATAAAATCCTGATAAAATAAACAAAGGGAACTCTACCAAACCATAGGGAGTGCCTAATTCATCATCAACAAGGGGAAGAGATCACTTATACTTTGGGTATACATTTGTACATCCACCATAAATAACAAGAGCCGGGGGTATTCCCAAGCATGGGTAAGATCACATTTCTACCCCGCCCATTTTAAATTATATAACCAATTCCTTCAACGACTCCTGTACTACAATTAAGAATCTTCCCATTGCACATGTCACATTTAAAAATCTCATATTGACCAATAAACTAAGAGCTTGATCCCTACTAATAATTTCATAGGCAATAAAAAGGGGTTTTAAAAATGTTTTCAGTTCTTCTAAGAACCACAAGCAGAACAACAGAATATGTGGGCCGTTACATTTTACTTTTAATCCACATGTGCACAGACCTTGTTCATTCATCATAGCAGATTTTATCTTCCAATCAGTGTTGCATGGATTCAAGCCAACTCTAAATTTCAGGATTATATTTCTAAGCTTTGGGTTAGGCATGGCCTCTATATAGGGGAATGTTTGATCATTGGTCTACCTGTTTATCAAAAACCTGGAGGACGATTTACTCCTCAAATAACCCAAATCTTCCTCTCGGGCCTTCGTATTAATAATAGCACGCAACACCGACTTGGGAATCTGCAGCCCCAAACTCCATTGGTCTGGTTCTAGGGAAAGTTTAACACACAACTTATCTAGCTTAATTCTAGCTTGGGACGCCCAATTTAGTTCGCTACCCTCTATTTCTTTTTTACAGAGGTTTGCTATTTTAGGGGGCCCCTCACCATTCATTCTCTGCCAAAAATTCAATACTGCTTGCATACCCGAAAATTCCAGGCTGTAAGATGACATTCCACTCGTACAACCTGTATCATAGTTGACGAGGGGAGTGCAAGGAGCTGTTTAACGCATTTACCCTCTTCTAAGTTCCAATCCGATTTTCCTCCCATGTATAAGACCTCTACGCCATATTGGAACTGTGGGCGTACCAATGCATTAAAAGCCGATAGAATTGGCCGCAGAGAGGGGCCCCCATACTTTTGCTTGAATTGTTTAAGGCCCCATACTGAAGAGAGGGCCTTTGCTTTAAGTGACTGTATGTGATCCCTCCAGTTTAGCTTATTATCGAACCACATACCCAAATATTTATATATATCCACTTCTTCGACTCTAACCTCTCCCAATTTCCAGTACAGGGAGCTCTTCTTTTTCCCAATACCATTATTTTGGTCTTTTCTAAGTTGACCGTGAGGCATTTTTTTAGGCAATATTCATAAAAGGCATCCAATTTTTTTTGCAAGCCCAACTCTGTCATATCCATTATCACTAAATCATCTGCATATAGCAGACAAGATATATGGGTCCCCCCCATCTTGGGGCTTACACCACCTGCCCTACTCAATATATTAGGCAAATCAGATAAAAATAGGGAAAATAACAATGGGGCAAGAACACAGCCCTGCCGCAAACCATTCATTACAGCCAGCGGAAAAAGAGGTCTGTAAAAATATTCCAGTGGTAGCACAATAATCTGGGAGCTCTTAAAGGAAACTTTACCTAGATACTCTAGTAGGGATCTAACAACAAATTCGTTATTAAAATTTAAAACTACACAATCTCCCAACATTTCTTTCCTTGCTGAGCCCACCCAGGCTATCCTTCTAGCCATACTCATTTGATTTGGAAAACACCTGCCTCTACCCCCCACTTCACTCATTTGCCACGTCAGCCAATGAAGGACTTTAAACATTAGTTGGTCTGTGGATTCTATTTGGCCCTCCCTCAGAGGTGGTACGTTCCCCAACACCAATACCAGTGGGGATGCTGCCAGGGGGAGATGTAGATTCTGTGTTCCAAAGGCCATAGTTCCGATATTGAGTCTTTCAACCCTCCGGTAATCAGTTCTTCCGCCCCGCCCTGGCAGGGTTATACCCTGGCGTGTGATGGCTGTTTTGGGGTGGTGGCTTTGGCGGTTTAATGTAGCCTCCCCTGCAAGGTTCTCCGAGCAGGCATTGGAGTGTTGCTGGGAAGCCTGAGTGTGGGGGGTTATAAAGATACAGGTATCAGGGTTGGGATGTAAGGGATTAACCAAGTCAAGGAGTGCGGGTACAGTATTTAGACACTCCTAGGTCAAATCTACTCTGTGTGATGATGGTTGCATTTGGGTCTCTGGGCCAATGCTGGGACCGCTCCTAGCATACATTGCCTCTAATGCGCAAAAGTTGTGTGTGGCCTGGGATTCTAAGCCAGCTAACTTCTCTTTGATCTGGCTTAGCTTTAATGAGATGGGATTCAACATGGTAGAAACCAAGTTTTCTAGTCTCTGCCACATGTCCTCATTCGTCAAGGGGCACACAGTTGGAATTGGAGTTACCGGGGGGGCTTGCTCCACCATGGACAGATTCAGTTTCGTCACTCCCCCTTGTTTTGGCCGATCTTGAGACTTTCGCTGGTTTCTGTCTTTGTGAGCCACCACCCCTTTTTCTCTTAACTGGGGGTTCGGGGTTGACTCCCGGGAGCTTTTTCGGGCCTGTGCCCCTAGTGGATGCTCTTGTCGTAGTGGTTGTTGATTCTGAGTGTTGGAGAGTCGTTCCCGTGAATGTTTCTGTTTCTGCTTCCTGATGTAGTGAGGGAGGTTGTACAGGGGCAGTAAATGATGTCTCGCCCCCCAGAGAGGATCTTTTTTTGGGAATGGGCTCCAAAGATGAACGTCGTTCAGTCAGTTCTATTTCACGTGCTAAGACGGACATAGCCCTTGTTAAAAAGAAATCGAGGGTTCCTGCAATGCCTCCACCCGGCTGATCATTCTGGCCCTTGCGCTTGCTCATCCTGAAGGGGACTCTGGAGTTGGATGTATTTGAAATAATAATTGGGCACAATACCTTATTGAAGTCGATGTTGTTAGAGGGGGGGCCCAGCCCAGCCAGGCGTGGACGGACCCGCCCTTGGCCCGGGCTTTGCCCAGGCATGTCCCGGGCGCGTCCCACGCCGCAGGTCGGCGGTGCCGCTTTGTGTGCGACCTCCGCGCAGGGAGTGATGGGAGCTGTGGTTTCCCTCCTCCGGGAGTGCTCCGCCATTATCTGCCAGGGGAGTGATCAGGGAGTGATCCGCTGCGGGTTGGCGGTGCTGCTTTGTGCGCGATCTGCGTGCAGGGAGTGATGGGAGCTGTGGTTTCCCTCCTCTGGGAGTGCTCTGGCGTTATCTGCCCTCTTCCTCATCCCAAACGCAGACACAAGACACCAGGTGAGGCTGCGGCTACACCCGCCGTGGGTCAGCGGTGCCGCTTTGTGCACGACCTGCGCGCAGGGAGTGATGGGAGCTGTGGTTTCCCTCCTTCGGGAGTGCTCCTGCGTTATCTGCCCTCTTCCTCGACCCAAACGCAGCCACAAGACACCAGGTGAGGCTGCGGCCACACCCACCGCGGGTCGGCAGTGCCGCTTTGTGCGCGATCTGCACGCAGGGAGTGATGGGAGCTGTGGTTTCCCTCCTCCGGGAGTGCTCCGGCGTTATCTGCCCTCTTCCTCATCCCAAACGCAGCCACAAGACACCAGGTGAGGCTGCGGCTACCAGCCAACCAGTACCTCCATTTCTAAGAGTCTCCCATGTGGTGATTTTGTTGACTTCTTTCATAACTGGGAGATTTATGGAGAGGGCCAGGAAGTCAGGTTGCATAGGGGAGTTTCTGTATATGGTACAGATTTTGCTACAGAAGAAGTTTTAGAAGTTGTTATACAGATCTTGTGATGGATTAATTTTCTGGTGACAGCTGTGGTGTGGTAAAGTCTTTGACAATTGCAAAGATTTCTTTGCTTCTGTTGCAGCAGGCATTTATTTGTTCTACTAGGCCAAACAATATATAACATCTAATGCCATTGAGATACCATATCTTTGCAGAGTGCATAATCAATTGGAAACCCTAAATTGAATTCTCTTTCAATTATTATTTGCACATACCAAATAAATTCCTAAAACAGCATGAATTGTGTACCAAGTACAGGTTTTGGGAGCAAATTGTAATATGCAGTGGTGAATTTTAACTCAGCAGTATTTGCTCAGATACCAAATGCATGGCTATGTGTTTTCATTATTCATAGTACTAGTAGCAAAGTAAGTCTATTTGAGCAGGTAAAATTACAATTTGAAAACAAATATCATATTGATTAATTCAAAAGGATGACAAATACCTTGTAGTCAAAATTCATAGATCAAATTATAGCTCAGAACAGGAGGCCAGCAAACTCGCCTTTGGAGTTACTCAGATAGCCTGGGATGAAAGGTGGAGTTCTAGTCTTCCTTCTCAGACAGCAAGGCATGCCTCAAGCATCAGGACAGTCTTCTGGCAGCAGGGCAGTCCTTCTTCTGTATTTTCCACAGGTCCATGAATGTTCTGAAGAGTGGGTCTGAAGGTCCCAATTTTAACCTGATGACCGCTTAGTAAGAGAATCTTCTGGCGTTTTCCTCCCACAGAATTATCTGGAATTTTCTGCCTCCCTGCCCTGGTCCCAATCTGTCTGCAATCACAGTAGGCTAATATGAAGTCCTTTGTGTGTGAGTTGAGGCAGAGTCTTTGAAGTGCAAGTGTAATAGGTGACACCTCTGCCCCTCTCATCAAGTCAGGATGGTCTATCCTTCCAACAAGCATTCCCTCTGTTGTGATACTGTCTGGGAGGAATACACAAAGGTCTACTGAGAACTATGCCTAGTCATGTGAACCAGGAAACAGGTTGCAAGTGACAAATGTTTAGGATAAGAAAATGTCAACTTTAAAAAAGTTAAATTTTCAGAATTGTGACTTAAAATCCAACTTGACCATTAAAGAGGGTTTTAATTACAATTCTTCGGACACCAATATGAAATTCCTACCTGCTCCCAAACAACAGATATCACTTATTAAATGTATTAAGGTAGCCCAATTGTTATCCTAAGGGATAGGTAGGTCTTGCAGTAGTGAAAAAGAAATTTGAGAGTATTTCACTACCAGGACATGTAAAAGTGGGTGTTCAACTTTGTCAATACCCTACACCCTGCTCTATAGGGAGTTGAGGGCCTACCCTAGGAGTGTCTTATATGTATTAAAAAGGAAGGTTTTGCCTAGCAAAAGGTTCATTTGGTCAGGTCAAAATGTCAGTTTAAAACTGCATATACAGGCTGCAACAACAGGCCTGAGACATGTTGAAGGGGCTACTTAAGTGGGTGGCACAATAAGTGCTTCAGGCACACCAGTAGCATTCCATTTACCAGCCCTGGGTATATGGTATGCCACTTTACCAGGGACTTCCACGTAAAAAGAAAATGCCAATCAGTTGTGAACCAATTTGTACGGAGTGCACACAAGCACTTTAGCATTGGTTAGCAGTGGTAAAGTATACAGAGTCTTAAGGTCAACAAAAATGAATTCAGTACAACAGGAGTGGTAAAGGAAAAATGTTGGAGGTGACCCTGCAGAGAGGGCCAGGTGGAACAAATTTAAATACAAATTAATTAAATATGTTACTCTTCAAATTAAATAAAAATGAGCTGTCCAGCATACACAGAACAATAACCTAGTGTATATATACTCCTGACAATAGGGTAGGATAAGCCTAGCATGAGAAAAACTTCAAGCATGATGGTGCAAATCCCACAATACAGAATCAGTGAATTTTTGATTTGGGAATGAAGTAGAAGAATTGTAAAGACTGTAGCAATATGATGTTTAATTAAGAAAGTGTCTATTTATCAAGCCACTAGTCAAATTGTATAAAATCTCTAATATTTATCCAGACACTGTCCAAATGGTGCCAATCTCTGTTATTTGCCAGCAGACAAATTCAAACCTGTGCTTTTCACTATTTATCTGACTACAGGTTAAATGCCAGTGATTATGTGCTATTAGACTGATGAACAAATAGTGTGAAGGGGGGCTTTATTTAGGCGTACAGGCAATTCCAATGAAAAGCAATAAAAAATGAACTCTAGGCAATGGTAAGATTTTGGTCATCTTGGAATAGGAGTGCAGCAAACTGTGGAAAACTTTTGAAGGTAAGTGCTTGGTCAATATCCTAAAGTGGCCACAAATAAATCCATCAATCAAACTAAACTGTTCACAGATAAATATAGAGTTTAATAAATTTGGAATAACTACATTTGTATAATTAAAAGATTAAAAGAATAAATACAGAAATATGAAATGCTGCTTTAGAGCAAATGCTGAAGTCAGTTGCTGCAAACTACTACTTCAGAAGCCTCAGTCTAGGGCAATACACATTTTTCTAATACATTCTGGGTGTTTTGGCTGTCTGCATATCGCTCACTAAATATTGGAAAATAATGCGTTTGTTTTAATTGCATATTAAATACATGTTCTCCTATCTTGTGGATATAAATCGTTGGTTTGATTTACATAAAGGCACCTTGGGTGTGAGGCATGGAGAGGTGACATTTGGTATGAAGAGACAGAGAGACATACGAGGCAAGTAAGGACAGAAGCTAGATATCTGGCATGGAGAGTAGCATCTGGGACAGAGAATGAGGGAGCAGATAGTATGGGATGTTTAAGGTGTCACTGAACCCTAGACAGGCCTCTCAGTTTTGCAAAGAGCAGAATACTCAGCTCGGTTCAGGCAGAAGGTGCACAATAAAACACATTATTTTCCAGGGACTGCAGCAGGCTAGGCATTGTGTATAATGATGGCAGACTAGCAGGGGAATTGACCACCAGCAAAGGGCTGCATGTGAGGAGTTGGATATATAGCCCCCCCCAACTGCCCACAAAGCCATGCCCCCTATGGTCAGCTGAGTGGCTATAAGGGACTGGATGTCTGTGTGCTGACCCAAGGATACGAAGAATCATTGAAGAGATGCAGAACTGAGAGAAGTCTTTAGCTGAACTCTAAGGCTTGGCTGAGGACATGGCTGACAGATGCCAATGGAGAATTGGCAAGGATGCCCAGTGTGCACACTGGATGGATTTGAGAGACAGTAGAGGAGACTGAGTATCTGGCTCTAAGGCTTAGAGGTTGTGATGGTTGAAAGAGTGAGTCTCTGCCGCAAATAATCGCATATGCTGGGTGATCACTACAACCAGGCCTAATACTTGAATCAAATAAACACCAAATTCTGTGGCATGTAGTGCCATGGTACATGTGTTACACTGCAATCATTGCTATGAGCAAGATGGGTCCTCCTGGCCCTGAGCATAGAGAAACCCAAAACACAGATATTGTCAGGTGTCTTTGGGGCCCTCTTACCCTGCCAAACAACTTTGCCAGCAGGTTTAGAGGCCCTGCCTGGCTGAGGAGCATAGCCACCAGGAGTGCCTAGACCAACTCAACATGAGTTTGGGGGATCAGACAGATCTGGACCAAGAGAAACAGGAGGATGGGCAGGGGGAGCAGCTCAAGGAAAAACTAGGATTAAGAGAAACAAAACCAGCAGAGGAGAAAAAAAGACTAGGAGGAAATGGACTATGAGGACCAGGCCAGAAGTTTCAGGACCGGGTTGAGGAGGAATAGGAAGATTAAGAACCAGGGGGCTCTAAGCTAGGAGGAGAAGTACAAAGGGGACCAAGGCACCCAGCTCCAGGAAGACATGGAAAAAGGGACCGGGACCAATGGGACCAGGGCATGAAAGACCAGGGAGGCAAAAAGGAGTTGTACCTGTGGTACAAAGGCATGGAAGACCAGGTCAATGAGATTGAGGAGGACTAGGAGGGCTTGGACTAGGCTGACCAAAGCCAGGAGGAGAAGGAAAGGATACCCAAAGTGTTCTCCTTCAACACTCTAAATCTAAAGTCAGCATCTTGTGGAGTACTGCAGGGGTCAATATTATCTCAGTTCCATTTTAACATTTATCTGGTTCTCCAGTGCAACCTTTACATGCTATAGACATACATTTCTACGTGTATGCCAATGATATGCAGCTTGTTTTTATCTACAACATTCTAACCTTTCCAGTTTACTGCCTCTGTACCTGCTCACTTTGAGCTGACAACTACTCTCACCACAGTTGTCACTGAATCGCCACCAATATCCTGAATTAGAACCACGCAAAAATGGAACCATGATAACCAGAAGTGATGTGCTTAAAACTGCAGCTCACCGTCTGTTCCAAAGTCATTGGTTGAATCATTATAAAATTCCCCACCCATAGAAAACTGGCTATTGTTTCAAGAGGCCTATCTCAGTCCTCTCTTTATGTGTAATACGGATTAGCTGGACTTAGCGGTTGGCTTTTTGGATACACAAAATATATGACTGCTCAGATGGTAAAAAAGGAGGGAATATCTGATTGGAGCTACAGATAGAGGCTTCTAATGTGGAAAGAAACTGTGTTTCGGGCTTCTCATCATTGGTGTGCTTCCTAATGTGGGATGGGTGAGCTGGGTAAAAGAATCAATGAAACGGCATGCTGGTGATGAATCTAGGGTGGCCTACTGCAAGTGGATATATGTAATTTTAATTTTTATATTCCTAGCTCGACAATATCCCCAGTGGTAATGAAGACTTGTGTTTCATACTGCTAATCTGAGGGGTTATGTGCCTATACAGGCGTCATCAGTCCTCTGTGAATGAAAGTGTGCTGGTGTCACTATGGTCCAACATAAAAAAGTGTCTATGGTGGTGTGTGCTGATCTGTTTGTTTCATAGCCACCAAGCACATGATTACAAATGCTCTGAATATAATTATACCTCCATTATTGAAAAACTGACATGCTTCACTACACATTACAGCAGATGTTTCAGGGCCAGAAGATCACTTTACTGTCATTGCCTCCTACTTCATTCATTGGTAAACCTGCTAACCCACCAAGAGGGGCATACCATTGAGTTGCAGTCTGGGTGTACCAGTATTTACTGGGTACATGTCTTGAGGGTTACCTTTCATTTTTTGTAAGCACTGCAGCACTTTGTTTTTCTACCTACAAGCGTAACTGCTTATAAACATTCATCTTCAGTTGGTGGAGTTAAAAAAAATCATGGACATATTTAAATGGCAATTTTCTGTGGGTTGGGGATTTAATAGTGATTGAACCTATGGGTGCCCTTGTCTGGTAATCCCTCGTGTCTCCTTTCATTATGTTATTACCAAAATCATTGGCCTCTGACTGCATTTTCAAAGGTGGTACATAACCTGGGGATGTATTTACATTCAGACTTTACTCTAGAACATCAGGTCTCCATGGTAGCCAGCACCTGTTTCTGGCACCTACAACTGGTGAGAAAAATCTTGCCCTACATCAAAGCAACTGCCACACTTCTGTAGTCCAGTAGTCAATGCATTGATTGAGTCTTGTTTAGACCATGGAAACACCTGCTACTTATGGCTTCCAAATAAACTCTTGCAGCTAGTCCAAAACTCAACAGTGCATCTGTTCATTGGTAAGACTGCAAATACATCTCTCCCACACCGAAACGTTTTCACTGGTTACCTAGTTAGAAAAGGATTCTATGTAATGGTCATTTATATATCATGGGAATAATGCTGTTGCATAAGGTATGACCTTGGCGTAAATCTACAAGGTGTGCTTTCCCACCCACGGGCTACATGGGTGAACCTGTTTTAATGCACCAGCGATGAATGTGATAGAAAGGTTATTGTAGCCCCGAAAGACAATACTCAATGTGTAATTAACATGGAAGTATTGCTTTTGGTCTACTAACAATCCCATACAGGGATCAGTGGCATTGGGGTAACAGTAGCAAACCTTATTTCATACTTCACAGTATCACACACACATACACACTACAAGAAGAAGAATTGTTAAAATGTCATCTAGAGTCTAACACCCTACATCTAACATCTACTTTTATGCGCAACACTAAGAGAGCATGGAAGGCAGAGCAACTTGCAGTCTAAGGTTTCTTAGGGAGAAAAGACGCACTGCATATGCTTTTGACAGTAAAGGCTGTCTTTATCAGCAGAGACGTGAAGACAGTGTTCACTGCGAAGGGCAAACACAGGCTGTGGTAGCAGTCGGTCGGTCTTCCTCCCGGGCTTGGCTTTGTCAGCTTCAGGCAAGATGTAGCATCTACAAAGTGTGGAGTGTGCTGGCAGTAGATGAGACTGTCTCTGGCCGAATCTCAGGCGATAATCTGGATGGAGGACCTTTCCTGACATGTGGTCAAGTGGCAATCCTTATATACTAAATCTTATTGTGAATAGGAATTTCTGACATAAGCTTAGGAATGTCTGACATAGATGTGAAACAAGGTGTGCATCCCAAATGTTTCCTTATGAACAATATAAGGTAAAAGGACATCAATTCAGACTACATTATTTTGGTTATATGTCTGTATGTGTTCTAATGGCAGACATGACAATGATTCTGCATAAAGAGAGTGGGAAGATGTTGATCTCCACTAGTCAATATGGAGTTGGGGTCTACATAAGATGGAGCCAGATTTTAAGGGATTTAGGTTTTATCCTCCGTATTCAGCATTGATTTAGCCACTAGGCCCCTTCTGTCTCACAGGCTTTCCCTGCTAGCCATCATTAAAACCTTGACCAAAACCTATAGAGACAAAAAAATCATAGAAACATACATGGTTTTTAATAAATATATGTCACCATCATAAAGCCATATTAAGCAGTCAACTTTTTCCTGCATTGTGAAACTGTACACAAATAGCTTGCCACAATATAGCAAGTTGGCAGAGATGGTAACATTATCAAATAGAAAAGGCAAGGTGACATTGCTTAAAATTCAATTCACGTAAAATCGCTGAAATATATCGTTTCCTGAGATCCTTAAAAGAGATACAAAAAAGCAAAGGTACGTAAAGTACTTTGTTCAGATACATTGTCACACGGGCATTTAGGAACGTTTTTAGACCAATCATTTATAGTGGGAAAAGTTACTAGGCGACGAAAGATATACAGTCTAATACGAGTCAGGACAAATTTATGATGTCCATTATGGATAAACTTAAGGTATGCTTTCAAAGCAAATGTAACAAAAGTCAGTTGGTTCCTGATTACACTGGGTTTTGTTAGTTCTGCAACCAACCTCAAGTCAAAGACAGCAATGCAGAGGAGGAACCAAACAAGAAGGACTAGGAAGTATAGGATCTGGGATAGTAGATACAGGATGAGGAGGAGTAAAATGATTAGGAGAACCAAACACTGGAATATCAGGGGCAGTATACGAGAACTAAAGTGAGGAGGACTAGAAGAATGGCATGCAGGATGAGGAATATGATGGTCAGATCTAGGAGGGCAAATACAAGGAGGCCAATGACTAAGAGAGCCAGGAGGGCAGAGGCCAGATGGATGTGGGGGCTTAGGTAAACAAGGCCACAAAGACAACGATTAGGAATACCAGGATAATCATTGTTGCCAGGACCAGGAAGAACAGGGCAGAGCAGACCAAGGAGAAGGGAGAAAGTAGGGCATTGGGCACCAGAATTCGGATGACTGGAGCTTGAATCCATGCCAGAATGAGTAGAAAGAGTAGGAACAGGATGTCCATACCTGGGAGGGCCAAAACAAGGAGACCAGGACTAAACAAACCAGGGCCACTTGACACATAATCAGGAAGACATGGAAAAGAAGGACTTGGGAGGACCAAGGCAGGAGGACAACAGCCAGTAGCATCAATGGACCAGGATCACCAGGATAGTGATGGGAGGACCGGGATGAGTGGCACCAGTTAATGGCAGACATGAAGAATGTCAGAAGGTCGGAGGTGCTGGTCCTGGAAATGGCCAAAAGGCATGTTCTGAGGGGTATCAAAAACCGCCAGAAGACAGTGGCAGGAAGTATTATAATTTAGGCTTAGTGATGTGGTACAAGAAGTGATTTATTCTGATGGCCAACAGTGGAGGTTGATGGTGAGAGTATTTCTTAAATTAGTAGAAGGTATCTGGGTTATCAGAGGCATTGGGATTGTATGGACTCTGACAGAGGAAGTCTGATGGCTGACTCACAGGTAGAGTTAATGATTGCACTGTTAGGCTGACCTGACATCTAAAAGGGGAGTTTGAAGAACCAGGAATAGACTTTGCAGAGGAGCTGAACTGATCAGCATAATAAAGAAAGCAAAACAGACTTTGCAGAGGAACTGAACTGGGCTGCATAATGAAGGGAGCTAGACTCTACTGAAGGGGTGCTTAAGTTTGTGTGTTTTCCCCCATGCCCCAAGTTTTCTGGTCAACAAAAATGTTATGTGTAGGGCTGGATGCAAAAAAGCAACTATGCTGCCAATATTGTATCTAAACTACTCTGAACCCTTGTCACACCCAAAATGCCCTCAATCAGTCTTTCCCCTCTCACCAGCCCTTACTTTCCATTCTGGAGTTTATAATGGAATGGACACTATTTGTGTAGGCCAAGTTTTAGGAAGACTACTTCTGCCATTTCCTGGGGACATTAGCCAGCGTAACAGATACACACATCTGTTGGCCTTGCATTAACGAGACAGTGAAGTCAAATAAATGGATTGGTATATCTTAGATACATCCAAAGGTGCAATTCACAATGGACCAAGATAACAATGAAGAAATATGTTCAAGATTTCCATCTTTGTAGAGATTCCCTGTAATAAACCAACACATTCTCTTTCTACTGGCTTGTTTAGATCTGTGAAGCCTGTTCAGGATTAGACTTGCACTTTAACACTCTTTAGCATAACAATAGCATGTCTACCTTTTTTCTTTCTCCAGGGGATTACTGTTTGTCTAGTGGGAACCATATTACATGTTGTGGTGTTCCCTCCACTATCTCACCATTGACATTCTCTTACAGGATAGGATTGTGTTTATGTATTGCAGAGGCTGTACACTAAGACCCTCATTAAGAGTTTCCCTTCAACTTCAAGAGAAATTATGGGGGCTTAAGTAAACAATTGTGTCCTGTGTCACTCTGTGATTTAACAGAGAATGTGGATATATGTGACCCATATATCCAGGTCACTTACTTCTCTCTGTGATGTCACTATAGTTCTTTGATTGCTCGTACATGGCAACTAGTCATTCCAACATGGCGCCCGTTTCTATGTCCAATTGGTGGAGATATTGATAATAGGGTCTATCTATTTGTTAGATACTGATAGCAGGGTCCCGTTCAATATATTATGTCTCATCGTTAATAGGTGCCCGTTCAACATATTAGAACCTACTCCCAAGACACATTGGATATTTTGACAGTCCACTTAGCCCGAGGAACCTTCTGTGGTTTATTTTCTCCGGACCTTAAGCGCCATTCCAACATGGCGCTCGTGTTTTATTTATGTGTTCGAAACAGAGATAGCAGGGTCCCGCTTAACACATTATAACTTATTTTTTAGCAGGGTCTTGCTTAAGAGATTACTCCTTACCCGCCTGATTTATTGATTATGTTGCAAGCCTACTTTGTCCAACTTACCATTCTAGATTGCCAATGCATGGACTTTATGTATCGTTCCAATATGGCGTCGGTTTTATAATTATGTGCCTGAACCATTGATAATGGGGTTCACTGTGTAAGACGCCCATTTATGACATTTAGCCCTATCCCCTGTGTGTATATTGGATATCTTGGAACACATATTGCCCGGTGATATATTATCATCTTACTTTATCTAGATACCAGGTGCCCTTCCAACATGGCACCTGATCCTTCAGGTGAATGCAAAACGATATTCCGGAACTTTCCAATCATGGCGCCCGCTAATAGATAATATTCTGTCCAAGTTTGGGCGTGCTGGATTTTTCCACTAAGTACTCATGGCCTTATGGTTACTGCCATTTACTATGGCATTTGACAGCTACGTGCGGTGAATTTTGCAATTGTTGAATGTACATACTTGTGACCACGCACCCCATGAAGTAACGGTGGCCTGTCACTCCAAGATGGCGACGAAAATGCACGTTATGGTGCTCAGTGGTTATCATCCCACACTGAAACGCCGCCTCGCCTCAGGTGTCTCTTGTTCCATTTTTGGCGTTTGGGCTTTATAAACGGAGGGTCTCCGACCTTCGTTTTCTCCCGCAACAGAACGGAGATCAGACTACCCTCAATGTTGGCGCTTAACTTGGTGAGTGGACCTAGGGGGCAGTGTTTTTGGTATTTAGCATATTGACAAACGGGGACAATACAGTATGAATATTATTATTATATTATATTATGAGTCTTTGGCATTTCTTTTCTGACAGTGGGGATTGAGACCCGACTATGGTATAGACCTGGATATGTCTCACCCACCAACAATAGTATTAATTGGGGCCTTGGTCGTTCACTACATGGATAATGATATAGGTTTCATGATATGCCATATAAGGGGTTTCCTTTAGCACGTAATGTGTATGGACATATTGCAACAGGATCGGGTTCTTGTATGTGATGTGGAATCAACATTTTGATAACTCCCATTGTGTTGTCTATATTGCGATTACATTTGTTTAAGCTTAGGCAGTCATGATAAAACATCTCATTTTTATTGTTTATACCTAGGTGCTGAACTAATTGATATATCCAAAATGAACACTTTTTGCTGATTTCCTACATGGTGCTCTATTTGTTGCTCGCATACCCATAATTTGAGCCTTATACTCCGGAAGGTTATAGACCACACCGCATACTTGGTGCCGGCGTCTCATATGGTGAGTGTCTCATTAGGAGTGGTTTTAATGTGCACTCTCTGATGGGACCGACGTGTACTATATTGCAAGGGTGGGCCCACACCCCCGGTAGAGTAGCGGTGGTGTCAAGGGATTGTGGGCAGCCCCATTGTCTCATAAGGGGAGTTATTAACGTAATTATGAAAGTTTTCTTGGATTTCAGTGTCCTACCTTTATGGATTCTAGAGATCTGATGTTACATACTCTTTATATGTTGGAAGATTCATAGGCTATAAATTGGAAGCCGTATATATAGCCATGTACAAACCCCACGGGAAAGTATAGGGTTAAATCCCTTGATAACCATTGATAGTCCTTATATTATTATATCTGACGTCTCACATCTAGGACGGGCTGTCACAATGGATTTTTATCTTTGATCCTTGTTACTCAGGTGCTGAACAGTGTTTATTTTAGGAATTGATTGACATATCGACTCTTGAATTGTGCCAACCACACTTGGATTAAGGACGTTTTATCTCTTCTGGATGCATTGTATACTCCCAGCAACTGATCCTTGAATATAGTTGTTTACAACTATTTAAGTGAGTGGACTTTGTCATTTCATGGCACTCCTATTACTAAATAGTCACTAAATAGTACAACTTACTAATAAAGATGTATGTTAGAAACATCATTCTTCTTAAATATTCTTTTTAATAGATTATTATCAGAGTGATTGAGCTGACCGATCTCCAGTCATCCACTCCGGCCACAGATATATTAGCCCATCGCTTTGAGCGAAACCGCTTTGGTGGGTAATGAAGATCTCTTGACTTTGGGCACCTTGCATGTCCTGTGTTCCACCTTCCCGGCAGGGGCTTTTTGGATAAACATCCTTGCATGACTAACAGCTTTTTATCATATATTATTCTTTGTCACTCAACTTTTGGCTCAGACATGACATTGTTCTCTTAAGGTCAAAGAATACACTGTGTTCTCTTTTTACACTCTTTTTTATTTCTCACGAGGTATTACTTAGATCACCTTCTCCGAGCTTGTAGATATAAGACACGATTCTACAGTATGCTCACTTGGTTGTGGTACTTTCTCGACCGTAGTTTCTTATTTCGGTTTTTTCTTTTTTCCTCTTTTTTCCTCACTTTTTACAACAAAGGTATAATAAGTTCAAAGTGGAACAGCTTGCATTGATTCAGTTTTGCCTTTGTATCTATATGTCTCTCATAGTTTTGATTTCTGTATATTTATTTGTTGACTTTTCTTGGTGGGTCGTTTCTTGGGACCTACTATATGGAACAATAATAGTTGTTAAATTCTAAGGCAGAGTGTATCTATGTTCTGCTAGTACGTTCACAAACTAATTGTGTGTCAGTCACTTGTGAGTCAAAGCCTTTTTAATGTTTTTTATACATGTATATTTATGTAAGTATATATTTGTCAATTTACAGCCCTGAAGAAGTCCATCTCTTTGGACAAAACGCATTGGCTGGTCTACCCTATATGTTGCTTGATATTCCTGATCAATAAAAGACGACTTGAAGAGCAAATCTTGGATATAGACTGTATAATTGTTAATGTATTAATGTGTTGGTGCACCAATCGCTCTCTATGTGGAACATTTTGGGTCCAGTAGGACCGCACCTTGACAGTGGGTGCTTGTTGTGAGTGCACACATCTTGGGTTACATTCCCTTTGCTTTGAAGTGATATATTGGGGACAATAGGTTAGGTGCAAGCCAGTATAGGGTTTCACTGTCAACATTTGTATGAACTAATTACAAACTGCACTTTGTAGTACATTTTATAGAACTACAACAGTACTACAAGGGTACTGCAAAATACTATTTACAAACTATGTGGTGCGGCCTACGCCCACACCTATCTTTTTTCATGCAGAGATCTCCACCCCGACTGCAGAGTCTCTGCACATGTAGGTATACGTTTAAATGTGGGAGGGACGGGGCTGGCTGGAAAATGGGGAATTTTTATGACTAAAGGGGAAGGGTTTAGGGAGGAGTAATGAGGAGTTAAATGAGGTCGAGGGAGGGGTATAGAGAGTGACATGCACCCACGCACACATTCCTATTCACGAACAGCTCTTCTATAATTACTACTGCCAAAAGGACCCAAAACAGTACTAAATGTACTCCAGCTCCCCCTCAATGGCCACTCACGGGTACTGCAACATCCTCCCATAGAAAATAATCGTGGTACAGACTTGTAATAGTTGAAAATATAAATTCTTGTAATTTAATATAAAAAAACAAAAAACATTTTTATTATATTTTAGCATATTTTAATAACATTTTTTATTTAAAAATTTAAGTAACTTTTTAATAAAAAATAATTAAAATACTTTTAATTGATTACATCCATTACTTAACATTTTTATTAATTTATAAAAATTTATACTTTTAGTTTTTAAGATGACATTTTAATTTTAAAATGAGTTATTAATGATGTAGCATTTTATTCTTTTTTCCTACATTTCAAATGAATATATAAAATTAATTTACAAAACCGGGCACCAGCCACCATGTCAGCTGTAGAGATTACCTGTCCAGGAATTTTCTTTTCTGCCACAGGAGCCATGCGGGCAGGAAGTGGGGCCTTTCGAGCTCACACTACTTAGTGTTAACAGCTGCCCCGCAGCGCAGGAGCCCCAAACTTGACGCCAGCCACCAGAAACAGAACTAGATAAATTCCTTGAGGAAAGGGCAGAATGTCTCATTGGCAGTACAACAAGCCTCCAGTATCTCCGCAAAGCCCCAGCGTTGTCCTGCCTTTCCTTCGTTAAGTGAATATCTTTTTCAGGGTGTTAACATTATGAGGCTTGCTCCAATAAGAAGCGATCAGATTGTGAAGCGATCAGATTGTTTTTCGACGCTAATGCTCTGTGTGGAGACTCAAACAATGTTTTCAAACCGGGAATGCCTGATGTTAAATTTTAATGAAATTGTTACTTTGATTGAGTCACTGAAAAACGAGGTTGAGACATTGAAATGCATAGTAGCAACTGTAACTAGTCTACTTTCGAAGCATGTCCCAGACATTGCTAGTTGCCAAGAATCTGGCCCTCATTCAGGCACCCAGATTGCAACACCTGTGTCACATGGTATACGTAATACAGAGAATAGGAGGGCCGACAAGGATTGGTCCCACAACAATGCATGAAAATCTTGTAATCTCATTGTTCAAAATTGTGCTGCTAAGCCACACCAATTACACATCCAAAGGCAATCTGGCATGATTAAAGGTAAGCCAGGTGGGGGCAATATCCCAGCAGGAGGGGGTAAGGGAAGAAAACCTTTTTCTACTCAAAAATTATCTAATAGCCCTTGACCATGATCCAGGCAGGTCGCTCCCCACGCCGCAGAGCTCCACCTGTCTGTGCCCGTGTCCCTGCTCCCTGATCTCGCTGCTGCCGCGAGTTCGAGGCCCTCCTGCGCCTCATCCCTGGTGGCCCTGTGATGAGCCGTAAGTATCTGTCTGCTCGCTCTGTTCCTTTTTGCCTGTTTTATTTGTCTGTTATTGTAATTCCTTTTTGTATTCTGTTTTCTACTGTTGTATTCCTTTTTTGTAGTCTGTTCTTTTTCCTGCCCGTTTTCTCTCTCTAGCCCTGCAGCGTTCCAGCCTTCCTTTCCCCTTCCCGCCGCTGCATCCTCTGCAGCCCCACCCTCCTCGCTCGCCCATTCGTCCCGCTCCCGCCTCCCAGCTGCTCCTCTCTCCCACCTCCCCTTCTTATGGCGGCTGCTGAGCGGCTGCACCGCTGGCGCGCCAAAGGCAAGCCCGTCTGTGCCCGTCCACGCCTGGACCGTGCCCAGCACCAGACCCCCTGGCCCCCGCGAACGCCACGACGCCCGCCGCTGCTACGATGCCAGCACCCTCCACGAACTCAACGCCGGCCGACCATCCACCTGCTTCCTGGCCACCCCGAAGCGCATCCACGGACCCTTCAGCTGCCGGAGCTGCAGCTTCACCAGCCTCCAAGCCACCACCGCGCCCACCGGGGTAGGACGCAACTACCTCAGATGCATACTACTCAACACCCGCTCCACCCACAAGCACGCCATCGAACTCTGGGACCTACTCAGCTCATCCTCCCCGGCCGTCGCCTTCCTGACGGAGACCTGGATGAACCCCTCCCCTGCACCTGACATCGCCATAGCCATCCCGGACGGCTACAAGATCACCCGCAGGGACCGCACCAACGGAGCAGGAGGAGGAATCGCCATCGTCCACAGGAACACCCTCAGAATCTCGACCAGCACCGATGACACCCTCAGCGCCGCCGAACACCTGCACTTCCAGATCCACACCGATCCCAACACCACCCTCAGAGGAACCCTCATCTACAGACCCCCCGGACCCCGGCCACAGTTCAGCGACTCCATCGCCGACTTCGTCAGCACGCACGCCCTTGCATCCATGGACTACATCCTCCTCGGAGACCTGAACTTCCACCTTGAGAACACCAACGACAGCAACTCCACCACCCTGCTCGACAACCTCGCCAACCTCAGACTCAAACAGCTCATCACGACTCCCACCCACTCCGCTGGACACACGCTCGACTCCATCTTCTCCGCCAGCAACCAAGTCATCTTCAGCCACACCACCGTACTCCACTGGACCGACCACCGCTGCATCCACTTCACCTTCAAGAAACCCACCACGCACCACCACCCACAACAGACCCCCCGCTGCAGCTGGAACAAGGTCACCGAAGACCAGCTAATCGCCACCCTCGCCCGAAACCCATCAACAGACCCCCGCCGCAGCTGGAACAAGGTCACCAAAGACCAGCTAATCGCCACCCTCGCCCGAAACCCATCAACCGACACCGCCGACACCGACACTGCTGCCCTCAACCTCAGGCAATGGATCGAGGACTGCGCCAACACCCTCGCCCCGATCAAGAAACCCTCAAACAGACGCACCAACAGAAAAGCCATCTGTTTCACCGCCGACCTCCAGGCATCCAAGCAGACCTGCCGAAGACTCGAGAAGAAGTGGCATCATGAACAGACACCGGACCGCAATGCAGCCCACAAGAACACCATCCGCAGACACCACCAGATCATCCGAACCGCCAAAAGGACCTCCTTTAAGGAACGCATCGACAACAATGCACACAACAGCAAAGAGCTCTTCAACATCGTGAAGGAACTCTCCAACCCCAGCTCCAACTCCAACGACATCCTGCCATCACAAGACCTCTGCGACTCCCTAGCCACCTTCTTTCACCGCAAGATCACAGACATCCATGACAGCTTCAACAACCAGGCCCCCCCGACAGCCACCGACACCTCAGACTCACCGTCCCCCAGCCACACCGACCTCCTGCTCTCCTGGACCCACGTCAACAATGACAACACCATCAAAATCATTAACACCATCCACTCCGGCTCACCATCCGACGCCTGCCCGCACCACATCTTCAACAAAGCAAGCTCCACCATCGCACCCCATCTCCGGAAGATCGTCAACAACTCCTTCGAGACTGCCACCTTCCCGGAGAGCCTGAAGCATGCCAAAATCAACACCTTACTCAAGAAACCCAAGGCGGACCCTAAGGACCTCAAGAACTTCCGGCCCATCTCCCTACTCCCGTTCCCGGTGAAAGTCATCGAGAAGATTGTCAACAGGCAACTGACCCACTTTATCAAGGAGAACAACACCCTGGACCCATCCCAATCAGGATTCCGCAGCATTCACTGCACCAAAACTGCCCTCATCGCCGCCACCGACGACATCAGGACCCTGCTGGACAACGGAGAAACCGCGGCCCTCATCCTTTTGGCCGCCTTCGACACCATCTGCCACCACACCCTACGCACACGACTCCACAACGCAGGGATCCGCGACAAAGCCCTGGACTGGACCACCTCCTTCCTCACCGGCAGAACCCAGAGTGTCCGCCTCCCTCCATTCTGATCTGAAGCCACCAAGATCATCTGCGGCGTACCCCAAGGATCATCCCTCAGCCCAACACTTTTCAATGTCTACATGGCACCGCTCGTCAACATAGCCTGATCGCACGACCTTAACATCATCTCATACGCCGACGACACCCAGCTGATCCTCTCCCTCACCAAGGCCCCCACCACCGCCAAAACCAACCTCCACGAAGGAATGAAGGCTGTTGCCGAATGGATGAAGAACAGCCGCCTGAAACTGAACTCGGACAAGACGGAGGTTCTCATCCTCGGCTCCACCCCTTCCGCGTAGGACGACTCCTGGTGGCCAGCCACACTGGGAGCTGCACCGACACCCACTGACCACGCACGCAACCTGGGGTTCATCCTAGACTCATCGCTATCAATGACCCAGCAAGTCAACGCCGTCTCCTCCTCCTGCTTCAACACCCTCTGCATGCTCCGCAAGATCTACAGATGGATCCCCACCGGAACCAGAAGGACGGTCACCCAGGCCCTCGTCAGCAGCAGACTGGACTACGGCAACGTCCTCGACGCGGGAACCACGGCCAAACTCCAGAAACGACTACAACGCATACAGAACACCTCTGCACGCCTCATCCTCGACATCCCCCGCCACAGCCACATCACAGCCCACCTGAGAGACCTGCACTGGCTCCCCGTCAACAAGAGGATCACCTTCAAGCTCCTCACCCACGCTCACAAGGCACTCCACAACACCAGACCAGCATACCTCAACGAACGACTCACCTTCTACACCCCGAACCGCCAGCCTCGCTCCGCTGACCTCGCCCTCGCCACGGTTCCACGCATCCGCAGAACGACCGCCGGTGGCAGATCATTCTCCCACCTCGCCGCCAAGACATGGAACACCCTCCCCAACCACCTGCGGCAGACCCAGGACCTCCTGACCTTCAGGAGACTTCTCAAGACCTGGCTGTTCGAGCAGTAGCAGCTCCCCCCCCAGCGCCTTGAGACCCTCACGGGTGAGTAGTGCTCTTTACAAATGTTTGATTGATTGATTGATTGATGAGGCCATCTTGTCGCTGGAGCGTCGCTGGAGCATCGCTGTTACTGTTGATGGTGTAGCAAGCTCAGGTCCCGGGAGATAAGTGTCTAGCATACCATCATCTGCAGACAACGAGGCCCAGTTTCGGATAGCCCCCTCGCCAACAAGTGAGACTTTTAATGTTCCAAAACTTCACCCTGGAACACGCAAGACTTCTGAAACTTTGAGCAACAAGGAGGCCATTGGATCAGATAAGTGCGACAGCGCTGTTCAATTATCCATGAAGATTTGGTTAATGTGAAACAATATTCATAACCATTTGGTCATTGGGACCATATTAGAATCACTCTAAAAGATGGCTGGCAGGTGGAAGTTTTAATAACCCTTGGCCTTAGTGCCGACCACCCTAAGGGCTTGAGAATTCAGTTAAAAAAGGTTGTACCCAGTCTTTCAATGGGGGTGAGAGCTGCTTCCTCATGCCCCCTTTTTGCCCAGATTATTCCCAGGCAGTATGCAAAGAGGCCAGTGTGACATAATCAAAAGGGTAGTCAACTACACAGTGATCTTGTGTCTTTCTCCTTAATGCCATCACTGGAAACTAATCTCAAACCCTAGCTGCAGGCGATTAAACATCTGCCTGGCCATGTTCTATCTGTCCTGCCCCATTTTTATTAAGCAAGATTTTGTTTCTTGGCCCTAAAACATTAGATGAACTTAATAGAACGTGTCTAGTGGACATTGGGTCTCACCCTCCAACTAACTTGAATGCTAAAGGGGCTGTCTCCATCACATATTGTGTTTTACCAAAAGTCCTTCTGCTATGTCCCAGGGGTAATGGGATCCAACTCTCAGCTCCCATCCCTCTCATTGTGAAAGATCAGTTACCCTGCTCAGTTGGAATGTTGCAGGCATAAAGACAAAGCTGGGCGACAAGGATTGAGGGATTTGGATAGATTCTTTTGATGTATGTATGTTTCAAGAAATGTGGGCCACCAGTAAGATACACTAGGTGGCCTATGTATATGGATTAAGATGTCTTTGGCTTGCAGTGTAAAACAAACCCCCACTTGGTCTCTTGATACACTTGCCTTAAGAGTTTGCCCAATGGGAAATTAACTATTCTCTTACTTTGGGCTCTAATACAAGTCTGGCGGTACATGGTCCGCCAGACTCGCGGGGGCGCAGCGGTGGGGGTCTTCTTACCGACCCGTTACAATTTGGGCAGTCAGACCGCCAATACCCTGCTGCAGTGGGCAGGGAACCACCATTCCCTGGTGGTGTTACAGCAGTCAGGAGGCCGCAATATGCTTGGCGGGACCGCCGTGGTCTGGCCAAGCTTATTGTGAGTTTCCTCTCAAACCGCGTTTTTCATGGCAGTTCCACCGCCATGAAAACTGCGGCAGAGAGGAAACAAAGGCGACCTACAGGGGCCCCTAGTGCCTCCCGCCTTGTGGATGCATGCAGGGGGAGCACAATATGTGCCCCCTGTATGCAGGAACCCCAGTTCCTGTACAGCATGGACTTTACAATCCATGGCGTGGAGGAACTGTTTTTGGCATTCCCATTGCCGGTGCCCATTTTTGGGGCACCCCCATGGGAATGTAAAAAAAAAAGTCTGCCAGACACTAGAAATACTAGTAATGTGGCTGGCGCCCCGACCACAGGTTTGGCGGTGCAGAGGCGGGGCAGACCCGGCGCTGCACCGCTAAACTTGTAATCAGGCCCTTAATGTGTATAACAGAAGTTCCCCACATTCCACTGAATCTGTTAATTTAAGCAGCTTGAGAATGTTATTAGTACTCATATGGAGAAATCTACCCTTATATTTAGGGGTGATTTTAATACTGCCTTCAACCCATCAGGGTTACTTATGGAGGTAGGTGGCCTATGTATATGGATTAAGATGTGTTTGGCTTGCAGTGTAAAACAAACCCCCACTTGGTCTCTTGATACACTTGCCTTAAGAGTTTGCCCAATGGGAAATTAACTATTCTCTTACCTTGGGCTCTAATACAAGTCTGGCGGTACATGGTCCGCCAGACTCGCGGGGCGCAGCGGTGGGGGTCTTCTGACCGACCCGTTACAATTTGGGCAGTCAGACCGCCAATACCCTGCTGCAGTGGGCAGGGAACCACCGTTCCCTGGTGGTGTTACAGCAGTCAGGAGGCCGCAATATGCTTGGCGGGACCGCCGTGGTCTGGCCAAGCTTATTGTGAGTTTCCTCTCAAACCGCGGTTTTCATGGCAGTTCCACCGTCATGAAAACTGCGGCAGAGAGGAAACAAAGGGGACCTACAGGGGCCCCTAGTGCCTCCCGCCTTGTGGATGCATGCAGGGGGAGCACAATATGTGCCCCCCTGTATGCAAGATCCCCAGTTCCTGTACAGCATGGACTTTACAATCCATGGCGTGGAGGAACTGTTTTTGGCATTCCCATTGCGGTGCCCATTTTTGGGGCACCCCCATGGGAATGTAAAAAAAAAAGTCTGCCAGACACAAGAAATACTAGTAATCTGGCTGGCGCCCCGACCACAGGTTTGGCGGAGCAGAGGCGGGGCAGACCCGGCGCTGCACCGCTAAACTTGTAATCAGGCCCTTAATGTGTATAACAGAAGTTCCCCACATTCCACTGAATCTGTTAATTTAAGCAGCTTGAGAATGTTATTAGTACTCATATGGAGAAATCTACCCTTATATTTAGGGGTGATTTTAATACTGCCTTCAACCCATCAGGGTTACTTATGGAGGTAGCCAGGAAAGAAATTGTTTATTGAGGTATCCCAGACCTGCTAGCCTCTCCTGGAAAATATCACTCTAAATCAGATCTGCAACTAGTAGATATTTCTTTATCATTTGGAGTTTGTGCTTGTAACAGTCATACTTCCTCAGATCACAAGGAGACGCCTACTTTCAGGAGAGGACCCTACCAAACCAATATTGATTACATATTTATTGACGTGTCTTTAAGGCACTCATTGAAGGACATGAAGGTGTTAGACAGACAAGAAAGTAACCACACACCCATGTCCAGGCCGATGACTGGGTTAACTATTTTGAAGCGTGTAGGTTGATCCCATGTGCCCTGTTGAATCAGTTTCTAGTTCCAATATTGTCCATCTGAAAGTGGCTGCCCCATGTGTGCCTAGAATTATTTTTATCCTAAGGATACCGTGGAAGCCCTAGATGCTCAGAAGGCAAGCAAAGCGCCTGACCTCGATATACTTCCAGTAGACCTTTTTAAATCTGAACTTGAAGTATAGATTCCTTACATTAATGCTGTGTCGAATGTCATAGCCTCAGGTGGTTTCATTCCGGACACCTGGAAAGGAGCTGTGATTGTTCCAATTCCCAAGAAGTGACCCTGCATTAACCCCAGTAATTATCATCCAGTTAGCTCAATTGACAGCCTCCAAAAGATTTTTGCAGGCAGGTGTTTGATAAATTAACAACCTGGCTATTGGAAAAAAATATTGTTAGCCAATATCAAGCTGGCTTCGGAGAAGATTCAAGCACAGCCGACCAAGTTTTTGATTTTCTTTTGATAAAATGGATGAACTTGGTCTTTCTGGGAAGCTGCCTTTATGATACCTTTGTAGACCACTGTGCAGCAAGGGATACATTGTGGAAAGTATTGCAAGACCTGGAAATCCCTCTGGACCTTTAAGATTTACTTAAGCAACTATATTGTGATAACTACGCCTAGGTTAGGTAGGACCCCAATGGCAAACTCACTTCTAGAATTGCAGTAAAGAAAGGAGTTTGACAGGGGTATGTTTTGGCCCCCACTTTGTTCCTAATCTTTATCAATGCATGTATACATTTCTTATCAAATTGTGCCAATGATTCCCCTGTCCTGGCGGGGAGTAAAGGGCCTGCCCTCCTCTTTGCTGACAACAGTTTGTTGTTGTCTAAAACTGAAAAAAGGCATACAGATTCTATTAGACAGATTTATGTTGTTTTGTTCCATTCATAGTCTGGAGATAAACAACTCAAAACAAAACTAGTGGTTTTTAATCTATATTAGAAGTTTCATCCAAAAATTGTTTTAGGTGGGAATCCCCTGGAAAGAGTTAGGGATTTTGATTACCTTGGAATCCGGATCTCTGGCTATAACTCCTAGCTGAAACAAATTGAAAAAAGTACTGCTTTTCCTACCCACAGGGCATTTTCTATAATTAACTTTGCTAAGAGAGCCACTAACCACTCTGCCTCACCTGCCTCAGAGGTATATAAAGCCCAAGTAGTGAGCGCAGCTTTGTATGACTCTGAGATGTGGGGGTCACTGTGACTTCCGCAAGCTTTAAAAGGTGGAGAATATTTTTCCCAGATCTCTTCTGAGAACCCATCAGAGTACCCCTATGTTACCTATTCAATTAGGCTTGGCCCTGAAACATAATATACATTGTGAAATTGAGGCCAATTCTGTATTGGGTTAGAGTATGAACTGGGAAATCTCTTACCTTATAGAGAGAGTATAATACACATTTTGGATAACTCGAGGGAGCCGAAAATACCTTGGTTAGGTTATGTAAAGAGGTCTCTAACCGATTTGGGGCTTAGGTCTTTTGTTCATTCACCGGTTCTCTAACTGCCGGTACTAAATGTGTTGTAAAGGATAGATTTTGGCACTGGATTTATGAAAAACCTTACTCTTAATTTTCTTCTTTGGTCGATTGACCAGTTACTTTTGATTTAATGGGATTTGAAATTTGAGGTTTTCTCAGATCACATTCAACAGAGTTGGGCTAGAACCCTTTACACTAGATTTAGACTGGGAACCTTACCGACAACCTCTTTTTGCAGAAACTGGCAACTAGAGGGCTGGGCCTCTAATATTTGTCCATCTTGTAAATCACAGAATGAAACAGAGGGTTGTATATTTTTTTTGTTGCAAACCGTATGGTAGAGCAAGATTTAAATGGGTAAAGCTGCTTTGTAAACTATACATGATGCATGAAGAATCTGTAAGACCTATACGAAACCTATGGTTATACTCCGCTCTAATAGCCCGATGTCCGAAGTAACGTTTTGAAAATGGTCCTTAGATATTCATCTTTTTATTAATTGTATAGATCATTGCATTTTGCAGGATTGATCGTTAGTGATGTTGGGGAAGTGGGTCGTTTGCTTGTTAAATTCTACTGAACCTGTTTACAATGATTAGTATGGCTGGAACTTAGCTGAGGAAGTAGTATTGGGCAGGAATAATGATTTATTCTATTTAATAAATTTTGCTTAACAAATTCTATGCTATGCTTTGCCGTTATATTATTTTTAAAACCTTTTTATCTGAACTGACAATAAATAAATAGATAAATATATATTTAACATACAAATATTTTTTATCAATGTTTTATACATAAATACACTTTTTTACTGTTTCTTATAATTTACCATAGGGAGCCGGGTCTGAGATCTCCATAAGTTAATAAATAGGAAAAATGAAAAATGTGGAAAAATATTTGTGAAAATATTTTTACATTAAATAGTATTGTAAATTATCTGTATATAATAATTTTAAATGTAGAACAAAAGAAAATCATGCTATAGTAGTGGTAACTTAATTTTGAACAATATATCTAATTAATCAAATGTATTAAAATAAATTACAATTATTTTGTACCATTTCATTAAAAAATCCCCCCTTAAGTAAAATAAAATAATCTTTTATGCATCAATAATTATTAAAAATGATGTGTAGGATTAATTAAAATTCATTTATTTATATTTTAATAAGAAAATAATGTTACATCATTTTTAAAATTTAAAGATGTGATTCAAATATGCTAAAGTAAAATAAACAAATGTGTAGTTCTATTTTTTTAATATTTTAAATGTATTTATTTAATTTAACATCATTTCATATAGGGTTCCATGTCAGACCCTGTTTCCATTATTTTCCTATGGAAACAGGGTGTTACAGTAATAGTTGTTGGCCATATGTGGTGCTGGAGTTACTACTGCTCCTTTTTGGCAGAGGTAACTGTACATTAATAAGTTTGCCTCCACTCCTTTCTCAGGGAGTGCAGATTTGTAAGTCTATACTTTTGAGTAACTTTACACTCTGATTTTTTTAATACCCCAAAGTGGTAAAGTTGCCTAGGTGAATAGTTTTGAACATCATTTAACCTCACCTGAATGGGGAGAAGCTTGCCAGTCTCAAAAGTACTGGGTCCTTTACCACAGGTTTTCCCTAATTCTGGGGAGTTTAAGGCTGATCTGTGACACCTGCTTTGATGTTGAATATCTGCAGGGGTTGGTGCTGATTGGGTTTGAGGTATGTTGGTTGGATAGGGTCCGTCTGTGCACGCAGCCCCTGTCTCTATCCTCCTATGGTTTTACAGGTTGTGGATCTGCACACAATAAAACTTGGTATGATTGTTCCACACCCAGAGTTTTGGCTCCAGAAACACTGGAGAAGGTGTTGGTCTGAGAGTCATCCCCCCAGTGATATCACTTTGGGCAACTTGTATTGAGGGACTACCTGCTAGGAGATATGTGAATAATCACAAATCTACTAGCTTGTGGGTGTTTACGACCTCTGGTAATAAATCATACAGGCAAAATATTATTTTATGTAATTGAACTTAATAAACTTGAAATTCCACCTATCCTGTTTTTGTGAATCAAAATATAGAATTGACATTTGCTATGTTTGTGTACCTAGTTTATATTTGAGTTTGTTAAATGCTTTACGATTTGCCCCAGGGACTTAGTACTGTATTCCATTATTCTAGTCTCCTGCTAATCTAGTTTCTTGGTCGTAATTTTCTCTCGAAATAGGGCTGACGTACAACACCTATCACATTTAAAGAAAAACTTTAATATATGTCTTATTTAGATTCTTATTTAGGTTCATGTTTTTCAAGCTGTGCATTTCCAATGTTTTTGTAATTAAAATATAAATAATCACAATAAAAAATAAATATTAAAAAAGATTAGATTTGCTTCTGAAGCCTATCAGTTTGTGAACTGGTGCAAATAGAGCCGTAAGAACCACCTCAACTATTTTGATATTTCCAAAGTTCACTTCCAACATTTCAAGTTGATCATGTTGCACAAATAGATAGAACTTGGAGGGCAGCCATTATTTATTTTCTGAGAGTATTTTCACTATTTTGTAACCTAACACTGAATGTCAAGTAACTTGGGGGCAAGGGAACAAATGAGACAAACACTTTAAGAAACAAAAGCAAAACAAATGGTTCAGGTCTAGGCTGCTTTCAAGGCGTCAGCAAAATTTCATTATGCTGGTGTGATTTGCATAATTTTTGGAATGCTTGTTTGGTAAGATTCCCAAAATTAAGCCATTTTCACCCTTCACGTAATTGCATGCCATTTATTGTACAAATGTACTTCAAGCATCAAATTCATGGTAAAAATTTACCGTGGATGTACGGGAACAACAGAACACGAGGGGCTATTGTTGACGGTGCTTTTATGTTTTGCGCTTTTTTAGTGCAAAATGCGTTCTTCCGTAAAAAATTGATGCAAGGATGCATTTCACCCTAAAATTTAGTTTTAAATGACAGATTTGCATTATGTGTAATTGTGCTCAATTTCACAAAATGTTGCTGAAATTGCTAGTAATTACACCATTATATATATATGTGATCAAGCCCGCAGCAACGCGGTCGAAACGCGTCAGGCTGAGCACACGCTATGTTATTTTTTAATATGCACTAATTTGGCAATAAAAGCACAGCATCTTTAATCCACATTGTGGTCTGTACCTGTTCTTGTTGCTGAGGAGGACGGCGACGTATGGATTTTGATTATCCTATATATATATATATATATCCAAACACAAAAGGTGCTCCTTTCAGGATCCTTGGCCCATAGGCAAGTGGTGCGCAATGCCGGCAGAGCCAGACGGCTGTAATCTGCCACAAGAAACCAAATTGATGTGCACACTCAGGAAATGCCAAAAGCAGGTTTAATGCTTAATGGTAACGCGTTTCGACAGCTGCGCTGTCTTGATCACACAGTGAATACAAAGTAACGGTACAATTCATAGCCGCATGGAAGAAAGACTACACATGCAAATCTGTGGTAGTCTGTGACAAACATGGGGGCCATTTTGAAATGGTGTATTTTGCAAAACAAAATAATAACCTGTCTACTTAGAGTCAGTAGATAATGTAAAAACAGGCACAAAGGTCAATGTAAAACTACATCAAACACCAAATGGTTTACATAGTTCAACACCAAGTGGTTAATGTTGCTTTCCAGAAACTCTGGAAAATACTTTCCGACCCCAAAGGGTGCCGTGCGCATCAATTTGGTTTCTTGTGGCATATATATATATATATATATATATATTATCTACTGGCGGTCGCCAGTAGATAGTTATAGTTCGGACCTATTATCCATAGGAAATCCGCGACATTCTATTTGAAATAACGTTGGCGCCGGTTGACGAATCTTCGCGAAAGTTTCGAACTTGTTGGGGCGCTCCGCTCTTCTCCTACCCTGAAAGTCTCGGGTTGATTCGTCAAGCGGGGGCCGAGAAAAAAGGGGGGTCCCAAAACGCGTTTTCCCCATTCATTTTTCCATAGGAACCTTTAGTCGCAGCTACAGCCCGAACTGCTGAACGGAATTACACCAAATTTGGCAAAGAGGTAGCCCTTGGTTCAGACTGGTGCCTTTTGCTTAAATGGTGTAAATCCGTTCAGTAGTTCCTGAGAAATTCACAAGTAAAGTCACATATATATCTATGGCCGAGTAGGGTCCGCGTACCCTCCCGATCACGAGCTGCATGCTAATTGGCTGTCAGCTGGCTGTCAACATTCCGATTCAGGAAGTGTTGGCAGCCATTTTGTCCCTCGGTAGAACCGAGGGACAGAAACAAGTGCGCAAAGCGCACAAAGGGGGCAGGGTAGAAACACCCTAACCCCCTAGGCCTGCTCAGGGGGTCCCACAAGGACCCCCTGGGCAAAAAAAAGCATTTTTTTAAAAAAAATCGGCAGGATGCGCTCAGGGTGCGCGGATCCTGCCGAAAAGAAAAAAAAATCGAAACGCGGTCTCCCGCGCTTCGATAGTTAATTTGCCCCGGGTGGGCCAAGTCCCGGGGCATGGTGGGGGGTTAAATTTATGTATGGGGGGCCTCTAAGGGCCCCCAAGCCCCGGGGACCGCCACCCCCGGGGCTTTAACAAAAATGGTGCGGGAGGGCTCTTTGCCCTCCCGCTGCCCCGGGGACCGCCACCTCCCCGGGGCTTCTGTTTTATTTTTTTAACCTGTGTGGGGGGCTCCAGCCCCCTACACGCCCCGGGACCGCCACCTCCCGGGGCACTAAAAATTAAAAATGGGGGTCCGTTTTGGACCCCGAAGCCCCGGGGACCACCACCTCCCCAAGGCTTTGAAAATGTGGGGAGGGGGCCGCGCGGCCCCTCTCCTGGAGCCAGTGATGGCCCTGGGGACCGTCACCCCCCAGGGCCGGCTCCTGCAGTGACCCGGGGTGCCTACCCCCGGGACACTGCTGTTTGCAATGACAGGACGGGAGCCTCGCGGCTCCCATCCTGTCATTGCAAACTTGCTTTGGATATTCGAAGAGAGAGCAGGAAACCTGCTCTCGCTTCCAATATCCAAAGCTGATTGCTTTTCCACATGGGGAGCAGCATGTTAGCTGCTCCCCATGTGGAAAAGCAATGCCGGCTCGCGCAGGAGGCGGGGAGCCGGCTGGGACTGTGGGGGGATTGGGGACCCCCCCACAGTCCCCAACCAGAGGCCAGGCCCCGGGGGATGGGGTCCCCGGGGCCATAAGTGGCCTGAGGAGGGGGGCCACGCAGCCCCCCTCCAAATAAAAAAATAAAAAAATCGAGGCCATGCCCTGGGGGATGGGGTCCCCGGGGCCAATACAGGCCCAGGGAAGGGGGGCCACGCGGCCCCTTCCCATTTTTTTTATTTAAAAAAATAAATAAAATGCTCAGGCCCCGGGGGATGGGGTCCCCGGGGCCAAAAGTGGGAAAGGGAAGGGGGGCCACGCAGCCCCCCTCCCATTAAAAAAAAATAGGAAAAAAAAAACGACCGGCATCGTGCCGGAGGCCCCGCCCCCCTCCCTGCAGTACTCTGCAAATGCGCCCCCTGGCGCGTTTGGAGATGGGGGACCGAATTCCCCTTGAATACTGGGGGTCCCTGGAGGCCAACTAGCCCACCAGGAACCTCCAGTATGCACCAGGGGCTGCGTTGCAGAGACGTGTATGAGGCCACGCCCCTTTTTACACCTCTCTGCAACGCAGCTCGGTGGCGCTTTTTGGAGGTATATGGTGGGCTAGTTGGACTCCAGGGACCCTCAGGATTCAAGGGGACTTAATCCCCCAACTTAACACGCGCCACAGGGCGTGTTTGCACAGTGGTGAAGGGAGGGGGCGGGGCTTCAGGTGACATGTGTGCAAACAGGCCCCGTGGTGCGTTTTAAGATGGGGAATAAATTCCTTTTCAATCCTGAGGGTCCCTAGGGGCCAACTAGCCCACCAGGTACCTCCAGTAAGCGCCACGGAGCTGCATTGCAGAGTGTTGTAAAATGATGCGTGGCCTCTGAACACCTCTCTGCAACGCACCCCCCTGGCGCATACTGGAGGTACCTGGTGGGCTAGTTGGCCCCTAGGGACCCTCGGGATTGAGGAGGAATTAATTGTCCAACTTAAAACGCGTCACAGGGCGTGTTTGCAGACATGTCACCTTAGGCCCCACCCCCTTCCTTCACCATTGTGCAAATATTCCTCTAAAATCAGCCGAACTACGAATTCCGATTTACTCACCTGTTATCAGGAGAGACCTCAGTGCTGCATCTTTGAGCCCAGTACTGATCCTGAAAAGTAATTCTAACCGTACTTACCAGTAACTTGAATTTCCTTCCATAGGATATCATTGCCTGCTTTTTGCTGAAAAAGTTTCTGTCGATTTTTGAAACATACAAATATTCCTCTAAAATCAGCCGAAATACGAATTTCGATTTACTCACCTGTTATCAGGAGAGACCTCATTGCTGCATCTTTCAGCTCAGTACTGGTCCTGAAAAGTAATTTTAACCGTACTTACCAGTAACTTGAATTTCCTTCCATAGGCTAACATTGACTGGTTTCACTTGGAAATTCGTCTAAGTGTGGAGTTTTGGAACTTTATAATATTCCTCTAAAATCAGCCGAAATACGAATTCCAATTTACTCACCTATTATCAGGAGAGACCTCAGTGCTGCATCTTTCAGCCCAGTACTGATCCTGAAAAGTAATTTTAACCGTACTTACCAGTAACTTGAATTTCCTTCCATAGGATATCATTGCCTGCTTTTGCTGAAAAAGTTTCTAAGTGTCGATTTTTGAAACATACAAATATTCCTCTAAAATCAGACGAAATACGAATTCCGATTTACTCACCTGTTATCAGGAGAGAACCCAGTGCTGCATCTTTTAGCCCAGCACTGACCCTGAAAAGTAATTCTAACCGTACTTAACAGTAACTTGAATTTCCTTCCATAGGCTAACATTGACTGGTTTCACTTGGAAATTCTTCTAAGTGTGGAGTTTTGGAACTTTATAATATTTCTCTAAAATCAGCCGAACTATGAATTCCGATTTACTCACCTGTTATCAGGAGAGAACCCAGTGCTGCATCTTTTAGCCCAGCACTGACCCTGAAAAGTAATTCTAACCGTACTTACCAGTAACTTGAATTTCCTTCCATAGGAATCCATTGTCTGGTTTTCAGCAGAAAAGTTTCAAAGTGTCGATTTTCACAAACTACAAATATTCCTTAAAAATCGCATGTGTGACTTAAACGCATTCTTTCAACTGTTTACAGGAGATGCACCAGTGCTGGTTCCAGGATCCACCGCTGAGTAAGAAAAAGTAACGATAACACTACTTACCTTTTACTCACCTATACAGTTATACACACACCAGCTCACTTACTCATACAAATACTAGCACATTCTTACGCTCTTATACAATCACTGATACAAGCACACACTCATCCATACAGTCACTCTCACAATCACACACTCTCGCTTATAGCTATTTATATACTCCAACACACATATATACTGCCTTTCACATATGTAGTTACTCACACATGTACCACTGGGACATACATTCACTCACTAACACACTCTTACACACACTTACCCACCCATAAGGTCTATCACAGATGCACTCTTGAAACCATCCACCCAGTGAATCACCCACTCACACATCTATGCACAGAGTCGCACACACCCCACCCACACAAACACTCAGGCACCCATACAGATACTCAGACAACCAATCAATAACTCATATAGACACTCATGTAGCTATTCACAAACCCATGCACCACTTACACAGCAACAGACAGACGGATACAGACATTCACCCAGTTTAGTCACTAACCCATGCATTCAGTAAGATACGTTTAATCACTCACTTATCGAGTTAGTCACGCACCTACTAAATCATCCATACAGACACTTATACACCCACTCATTCTTCAATACGCCTTTCCCTATATATATTAAAAATATTTAAACTTTACAGAAACACACAGTCACTGGATGATGTCATCAGTGATGTCATTTGAGATGTCATCAGTGATGTCATCAGTGATGTCACTGACCATGTCATGAGTGATGTAATATGTGACGTCATCAGCAGTGCATTGTGGGGCGCGAGTTATAGTTACCTGTACTAACTATAACGGGGAATTTCACGGGTTTTGTACGAGTGCAATGTCCAACTAACTATAACTGTCCCTAAAACCTTATGGTTTTTTCAGTGAATATATATATATATATATATATATATATATATATATATATATATATATATATTTTTTTTTTTGCTCACACAAATTATCTGCTTGTAAAGCATTTTAACTCCTGCTATACCACAATAGTTTTTTACCTGTTTTTGCATGAATGTACTTTCAAGATGAACTGTTTTTATTCCCATTACGATTGGTGGATACTTTTAAGGCATGCATGCCGGACTAAATTCTGAGCTCTAGTTTGTTTTAATACTGGCATAGAGTATCTCGTGTGGAAACTGGATCATGGACTGTGCACTGATAACCACTCAATTGTCCGCATGTTGTAAAGCCTTGTCCCTGCATAAGGATGAACTTGTGTGTATTTCATGGCATGTATCTTCTGAACTGTTTATATTTTATATTGTTTCACTATATTAAATGTCTGTTTTGTTATTTGCTTATATTGGATATATATATATATATATTACCTACTGGCGGTCGCCAGTAGGTAGTTATAGTTAGGACCTATTTTCCATAGGAAATTCACAACATTCTATTTCCAATAACTTTGGCGCCGGTTGATTAATCTTCGCGAAATTTTCAAAACTCGTGGGGCGCTCCGGTCCGCTCCTATCCTAAAAGTCTCGGGGTGATTCGTCAAGTGGGGGCCGAGAAAAAAGGGGGGTCCCAAAACGTGTTTTCCCCATGCAATTTTCCATAGGAACCTTTAGTCGCAGCTACAGCCCGAACTGCTGAACGGAATTTGACCAAATTTGGCAAAGAGGTAGCCCTTGGTTCAGAGTCGTGCCTTTTGGTTAAATGGTGTAAATCCGTTCAGTAGTTCCTGAGAAATTTGAAAAAGAAAACACATATATATCTGGGCGGAGCCTAACCACACATGTCATCGTGAGATCTGATTGGCTGTCAGCACTTCATCCTGGAATTGCTGGCAGCCATCTTGGGACCAATATAAATGATAGTACCCCATTGAAATGCATTGTAGTGAATCGAAGATTTTGAGGGTTACCAAAAGGAGAACTATAAAGGGTGATAACAGACTTTAGTTACATTAGAATTCATTTGTTGATGGTACCATACTAATTTCAGGAATTGTGGTGTGTTCTAAGGTGATTTTACCCTGTGAAAAACCTTCTGCTGGGATATCATGAATCATGTTTGAGAGAAAACTATTTTCACATGCTTGTCCCATACAGTTTTGGAAGGTGCTCCAGAAGCTAAAATGAGAGCATATTTTCTGTAAATTCACATTATCTTTCTCAGTCATGTGAGAATGAAGTCTGACATTCTCAGTAAAACATGTACATCCAAGAAGGGCAGAGACTGTCAGTTGATTCCTTTGTGTTCTACTGCAGCTTCCCAGAGTGTTCTAAAGAACAACTAGAGTGCTAACAGCCTTACTTATGACAAATGTATGGCACACCTGAAGCCATCTTGATTGGAATAAACTGGTAACACTTAAAACATTTAATTTAAAAAGGAACAAAATGATGGGGTTCATTTTGTCATAGAAATTATGGTTAGTGCTGTAGAAAGAAAAATTAGGTCATGTTTCAAGTGTGATCTCAAATATCTTCCTGTTATATTTCAACAGGAGCAGCCTGTCAGTTGATGCCTTTGTGTTCTACTGCAGCTTCCCAGAGTGTTCTAAAGAACAACTAGAGCGCTAACAGTCTTACTTATGACAAAATTATGGCACACCTGAAGCCATCTTGATTGGAATAAACTGGTAACTCTTAAAACATTTATTTAAAAAGGAACAAAATGAGGGGGTTCATTTTGTCATAGAAATTATGGTTAGTGCTGTAGAAAGAAAAATTAGGACATGTTTTAATGAGATCTCAAATATCTTCCTGTTATATTTCAACAGGAGCAGCCTGTCAGTTGATGCCTTTGTGTTCTACTGCAGCTTCCCAGAGTGTTCTAAAGAACAACTAGAGAGCTAACAGTCTTACTTATGACAAAAGTATGGCACACCTGAAGCCATCTTGATTGGAATAAACTGGTAACACTTAAAACATTTAATTTAAAAAGGAACACAATGAGGGGTTCATTTTGCCATAGAAATTATGGTTAGTGCTGTAGAAAGAAAAATTAGGACATGTTTTAAGTGAGATCTCAAATATCTTCCTGTTATATTTCAACAGGAGCAGCCTGTCAGTTGATGCCTTTGTGTTCTACTGCAGCTTCCCAGAGTGTTCTAAAGAACAACTAGAGTGCTAACAGCCTTACTTATGACAAAAGTATGGCACACCTGAAGCCATCTTGATTGGAATAAACTAGTAACACTTAAAACATTTAATTTAAAAAGGAACAAAATGATGGGGTTCATTTTGTCAAAGAAATTATGGTTAGTGCTGTAGAAAGAAAAATTAGGACATGTTTCAAGTGTGATCTCAAATATCTTCCTGTTATATTTCAACAGGAGCAGCCTGTCAGTTGATGCCTTTGTGTTCTACTGCAGCTTCCCAGAGTGTTCTAAAGAACAACTTGAGCGCTAACAGTCTTACTTATGACAAAATTATGGCACACCTGAAGCCATCTTGATTGGAATAAACTGGTAACTCTTAAAACATTTAATTTAAAAAGGAACAAAATGAGGGGTTCATTTTGTCATACAAATTATGGTTAGTGCTGTAGAAAGAAAAATTAGGACATGTTTTAAGTGAGATCTCAAATATCTTCCTGTTATATTTCAACAGGAGCAGCCTGTCAGTTGAAGCCTTTGTGTTCTACTGCAGCTTCCCAGAGTGTTCTAAAGAACAACTAGAGCGCTAACAGTCTTACTTATGACAAAAGTATGGCACACCTGAAGCCATCTTGATTGGAATAAACTGGTAACACTTAAAACATTTAATTTAAAAAGGAACAAAATGAGGGGGTTCATTTTGCCATAGAAATTATGGTTAGTGCTGCAGAAAGAAAATGTAGGGCATGTTTTAAGTGAGATCTCAAATCCTCTTCTATTTCATTAGAAAATTCTGACATGCAGACTGAAACAATCACTTTCAATACCAGCAGTAGACTTCCAGTTAACTCCCTGGTGAGCAGTAGCTTTACTACAGTGATCTAATGAACAACTAGAGTGCTAACATTCTGAATTTATGGCAAATGTGTGACACATCTGAATGCCTTCTTGATGGAATCAAAGTAAAAAACTGAAAGCATTTCCTACTGAGGAGACTGCAGTAAATGACGAAATTAGGAAACTTCATAACAAATAAGTCTCCCAAGATGGCCACCAGAGAAAAAAGAGCCCAAATGTAGCACAAATATCACCCAGATGTAGCCCACATATAGCCCAATGACAGAAGTGTGCAAAACACTTTTTATTTTTAGTTTTTCTGCAGTTTTATATAGTGCAAACTGGTCAGGTATTGGAGCGTTACATCTTACTTGGACCCCTTATTGCGTATTTTGCACGAAGTACATGAGATTGATCTTGCGAAACATTGAACTTTACGATTCTGTTAACCTGAAGTTGCTCTGAACCGGGCTTTGTAACACCCGTTTTTACCTACTGGTTTCAATTAATTCTCACTGTATTGTATTAGGAAAGAGGATTTACTGTTTTTATGTACACTTTTATGATCTATGTTTCTAAATCAGATCAAATAAAGTTTAATGAATTCTATGGCAGGACGGAGGCGAGGATTATGCATATTTTTCCTCACTTTATTTGCATAGCAGTTCAAAGAAAACGTAACACAACAATCATTAAACAAAAGACTACACAACCCATGAACCATTAGGGGGGAAGTCTCCAAGGCAACTATAGTCCAATCATATCACAGTCCATCGTATATAATATCGTGACGTCCCTTCCGCTTCCTCTTTCTTCACTGCTCGTCAGTTAAGTGCATTCATTACATTCTTGGCTTAATCTGACGTTATTGCTGTCTATATAGCGGTTTCTTGTGCACGTTATTAGCATTATTGCCTTGGTATTGTTTCATATTCCCTGCGCAGCAGGCTCTTGCCCGAGCGCGTTCTCCCCCTCGCAGTTTCTCCCGCTGTGTGCTCTGCGCACGGTGAGATCCTGTCAGGCGCGTCTGGTCCGAGCGAGGCAGCTCCGTCGAGCGCTCCCGCTGGTCTTTACGTGCGTTTGGGAATCCGGTCACTCCTTTAGTGTCCGCTTGATTCCCGACCAACCCTCGCCTAATTTTGACACCGCTACTCGGTGATTTCCCCACACGGCCACGTTAGTGACCAGCGCCACCTGGTGGTGGTAATTGGTATTGCGCCTCAGTCTATTCTTATAACAGCTTCGGGGAAAGCCCACCTGTTGGAGCACCGGCGAGGGGGCTGTCTTAAGGATTTTAAGGGCATTTGTTCTGTGCTCACACCCTCTGCTATCATGTCTTCTCCAGAAGACCATTTTTACTCCTCCTACCAGAAAGTGGAGGAGGAATGGCCTCCCACCTTCTCCCTCCAGCAGTGGACCAAGCCCTCTCTCTGGCTATTTCTAGGGCGCTGGCTCCTCTTAGGGATCAGGTTGATAAGCTGGCGAAAAGCATCCCTGGGGTGTTCAGTGACCCAGATCTGGTGGTGGCGGGTCCAAGTAGCTCCCAGATGGGGAATAAAAGGGCCGTTAAGCATAACGCGGGGCACTTGGAAGGATTTGATAAACTTACGGAGACCATCCTCAAGAGTGCGCGAGCGCTAAAACATGCACCCTGCCGGGAGGAGGAGGGGCCCGGAGAAAATTGCGACACTGTCACCACTATTGTAGACCCCGACGTCGGGTTTCCCTTAGAGGGACAGGGTGTATCGGAGGACGATTTCTCCTCCTATGAGGATAAGGACTCGGGGTGTCCCTGGCGTCCAGAGTCCCACTCCTCTCAGTCCCCGGTTGGGGACGGGGTCCACTCGGACATGTTCGAGCCTACCCAAATTTACCATCCTAGGTCGGCAGAGTGGACACCTGACGCCAAAGTGGCAGAGTATGTGGTGGGGAAAATCCATCAACCCCTTGAAAGGGAGGTCAGGAATAGGATGAGGGGAGAATGCCCCAGGCCCTCACTGAAGGGGAAGGTGGCACACATGCCTGAAATTGATGAGAAACTATGTACCTTTTTATCCAAGTATATGAGGGATCCCAAGAGAGGAATTGATAGGTCTTGGACGTGGTAGGGCCCTTGACCCAAATTATTCAATTGACGGAGCGTTCCAAAGAGTCAGGATCCCCTTTGTCCACGGATATTGTGGCTGGTTGGGCGCACTACCCTAAACCCTAAAACACTACCCCTCCACTACCCAAACACCACTGCACTACCCTAAACCCTAAAACACTACCCCCAGCACGACACCCTACACTACCCAAACATAACTGCACTACCCTAAACCCTAAAACACTACCACCAGCACGACTCCCTACACTACCCAAACACCACTGCACTACCCTAAACCCTAAAACACTACCCCCAGCACGACTCCCTACACTACCCAAACACCACTGCACTACACTAAACCCTAAATATACCCCCAGCATGACCTCCCACACTACACAAACACCACTGCACTACCCTAAACCCTAAAACACTACCCCCAGCACGACCCCCTACACTACCCAAACACCACTGCACTACCCTAAACCCTAAAACACTAACCCCAGCATGACCCCCTACACTACCCAAACACCACTGCACTACCCTATACCCTAAAACATGACCCTCTACACTACACAAACATGACTGCACTACCCTAAACCCTAAAACACTACCCACAGCATGACCCCCTTCACTACACAAACACCACTGCACTGCCCTAAACCCTAAAACACTACCCCAGCACTACCCCCTACACTACCCAAACACCACTGCACTAACATAAACCCTAAAACACTATCCCCAGCACAACCCCCTACACTACACAAACACCACTGGACTACCCTAAACCCTAAAACACTACCCCCAGCACGACTCCCTACACTACCCAAACACCACTCCACTACCTAAACCCTATATCTACCCCCAGCACGACCCCCTACACTACCCAAACACCACTGCACTACCCTAAACCATAAAACACTACCCCCAGCATGACCCCCTACACTACACAAACACCACTGCACTACCCTAAACCCTAAAACACTACCACCAGCATGACCCCCTACACTACTCAAACACCACTGCACTACCCTAAACCCTACAACACTACTACCAGCATGACCCCCTACACTACTCAAACACCACTGCACTACCCTAAACCCTAAAACACTACCCCAGCACGACCCCCTACACTACCCATACACCACTGCACTACCCTAAACCCTAAAACACTACCCCCAGCACGACCCCCTAAACTACTGCACTATCCTAAACCCTAAAACACTACCCCCAGCACGACCCCCTACACTACCCAAACACCACTGCACTACCCTAAACCCTAAAACACTACCCCAGCACGACCCCCTACACCACCCAAACACCACTGCACTACCCTAAACCCTAGAAAAGAAACCTCCACCCCATGCCCAATCCCCCTTACCTCTCACTCCTCATGGTTCCTCTCTCCTCGTGGTTCCTGCTTCACGTCATCTCTGAGGGGCGGTGCACATCAATGTGAGGAAACGGAACAGCCTCTGTTTCCTTACAACGACATGGATCGTCTACATGTTTTTTAGAACGCATGGTCATTTACCATACATACCTTTACAACAAAATTCGTTGTAAAGGCATGCGTGGTAAATGACCATGCGTTCTAAAAAATGTGTAGTAATGACTTTAGATGTACAACGCATGCGTGGTAATGCATGCGTTGTAATGGTATCGCAAAGTAAAAAGTCGTTGTAACAGCTGTTTACCGATCGAAGCTGGACCCTGTTCTTCAGTGAGACGTTTATTTGATTAATTAGGAGGAAGGAATGTGTTTTTTTTACCGAAAAGTGCATTCCCAGCTGTTGTATTGTGAAAGTGTCCGCGTGGCCTGGTTTCACTTCCAGTGAGAGAGTGGAAGAGTCTGTTTGGATCTAAAGGAGTTCTGTTGTTGGACGGGGCCGGCGCGACATGTCATCAGAAAACATAGCTAATGGAAAGCGTCCTCCCTGAAGTGTGGAGCAGTGCCATGAGAGGTCAACGAGTGTGCGTCCCACCGCAGTATGACCGTACCGCGTAACCCATGTGCCGCCTCCAGGGTACGGGAGGCAGAAGCGGCATTGCAGGTCCTCTTGAAGACCGTTGTAGCACTAATTCTACATTTTGGTACTAGGGCATTTTAACTTCGTTGTTCCTGCCAGATACAAAGAGAAGATCCTGTGTTATTCAGTGCCCTCGTTACCTTTTTTGTGGGTTGTGGTGCTTGTCACTTCGCTGCCCCGCCGGTGCACATGACTGGGCACCCCACCTCGTGTGCCATCCGCAGGGCCTCTGCCCTCGGATCACTGGTTTCGGTTTCTGGAGTGGCAACATAAACAGTTGCTCCCAAAGGACTAGCCTGAACACTTAGGTGAATATCCCCTGCACCAGCATTCCTTCCATGGAAATTCTTTCCTAGCTCTCCCACGTCAACGAGCACGGCTCCGCTCGCGACACCGTATGACGTCATCGGAGCCATAGGAGGACCTCGTCGGCGTGCTGACGTCAGTTCCACCCATTTTGTCCGTGCCACCGAGGCAAACAGGGGACCGAGACATTTTCACATGTATACATAGTATAATAAATATATATATATTCACTGAAAAAACCATAGGTTTCAGGCACGTTATAGTCAGAAATTAGCATTTAAAAAACCTTAGAAATTCACTGAAAAAACCATAGGTTTCAGGCACGTTATAGTTAGAAATTAGCATTTAAAAAACCTTAGAAATTCACTGAAAAAACCATAGGTTTCAGGGGCGTTATAGTTAGTTGGACATTTCACTTGTACAAAACCATAGAAATTCCCCCGTTATAGTTAGTTCAGCTAACTATAACTCGCGCGCTCCGCAATGCACTGCTGATGACTTCACATATTACATCACTCATGACATGGTCAGTGACATCACTCATGACATCACTGATGACATCTCAAATGACATCACTGATGACATCACTGATGACATCATCCAGTGAATGTGTGTTTTTCTGAAAATTAAATATGTTTTATATATGTATATCTCAAGGTCGATGGAAGAATAAATGGGTATATAAGTGTCTAAATGGATGATTTTTTTGTAAAATTGATTGTATAACTGACTAAGTGTATCTTAGTGAATACATGGGTTAGTGAGTAATGTTTAAATATGAAAATATCTGTATCAGTCTCTCACTTTGTGTATAAGTGGCTGCATGGGTTGGTGAGTAGCTACATGAGTGTCTATATGGGTTATTAGTTGGTTTTTGAGTATCAGTATGAGTGTCTGAGTGTCTGTATGGTTCGGTGGGGGTATTACTTAGTGCATAGATGCATGAATGAGTGACTCACTGTTTGTATGTGTTGAAGACAGCATGTGTGCAGGACTGTATAGGTGGATGAGTATGTGTATGGGTGTGTTAGTGAGTGAATGACTGTCTCAAAAGTGTCTTTATGAGTAACTACATATGTTTTAAACTAGTATATGTGAGTATTGGTGTATATAAGTGAGTATATGTGAGAGTGAGAGATTGGAAGAGTTCCTGTACAAATAAGTAGGTGTTTCTATAAGTGATTCTTTAAGAGAGTAAGTATGTGTAAGTTTCTGTAGAAGTAAGTGTGGTAGTGTGTGTATAACTGTATATGCAAGTAAATGGATGTTTGATACTTTGTTTGCATGTGTGACTATGTGTGTGAGTAACTCTATGGATGAGTGGGGGTGTGTAACAGGATGTATAGGTGTATGAGTACATATGATGAGTGAGTACATGTATGAGTGACTGTATAGGGACTGTTGGTGAATGAGTGGATGTGTCTGTAGATCTTGGAATTACTGAATAGGTGTGTTGTAACTGGTATTGGTATGTCCATTGTTTTGAAAATGTTAGTTTGTATTTTTGAGTGTGTGCATCAAAGGTTATATTAGGGTGAGAGGAGGTCTGCCACTCTATCACAAGGATAATGTCATCAGTGATGTCATCAGTGATGTCATTTGAGATGTCATCAGTGATGTCATGAGTGATGTCACTGACCATGTCATGAGTGATGTAATATGTGACGTCATCAGCAGTGCATTGCGGAGCGCGCGAGTTATAGTTAGCTGAACTAACTATAACGGGGGAATTTCTATGGTTTTGAAGGAGTGAAATGTCCAACTAACTATAACGCCCTGAAACCTACGGTTTTTTCAGTGAATATATATATATATATATATATATATATTCACTGAAAAACCATAGGTTTCAGGCACGTTATAGTTAGCTGGACATTTCTCTCGGTCATTGTACAAGTACGTACGTAGAGACTGGATCATTAGAGTACTGCAAGGAGAGTGTATAGTGAATTTATAAGTGCTTGGAGGTTGGCAGAGTAATTGTATAAGTACATATGTTGACGCAGCCTAACCCCGAACACAAGCTTGGCTCTAATTGGCTGCCCTCCATGTGCCAAAAACTGAAACTTGAACTTTGCATGGCCCTGTATTGCTACAGCTGCAACACTCCACTGAATGTGCAATAAACATTCATATCCACACAGATGTGTCATGTCCACCATCTTTCATGTGTGGAACTATGGATGAATGTAGGGTCAATGATTCCCCGTACCTTCCATGTTGGCCATGTTGTGGGACTTGGCTCACAGAGTGACACATTGGCGCTTGCGACCCGGGTGACGTCAGCACTACAACAGGGACACCCGCATCAGTTGATTCCTCATACAGACCAGGACAGAGCCATGCTCATAGCTCCGGAGTCATTCTTCACAGCCTCACGCAGGACTGGCATACGCCAGGCCAGCCCACTCCGCTTACGCTTACAGGGAAGGACAACAACGCTACATGGCCCAGATTTTTATTGCAGTGATCTGCTGGTCACACCCTAGTTGTCAGTACGCCACAGCCACTCCCTCACGGCTAAATGTAAAATCCGTATTTGTAAAGCGTGAACTACTCACCCTTACAGGTCTCAAGGCGCTGAGGGCCGTCGTGGAAATTAAGTGAGCTATTGCCCAGAGTCACATGGTGCTGAGCTGAGCTGCCGCTGGAGCCGAGGATCGAACCGTGAGCCCTGTGCTCCGAAGTCAGCTGCCCTGGCCGCTGCACCACACCTCTCCACTAGTATACACCCACACCACACCCATCCAGCACAGGCATCACAGGACACGTGACCCTGCCAATAAAAAAGACCGGGCGCACGTGCTCAATGCCATTTCAGAGTTGCTCGCACCGGATGCACTGCGGCCGGCACAGGCACACCGGCACGGAACGGTGACTTTCGGTCCACTGAGGTATGGGTACCGTAACTGCTGAGCGGGTGTACAGCCTGCGGTGATGGCCCGTCCCGGCGGTCTGGACAGCTCAGGTTTTGTGTGCCCTGCTGGACCGCAGTGTAGGCCTGAGCCATCAGACAGCGCAGGCCTACTGGCACGTGGCGTCGCCTCGCTGGTCACAGAGTTAGTGGCACCGCAAGGGCTGAGCGGGTATGCAGCCTGCGATGAAAAGCCCGGTGCACTGGTATGTCCTCTGCCATGGTGAAATCAAGACCCAGCACCAAATGTGAGACTTAGTGGCCTGCGGAGCGGGGCTGCATGATATGCAGGGTGCCGTGTCCGCAGGCCCCGGGCTTGGGGCTTGCAGCGGCACGTGTTAGGCCCTCTTTTCTACACGCAGGTTGCGAAAGGTGAGCAGAGAGGCTTGTTAGTGCAGCGGCGGGCAGTGACCTCCGGGCAGTGGGAGTGGATGAGGTGCAGCAGCCTGGGTGCGCAGCAGCAGACAGTCACCTCCGGGCAGTGGGAGTGGATGGGGTGCAGCAGCCTGGGTGCGCAGCAGCGGGCAGACACCTCTGGGCAGTGGGAGTGGATGGGGTGCAGCAGCGGCGAGCAGACACCTCTGGGCAGTGGAAGTGGATGGGGTGCAGCAGCCTGGATGCACAAAGTTGGGACAGAGAATTAGGCGTGTGCAGTTGTATGTACTCTGCCATTACTGATTCCATCCTACGTTTCAGATGAGTAAGCTTGAGGGCTTCACTATGTTCTGGCACGTGGTTGGAGACACACCGGTGACGGAAAGGTGAGCTGTGAGGGTTTTGTCCACAGTGTGGGCACTCACTGTCCCTCTCCATATCTTCCTTTCTCTCCCTCACAGTCTTTCTCTCTCTTCCTCTCTCTCTCACTCTATCTCTTCCTCTCTCTCACACTGTTTTTTTCTTTCTCTCTCTCTACCTCTCTCTCTCTTTCTCTCTCTCTCACTCTTCCTCTGTTTCTCTCTTCCTCTTTCTCACACTGTTTCTCTCTTTCTCTCTCTCTTCCTCTCTCTCACTGTTTCTCTCTCTCTTCCTCTCTCTCTCACTCTTTCTCTCTGTCTACCTCTCACTGTTTCTTTCTTTTTCTCTCTCTTCCTCTCTGTCACTCTTTCTCTCTCTCTCTCCTTTGATGGACGCATGACGCACAATGTTATCTTGCTTTTTGTCTAGCAGGCTGTGATTCACATATTGACGACCCCCCCGACACGGACCTCCCACCACGAGGCGATGACTTCAGTTCCACTGAGTTAGTGCCACCAGAGCTGAGCGCGTGTGCAGCCTGCGATGATGCGTGGCCATCCTACAATCAAAACCCACTTTGAATTGTGAGTGCAGTTTGACCGTGTGTACGCAACGCCTCAGGAAGTTGCTTCGGCAAGTGGTTGACCCTCTTAGACACACGCCAGTGGCGGAAGGTGAGCAGAGAGGCTTGTTTCCGCAGCAGCGAGCAGTCACTTCTGGGCGGTGGGAGTGGATAGTGTGCAGCACCCTGCGTGCACAAGAGCGGGCAGACACCTCCGACCAGTGGGAGTGGATGGGGTGCAGCAGCCTGGGTGCACAGGAGCGGGCAGACACCTCTAGGCAGTGGGAGTGGATGGGATGCACCAGCCTGGGTGCACAGCAGCGGGCAGACACCTCTGGGCAGTGGGTGTGGATGGGGCACAGCAGCCTGGGTGTGCAGAGGCGGGCAGACACCTCTGGGCGGCAGGAGTCGATGGGGTGCAGCAGCCTGCGTGCGCAGGGGCAAAACAGAGAATTAGGCGTGTGCAGTTGTATGTACTCTGCCATTACTGATTCTATACTATGTTTCAGATGACTAAACTTCAAGACTGCACTATGTCCCGGCATGTGGTTGGAGACACACAGGTGGCAGAAAGGTGAGCTGTGAGGATTTTCTCCACAGTGTCAACACTCACTCTCCCTCTCCATCTCTTCCTTTCTGTCACTCACACTCTTTCTCTCTCTCTCACTCTGTTGCTCCACACATAAATACATATAAAGAACAAATCAAAATAGTTTCTTATTTTTTTTAGATTGCAAAACCTCTCTTTATTGGTTATTTTTGAACTTTCCATATAAACAGTTTTTTTAAGGACACATACAGGTGAAAAGTTCAATGTATTGTATCACCACTTTCTAGAACATTCTACGACACGTGCAGGTAAAATGTTCATAATTTTTTTAAACCTACCGATATTTCTTTTTGCAAATTTTTTTTCAACATTTAACGGCACGTGGAGGTCAAAAGTTCACCATTCTTTCAAGTTTGAACTGCACCTTCCAAATACAATTAGCAGGTGTGGTTGAGCTGAGCAAATTTCATCCTATAATATGTACTCCACATATAAACTGCTTTTTTATTAACCAATCACAAAGATGCTTTTCATCAAAACTAATATACACCCTACTTTTCAGGACACAATACATTTCATCTCCCAATCGGTTAACGTTTTGTATGGAAAAAAAAAAGTAGTTCCCCATGTTTAAACATATCTCTTATTCTAGGAACAGACTGCATGAGCTACAGACATTTATCCATATGTTGTAGCCATACCTTCAAAATGCTAGTGTGGATTGTAGGACATAGCTATGTTTTCTGGTGCAAGAGGTATGCAGATCAGAGACGTATTGACTTAGACCTAGGTTTACAAAATGTGCACATTAAATGGTTTGCACAGAGAGGATTGAAGTGGCACCAATTGCTCCCTTTGGTTAAAACCTGTTTGCATTTCCAACACCCTGATCTCATGATTGTGCACTGTGGTGGTAACGACCTAGGCACATTGACTGGGGTAGGTTTGGAAATGCTTATGAAAGACACCTTTGGACAATTGATGTTACTTTTGCCTCAAACTGTCTTTGTATATTCCAATATATGCCAAAGACAGAAGTGGAAATGGTCAAACCAATTTTGTCATAAGATTGAAAAATCTAGGAAGAATGTCAACAAAGCTGTGTCTGCATACCTCAGAGACCATAGAATGGGGTCGATTTACAACAACAACATACGTTTTGATATGGCTGATATGTACAGAAGTGATGGAGTACACTTCACAGAGAAGGGAAACCGAGTTTTCCTGATTAACTTGAACCTGTGCATTCGCACTTACATGTAGCTCCAACTAATAAACACAAGGGCTCTTTCTACAGCCGCCTTATATTCCCAATTTTGGCTCGCAGAGTGTCACCTGCGGGCCGTCGGGCAGGCTCGCAAAGGAAGAGCTGTGGCCCGTGGGCTCAGCTCGCAGAGGGAGACCTACGAGCCGTTGGCTCGCAAAAGCACAGCACCTTACTGGCTCGCAGAGGGAGAGCTGTGTTCGGACTCGCAGAGGGAGACCAACGGGCCAACAGGCCTGCTAGCAGACACACAGCTATCAGTTAATGGGCTGGCTCGCAGAGATACAGCTGCGAGCCCTTCGAGCTGCAACCCGACGGGCTAACTCGCAGAGGGAGAATAACGGGCCGACGGGCCTCCTAGCACAGACAGAGCTACGAGCTAATGAGGTGGCTCACAGAGGTAGAGCTGCGGGCCCGACGGACTGCCTTCTAAAGGCATAGCCGCGAGCTGATGATGTGGGGAGAGGGAGCGTAAAAGGAGTATCTCGCACAGACAGACCTGCGGGATATTTTCAGTATTGCCTTGCAGAGGTAGAATTACGGATGCGATGCCTTTTAGAGGGAGAGATGCGAGCTGACGGACTGAGTCACAAAATGGCTCACAGCTCGCAGTCGCAGAGCTGCGAGCCGATGGACTGGCTTCTAAAGGCATAGCCGTGAGCTGGTGATGTGGGGAGAGGGACCGTGAAAGGGGTATCTCGCACAGACAGAGCTGCGGTATATTTTTAGTGTTGCCTCGCAGAGGTAGAACTACGGACCTGATGCCTTGCAGAGGGAGAGTTGTGAGCTGACGGACTGAATCACAAAATGGCTGCCAAAACTTCCTAGTTTCAACAGTTCGCAGCCAATGAGCCGCAAGCTCGTGCTCGTAACGCTTCAGCCAATCAGATGTCAGAATTCTTAAATATCGATATCTGGAAAATTTGATATTTCTCTAAAACTACTGAACGGATTTACCCAATTTAAACAAAAGTGTGCTTTCTGGACCAAGACCTTTCTCTGTGCCAAATTTGGCGTAATTCCGTTCAGCAGTTTGACCTGTAGCCTTGTCTAAAGTTTCCTAGGGAAATTGCATGGAAAAAACACGTTTTGGGACCCGCCTTTTTTCTTAGCCCCCCGTTGAAGAATTCCCCCCAAACTTTTAGGATAGGAGCTGACCTGAACAGAGGAACTTTGTGGAAAATTTCGTAAACATTCGTCAAACGACGCCAAAGTTATAAGCACATCAAAAAATGCTTTTCCTATGGAAACATGGTCCTAACTATAACTACCTACTGGCGGTCGCCAGTAGGTAATATATATATATATATATATATATATATATATATATATATATATATATATATTATCTACTGGCGGTCGCCAGTAGATAGTTATAGTTACAACCTATTATCCATAGGAAATCCGCGACATTCTATTTGAGATAACTCTCTTGCCGGTTGACGTATCTTCGCGAAATTTTCAAACTTTGTGGCCCGCTCCGGTCCGCTCCTACCCTGAAAGTCTCGGGGGATTCGTCAAGCGGGGGCCGAGAAAAAGGGGGTCCCAAAACACGTTTTCCCCATGCATTTTTCCATAGGAAACTTTAGACACGGCTACAGCCCGAACTGCTGAACGGAATTACACCAAATTTGGCAAAGAGGTAGTTCTTGGTTCAGAAAGAACCCTTTTGTTAAATGGTGTAAATCCGTTCAGTAGTTGCTGAGAAAATGAAAAGTAAAAAGTTAGTGATATCTATGGCCGAGTAGGGTCCTCGTACCCTCAGCGCACCCTGCGCGCACCGTCCCGATCACGAGCTGCATGTTAATTGGCTGTCAACATTCCGATTCAGGAAATGTTGGCAGCCATTTTGTCCCTCGGTAGAGGGACAGAAACAAGTGCGCAAAGCGCACAAAGGGAGCAGGGTAGAAACACCCTGACCCCTAGGTTTGCTCAGGGGTCCCACAAGGACCCCCTGGGCAAAAAATAAAAAATAACAAATTTAAAAATCGGCAGGATGCGCTCAGGGTGCGCGAATCCTGCCGAAAAAAATCGAAGCGCGGTCTCCCGCGCTCGATGTTAATTGGCCCCGGGTGGCCCAAGTCCCGGGGGCATGGTGGGGGGGATAATTTAATGTGTGGGGGCCTCAAAGGGCCCCCAAGCCCCGGGGACCGCCACCCCCAGGGGCTTTTTAAAAATGGTGCGGGAGGGCTCTGAGCCCTCCCGCAGCCCCGAGGACCACCACCTCCCCGGGGCTTTTTTAAAATAAATTATTAAACCTGTGTGGGGGCTCCAGCCCCCCACACACCCCGGGACCGCCACCTCCCCGGGGCACTAAACATTTTAATATGGGGGTCCGTTACGGACCCCAGAGCCCCGGGACCACCACCTCCCGGGGCTGTGTACTGAATGGGAGGGGGCCGCGCGGCCCCCTCCTGGAGCCCTTGATGGCCCTGGGGACCACCACCCCCAGGGCCGGCTCCTGCAGTGTCCCGGGTGCCTACCCCCAGGACACTGCTGTTTGCAATGACAGGGACGGGAGCCTCGCGGCTCCCGTCCTGTCATTGCAAACTGCTTGGATATTGGAAGAGAGAGCAGGAAACCTGCTCTCTCTTCCAATATCCAAATCACATTGCTTTTCCACATGGGGAGCTGCATCTTAGCAGCTCCCCATGTGGAAAGCAATGCCGGCACCCTAGGGACGCGGGGAGCCGGCGGGACTGTGGGGGATTGGGGACCCCCCCCACAGTCCCCAACGAGAGGGCCAGCCCCGGGGGATGGGGTCCCCGGGGCAAGTAGTGGCCCGGGAGGGGGGCCACGCGGCTCCCCTCCCCAAAAAAGAGAAATAAAAATTTTAAAAAAAAATGGAAAGGCCGGCCCCGGGGGATGGGGTCCCCGGGGCCTTAAAATGGCCAGAGGAGGGGGGCCACGCTGCCCCCTCAAAAATATAAATATAGAGGGCATGCCCCGGGGATGGGGTCCCCGGGGCCAATACAGGCCAAGGGAAGGGGGCCACGCGGCCCCCTTCCCGTTTTTTTTTATTTGGTCATTTTAAAAAGGGGTAAGGCCCTGGGGGATGGGGTCCCCAGGGCCCAAAAAAAGAAAAAGGAAGGGGGCCACACAGCCCCCTTCAGAGGACAAAATTTTTTTTTTCTTTTAAAAACGATCGGGCCCGCAGGCCCCGCCCCTTCCTTCACCACTCTGCAAACGCGCCCCTGGCGCATTTGCAGAGGGGAACAATTCCCCTTGAATACTGGGGGTCCCTGGGGGCCAACTAGCCCACCAGGTACCTCCAGTATGCGCCAGGGGCTGCCTTGCAGAGAGGTGTACAGAGGCCACGCCCCTTTTACACCTCTCTGCAACGCAGCTCTGTGGCGCTTTTGGAGGTATATGGTGGGCTAGTTGGACTCCGGGGACCCTCAGGATTCAAGGGGACTTAATCCCCCAACTTAAAACGCGCCACGGGGCGCGTTTGCACAGTGGTGAAGGGAGGGGCGGGGCTTCAGGTGACATGTGTGCAAACAGGCCCCGTGGCGCGTTTTAAGATGGGGAATTAAATCCCTTCAATCCTGAGGGTCCCTGGGGCCAACTAGCCCAACAGGTACATCCAGAAAGCGCCACAGAGCTGCGTTGCAGAGAGGTGTAAAAGGGGTGTGGCCTCTCTACACGTCTCTGCAACGCAGCCCCTGGCGCATATTGGAGGTTCCTGGTGGGCTAGTTGGCCCCTAGGGACCCTCAGGATTCAAGGGGACTTAATCCCCCAACTTAAAACGTGCCACGGGCGCGTTTGCACAGATGTCACCTGAGGCCCCGCCCCTCCCTTCACCATTGTGCAAATATTCTTCTAAAATCATCGGAAATACGAATTCCGATTTACTCACCTGTTATAAGGAGAGACCTCAGTGCTGCATCTTTCAGCCCAGTACTGGTCCTGAAAAGTAATTTTAACCGTACTTACCAGTAACTTGAATTTCCTTCCATAGGATATCATTGCCTGCTTTTTGCTGAAAAAGTTTCTAAGTGTTGATTTTTGAAACATACAAATATTCCTCTAAAATCAGCCGAAATACGAATTCCGATTTACTCACCTGTTATAAGGAGAGACCTCAGTGCTGTATCTTTTAGCCCAGTACTGGTCCTGAAAAGTAATTTTAACCGTACTTACCGGTAACTTGAATTTCCTTCATAGGCTAACATTGACTGGTTTCACTTGGAAATTCTTCTAAGTGTGGAGTTTTGGAACTTTAAAATATTCCTCTAAAATCAGCCGAAATACGAATTCCGATTTACTCACCTGTTATCAGGAGAGACCTCAGTGCTGCATCTTTCAGCCCAGTACTGGTCCTGAAAAGTAATTTTAACCGTACTTACCGGTAACTTGAATTTCCTTCATAGGCTAACATTGACTGGTTTCACTTGGAAATTCTTCTAAGTGTGGAGTTTTGGAACTTTAAAATATTCCTCTAAAATCAGCAGAAATACGAATTCCGATTTACTCACCTGTTATCAGGAGAGACCTCAGTGCTGCATCTTTCAGCCCAGTACTGATCCTCAAAAGTAATTTTAACCGTACTTACCAGTAACTTGAATTTCCTTCCATATGATATCATTGCCTGGTTTCACTTGGAAATTCTTCTAAGTGTGGAGTTTTGGAACTTTATAATATTCCTCTAAAATCAACCAAAGTACGAATTCCAATTTACTCACCTGTTATCAGGAGAGAACCCAGTGCTGCATCTTTTAGCCCAGCACTGACCCTGAAAATTAATTTTAACCGTACTTACCAGTAACTTATATTTTCTTCCATAGGAATCCATTGTCTGGTTTTCAGCAGAAAAGTTTCAAAGTGTCGATTTTCACAAACTACAAATATTCCTTAAAAATCGCCTGTATGACTTAAACGCATTCTTTCAACTGTTTACAGGAGATGCACCAGTGCTGGATCCAGGATCCAACACTGAGTAAGAAAAAGTAACGATAACAGTTTTTACCTGCTAAGTGAATTTCCTTCCATAGGATAACATTGGTGATTCTATGAGAAAAAGTTTCTAAGTGTCAACTTTTAAAGTACAATAATATTCCTTAAAAATCACGACTGTAACCAAAATGCTTTTACTCAACTGTTTACAGGAGATGTGCCAGGACTGAATCTAGGATCCAGTCCTGTGGTTAGAAAAGTAATCCATAAAGTAACTAATTGCATTTAACTAGAAATTCACATTGAGCTGAATGTTGCATTGTGTTTGAAAATGTGTTGCCCATTGCAACAACTGTAACTACTGTACTTAAAAGTCTATTGCCTATGTGCAAAGTATTTAAACTAAAGTTATTCATTCTGAGAAAGTATTTTTTGTAATGTAATTTATAATGTAATTACAATGTAATTTAAAAAATAAAATATGTAAAAAAAAATTGTTTCTAAAAAATTTGGAAATCAGTATGAAAAAAATTTATATAACAATGAATACATTTAAAAATTGTCATTTACAAAACCTTTGAAATTCACTGAAAAAACTGTAGGTTTCAGACATGTTATAGTTACAAATTAGCATTTAAAAAACCTTTGAAATTCACTGAAAAAACCATAGGTTTCAGGGACGTTATAGTTACAAATTAGCATTTAAAAAACCTTTGAAATTCACTGAAAAAAACCATAGGTTTTAGGGACAGTTATAGTTAGTTGGACATTGCACTCGTACAAAACCCGTGAAATTCCCCGTTATAGTTAGTCCAGCTAACTATAACTCGCGCCCGCAATGCACTGCTGATGACGTCACATATTACATCACTCATGACATGGTCAGTGACATCACTGATGACATCACTGATGACATCTCAAATGACATCACTGATGACATCATCCACGTGATAATCTGATGCACCTCCTCACACCCTAATATAACCTTTGATACACCCACTCTAAATTACAGACTGCCATTCGCAAAACCATAGACACTCCAACACCAATAACTACATACCCACTCACTGATTCTTAGGTCTACGCACACATCCACTCACTCACCCGTACAGTCACTCATACTTACGGTCACTCAGTACAGGACTATCATATGCACTCATACTCCTATATAGATACTCAAACACCGCCACTCATCCATAGAGGTACTCACACACCTAGTCAGTCATGCAAATAATTAAACACACTACCATTTACTCACCTATACAGTTATACACACACCAGCTCACTTACTCATACAAATAGTAGCACATTCTTACGCTCTTATACAATCACTGAAACAAGCACACACTCATCCATACAGCCACTATCACAATCACTCACACTCGCTTATAGCTATTTATATACTCCAACACACATATATACTGCCTTTCACATATGTAGTTACTCACACATGTACCACTGGGACATACATTCACTCACTAACACACTCTTACACACACTTACCCACCCATACAGTCTATCACAGTTGCACTCTTGAAACCATCCACCCAGTGAATCACCCACTCACACATCTATGCACAGAGTTGCACACACCCCTCCCACACAAACACTCAGGCACCCATACAGATACTCAGACAAGCATTCAATAACTCATATAGACACTCATGTAGCTATTCACAAACATATGCAGCCACTTACACAGCAACAGACAGACGGATACAGACATTCACCCAGTTTAGTCACTAACCCATGCATTCAGTAAGATACGTTAAATCACTCACTTATAGAGTCAGTCACGCACCTACTAAATCATCCATACAGACACTTACACACCCACTCATTCTTCAATACGTCTTTTCCTATATATATTAAAAATATTTAAACTTTACAGAAACACACAGTCACTGGATGATGTCATCAGTGATGTCATTTGAGATGTCATCAGTGATGTCATCAGTGATGTCACTGACCATGTCATGAGTGATGTAATATGTTACGTCATCAGCAGTGCATTGCGGGGGCGCGAGTTATAGTTAGCTGGACTAACTATAACGGGGGAATTTCACGGGTTTTGTACGAGTGCAATGTCCAACTAACTATAACTGTCCCTAAAACCTATGGTTTTTTCAGTGAATTTCAAAGGTTTTTTAAATGCTAATTTGTAACTATAACGTCCCTGAAACCTATGGTTTTTTCAGTGAATATATATATATATATATGTATATATATATATATATACAATAAAAAAAAGTAGAGAACTCTGGGTAGTTCTCAAATTTCCAGTATAGAGCACTCACAACACCAGCGACACTCTACATTTGCTCACCTCAAATGTCTGCTTTTCTATCAAAGTCTTTAAGCGTAGGGTTAGCACAGTGCCAGCCATGCCGAGCTAGAAAGGGACAAAGTCTTTAAGCATAGGATTAGCACAGTGCTATCCATGCCGAGCTGTAAAATGGCCAAAGTTTTTTACCACTCCAGGCACACTATCACATCTTTAGATTGGTAAAATACCATCCAAGACAACCTGAAATGAATAAAAGCAACCCCTGACACGTGTTTCGCTCTCATCAGAGCTCTTCAGAGAGGTATAGCTTTGTCCAGACACAAGGGAGCACCCAGTATAAGTCAAAACAAAACCCTTTCAGGCATAGAGTGACGCATAAATTATGTAAAAAAAGAAGCAGAGAATTCTGGGTAGTTCTCAAATTAAGGTGGAAAGCAGCTCCAGTATAGAGCACTCTCAACATCAGCGACACTCTAAATTTGCTCACCTCAAATGTCTGCTTTTCTATCAAAGTCTTTAACTGTAGGGTTAGCACAGTGCCATCCACGCCGAGATAGAAAGGGACAAAGTCTATATATATATATATGCCTAGTTCGACTCAAGGAGAGAGTACTGTTTGACAGGTGAGCACCACTTTTTAGTGTTGGAGGTCTTCTGTGCCATGGCTACATTAAAGGAGTCTGGTCTATTTAATGGTGCAGCTTCACTTATTACTGAGTTATTATCACTGATTATTTTTCTATAAATGTATTATCACCCTCCTGATTTTCCTACTAATCCATTATTAAAGTCCATATAAGATAATGAATCCATGAAGCTGCTTTTTGGGCAAAATATATGGTATTTAACTGGTAAAGTTCTTCATAATCTCTTATACCTTTCAGAGAAGATATTATAATATGGTTGAGTTTAACATATGGGCATGTGCCGTGCCATTTAAAAAAAACTAGCCACAGTGAAGGACAGTCCCCTCTAGTCCACTTCCTGGCAATGTTAGGAAAGGGATGACTTGAGATTCATACATAGCTCATTACAAACTCTCCGTCTGTGATTTGCTTGTATTAATCTACCAGATCTGAGTAATATTTCTGTCTAAATTTGATGCCTTTGTCAGAAAAAAGCATGTCCTATTTCTTGGAATGCTGGGAAAGAGATCCACAATCTTCCTACTCTTATGAGGGGCCAATAGAAGCTGAGGAAATCTGAACCTGTGGAACCTCTTCTTGGGTTCCCGAGACACCCAGTGGTCATTGGCAGTATCGTGCACTGGTAGCACCATTTAACACTGGTTGGGCCGTAGGGCAGTGAGAGGTCATTGTGCAGTATCCTATGCTAGTACCGTCATTTATCACTAGTATCTCTGAGCCATAATGCTTTTTCACCCCTCTTTCATAACAAGGTTGCTCCTTTTGGACATTTAATTCTCATATAAAGATTTCAAACAGTGACGGCTTAAGCATGTAGGTGTCAGGGTCACAAAAGCCAATGCCCAGTTAGTGCTATATTTTCATAGGATTTCCATTTATAGGTAAGTAAATAGAGCAATTTGAATTCTGATGCACTTAAAAAGCAGGGGCCCTATCATGAACATATGTGCTTGTGCAATGCACCACTTTGGGCCTGCTGTTGAGTGATTGTACTGCCAAAACTACATACATTTAATTCAAAATCTATGTGTGTTAGTGCATAAGCTGCAGAGCACAGCTCACTGTCACGATCTGTGTTGTCTGTGTCTAATGCCCTAACACAACTAAATTACAAGTTAAATGCACATGCGTTAGACCCTGCAATTGCATAAAAATATATGCACAACTGTGCCCTGCATGAGTACCCACGTGAATGATTTGGACCAAACATCCAACAGTTTCTTGTCTGTGGTTAGACATGGTCTCCAAATGTTTCTCTAACTGCTAAATGCTTAGAGCTAGATTTTCAATAACATTGGACTTGCAAGCAATCATATCTTATTGGGCTATTCAGGGATTTCCCAAACGTATCAAGTCTCTGTGTCTTACCAGTATTTTTTCCCACAAGAGTTTCAGACTTATGCAAGAGTTATTGATGTGTTGCACCTGTGTGGCATTCGGCCATTGGTAGGTAATTGCCATCGTTGTGGTGAAAATTGAGAAATTTTCCACTGTGTAATTGAATTTGAATCTGAATGCCCTAGAAATAATCTGCACTATCTTGTTGCCTTCTAATTTTAAACACCACTGTTTTTAAAAAAGAATCGCAAAGCGTTTTTTTAAAATCAACTTACCGGCACTATGGTTATGCCCTGAAACTTGCGCTTTGCGGAGCGGTGAGGTCCAATCAGAGGGTGGGGCAATAAACAAAGAGGCGCCATTTTGCACGGCAGTGATCTATTGTTTCAGACACTTGACTAACTTTTGGCATAAAAGCATGGCCCCAGCCTTGACGCGCTAGGCATTTGCCCATTGGGAGGTAACCGCCATTGTTGTGGGGGAAATTGTGGAATTTGCACTGTGTAATTGAATTTGAATCTGAATGCCATAGAAATTATCTGCATTATCTTGTTGCCTCATAATTTTAAACACCCACTGTTTTTAAAAAAGAATGGCAAAGCATTTTCTAAAACAACTTTTGGGGCAGTGAGGTCCAATCAGAGGGCAGGGCACTGAACAAAGAGGCACCATTTTGCATGGCATCGCTCTCATGTTTCAGACACCCAACTAGCTTTTGGCATAAAAGCATGGCTGCAGTGTGGACGTGTAGCAGACTCACACAGTAGATTAACACACTGGGCGTGCCGTGGCGAAGATGAAAGCACGCCAAAGGCAAGCCACACCGTGTCCCGACCATGGACAGTGCCAGACACCATTCTGGTGGTAGTTTAGAGGTAAGACCCCTAAGCACCTACACCTTGGCTGAGATAATCACCTTAAGACCCTGCAGTAAGTAGCGCAATAACCCTGTAAACATAGACTGTAAGGGTTCAGTCTATTATCGCTCTGGTAATCTGCCTTTCCATCCTCTAAACCAAGGAGTCAGTGATAAGAGGCAGCAGCTAGATACCCATAGGAAGCTAAAACCAGCACTAATAAATGTTCGCTCTCTCCCAAAAAACGCCGTAGAGATTACCCCTCATCAGCCAGGCTAGCTTGAATCCAGTGACACAGTGATCAAGGGACCCCCATCTGGGCACAACCCATCCCACTTAGGGTGAAAAGTGCTACACAAACAAATGATGAATGGAATGCTAAATGAATCATACATTAACCCCAGTCAAGAGATCTGGGTTAAATCCATCTTTCTTTTTCTCTCCATGCCACCCCAGTTTAGACCCAGCCATATGCAAATCAGTCTTAACCCTGCTCCTCATGGGGACAGTCCAGCCCGAACAGCCAAGCCAGGTCCTCCCCGGACTGAAAACAAGCATCCTGGGACCTTTTTCAGGATATTACCCCTCATTAGCCAAGCTAGGTTGATTCCAGTGGCACAGTGAGCAAGGCACATACGTCAGGGCTTACCCTTCTCACTTAGGGCAAAAAGTGCTATGCAAACAAATGATGGAAGGAATGCTGGATGAATCAAACATTCACCCCACGTTAAGAAATCTGGGTTGAATCCATTGTTATTTTGCTCACCATGCCACCCCAGTTTAGACCCAGCCATTTGCAAATCAGTCTTGACATTGCTCTTCATGGGAACATGCCAGCCCGAACTGCCAAGCCAGGTCCTCCCTGGACTGGAAACAAGCATCCTGGGACCGGTTTTGGGGTATTACCCCATATCAATCAGGATAGCTTGAATCCAGAGGCACAATGAGCAAGGGGCCCATGCCTGGGCATACCCATCCCACTTAGAGAGTAAAGTGCTATGCAAACAAATGATGGACATGATGCTGAATGAATCATACATTCAATCCCAGTCAGGGGATCTGTGTTAAATCCATTGATCTTTTGCTCACCATTCCACCCCAGTTTAGACCCAGCCATATGCAAATCAGTCTTTATCCTGCTTCAAATAGGAACAGTCAAGATCGAACTGCCAAGCCAGGTCCTCCATAGACCGGAAACAAGCATCCTTGCCCGGTATTGGGGCATTACCCCTCATCAGCCAGGCTAGCTTGAATCCAGTGGCGCAGTGATCAAGGGGCTCACGTCTGAGCATACCCATTCCACTTAATGATGATCTCCATGCCACTGCAGTCAAGCTAGACTGGCTGTAGAGGGGTAAAACCCCGAAACTGGTCCCAGGATGCTTGTTTCCCCTCCAGGGAGGACCGGGCCTGGCAGTTCAGGCTGGACTGTTCCCAGGGGTAGGAGGGTCAAGACTGATTTGCATATGGCTAGGTTTAAACTGGAATGGCATGGGGAGCAAAATAATTATGGATGTAGGTCCAGATCTCTGTACTGCGGTGAATGTTTGACATTGTTCAACATTCTGTCCATCAATGGTTCTTTTTGAATTTGTTACCTCAAGTAGGGCGGGTATGCCCAGACGTGGGTCCCATGCTGTCCATGCCACTGCAGTCAATCTAGCCTGGCTGATGAGGGGCGAAACCCTGAAACCAGCCCCAGGATGCTTGTTCCGGTCCAGAGAGGACCTGACCTGGCAGTTGGGGCTGGACTGTTCCCATGGGAGCGGGGTCATGACTGATTTGCATATGGCTGGGATTAAACTGGAATGGCATGGGGAGCAAAAAACCGATTAATTTAGGTCCAGATCTCTGTACTGTGATGAAGGTTTGAACAGTCTGTCCATCAGTTCTTCTTTTTGGATTTGTCACCCGAGAGGGATGGGTATGCCCAGACGTGGGTCCCGTGCTCTCCATTCTACTGGAGTCAAGCTAGCCTGGCTGATGAGGGGTTGAACCCCGAAACTGTTCCCAGGAGGCTTGTTTCCGGTCCAGGAAGACGTGGCCTAGCAGTGCTGGATGGACTGTTCTCAAGGGGAGCAGGGTCAAGACTGATTTGCATATGGCTGGGTTTAAACTGGAAGAGCATGGGGAGCAAGAAAACAATGGATTTAGGCCCAGATCTCTGTACTGGGGTGAATGTTTGACATTGTTCAACATTCTGTCCATCAATTGTTCTTTTTTCATTTATCACCCTGAGTGGGACGGGTATTCCCAGACATGGATCCGTGCTCTCCATGCCACTGGAGGCAATCTAAACTAACTGATGAGGGGTGAAACCCGGAAACCGTTCCCAGGATGCTTGTTTCCAGTCCAGGGAGGACCTGGCCTAGCAGTGCTGGATGGACTGTTCTCAAAGGGAGCAGGGTCAAGACTGATTTGCATATGGCTGGGTTTAAACTGGAATGGCATGGGCATCAAAACAACAATGGATTTAGGCCCAGATCTATGTACTGGGGTGAAGGTTTGACATTGTTCAACATTCTGTCCATCAATTGTTCTTTTTGCATTTTTTACGCTGCGTGGGACGGGTATGTCCAGACGTGGGTCTTGTGCTCTCCATGCCACTGGAGTCAAGCTAGCCTAGCTGATGAGTGGTGAAACTCCAGACTGGTCCCAGGATGCTTGTTTCCGGTCCAGGGAGGACCTGGCCTATCAGTTCGGGCTGGACTGTTCCTAAGGGGAGCAGAGTCAAGACTGATTTGCCAATGGCTGTGTTTAAACTGAAATGGCATGGGGATCAAAAAAACGATCGATATAGGCCCAGATCTCTGTACTGGGGTGAATGTTTGACATTGTTCAATATTCTGTCCATCAATTAATCTTTTTGCATTTGTCACTCTGAGTGGGTCCTGTACTCTTCATGCAACTGGAATAAAGCTAGCCTGGCTGATGAGGGGTGGAACCCCAAAACCAGTCCCAGGATGCTTGTTTCTGGTCCAGGGAGGACCTGGCCTGGCAGTTCGGGCTGGACGGTTCCTATGCGGAACAGGGTCAAGACTGATATGCATAAGGCTAGGTTTAAACTAGAATGGCATGGGAAGCAAAAAACAATTGATTTAGGCCCAGATCTCTGTACTGGGGTGAATGTTTGACATTGTTCAACATTCTGTCCATCAATAGTTCTTTTTGCAATAGTCTTTAGGAAGTCATTAAAATGCTCTAATTTTGAGGGTGAGGACCTGGTTGGTGATGAGGCTTTAGGCTTCTGCTCGATGTTCCTTTGCAGGAGATTTGTTATACCACCCCCCAGGATATGCTGGAGACTTAATTTACTTAATTTCCCAAGCACTGGGTCACAAAATCGTTAACTATGTGAGTTTTGCGTGTAATGTGCAAAAAAGTAGCAACATGTGATCGCATGGTTTTTGATTTTCACCTCTAATCAATAAAAAGAATTTAAAAAAAAAAAAAACTATGTTAGTTTCACAATCTTGGAAGATTTAAACATTTAGTTGTATAACCCATCGGACAGCCTAGTATCAAAACTGTCTGATACGCTTGCGGATTTTGATCTTTCTACAAACCTAAAGGAACCACCATATTAAGTAGGCCAGACAATAGACGTCATATTCTCTAACACCTCAATAGTCCTCGGTAGACCAAAAGAAATTTGTTGGTCAGATCACTTTATACTACCCTTTTCCTGTCCTTGGTCCCCTTCAAAGAGTCAAGGGAGAACGGGGCCTCTCTCTAAGAATAATGCCTGGAAGAAGGTGGATATATCTCTATTGAAGGATCCTCTAGTTGATACCAAACGTACACTAACTAGCAACATAGTGATAGACGAGCTCAGAGCAAATAACTGACTTGCAGAGGTCGCTTCTGCAGCTACCCCTGAAGTCAGTGATAGGACCCATAGACACAAACTATCCACCCTCTGGTTTAGGAGTGAACTAGTGGAAGAAAGAAAGCATTGTAAAAAGTTGGAATACTTATAGAGAAAATAATATAATGAAACCAACAAAAACCAGTACAAAGTGGCTCTGAGCACCTATCACATTAATCTGAAACTTGCACCTCACACTTTTTACTAATAACCCAAAAGAAGCTTGTATAATTGTATCTAATTTTACAGGCCCTAAAGGCACTGCACCCCCCCTTGAAACAAGCGCCTTCCTATGTACCCAACTGAGCATGTTCTTTGAGGATAAAATGTAAAAGATTCAGGACAACATTGCAAAAATGCAAGATAATGAACCCTTGAGCAAAGTAAGTCATTTAATGCCCATGGCTCAGGATAAACTGTTGTGGTTTACTCCTCCAACTGTCAAAGACCTAGAAAGTTTCTTTGCCAAAAGTAAATCTGGCTCCCACTTGGATCCTTTCCCCCCCAGGTTATGATGCTTATAGGGGATAGCCTATGCCCTATTTAGCAGTATCTTTTTACTGGCTCCTTCTATTCCGAGATAGTACCCTCCTCTTGGAAAAGTGCAAACATTATTACCCTATTTAAAAAATCTAATGCAGACCATAAAATACTTTCAAATTTTAGACCCATCTCTTTGATCCCCGGAGTCTCTAAGATTATCGAAAAAGTCCTTAATACCCAGGTAACGTTATTCCTGGAAACCTTCAAACTCCTCCACCTACCACATTCAGGCTTTAGGGACCTTCACAGCACGGAGACAGCACTCATGGAAATCACAGACTCAGTTAAATTCATGCTGGATTCTGGCCACAATACTGCATTAATTTTGTTAGACCTCTCAGCGGCATTGGACACAATCTCACATGAGATCTTGCTACACCGACTCACCCACATTGGGGTGGAGGGAAGGCTCTAGCCTGGCTGGATGCCTTCCTAGACCACAGGGAAGAGGCAGTATGACTCAAGACATTTTTCCCATAAGCAAAAACCCTCAAGTGTGGATTGCCTCAGGGCTTAGACCTGAGCCCCACATTTTTTAAAATGTGTATGATGCTGTTGGCATACCTTATTGAATCCTCTGGTATACAGGTGGTCTCCTATGCAGATAATGCCCAACTTCTGCTGACCTATAAAAACAATGAGTCGGAGGCCAAAGTTGAATTTGTGGCCTGTATGGTAGATGTGATGGAATGGTTTAAAACCAACTCCTTACAATGGATCCCTGAAAAAACTGAGGTCTTGCTTTTTGGTATTGACCTCCTGCTGGGATGGTGAGGAGCCTGGCCAGCCAGATGTACTGCACCTTCCCCGCTGAGGTGACAAGGAGCCTAGGGGTTCTTGTTGACACACATTTTTCCCTTAAACCCCATGTTGGAAAACAAGGCAGTATTTGTGAGGCCTGCACAAATAACATGACTACATTTGTCCTTCACTGGGAACCAAACACCCAATTGTAGCGCCTGACTCTCAGAGGGTAGCGTTGCAGAGCAGTCTGAGGCTTACTCAAGGGAGGTGGTGTGGGCTAGTAATCGCCATTACAGGTGCGCAGCAGTAACACTGAATAATTGATTGTCCAGTCTGTACTTTGCTTTATAAAAGTAAGAGTACATTTATTAAACACACACACTATTTAATACTATGCAACAATTTACAAATATACATAAACTGTTGGAATTACTTTGTGACATTGCATAACATCTCCGCCCCTCCCGCAGGGGGGTGGGGTCTAGTATCACCACTCCCATGCCTGCACGTCATCTTGCCCCCTAATGCAGTGGGTTGACACAACTTGGAGTGAGGGCCTAGCCAACTGGCACCATCCCAGGGGCACCCCCACCCCATCATCTCAACAAATATTAAAAATAGGTTCACCTGCCCCAGTGACACATAACCCGGACTGAGCATCTCATATTGACCATACTGTATTCACCCTTACATCTTTAGGGCTAACACTCTGGGATGTTCTTCACTTAAGCGCAGCAGCAAGATTACATGTTTCAAGCGGCACTTTAGAATGACAGTACTCATCACCTTAGTTGATCATTATAATGCATTGCAACTAAAGCCCCTAAGAGGCATCACAGATGAAATCACAGGATTACGCAAATACAGCCAGACACCCTAGCAGGAATGTCCAGCAACATCACCCCACTTTGCTTATGACTCCACTTTAAACAGGTACTTCACATTTCACATGTACTTCACATTACACATGTGACTTCCAGTCCCTCTAAAAAGAAATAACACAAGTAAATGCATTTGTGGTGCAATTACACCTCTTCACCTCCAGGGGATGCACTTCTCCAGACATCCCCAACTCAGCCCTTCACATCTTGATGCACTTCTCCATACACCCCAGCTGTAGAACAAAAGCTCCAGCCCAGAAGGTGTTAAAATGCTGGCTGAGCCCTTGAGGGGTTATTCTTTTCAAGTCCCCATGAGACTTAGGGGGGACATCCATTTTCATGCTGGGGGGAGACTGCGCTGCTCCTGCAGCTCCCCCTGCACCTGGGCACTCACTTGGTGGTGACCCCGTTCTCCTGGGGCCACCACAACCAGAGAAAAAGCGGTTTTCCCCTTGCAGGCCGGTCCAGGCCTGCAAGGCATTATGGGGCGATTCCTCTCTTGCTTCATGCATATTATAACAGCGGCTCTCCCGCTGCGTCGGGGAGAGCCGCGATGTGTGCCTCCGGCCACTGCGTTCCCTCGTTGGAGGGTCCGGTACCACCCGGACCCCCAGGTGAGTAGTACGGCTCGGGGAGCCAAACCCCCGGCCGACCTGCTTATCTTCAGGGGCCCGGTCCCACCCGGGCCCCTGGCACCTCCTGTTGGTCCGTTCGGGGTCCCGGTCCCACCCGGGACCCTCGCATGCCTTCACGATGGGGGGCAGCCCGGGGAGCCCACCCCCGGCTGCCCCCGCCGGCTCCCTGCCCGGCCAGCACCCTCGCGTGCTGCCGCGGGAGCCGGCACAGCAGTTCTGGCAGACACGGAGGCCAGCGCTGATCCCGCTGGCCTCGGGGGAGTGCGGCGGCACTCCCCCGTCCTCCCTCTTCTCAGCGGGGCCTGGGGATGGGGTCCCGGGCCCCAGGGGCCATTTTTCACGGGGAGCGCGATGGCGCTCCCCGACTTCTCTTTCTTCGGGCCCGGGGATGTTGTCCCGGGCCCTTGGTGCATATTTTCACGGGGAGCGCGACGGCGCTCCGCGACTTCCATCTTCGCGGGTGTGCGACGGCACCCCCCGCCTCCGCTTCCCCACACGGGGCCCGGAGTTGGAATCCCGGGCCCCTCCCCCTTATTCACGGGGAGCGCGACAGCGCTCCCCTGCTTCGTTTTCGGCGGGGGCCAGGGTGGGCTCCTGGCACCCTGTGGGGGCACCTTCATGGGGAGCGCGACCGTGCTCCCCGACTTCCATCTTCGCGGGTGCACGACGGCACCCCCGCCTTCAGCGGGGCCCAGAGTTGGGATCCCGGGCCCCTTTCCACCACCTTCACGGGGAGCGCGACGGCGCTCCCCGCCTTAGCTTCTGTTGGGGGCAGCCCCCGGGACTTGACCCACCCTGGGGGCACATTCAAGATCGGCAGCGGAGCCCCACGCACTTCGTCGTCGGTCTTCTTGTAGGTCAAAGTTCGCCTACCTTCTGGGGGCATATCTCAGCCCCCAGGGTACCGATCTGCGCCATTTTTGCCTCCTCTTGCTCCTGGCGGCACTCCCCAGCCACTGGGAGCACTTTTCTTTGCCCTCCTGGTCTCCAGGAGGGTGCCTTCAGCAGGGAGCTATCTTCACTGGCTCCCTGTGCCAGCCTTCCGCCTGGCTCTCCTCCTGGGCCTCTCTTCTCCCTGCGCAGAGGCCCCTGCTTCTGCGCACTGGTCCTGGTCTCCTTTCCTGGCGCTGTTCAGGAACCTGGGACAGTCAGGGGGTTGCTCCTTCCAACTGCCCATTGCACCAGGCTCCAGCGCCTTCTGCCTCAGCAGACCACACCCCAGAGATAGCTCCTCTTCCTGTGCAAACACTTTTAAGAAGTTGGGGAGGGGTCTGGCAGGAAGTCTCTGTTTACCCTATCACACAGCGACACATCACTTCTCTGCCCCTGCTCCCTCCTTCCTGCCCAGGCCTCTGGGTTTGTTCAAAATGGCGTCGTCCAGGGTCTCCTGCCACATGGTCTCTGAGAGCCCCTTCCCCCCAGGGCTGCCTTCGCCCTGGTGCGGCTTGGTTCCTGGCACCCAGTGACAGCTGCTGATGGATTAGCCTGTAGCTCCACCCCTCTTCTCTCCTGGGAGGGAAGGTCTTCGCTCTGGGAAGAAAGGTCATTAATCCAGGCTGCTGGGGTCAGCCCCCAACCAGGCCCTGGTTATGAGCTGACTCAGAGAAATATAACATTTCTGGATGACCCAAAAGCAGTACAAATATGACTCTGGACTCTGCAGAATACTTCTCCTCACACCCGTTACAGTGGACTTTAGTGCGTGTCTGGAATTTGTAGGCCTTAGGAAAGTGACACTAGCCCATGAGCTCCACCTCCCCATAGGGGAATAATGAAGTGAAAAACACAGTAAAACACACTGACTTTCCCTGGCATGTTTCTTCCCAGTGTATAAAGCCTATTCCATGTCACCACCCAATTCTGCCTAAGTCCTGCCACACCAATCTATCTGCACCTGCTCCTTGGCTGCGCACGCCAGGAATCTCCCCTGCGCAGCCCCTACACATGTGCACACGCATGTACACATGTGTCTGCATGTAACCAGCCCGGTGCCCCTTACTCCAGCTGCAGCGCAGTGGCCTAGTCAAGCTAGGGAGACACCAGTAAAATCTACATGCAGTCTCTCTCATCATGAGTTCACTGTGGGTGAGTCCCAACTTATGAGGCTCTCCCACAGTAAAAAGCTCAACAAATAGGTGCTCAAAAAGCGAAAAATCCAGGCGGCCCAGAGTGTCAGAACCACCTTCTAACACACGCCGCGCCCAGCTAAATCCTACAGGGAAGAAATAGCCACTCTACATGGGTATTCTTCCCGTAGTCAGCGATAACTAGTTATAAGGGGTTCTGACCAGATCACCCTTACTCACCAGTTATTCGCTTAGACCACCTACTCCTCCTATCCATGAAATCTCCACCCATGACAGGGATCCCAGATTACCCTAAGAACCCTCCGGGCTCTAGGTTAGATACCTCTAGGTCACTCATGGTCTACATGGACATTCAGCCTAACTAGGCCCCCCTTTGCCCTTGGGCATGCAACAATATGCCTACCATTTCACTGGACAAGGGTACAGTGCCTCAGCACCGATGCGGTCTTCTGGGATAGGTCTACATCCCATCCCCGGGGTCACTAGCTGGTCTCCCTTCCAGAGTTTGTTCCAACCAGTACCCTCTCTTCGTTTGGTCCTTGCATCCCAAAGATGCAACCTCTCTGGACCCTCACCCTCAGCCTGCCGCTGGGTTCATTCAGCTGCCACCACCCTTTCGGGATGACTGTCTTCCCTAAAGAAAGCACAGCCACTCGTGCTTTCCCCACACAGAAAAGCACCCTTTGGCCACTGGCCTGGCTCCCTGATAGGACCTCAGACCAGCCTCACTACCACACTGGCAGTGCCAGGGAGGAACACTGAGGGTGCCTCGTCCGACATCCTACAGCTCATTCTCCCTGTCAGTAGCTCCACACGGAAACTATCCCGGGAACCTAGACCCCTTCCTTGTTCTCCGCTGCGAGAACAGGGCCTATGCACCCTTCCCTCCGAGAGGTGCGCTCTCCTCCCGGAGTACCCTTAGAGAGCCTATGAGCTCCGAGTTAGCTACACCCAGGCCCACCTCTCATGGCTCTCCCCGGTCTCCCTGCAGCACCTTGGGAGACCGTCCAGGGACCCACATGATCCCTGGATGGCCTGCACCACCCCTTCTGAAGAGCAGGGTCCCTTCACTTAAGATAGGCCCCACCTGCCTTCAGGGTAGTACTACCACACTCAGCCAGGGACCCTAAAGATCCCGGCTAGGCCTGCACCACCCCTTTGGGAAACACAGGGTCCCTTCACTTAAGATGGGCCCCACCTGTGTTCAGGTTGGTACTGCCTTGCAGAAGTCCACCTCTTGCATCGAGCTAGGGGAACACCCCCATGCTCCTGGTCCTGGGGTCCAAGCCCCACAGGACCTACCTGACTGGTCACCGGCTAGGCATCACCCCAGCCACCACTTCAGGTTCACAACACCAGCTCCAGAATGACATCCTGTTGCTTCCTTGGATAACCACTTACCCGACCCTGACACCTCAGGGTCCACCACTAACCCTTCACCTGGAATCTAGGGAGTACATCACCCCTCCCTCAGATCTCCACTGGGTCAGTTACCTGGCCCACCTAGGGTACCTAGGGGCTACCACTACACACCCTCACTCAAGAACTACCCTCCTTTGGGGCCACCCACTACCATGGGCCACCCCTGGGTTGCTCACCCCCCGCCAGTTAGCCTGGGGGGCCTGCCGGACACACAACTCTACCACACCCTCCTCCCACCATGGGAAAGGTTTCTTGGGGTCCCCCACCATGGGAACCCTTGGGGTGTTACTACCCGGGGTAAAGAAACCTCCTGCCCCACCCTTCCAGTGGTTTTGGCCTGCGCCAATGGCAAGAAACTTTTAGCGGGGGAAGGATATCTGGGGACCCTTCTGTGGAAACACTCCCTGCCCTTAAAAAGCGCTGGAATCTCCCAGGACCCCTACCTCTCCTGCCCCCCAAAGGTCAATCCACCCCTACACCCCCATCTGTGATGTAGGTATCAGTTGCTGTCCCTATCTCTTGAGGAGACACCCTCCTCATGCAGGTGTAGTGTATGTAGTGTTAGGGTTCAAAGGTGTACAATATGGCTTAGAACATTTGTATGCAATCATTTCCTGGAAAGCACCATCCCGCTTTACATTTAAACCATAATATCTTCATATGACACATATGTGCGATGGGCTTTCCTTTCCCATACTTTTAGTTCATCTAACAAAAACTTTGAACCCTTCTCAGAGCCTTGTGCTTTTCCATTTGCTCATTACTGCATAGGTAATGTGTGGCAAAACTGGACTTATCAAATGCTATAAATGCGCACCAGAATGGGATACTATGTTTCCCGCCGCTGCCACCAATGTTGGAAAACGAGGCAGTATTTGTGAGGCCTGCACAAATAACATGACTACATTTGTCCTTCACTGGGAACCAAACACCCAATTGTAGCGCCTGACTCTCAGAGGGTAGCGTTGCAGAGCAGTCTGAGGTTTACTCAAGGGAGGTGGTGTGGGCTAGTAATCGCCATTACAGGTGCGCAGCAGTAACACTCAATAATTGATTGTCCAGTCTGTACTTTGCTTTATAAAAGTAAGAGTACATTTATTAAACACACACACTACTTAATACTATGCAACAATTTACAAATATACATAAGCTGTTGGAATTACTTTGTGACATTGCATAACATCTCCGCCCCTCCCGCAGGGGGGTGGGGTCTAGTATCACCACTCCCATGCCTGCACGTCATCTTACCCCCTAATGCAGTGGGTTGACACAACTTGGAGTGAGGGCCTAGCCAACTGGCACCATCCCAGGGGCACCCCCACCCCATCATCTCAACAAGCATTAAAAATAGGTTCACCTGCCCCAGTGACACATAACCCGGACTGAGCATCTCATATTGACAATACAGTATGCACCCTTACATCTTCAGGGCTAACAGTCTGGGTTGTTCTTCACTTAAGTGCAGCAGCAAGAATACATGTTTAAGCGGCACTTTAGAATGACAGTACTCATCACCTTAGTTGATCATTATAATGCATTGCAACTAAAGCCCCTAAGAGGCATCACAGATGAAATCACAGGATTACGCAAATACAGCCAGACACCCTAGCAGGAATGTCCAGCAACATAACCCCACCTTGCTTATGACTCCACTTTAAACAGGTACTTCACATTTCACATGTACTTCACCTTACACATGTACTTTACATTACACATGTGACTTCCAGTCCCTCTAAAAACAAATAACACAAGTAAATGCATTTGTGGTGCAATTACACCTCTTCACCTCCAGGGGATGCCCTTCTCCAGACATCCCCAACTCAGCCCTTCACATCTTGCTGCACTTCTCCATACATCCCCCAGCTGTAGAACAAAAGCTCCAGCCCAGAAGGTGTTAAAATGCTGGCTGAGCCCTTGAGGGGTTATTCTTTTCAAGTCCCCATGAGACTTAGGGGGGGGGGGAATCCATTTTCGTGCTGGGGGGAGACTGCGTTGCTCCTGCAGCTCCCCCTGCACCTGGGCACTCACTTGGTGGTGACCCCGTTCTCCTGGGGCCACCACAACCAGAGAAAAAGCGGTTTTCCCCTTGCAGGCCGGTCCAGGCCTGCAAGGCATTATGGGGCGATTCCTCTCTTGCTTTATGCATATTATAACAGTGGCTCTTCCGCTGCGTTGGGGAGAGCCGCGATGTGTGCCTCCGGCCGCTGCGTTCCCTCGTTGGAGGGTCCGGTCCCACCCGGACCCCCAGGTGAGTGGTACGGCTCGGGGAGCTCACCCCCGGCCGACCTGCTTATCTTCAGGGGCCTGGTCCCACCCGGGCCCCTGGCACCTCCTCTTGGTCCGTTCGGGGTCCCGGTCCCACCCGGGACCCTCGCATGCCTTCACGATGGAGGGCAGCCCGGGGAGCCCACCCCCGGCTGACCCGCCGGCTCCCTGCCCGGCCAGCACCCTCGCGTGCTGCCGCGGGAGCCGGCACAGCAGTTCAGGTAGACACGGTTGCCAGCACTGATCCCGCTGGCCTCGGGGGAGTGCGGCGGCACTCCCCCCTCCTTACTACAGCCGCGAGGGAGTATGCCGGCACTCCCCCGTCCTCCCTCTTCTCAGCGGGGCCCGGGGATGGGGTCCCGGGCCCCAGGGGCCATTCTTCAAGGGGAGCGCAACAGCGCTCCCCGACTTCTCTTTCTTCGGGGCCCAGGGATGTGCCCTTGGTGCATATTTTCATGGGGAGCGCGACGGCACTCCCCGACTTTCGTCTTCGCGGGGGGCGCGACGGCGCTCCCCCACCTCCGCTTCCCCGCACGGGGCCCGGAGTTGGGATACCGGGCCCCTCCCCCTTTTTCACTGGGAGCGCGACGGCGCTCCCCGGCTTAGTTTTTGTCAGGGGCCAGGGTGGGTTCCTGGCACCCCGCGGGGGCACCTTCATGGGGAGCATGACGGTGCTCCCCGACTTCCATCTTCGCGGGGGCGCAACGGCACCCCCTGCCTTCAGCGGGGCCCGGAGTTGGGATCCCAGGCCCCTTTTCACCACCTTCATGGGGAGCGCGACGGCGCTCCCCGCCTAAGCTTCTGTTGGGGGCAGCCCCCGGGACTTGACCCACCCCGGGGGCACATTCAAGACCGGCGGCGGAGCCCCACGCGCTTTGTCGTCGGTCTTCTTGGAGGTCAAAGGTTGCTTACCTTCTGGGGGGCATATCTCAGCCCCCAGGGTACCGATCTGTGCCATTTTTGCCTCCTCTTGCTCCAGCCACTGCGAGCACTTTCCTTTGCCCTCCTGGTCTCCAGGAGGGTGCTTTCAGCAGGGAGCTATCTTCTCTGGCTCCCTGTACCAGCCTTCCACCTGGCTCTCCTCCTGGGCCTCTCTTCTCCCTGCGCAGAGGCCCCTGCTTCTGCGCACTGTCCTGGTCTCCTTTCCTGGCGCTGTTCAGGAACCTGGGACAGTCAGGGGGTTGCTCCTTCCAACTGCCCATTGCGCCAGGCTCCAGCACCTTCTGCCTCAGCAGACCACACCCCAGAGAGAGCTCCTCTTCCTGTGCAAACACTTTTAAGAAGTTGGGGAGGGGGCTGGCAGGAAGTCTCTGTTTACCCTCTCACACAGCGACACATCACTTCTCTGCCCCTGCTCCCTCCTTCCTGCCCAGGTCTCTGGGTTTGTTCAAAATGGCGTCGTCCAGGGTCTCCTGCCACATGGTCTCTGAGAGCCCCTTCCCCCCAGGGCTGCCTTCGCCCTGGTGCAGCTTGGTGCCTGGCACCCAGTGACAGCTGCTGATGGATTAGCCTGTAGTTCCACCCCTCTTCTCTCCTGGGAGGGAAGGTCTTCGCTCTGGGAAGAAAGGTCATTAATCCAGGCTGCTGGGGTCAGCCCCCAGCCAGGCCCTGGTTATGAGCTGACTCAGAGAAATATAACATTTCTGGATGACCCAAAAGCAGTACAAATATGACTCTGGACTCTGCAGAATACTTCTCCTCACACCCGTTACAGTGGACTTTAGTGTGTGTCTGGAATTTGTAGGCCTTAGGAAAGTGACACTAGCCCATGAGCTCCACTTCCCCATAGGGGAATAATGAAGTGAAAAACACAGTAAAACACACTGACTTTCCCTGGCATGTTTCTTCCCAGTGTATAAAGCCTATTCCATGTCACCACCCAATTCTGCCTACTTCCTGCCACACCAATCTATCTGCACCTGCTCCTTGGCTGCGCACACCAGGAATCTCCCCTGCGCAGCCCCTACACGTGTGCACACGCATGTACACATGTGTCTGCATGTAACCAGCCCAGTGCTCCTTACTCCAGCTGCAGCGCAGCGGCCTAGTCAAGCTAGGGGGACACCAGTAAAATCCACATGCAGTCTCTCTCATCATGAGTTCACTGTGGGTGAGTCCCAACTTATGAGGCTCTCCCACAGTAAAAGCTCAACAAATAGGTGCTCAAAAAGCAAAAAATCTGGGTGGCCCAGAGTGTCAGAACCACCTTGTAACACCCCAGATTTACGCTATGGTTAAAACTGTATGCTGGATACTAAGGATGCTAAGGAAAACCGCAAACGTCTGCCCTGGGAAGCCCAAAAAACAGTGGTACAGGCACTGATCCTATCCAGGCTGGACAGTATCAACATTTTGTACCAAGGAGTCTCAGAGGATCTTATCCAGAGACTGCAAAAAGTACAAAACATGGCAGTCTGCCTTCTGTTTATTCTTTCCAAACACTCCTCGAACTCCCTGTACCGTAACCAGTTGCACTGGCTCCCAGTGAAGAAAAGGGTCATTTTTAAAGCCTTGACAGCGGCACATTCAGCTTTTTACAAGACAGGTCCCAAATAACTACATGAGAGGATGCCCCTATACTGCCCCAAAAATTCCTTGCACTCAAAGTTGGCCTGACTGCTGACCATCCCCTTCATCAAATGAAAGAAGTGGGACAGTACTGTCTCTTCGGTTCTGACAGCGAAACATTGGAATGAGCTCCCCTTCCCCTCTGATGTATACTCGATAAAAAGTTGTTCTGCAAACAATTGGAAATCCACCTCTTCAAGAGATTAGGTGGTTATGATCCTCCTAATGGCAACATACCTCTGCGCCAGGACACTCTTTTTGTAGCCGAGCGCTCTACAAATCATTTCATTCATTCATTCATTCATTCTTAGTCTCTGTATTTGTCCACGCCATGTGCCAGATTCAACAACTCAGCTGGCTGAAGCTTAAGTGCTGATTTTCTGGCACCAGCAATAGAAAAAAAAATCAGTCCCCTACTCAAACTGCAAAGAGTTGACATCAATGAAGTCATCAGTGTCTTAAAGGGTATTCCAGTACTGAAGTCAAGGGCAACGGAGGATTTAGTCACTAGTGTTCAGTTAGAACATGGTGCAGTTCATGGGAGAACAAAACTGATGTTGTAGGTGTCCAAAACCTGGAATCCATCAGTGAAATATCAAAATATTCTGGTGGCCTGTACTCACAGCAGTCAATGGTTTCACCATTCCCCACTGGGAACAGTATGTAACTTTATGGTCTCAACAATGACTGACAATATCAATATCCTTAGATCAGTACTGGCTTAAAAGATGGTTAAAGATATTATGGTTAGTACAATTACCTTAACTTAACATAACATAACCAGACTACATGCTTGAGGTGTAAAAGTGGACTTCCTATTGCTCCTTCTGTGACTTGAGAGGAAATAATATCTAGACTCTAATGGCTATCAGGAGGCTTCAGCTTGTTGACGATCCAGATATTGAAGATCTTGCTCTTTCTCTGGCAGCTGAGGTGGATATTCAGATTTCTTATGTAGATTTCTCAGCCAGCTGGGCATTAATGATGTTCTTACATAAATTAGGTCTGTTACTCCTAAGAAGTGCAGTCAAGCTCCTTGAACAAGTTGATAACCTGTCTGCAACTCTCCAGGTCACATTAGACTCACCACCACGTAGCATCCCAGACTTAGGCACAGTCTAAAGGGTGACCAACAAAACAGCATAGGTTCACCTCCTCAATGCCTAGATTATATTCAAAATATTGGCGCACTTGGCCTAGTATTCCTTCTTCTCCAATAGCTAAGGAAAATAGACCCTAGGCAACCAGAGGTTAGTCTATTTCAATCGTTCAGGCTCTCCTGCAATAGCCTCTATATACCATTTCGAATCACCCCTCGTTCATCCTCTTGTACCTATCTCCAAATTATTGGTGTAAACTAGTTATTCCTTCTCCATTTGCTGTCCTACTAAGTTTATGAAATTTCATCTTCAACATCTTGACTCTAAAACTTCTGTCTATGCTTTTCCTGCCTCTCTATCTCTCTCCTACCATTTATCACCACCCACCTACTTCCATCAACCACTGTTTATACTGTATCCTCATTGGGAGAGGAGTTGGCCTAAAGGCTAGGGAGGTCGACCTCAAATCTGGGGAACCGGGTTCGAGTCTCAGCAAGGACATGCAACATCCTTTGATTCTGGGCAAATCCCTTAATCTCCCCGTGCCTAACAAAAAGGAATGTGTCCTCATGTAACGCAACTGGTGCTCGTGTAAAGCGCTCTGATACCTGATACCTTCGGGTCAAGTTTGCGCTATATATAAAAAAAAAAACACAAGATAATTGAACAAAACCTGCCTAAATGTCAAAGCTTTGATATATGATTTCAGTCCAGACCTTGTCTTCATCACTGAAACATGGCTAGAGAACAATGCATCCCTCAATTTTCACAACGCCATGCCGCTTAGCTAGCAAATCCTGATAAGAAACCAACCAGGTAAGAATACTGATGATGCACTACCGGTCTTCTTTAACTACTCCTTACCCACTACCAGCTTTCAAGAATTTTCATCATAAGAAGGAAAATATTTAGTTAATGCTGCTCACTTTTTCTAACATACTTCTCTTCATTTCTAATGAGCAACAGAATGTTCTTAAGAATCCAATATTTCAGATGTCTACCTTAATTCCACTGCTAACATCACCATCATTCTTTACAACCAACATTGCCGTTTTGGTGACCTAAACATTTGGTTTGAGAAACTAGGCTGGCCTCAAATCTGATCATCCTTTTCAACCTAGAAGGTATGAATTTTCTTTACCTAATCCTTGAGCATATGCAGAGGGCAGACTCACCTTCCACATGATCTTTGCTATAACAGGACATTTTACTGTGACACAAATCAGCCAATAATCTTAAGTGGCCCTCAGAAGATTCACTTTGCTCCTACTACATCACATACAAAAATAAGCAAGTCCCTCTTCAGATCATGGAATAAACTTTACTACATTGCTCTCCAATCACAACTGGTCTATAGATTACCGATCAGCCACATAATAAAAGTTGTTTGCATGCCATTCAGATTCCATTGAACTCCTACATATACACATACATAACCACATATATCAACTTTGCAGTATCTTCACATATATCAACTTTGTAGTATATCCATTGACTGCTTTTCTTCACATGTTGTTCTTTCAAGACACTGTATCGATCACCAGGCATTTCATATACTTGAGCCTGCCTTCATCTACACAACATTAGGTCTACACTCTCACAATGTAAAGGTCCAATGAAGCTCTAGCAAGTCCTTGCCTTTTTTTTTAATGTTGATAGTACGTCAATTTGTGTAACGATGGCAAGCTCCTAATTTAGGAAGGCAGTAAAGATTTGGAGCCTGATTATGAGTTTGGTGGTCCATGGACTGCCAAACTCACTTTGGCATAGCGGTGGAGGTGCAGCTACTGCCGCAACGGTGGTCAGACCACCGTATTACAACTTTGGCTGCCAGACTGCCTTGGGGCCGCTGGAACTGCTGTGGATCCACAATCCCTCGGCGGTGGCATGGCGGTCTGGAGCAGCAATATGCTGGCGGTGGCGCTGCAGCACCAGCAAGCACATTACGACTTTTCAGACCTCCACACTTTTTATAGTGGTGAGCCAGCCATGAAATGTGTGGCAGTCAGCAAAGTAAGGGAGCCCTACAAGGCCCCCTAGTGCCCCTGTGCAAGGGGGTGCATGCAGGGGGCACATTATGTGCCCTCATGTATGCATGCACCTCTGTTCCTGCACGGCATGGACTGCACAGTCCATGGCGCTCCCTTGATGCTGCAGTTCTAAGGCTCACATATGGGCCTTAGAGCTGCACTGTCACGGGACGGCCAAAGCACCACCGACCAGACCACGTGGAAACTCATAAACTGGCAGGCAGACGGGCGGCAGTTGTCTTTTGCGGTGTGGGAGAGGGACAGTGGCATGGCGGCCCACTCCCACACTGTCAAAGTCATAATTAGGACCTTGGTTGTTCCCATACAGATGGTCATGCATAGCTTATCTTCCTTACACTTTCATGCTATGCACCATGCAAGAGTAGAGTGACATAATTATGGCATCCCTCTTAACCTTCCATATAACACCTAATACTTCAAAATCTCAGACTATAAAACGACAGCCTACAATTGAAGCACAATCAACAAGAATATGGTATTGTTTGAAAATGAAACTCTATCTCTCTTACACCTCTAACTTCCACTCCATGCTTAAACAAAATCGCTGCTACAAGATTGGAGCACACTTCCAATCCTAACACAAACCACCAAGTGTCTACATAGGCCACACAATACCAATCCTTCACAACAAACATGGTTGTCTTCTAGTTGAAGACCAAGAAGACATATCTGGAATATGAAGCCCTATAAAATCCTGCACTACAATATGGTACACTTCTTGAGATGTGCTTCTTCAAATAATTGTACATCTTTCATGTGTTCTGAAGAACAACAGTCATAGGTCAGACCAGGGATTCTCTGGACCATCCATCTTATCACTTCCATTGTTTCGCTGTCATCTAAGCACTGTTCTCAGTAACTAGTGAAATTGTCACAGTCATTCGAAACTTCTTGTGTAACATACCAAAAAATATTCTTTTCATTCTCCAAATTATATGCTACATGTACTCGAATATTGTGTTTTTGTCTTTCAGCCTTTGTTTTCTTTAACTTTTTCTCATATCGATATCTCTTTTTCCCAATCTGATGTGCCACAAGTTTATTAAAGGTCTAATCTCGGATTATGTGCCTATGATCAATTACTTTAATTAATTGATTGTTTCAAGCCCTGATGATGTTACATTTTTAATCTATTTTGTCACGAAACACGTGTTGGCTTTTGCTTAGCCTGATTCATTCCTCTTGACTGGGAATTAATTGATGATTCATCCCTATTTAGAAACACAAAATGGCGATTTATGTCTAATTGTATGGATTTCTTCCTACATGAGAACTAATTGACTGGATCAATTCCAACTTTACTAAAGATTACACTTGTGAAACTGAGAAAAACTCTTGGAAATATTTCAATAACCACATGACCTCTTATATGTTTACAAATGTCAACCCTTATTCATTTCTCCTGCACTATGGCAGTCCTCCCAACACCTCCTCACTGGAGATTGAAGGTCCACTCATCTGAAATTTCACAATGCAAACCCAATAATCAGCAACCTGTATGAGGGGAGACAAGCATGCTGTCCCTTGACTCGTGCTGCATGGCAAAGCTTCTAGGAATATATACTATGATTTAGAAAAAGCCTTGCCACCGCCCATCAGAAAAAAACAATCAATCTTTTAAGGGTCTTAGTTGTTTAAACTTCAGTTCTGTGAGGGTTCTCCGGTTCATTAGTCTGCCACATAGTTTTAGATTTGTTCCCTCTAAGTAATAGGCAATGATGAAAATACTGGTAAAAACTAAAAATGGTGCTCTGTTTCCTGTGTAAGAATGCTGCACTCTTCATGAGGGAGTGATTTACTTCCATAACCACGTAATCAACAGTATGAGGTACAGCCAGCCTTAGTGGGCCAATTTTTTCTGAAGTCTGCAAATAGTCATGAAAGCAACATTATTCAGAAAAATAAGTGCCTACCAGAAAAGTTTATGTGACTTATGCGATAGTGGTGCAAGTATGAGTCAATTACATATTGTATTTGATCTTGTTAAATGCAGTGTAGTCCTCTACACAGCGGGTTTCATATAGCTTCTTTAAGGGTGTTCACAGAAATATTTTGATCCCAGGTTGAAGGTAATTGCAAGTTTTGAAGACCTAACAGTATGTAAGACTTCCTTGGATGAATAGAGCCTGATAGCCATTTTTGTATGTAATAGCTTTTTAAAGAAGATCTTAGACATGGCACATGCACGGATTCTGTATTTCCCAAAAAGATCCTAAGCCATTTTTACACCTAGACGCAATGAAATATTTTAGTATATCATCCCTTCCTAGAATACCAAGCACCTTTATCCTTCCTAAGCTGCCAATATTATCAGAAACCACAAAACTATTTTACCAATACCTACTACAAACGGCCATCTTTTAAGAAATGGTGTTGGGTTGCAGTATTAAGACATGCATGCCAAATTTCTCCCTATGGACAACAGGATCACTTTGGGTGGCAGCACCTTTACTGCATGATCAATGGAGCTGAAGAGTAATGGAATCTTGTTGAGTATTTTCTCTACCTCTGTTAAACTATCAGCAATGATAATAATTAACAGATAGAGGAACTGACATGAAATCCATCTATATTTGGAACATCATCGTTGTCAATTTCAGTCTCTAAAGAAGCATTATGCAAATATTCCTGAAAAAAGTGTTTTAATGGGTCTGTATGCCTTCCTCCTTTTGTCACCCTTAATGTATAAGTATATGAGTGATATTAGAAGCATTTAGTGCAATCACAAACAGCATTGTAGCATGGTTATGACATGTTTGTTGCACTAAAAATTATTTTCCTGTATTACAGTAAGTGTCTGAGCGCAAGATACAATTGCAGGCTCTTGTGTTGGTAAATAAAATGTTTCTAGGATACATAGTAATAGTGGTCTAGGAGGTGAAACAGCCTAACATTCTTTAATTGACATTTCAGGATCAATAAAGACAACTGCACTACTGTACACAGTTTGTTTAATTTGACCCTCTGGAGTTTAATTTGTTTTCTCTGAAAACACCTCAACTGGTATATTTTATTAGTTCAAATTTTCTATGAGTCCACCTAAAAGACAGCATTGTATATGACATTGAATAAATTCAATAAATGTATTTGCCAAAAAAAGGCTGATAGTGAAAGAAACTTAGCTATAGGTGAGGGTACTAAAAGAGGGGCACTACCAGGATTCAGCCACTCAAATTTCCTCTTGATTTTGATAAAGAGGGTAAATGCCCAATCTTGTTCGAGACCAAGCTCATGTTGTGCCTGAATTCTGCACTGCCCACATGTCCATAAAAAATGTTAAGCAATCCCCAATGACAAAGTGGGACAGGCATCAGCTGTGGTGCCAGCCCTGGCTGGCACCATTAGGAAGAGCAGGAGCCCCCCTTGGACAAAACATTGCTCTATATTGTTGATGTGGCCATTAGAGATGCTTAGCATGTACTTAGGCTGCAGCAGTGGAGCCAGTTCCAGCCTTGCAATGTAGGGCAGAGCAGGAGAAACTCTGGACTAATTTAAATCCCAATGATAAATATGACCGGAGATATTACCTCTACTTGACATTGCAGACTGCCGGTGGTACCTTATACTTACAGTAAAACTGAACTTTTAAGTTATGTAGATAATGGGATTTACTGTGGTGATCAACCTTACACGATAAGGACCAAAACTCTAATAGTACTTTCACAGTTGTCATTATTCATATCTTACTCTGTCCCTATTCATATTGATTTAAAACACTAAAGGCACCATTAAATTGTTTATGCTGTTTCAACAAAAGAAGCAAAATGTTTATATCAATACATATTCAGACAATTGGCCTGACCTTCTAATATATTAGAATCATAGAATCTGGTATTCCATTAAAGAGAATGTTGTAGAGTGGGCCATGCTTTATATAGTTTTAGATATAAAAAGGTATAAGAAGGTAGTTATGCTAGGCACTGTGAGGTGGTGAATGGGATGTATGGTGCTGTACAAAACGACATATTCAATCAATAATAAATTTAAAAAAATCCCCTGAACAGCACTGTACTTTCTAGAGTTATCTAAACTGAATTCGAAAAAAATATTCTGTTTATAAGTGTTTTCAGAACATGAATCTATAAGGCATACAATCTGATAAAGAATATTCTGAAGTTAAGCTTAATTTGTAAACAAGGCACACCTCAATGTGATAAGTTGAGGGAAAGAAATGAGAAATGTGGTGTCCCTGCCACAATTTAAAGGAAAAATGTAGTTGGGTTGTCCCGACCAAATAATATATCTAAAAAAAAGTTGTGGAGTGTGCCTCATTAATGAGTCTAAGAGGACTGTCACAGAACCGCCTTAAGTGTTTCACTGCTGTCACTCATGCAAATTGAAGATACCAAATAGGAACACTATTTGTATACAGTTCACGGCAATATCTTTTGATTACTATTCATCTTTATCATTATTCATCTTTTGAGTGACATTTAGAAGATATTTAATTGAACGCAGATTACAGTGCACCTGCACAGGCCTTTCCTAACAAGTCACCTGAGCAGGCTGAAGGAGACTATCTACGTTGTAAAATTCATTTAAGGTTGGGGTGTAAACCACGATCACTGAGAAAAAAAGCTTTCAATATGGGCTATTGTGGTTTCACATGTGGATCTAAATTTCAGGAAGCTTCTTCTAAATAGTGCCCTGCTGTAGAGAAAGAATGTGTTGAATGCAGTGGGTTAGGATCTTTTGAAAAATGAGTATTAGAAACAAAATGGCATTACGGTGATGACAGAGGCAGATGAGGGGTTGACAAACACTCTAAATAACCTTCCATTGTGTTTAAAGGTGCATGATAAAGATGACCAAAGATCCTATTGACAAGTGTATTGTAGGACTGTGTCTATTCTTCTCTTAGCTGATTCAGGATACAAGATCACCATTATTTCACAATACCTTAAAGGATTGTGTTTTGAAGTGGGATCTTTGCCCTCCTGATATATGGCAGCAGGGTACAATGGTAGGAAATAGATTTGGAAGGTTATTTAGAGACAACACTGGAATTTAAAGGGCAAACTGTGATAGGGAGGGTGTACATTTCCATAGAAGGCCCATACGTTCCTGCACGGCATCACCATGAAGGTTTATGGATTGTTTTGAGGCCAGGCTCGGTTCAGCAAGTATTGTGGGTGGACAATTAAATACATTTTGAGGTGAATCTGGAAACGATCTTACAACAAAACAAGGAGATTTTCTGGTAGGAGTTTAGGAAGTTGACCAATTTTGAGCATGCCTTGAAGGTAAAAGAAGAAGTATACAGATAATGTACAAATTAAGATGCATACATTTGAGCATGAGGACAAAATTGAGTGAATTGTTGAGGGAATTGTGTAATGAAGGTGTGTTTGAACCCACTGACTCTACATTGTTTGTTCACCGTAGTTAAAGCACACAAGAAAAACAATGAACTCTGGATGCATGTAGATTTGAGTAGCCTTAATATGGCTATTTGGGTTGATGGCCATCCCTTACTCAAAATAGACTAAATTATAGCAACCCTAGCTGCGACAACAATATTTTTGAAACTAGATATGTGCTCAGCATATCATCAAGTGAAGTTGAGCAATGTGTTGAGACATTTGAAGACATTTGTAGCTCCTGATAGAGTTTATCAGTTTTGTGAATGCTGTTTGTCTCGCTTCTGCTGCAGCCATATTCCAACAGATGATGGAAGTGGTCTCTATGGGGTTTTGGCTTTCTATGATCTTCAGCAAAAATTAGAATAAACACATGCATGAACTTGACAATGTCTTTGTTAGACTTGGCCCTTTTTGCAGGGTCATCCCTGAACTTTTTGTCTTCCTCCCGGTATTTTTTCTGACCTGGTGTTGGTGGTTTTAGGATTCTGGGCACTTATCACTGCTGTCCAGTGTTAAAGTGCATGTGCTCTCTATGGTAAACATGGTAAGATTGGTCTACACCTGTTTGGCGTATTTAATTTACCTATCAGTCCCTTGTAAAGTGGTATCTCATATCCCCGGGGCCAGTAAATTAAAAGCTACTGGTGGGCTTGCAGCACTGCTTGCGCCACCCACCAAAGTAGCCTTTCAAACCTGTCTCAGGCCTCTGCCATTACAGGGCCTGTGCGCGCAGTTTACTGTCGCTGTGGCGTGGCACCTAAAGTAGGTGCCACGTCTGTGTCTCCCCTTTTACTACATATCAGTCACCCCTAAGGTAGGCCCTAGCTAGCCCTATGGGCAGGGTGCGCTGTAGGTAAAAGGTAGGACATGTGCCTTAACTGTGTGGCATATCCTGGAAGTGACAAACAGCCATTTTGGTTTCTTACTACTGTGAGGCTGCCCTCTCATAGGAATGCATTGGGGATTCCCTGATATGTGTTTCAGTGGTAATTCCTGATATGAGAGGAGTAGCGTGATCAAGTTTGGTATGTTTGGAATAGTGGTAATAAATGCTGCGTAATGGTGTTCGCAGATTTATTATCACTAGTTTAGAAATGCCACTTTTAGAAGTGGGCATTTCTGTGTGCTATGTGTCTTTGTGCCTGCCTGATGTGTATTGCATGTCTGGCTCTGGAGAGACAAGGGCTGGGGAGGTGCAGTGACTCCAGAGGGGCTGGGTGAGTCAGCGCTAGGCTGAAGAGGCTGATCTGCATTTGGAGTAGTGGAAGGAGTAGCACCTGGGCCTGAATAGGACTGTGCCTGCCTTCCACAATGCTGGTTCCGCCCCCCTGTGGTGTGTGTGGGGCCAGAGCCTACACTAACAAAGGAGGTTGTTGTGCACTTGTTAAGTGCCCCCCAGAACTAGTTTGGACTGGGCACAGAGCCCTGTGCCAGGGGGAGAACAAAGACCTAGCTGGTATAAGTATTGGGGCTGTGACCCCATGAAAGGTGTGCTGTGGGAGCTGAAGGACTGCTGTGCGCCAGGAGGAACTGCCACAAAGGACTCCCCCTCTACTGGAGGGCCCTGTGGGCTGGCCTGCCTGGGCCCAGCTCTGCTTTATGTGCTTGTGGGACTGGTGCTTACTGGGAACTCTTGAACTGACTGGAACTGCACCTGGCCAGAGGACTGCCAGGAGGAACCGCCATCTGGACTTTGCCTGGTGTGCTGATCTGGGGCCTGCTGTGCTACCAGAAGGACTGCCACCCTCGCTGAGGGTCCCTGATGTGCTGGCCTGCCTGCCTGCACCCTACTCCCTGAGCGTGCTCAACTTCAGGGATTGCCAGGTCACGGATTTGGAGGCACCTTGCTCTGGTTAGAGGAGCCCGAGGCGAGGATTCATTCCTCCAGGAAGTGCGTGTGGAGAGCTTTGTCTCTCCCTTTCTGGTGCGGACCGGTGCGGTGTGAGCACCGTGGTTTGGCCCGCATTTCCCCTTAAGGAGCGTGTGTCTGTGCAGCATGCACTGGGCTGCATTTCCCCCAGTAGTGGAGGAGGAGCGGGAGGGGAGAGCAACCCCGGAAGCGCTCTCCCTCCCACGTCGTGCTGCCTGCATCTTGTCAAAGAGGCGGAGGCTGGGAGTGAAGAAACGGCCCGCAAATGAGCGACGCTCAGCCTCAAGGCATTGCCTGGCAACCAGCCCCCGGGGTGGAGGAGCCAGAAGCCAGGCAGGAGTGACATGCTCAAGGCTCAGCCTAGATGTAGGCGGGGCCGAAGACAGTGGAGTCAGCGGGGACTTTGCTCAGCTACTGGCTCGGTGGCAGAACGAATTGGCTGCACCACGTGGTTGCGGGCAGCCGTGGTGAACAGAGCCCTAACAGGGGGGCTGCCCACACGCCTCGCACAAGGAGCAAAGGCTGAGTGAGGACGCCCCAGTTGGCGGCGGTGCTCCCAGGTAGAGGAGTCATATTCTGGAGCTCACGCACCCTTCACAGTGCGGGTGCATTTTGTTGGGGACACCCTCCCTCCAGAGAGCTCACCGGTCCCGAGAAGAGGGGCCAGGGGGAGAGGGAGGGGGGAGATTACCCTGCTGAGCTTTAGTTGGTGTGTTGCCAGCCGGACCACATCGCTCTCTTTGCAGCTGGGTTTCTGCCCTCATTGGGCTTCATGCGGCCAACCCGGGGCCGACTGCATTCCTAGCTGCATTTGGGGGCATTACTTTATTTTCAGTTGTGGGCATTAGGAGCAAGGAGGCCACTTCAGGGGGAATTCTAGTGATATTATTTTAAATCGAATTTTTGATACAGTGTCTACTGTTATCCTAGATATGATTAATGCTACATTCCAGACAGGCTTAGTCCCTCCCCCTTGGAAGTAAGCAATGGTTAAAGCTTTGCTGAAAAAACCGAACCTGGACCCTGAGATGTTAGGGAACTATCGTCCCATTTCACTATTGCCAGGGATCAGCAAAATTGCTTAAAAACATGTGAATAGTGCTCTGTCCGCGTTTCTGGAAAGCAATAACTGTCTTCACCTGTCTCAAACTGGGTTTAGACCCCAACAGGGTACAGAAACCGCCCTTTTAGCTGTGGTTGAGGCAACTAGGAAAATCCTAGACAATGGGGGCTGCGCTGCCATTGTGCTTTTAGATCTGAGCGCAGCCTTCGACACAGTCAATCATCAGCTGCTCATCCAGAGGCTTAAAGATGTAGGAGTGACTGACCTGGCCCTTAAATGGATACACTCCGTTCTGGACAACCGGTCATTTCAAGTATTCCATGAAGACTGCATCTCTGACCCTCTGCCACTCCGATGTGGGGTTCCTCAGGGATCCTCCCTGTCCCCCACGCTTTTTAATGTGTACATGAGCCCCTTGGCAGGTGTTGTGGAGCCTTTCGGCATCCAAATCATCACATATGCCGACGATACGCAGCTGATTGTCTCTTTTAATCAGCTCAACAACACTGCCCCGGAGTGGGCCATGTGTCTTCGAGAGGTCTCAGCATGGATTGAGGGCTCATTCTTGAAGTTGAACGGATCTAAAATGGAGCTGATGTTTCTGGGTAAACCTTCTGTACCCAATATAATATCATCTTGGCCGAGTTGCTTCGGCCCTCCCCCATCCCCCAAAGATTATATCAAGAGTTTAGGGGTTTGGTTAGATCGTAACCTTGATTTTGGGGAGCAAGCAAGGAAGGTTGCTGGTAGCTGCTTTGGGCTGATGAGGATGACACGGAAAATCATTCCTCTCCTCCCTTTCTCTGCAAGGAAAGTGGTGGTCCAGTCCCTTATTCTTTCTAGGCTCGACTACGCCAATGCCCTATACTTAGGAGCACCTTGGTCCACGGTTAAGAAACTGCAAATTGTACAGAACTGTGCTGCACGACAACTTTTGAATATTCCCATCCGACAATCAGCAGGGGCTGCTCTGGCCGCCCTTCACTGGCTGCCCATTCAGCAGAGAGTGCAGTTCAAGGCTCTCTGCATTTCACACAAGGTACTGTTGAGTTCTGGCCCACCTATCACACGCTCCATCATTTCCTCTTACCATCCTGAGAGAACCCTGCGATCATGCAATAAACAGTTGGCAGCTGTACCTAGAATCAGGAAAGCACATACAGGGGGTCGCCTTTTTTCATATAACGCAGCAAGGCTATGGAACTCCCTCCCCCTTGCCATTCAGTGTGAAACTAACCATCTGGTCTTCCGGAAACGTATAAAAACCTTCCTGTTTCCATAAACTGATATGTAGTTCATGAACTTCGGCCTCTAGCGCTGGGATGCCTTTGGTAACCATGCGCTTTACAAATGTTTTACAATTACAATTATGGCCATTGCCCAGACAGAGGGGACTGAGGGAAGTATCCCCGCCACTGTTAGGAGGAAGGTGTTTTCCCTCCCTGACCAAACTGCTCCTTTGGATGCCTAGATGTAATAATGTATCCCTGGATGCCCTCTATGCACAGTATTGGTGTTCGGCATAATGCTCTCACCAAGGCTTGATGATATGTGCAACTATGATGCAATGCCTAATGCCTGATGCGGTTGTAATGTGTGCACCTTATCATGGTTATACTATGGTGCATTGCTGATTATATGTATGCCTAATGTGTGTGGGCTAGGGGTACTATGATCAGTGTTTACTGTGATGCACTATGGTAGGGGTTTATGCCTAATGTGGGGTGCTAGACGCATCTTGCCAGTAGTTACTGGTTGTTTGTGATTTTCACTACTTGTGTGTTCTAATGGTTATGACAGTGGCCCGATTTGCCCTGTAAGGTATATAATCCCCTGTAAAGTGATACCTAGTGCCAGGTGGCAGGGTGTACATATGTGATTACGTTCTAATGTGTTTTATGAGTAATACAAAGGCTATTTTTTATATAACCTTGTGTGGAGTTTCTTTTGTGGTGTGCTTAGTGTGTTGCTGCTGTGAGAGTGTGTTGCGCAAACGCTTTACACATTGCCTCTGGGATAAGCCTGACTGCTCTGCCAAGCTACCAAGGGGGTGAGCAGGGGTTATCTTTGGTGTGTAACTCCCTTGCCCTGACTAGAGTGGTGGTTTCTGCCTGGCCTAGGCGCATGCCCTAGCCAACCAGAAATCCCATTTCTAACAGTCTTGAAAACTATGATAAGAAGTTGTTTGAGATTAAGGAGAGATAAATGCATGTTTGGTGTTTAGGAAGTTGAATATGTTGAGCATTTAGTTTCATGCTAGGGAATTCCACCAAGACCAGAAGCATTGAGAACAATAGAGGAAGTACATATGCCCAGAGATAATGACCAACTACTTGTGTTTATGGCCAAGATTGAATTTTATTCAAACTTTATTGAACATTTTGCCATGATTTCTAAACCACTTCACAGCCCGTTAAAGAAAAGGGTTCAGTTTGCTTGGGTGCAGAACTAAAATGTACAATAGCTGATATTGAGGAAAAGGTTATCAATGTACTGCTTCTTAGTCCATGTGTATCAGGCAAAGAATTATGTTTCACTGTTGATGCAAGCAATGTTGGCATTGGTGCAGTACTGACTCAAGGCAAATGGAACAAGGAAAATACAATTGCTTTTGCTTCACGTACGCTGAGACCACAGGAACGTCAGTACTCTGTCATTAAGCATGAGCTGCTGATCTGCATGTGGGCAGTTGAAAAATTTGAGTTGTATGTGTGGGGGACCATGCTCAGAATGCAAAGTTAGCAAAACATCTTGTGCCTCTTTTAAATGGTGGCAATGTGAACACCAGCAAGGGTACTGCTGGCAGTGAGATTATGGTCAAAGCTCATGGAACATCATTTTGAAGTTGAACACATTGAAGGAGGGAGAAACAAAAAAGCTGATTGTTTATGTTGGTTTCCTTGAAGATAAAAATATGCTGAGGATGTTAAAAGTGAAAATTACTGTGAAGATGTGGAGTGTCTTATAGCAAGCATTTGTTGGTAAGTGAAAGAGTATGTGAGTAAACAAGAATGGAGGAAGGCATTTGATGAAGACCATCATTTATTGAGAGTGGTTGATTTTATCAGGGAAAGATGGCTGAAGGAAAATACTTTTTCTTGTGAATTTCAGAGCTATAGTAAAGTTCAGTCGGAATTGTCATCGACTCATGGGATGTTGTTTCATCAGAATAAACAGATTCCAACCTACTTGGTTAGGTGAAGATTGTTGAAGGTAAGCCGTGATGGGCATTTAGGCATGACATATACCAAGAAAAGATTGAGAATGAAATATTGGTGGCCTGCCAAAGATAGAGATGTGGAAAGGGTTGCTGGAGAGTGTGTTAGTTGTTTTCAACATGATAAAAGCCTGGAATTGAGACTTTCACATATGAAAGAAGTGGGTTGTCCTGACAAAGTGTTGGCAGAGTGTGACCTGAGTTTGTGAATCAGTTTTAGATGTTTCCTATGCATCAAACATGTAATATTGTGTCTGTGGACTACATGTCAAAGTGGTTAGAAATAAGGTTTGACCGTCATCATATTCCTCACTGACATTTTTGCCAGACTGGGTTATCCTAGTGAATTTTATTGGATAATGGTGTGCAATTCGCCTCAAATGAGATGTAGGGGCTTTTGGATGGAGCTGGTGCTACGCATAAGTGTTGTACTCTTTACCACCTATAGAGTAATGACCTAGTAGAAAAGATGAGTTGAGTGGTCAATGAGGTTCTTTGGTGGCAGGAGTAAAAGTATAAAATGCAGTGAGGCTATGCTTTGCGCTTACCATAATAGACCACATAGTCTCACAGGTGTTATACCATTTTGTGGTTAGCGCAGAAGAAGCTTGCAAGATGTTGCATGAAGACATGAAGAGGATAAGAGATAAGTGGTAGGGAGTCAAAGTATTTTGATTCAATCAAAAGGACTAAATTGTGTGAGTTTAGGAAAAAATGATTTAATGAAAGTAAGCTTGCCAGGGAAAGAATAAGGAAAGGTTGTTTAAGTTATACTCCCACTCATAGAGTGGAAGAGGTGAATGCAAATGCAAGCACTGTGAACCACCAGACCACATCCTCTGCAAGAAAGTGGGAAGCTCCCTATCACATGTCTGTGACAGAGCATCTGCGTGCACCACCCAGAAACTAGACCCCCCCCTCCACGCATAGCTGCTGCCCAGCTCCCACCAGCGGGCTGAGTTACTTACTATTTGTAACCTCCCTCATAATTCAGCTTTCTGCGACATAAACAGAACGTCAGAGCTGTGAGGCAGATTAACCTCCCCAGCCCAGCTCGGTGTTCTGCCCAAGCGTTTATTTTTGCATAAACTCTGGGATAGGCATATTAATGTAGCAAGATCCCAACAGTATCAAAAAACATGATTTCTGCCTTGGAATGCAATTGCAAGGATGATGGTCTGCTGCCCCTTACAGACCACCATCCCTGTGATAGTAGCCATTCACCGGATGTTGCAAATTGAGGCCCACTTAATGAATATTGATTAGGCAGGTCTTTGTACTGCACCTTGCGATTCAGTATTTTGTGAATTGTCCTATTAGTATAAAGGTTGGTTCGTAAAAATACTATTCCAATGGCAAAAAGCCAGTGCTCAATTTGCAACCACTTTTTGTGCATGGAATAAAAGTACAGCAGGCCTGAGATTCGCTCTTTCAACCTTGCGAGAACCATCTCCGTGTCCCTCTGCCAAGACCCAAACCTTGCCTCACATTAGAAGCTCTAAAAATGTCCCATTACATGCATTTGTGAACTAGCCTTTAACACAACTAAAAGGAGAAACAATTGTGTCTTCATATACAATTAGTGCGCAATGAAAGAACTGTGCCCTCTTTGCACAAATGTCTGGAGAATACCATGGACGCCTACCAAGAAAGTCCGTCATGTGTCTCAGATGACCAGCCAATGACATTGATGTTCACCGTATGCCATGAATTGTTGCCATAGTTCAGGATTGGACAGCCCAAGTCAAATAATGTCATAATCTTTCGCCATGTTTCTTGATTATGATGCCCTCTATATGACAGGGATGCCTACTGGATGCTAGACATGGCAATTATATGCCAGTAGAATGTGCAATGGAGTCCCACTAGCTCTACCATGGAACTTCCACCTGTGTCAGTGTGAACATCTAGGCCACGTTTATCTGTCTAACTCCATCTTTCGATCATGTGTCACACCACTAAAGTTCATGAGCACACACGACGGTTAACATTCAAACAACATAAAATGGTATTTGACAGATATCGACTTTCCTGTAATGTGAAAATTATTAGCGAAAATGCCTTTTGTGTTCTGGACTCAGACTTAAAGCTGCATTTCAATGTTGAATCCATGGTGGGGAGAATGTTTCTTTATTGTTGGTCTTAATACTGTGCCGGGTGAGCTAGCACATATTACTAATGAATGTGTATTCTTTCTTTGTATGTGCTGCCTGGAAATTTCTATTGCTAGAGGAGAGAATATCTGACCATGCTTAGTGATAAACTTATAGAAATGCTGTAGACGAGGTTGACTTAAAATGTCTTTTATTTTATTTTAATTTTATTTAGAGTTTTATATAGCGCGAACTAGACCCAAGAGATCGGGTATCAGAGCGCTTTACATGATCACCAGTTTCGTTACAGATTAGGCACAGGGAGATTAAGTGATTTGCCCAGAATCACAGGATGTTGAGCGTCCTTTCCGAGACTCGAACCCGGTTCCCCAGCGTCGAGGTCGACCGCTCTAACCGTAAGGCTGGGATAAATGGTTCGCTCTCAAAGAATGTTCCATTTAAGAATATTTATTGAATTGCTCTTTCACATCAGATACCCTCATCTTATGTCCAAAACAAACAAACCCAATAGACACGCAGGGACACATTTATACTCAAACAAAAAGATGCAAGCAGACAAACAGGCATTTGTACAACTGGCACCACACTGGGCATGCACACACACATGTATACACAACCGTGCTGCTCACTACCTCTCTTAACAGCATGGTACACCCTTGCTTTACCCTGCCTTCTGGTGCTCTTAACTCTATCACATAGTCACAGGGAGCGATCATCAGGCTAGAAGCAATGTGAGAAAGTAAGTAGGATATGGCCTAATGGCTAGGGTGGTCGACCTCAAACATTGAGGAACCGGGTTCCAGTCTCGGCAACAACGCTCAGCATGCACTCAGATACCTTCAGGGTCAAGTTTGCGCTATATAAAACTCCGGGGAAAAAAAATAACAAGGCACTCTGAGCTGAAACAATACAATGCAGACAATGAGCATAAATAAAGAATGTCAGGGACAGGAAAAGGCTACATTACCAATTGCACCCATCGACTCAACCTGGGTCTGGTCTTTCTAGAGTCACTATGGGTCAAAAGAGAGGGGAGCTTCAGAAACCAGTTCAAGCAATACCTTAATTTAAGTGATGTCTGGTTGATTATAAGTGACTCGTGGCTAATTCTAATGGATCTGCCAGCATTTGAATATGTCAGGGTTCTCCAAAGTCGGTCCTGGAGGGCCGGATCCATGGCAGATATTTAGCATATCCCCATCTAGATGAATGAATGAAATGAATGAAAACATTTATTGTTCAGTTAATAAAAATTTACAATTAAAACACCTTTGTACAATTCTTCTTACATTTCATGCATAATCAATTCCATTTCCTTATATAAAAACCACGTAATTAAAAAATATTTTTCATCAATTCATAAAAACCAAGAATATATAACACAATCCTCATTGTCCACAGTTAAGCAGTTTCTTCTCCACTATTTCTATAAACTTCAAAAGTCTGCCCGTAAATTGCAAACTTTCTCCTTGTAAACTGGCTATGACTGCTTGTCGACATGTTCGTGTCATTTGACTATTAAAGTCCGACCTCAACAGCCTCCTACGTTCACCTATTAGAGCAGGGCACCTACAAATGATATGACAAATATCTTCTCTCTTGTTGTTACAGAGGCGACACATCCTCTCACTACTCCTCATTTTCCATGCAGGGGCATCTCCAAGAAATTGGCTATTTCCAAAACGGAGATTCATAAACTTCAGCTTTGCCCTTTGGCTATTTGAGTCTACTAGATAGCTCTGTGGTTTTAACATACCGTACGAAGCAATAACTGTCCACGCATGGGATCTCTTTGCCAATGCTGCTTTATCCCATAAAGACAACAATTTTTTACTGTACCCATTTATAACTTTATTAAAAGCCACCTGTGAGAGGGGTAAGGCCCATAGTTGTTCCGCCTTGAACGTGTCTATCGCCAGTTAAAAATATTCATGAGCCTGCTTATGTTTACTATCACATATTGCCTCCCAGACCACTGTCAAAAGCGAGGAGTCATTATCCCTTCTAAGTTTGTGGCAGAATTTTAAATATGCTCCTAAGCTGTTTAGGTTCTGTCGTTTAATCCGAACTCAAGTCGGATTTGCGCTGGTGAAGTTTGTCGAGGAAGATTAAACAGGCGTCGGTAGGTCCCTGTTACTAGTTTGTCTATGGTGTTATCAGCACATCCTCTTAAAGTCTCTACTCCATATGCGAGAGTTGGAACATGTTTAACTGACATGATTTGTAATAATGGATTAAGGGAAAGCCCTTTTAAGTTATTCTGGAGTGTGGAAAATGCTGCAATTAATGAGTTATTTATTTTCTGTAGTGCAGCGCACTGATTTTTACCCTTGCCCCTAGCATCTATTATAACACCCAGATATCTATACTCAGTAACTGATTCTAAAACAGAACCTTCCATTCTCAATTTTGGTCTTGCAGCCAACCCCCTAGTCACCAGCATTGTTTTTGTCTTTTTTAAGTTAATCTTTAGTCCGTGAGTAAAGGCATAATGTGCACTTTCACTAATTAATCTCTGCAACCCCACCTTGGTGTAACTTATTAATACAATATCATCGGCATACAATAAATACGAAACGTTAAAACCTGCCACAGTCGGGGAGTGAGAATTAATTTCATTAAGCCCTGATGAAATACCAGCTAAATACAGGTTGAATAAGGTTGGGGCCAAAACACATCCTTGCTTCAACCCGTCCCTTATCATCATTTTTTTTACAGTACTGTGCCCTGTCCCAACCTTACACTCGTCCAAGTATTGGTATATAAGAATTGTAATGCTCTCAACAGACTCGGTGCAATTCCCATTTTCGTTAATTTGTTCCAAAGAATATTTCTATGTACAGTGTCGAAAGCCGAGCTAAAATCAATAAAACACAAGTGAAGATTCATCCTACGGCGCCTGGCATTTCCATAATAAGAACTAACATTTGAATGTTAATAATCATCCCCATGCCTTTAATAAACCCTGTTTGATTCTTTGGAAGTAGATTACTGGCATCAACCCAAGCCGTTAGTTGAGCCAGCAGACATTTAGCAAAAAACTTTGCTTCACAATCCATTAAAGCTATAAGTCGATAATTAGCTGGATCCGAAGCTTGACACGGTTTGTAAATCAGAGCCAAAATTGAACCCCTCCATTTATCTGGGATTTCTTCCTTCGTCAAATCATGATTGAATACGTTTGACAGTTTCTTTGCCCAATGATGTGGATTTTCTTTGAATAGTGCTTGAGGAAGGCCATTTGGCCCTGGAGCACTACTCCGTCTGCTAGAACTTATAATTTTTTCCACTATTATCTGCTGGATCAAAAGCTGGGTATTTTCCCTTGCCTTGTCATTGTCCCTTGTATTGTCCGCTGTACCTACTTCTGTTGGCTTTGTTATATTTCTTGTGCCACCTGTCATGGATCCCAAATGCTTCTCCCAGACTTCTTCCGATATATTTGTAATTACTTGTTGTTGTTTTCTACCATTGGCTTGATGAACAGATCTAGTTCGGCTTTTGTTTGTATCCATACCTCTTTTTTGTAGAGTGACCTCAGTTTTGGTAGTATCTCACTCCTGACACTGGAGGATGCATGATTTCTTAGGACCCTCAAAGCATTGTTCAATTTCCTTTTCGCTATCTTTAGTTGAACAGTCATTTTTTTGGGAAAAGACGTTGCCGTTGCTACAATGCCTTTTGAACGTACAGCATTTTTCTCTACCAGGTTAATTATGAACTGCTCCCAAATGGTCAAAGGATTTTGATCTATTCTATTTAACTCTTCTTCCCACTGGTCTCGTGCTTGCTGTTGGATGTTTTGTATACTATTTACTGACCAGTTTAACCTCCTATAGTTCAGACCAATAGGCTCCCCTAACTCTGGGGTACTTTGTTCGTATCGGGTAATATTTAGATTGAGGCTGATCATTTGTGGCTGGTGATCAGTTTCCAGCTGATTTCCCAGCTTGTAGCTTATTATTGATTGATATAATGGGAGGGATACTAAAGTGTAATCAATAACAGCTTTGGATTGTGCCGCGAAATGGGTCACTTGAGCTGGAATGTCCGGTTCCACCCGGCCATTCAAAACTCGAAGGCCGTGATGCTCCAGATTTCTCACCACTTCTTTGCCCATTCTGCCAGATCTTTGTTTAAATGCATCAGTTGCCGGGATATGCCAAATTTGATCAATCACATCCAATATTTGATCCCTAGGTGTGACCTGGAAGAAATTCAATTAAAATCCCCTGTCAAGAGGATCCAAGGAGCTGGATTCATCATGCTTTGTGTTAACAATAGACTCAGTATCTTATCTATTGTTTCTTTTTTCTTGCTACCAAGGGGATGTGTATATACGTTTATTATCATCAAAGGAGTCTTATTTCCTGGGTCAAGAGGCCCGACCTTAATTGCTTGAATGTTCGAATGGTCAATTTCCACTTCTTCAATCTTTATTTTTAAGGCCACTGTTACATATAAAGCCAAACCTCCTGCTGCTTGCCCCTTCAATTTTGTTTTGATTGCTGGCTTGCTATAGCATGAGTATGCCGGAAGCTTAATTTCCTCTTTTGCCCATGTTTCTTGAAAGAGGATTATCTGAAACCTTCCAATATATGTTAAAAATTCATGATCGTCTACCTTTGCTGCCAGACCCTCTATATTCCATGAGCAGATGTCTACCTTTGCTGCCAGACCCTCTATATTCCATGAGCAGATGTCTACCTTTGCTGCCAGACCCTCTATGTTCCATGAGCAGATGTCAACTTTGTTTCTGTGACCAACGAAACGGTTTTTATCCTGTCAATGTCTTAAGTCTTTGTCTGTCCTGACATTCAAGGCACTCGGGAGCCAGGACCAATCCAATTTCGAATAAAGAGTTTTGCTCCCCTTGACGTCCGTGTAGTTATCTGCCTGAAGGGTTATATTGTCCCTTAAAGGAGTGATTGAGCTACTCCTTGCCCCTTTTAAGATCGTCGTTATGCCCGATTGCTGATTTTTATTGCCCATTTGTGGACTTTTCGTTAGTTTCGGACTTCCCCTACCACATTCCTCACTGACCCTCTTAAACCGATTTTCGCCACCCTTCGGTTTTAGGAACTGTGGATAGGGTTCCTCCTTTTCCCTTATCATCTCAATACCCCATGTTTCAAATTTCTCTTTTTCCGCCCATAGTTGGTCCGCTACCTCAGCTCTCGCCCATGTAATCATTGTTGATTCCTCACCTCCCCACATCGGGTTACTTACAAATGTAACTGAATGTATATCCGTGGACTCTATATGTTGTAATGCCGCTATTTCTTTGGTCATTCGTATCATAGACCCTCTATTTATTCGATCAAAGTGACCCCTAGATTTATATTTTGGTACAAATGTCATTTTACAGTGAATACTAGGCGAGCTGTGCCGAATTGACCTATCTCTTTGACCCTGCTGAATCGTGCAGACTATTTCCTGCTGAATATTATTAACCTGCCCTATTTCATTTCGGTCATTCTTTACCAATTGACGTTCATCCTGCGGTCGTTGCTTCTGCTCCCCTTGTGGGTCATTATCTTTCCTTAGTGATTGTTCCCATACTTGCATTCTGTTCTCCTTTTCATCTTTCTCCTCCAAGCCTTTCTCTACTTCTGGAGCATTGTGCGTTGTTTCCAAAAGCTCCACCATCTTAACTGTTTTAATTTGGTTTGTAAGTTCATCTTTTACCGATTTGGCCTGGACTAATCCCTGTTGGTTCTCTTCCATTTGTCCCTCGTTTATCTTCATCCTTTTCCCTTTCGCGCTAGCTGGTATATTCTCATTCTCCTTCTCCACCTTATTTTCCCTTACCTCATCATCACTCTTTTTTTTTCCGAAAGTGCCACTTGATTTCCTAATTTTGGGCAAAAAATTGGATACACCTTCCCTTGGAGACCTGGATTATTCTCCACCTCTTTTTTATTGTGGCTTTTCCTAAGTCTTTTTCTCTGTCTCTTAGAGAGCTTATATGTCTTGACTGCTTCCCCTTGTATGGACAGTTCTAGGGCTCCCTGCTCCACAGACCCATTCCTACCTGATATACTAGACAATGTCTGGTCACTTGAAAGTCTTTCACATATGGCAATGTTTTTGTCTAAGTTTTTTTCTGAATTACACCCCTGTATTATATCCACTTTCTTCCTCAACTGTGTCTTTTCCAAACTTGAAATTTCCCCCCCGAGGCTCCTCTTCACCAGTTCGCTTACACGGGCAGGTTTATTTCCCTCTGGTTTCCTACTGTTGTTAACTATTTGACCCACTGGGCTCATCACTTCTTTAGCAGATTGTAATTGCCCCTTTATCTCTGCCAGAACCTGTTCCAGCATCCCAGGCAGCGAGAACAGTTTATCCAATACTGGGCTACATTCACAAGTATTCTCAGGAAATATCTCCACCTGCGCTTCTGCCTGCGCCCTTAGGACCAGCTGATTCAATGCTCCAATTTTTGTATCAATCGCTGTGATATATAACGCCATTGTATTTAAAAGATCCACTTGGATATCCAACTTACTTGATTGATATGTCAATGCATTGACCACCGATTGAAATGAATTAAGAAAAATCTCCCAAGTGTTGCTATCCATGCCTTTTCCCCCCAATGATTCTCTACTTGGAGGTCCAACTTGCATGCCATTAGCCGGGGAACCCATTACCGGGGACCCAACAAGTTCAGTCCCTGGCAATTCGGTTACCTCAACCCTGTTCTCTCTCTGTGTTAGTTCATATTTAATTTCTGATTGAGCTTCTATCTTTGCAGGTGTTGTATTAGCCCCAATGGCAACATTTCTCTGAGATAGCTCATGGGATGGTTCACGAATTAGTTCGTCCAATGATTCATATACTTTTTCTGATTGTGCTTCTATCGCCACAGGTGCTACAATTCCCCCAACAGTGTCCAATACCTCCGTCAACTCTGTTTCCAATTTAAATTTCCGTACAGGATCTATTCCTTCTAAGTCGTCTAGTTCATCCAAATTAGCCATATATACCATCTTGTTATCTACTTGTTGGTGCACCTCAACTTGAATCTGGATTTCTTTTCCCAAACAAGTCTGAGTCATTTGTTCTTTTTGCCCCACTTGCTCCTTACTACTATTAGGCGACTCCGAGTTCAATTGTGGATCACTGTTATCGCCTACTTCCTGAATGACTGGCATCTCCCCTTGCTGGGCCACTATTGTGGTACTTTCCTTCTCACATTGCCGGTCACTACTTAGATGCCAAGTTTCCCAGTTAAACAAGGGTTTTTTTGTATTTATTTTTGTATTTAACCCCCCCACAGGATAGCAAGGTTTCAATTCCTCTCTTTTGCTCATGTTTTTGCTGGGGACCAATTTGGAAGACCCTGTTGCCTGTGGTTGAATCGGGCTTTGTAGCTCTCTAATATGCATGTCTTTTCGATATGTAAGCAGTACATCCACCGGGTTCTTCAAAAAGTCTGTCTACCTTACCCTTTTTATATGTTCGCAATTTAGAGTTCTATCAAGGCACGGTGTTATTATGCCTGGCCCCTCCATGCCAGACTTCTCCATAAAAACCCCATTGGCAACATAGTCAACATCATTGTCCTCGTCGGCAGAACCTGCCCTGGATTGCAATTTTTGCTTCCTCCGCACTACCTCCCTCGCTCCTCTTGTTCTCCCTGAGCGCATTGCTTTATGTGCACGTCTTATACTGCTTCCCTCTGCTTCTCTCCTTATCACTGAATGTTGACTGGGTGTTCAGCTGTCGCTGGAAGCAGGAGATTTCACCGCTCACCTCCACACCCCTCCTTATTCCTCCTTATCTCAGCTTACTTCTGCTGTTACTGTGTACTGAGTGCGAGAAGCTGGGTGCTGGGTGGTGAGAAGGCAAGGCGCTGTTGTTTTTGTTTTCAGTGCAGAAGCGAACTCACCATGCTCACTTCAGATTTCCTCCTGCTATGGGAGTAAACTCAGGCTCCACCTCTCACCTCTGCTTCCTCTGTATTCTGTACTCTGTACCGGCTCACAGATGCTGGTACCGGTGCCTGGGGGCCCTTGAAAGATCAGGCGCACACACTTCTGCACCACCTTACCGGTAAACTTGCCGCACGTCACCGCTGCTCAATGCTCAATATTCCATGCTCAATTGCCTGGAGCATGGGTCACCGCACTGCACCGCAACCACATCCGCCGCTACCACCGCGCCCCCGCCCCCGCTGACCGCTAATGAAAGCGGGGGGGTCGAGCTGCAGCGGTATGGACGAAACAGGTAGCCGCGGCCGTTAGCGGGAGCGGGAGCTGGAGCAGGGAGCAGGGGGCCGGCGTCCTCCTCGTCTTCCTCGGTTTTCCGGCTGTTGCTGCTGCTGCTGGTTACTGCTAAGCCACGGACTGGATCAGTCAGCCACGGACTGGTTCGCTTTCAGGAAACCTTGAAGAGGATGGCTAATGCAGGTGTAATGGGCAACAAACACCCAAAAGTAACCCCATCTAGATAAATGTAGTTATCTTAAAAAACTGGCATGGATCCGGCCCTCCAAGACCGACTTTAGGGAACCCTGGTAAATTCCATAATATATTTCTGAACTTTTAGTTGGAAATTTCAAACATAAAGGTGCTCCTTCTCGGGGGGAAAAGCAGCATGCATACACCTCTTACTCATTTCATGATTCTTGGTCGAGATCACTTGATACTAAGAGGTAAGGAGATCGTGAGGCGAGTAGATTATCACTGGAAATGTTACTTTTATAACGAAAATTTGAGTGGGAATTTTTAAAACTACGTATCTTTCGGATAGAGAAATATTTGCTGCAAGAAAACCATAGGGATTCCCAGAATAGCATCGAGGAGAAAATGAAAATCGATTACAAAGCTTAGTTTGCACATATAGTGAATATGTTGCAATGCACACGTGGTGGTACTGTTACAGGGTTTTGATCGATTCACAGCAAATCAAGCTAAAGTTATAAAGGTACAAACGAGTGCAAGAAGCACAAACCTAGTAATGTTTTAAATGAACCTTCAGACGAGGTCCAGAAGGGATTTAACTGGCACACGAGAAAATGGGTTTTGAATGCATCAGCTGCCATTACAGCAGATAAGGCAAATGAATGCCGCCTGCATATGTTAACAAAACGTTTGTGCCTATAACTTTTACATCGAAGAGATAATGACTCTTCCTTTATTTTGGACGGAAGAACAAAGATGCACACAGAAAACTAGAATAATGAGTCTGCTTTAAAGTCAACCACTTTGAGATCCATTGCAAAAAGAAAAGGGGCCTGAAAAAGTAGAGCTTTTCACATTTACAAAGCATTGCAAGGAAGAGACTTTGGTAAATACAAAAGGCTCATTTTTTCACTGTAATCAAACTTCATATGAAAGATGCCTTTATATATTATTGTGTTGGGGTATGACATATTGTGTGCATATTGCACTGAAGACAATGGTACCATTTGTTATTTGTAGTTGTATCAGTATAATGTCTAAGGAATAAATGGAAGTATTAGTTAGATTAAGGTATAAAGTCTTTTTGAGGAGTAAAGTTTTGCCAAAAGTAGACAAGTGAAAACATAGTTGATTATATTATCACTGTGCAAACGTTTCCACCCCAATTGGGCATTTTGGAGCTAAGAACATCCTAGACCAATAGAGACTGACAGCCTCAGCGGTCTAAAAAATCAAAAGGTTTTTAATTCTTTCTTGAAACAAAGGTCAAAGGTTGAAAGAGTGAATCTTAGGGCAAGAGGTAGATCGTACTAGGACTTGGAGCCTAGGAAGGAAAGGGATCATCCCCGAGTTCCAGAGCCTTTGCAATGAGTGACATGTAATATTGGGGTGAGTACCAGAGTGAAGAGCACTATTAGGGCCATAGACTGAGCATCATGCAAACATTGAAGGAGATGAAGGACCCAGATCTGTGACTGGGGGTGAGTGTTTGAAAAGTTTCAGCACTCCGTCCATCATCTCCATGTGTTTGCTTTGTTCGCCCTAAGTTGGCAGGGTATGCCCAGACATGGGCCCCTTGCTCACTTTGCCACTGGATTCAAGATAACCTGGCTGATGAGGGGTGTTACCCCGAAACCGGTCCCAGGATGCTTGTTTCCGGTCCAAGGAAGACATGGCTTGGCAGTTCGGGCTAGACTGTTCCCATGAGGCACAGGGTCAAAACTGATTTGCATATAGCTGTGTCTGAACTGGGGTGGCGAAGTGAGCTAAAGAATGATGATGGATTCAACCCAGATCTATGACTGGGGGTGAGTGTTTGAAAAGTTTCAGCACTCCGTCCATCATCTCCATGTGTTTGCTTTGTTCGCCCTAAGTTGGCAGGGTATGCCCAGACGTGGGCCCCTTGCTCACTTTGCCACTGGATTCAAGCTAGCCTGGCTGATGAGGGGTGTTACTCCGAAACTGGTCCCAGGATGCTTGCTTCATGTTCAGGGAAGACCTAGCTTGGCAGTTCGGGCTGGACTGTTCCCATGAGGCACGGGGTCAAGACTGATTTGCATATAGCTGTGTCTCAACTGGGGTGCCAAAGTGAGCTAAAGAATGATGATGAATTCAACCCAGATCTGTGACTGGGGTTGAGTGTTTGAAAAGTTTCAGCACTCCGTCCATCATCTCCATGTGTTTGCTTTGTTCGCCCTAAGTTGGCAGGGGTATGCCCAGACGTGGGCCCCTTGCTCACTTTGCCACTGGATTCAAGCTAGCCTGGCTGATCAGGGGTGTTACCCTGAAACTGGACCCAGGATGCTTGTTTCTGGTCCAGGGAAGACATGACTTGGCAGTTCGGGCTAGACTGTTCCCATGAGGCACAAGGTCAAAACTGATTTGCATATAGCTGTGTCTGATCTGGGGTGGCGAAGTGAGCTAAAGAATGATGATGGATTCAACCCAGATCTATGACTGGGGTTGAGTGTTTGAAAAGTTTCAGCACTCCGTCCATCATCTCCATGTGTTTGCTTTGTTCGCCATAAATTGGCAGGGTATGCCCAGGCGTGGACCCCTTGCTCACTTTGCCACTGGATTCAAGCTAGCCTGGCTGATGAGGGGTGTTACTCCGAAACTGGTCCCAGGATGCTTGCTTCATGTTCGGGGAAGACCTGGTGTGGCAGTTCGGGCTGGACTGTTCCCATGAGGCACGGGGTCAAGAATGATTTGCATATAGCTGTGTCTGAACTGGGGTGGCGAAGTGAGCTAAAGAATGACAATGGATTCAACCCAGATCTGTGACTGGGGGTGAGTGTTTGAAAAGTTTCAGCACTCCGTCCATCATCTCCATGTGTTTGCTTTGTTCGCCCTAAGTTGGCAGGGTATGCCCAGACGTGGGCCCCTTGCTCACTTTGCCACTGGATTCACGCTAGCCTGGCTGATGAGGGGTGTTACCCCGAAACCGGTCCCAGGATGCTTGTTTCTGGTCCAGGGAAGACATGGCTTGGCAGTTCGGGCTGGACTGTTCCCATGAGGCACAGGGTCAAGACTGATTTGCATATAGCTGTGTCTGAACTGGGGTGGCGAAGTGAGCTAAAGAATGATGATGGATTCAACCCAGATCTGTGACTGGGGGTGAGTGTTTGAAAAGTTTCAACACTCCGTCCATCATCTCCATGTGTTTGCTTTGTTCACCCTAAGTTGGCAGGGTATGCTCAGACGTAGGCCCCTTGCTCACTTTGCCAGTGGATTCAAGCTAGCCTGGCTGATGAGGGGTGTTACCCCGAAACCGGTCCCAGGATGCTTGTTTCTGGTCCAGGGAAGACATGGCTTGGCAGTTTGGGCTGGACTGTTCCCATGAGGCACAGGGTCAAGACTGAGTTTCATATAGCTCTGTCTGAACTGGGGTGGCAAAGTGAGCTAAAGAATGATTATGGATTCAACCCAGATCTGTGACTGGGGGTGAGTGTTTGAAATGTTTCAGCACTCCGTCCATCATCTCCATGTGTTTGCTTTGTTCGCCCTAAGTTGGCAGGGTATGCCCAGATGTGGGCCCCTTGCTCACTTTGCCACTGGATTCAAGCTAGCCTTGCTGATGAGGGGTGGTACCCCAAAACCGGTCCCAGGATGCTTGTTTCCGGTCCAGGGAAGACATGGCTTGGCAGTTCGGGCTAGACTGTTCCCATGAGGCACAGGGTCAAGACTGATTTGCATATAGCTGTGTCTGAACTGGGGTGGCGAAGTGAGCTAAAGAATAATGATGGATTCAACCCAGATCTGTGACTGGGGGTGAGTGTTTGAAAAGTTTCAGCACTCCGTCCATCATCTCCATGTGTTTGCTTCATAAAACAGGCACTCAGCTCTGTGCTGCGCCAGTGGATCCTAACATGATATGCCCCAAGATGCGTAAATCGGGCTCAGTGAGAGACATGCTTGTAAATCTATTTGCAAAGAACACCTGTCAGGGTTACTTGGTTAATAGAACGCAGGGCTGCATTGGAATCAGACTACGTTACTTCCAAAGATATAATTTTATTGAGTAATGGTTTAAAAATTGCAAATAAAATCTCATCTTCCAATGCTGAATCCTCAGACTTTTGGACACGTTTGGGGGTATTCACAAAGGTAAATTTTACTTGTAACTCTCATACGCTTTTGAGTAATTTAAATTCATTTGGCAATTTACAAAACCTTAGTATAAAGTTTCTCAAAAGTGCAGACGTTTTCATCTCCACCCACTGAAAAAAGGGGTGGAGCCAAAATCCTGAGTGTACGTTACTACTGACAACATGAAACAATAGTAAGTGCAGCACCACACATAGACAACCACTGATACTGCAACACACACCAAAAGAAAACAATGGAGGAAGGGACATAAACTAAAACCCAATCAGAAATAATGTTAAATTCAACTAAATTAAATTATTTTAAATAAATATAATATAGTATTACAAATATATAAAAATTAAGCATTTTTAATATTTAATTATAAAATATTTAAATGACCTTTTTTTTAAATTTAGAAATGAAATCACATTTCTTTGCAATTAAATATCATTAAATTACTTTGAATTACTTTTATCGATATTTTTTTTATTAATTATTAATGCATAATATAAACTTTAGAAAAAATGTAGGCAGCAATTAGTTTCCAAATTACATGCAGAAATACAATTGTAATAATATAAATTAAACATTTAACTCATTTTTCTTTTGCTCTATATTAAAAATAAATATATAAAAATAATTTACAATATTTAACATTAAAATATTAAACTAAATTTTCCAAGTTTAATAAACTTTTTTAGTCTTCCCTGTGCCTTACATATGGATTCATCTGCCCCGAACTCACTTTTCTATAGATAAGATGGTAATAAAAAATATTTTAATCTTTCTGTTCACTTTTCAGTACTTTAACTAACTAAAATATTGTAAAAAGAACAGAACAGGCCTAGGCTTAAATAAGACATAAAAATTAGAGGTGGGCGGAACTGGCAGTGTTACATGAAAACTCTGTGAGATTCCATGGAGTTCCACCAAAGGGCAGAAAATATGGAGCTCTCGCTGCAATTTTTTGCCGGAGGCATGAGCAGTGCTGAAAAATCAGCACAAACTGCACCATGCATTTTGCAAGAGTGCATGGCCATTCGAGTTGATTTTGCTGCCACTCCAGTGGAAAATCTACTCCAGCAGCAGCCACTCTTTTTGAGTGGCAGCCCGCTGACCTGGGCAGCTTATGAGCGCTCGCATCCACCCACATTAGGAAATTGTGCTAAGGGACACCAAATCTCGCTCACATGTTCTGAAGCCTCATGGGAGAAAAATTCCTCTATGTAATGATTGATGGAATTTGGCTGGGTTTCTAATTTAAAGAGTAACGCGGATTGACCATTTCTGCGGGTGGAACAAAACATTCCGCCCCGTAATAATAATGTATGCAAAACAACAAGGCTCCTAAATATAGCTATTCCCAATAAGTGCGCCCACCAGTGTCCAATCTTCTCTTCAATATTATGGGTTAGCAAAAGCTCCCAAAAATTATTTTCTAGAATTCATGAGAGTATTAGTTAGGGGGCATAACAAATAAAGTGCAAAAGAGGAAAAAGGAATTAGCACTTGGGAGGTAGTGCAGCAGTAAGAGATTAAAGAGCGGCACTAGTTGTTCGCAACCTCATATGTTCGTTGCTCACTCCTTGAAGTTATTTTCTCAGTGCTTGGATCCCAGCAATCAAGTTTGCTGTTAAAGAATGTTGCCCATATTCCTGCAAATTGTGTTTCAATATCTCCTCTTTGTTCAATATCTTGTCAGGGAGAATGGTGGGGAACTTAAACACATGAATGCATGCACAAGATATTGTTGATTCTTCCTCTCTGCTTTCCCTTGTTTCCTCCTATATTTCTGTTATTTCATTTTCTCTGTCCTTTTCCCTTATCTTTTCCTCTCCATAATTTCTGTTCTTTGCAGTGGGAAAGTAGTGCAGCAATAATATTAAGGAGCAGCAGCTCGTACCATAGATCCCTGAGACAGCTGTGTGTTCTTGGTGCAGTGCCTTTATTGAGCTTTTGCGTGTGTTTCCTAAAAGAAATATTATTGTTGTAGGTAGAACCTTTTGTGACTTAGTCTGTTGCAGAATTGTTGCTTCTTCTTAAGTTCAATAAGAGCCTCCCCCCTTGACGGCTGCCTGAGGCATTGTGTGAGCCACCTTCTTGTTGAAAATGGTGGAAAGGGAGATAGGGAGTCTGGCAGTGATAACAACCCTACCAGGCCTAGGAGTCCGTCAGAAGGAGTACATAGATACTGAGAGGCCTATCTCCTGCAGCGACAGGGCCACAAGAAATTAGGCCCATGCACGTCCTTCACTAGTGAGAGTAGTGAACATAAGGGGTATGCAGCCACACAGAGTCAGGCACAGAGAGTGGTCTGAAAACAGGCCATTCAGCACTGCAGACGGGTATTATCATTAGTAGAGCTGGTAGAGATTTGGCAGGCCTGACCTGCTTTAGTGGACAAGGAAGGATGATACTGAAGGGGACATCCACAATGGGAGCAACAATCATCAATCGTCAAGACTGAAGGCCAGTCTCACAAGCACAACATAAAGGCATTGCACATGTACAGAAGCTATGTCTGGAAGAGGAAGCAGTAGAGAGAAATGTATGTTTTTTTCCAGCTGGAGTATCACAAGATGAAAGACCTGACTCAACTTGGTGGTGAAGAGTTGAATAATGGGGATGTAAGTGGAGGACAGAAGTATATGATGGCTATCCTTTTAATGCTGCAGCAGAAGTTAGAAAAGGTTGCAAATTCCTCACTGGCTGTTTGAAGCTCATCTTGAATATATGGGGAATACGGCAGCTGGGTTAGAAGCTGAACAGTAGCAATGGACATCAAAGTGCAAGTACTGCGAAACAGGATGGACAGATTGGATAAGAAGCTTTGGATGGTGGGGATCAAACTGCTCGGATAAGAACAGACCTATAAATATTAAAGTTTTGGTGTACCCTGCCAACGCACCTGAAGCTATAGTAACTTCAGCTATAAGTCTCTTATTTGAATGGCAATTCAAACATGACTTAGTGACACATTTGTATTGGTTGCTATTCAAATAACAAAGCATAGGAAACACAACAAGATGATGAACGGAGTGGAGAAACCTTTCATCCACTCACCTCCAGTCAAGAGATATTCTAAATTAATTCCTCCAGCCCAGCAAGTCTAGTTTTTAAGCATTTCCTCTTTGCCTTCCTGGAATCTATTGGTGTGCAACCACCACTATATTGCATATTTTATAGCACATTCACTACATCAACCTTACCATTACACTGGTAGGTAAGTCTAGATGAGAGTTCAGCATAGTAAGTAAATATATACTGAAGATACTATTTAACCTGTCAGTAAACTGGCACAATCAACAAATACCCATGTTCACCAACTAACAAGAATGATCAGCCTTCTCCCCCAAAGAGCAACTGAAGACAGTGGCACATGTACTATATATCTCTAGAATTGATGATCGCAACACCTTTTTGACGGGTCTCAGCAAATATACTGATGCCTATCAAAGTGATGCTCCAATGGGCTCCTTGCCTGATTTCAGAAATCAACCAATCTCCCTTTTCTGAGGGATCTACATTGGCTTTCAGGTTCAGATAATATTTAAAATCAGTTGTCTCTACTTCACAGCACTACACACAGTGAGGCCAAGCTACCATCTGGAAGTACCAAATTTCTGAATATTAACCACCTTGTCGTGTCTTACAACCCAATGATCTCAGCGACTCTTATTCCAAAAGGCTGAACCATTGCTCCAGGGTCCAGATCTCTGGAACCCTACACACAACCAGTCTTATTCAAATGAGGGATCCATTCCTGTCAAACCTCTTCTGACTGTTTTTAAAAAACAGATTCACTGAGACAAGTAGTATGAGAAGGTGCCTGGTTCACAGACCTCCTTCACACAAGGCCCCTGGTTTGATTAAAAGTGGCAAAAGTGAGGCATTGGCTGGGCCATTCCTGATACCTTTACAATCCCCATCCCACCATTCCAAGTTAAATCAGCAATAATTACGTCTCCAAGCCTTCCTGCTAACAGGGCTAACTCTATTCTTCCTTGGCAGCAAGATGCTTTTGCTTCCTCTGGCTGAGAGGAAGAAACGCTATCAGGACCGGCGTACTACTGTGTGACATCCATACAATAAAAATCATGTATTTATAAACTCACCTTTGTTTCACTTTTACCAAACAAATTACTTGCGGCAATGAACTAGATTTTTGAAAAAAATAAAAAAATATACATTGAATGAACTTTGTAGAGTTTTCCTAATTTGGTTTCTGAAAATCTTTTGAATCACAGGCAGGCTTTTTTCCATAGTAAAATCAATATCACCTACACAGTGAAAATAGCACTTTGCAGGTGTTCACATTTGAGACTTACTACTCTTAATATTTTTGATGCCCCTCTTTTATAAATTATGCATCCAGCCTTACATTGTATAATGTACACGTAGTTGTGACTAACCTAATATTTAAATATGGTTTACTACATGCCAATCTTTTCTTTTAACATCTGTTATCGAAGTGCTTTAGGCTGCAACTGTCCTAGCTGCTGTAGAATATCTGAGGCCATTCTTTTAAAGACACAAATGTGGATAATGTAAATGTACACAGCAGTCTACATGTGACATTTGGCTTTAATGCCACGTGTGCCCTTCCTGCACAAAATACTGTGGTTATACTTAAAAGTTAAACCAGCCATCTTGGTTAAGCCACGGTTAGTGGTCTGAGCATCCATACTGGGAGTCTGAATGGCAGGATCACAGTGCTCTGAGTCAAAGTACCAACAAATCCAATCTTGATAAATTTGACTATTTTGATTTGGTCTTGAAAAATACTTAATGTATAGGAGGTTAGGACACTGAACTCCTAATCCTCAAAGTTATTTATTCTTTTCCATAAGCGTAATACCACAATTCCACCAAAGTTTAAAAAAATACTTGATGTATAGCTGAATAGGACATTGATCCCTTAAGTCACAAAGTCATGTATTTTTTCCTAGAAGAAGTAATAATACCATTCCACTATATTCTGGACAAACCCCTTGCTTATAAAACTGACCTTAAACCAGATGGACTTGCAGAATTTATGGCCTCTTTCAGATAGATGCTGGACCCACGACAAACCAGGGCCATCGCTACCTGACAGGCTAATGAACCTCGGTGGGCAGTATATTTATATATATTTTTCGTTCCTGTGCAGAATGACTATTTAATTGGTCCCGAAGAATGCCCCTGAGCCCCGAATGGGGTCACTAAAGGGCAGAAACATGTTGACATGTTTGCTGATAACCCCTAGTCCTCTCGTATTTTAATCCTGTCACAAGAGACCACGAAATTTAGGTAATTTGGTGTTCTGTAGACAGTTTTATTTTGCAACCCACCCTTAAATACACTATGCCCCCACCACCCTCCTTGTTCACCTCTTTCACATGTGTTCCCTTAAAAACACCTCAGCTCCTCTTCATTTTCGGAGAGTTGTAGCCCACACCTATGACCTTGCGGCTTTGGTGAGAGGAGGGAACCCAATGATGAAGCATGTTACCTTCGGGTGAGTGAGGGTTCTTATCCTGAAAGAGGTTCTTCCCTGCATAATAGTTGGAACACTCTGTTTGACACCCAGACAGCAATAAGCTTGTAAACAATCACCCTTGATTCAAAACACCTCTCGCTAGTTTAACCAGCAGGAAGAGGGTTCAGGGTACTGAACCAGATTCAATCTTCTCTCTCTTCTGGAACACAATTCATTAAATCTTGCTCATTCGGATCGCCCATGCTCCCTATGCAATTTGGTGTCCCTAAAGACTCTAACTTTTTCCCCTTTATCTAATTTCCACATGTAAACAGTTTGCTCAATTTTTCATAAAAAAAGATGCACATATACTAATATGCTGATTCTATTCAACTCTAACTTGGAGTATCTAGACTATAAATTATTTCAACCTCTAAAAGCTTTCTTGAAAATGAAATGCATTAGAAGCATTCTTTTTGCCTGAAAGATAATCTGACAAAAGTAATTTTCTCATCTTTTGCTTTAGAGAATCTTTCTCAGGCATTAATTGGCTTACCTAAATAGCATACTTTCCCATCATGCCCACTCTGACTCACTTTGCTAAATTGTCGACCTTCTCCATTAACCAAACTCTCACAATTTTTAAAAATCACAAACCTAGTATTCCCTTCAGAGACTTCAGAACAGCAGTGCAGGTGTTTGACCTATTTTACCTTGGTCGTTCAACATCTTACCAACAAGTCTCTTAAAATCCACTTTGGCTCCAGCCTAATTTTATTATCAATGCTGCACCATGCCACATCAAAGAAGCTGATAAATACAATTCAGAGAGGCCAGAATAGTCTTTAAAATTACTGTATCACGCATAAAGCATTACATGTCACCCTTCACAGTGAAAAACAAACTATGAAATTCTGGAGGGAGAGTGAAAGTTGAAGCAAATCTATCCTCCTAATGGAGTTCAAAAGCCAAAATTACGAAGAGTCTCAAACAGAAACTTTCCTGTCAAGCACACATAATTTGTAAGCAATTATCGAACAATTCGGACTTAATACAATTCAAAATTGACATTTCAAAATGACATACAAAGACACTTTGAATAGATGTTTACAAGTCAAAAAAGGTTGCTCCTCTCTTATTGACAGTCTGTACTATTCACTAAGCTTATGTTTTCTTTTTTCCATGCCAAACGTTTGTTTTCTCTGTTACATACAATGTACAATATAGCAGATCTGGTTAGGCTTGCAATATTCAAGTACTGATAGTAAATGAAATAAATAATGAATGCAAAAAACTAGCAGCATGCCATAGCACCCATGTAGGGTAAATGAGATGAACTGTATGCCAGTAAAGACATGCAAACTGCATCTGATTAAAATTTCCCAATTCGCCTTATGTTGCATTCATCTATCTGTTATTGAGACCATGTTTTTTTGTTCATCTGCTTTTTGACCTAACTTCCACATTCTGAATTTCTGTCTCTTCCTTTGCTTTTGCCTATACTCTTTGTGTATATCCATCTCACTCTCTGTACAACTATGCCTCTCTTCATCCCACTTCTCTCCCCTCTCCTCATTCTTTCTTTACCTCAAAGGGTCTTTACATAAAATTCTTTCTTTCTCTATCTCCTGATGGTTCTATTTTCCCATCTTCCCATTATGTCTATTTCTCCTGTTGCGTGTCTCTCCATCTCTTCCAGCCTCATTCTGTCTCCATGTGTCTATTCTGTTCCTCAGTTCTCTTGTTCTCTACTTCACCTAAGAGTCTTTTTCACTCTGAAGAGATCTGTCTCTCCTCATCTTGCTGTCTCTGTCTCTCTGGTATGTCTTATTTATTTCATCTGCTCTACTTCAAAGAATTCAGATATCTTTGGTTGGAAAATGGCTCTTTGAATGATCACCTTGACATCTTTTGGACTGATACACTGCATTTTTGGACTCTGTGCACTGGGACTCTGCTAAGCACGCCCCAATGAATATGCTCTGGCCCCTTAAAACAAGATTAAATTGGCTATACTCCTAAATGGCACATTTAACGTACCTATAATACCCTAGTATATGACACAAATTACCCAGTGCCTTTAAGTTAAACGTCACTAATGGACTGCAACATTCATTGTACTACCCACTACAGTGACGGTGCAAACATGACTGCAGACCTACCATTGTTTTCTGCCAGTGCTGTCTTAAAACTCCAAATTTGTCCTGTCAATATACACCCTTTTGATAGGCATAAACCCTCCTATGTTGCCCCTAAATAGTAGTAAAACTAAGACATGTAAAAGTTAAATGTTAAACATATTCTTACAGTGACAAGTCTTCAAAAGGAATTTTCACCGTAGCAGGGTTAGCTGTTCTATAGGAAAGCATTGGGATACAATAATGCATTTATTAATATTATCTATGCCTACGTAATGGCTACAAAGTTCATTGTTGGACTTGTTAAAATATTTATTACAAGCCCAATTAACTGGTAAGTTGGAATTGTGATACATATTTTTGAAAAGGAACTTTTGCAAAGTCACCTTTTCCCAGCCTAAAGTCTCTAGAAGCTCATATGTATGATCTTCCAGCTGTCATCTAGAAGCTGACTAGCACCTTGATGAGGCGTGATCTTGCTCCTAGAGCTAAGACAAAGGCCTTGGGTATGAGGAGGTGTTCTGTTCCTCTGTTAGGATGACCATTTGTGCTGTGCCCATGTCCTCTAGCGTATACTTTCCCAAGTAAAACTGTATGTTTGCTGGACAACATAAACATCAGAACTGTGCAAAACAAATTTTGAGAACACCATCAGGATATGAGGGCCATAGTCCGGCTAACTCACAGGGTACCATCTGTACCCCAAACCTGACAAGGTAACAAATGGATTGTGCAACCTCAGAACATGACAACCATGACTCCCCAAGGGAATTGTAGTAACAGATCTTGAAACCTTTTATTTTGGTCACTCATGCATACCAAAAGAGATACACAAGAAATACGCAACATGCAGTTTCAATATTTATTGAAGCATTGTGATTCTTGAGCAAAATACGTGTGCTGCAATAATAAATAGAAGGAAACAGAATAATGTGATCAACATTACGATAATGGTGGAAAAGATAAACAGTTTAACCATTTTGCTCTTTATAGAGAATATCTGCTTGCATACAAGTATAGTAATATATTGTACTCCTACCTAGCGGTTTTTAACCTAGTGTGCCTAGGGTGAGTGAATATGCCAAATCCATGTAGGGTAATCTAACTCCCCATTACCTGTGGGTAAGTGTCATCAGGCTGCCCATCTTGGTGGAGAGCTGGGCAGCATCCCTCACATGAGATAAACAAGAATCAACTGGGCTGGATCTCTGGTATGGGGTGACCTCTCAGTGCCAGCAAAATGCTCCTCTGTCTAAACAAAGGAGTGATGTCATTTATATAATAAACACCATCCATGTTGCCATGCCAAAACCACAGTCAGGCTGCTATTGTTTGTTCTATTGTGATAGATATGTCGTTGTACGGCCAAAAACAAATAACAACATTTTGTGTAATGAACTTAGTCCTTGTACAGAATGTTTGAAGTATTTGATAATGTGCCTACAAAGTGGAAATGTAAGCAAAGCTTAGTTCAGAGAACATAATCCTGCACAGGTATGGAAACAAATGTGTGTCAAATGTCATTGTGTTCAAGAAAAGAACACACTTTAAAAACGTGAGCATGTAAAATGGTGTTTCTACCTAAGTCTAAAATGTGACCACATGACGCCCAGGAAATTAATTAACTTCAAAGAGGCCTATCCTAGCACAGGCAGATGTTTCTAACAGCTACGCCTGCCCCGTCCTTTGTCCCTCTAATCAGCCAGGCACCAATCTCGGGGGAGAGGAGCTGCCCTCAGAACCAGTTTTGAGTGACTGTAGAGAGGTGAGTTACTTATATCCCTAGCCACACCTCTGAGTTGGGCACAGGAGGTCTACACAGAAGTAACACTTTTTTTTCATCTAAGTTTGAGACATAGATGGGCAATGTAGGATTGTTTGAAGGGGACACAGGAAATGCTGCAAACGTGGAAAGGATCACACTTGGTAACTTTTTCCCTGTTGGTTAAAGAGGGGACAGGAGTCAACCCTACTCAATGATTAGTGCCAGTCAAAAATGCCTGTAAAGGCTGGACCAGCTCTGACTTGTATTCAGTATAAAGAAATTGGACTCCAATGGTCAGTTGGCTAACCGCCTGTTAAGCTACAGGGACACAACAAGCTGCTAGAAGCCCTTTTCCTGTAGAGCCCAGATGACCTGTTCCAACTGGACCTGCCCTGGACAGTGCTGGTGGTTTCGCTGAAGTGAGTCTTAACATCCAAGTGCTGTTCCCGAGGTTCTGGAACCGTTGGCTGTCACAAAGTGCACTCCTCCTAACATCATGAGAAACCTGGGATTTGGAAACTTTTTGGCTCTAAAGGTCTCTGGAAGACAGGAACAAACCTGCAATGTCAATCCAGTGAAGGTTTGATGCAGCTGGGCCAAAGATTCAGGTTGCTTCAACTCTGAGCTTTTCCTATCAGCAAATCCTCTTCAGTGGGACATTGTGGAGAGAGTATCTGGCCTTTAGGAGCCCTGCTTGACTACAGCTTGCAGCCTTGCCCTGCTGGATGAATCTGAGCTCAAGTTCAAACATAGAGATCTTTACTGATTCAAGGCTCCAAAGGTATCCTGTTTACAACACAGCTTTCTTGGGAGCAATTTCTTTTCCCCTACTTGGAACTTTCCCACCAAAAATCAACGGCTTCACCTGGACTTTTTCCAGTGATTATCCGGCCTCATGGAGTCCTTGTCGGCCACGCCCCACTCTGCCTAAGGGCCTTATTATGAGTTTGGGGGTCTGACTGCCGTAGAAACACGTCCGCCCCCACCAGCAGCCCACGGTGCTGGGGGTCCAAAGACCACCATATTCCGAGTTGACCACGGGGCCGGCGGTGTGGAGGCCGGGGTCTTGTGGCAGTGGTGAGTACTTTTTCCAAATATATCGATGCTTGCGTGTGCATTTCGACTGCATATGTGTTGGATGCACAGATATGCATGTTATATGTGGAAAAATACCATATACCCATTACCGGGGTCCAGCCCATATGTGGGCAGTCCTGACAATGGGTATATGGTACAAAAAAGACTCACCTGTATATCGCCGCAAACAGCGTTGTAATCTTCTGGATGAAGATCCTGTTGTGAAGGGGGGACCTGGAGACAGGGATCCATGTCAGACTCTACCTGGAAGAACAAGAAAGGGGTGAGTACGCACCCCAAATCTCCTTTACTGCCACCTTGAAGCAGACGCTCGTGGATCATACAACTCATAATACGCATGATGGTGCAGCTCCCCCATACCACCCTATGGCAGCCTCCTTTTCCCAATCGCAAACCTAGAGTCAAAGGTCTGCTGGAGGTCTCAGTGGTCCAGCTTCAGTCTTCTCTAAGCCAATCCGGCCAACTCGTAATACAGCGTTCGGACCGCTGAACTCTCCATGCTTGGACTACCACCGCCGATACCGCTGTCCAAGGGACCACCAAACTCGTAAAAAGGCCCCAAGTCAGAAGGTAAAACTTCCATCCAGAATGGACCTAGTTTCTGTATGGGAACCGCGCTCCATCATCTTAACTCGTGCCTAGGTACCAGTCATACACAACTAGATGACTGAGGTTGTCACTTAATGCATTTTGGAGCTATTTTTATTTAAGATTTAAAAAACACATATCTCAGGTTTCCATTATTGGATTTTTGTTGTTTTGGTGTCATGTTGCTCATTAGATTATTCTCTATCTGTATAAATTGGAGAGGGATTTTTATTGTGCTCTCCTTTTGACTTGTACCACTGGAGAAAAGAATAAACATGGAACGTACAAACCAGCTGAGAACAATAGTGAAGAAGCTTGAAGGAAACTTAGACCAACAATGGAGGAATGAGCAGAGCACTGGTGGAGAAAGGGAATGATTGGTCCTGACAAGGTTAAACATGAGCGGGAGGAAACTCTTGGAGAAAAGAATAACCATGATAGCAACCAAAACTGTAGACCACCCAAATCCAATGGCAGTAAGGACACATGTTCTAGGTACTCATTAGCACAGATTCATGAAAGATTCATGTCTTCAGGCAAGTACTTGATTATGTTCTCTATTGGAGGAGGGCAAATAGACAGAGTAACATAGAAAGATGGGGGGTTATACTTGTTTAGTTCTGACCTGTTTAAACCTCATTTCTTCACATTTGGAGGTCTTGTTTTTGGACATCTGCTATGGGGAGGTTTCTCTAATGGAAGTTCACTCACTGTATGGTTCTTTCTAAACTTGTTTTGAGCTGTAACTGCCAGTCCATACCTATAAAGTTAAGGTCTGCTGCTGCACAGCTAGGTAATCGACTCTGCGCAGATTACATATAAGCATGAGTGCACACCGCAGAAGTGCTGGCTGAGCAATAAATACTTTTGCCTGAGTCAGTCTGGCACCTGCACATAGATAGCACTGTGGCAGATATGACTCAGAATAAATTGGATACTGCCTGCTAAGACCTTATAATAGAATTGATAATCTAAAAAAGTAACTTTTAATTTAGCATCAAGCTGAAAATCTCTGATGTTTAAACAGATTTTACACTTTGTATAAAGTAGACTCAACTCATAACTTTTGATTTGAAGGAGGTAGCAAGAAGATTGAAACATCTAAATATGGGGCCTGAATGCCTAGCAATGTGGATTTTCCTCTATATATGTTCATTGGAAGATTTCACTAAGCCAGCTTAAATGGAATTGAGGATTTTGAGCTCCCTGCTAAGTTAATTGCTCTGCTGGCCAGCTGGTAATTTAAGGCTCCCCTCAATAATGCACTCATCCTGAGGAATTAACCTTCTCCTGAGATACGAGATGAAGAGTTAAAGGAACAAATTTGCATACAGAATTAGTTGCCTCTCTCTGATACACAGTGGGAGGGCCCTTCTAAATGGGAAAAAGTGAGAACAGGCAGGCCACTGTCACCTGTCACCACAGAGGGTATGGGGGAGGATGCTTTGAAACATGTTTTAGAAGAAATCAGATCTTGCCAGGAGGAAGTTGGCTCAGAGGAGAGTCTTTCATAATCTCCTTTAAATTGCCATCTTGAATCCTCCCATAATGTTGTGCAGGGAATTGAACATCCTGTGTGCTGCCCCTAGAAAATGCCAGTCAGGAGTAGAAGGTTGATATGGCATCTCTGTATTGAGTTGGATCACCCACCTTTCAAAACTTTGCACCTCTATTTTAAAACTCTGCACATGGAAGAAACTTATAGAAGCAGAGGAGGAACAGAATAAGGGCAGACTTTTGGTGTGGGTGAACCCTTGCGTGAAGTGAAGGTCAATATTAACTTACACTTTTTGAAAATTGATGAACACTGTCTCCAGAGCTAGTGGCATTTTTACCTCCCCACATACCTTTTGAGGCCATTAGTGGGAGGACATGTTGTGGACACTGAAGGAAGGAGTGCCTTTGGCCTTATGTGTTCTTGTCCTAGCTGTGGGTGTCCTAGGATGAAGTACTTTCAATCCCTCTAGATCATCTTTCACCCTTCAAGTGACGGGGTGCTGAGAGAGAGCAAGCAGGGAAAGTCATCTGCTTTAAGGATATTCTACTACAGGAAGACTTCAGTTCTGGAGACAACCAAAGTAAGGACAGCAGGGAAGGTTCTGAGCTCTTTCAGCACACTGAACATCAAAAGAGAAGCATCTAAAATTTGGAATGGGAGGCCCAAAGAGCACATTCCCGGGTCCTGCAGTGCATCACCACGAGCAAAACAACACCAAGCTCAATCCATCGAGCCTGAGATATCACAGTTTAAACAAGCCACTTGTGTGTGTGTGTGTGTAGACCTATATTTAACTATGGGAAATGCCCTACAACTCAGGGGCACCAGCAGTATCATCTGATCCGTAGTAGGTCCTTGAAATTATCACAGCAAGCCAATGGCCGATTAGGGTCGCTCCTGAGAGAATAACTAAAGTGGATTGTGATCCCAAGCAAATTCATCAATTTTGATTTTCTTATAACGTGAGGGCCACCATCACGTGGGAGCCCTCTAACCTGTGCTGGTGGTCATTTGTGGAGGGAGACTACCTAAGTGTGCTTGTACACCTGAGCACCAGCCCCTGTTCCCTGCACTGACAAGCATCAGAGTATAGGAAGAACAGCAGATGATATCTCTCCTACTCAGCTAGCGGAAAGAGAAAGAAATGAGCAGTGCGCTTGTCAGCCACATGATCCAGGCAGCACTGCGCATCAGTGCTACAGAAAAGGGGAAAGGGAGATGCAAGCCAAAACAATAGTTGCCATATTTCAAGAAAGGGAAAAGAAAATAATTTCCAGCCCACAACTGTGTCAATGAAATCATCCCTGGCAGAAGATGTACCCCATATGCACCGGGGGGGGGGGGTAATCTAAATTTGCACATGCCTTATTTGTACTGCCCCAGTAAGAAAGGTACACCGCAAGAAAAGTTATTACATTTTGTGGGCCACATAGTACGAGTAGTGGACTCCTAAGTTTTATATCCATAAAATGGTGCCAGCATAACTCTTCGGGGTCTCAGCAACAGCGACCCGGGGAAAGGTTTATAGGTATCCTATGTGCTTTTGGTGCTGACCTTGACCTTTGGGTGTGTGCTTGATATGCATTGACACAGTGAGTTTCTGGATTTACTTTGACCAACAGCAATCCTGGTTTATTTGTGGGAATAAGACTATGTAGAAATATTCACTGCTTTGTAATATTTGATATTGAAGTTTGTCATAGACTAGAGCTGTGGGCCTTTTTATAGTGAAAGTCAAAATAAGAGCATCTTTATAAGAACATCCTACATTGATGAAAAGCCTTTTTTCATAGTATTGAATTTATGTTGACACCCTGGCAAAATCTAATAGGCTGGGCATTTTATAACCGTGAACCCTATATCTTTTATAGCCATAAGTGGGTAATTTGGTTTCCGGGCTTAAATTGTTACAGGTGCCTCAAACATAGGGTGCTTAAATTGCTTTTAGGTAGTTATTTCACTTCAGTGATCTTTCCTAAGTGTGACCCCAAATACTTTGCAAGGCCCTTTAAAGAGTGTTTTACCACCTGCCATGTTGTATATATTTGGAATTTTGTGTGGAGTATTTATTTTACACGTATTAACGTGCTTTTCAATTTTAATGAAAAAGAACTGACAGGACCTTGCATTATTGAGTGTTCTATGTTGTTTTAGATGGGTTCTGAGTTTTAGGCCAAAGCCCTGCCTTAGTAAAACTTGGACTACTCTGCCTCGCTACTCTGAGAGTGAAGTGCTAAAAGAAGTACTTTGTTGCCAGTTTGAGGGTCCACAGTACAAGGGACTCAGTTCACCAGATATGAAAGACCCAGACAATTGGGGGCCAGTAACGTCTGATTGCCCTGGAACACTCCGGGTCAAACAGAGAAGCACCATCATCCTAGAAAGATAATAAGGAAGCAAAATGAATGGTGAATGGAAGTCTGAAAGTGGCGGTGAGCTTAAGTTCCTCTTCCACTGGCCTCAGCCATTATTTAACGATGGTGGGCGTTAATATATTGGTGTTTGAGCAAAGCGCCCAGGGCCGGACTGGCTACCGGGCGTTTTGGCATGCTGCCGAGCTGGGGGCTGATTTCGTTGATGGGGACCTGCGTGTGCTGAACGAAATTCGTTTTGCTTTGTTTGTTTCATAGCACACGCAGGTCTCCATCAACGAAATTAGCCCCCACGGCAGTGACATCAGCCCCCAGCTCGGCAGCATTCCAAAACGCCAGGTAGCCAGTCCGGCCCTGAAAGCGCCCCTACCAACCATGTAGCTGGGAGACTAATTGTTATTTCTTAGCATGGAGATCCAGTGAGGACTCCTGGATTAGATGGAAGAAAAGGGCCATTCAAACAAGGCATAAAATACCTGCTTACCACCTTCTTTTAAAAACTGGAAATAAACATTCAAACCGTACGTTTTTGCGTGAAATTAAGCTTCCTTTCATCCACTAGAGTGCAGTTTTCTGTAGATTCCCGGATGAAATGCATTCTTATGGATGTACACAAATAAACAAAAAGGAAATTACTATGGGGATGCCTCATATACTTACCAAAGGCACAATTATTTAAAGCTAAAAAAATTAACCTTCAACTAAGAAAACAGATTTTAAGCCTTGCTTAAGTTAATGGTTAAATCGCAGTGATGCATCTGCTCACATTCAACTGGCGCTTGTTCTGCCATCCTTGCAGGTAGGTCTGTGGAATGTTAGACCTACTTGCAATCGTTTGTGTATAACCCAGGACACAAACTTGAATCCCATTGTTCTGGGTGCAGTGTTAACTGCATAATAAACAGTAAAACCGAATAAATTAGCACGAGGATGCACCATTGGGGTTGAACTACTATATTTATTTGTTTTGTTCATGTTGCCCAGCTAGTGTTTTCTTTGAAATGAAAAATGAACAGAACGTCTTTATTTAAAGTTTCATTTTTGAAATGTGAGAAAAGGGTGTTTCTGCATATCTTTAATTTTCATTCTATAGATTTGCTGAGTATTCTCTTTTTCGTGATTGACCTCCTGGTTTTCTATCTTCCTTCTCAGATAGGATTTTTCTTCAGTTGAAAATATATTGCGTGCCGCAAAGCATTTTCAAACCATCTACTGACTGATATAAAAATATATTCATAGAGATGTTGTCGGTCCTTGTATCCCTCCAGGAATGTAATGTTTGTGGCTATCAACATTGTTTGCTTCATCTTTCTCGAAAATTGCTTGGGAAATGAAACAAAATGTTTTTGGTTCATGGAATGATGCATCTGGGAGAAGTAGAGAGCAACGCGTGATATAATGAAACAGTGCCCATGTGGTGCTGCAAGCCAAAAAGGCAGCTAAAATGCGTGCAATGAAGGGCGTACATGCCAACTACTAAATAAGAACATTAAAACAATTGTTGGAGGAGTACAACGCTGGAGCATAAAGCAACACATGGTTTATCGAAAAGGCAAGTTATAAAGGTCATTCTGTAAAAAAAAAAAGCTTCATAAACTACACCTAAAAATGTATATTATTTGTGCACATCTTCGATTTTGAATCAGGTGTATTTTGCCATTTTACTTCACAGATTTCCAATCACGTGGTGTCTGCATGTGCAATTCAATAAATTTTCACTTGTCTACCAATGTACACGTAACAACCCAGACTTCGATAAGAATAATTATTAGCAAAACAATATGACATTTTGCATGAGTATTTAAATAGCATAGCAAACTGTTGTTCCAAATAGGTAGTTAGGGTGCAAATAGGGGGGGGGGGGGCGCGTGGCTAACCGCCTAAGATGGCGGACGCAGATTAAAGAGGCTCCGGCCCCTGGGGATAATAATCCTGTCACGCCATCGTGCAAAGTGCTGCATCGAGCCTTTACTTATTGCACCACTGCTGCTGCACACCCGGGCGGAGGATTTGCCCGTCTTCCCCGCTGAAAAACTAACATTGCTGAGGAGAACGCTCGAGGCAGGGCCTGCCTGGCGCTGGGGCCTAGCTGGCGGGGTACGACTTGCGCTGGTGTGGTGCGTTCATTGACCGCCCTTGTGACACCGCATACCTGTGGCTCGTAGCTGGGACAGCGGCTGACCCCACATTGCTGTCATCATCACCTGCCCAGTCCTGGAGAAGCGGCGCTGCGGAGAGCAGGCGTGCTCGCGCCCCGGGACGGGCGCTCCGCAGCCTACGGTGGCGCCTGCGTAGCTGTTCCCCAGTGAGTGCGCACTGACATGCGCCCGCTGTCAACCTCCACGGGCTGCTACCACCCACAGTGGTGGCAGTAGTGGCTCCTGTTGGGAGTGCTGCCGGGTGGTGATGTGGGGCGGGGGAGGGTCAGGGTGGGGGGCAGTAAACTCTGGAATACGGCCCAAAAGAGGTAAGTAAACAAATAAATAAATAAAACGAAATTCGTTGCGCGCGCTGCATCGCATTTTGCGATGCAGCGCGCACAACAAATTTTGTTTTATTTATTTATTTGTTTACTTACCCCTTTTGGGCCGTATTCCAGAGTTTACTACCCCCCACCCCACGTCACCGCCCGGCAGCACTCCCACCAGGAGCCGCTACTGAGCGGCGGCGAGTGTTGGGCTGAACTGGACGGCGTCCCTGGCCCTGTTGGACTCAACCCCAGCATGCCATGCGGGAAAAATAGCAGGTAATCTGCCTGCGTGTAAGGCCTGTTTGCTGAGTGAAGCGGCGAGCCTCCCGGCGCGTCGGGACGGAGCAAGTGTGGCTGGAGGTGCAGCGAGACAAGACCCGGCCCGCTAGCCCTGATCGTGCATACCGAGTGAAGCACCCCGGGGCGAGACATTGACTTGTGGCCGCTGCCCGGAGGGAGCGCTGTGAACATCGATCACCAAGCAGCGGCGAGTGTAGGGACGCGCCGAACTGCGTCCCTGTCCCGGATTGTCCAAGTCCCAGTGCATTACATGGATAGAGGGGCAGGGCCTGAAAGCTGATCGCGGAGGAGTGCCTGCCGGTGCAGCTGGACAATGTGAGCATGTGTATGAAATGAGGCACCCCGGGGCGAGGCATTGAATGGTAGCCACTGCCTGCCGGGAGCGCTGAGGGCATTGTCCATGAAGGAGCATTGGGCGTAGTGGATGTGCGGGCCGGCTGGCTTGTACCGCCTCCTCCCCCTACCATACTGCATTATGAACATACGGTGAGCCAGCACGGGGCATCGCGAACCTGCGCTTTCTATTGGGGAGGAGCATTGAGGGAAGGTACCGTCCTCAGGAAGCCTCGGATACCTTGGCTGCGCAGACCGGCTGACCTGCTGTACCACTCCCTCCCCCCCTGCCATCCTGCCTGCTTGTGTACTTGGCCATGGCGTATGCGGAGTTGTGAACCTGGGGGATACGCACGCACAATCAAAGACCCCAATGAGCCTTGCCTGACTCCCGATGGGGTTGCAGACAGCCCAGAGACACTGCGAGCACTCGTGAGCCCGCCTGCAGCACAATTCAACTCAAGCTGCACGAAATAATCAGACCCGCTACAGAAGCTCTGTCTATACACTGTCAAGTCTCGCCTAATTAGAGTCTACCACACCCTGCTAGCTCGGATACACGCTTTCCAGTGGGCACGTCTGCCCGTCTTGAGGCATAACAGCTGCATATCTCGTCGCCACTCACTCCTGTGTCTGTTCACAATTAGGAGGAAGGGCAAACACGAGCAATGGGGCGGATTCCTGTGGAGGACCCAGATAACCCTACACGGCCATCATCGCCAAGTTCCATCCCCCCCACTAACACACAGGCACCCCAAGACAAGCTGGACTTGATCCTACAGGAAGTTAGGGACTCCCAAAAGGCTATCGAACAGCAGATCGGATTGCTTACAACGGGTTTCACGCTGCTTAAGGCCGATCACACCAAACTGGCTGACACAGTGAAATCGCATGAGAAAACCCTGAACGAGATCGAGCCCCAAGTTAAAGAACATGTGACGCAAATACAACAACTGCAACAGCAAGTAAATGGCCTACAGGACAGGATCGAAGATGCGGAAGGCAGGAACCGCAGGAACAACGTGCGCGTCATCGGACTCCCGGAACGTAGAGAGGGCCCCAATGCTGCCAGCTTCATGGAACGATGGTTTCGTGAAAACGTAGCCCCTGAGGGCCTTTCGTCCTTTTTCTGTGTAGAGAGAGCACACCGGATCCCTACTGGCAAACCAAAAGCTGGAATGCCGCCGCGACCCTTAATAGTGAAGATACTGAACTACAGAGATCGAGATGTACTTCTGCAGAAGGCACGGGAGCGGACAAGAAAATCATCGGATATCACTGTACCCTGACTATACAATAATGGTACAGCACCAGAGGTCCTCTTTCCAAACGGTAAAAAAGAAATTGCGCGCTCTGAATCTAAAATATGCACTGTTATTCCCTGCCCGCCTGAAACTAATCCACGAGCAAAAAACGTATGTTTTTTGACAGTCCGGAAGATGCAGAGGAGTGGATCGAAGTGATGGACCCAGTTTCAAGCTCCAGTACTTCATTCCGCAACCTGCCCAACAGTCCTAAACGAACTCAAGGCCACAGGTCACACCGCACTGCCAAGGGAGTACAAAAGCTACCCACCATTAGCCCCACCTACGAACAGGCTCAGACTAGCAAGAAAGAGGCATTGGCAGGTGCGAACTCCTTCATGAACGACAACCTCCAGATCGCAACCGACTCATCAGAGGACAGCACCATACAGTCGGACTCAGAGCGCAGCATCACACTGTTCCCATCAGTGACACCTCAGACAGCAGACGATTTGCTGGGATGAATCATGCGGCATAGATCACAGTCTCAGACACTGGGCCGCAGGAGCAGAAGATGCTCAATGAAAGCTCCTTGCGAACGAATGTATCCTTTCTTTTACGCATTATCACGTTGTTAACTGCTGATGTAAGGGCAAGGCAGGGCCTCCCGGGCTTTGTAGAGCTCATGGAGACGGTAATTGCATATGCAGCATGTGTCAGATGTTAATGTTTAAGATGCTACAGAATATGATGCCCGATATATGATTATATAGACTGACATTCTTCCTTTTCCTTCGTATAGCACTGTTGGTGGTTAATAATAAGAGAGTAATGAGATATTCCCCAGGTTCCGTTGAGCTCACAAAGCTAATATTTGTATGTAAACAACATGACAGACGGTGGCGACCACCCCCACAAAGCGTACGCACCGAATAGTTGTAGCACTATTTGTGTGGTTCAGTTCTCTGTTTGGCCCAGCATAGTTCAATGGCTGAGCCGTGTATTGCAAGTTCGAAGGGAATTTGGGGGTTCTGGCCCGCGATGGGGGATTGCCTCCAAGTTAGGGGGAGCAGCACTTACACTACTGTTATACGCATCACAAATCCAATATGTTAGGTTCCTATAATTTAATCACCTGGAATGTGCGGGGGCTAGGATCTGTACACAAGAGGCACAGGGTTCATGGGCAGCTACTTAGGCGCAAGGCGCAGATAGTATTCCTGAAAGAATCACACCTCACCGAGTCAGAAGCCGGGAAGGTTCGCAAGAAATGGAGGGGACAGGTATTCTCTACTAACTACTCGGCCTTTGTAAGGGGGAGCGACCATATGGATTAGACATGGGGTCCCATTTACTGAACTGGAACGGCGCACTGATGACCAAGGTAGATATATACTGCTGTGCGGGTTGCTAGATGGCTCGCCAGTGGTGTTGGGTAGTATCTATGCCCCAAATTATGATCAGGACAAATTCTTCAGTAGACTGAGCTCAGTGTTGGTAGGATGGGACATGTACCCGTGGTTACTGGGTGGTGATTGTAACTCAGTGATGGATATATCGCTAGATAGGTCACACCCTCCCCTAAATGGAGCGGGAACTACAAGGCAAGCTGAGGCCCTACGCAACTGGACTGTTGGGTGGGCACTGGGGGACGTCTGGAGAATGCTGAACCCAGCAAGCAAGGAATACTCCTTTTTCTCACCAGTCCACCAACTACACACATGGATCGATAGAATGCTCTGCTCCCTTAATATCGCAGCCCAAGTGACTCACGCCACATACCTAGCCAAGACCTTCTCTGATCATAATCACCTAGAGATCCGCATTACATGGGGCAGAGTGCCCACCCCGGTCCCCACATGGAAGTTGTGGCCCCAGATGCTAGAGGACACTCCCTTACACAGGACGCTATCCACAGCTATCACAAACTATGTTTTAGAAAATCGGAACACTGCCTCCTCAAACCTGATTGAGTGGGATGCGCTCAAGGCCATGGTGAGGTGCACCGCAATAGGCGCCACTGAAGGGGCCAGGCAGGAAATATGCAAAAATCTTATCAGAGTAGAAAATGCAATGACTGAACTGGAACAGGCAGCAGCGAGTGACCCGAATAAACAAGCTCCACTACAGGAAGCGTGAATACAACATGCTGAACTGCTAGAAACTCTCAGGCTAATAGATTACAGAGCGTACACACAGCTGAAGCACACCGAGGCTGACAAATCTGGGACACTATTGGCTATAATATTGCGGGACGACCCAACAACCCAACACCTCCTATAATCCACAATATTAACGTCCCTGGGACGGGCATGGTCCACTCACAGCAGGACATAAACAATGCGTTCTGAAAATACTACAGCACTTTATACAATGTGCCCACACACATTGATGATTCACTGATAGACAATTTCCTAGAGGGTCTACCTTATCCGCAGCTAACTGCAGACATGCAGAAAAGCCTAACAGGCCCAATTACAAGAATGGAAATAAAGGCGGCCATCAAAGGGCTCCCGCGAGCCAAAGCGCCAGGCCTGGACGGCCTGCCGATAGAATTCTTTGACTCTTACTCAGAGGCCTTCATCCCAAAACTGGAGGAATTATACAACAAAGCGCTGGAATTGGGACACCTCCCGTACACTACTATGCAGGCGCTAGTGATATCACTCCCCAAGCCAGGCCGGGACGGCTCAGATCTATCAGGCTACCGCCCATTGTTGCTCCTAGCATCAGAGTATAAGATCCTAAGTAAGATCCTGGCAAACCGGCTACTACCCCACTTGCATAAATTGATACACAGGGACCAATGTGGCTTTCTACCGGCGTGCAGCACGTCGTTAAATATCAGACGGCTGCACCACATCATGGCTACCACCCCCGCGGAGTATGTTTTTGCAGGCTGCATTGTACTGGACCTGCGCCAGGCCTTTGACACCATCACGTGGGATTATATGTTTAAAGCCCTGGAGAGGTTTGGGCTGCCCCTTGAGTACCTCCACTGGGTGCGGCTGTTGTACACAGCCCCCTACTGCGAGAGCCCGCACTGGCAGTCACATATCACAAGAATACACAGTGCACAGAGACACGAGACAGGTCTGCCCCCTATCCCCCTTACTATTCGTGCTTGCCATAGAGCCACTGGCACTTACACTGCGATGGACGGCCGACCACCTGGGGATTCCAATAGGCTATACAACTCACCTGATTTCAGCCTATGCAGACGACATTATTGTGTAAATACGGGACCTCACGGACCCGTTGGAGCCCCTCCCCAGTATTTTCTCTAATTTTGAACGTGTTTCCGGTCTCGCCATTAACGAAGGGAAGTCGAACGTCTTCTTCTTGCATGAAGGTAACCGCCCAGATGAAGTTAGTTTTGGCAGACACACTATACCGGTGGCACACAGTACATTCAAGTACCTAGGTATCCATATATATAGATCACACGCGTATCAGCTTGATGGCAATCTGATGAAAGCAATTAGAGTGGTCGTCACTGCCACTATCGGTAATGGGGCGGGTTGCTATTTATAAAATGGTGGCCCTCCCCGATTGCTAAATTATTTTGCCAACTTGCCAATACTAGTCCCACCATCCACATTTTGCACCCTAGACACAATACTGCTAGATCTCCTATGGGGGACCGGTCGCCGGAGGGTGAGTCTTAAAGAACTACAATTGGATCTGCATAAAGGAGGGCTGGGGGTGCCAGACTTCAGAGCATACTATTACGCCTGCCAGCTACAATGGCTGTCCTACTGGACTGCGGGCAGGAATCTACAGGAAATAGGTTACATGACACAGAATATTGACCGAGGGTCTCTCCACACATTGCTGCTGCCAAAAAGCAAACTCCCCCCATGCGCACCACCACTGCTTAAAACGGCACTTCAGTGTTGGAAAAAAGCGTTGCTATACACACCTCGCTTCATTCCCTACGCTGGGAACATCCCACTGCTGGGGATACCAACTTCTGGTGGCAGACTCACAAAGTATAGACTGCAGGCCTGGGCTGACGTGGGAATAGACACTGTAGGAACCCTGTTTAGCGACAATACCCTTCTAGATCACGACAACTTCATGCATGCTACAGGGGCTCCAGGACACCTCTATTTAACGCATGCCATGGTGTTGCATTATGTGAAGAAGAACTGGGCCCTCAACGGCTGGAGCCCCCGCCGCATGAACTTGTTCGCACATTATACTACATGGGAGAGGGGCGACACCGTATAAAATGTCTGTATATAGGTATTCGTGCTCAGACGTCAATCCCGCTCAACGACTTGAGAACAAAATGGTTGGGTACTATCGAACGAGACATATCTGATAAGGCGTGGGCAAATATACTGGAACACCCCAAAAGAGTATCTTGTAATGCAAAATTTAAATTCATACAATGCATGGTCCTGCACAGGTCCTACTTAACCCCGCGCCGACTACACCGAATGTTCCCAGACACCCAACACTGCTGTCCACGCTGTAAAACCGAAGAGACGGGTTTCATACACATGCTATGGGCTTGCCCTCACCTTAGAGAATACTGGGAGGGGGTACGTGGCGCTCTGGGAGAGGTCACACACCTACAGATCGAAGACAACATAGCAGAATGCCCTTTAGGGCTCCGCAAACACACAGGCGCCCAGAAAGTTCAGCTTCGCTTCTTAGACCTCGCCCTTATAATAGCTATACGAGCTATAACGATGAGGTGGAAATCTGCGAGACCCCCTGCATTATCCACATGGTATGACGAGGTGGTGCGCTGGAGCAGCGCAGAAAGTGTGGCAATCCGACGAGAAGAGGCTCGGGGACTGCGTAAACACCCAATATCTATGGAGTGGGATATCACACTGGAGGGTTTTAAAGCAATAGACCTCTACCCGCATCACGCTATCCCAGACACACCGTAGCTAGTACTTTGTACCGCAATGGGCAGCGTAGTTAGAGGGCGAAAGGAAGACACACATTCCTGCACACAGCAAAAAGGAATACCAAGCAATACTCAAATGCGTAATTGTTATGTCAGATAGCAGACCTAATGGGCCAGAACGTGGGTGGGGGGAGGTGGGTAAGGTAGTTATTAGTAGATATGTTGATAGCCCTATTCAAACTAATGCATCTTTCTTGCAGTCACATCATAAAAACTGCTATTGTACCAATGTTGAACCCCTGTTGTACTTATATGCACGTACTACAATAATCCTGCTAACACAAGCTAGCTGTATAAAGACAAGAAATACCTAAGTGAAATGTTTGTAACTATTTGACAATACTTTATGGTAATCAATAAAGTTTGTTTAAAAAAAAAGGGTGCAAATAGGCAGTTACGTACTGCAAAATACAAAAGGCACATCGAAATTCTATGAACAGTACACGCTACTGAGCTGCTGTAACTGCACCATTATGCAATATCTGCAACCCTATTTACATCTGAGATGTATATGGCTCAACGGAATCACGAAGTTTGCTCCAGGTGGTTAGGTAGATGTGAAGATGATTTAAACAAGACAGAATGAAAGCAGCTATGTGCTCCTCCAAAGCGCATTGAAATCTGAATTGCCGATATTATGGATACAGCAGAGTTTATCCGTAATCGGACCACAAGACGAGTGGCACTATAGAGAGGACACAATTTAATAAATTTGTGATTCTTTAGGCTTACATCACAATAGTGGCCAGATTTCAAAAGGGTCATTGTGAGAAAGTGAACTATTAATTGGGGTGGATGGTAATCAACCACAAGTAATACTGTCACTATCCTGTTAGGCCCAATCAAAGGTTTAAGTAATATAACCCCAAACTGAACACCTGGTAGCCATGGCACTGAGTAGGTAGGCTTTACCTTGGCAAAAATGTAAAGCATTCAGAAATATAGAAACAGTTAAAAAGTCATAAACACAACGCAATATAAATCCCACTCCAATTTATAGCAGTAGAGAATAACTTAATGAAAACATGTTTCCAAAACAACACAAATCCAATTAGAGGAACCAGAAATATGAAGTTTTTGAAGTTTTAAATGAAAATAGTGCAAAAAAGTTAAAAGCATCAATAGAAGACAATGGTACAAGTAGACCGGGACCTAAGTGTGATTTCAAGCCATCCACGATGGAGCGCAGGTCGGATACGCCACTAGGTTCAACTAGGTTAGAGGTTTTACCTTGGGTCTTTTTTCTGGAAGTCAAAAGCCTTTCGCAAGGCAGCAGGCTGTATCAGAAAAGGGCTCCAAAATAATAGATAGGCATTGGACGAGGTCCTGGTGAAACTGTTGGTTTTACGGTAAAAGCTATGAGCAGAAGAAAGTAAAATTTCATGCCCAGGGAAGTTGTCTCGCCGATCAAATACTTTTGGCGCTATTGGCCAGTCAACATTTTTGCCTTGTCTTTTTCAGAGCTTGGAATCCTCTAGCAGGGCAAAGCTGTTGGCTGTATCCAGAGAGGTGCTCCATGAGGCAGGATACCTTCTCAGCAAGGCCCCACTACATCTGTGAATAAACGCTGAGAGTGGAAAACCTGTTTCATCAGCCCTATGACAATGCAACTCTGGGGGATTGGCTTGGTAGATTTGGCCTGTCCTCCAGAGGTATTTAGTCCAAAAATGTTAGATGTCCTAGGTTTTCTAGAGATGTTAGTAAGACTGCACTTTAAGTTCCAGGACCTCAGGATCCTCACTTGGGGTTCAAGACTCACTCCAGCAAAAGCCACCAGCAGGGCCCAGATCAGGTCCACTTGGTCAATGAGGCTCTTCAGGGAAAAGGCCACTTGCAGCTTATTGTAGCCCCATAGCTTACACAGGAGGTCATTCACCTGATCCTTGGAATCCATTCCTTTGTCCTGGATACATGTGGGAGCAGGCCCCACCCATCCGGGCTCCTCACATGTCTTAAAAAGCTGGTGCAGTCCTTCTTATGTTCATCTACAGGTCCAGATATTTATGAGGAGTGTACTGAGGATGCCACATTTATGCCTGTCACCAGCTTATGGATTGGGGTCACTACTGGCTCTTCCCTTACAAAGAGGCTAGAGGTTTGCAGGGATTACCATACCCACTTTTGTAGCAATTCCTGTGCGCCCGACTGCAAACAATCCTACAGTGCCCCTTCTGTCTAAATCCAAGATGGTGAAACCTTTGTCCTCCTGTGTAGAGCCTGTGTGCTCACCTACAAGGTTTGGCCAGGGAAATGAGCAACCCCTCCTCTGTGGTCACTACAAACCAGTTCTGGGGGCATCTCCACAGGGATTGGAGCCGGTCTGCCTGATAGGACAAAAAAGGGCCTGTCCAACTGTCATCTGAAATCTGCTTGTGACAGGAAAGTCCCCTTTGAAGTTAACTAAGTTCCTGGCCACTGTCCAAATGGTCATCCTGCCAGCGGAACAGAAACTACTCTTTATGGAAGCACATTTTCTTAATATTTATTAAAAGTCAGATTATACCAGTTAATTGGACTTTTAATGCACATTTTAACACATATTACAGAAAATTCAAGAATGACATTTCTAGGTGTTTCATAGCAGAAGACAGCATTTTCAAATGTATTCATACAGTCCAGTGTTTTTCTTTGGAACAGCCAGCCTTGCTACACTGAAAATAGCTTTTAGTTGCTAGTCACTCTAAGGGCATGTTTAATAATAACTTTCCACATGTCCTACTTTTATATACCATAAACCCTGCCTTATGGGCTATACGGCCTACTTAGGAGTGACCTATTAATATTTTAAAGGAAGGCTTAGACCTGCCAAAAAGTTTTTTTTTGACAGGATGGGTTGCAATATTAAACAGCAGGGGCCAGGTTGCAATGGCAGACTTGTAGTCATGTTTGTCTGATTACACTATGGATGGCACAGTAGTGCTGTAGTCCATAGGTGACATTTAAATTTCCTTCCCATGGGTGCACTTTGGACACCATATACTATGGACCTAATGGTAAGTTAAATACGCCAAATAGGTGTTAGCCAATTTTACATGTTTTAGCAGTCAGAGAACATGCACTGGGGCCTGATTAGCAGGTTCCCAGGGCACAAAACCAAAAACTCAGCAGCATTAGTCAACAAAAAATGGGGTTGACCATGCAAAAAGAATCACTTACTCACAGTCATCATCAACATGTAAATGAATCAAGAACTACATCATGCCCTATCCCGACCCACTGCTGCAAGCAAACATGTAACATGAAGAATGATTGCCCTTTCTCTGACTTTAAGCATTTCTTGGGGCTCTACCCATGACAATTTTAGTTATGTTTCAAAATCATGTAACAAATGTTTCCTCTGCAGAGTGCTTTTTTTACTGTATACCAACTACAGAAAAATAATGTTACTATAATTTCTACGTGTAATTTGGACACATGGCATCTGGACCTCTGCTGTGCTCTGGGGCATACTGAGTAGGCCCCCGGAAAATTATGTTGTATATAAAATGGTTTACCTTCACTTTCATTTCAATGCAGCAACTGTTGCAATGGACATTTTCTGAAACATCAGGTCAACAGAATGACAATGAAAATGATTTCCAAAAACATAGAAATGTTGACAAGGATAAATTCAGACTGTATGTGCTTGCATAACAGGATATTTGGTGCCAGTGTCAATTTTTCAGCATTTATGATACTAACAATGAATTCTACTATGTGTCTCATTGATTTGCATTGGTGGTATTACTCCTCTTATCATCACGTTTGATCTCCTTATACATTTTTCTATATGCTTTCCTTATTGAAAAATTCTACAGGTTTAGTCTGATGGGTGGTATACCATTGCTCTCATGTGAGAAAAACATGTGATTGTTTCAACAGTGATCAGAGTGAGACTACATCAGAACATATCTTTGATTAACATACACACAGTAGGCTGACATTCATTTAAACAAACACGCAGAATCCTCAGAAAAACTGAAGGTTCATGGACATTGCTATAATTCATGTTTCACAAAACTAAATCAAAATATCAGCTGTGTCATTTAGTGAGCACTTAGATTTGTGCTTCAAAGATAGAAGTAGAGGGTGTTCTAGGAAATCACACGAGTAAAAAGCATTGTTTTTAAACGGACTGGTGTAATGATGATCCAGTTTCAAACAATTTATCATGATTTTTTGTAACAGCAAAACATTGGACTAATTTATTTGACAGCAAAACTGTATGGGTGATTCCCTATCATTTTGTTACACTTAGGGGCTCATTACGATGTCAGGCAGAATCACTTCCACCCGACACCGCATCGGTCATGGGACCGACTGACACCCGGTTGGCGGTCCCGACTGCCCCATCAGGATGCGATCCAACACTCTTCGTTAGCATTCCTATATTTTACTATGGGAGCATGCATTCCGGCCATAAACCGGCCATAGTGTATGCTCCCATAGCAAAATGGGAGGTGCAGTTCATCCCTGCACCCCATGGCAGGCACCTGAGGTGCCTGCCACAAGGTGTAGGGATCAACCGGAGGACATGCACCAAAGGGGGCCCTGCTGGGGGACCCATACATGCTTTCCGACATGGAAACCATGTCGGACAGACCGACATGGAAACCATGTTGGAAAGTGTGCATCATAATCTGAAGGGCTGAAAGACCCGCCCTTGAGATTACAGGCCGCATTCCGACTAGTGGAAGGGCTCTCTGAGCCCATCGGAAACCAGTCGGAATGACCGGCCGGTTTCCTTTCTGACTGCCTCCATCGTAATGAGGCGGTCGGAAAGGAAACCGAACGGCACATTACGATGCAGCTGTAAAGGTTCCGACAATATGTCGGAGCCTTTTCGCGCTGCATCATAATCGGCCCCATAATGTGTTTCAGTGATGTTGTTATTTGTGGATGATTACAATGTTACCTGGTAATTCCAAATTTAATTAGGTTTCGTTTTGTTATTAAAGTCATTACCTATATAGGTGTACTTTTTCTTTTTATTTGTGCCCCTCACACACCAGATGTTTTTCCCATAAGCACATCAGTTTTTGATGGGGAAGAGTGTGGCTGAGAGTGCTTACAAAGATGTCTACAGTGTCAAACTGTACCAACCTTTCTGGGGTCCCAAACTCAGTCAGTATGTAGGGTGCAAATCTCTCTGGGCAATAGGCTCACCAAGATGTCACCACACGTGCTGCAATCCACGGAATTTGCCCAAATGAATGCCATACGTATGGAGACGAGGTCCATGGCACAGTGCATTCCGTCACTGTTGGGACTTCCTCCAGCCTCGCCCCAGAGCCAAGCTCATAGGGTTTCTACTTTGTCTGCCTCCTCCAAGAGGTCAGGTAACCTCAAGAAATGATGCACCTTACCAACGTTCATGCTCTCATTTCATCGGGCATGGCCTTATGAATATGAAAGTACACACTATAAACAAAGCAGAGTCCTTGATAGAGTGTATTTGAATTGGAAGTGGCTTTTAGGCCCCTTATGTTGAGTAAAATTGTGGGCGCTCAACAAAAGTGTTTAATTTGCCAAAAATTACGCGATACTAAGATTTTGCTGTCAATATTTAAAAATCCGTATCATTGTATGTACCCAACATAATACTCATATTTGTTGAATTTAAAACAGGGAATCCATTATAGACTTATAGCCCGCCGTAGCGGGCCATACTTGTCATTAAAGGCCCGCTCCAGCATTAAAGACCCAAGCCAAAGGCGAGAGCCTTCGGCGAGGGCTTTTAACAAGGGAGCAGGACTTTAATACTGGTATAGCCCAGCTACAGAGGGCTATAGGGCTATTAGAACATTCCACCACTAGAAGGCAGAATGGTCTAACAAATAAAACAAAGGTTTCAGGGAGCCCGAGGGTGTTGAAACCCCGTTGGACTCCATGAGGACTTTGTTCAAAGCTACAGCTGTGAAGGACAACATTGGAATGCTGAAGCTCCGGTATTCTACCCGGCAGTAGAAGCCTGGAGCACTCCATTGTCTTCAATGAGTCTCCCAACATTCCAATGTTCTATTACGTAGAATGTCAAAACACTTAAGGGTGAAGTTAAAAAGTAAAATAATATGCGTAGACGCTGCAGTGCTTTTTTATGACATATTAATTTAGTACTGTTTCTGTAAGGATAAGCGAGATAGTTGTTCTTTCTGATGCTAAAAATAATGCCACCCACCAAATAAACAGCTTCCAACGCATACGAAAAACAATATTGTTGGTATGCAGATTTTGTAGAGATATTACCACCAATACAAGTGAATTTGAACTTTAAGAATTATAAAGCGAGGCTCAAACAAATATCCTTGAAATATGAAATTTTTTGATTTGAGCAAGGGATGGCTAAACATTTTGTGACCATGGGCTGAACTAATGAATGTCCTCTTTGAACAGACCTCAAAGCTTGCATATATTTTAAAAAATCATAACAAAGCTCGCGTTTGTTGTCCGGGGATAAGAACTGAATGCAATGCATTTAAGCCTCAGGCTTAGATAGATACTGTACAGCATTTTCTGATCAACCCTGTTGCTAATGAACAAAGGCCTCTGGGAACTGCAGTATGCGCCGCACATCTAAATGTGGCCTATTTGTAGTCCTGCTAAAGTCTCCAGCTCAAGACGGAACATATTATTTTTGCTCCTGTAATGCACTTTGGCTCTGGGTAGGAGAACGGGGGAATACAAAAAACAAATTGACAAACATGCACGGATTTAATTTTCAAAAATATATCAGCAGTGCGGTCTCTCTTGTTCACCTTAGTAATAAAAGTTGTAATAAAAAATATTTCAAACGAAAACAAGTGCACAGCAACTAAAACAAAACAATAGCAGCAATAATAATAATCTGACTAAGGTAATAATGAAAACGTGCATTTTATATAGTGATAATTCATCCTTTCGAAGCCATTGAAGTTACTGAGATTTGTTCTGTTTACTGTAATGCTTATACCTACATCTGCAGTCGCTCCTTCAAATCTGTTGGTGCACGTTCACATCCCTTTGCAACTGTACACACGAAAAAATATCTGTACAGCATAAACCAACATAAAAAAAGTTAAGCATGTATAAAGTATATGGGACCTCTGGTGATTATGCTCACTTCTCCTACTACAAGTCTCAGGACGGTGTTGGAAAGAGGGATACACCATCTCTGACTCCAGTCTGAACAATGAATCTTTAGCGAAGGCTTTGTCTACACCATTCCTCATATCTTATGTTTACATCAAAGGTATTTTGATTTTTATGCATATTTAGATTCATCAAATATACTACAGGAAAACTGTTGTTACCATAGTAGATGTTCATATGAAACTGTAGTGAATTATTCCCCAAATCCTTACTCTTATGCATTTATGTCACCTGTGAACAATCGGTTTGTTTAAAGGGCAAAAAGCAAGTAAGTGGTAACTCTGTCATTAGACGTGAAACCCTGATGGCACAAATAGTCATGAGTTCCTAATCGCCCATTCCCTACCCACATCCCAAGGCTTTAAATGAAATGTGTTACTGGTTGAGGGGGGTGAAGCCCCACTTAAGCAGCAACCATTATTCTTGTCAGGGTGAAACTCAAGCAAACCCCAAATAAACACTCCGGATTTTGGGGGCCCTGGGCCAAGTGTATTTTGGGGGCTTCAGCTCGGAACAGCTTTGAATTTATGATCCAGTTTCAGCTCTTTCATGCCCTCTTTGGCCAGGTCACTGACAGTGCACAGGCACACTTGTCCAAATTCTTAATGTCTTTACAACTAATATTCAGGGAAAGTGACAAGCGTGTTTGTCAATTAAACAAATATGTGTAAGAGACAGGGGCATCTCAATATACCACTGCGGTTTATCATCCTAAAGAAAATAGTCTCAGTGAGAGATTTAGGGCCAAATTACGATGCAGTCGGAAATGGCTCAGAAAGCATCATAATATGCAGGTCAGATTCCTTTCCAACCCACCAATCACGATGGAGTTGGTCGGAAAGGACTGCAAACGGTCATTTCAAATTCTCGTTGGGCTGGCACTGCAATGCCTGACGGGCACCCACAAAGGGGCTCTTTATCAGAGATCTTTTGTTCCAATGCTGTATGTGAGGTGTGGGTGTAGGGCTGCTCAGGTAGATTAGTGTGGAAAAAATAAAGTGTGTATGTGAGAAAGTGCATATTAAAATAGACTAAATAGACCTCAAAGGGAATTTAATTACCAAGTTTACTTGTCTAATTGAAAACACGATGGCTATCAAAAGAGAAATTGATCTACGATATCTCAAAGGGTCTACATGTTTCTTGCTGATTTGTAAGTCACTAATGACCTGTTGGCAGTTTATAAGGGCCGACAATCCCTAATCTACACAGTGGTTGGAATCGGGTTGTGTGATACCAATTAATTTCCAATCACATATTACCTAGATTGGTACAAGGGGATGTGTTCAAGTAATGTTTCTAAAAACCAACCCAATTTGGGTAACAGCAATAGCTCTTCAAATGAGAGAAGACTTAACGCTGAGTTAGCGTGAGCATTGTAGTGCAGACTCCGCAAGACGACCTACACATCTATGCTGCTTCGGAAGTCAGTCCTGACGAATTGTCAACAGATCATTAGTGGCTTACAAAAAAGCAAGAAACATGTTGACCCTATGAGCTATCATAGATCATTGTCTCTTTTGATAGCCACCACATTTTTCATTAAACAAGTAGACTGTCTTCAGTTCACAACTGATCTGCCAGCCTGCAGTGGCAGACTGGGGGACTCGTTTTACTTGAGGGACCTCCATGGTGGCACAACCAGTGGTGCAACCCATGGGGTACCCCTCTAACATAAATGCCCTGGGCACCAGTGTACCATATACTAGGGACTTACAGGTAAGCTAGCCATTTCCAATTGGGAATAGCCAATTCGACATACACTTTAGGGTCAGGGCACTGGCACTGAGGTCTGGTTAGCAGGCCTCAGTGCACTCTCAAAGTTGAAAAAACAGAAGCATCAGTTGAAAAACTTGGGGGTGACCATCTCAAAAAGGGGCATTTCCTTTCACTGGTTTTTAGACCCTGCACACTAGGACACTGCTGCTTAGTGCCCAATGTTTGTTCTCTAAAACATGCAAAAATTGGCTAATATCTGATTGGCATATTTAACGTTCTTATAAATCCATACATGGTGCAGAAAATGTACCTGTGGCATTACACGTTAAAATGTCACCTGTGAACTGAAGCACTTATTGTGCCATTCCCTATTGTGACAAAGCAGAACGTGACTTCTGGCCTGCCATTATAGCCTGACTACTGCAGTCTGAAACCTGCAGTGCAACCTGTTAAAATAATCCTTTTCAACAAGTAAGGACCTCCTTTTAAATATTGTTAAGCCACTCCTGTGTAAGTCTTGTAGCCCACAAAGTAGGGAACATGGTATTTAAAAATGGGACATGTGGAAAATGTATGTGAACATGTCCTTAAGGCGACAAGGCACTTAAAGCTACTTTTATTGTGATACGCCTAACTGCCCTATTTATAAAACCAGAGTACAGATTAAAATGCTAATACTATATTTCAGGCATAAGATCAGGTAGAAAATTAATTAGAATACTAGTTTAATAGTTATTTAAAATCCAATTCAATGGTGAAGTCATGTTTTTAAGGGAATATAACTTTTAGAAATGTATCCTTTACCTTACTGAGCTGTGAGAAGGCTAATTAGCATTAGCCACTGCCTACTCCCAGCCTGAGCTCAGCCTGGAAAGCAGTGTGAGAGAGGTGTGTATTTCCTCCCAGAAGCACAGAATAGGCTGACCTGAATAGGCAGGGATGACCAATGCTCAATATTATATGCACAGTGTCAAATCATGCCTGATAGTTCTGTTGGGCCACATGTTGCACTTTTACACACTTGAAAGGGAAAGAACAGGATGTCAGGACAATTGTTGTATATCCCCCATCTGGTTGCTGAACAACCTTGTTCTTGTCCTACCAGACCTCCATTTCTAGGTTTGTTGTGGGTACAATGCCTGTGCTAAACTGGATTTTTAGTATTTGTGGACTCTAGGATTATCATAGTACACTCGCCACTTACAACCAAAATCTTTGTGCCCAGGTTTAAGGTGGCTAAAGGACTTCCCCATCTTGGATATGCCCCAACACAATGCAGTTTGGGCCTGAGTGGAGTACGCAAAGAGGAACTAATCTAAAAATAGGGCAAAAGGAGGTAGGTAAGGACCTGGGGACCTTTATTTACTCCATTGGTCAAAGAGAAACTTGGAGTGTCTTAGGGTGTTCCACACCCACTGACTGGTGAACCCTACAAAGCTGGACCCTAACTCAGTCTTGCTCAGAACACACCTGGACTTATAAATGGATATCAGGTTTACTGAACCTGCTGCACCTCATAACTGTGAGAAGGATTTGATTAGGTTGGACCCCCTTCCACTTAAAATCTAAGGGCAGAAAGATCTTCAAGAATCTTAAGGCTGATTCTCTGGGTGGCTCCAGGAACATAAAAAAGCTGGAGAGGGCATTTCTGTGTCCAGATGATCAGTGGCAAGTAGACCTGGACTGGACTATGTTGTTGCCCTCTGTCTGACACCAGATGAGTCTCTAAGTGCTTCCTCTGATGTCAGAAGAGTACTCCTGTGGTTGTTTGGGAACGTTTTCAAATTTTTGCTTTGGAGCTTCAGGGGGACCAATTGCAAAGAAAAGTATCCGACTGACAGTTATTTGGCATTGGATCACATTTCAGGTGTGTGCTACATAGAGAAAAGATTTTCCTCATAAAAAGATCCTTTTCAGATTGGGACTTGAAAACCTTTTTTAAAAAACTTCCAGGTCCAAGAACGATCAATCTAATTGGTGTATTCAACTTTCAAAACATGCCCATTAGAATGCGACAATTGACTACCACTGGCGCTTTGAGCTTTTTGGTGCTATTTTCACTTAAATCTTTAAAATCATAACTCCATTCCCCCTTATTGGATTTTTGTCATTTTGCTTATTATTTTTTTCTATTTTTATTAATTAGAGTGGGATTTTTATTGTGTTGTGTTTTCGACTCTATAACTGTTTTGTTACTTCTAAGGCCATTAAAGATTTTCTCTAAGTTAAGCCTGGCTGCTCTGTGCCATAGCTAGCAGGGATTGAGCTCAGGGTTAAATTAGCGAAACCTTTTACCGGACCTAACAAGTTAGCAACTTTTGTACTTGTTGTGAACTACTATCCACTGCAATTATTATTTCACTTTCTCACAGCAACCAGGTAGCATTAAGTAATGCTCTCTAAATTGCCTTTGGCGAAGTCTGTCTTCTGTAACCAAACAAAAAAAAGAATGAAAAGCAATGTGCACCATGGGTGGAGATATCCTGGATGGAGGTTAGGACAGACATTACAAAATTCCATGTGAAAGATCAGCCTCCTCTGAATCTCTGATGCATGTGATGTGTCTATATCTTCTATTATGAAGAAATAGTGTAAGACTCACAATGATTTCGACAAATGGGCATCCAATCCTATCTAAAATAATAAATCTACATAGCACCTTTTAATTCTGTGATGCCGTCTTCTAATTTTCTCTCTCTGTCCCAACCTTTAATGATGGAGAACTGAAGGGTGAGCATTCATTTAATGAACAGTTTAGTCTGGTACAAAGTGTCTCATTAATACTATTGCTTTCTTGTGGTATTCTCTAAATGTGCATTTCTCTACAGATTGAAATATCACTCAGTGGATTTTCATATGCTATTGGTCACAAATCTCAACCATTGCTGCATCAAACTTTCACTCACTCCAATATGTTCATCCTGCATCCTGAATACCCTCCCAGATCATCTCATGGCAAAGCCCTTTGTACCTGCATTCATAACAGCCTTGATAGCGTATGTGCTCAACTAATCTGTTCACTCTGTTCATTGTAAATGTCACTACCAACTCATTAACAGCAAGACGAGGTTAGCCTTGGAAATTTGTGAATGCCCGCAGACATGGATGTTTGTCAGTATTCACAATCTCTTCTCCTTCTCCTTTTACTCAAGCTAAGAACTGGCATAACAACACTTCCACTGTGGGAAGGATGCAGATCGCCCCAGATTCACTGGAACTGTAGGGAAAGGGTTTTCGTCACAGGAAAAAATATTTTCCCCATGGATGCAAAAAAAAACCCTGCACAGCATGAATAGAATTCCGCTGGGGATTTCACATGGCCTTCACAAGAATGTGCATCTAAAGATGCACTTGGTAAAACTTTACATCGGCATACCTGGAAATGTTTGTTAATTCCACTTGCCACAGCTCAACCCACTCACATACTTATATACTTTCAACACAAATCTCCTTGCCTGATCCAAGCAATGCAGGCAACTATTTCAAACACTGCTTCCATGAAAGTACTTAGGAATTCGGCCCTTTGTACAGTTTATCAATACTTAATTTGATATTTATTAAATACATGCAATGATAACTCGGAGTTAATTTTAAGGATGCCCCTGGTAGGAATTTAGAAAAATAGCTATGTTTTTCTGATATAATTCTAAATGTTTCACAGACCGCTATCACACATTAGTATGGACTTTGCTTTAGTGGTCTTCATAAATTGAGTTTTCTTACAGGAAGGCACCCTTCATGCTGAACACTGTGACAGAAGAAGTTTGCTAATCAGTCGCGGCTCCTGGAGGGAGTGCTGCGGGGCGGCGGGCGGGGGAGGGGCAGTGTGGGGGGTAGTAAACTCCGGAATACGGCCGAACGGAGGTAAGTACATAAATAAATAAATAAAACGAATTACATTGCGCGCGCCGCATCGCCATTTGGCGTTGCAGCGCGCGCAATGTAATTTGTTTTATTTATTTATTTATGTACTTACCTCCGTTCGGCCGTATTCGGAGTTTACTACCCCCGCCCCACCGCCCCGCAGCACTCCCTCCAGGACCCGCAACTGTTGCTAATGATTGAAACGCTGAATTTGTATCAGGAATATGCTGGGTTATGACAGGAGTACTTAGAAAGTAATGTGGACATACATCGCTGCTTTATATAACATTTAAAAACAACGAAGTAAATTTCCTTGTCGTAATTCCCTTATGATTGGGTTGATATCCCTGTTGTAAAAAGTCACAATCGTGTTTATTATGCTTACAGTAGAACAAATCTATAAATCAATGACATTTAATGGGTTACTTTCACGAGACGGAGACAACTTTTAAATTCTAGATTCTGCAAATTAAAATAAACACTTCAAATAGTATGTGCCGGAAAATAAAATTCCTGATGTGATGATTTTTTATGTTCTATGCTTTTATTTTTTGTTAAAATTCTACCCTTCATTACAAGTTTTGTGGTAATCTGCTATTTCATCTACGCTCTAGGATAACATATTTAAAGATACTTAAATAAAAACTGGAAAACGAAGTGTTTTCATTACAAATCAAATAGTGATGTTAGCTTTTTGCAGCACCGAATACTACCCTGTCTCTTCCCTACAATTCTCAAACAATGTTCATGAAAATACACGTCATTAAGGAATAAAGAACCAGGCAATAAAAGATCTGTGGGTGTTGAAAAGCAAACGAAAATTAAAATTTCAAAATAACTGGATACATGTAGAGCACAAGGGATAGTATGAAAGAAATGGCTGGGGGTTATTCTCTCATTAAGGAAAATCAACAGCGGACTTTGCACTATGTATTTTTCAGTAAATACATACATTGTATCTAATTAACTGAATAAGGATGTACATGTGAAAAAGAAAACGCACCGCGTTGCCCACAGTTTAGAATGCCCGATTACAAAACTAATGGGTTGCTTGAGTAAACTTCTAATGTTTGCTTTGTTCTCAGTAGGTGTAGGGCAGGTGACTGATGTCTGGCTCGTGTGCTGAAAGAATCTCTCTCCACTAGTAGAGGCATTTATTGTTCCCTGCTTAATGTAATGAGGTGTCTTTAAAAATGTGACACTGCTAATGCACAAAGGATCGAAAGGGATGATGTGAACTAGATTAAAACTGAACACGTTTTACTTGCCATGTTTGGATCAATATCCAATTTTATGGGTCACAAGTAAGTTCGCAAATATCTCGGCTCTCAAGTCTTTCATTGTTGATGGATGAACATTTTGATGTTTAGTCCGATTTTTTTCCTTGACTATCTATAGCTTGAGTTAACTTTTGTAAAAGCTGATGAATTTCATTGCAACAAAGTGCTGTGCTTCATTTACCTCTCTACCCCATCCAATTACTGTCTCTATTTGCTTTTATTTAAAATCTAGAAGCAGGTCAACTTCAATTGCTGGCAATATCAGACCAGGTTAAGGGGTGAATAGTTTAAGAGGGTTTCTATTGAATCTCTTGACAACAGATTGGTTTTGCTCTCTTAAGAAAAATGTGCCTTCATTAAGTAAAACAATCTCTTGTTATAGACATATTTGCATGTTTTCTCTGTTTCTTTATTCTAAGACAATAACAGATTTTAATAGAAGTTATTCTGCTTTTTAACTTTACAAATCATTGATGTCTGATGGGAAAATTGCATGTAAGAAAATATACATTAAAATAAAATGAAATGCAATAAAATACAATGCAAAACAGACATGAATGGGCTGTTTTTAGTACTAACTTGAATAATTGAAACAACATATTTCCCATAAGAACTTACTTGCGTTCAGGAAAACAGACAAACTATTTCTTAAGAGTAGGTAGCAACAAAATATGCAATTCGGCCATCACATGCTCTTGTTGTCAAATGCATTTTTTATTGTTTTTAAATGATTGCTATAAAATCTCATACTGCGGTTTCCACTTCCAACTGATTGAAAAAAAGGATTACTTTTCTTATCATACCTTGTACTTATCATGGTTTTTGCAAGGTAATCATCTTTAGTCACTTTGTTAATCACTGCTTAACAAAAAAATCAACCTTGATTTAAATTCACTTACATATTATTGATAGTAGTACTAATAATTACTGGTATTAAGAGTAACAAATTACCGCTAACAAAGCATTGAGTTTTAGTTTGGCATCTTTTATGCATAGTTGTTTTGCCCTTATGAGTCCTGATGCTGTCAAAGCACTCCATGCAAAGTTGCTACACAGACATATGGAGCATGGGAGTGAATGGAGGATTCACACTTTGCTTGTCTTTTTGCATGACTCATTCATCACATTTCAAAATTAACGATTAAATTAACCTGCATATTTTCAAAGTGGCAGGCCAACATGAATATACTAAATAATTTGTGTTCAAAAAGTCTGTGATTTGCAAAATCAAAGAGTTTTTAAACACAAATGTGTCACGTGCAATGAGCCAAATGCATTACGTGAGCTGGAAAAGCTTTTCTGACTCTTAGACCTTTCTTCTCATGGACCTCAAAGTGATACCTACAACCATTTTGGCAGAAAATATCTTTCTACCAGTCTTCACTATCTTTATATGCCATTAACCCTTAAGTATTGTTTGTTTTCACTAAGAAGCAGAGTTATGAGTACAATGCATATCTTAGTAAGAAAAAAATGACAAATGGTGAGATGCACACCCTTGCTACAGGATTTCATCCTTCTGACGCCCTCTCTACTGGGACATGGAAAGGAGCACAGAATATTCATCTGCCAATCCTATCTCAAGCTATTGAGGCATCAGATGCAAACTATATGTTATGTCATTCTCCTCTTTCTTTTTCGCACTCAATCCCTATTCATTGATTCATGAATGATATATACCAGGGGATGCCACAGGAGACTGCCAATGTGGCTTGTGTGAAGAAGTGACCTAAGGTCTGAGTGTCTTTAAGATGAAAGCAGCTACATTTGCCTCAGTGAGACCCTTTTGCAAATCAAAGCACCTGGGGCAATGTGATTCATTGTGCAAGTCAGAAACCCAGACATTGTGGGCAGTCTTCAAAGACCGTCATGCATATGATACCCTTTGGTGTATTGTATTTACACTTTGACATAAAATATTATTTGTTCAAGAACACTGGAGAACTGATATAAAAGAATTAATTAAAAGCATGCCTTAACAAAGTCCCAATTTATTTCTGAATGTGTTAACCTCATTACTGGTCAATTTGCACTGACCTTGCTCTTCAGAGAGCTACATTTCAAAATTAGCATCTTAGTGCTGAAAGAAACAAGATGTCCATTAGATAATGTTTCATCTCCTATACAGAGATTGAGTGGTAAAAGGCGGACATAAGTGCTCAAACAAAGCCGCTTGCTGTTCAGTAGCAGACCATGCACAAATGTTTTCTTCAAAACCTAAGGGTAAGCCATTTTTTTGGTTGATGCACAAATCTTCAGTCATAAAACAAAGTGTTACATTTACACACCTTTTTCAAACACATGCTTATTCTGTTGTTGTCAGATCCCCTTTCAGAGGGCCATTGGACAAGCAGAAGCTACTGTACCCAACCTTGTAAGTTGAGGCCTTTTAGTCTTTTATGTCCTGTGGCCCGGCCTCCTATGGGCTCTGAGTAACTGGGCAAAATACCCCTTCTGCATTTGACTTCCAAGGGTAGCACAAGCCATCCAGTCCAACCCTTCTTGAGTAGGAGGTAGTTTTAGGGTGAACAGAGCCTAACAACTCAGCATACATTCAGCAGCCACTATAATTGAATGCCCAGCAAAATACTTGCTTTATAAAAGTATTATTTATACACACGCACACAGACACACAGCAAAATACAGTACACACTAAATAACACAGCACTCTTCTTAAGGTCAGTGCTCTTGCATGGTCCCCATGGGTACCAGCATTCTGCTCTTCTAGCTGAGGATTGTGGTTATTAACCATTGACGTGGGCCAGCTTCCAAGTTAGGCCCTGCAAGACAACAGGAGTCCTAGAAGTCCAAAAATGTCTGTTCAAAGTCAAAAGTGTCCAAGCGGCATCTGTGCTTCAGTCAGAACAGGAACCTGTCTCCCCAGGTCTCTGTGATTTGAGGTGCAGTATTACTTGTTCTCACTGGAGATGATACAAAAGTCCCAGGAGCATTCAGAGGTCCTCAATTGAAGTCGACTTTGGCTGGTGTCAGCAATGAGCAGTAGTTTCTTCGCGTGCAGCAGAGGGTCTGAACATCCATGGTTGTGGTGCACATCTATGCAAGTTCCGATGACCCAGTAGCTGCTCTGAACTCCAAGTGGCACATGGCTTCCTGGCAACAGCTTTGCTTCCTCCATGGCTCCCACCTGGCAGACAGGAGTCACACACCGAGCACTCAAGGAGGCATCTCATTTGTGTTGCAACATTTCCCAGGGCAACAGCCCTCTCGTTACCACAGTGCTGCACCAGGGAGATAGTTCTCATGATTCACAATAGCCCCCTCCTGGCAAATGGGGGTTGTGAGCCATTTAATTAAGGTGGCACCCTTATTTGTTTCACAACACTGTGCAGGGCAACTGCCCCATCTTCACCACAGGTCTGCACTAGGACGACAGACCTTAAGATTTCCTACAGCCCATACCTGGAATATGGGGGTTGCAAACCACAGTTAAGGTGGCATCCCTCTTCAGGTCACAGCGCGCTACAAGGCAACGGCCCTCTTCCCACAACACTGCATCAGGGCAAAGACCCTTAACCTGCACCTCGGCCTCCACCTGGTGTATCTGGGTCATGAACAATGCACAAATAGGTGGGTGACCCAATTTGTGTGGTGTTCCCAATGTGGACATGAATCGCACACTGTGCTTCAGCCATCCCCTTGACAGGATCCTTACTAGACTATGCTCCCTCCAGGCAACCTCCTGGTCCTCACAGGGCCCTTTAGTGTAGGTTAGGCAGAAGCTGGTGCTCAATATAAGGTGGGTTATTGATTCCCCTGGGAGATGTCCCCTCAACCAGGAGGGAAACTAGCAGTCCCTTAGTCCCCAGTCTTGGGCCAAACAGACAGAACTCATCCTGAGTGCTCCATGCTAATGCACAGTTTCAGTTTGACAATTAGTGAGTCTCAAGCTTCCCTTTTTATAAGCCATTTCCAGGCACAAATGTTATTTAGTGTCTATGTCTTTGAAGTTTGTATTCTGGGAGTGGCCCACTTGGAAGTGTCCATTTCTCTGTTGTGTTCTTCCTCCAAAGAGCAGTCTGTCATGACAGGACTGTCTACAAATGGGATAGCACCAACATTAGGCAATGGGAGAAACTAGAGGATCTCATCCGGATGTCAGCCTCACTCATATACATATCAAAAGGTTACAAAGGACCCTAGTCCTACTCTTTATGATTCCCTTACCAGCCCATTTTCTTCGTACTATGTGTCCAAGACCCTTTGACCTGTGACCTCTTTTATAATGAAAGAGTCCTTTTGAAGAGCATGAAGAGCAGGCCCACAGTCTCTCAGGAATGCAGCAATTCACAAATCTGTCTTGGGAGCTGCTCTTCCTCTACATGCTCCTCCAATAGACACTGCATTCAGGTCAGAGAACTCTGCACATAAAAAGATAGGATAGGCCTATATTTTTATGTGCAGAATCTCAGCCAAAGTGAGGAGTCTCCACAGTCATAAAATTACTAATAGTAAAATTAAACTCCTAGTTTGTTACTGCAAAAGAATTGTACACCTACACAAAAGTGTAAGCTTACCTTTCTGAACCAGGCTCTGAGAGTGTCATGGGAGCAATCCAACAAGACCCTCCAATATAATTAATTAAATGCTGCACACATGTTAAAGAGCACCAGAATGCTTGTGGATCCTCATCCACTCGTTGAAAATGTTCATGTTTTATAAAATGAAAAAGTTTTCAAAATTATCCCAGCAAGTTTGTTTCATCATTGGTGTAAATTGTAAAATGGAATCTCTAGAATATCTTTTAATACACTGTCCGATTCTCTCACAACATATATTTTTGTGTTGACACGAATGATTTTAAATGGAGTTATTTAAAATTTTCTTGTATAATGAATTTTGAAAGGAAATACGATCCTGAAACATTATTGTAGTATCATTTAGAACTTTCATAAAACGACTCGTTTATTTTTTTTTGGAAGCTAAATATAAATTTGATGTATAATGAAGTAAGTTGGGTTGCCCCCATGCTACTTTACTGCAAATAATTGATGCATGTTAAAATGCAAATACTGTTTCCAGATTCACCATTGTGCCAAGCTGCATTTACTGAACTTTGCATCGAATTGCAAAAATGTATGTTTTCCTGCAACTGAAAAGTATACCATCATAAATCTTTATTTCGGCCTATGAGGCCATAAAAGTGCAAATTAAAATACAATATATTACATACAGCTCGCAGAAAATATCCATTGGGCTACGTGAGACCAGATAGTGCATTGATAAAATAAAATTCCAGTCTGGTTTTTGATTGACGAGATCAACTCCCCTTCTCACCAGCCTTGCCACAATTATAGAAAACGTAAAATGCTTGTACAGTATACACACAACATGTGGCCTTTACATTAACCAAACGATCAGTGGCGGCTCGCCGAGAGAGTGCTGCGGGGCGGTGGTGCGGGGGGGGGTAGTGGAGTCCGACATACGACGGACAGGAGTTAGGTAAGTAATGAAATAAATAAAACTATTTACCTTAGCGCGCTGCATCGCCGAGTTGGCGATGCAGCGCGCAAGGTAAATAGTTTTATTTATTTCATTACTTACCTTACTCCTGTCCGTCGTATGTCGGACTCCACTACTCCCCCACCCTGCCCATCCCCCGCCCACCGCCCGCAGCACTCCCTCGGCGAGCCGCCACTCCAAACTATAGAGATCGATAAAGTGCATGTGCATAGACAATGAGGTAGCTTTAGCAAAAGATCATCTTCGCTCGAATGTGATCTCATTAAAAAATACATGTGCAAAGCCTTTGAACAGCATGGTGTCAATTAGATATCTAGAAAGGCAATTTCAATAAAATGCATAGGTAATGTCTAGGCAGGGGGATAAACATTACAAAAATCCAATATAATTCAATGGAACCACTAACTTAACTTACAGTTCCTGACGAAAAGAAAGTGCACGTGCAAAGGTTCAGCAGCATGAAGGTTATTGCTTAAAATTTAAGCCACACATTCTAAGATGTATATACAGAACTCAGGTAATACAGAGATCAATGAATTACGAAGAGAGCCAGGATATTTTACACAAAGCTAGTTTAAAATGAAACAATATAAAGACAACGATTGATGGAACACTAGTTAATTAAAATAGTGATAAACTTAAAAATCATCAATTGATTTCATTCATTTAAAAAAGAGATAACAAGGCCCAATTTATATGATGGATAAAGATAAGCTGGGCAGCCCTATGAGTTCTTCTTTAGAATAGCTCTACGAGTATATCTCTGTTAGCGTGGTGTGTGTCAATAATGTTTTTTTCTGAATTATATATTTTCTTTTCACAGGAAAATTAGAGCATGGGCTTGTGTCTACTCACACACGCATATACATACACATGCGTATTATATACTTACATCTGTGCACTTGCATGAAGATAGACTTTGCTTTGCTTCAAATACTGCATTAGATAGTTTTCTTGTGTTTTATTGTTCTTATTATTATTCTACTTTCAGTCGGCAACTAAAACCTTTGTACTGCATGATTGCCCGGTCAAAGAGGGATTTCAATCTGCTGCCCTTTCACACTTCACATTCGAACTAAACTGCTATGTTATTTGCTGTATAAAATAGTCACCATCCAAGGTGATTGCTAAAGCAAAATTCGAGGAGAATCGTTATTACAGCCCACGCAGTGTCATCATCTGCTCAGGAGTTTCAGAACTCTGTCTTCTTCCTCCCTTTATGTTCATGGGGCTCATGACCTATATTTAATTATCCAAATTTACTCTTTTCACAGATATCTTTCCAACCTCTCCCCCATTTTCCTACCATCATGCAGGCATCACCATGTAATCACATTTAGGTCTCGAGTCTGCACACCACAGTATTTGAAGAAACAAAGAGACCATTAAAATGTTTCTGATATATATATAACAGAAGTGCTTGAAAAGTAGGCGAATGGTAGCGAAAACTCTTTAAAAAGAATGTAAAAAAAACTGTTATGTTCATTTTTAGCGTGATGAAGGGATGAAAAACAGTTTGTAATGTAGACAGCACAGAAAGGGTTCGCTTTTCAGCTGTACGATATGAAATACGATCTCCGATTTGACGAAAAAGCAAGCAGCCGTTTTCCTACTCGGGTAAATTTCAACACTTTGACATTTTTAGAATACTAACGAGGCATCCTGTCAACTCCTCGCTAAGGTTTCATTTTCAGAACCTTGCCCACTTAAGGCGCCTAAAAATGGAAACCTGAGATCATTCTGATAACATTAACTTTCAATCAAAACCCGTGCTGTGTAAGAAGGTTGAGATGAAGTCTAAAATTAAGCCTGATAAAAATCTGTTCCGCAGATGTTCTCAAATGTGAATGAAAAAGTTAATAACATAGGAGCAGCATAGACTCTGATGAAATAGCTGTATACACTTATTAAACGGCATGCACCATAATGTACCATACATGAGACCATCTTCGCTGTTAGGCATCTTTGATACCCCAAAATATTGCTCTGCTGACTGGTAGTTTCCACATTTTATAATGTTTAGGTAGAGGAGTTTTCAGATGTGGCGCTTATTGCCTGCCTTCAAAAAATGCATTTGAAGTGCATTTAGGAAACGAAAACAAAATAATGAATAATTGAGACCTGTGGCATGCCTCAAAGCAAAAATGTTCACAAGATGCGGAGGTCAGGGTGTACATCCAAAATTGTAGTTTCAACTGGATGTTCCGAGTGAATTCATATCATGGAATAGGAATCCCCTGCCTTCTTCGAACAATATTTTGATCCGAGGTGCAACCAGTTGTCAATGATCAACGTATTCGAGACTCTTATTAGCAATTTTTTTTTTATTTCTTCAAACAGTTAGAGGAATCTGCTAAATGTACTTTTGAATTATCTTCAACTTATAATGAAGGCCAACCTGCCTGTCATCTGTAACCAGTGGGCAGAGGAGAAGTCTCAGGCCAGATGTATCATTATAGTATTCACAAAAACTGGTGGCAGTATGTATGTTGTGTGGATCCCACTATGTTTTCTTATCCCAAAAAGCCATGCAAACCTCAAACTTTGGAGAAAATCACACATTCTCACATTTCTGTGAGGGCAATTTCCAGAATCTGTGGGAATTCACAAAATTCCTACTACCTCATGTTTTCACGCATGCAAGTCACACCACCATGGAATTCCCTGGGTGTGTAGATTTCAGAAACGTCTGATTTTGGTGGGGCTCCTGGGTTGTGGCTGAGGTCAGACCCAAATACTACAGCTATCCACAGCGTCAAAGTGGTTCTATTTTGATTGGGAAAATGTTATGTTTCCACGTTTCATTTTGGGGCCTTTACTGTCATGGGCAGTAGGTCCAGCCACGCAAGTGGGGCAGGATTTTTATCAGGAGAAGTGTGGTAATGAGGGTCGTAGGGCTATTATGGACCCTTGCTGATTCTAAAAGATTTTCCATACAGAAATGTGTAGAAAATGCTTCATTTTAGCCAAGGCTTGAGGCTTGCAGGGTAAAAAAAAAACATGAGTGAAACATGCAAGTCACACCACCCTAGACTCCCCCAGGAATCTTGGGGCATATTAGCAAGACCGGCGATAAAATTATCGCCGTTTTAGCGGCAGGAAACTGCCGCTAAAACGGCGATAATGGGCTTGCTAATATCCGTTATAGAATTCCAATAGAAGCCCAGGTTAGATGTGCAGGACATCTAACCTGGGCTTCTTTTGGAATTCTAAAACGCATATTAGCAAGCCCATTATCGCCGTTTTAGCGGCAGTTTCCTGCCGCTAAAATGGCGATAATTTTATCGCCGGTCTTGCTAATATGCCCCCTTGTTTTTACAAATGTTAGGATTTAGTAGAGTTACCTGGTTGCAATGAGCCTGAATAGTGCAAATATTCAGCATGACAAGTGAGAGAAAATCTGCTGGCCCTTATGTCAAACCTAAGTACAAAACAATACAAATTTCCTCTCACTTACCATGATGCTCTAGGCAGCCCCCACATTTATATATATATATATATATATATATGTATATATATATATATAACCTACTGGTGTCACAAGGCAGTAGGAAGAACTTTTTTTGTTTTGCTAATATCTTTTGCCCCGTTGGACAAATCTTCACAAAATTTCAAAACTAATACGACACTCATTTCAGCTGCTTTCTTGAAAGTTTCGGGGTGATCCGTCAAGCAGGGGCCACCAAAAAGGGGTGGTCCTAAAACCCGTTTTCCCCATGTGAATTCTTGTAGGAAAACTGAACAGCGATAACGCAAAAAATGCTGAACGGAATTGCCCCAAATTTAGCAGAATGCTAGCTCTTGGTCCAGAAAGGTGCCTTTTTGTGGTTTCATGTAAATCTGTTCAGTAGTTTTAGAAATATTAATCAAAATCCAAATTTGTTTAACTAGGGACGTGGACCCTCTGTAGATCCACCCACGGTGGATCTGCGAGCCCACGTGCCACAGCACGTGATTGGCTGGCCACAACCTGAGAAAATTTGCAGTGATAACAAACAAATCCCAAAATATTTAATCAGGGTTAACAGTGGTCTTAGATAGACATTGAACAAAATAGGGCTCAGGGCAGAGCCTTAGGGCACCCCATATTCGATTCCTTTGTACTCTGATGTAAATGGGGGGAGGGTTCTCGCTTATAGTCTACCCAGAAGATAGGATTCAAAACATTTGAGTGGTGTGCCTTTCAGTCCAATCTCCTTCAGACGTGCAAGCAGGATTAGGTGGTTGATGGTGTCGGATGCAGCAGATAGGTCCTACAGGATCAGCACCCTGGCTCGGCCACAGTCAACTTGCATCCTTACTTCATTGATGGCTAAAATCAATAATGTATTTGTTCCATGGAGTGGCCTAAAGTCCATCTGTTCTGGTTACAGCATATTATTGCCAGGATATTACTAAGATACTTTTTGAGTATCTTGACTGCTAAAGAGAGTCTTGAGATTGGGCGATAGTTGCTGGGCTCTGGTTTTTTTTAATAGTGGGATTACCAAAGCCTTCTTCCAGGCTATTGGGACCATCACAGTGTCCAGAGATTGATTATAAATCATTTGTAAGGTGGGGAGGAGTTTGCTTGATCTTTCTTTCCATATTCCTGTGTTGGCTAGGGTATGCACCTAAGCCAGGCAGAACCCATTACTCTAGTCAGGGTAAGGGAGTTACACACCCAAGCCAGCCCCTGCTCACCCCCTTGGTAGCTTGGCAGAGCAGTCAGGCTTATCCCAGAGGCACTGTGTAAAGCATTTGCACATCACACACTCACCAGTGACACACTCCACACACCACAAAAGAGACTCCATACCAGGTTATATAAAATAGCTCTTATATTGTATATAAACACGTAAATCACAATCACTTTGCCAACTAGGCAATGGTCATAATCATCACAGTTAGAACATTACAGTAAATACTTTTAGGTTGCATATGTCACAAAACCACTCCACTGCACATAGTAGGTAGATCCTGAAAAATTACACTTGTTACTCTGTTTTCAGAGGGAGTAAAACAACCGTTATCCCAATCATCAAATACAATGCAGTTGAAGAGAATACCAGAATTGCCACATTCATATGCCCCTTTTCTCCAATGAACATCAGGCACGGCTTTTCTATGCTCCAATTACCCTGTAGGTTATCGGGCTGCCTGGCCATCTGCCACAGTGAGTGTGGCCATTGGGGGAGGTAAAGGGCTGAGCGGGACATCCGTTGAGTATTCCTTCCTGCCTGGCTAAATGAGGCAAAAAGGACCAAATGCCCCCAACGAGACCACAACATGGGGGAGAAGAAGAACTCACGTTGCCCTCGTCCGGTCCACGGCAGTAGCAACAAATCACTCATGGGGTGCTCTCTTCTTGCTCCACGGGGCAGGAGGTGCAAGGAGCCTTCTCGTTCGTTGGTGCACTTGAGGCACAACAGGGAGCTCCGGCTTCCGCTTGGAGGTGCTATGGAACTCGAGCTGGGCGGTGTCGTGTCTGGTGAGGCTTTCCCTTCTAGGTGCTGCGGGGACCTCCATGGCTTCTCTACATGTTGTCGGGCAACACAAGAGACTTTGGGCTGCAGTGTTGGTTGCCGGGCAATGCTTGGTGACTCCTTTGCACTGCTCAGTTGGAGAGGAGCCGTGACTTGGTTTCAAAGATCTCTCACAAACCGGGAGCCTCACGACATGGCACGGCGTGGCAGTGTCTCCGGCTTTGCATGCAGCGGTTGGAGAGGGGGGAATCAGGCCAGAAATTTGGCCAAGAAGGTTTTCAATAAGTAAAGCACAAGGAAGACTTTTATGTCCCTGAGACTTCCAAAAACAGGAAGCAAGCACACAAAAGCTCTTGGAGATTCTTCACAAGCAGGATTCTTCAGCAGGGCAAAAAGAGTCATTCCTTTTCCTCTGCCACAGATAAAAGCAGCAACTGCAGGCCAACCCACCCCTCACACAGAAAAGGCAGCACTCCTCACACAGCTCTTCATCTTGGTAGGATCCTCTTGTATCCAGAAGTGATCTAAAGTCTTGGGGTTTAGGTTCAATACTTGTACCCAATTTTCCTTGGTCCCGGAGATGGAGATAGCACTGTGCAAAGAAGACACAGCATATTCAGGTGCTAGTGAAACCACTACCACCACTCTAAATGCCGACAAGGTCCATTGAACCTAGTATGAGTCATCAAGGCAAGGCAGGGCACACCTCACCCCCTTGTGGCTGTTCAGAGTGAATGCACATCCTCAGCCCCAGTCACTCCAAAAACCAGATGGTGAATACATAAACAGGCAGAGGCACACAGGATGGTTAAACAAGAAAAGTCCCACTTTCTAAAAGTGGCATTTTCAAACACATAATTTAAAAACCACCTTTACTAAAATGTGTTATTACATTCTGAGTTCAAAGCGCCTAACTCCATTTCTCGATCTTGTCCCAATGGCAAGTTACACTTGTAAGATCTTACAAGGCAGCTCCCATGTTAACCTATTGGACAGACAGCCTGTCAATAGTGAAACATTAAATGCACCGTATTTCACTCTCAAGACATGCACAACACACCAGTACATGTCCTACCTTTAACATACACTACACCCTGCCCATGGGGGTACCTTGTGCCTACTTGAAGGGAGCCTTACATGTAAGAAAAGGGAAGGTTTGGGCTTGGCAAGTGAATGCACTTGCCAAGTCAACATGGCAGTTTAAAACTGTGTGCGCAGACACTGCAGTGGCAGGTCTGAAGCACATTTACAGGGCTACTCATGTGCGTAGCACAACCAGTGCTACAAGCCAACTAATAGCATTTGATTTACAGGCCCTGACACCTTCAGTGCACTTTACTAGGGACTTACCAGTAAATCAAATATGCCAATGATGGATAACCAATCATAACCACATATTACATAGGGATCACTTGCACTTTGACACTGATCAGCAGTGGCAAATTGCCCAAAGCATCTAAACCAACAAAAACAAAATCCAGCACACAGTCAAAAATACAGGAGCGAGAGGCAAAAAGTCTGGGGAAACCACGCAAAGGATGCCAAGTCTAACAAATAGTTAAATAAATTGTGTTATGTTTATTTGTTTGTTTGTAGAGAGTGCAATCCCCAGTGTTGCTTAATTACAATAAGATAGTGTGAACATTTAGTTTTTTTTGTACAATCTTAAATATTTTTTTCCCCACTGTTCTATGATGTTTTCTTAAAAAGTTCATTGTTTGCAGTGTTTTGAGTAAAGCAGCTGAGAACAATGAAAAAGGGAAAATGAAATGCTTATTCATATTAACATATGGTTCTACAGTATGAGAAATGTCTAGTTGTTTGTAAGAATTAGGTTTTTATGCATTGTTGAAACTGTGAGTTACTTTTGCACATCTATTAATTGTAAAGCTAATAAGTATTTCAGTGTTTTCTTTTTATGCAGATCAATGGCACCATATATTGGGCTAATGTACTTTACTAATTAGTTCTTGCAGCTTTTTTCCACAACTTTCCATTTCAAGGATGCACACCCAAGGATACATTTCTACAGTTGCTAACACCCCTAGGCATACATCAGTACAGTAACTCACACAACCAGCTACACACAGACAGACATACTAAAAGACACAGGCTCACACTGATAGAGTCACTAACACATCCAGCCAAACATTAATGCATCCAATAACACACCCAGGCATAGACTGATGTATACACCCACACACTCAGGGACACATCAATGCAGACACTGACACACCCAGGCATAAAACAATGCAGACACTAAGACTGGCAGTCGCACATTAATGCATTGAACAACACATGCAGGCATACACTGATGTATACAGTGACATGCCCAGGGACACAGCAATACAGACAGTGATACACCAAACCAAACAACAATGCAGATACTGACACAGCCAGCCAAACATTAATGCACCCAATAACACACGCAGGTATATACTTACACATACACTGATACCCCCAGGTATATACCAATGCAAACACTGACAAGCCGAGACATACAGTAATGCAGACGCTGACATACCCTGCTAAACAGTAATGCATGTACTAACACACACAGGCAGACACTGACACACCCAGGGACTTTTCATTGCCCACACTAACACACTCTGGCATACTGTAATGACACAGCCAGTCAAACTTTAATGCATCCAATAACACACCCAGGCATACACTGACACACCCGGGGGCATACCTATGCAAACAATGACAAACCCAGACATAGAGTAATGCAGACACTGACACAGCCAGCCAAACAGTAATGCATCCAATAAGCACACACTGATGCATATGCTAATATGCCGAGGCACATACTGATGCAAACACTAAAATACCCAGGGATTCAGTAATGCATACACTGACACATACACTAACACAGCTTTTTTCACCTGTCATTTGAAACGTCATCATCAGTGATGTCACTGACCATGTCATGAGTGATGTAATATGTGAGGGTACTGCATAGCGGGGTGTAAGTTATACTCTGGTCGGAAAGCAGGCAGCGTTCATGGTGGATTACGACCCCCCGAGTGCACCCTCAAGTGCTGAGCACCCTGTTTATGATGTATTTCGCGCCGGCTACGGGCGTGGAGAGTTGCACCACCCCAGGAGAAGTTGGGGGCCACGGGCGTGATACACACGTCGTCGTGGGGAGGCCGATCATGGATTTAGAACACCGCTGATGCCCTGCGGCCCATCCAAGGCTTATGTTACGACATACCTTCCAATTGGGGTTTACAGACTGTGTGGCACTACAATTCCCAAGAGTCACTGGGACTTTCTACTTAGAAGCCCATTGGCGGGCAAACATTTTAAATAAAGTGTCTGCACCTGTGTAAAAAATCGAGTGTTTGCCTATGAAGAAGGGTGATTCCCGAAACGCGTCAGGCGTACTCTGGTTGGAAAGCAGGCAGCGTTCATGGTGGATTACGACCCCCGAGTGCACCCTCAAGTGCTGAGCACCCTGTTTATGATATATATATATATATATATATATATTATCTACTGGCGGTCGCCAGTAGATAGTTATAGTTAAAACCTATTATCCATAGGAAATCCGCGACATTCTATTTGAAATAACGTTGGCGCTGGTTGACGAATCTTCGCGAAAGTTTCCAACTTGTTGGGGCGCTCCGGTCCGCTCCTATCCTGAAAGTCTCGGGGTGATACTTCAAGCGGGGGCCGAGAAAAGGGGGGTCCCAAAACGCGTTTTCCCATTCATTTTTCCATAGGAACCTTTAGTCGCAGCTACAGCCCGAACTGCTGAACGGAATTACACCAAATTTGGCAAAGAGGTAGCCCTTGGTTCAGTGTCGTGCCTTTTGCTTAAATGGTGTAAATCCGTTCAGTAGTTCCTGAGAAAATCAAAAGTAAAGTCACATATATATCTGGGCGGAGCCTAACCACAAATGTCATCGTGAGATCTGATTGGCTGTCAGCACTTCATCCTGGAATTGCTGGCAGCCATCTTGGGACCAATATAAATGATAGTACCTCATTGAAATGCATTGTAGTGAATAGAAGATTTTGAGGGTCACCAAAAGGAGAACTATAAAGGGTGATAACAGGCTTTAGTTACATTAGAATTTATTTGTTGATGGTACCATACTAATTTTAGGAATTGTGGTGTATTCTAAGGTGATTTTACCATGTGAAAAACCTTCTACTGGGATATCATGAATCATGTTTGAGAGAACACTATTTTCTCATGCTTGTCCCATGGAGGTTTGGAAGGTGCTCCAGAAGCTAAAATGAGAGCATATTTTCTGTAAATTCACATTATCTTTCTCACTCATGTGAGAATGAAGTCTGACATTCTCAGTAAAACATGTACATCCAACAAGGGCAGAGACTGTCAGTTGATTCCTTTGTGTTCTACTGCAGCTTCCCAGAGTGTTCTAAAGAACAACTAGAGTGCTAACTGCCTTACTTATGACAAAAGTATGGCACACCTGAAGCCATCTTGATTGGAATAAACTGGTAACACTTAAACAATTTAATTTAAAAAGGAACAAAATGATGGGGTTCATTTTGTCATAGAAATTATGGTTAGTGCTGTAGAAAGAAAAATTAGGACATGTTTCAAGTGTGATCTCAAATATCTTCCTGTTATATTTCAACAGGAGCAGCCTGCCAGTTGATGCCTTTGTGTTCTACTGCAGCTTCCCAGAGTGTTCTAAAAAACAACTAGAGTGCTAACAGCCTTACTTATGACAAAAGTATGGCACACCTGACGCCATCTTGATTGGAATAAACTGGTAACACTTAAAACATTTAATTTAAAAAGGAACAACATGATGGGGTTCATTTTGTCATAGAAATTATGGTTAGTGCTGTAGAAAGAAAAATTAGGACATATTTCAAGTGTGATCTCAAATATCTTCCTGTTATATTTCAACAGGAGCAGCCTGCCAGTTGATGCCTTTGTGTTCTACTGCAGCTTCCCAGAGTGTTCTAAAGAACAACTAGAGCGCTAACAGCCTTACTTATGACAAAAGTATGGCACACCTGAAGCCATCTTGATTGGAATAAACCGGTAACACTTAAAACATTTAATTTAAAAAGGAACAAAATGAGGGGTTCTTTTTGAAATAGAAATTATGGTTAGTGCTGCAGAAAGAAAAATTAGGGCATGTTTTAAGTGAGATCTCAAATCCTCTTCTATTTCATTAGAAAATTCTGACATGCAGACTGAAACAATCACTTTCAATACCAGCAGCAGACTACCAGTTAACTCCCTGGTGAGCAGTAGCTTTACTCCAGTGATCTAATGAGCAACTAGAGTGCTAACATTCTGAATTTATGGCAGATGTGAGACACATCTGAATGCCTTCTTGATGGAATCAAAGTAAAAAACTGAAAGCATTTCCTACTGAGGAGACTGCAGTAAATGAAGAAATTAGGAAACTTCATAACAAAGAAGTCTTCCAAGATGGCCACCAGTGAAAAAAGAGCCCAAATGTGGCACAAATATTACCCAGATGTAGCCCACATATAGCCCAATGACAAAAGTGTGCAAAACACTTTTTATTTTTAGTTTTTTTGCAGTTTTATGTAGTGCAGACTGGTCAGGTATTGGAGCATTTCATCTTAAAACATGACCCCCTACACTACAAAAACACCACTGCACTACCTTAAACCCTAAAACACTACCACCAGCACGACCCCCTACACTACACAAGCACCACTGCACTATCCTAAACCCTAAAACACTACCCCCAGCACGACCCCCTACACTACCCAAACACCACTGCACTAACCTAAAACCTAAAACACTACCACCAGCACGACCCCTACACTACCCAAACACCACTGCACTACCCTAAAACATGACCCCCTACACTACACAAACACCACTGCACTACCCTAAACCCTAAAACACTACCCCCAGCACGACCCCTACACTACACAAACACCACTGCACTACCCTAAACCCTAAAACACTACCCCCAGCACGACCCCCTACACTACCCAAACACCACTGCACTACCCTAAAACATGACCCCTACACTACACAAACACCACTGCACTACCCTAAACCCTAAAACACTACCCCCAGCACGACCCCCTACACTACACAAGCACCACTGCACTACCCTAAACCCTAAAACACTACCCCCAGCACGACCCCCTACACTGACCGAACACCACTGCACTGCCCTAAACCCTGAAACACCAGCCCCTGCATGACCCCTACACTGCCCGAACACCACTGCACTGCCCTAAACCCTGAAACACCACCCCTAGCACGACCCCCTACACTGCCCGAACACCACTGCACTGCCCTAAACCCTGAAACACCACCCCCTTCACGACCCCCTACACTGCCCGAACACCACTGCACTGCCCTAAACCCTGAAACACCACCCCCAGCATGACCCCCTACACTGCCCGAACACCACTGCACTGCCCTAAACCCTGAAACACTACCCCCAGCAAGACCCCCTACACTGCCCGAACACCACTGCACTGCCCTAAACCCTGAAACATCACCCCCAGCAAGACCCCCTACACTGCCCGAACACCACTACCTAAACCCTGAAACACCACCCCCAGCACGACCCCCTACACTGCCCGAACACCACTGCACTGCCCTAAACCCTGAAACACTACCCCCAGCATGACCCCCTACACTGCCCAAACACCACTGCACTGCCCTAAACCCTGAAACATCACCCCAGCACGACCCCCTACACTGCCCGAGCACCACTGCACTGCCCTAAACCCTGAAACACCAGCCCCAGCACAACCCCCTACACTGCCTGAGCACCACTGCACTGCCCTAAACCCTGAAACACCAGCCCCAGCACGACCGCCTACACTGCCCGAACACCACTGCACTGCCCTAAACCCTGAAACACCAGCCCCAGCACGACCCCCTACACTGCACGAACACCACTGCACTGCCCTAAACCGTGAAACACCAGCCTCAGCACGACCCCCTACACTGCCTGAACACCACTGCACTGCCCTGAACCCTGAAACACCAGCCCCAGCACAACACCCTACACTGCCCGAACACCACTGCTCTGCCCTAAACCCTGAAACACCACCCCGTGCATGACCCCCTACACTGCCCGAACACCACTGCACTGCCCTAAACCCTGAAACACCACCCCCAGCGCGACCCCCTACACTGCCCGAACACCACTGCACTGCCCTAAACCCTGAAACACCACCCCCTGCACAACCCCCTACACTGCTTGAACACTACTGCACTGCCCTAAACCCAGAAACACCATCCCCAGCACGACCCCTATACTGCACAAACACCACTGCACTGCCCTAAACCCTGAAACACTACCCCCAGCAAGACCCCATACACTGCCCGAACACCACTGCACTGCCCTAAACCCTGAAACATCACCCCCAGCAAGACCCCCTACACTGCCCGAACACCACTGCCCTAAAACATGAAACACCACCCCCAGCAAGACCCCCTACACTGCCCAAACACCACTGCACTGCCCTAAACCCTGAAACACCAGCCCCAGCACGACCCCCTACACTGCCCGAACACCACTGCACTGCCCTAAACCCTGAAACACCACCCCTGCACGACCCCCTACACTGCCCGAACACCACTGTACTGCCCTAAACCCTGAAACCCCACCCCCAGCATAACCCCCTACACTGCCAGAACACCACTGCACTGCCCTAAACCCTGAAACACCACCCCTGCACGACCCCCTACACTGCCCGAACACTACTGCACTGCCCTAAACCCTGAAACACCACCCCCAGCACGACCCCCTACACTGCACGAACACCACTGCACCGCCCTAAACCCTGAAACACTACCCCCAGCAAGACCCCCTACACTGCCCGAACACCACTGCCCTAAACCCTGAAACACCACCCCCAGCACGACCCCCTACACTTCCCAAACACCACTGCACTGCCCTAAACCCTGAAACACCAGCCCCAGCACAACCCCGTACACTGCCCGCACACCACTGCACTGCCCTAAACCCTGAAACACCAGCCCCAGCACAACCCCGTACACTGCCCGAACACCACTGCACTGCCCTAAACCCTGAAACACCAGCCCCAGCACGACCGCCTGCACTGCCCGAAAACTACTGCACTGCCCTAAACCCTGAAACACCACCCCCAGCAAGACTACCTACACTGGCCGAACACCATTGCACTGCCCTAAACCCTGAAACACCACCCCTGCACGACCCCCTACACTGCCCAAACACTACTGCACTGCCCTAAACCCTGAAACACCACCCCTCAGCACGACACCCTACACTGCCCGAACACCACTGCACTGCCCTAAACCCTGAAACACCACCCCAGCACGACCCCCTACACTGCCCGAACACCACTGCACTAAACCCTGAAACACCACCCCCTGCACGACCCCCTACACTGCCGGAACACCACTGCACTGCCCTAAACCCTGAAACACCACCCCCAGCACGACCCCCTACACTGCCCTAACACCACTGCACTGCCCTAAACCCTGAAACATCACCCCCAGCACAACCCCCTACACTGCCTGAGCACCATTGCTCTGCCCTAAACCCTGAAACACTACCCCAGCACGACCCACTACACTGCCCGAACACCACTGCACTGCCCTAAACCCTGAAACACCACCCCCAGCACGACCCCCTACACTGCCCGAACACCACTGCACTGCCCTAAACCCTGAAACACCAGCCCCAGCAAGACCCCCTACACTGCCCGAACACCACTGCATTGCCCTAGACTCTGAAACACCAGCCCCAGCAAGACCCCCTACAATGCCCGAACACCACTGCATTGCCCTAGACTCTGAAACAACAGCCCCAGCAAGACCCCCTACACTGCCCAAACACCACTGCACTGCCCTAAACCCTGAAACACCAGCCCCAGCATGACCCCTACACTGCCCGAACACCACTGCACTGCCCTAAACCCTGAAACACCAGCCCCAGCACGAACCCCTACACTGCCCGAACTCCACTGCACTGCCCTAAACCCTGAAACACCAGCCCCAGCACGACCCCCTACACTGCCCGAACACCACTGCACTGCCCTAAACTCTGAAACACCAGCCCCAGCACCACCCCTACAATGCCCGAACACCACTGTACTGCCCTAAACCCTGAAACACCACCCCCTGCACCGCCCCCTACACTGCCCGAACACCACTGCACTGCCCTAAACCCTGAAACACCACCCCCTGCACGACCCCCTACACTGCCCGAACACCACTGTACTGCCCTAAACCCTGAAACACCACCCCTACACTGCCCAAACACCACTGCACTGCCCTAAACCCTGAAACACCACCCCCAGCATGACCCCCTTTACTGCTCGAACACCACTGCACTGCCCCAATTCCTGAAACACCACCCCCAGCATGACCCCCTACACTGCCCGAACACCACTGCCCTAAACCCTGAAACACCACCCCTGCACGACCCCCTACACTGCCCGAACACCACTGCACTGCCCTAAACCCTGAAACACCACCCCTGCACGACCTCCTACACTGCCCGAACACCACTGCACTGCCCTAAACCCTGAAACACCACCCCCAGCACGACCCCCTACACTGCCCGAACACCACTGCACTGCCCTAAACCCTAAAACACCACCCCCAGCACGACCCCCTACACTGCCCGAACACCACTGCACTGCCCTAAACCCTAGAACACTACCCCCAGCATGACCCCTGCACTACCTGAACACCACTGCACTACCCTAAACCCTAAAATACTCCCCCAGCACGACCCCCTACACTACCCGAACACGACTGCACTGCCCTAAACCCTAAAACACTCCCCCAGCATGACCCCCTACACTACCCGAACACCACTGCACTGCCCTAAACCCTAAAACACTCCCCCAGCACGACCCCTACACTACCTAAACACCACTGCACTGCCCTAAACCCTAAAACACTACCCCCGCATGACCCCCTACACTACCCAAATACCAATGCACTACCCTAATCCCTAAAACACTACCCCCGCACAACCCCCTACACTACGCAAAGACCACTGCACTACCCTAAACTCTAAAACAATACCCCCGCACTACTCCCTACACTACCCAAAGACCACTGCACTACCCTAAACCCTAAAACACGACCTCCTACACTACACAAACACCACTGCACTACCCTAAACCCTAAAATACTACCCCCAGCACGAACCCCTACACTACCCAAACACCACTGCACTACCCTAAACCATAAAACACTACCCCCAGCAGTACCCCTACGCTACCCAAACACCACTGCACTACCCTAAACCCTAAAACACTACCCCCAGCAGTACCCCTACACTACCCAAACACCATTGCACTACCCTAAACCCTAAAACACTACCCCCAGCAGTATCCCCTACACTACCCAAACACCACTGCACTACCCTAAACCCTAAAACCCTAAAACACTAACCCCAGCACGACCCCCTACACTACCCAAACACCACTGTACTACCCTAAACCCTAAAACACTCCCCCAGCATGACTCCCTACACTACCCAAACACCACTGCACTACCCTAAACCCTAAATCTACCCCCAGCATGACCCCCTACACTACACAAACACCACTGCACTACCCTAAACCCTAAAACCCTACCCCCAGCATGACCCTCTTCACTACCTAAACACAACTGCACAATTTGTTACAGGCGTTGCAACGCAGGCCTGTGGTGCTTACTGGAAGTACCTGGTGGGCTAGTTGGGCCCCAGGGACTCTCAGGATTCAAGGTGACCTAATCCCCCAACTTAAAACGCGCCACGGGGCGCGTTTGCACAGTGGTGAAGGGAGGGGCGGGGCCTCAGGTGACATGTGCGCAAACACGCCCTGTGGTGCGTTTTAAGTTGGGGAGTTAATTCCTTTGAATCCTGGGGGCCAACTAGCCCACCAGGTACCTTCAGTAAGCACAACAGAGTTGCGTTGCAGAGAGGTGAAAAAGGTGCGTGGCCTCGGAACGCCTCTCTGCAACTCAGCTCTGTGGTCCTAACTGTAGGTACCTGGGGGCTAGTTGGGCCCCAGGGACCCTCAGGATTCAAGGGAACTTAATCCCGCAACTTAAAACGTGCCACGGGGCGCGTTTGCACACATGTCACCTCAGGCCCCCTCCCTTCACCACTGTGCAAACCCGCACTGGCTCTGGTTAGTCAGAGTCAGTTACCACCAGTACCCGTCTGAAAAAGTTGTGGGCACAGGATGATTTTGCAACAAGGCCTCTTTCTGCTCCTCTGTTGGTTCTTTCTGCACATCTTTTGCTTCTTTCTGTGCGTTTTTTCTTCTTTCTTCACATGTCCTACCTCTGTTGGCATAGTTAGAAACTAGCATTTAAAAAACCTTTGAAATTCACTTAAAAATCATAGGTTTCAGGCACGTTATAGTTAGAAATTAGCATTTAAAAACCTCTGAAATTCACTGAAAAAACCATAGGTTTCAGGCACGTTATAGTTAGAAATTAGCATTTAAAAACCTTTGAAATTCGCTGAAAAAACCATAGGTTTCAGACACGTTATAGTTAGAAATTAGCATTTAAAAAAACCTTTGAAATTCACTGAAAAAACCATAGGTTTTAGGGACAGTTATAGTTAGTTGGACATTGCACTCGTACAAAACCCGTGAAATTCCCCTGTTATAGTTAGTTCAGCTAACTATAACTCGCGCCCGCAATGCACTGCTGATGACGTCACATATTACATCACTCATGACATGGTCAGTGACATCACTGATGACATCACTGATGACATCTCAAATGGCATCACTGATGACATCATCCATGTGATAATTTCATGCATCTTCTCACACCCTAATATAACTTTTGATACACCCACTCTAAATTACAGACTGCCATTCTCAAAACCATAGACACTCCAACACCAAAAACTACATACCCACTCACTGATTCTTAGGTCTACACACACACATCCACTCACTCACCCGTACAGTCACTCATACTTACGGTCACTCAGTACAGGACTATCATATGCACTCTTACTCCTATATAGACACTCAAACAACGCCACTCATCCATAGAGATACTCAGACACCTAGTCAGTCATGCAAATAATTAAACACACTGCCATTTACTCACCTATACAGTTATACACACACCAGCTCACTTACTCATACAAATAGTAGCACATTGTTACGCTCTTATACAATCACTGATACAAGCACACACTCATCCATACAGCCACTATCACAATCACTCACTCTTGCTTATAGCTATTTATATACTCCAACACACATATATACTGCCTTTCACATATGTAGTTACTCACACATGTACCACTGGGACATACATTCACTCACTAACACACTCTTACACACACTTACCCACCCATACAGTCTATCACAGATGCACTCTTGAAACCATCCACCCAGTGAATCACCCACTCACACATCTATGCACAGAGTTGCACACACCCCTCCCACACAAACACTCAGGCACCCATACAGATACTCAGACAAGCATTCAATAACTCATATAGACACTCATTTAGCTATTCACAAACACATGCAGCCACTTACACAGCAACAGACAGACGGATACAGACATTCACCCAGTTTAGTCACTAACCCATGCATTCAGTAAGATACGTTAAATCACTCACTTATAGAGTCAGTCACGCACCTACTAAATCATCCATACAGACACTTACACACCCACTCATTCTTCAATACGTCTTTTCCTATATATATTAAAAATATTTAAACTTTACAGAAACACACAGTCACTGGATGATGTCATCAGTGATGTCATTTGAGATGTCATCAGTGATGTCATCAGTGATGTCACTGACCATGTCATGAGTGATGTAATATGTGACGTCATCAGCAGTGCATTGCGGGGCGCGAGTTATAGTTAGCTGAACTAACTATAACGGGGGAATTTCACGGGTTTTGTACGAGTGCAATGTCCAAGTAACTATAACTGTCCCTAAAACCTATGGTTTTTTCAGTGAATTTCAAAGGTTTTTTAAATGCTAATTTGTAACTATAACGTGTCTGAAACCTATGGTTTTTTCAGTGAATATATATATATATATATATATATATGTATATGTATGTATATATATATATGTACATATATATGTATATATATGTAAGTTTATATATGGCACCCTATATCTGTTTTCCAAGGCAGCTACTCGTTTTACAAGTTTTCGAGTACTGACTGGATTTGTGAATTAGCTTGATGACACACCCAAACCTTGCTTTTTGAATGGGCCCATAGGGCCCCATCCATGTACATGTAAAACCACTCCCAAAAACAGTTATTTCTCCAGTTAACTCTGTAGAAAGAGGATTCAGAAGCAGTGGTGCTCTGTTTTTTGTTCACTATTCTGAATAATTTGATAGAATGGCTAAAGCTTCATCTTCTGTCCAGGATGAACATCCAGAAGCTGTTGAGGATGAGGAGCAATATAACCCACCTGCAAGAAAACAATGTGATGCCTGGAAGCATTTTACAATTCCTTCAGGGGAAAAGAAGGTAACTCCTAAATATGTGCAGTGCAATATTTGTGGCAAACAGTTATACAGGGGCACTGCAAAGAAGTATTCACATGGGACAAGTTCCAAGTGGTAACACTCAAAAACAATTCTTGAAAGGGTTTACAACCGGATGGTGCAGGAGATACCAGGTGCAGCAGGACAGTCCACATCTACAGCACCCTTGGGAGAACCATCAGCAGCAGCAGTCATTACTATACCAGCTGCCTGCAAAGAACTAAGGGGGATATTAGCAACAACTTGCAATAATTATCGCAAACCGCGCTTAGCGGGTTTTTTTTTATTGCCGCGTATCGCTGGATTTTATCGCGGAGATAACACGTTATTAGCAACGTTTATCTCCAATGCGATAAAATATCCAGCGATAGCGGCGAAATGCGTGAATATCGCTGGAAATCCAGCGATATTCACGCATTAACGCCATGGGGGACTTAGCCTGACAATCCACCTCCCATTGAACAAACAGGTAAGTCATGTTTTTAGCAGGTCTTAAATTCTAGCGAAAATCGCGCTTAGCGCGAGTTTTTTTATCGCTTCGCGTGCGTTGCTAATAGGGGGAAGTTGTGTTAGCGACTGTTTTCAGTCGCTTTTAGTTGGGAACGCCTACCTTGCATGTCATTAGCGATAATTATCGCTGGCATGCAAGGCGATAGGAAAACCGGCCGCTATCGCCAGAAAGCTGTCGCTAACGCCTGTTAGCGACAGCTTGCTGATAGGGCGATAAAAATATCGCCGCTTTAGCGGCAAAAAGTGCAGCTAAAGTGGCGATACTGCCCTTGCTAATATGCCCCTAAGTGAGATGGTTACTCACATTGCAAAATGCCACATGCTTGTGACTGTAACAATGTCTTCTGTGGGTGCATTCTTGGATACAGTAAAGAAGCATTGCTGTTAGTTTTTTTTTGCTTCCAGTTGCCAGTTAATGTTTTTTGAACACTGAAGCCAACTGGTTCTTTGCATTTTCTTACCTTAACTTTTTAGTACCATGTTCATGTTTTATTGGGAAAGAACAAGAACAAAAATAATAAAATACCTTCTGCAAAAAACCCAGTTATTTTTAGAACCACCATCTGGTCAAACAAAGAGCTAACTCTGTGTTTTTAATGTGTCAGTGAAATTATCAGTGTGAGACTGGGTGTGCCAGTGATAGTATCAGTGTGTGCATGAATGTATCAGTCTCTGTATCGGAGTGTGGCTGGGCATGTCAGTAGGTATATCAGTGTGTGCCTTGGTGTGTAAGAGGCTCTGTCGATATCTGAGTGTGTGTTGTATTGAGTGTATGAGTGTGTGCCTGGATGTGTCAATGGCTGGATCGGTGTGTGCCTGTGTGTGTCAGAGGCTGTATTGGTGTGAGCTTGGGTATATCAGTGGCTGTACTGGTAAGTTCCTGGGTGTGTCAATGACTGTATTGGTGTGTACAGGGATGTGTCAGTCTCTGTATTGGAGTGTGTCTGGGTTTGTCACTGTCTGTATCAGTGTGTGCCTGGGTATGTTAGTGTCTAATAATGTGTGTCTGGGTGTGTCAGACTCTGTATAAGTGTGTGGCTGTGTGTGTTAGTGGCTGAATCTGTTTGTGTATGGGTGTTTGAGAGGCTGTATCAGGGTTTATCTGGGTGTATAAGTGAGTGTATCAGTGTTTGTCTGGGTTTGTCAGTAGCTGTATCGGTGCATACCTGGATGTGTCAGTGACTGTATCAGTGTTTACCTAGGTGTGAAATTGGCTCTATCGATGTGTGAGTGAGTGTGATATTGGGTGTATGAGTGTGTGCCTGATTGTGTCAGTAGCTGTATTGGTGTGTGCCGTAGTGTATCAGTGACTATATTGATGTTTGCCTGCGTGTGTCAGTGTCTGTAACAATGTGCACCTGGGTGTGTTAGTGTCTGGGTGTGTCAGTGACTGTATCAATATGGGTATGGGTGTTTGAGAGGCTGTGTCAGTGTTTGGCTGCATTTCCAAGTGGCTATATCGATATGTGAGAGGGTGTGTTATTGACTTCATGAGTATGTGCCTGGAGGTGTCATTCTCTGTATCAGAGTGTGGCTGGGTATGTTGGTAGTTGTATCATTGTGTGCCTGGGTGTGTCAATGTCTAACAATGTGTACCTGGGTGTTAGTGTGAGTGGCTATTTGAGAGGCTGTATCAGTGTTTGGCTGGCTCTATCAGCAGCTGTATTGATGTGTTGCTGGCTGTGTCGGTGCCTGTATCAGTGTGTACCTGGTTGTGGGAGTGGCTGTATTAGTGTCTACCTGGGTGTGTCTCCTAAAAATGTAGTTACGATTTAAATAATGCGCAACTTGATAATAACAAATAAATTGCTACTCATTTTTAATACTGTAAGGCTATGTTGCTTTTAAATTAAGCATTTAATTTTTCCTTTTTTACTATTCTTGCGTCTAAAATCATACACCATAAATGATGTACCTTTGAAAGAATCATCATTGAACAGTGAGGAAAAAGCAATCATAAAGATTGTAAAAAACAAAAACAAAATGGGACACTATGTCACTGTAATTAAGGAACAGTGTGCCTTGCACTCAGTACCATTTTTTTAATGCTTGTTTTACCTATACTTGCACTACTAATTTCAGAAATACTATGCTGAAAATAAGACCCTCATTATCAGAACTACTAATAGATATATAAGGCACACCAGCATATGGTAAGCCTTAAAAAGACATCACCCTTGGTAGGCCAAATTATGTCATAAATACTGATAATAGATCTAGAACAAATGCAACTCTAATCCTCCTTAGAACATTGGTTCCAAAATCAAAAGATAAGAATTTAGTGGCTTTAATGGCAGCCTTTGCTTGAAATTGAGGTTGCTATCATCACATTCTGTCCATCCACTTTTACTTTTGATATAGACAGTTTCGTGACTGGATATGACAGTAACTCCTTCATGAAATATGATAACCATAGTAGTATATGTTCTTCCAGAAATAGATATTTGCCCAGCTTTGAAATTTGTAATCTCTGATTCAATTTTACTTTCATCTCTTCTGTATCATTGTAGCATTAAAATAAGATATTTCCCACTTCCATGAACACATAATGTTAACATGTGGTCTGATCGACAATTTTGGCAGATATTGTTTTGTATAGCTTGTTTGAACAATCTGTCAAAGGGCACAGTTTTGAAATCTGGTAGTGTTAAATAAAGAAATCACTCCAAATCTATTTCTGTACTTGATGTGAATGAGCAATCTTCACACTCATGGTTCCATAAGTAAGTCCAAATAACTCATCAATACATATTTCTTCTTCTTCTAGTACTCCAAAGATCACCATTATAAACTCCTGTGCATCCTGTTGAGTGTTTGGAGTAAACTGTACAGATCCACTACATTCATCTACAAGGTCTCAAATCTGTGAAGCACAATGTGTTATAGTCCTATCAGTACGTAAACGTCGCAACAAAGCATACAGTGCAGAACACAATCTCTTCAGTGGTTTCTGTTCAATTGCATATACAAGATGAGGTAATTGAAAGAGTATGTTTAGAACAACATTTGTATAGCAGTTGACACCAGAGGGGTTTAACAACTGGTAACCAAGAATATCTTCCTCATTGTCTAATTGTTTTTTTCTTAACAACTTCTTTCTTCTCTATCATTTCTTTCTTTGCCATAGCATCGCTACACTCCTTTGAAGCTTTTGCTTTAGACAGATAATGCATTTTTCATAACTGGGATACTGTCCAAAATTAGGAGCATAAACACTTCTTAACCGATTGTACTCTTAAACACAACTTGGATCAGCACTTAATTTGCTGTCATCAAATGCAATCAAATACATACTGGACAATGTTCTTACTCAAGATAAGTCTACATATGACATTCCTTCCTTATACACTGGACTCCTAACATTGACAAATGCTGCATCTACACTTAAACCTTGAGATTTATGAATACTTACAGCATATACCAGATAAACGGGAAACTGTCACACATATAAATCTTTTCATTAAAAAAAATGTACAATGACCCTTCCAATCTGCTTTACCCTATCAATGTGATCAAATTTAATTGCTAAGTACTCTATTTCACTCCTTTTAGGAAAGCTAATGAAATCAATAACTTTACATATTGCACCATTAACTAATCCTTCCTCAACATTTAAATTTTGGCTTGAAATTACTTTACAGTTCTTGGAAACACAGACATTTCTCCAATCCTGCAGTTTTAGAAACAGAGTTTTCCAAGGAATACAATTTTGTTTGCAATCTTTCATTTAGGAATACTATGATGTTCTGGTGTTCCATTTTGTCAATGCGGACAGTTCAAAAGTCTTCTTTCACCAATTGCAGCAATTCTTTGTTGAAAGAGGTGCACTCCACTAGTGTAGGCATTAGGTACACACTTGGTTTTCCTTCTTGAATGAAATTGAACATTATCTCTACTGCTGTTTTTGTTAGTTGGAAACACTTTTTTAACCCCTTGACCGCGATCGGAATTCCGCTCGTGTGCTGGACATTCCGATCGCGGGTGGGGTCGTGACGAGCTCAGCTCGTCATGCGCACAGCGCTACCGCGCAGCATGACGAGCTGGGCTCGTCATGAGCACGGAAGGGGTTAAAAAGATGACTTTCTAGCAGATGCTTTCCCTCTTTAGAGAGAACACCTACTCTAATATCCTTCAAAATAATCCTATATTCAACGTCAGATGCTTGGCGCATATTCCTAAGTAATTCTTTGAATTGGAAGTTTAACCAATATTGCCATTTCAAATGCTTCCCAAGGAGTTCTGAGTTTCATCATTGAGCAATGTTTTGAACACAGGCTGTCCTTTTACATGTGTAAGTTGCAGTAGATCTCCAAAACCAATCACATTTCTTTCCTCCAAAAAGGACATCCTAGTCTGTTTATTGAATCTTTTGCTTTCTAAAATGTAAAATGGCAAACATTAAGTTTGAGACCATGCTCACCTCATTGTTGATTAAAAGCTTTAACTTTTTTAGCACTCTTGACACTTCATAAGAAGCTTCACCGGATAACTTTTGATATTCTACTTAGCTTTCATGCTCCACAGGCAGCATCAAAGGTGATGCAAAGTAATTCCTTTGCTAGTATGTGCAGCTAATCCAGTGGGTGCTGTTACTTCACCTGGAAAATTACATTCTGTAGTCTTCTATAGGAAAGCAGTGAGAACTTGTATTAAAAAGCTTTTGCCGGTGCCAGCTTGACCAATGACATACAACAGTATAGGCTTAAATAACATGCATGCAAACTATTTTTAGTCATGGAGGAATCCATGCTCAGCTTTGTCTTTCACCTGCATATATATTTCTTTTTGCTCATCATTTAGTGGTGCAACTAACTCATCCAAATCAATAGTGTCAGTCTTACTAGTTGCATTGTAGTCTCCACCTCATTCAGTGCAACGGCAGCTTCATTTTCAATTATTGGCTGTCCAAGAGGATCTTGACTTAGAGGACCTGAACTTTAGCAGATTTTTTATCTCTTCTTAGCTATCTCATCATCAATTGTTTCTTCCTGTTTAATTTCATCATGTAACATTTTCAAATAGTTAGGAAATACTGAACACTCAATAATATCCTTTGCAAAATTGAAAGAGTCTTCATAGCAGTCAGACTCTCCTAGTAGCACTGATTGATTCGGAACACTAAAGCTTAAACAGCTGAAGAAGTGCTGAATAGAAAAACAATCTTTTTTCAGCAGTTTGGCAACTCAGTTTTCTATGATTAATTAGACTGCTTTTTCTAAGTCGTACCAAACAAACGTCACAACCAACTACTGCAAATTTACCTTTATCTACATTTTCTGTCACATTGTTTCTATATCTGTAGCTTTGAAGTATTTCATAAAGACATGCATTTTCAAGATGTGGACTTCTTTTTGGATAGTAGGTGTCCAGCATGCTTGTTTTCACAATATCTGTACTTTCTAGGTCAAATTCTGCAAGGTACTACATTTCAGGAAAAGACTTCAGCATTTCATGTGCATGCTAGGCCTAGACTCACCCAAACAATTCCTCTCAACTTAGAATATAAACTAGCTGCACTCAACCAATCACAGCATTCTTAAAATTCAATTTCTGTGTGAAAGCATCTTCAAACTGAAGCTGTACAGTTTCTTTGTTAAAGACTTTATGACGGAAATCTCTTCCCACATATACTCCATCTCTCTCTTTTCAGATTCCTTTATGTATGACGTAACATAATGAAAAACAGCTATGAAGTTGTCTGCCACAAAATGAATATCAATATTAGCATTCCACATTTTGAGAGTGATAGGACTGTAGTCTTTGATATATTTTAAAGCTCTGTCCCGCTCGGGCTGCAGGTGTTTTTGGATGACTTTCAAGTAACTGTATGTCTGAATACAGACAAAAAACTGTTGACTCTTCCTTTGAAAATAACAGGTCTTGGAAATCCAAAATGACATTTAGTGTAAAATGTTCCTTTCGCTCTGTACTTCTGCTGCCAGTACTTCCCACATCTATGTGATTGAAAACAAAGAACTTGCTGTTTTAGGCCTTTTTTGTCACTGTCTTTTGGGATGGCACATGTAACGTACTGCTCTATGAAAGAAAGTACAGACTCATTTGTGTCTGTTCCAAAGTTTGATGCATCTTTAATCAACAACACCATATGAATATGACGAGCACCTCTTGCTTGGTACTCTTTACGCCAGAAGATATCAGTGACTTCTCCAAGCGGTGGATGAAGGCGAGCATGGCTTGGAATCTATAGTTAAAATACCCATGAACATTTTCAGAATCTGAAGAGCAAAGTTCTCCTTGTGTCTTCAGATTGATGTCCTTAATATTATAGTTTGCTTCTCTCAAAACATCATGTAAGTCCTCCCATTTGTACTCTGCACAACTGTGGGTCACAAACCAAGTTGGTGCACCTAAATTTTGTATCATGCATTTTAGTTCACCATGACTCTTATACCAATATTCATTGGTGCCACAATGGCATACTATAACATTTTTAAACTGTATTCTAACTTCTCATCTCAAAGTCTCTTGCGGACATATTTGGTAGGTTAACTTCAGTCTTACGAATATGGTTAAGAGTGTACGATAGTCTAGACAAATCGCTTTTAAATAACAGATAATATATATATGGAATACTTTGATGAAATCTAGGGTTCTCTAAATATTATCTGGCTAATCTGTACTCAGCTGCTGGTATTTGCACTGGGCTGTCATTCTAGTTGGAAATAGTTTTGGAAAACAGCAATCTTGCAAACTGTTCTCCCAGACATTCTTTGGAGCTCCTTCACCTTGTTTCATCTGGTACAGTTCAATGAAATCCCCAATAACGTTCCTTTGAATGCTGTGGTAAATTAAATTTACTTATTACCTCATTTCTGAATTTCTATGCTTAATAAATCATAATTTCTTGTCAATGCAAAGCGAGGAGTCCGTGGTGCTCAAATGAAGGAGGAGAAGACCAATAACTCGAGTTAAAGGGAGCGCTTCCAGCACCAAGCGGGCACAGGAGCAATCTCTCAAGTCCCTCTCTTTAAGTGGGGGTTTATTTTCAACAGCAGAATATTTATACAGTCTTGGTCACGAGGCAAAATAGAGGAACAAACAGGTCGTGGCAGATAGAGGAACAAAGATTCAGCAAGAGGAGCAGAGTGTGAAGAAATGGGGGCGTGTCTTAGGCTTCGTGAGGGGACTTGCGATGTGAAATAGTCTGACAGTTGGAAGGGGAAGGCTTCCTCATTTGGGGGTTTGTGCTCGTGCTTCATGTCAGAAACATGAACCATCTCTGCGGGGAGCAGGAACTCATGTACTGGTTTCCCGGACTTGGCAGAAACCACAGAGACAGATGGTGAAAATGAGGAAAACCAGGTGCAGGGGTGTCGTGCTCGTGCTCGGGGTCTTGGGACACCAAAGGGTGAATTAAAAACAAAATGGTGTCGGCTTTTAATGTGGGCAATTATTAATCGTGCAAAGGGGATCGCGCAAAGGGGCATAATTAGATCGCGCAGAGGGCAGCGAAGGGGCATAATTATAGATTTTATTTCCACATTCCCTCCTTGCCCCAGAGTGTACCTACATTATATCTCAATGTGCATGAGATCATTTATACATTCTTGTAACATGATTCTTTCCCTTTCTCTCTGCTGGACAAGTGGTTTAGGAATGCATTTTGCAGCGCATAGACCGCATAGGGCAGGACCACATTGGATGCAAAGGCAGCATCCAGTTATTATCAGGAATATTATGCCTGCTGCTGACAGCAGTTGCCATCCCCAGGACGATATTATCTTCCAGAACCAGTCAGACCACGTCCAAGTGCCAGGTTCTTGATGTAAACTTACGGCTATCTTGTGTAATTTTGTTATGGCCGTGTATACAGATGGGGAATTATCAGGAATAAATATACAGCAGCTAGAGCCTATAATTTTACAGGCTCCGCCTCTGTCAGTCAAGATGATGTCAAGGACAAGGCGATTTTGGAGAGTAACCAATCGTATGGCAGACTGCTCCTGGGTTAAGCTCCCCAGGGCAGACGCCGTCTGGTTTACTACAGCCTCTAAGGTCCTTGTCAACCTGCGTATAAGCTTGCTGTTCTGTACAGGGCCAACAAAGAAGAAGAACCCTTTGTTAAAATCTGTATACTGTTCCCATGAGGTTTCCGTTTGGTCAACCAAGGAGGTATCGATCATTCTTTTATGTCTGACATGGGGCACTAGGAGGTCTCTGTGGTAAGTGGATGGGGCCACAAAGACAGGGGGTAACAGGAATGCTATATAGCAAGTTCCCCCCAGTTCAAGGGCAGCTGCACATAGGCCGTTTGGCCACAGATGAAATAAGTATGGCGAGATGCTAGAAATGAGGACTTTCCTCTGTCTTCAAAACTTATAGTGGTATGACAGTCACTGTGTCCTAATGGAACAGAGCCATTTTTCTGGATGCACAGGTGTCCTTTTACTGGTGAGACCGAGATGGAAGGGGAACCAGCATTCTTTTTAGGTTTGGTATTTAACATCTTGTAGGACATGGTCATGTTCCCTTGCTTGTATTCTTCACTTTCTAGGACTGTACCGGTCGCCTGAGGATCTCCCTCTTTATTAGGGTAACAGGCAGTATTGAGTACCTTGTTTAAATCCCCCAAGGCCACCCATTCTTGCATGAATTATTTCCGTCAGGGCAGGAGGTGGGGGTAGTAGTGTCAGCTGTTTTTAGGGCGAACCAGGCTTCACAAGTTCCATTATAAGAGAATGGGAAAGAAAAAGAGGCATCCCTCCCTTTTTCTGATGAGGTGGGATGCGGCCACATATCCAACAATTGGTGCTATTACTGGCTTGCTGAGTGTGGTGTAGCATCTGTATGAAGGTATTGTTTCGCAAGGCTAGTCTATGGGCTTGTTCATGAGGGGGTAGGTCGTGATAGGTGTGTTCCTGAGTGCTGTTGGGTGTATGAGAGGTGTGTTGTGTTGGGGGAAAAACAGTGTGGAGAATCCAACCAAGACACGTCATAACTGCCATGAGGAAAAATAATACTGTCAAACATATAATAGGACCATTATGTCTTTTTCTAGAGTTCATTTTTTTTTTCTCCCACATAGTCAAGGTGTTAAAATCCATTCCCATGCTCCAACCGCTTCACCACTGGACCGACGCCCAATGGACTTAATTAGCCAGAGTCCGAATGGCAGACCTTAACTTTGATTTGTAATCCTGTTGTGGGGTTAGTTCCAAAGGCAATAAAGATTGTTCAGTCACAATGTCAGTGGGATTGGCAGGGCCATCAGCAACAGTGTCTTTTTGTCCAAAATGTTTCCGGCAGTGGCTTGCGTGGAGCCAGCCCTTCCTGCCCTCGACCTTCACTGCTGTCCGTGTTGTTAGTAGTACGAGTCTTGGCTTCTTCCACCTGGGCTGGAGGGGACTGGTCCGGTCGAAGTTCCTCACGAGGACCCAGTCCCCGGGTCGGATGGCGTGTTCTTCCGGGTTGGTTTTGTCAGGGAAGGTGGCAGCAACCTGAGAACGACAAGATTGGAGTGCAGACATCAAGGAAGCCAGGTAGTCAGTCAGCATAGTACTGTCAACATCAGTTATTCTTTTAGGCCTTGGCGTACCCCACATATTTGGTGGTCTGCCAAAGACCACTTCATATGGAGATAAGCCAGTTCTGGAATGGGCTACCATACGCATGTAGAAGAGGGCAACCGGTAAGGCTACCATCCAGTCCACGCCTTTGTCAGTGCATATCTTGGCCAATTTTGTCTTCAAAGTTTGGTTGTGCCTTTCTACTAGACCTGCTGCATGAGGATGTCTTACACAGTGAAACTTCCAAGTGTACCCTAACAGAAGAGACACTTGCTTCATGAGTTCAGAGGAAAAAGGTTGGCCGTTATCTGAGTAGATGACACGGGGCAACCCATACCTCGGAAAAACTCTCTAACTAATTGTTTAGCAGTTGTCGTTGCAGTGTAATCTGGGACGGGATAGGCTTCTGTCCATCTGGTCAGAGCACACACTACAACTAGCACATACTTGTGACCTCTACATCTCTCCATCTGGATATAGTCCATCTGGAGAACTTCAAATGGATGGTCAGGGGGTTGGAATCCTCCCTGTTCCACCTTTGTGCCTTTTCCTGGGTTGAACTGATTACAAATCATGCACGTTTTAACTTTTTGTTTGGCTGCAGCTCTCAAATGTTTGTTGTGCCATATATTCTGTATGCTGTCTAACATTGCTTTTTCTCCCAGATGTGCTGGTCCATGTATGGTGTTTACCATAACTTGTACCATGGCATCCGGTAGAAACCATACTGCTCTTTCAGGTGTCATCCAGCCTTGATCTGTAAGGACCCCTCCTTTTTCCTTCCATTCTAGCAGTTCCTGTGGTGTGGCGTGACTTTGGACATCCTGGATGTCAGAAAAGGGGTCTCGTATTGTATATTGGCGGTGTGGTATACTTAATTCTGTGTTTGCTGCTAACTTGGCTGCACTGTCTGCAGAATCATTTCCTTTTGATATTTCATCTGTTCCTTTTGTGTGCGCTTTACATTTTAGCACTGCGATTTTCTCTGGTAACTGACTGGCCTCTAAGAGGGCAGTGATGAGTGTAGCATGCTGTATTCTGAACCCATGTGATGTGAGAAATCCTCTCTCTTTCCATAATGTACCGAAGTTGTGTACAACTCCAAAGGCATATTGTGAATCAGTGTAGATGTTAACTGACTTTCCTTTTGCTAAGTGACATGCTCGTGTTAGGGCTATGAGTTCTGCTGCCTGTGCCGACAGTATCTCTATCTTGTGTGCTTCTAAAGTGTCTGTACCATTTGTGACGGCATAGGCTGCTGCTAATTCTCCTGTGGGGAGTCTCATACATGAACCATCAACAAAGAGTGTCATTTCTGCCTTAGCAAGGGGAGTATCTTGTAAATCTGGTCTTGGTTTGGTCACTAAATCAATTATGTCAATACAATCGTGAATTTCTTCAGTAGGAAAGGGCAATGGCAACAGTGTTGCTGGGTTTAAAATGTTGCAGCGTCTAATCTCAATGTGTGGCTGAAAAAGTGTCATCTCATATCCGGTGAGTCTGGCTATTGTCAGATGCTGTGTTTGTGTTCTGTTTAACAGAAGTTCTACAGCGTGTGGGACCTGAACTTTCAGATGATGTCCCAATACAATAGAATCGCTTTGTCTAATAGCTTGTGCAGTAGCTGCTACTGATTTTAGACATGCAGGCAATGCTTGTGCTACTGGATCTAATGTGCTTGAAAAATAACCACATGGTTTATGTTTGTCTGCTTGAAGTTGGGTCAGAACTGATAGTGCTGTACCTGAGTTTTCTGTTACAAATAATGTAAAATCTTTGGTGTAATTAGGTGTTGCCAGCACTGGAGCTTGACACATAGCTTTTTTAAGAGACTGAAAGGCTTGCGTGTGTTCATCTGTCCAGGGTAATTGTGGAGTAGCGCCAGCTTCGAGTGTTGTCAGCTGCACTAACGGTTTGGAAATGAGTGCAAATTGTGGGATCCACTGTCTACAATATGAGGTGAGACCAACAAAGGCTCGAACTTGTTTCTGTGTTGTTGGTTGTGGTATTTGTTGTATGAGTTGGATGCGTTCCTGTGTAAGCTGCCTACCCTCCTTTGACAGCAAGTGCCCTAAGTATGCCACTTGCTGTAAACAAAATTGGAGCTTACCAGGGGAAACTTTATGGCCATTTGCAGCTAGGAATTCTAGTACTAGTAGTGATGCTTCAGCACATGCTGCGTCAGATCTGGCCGTAATGAGGATATCATCAACATATTGTAGTATGGCTGTATCCGTGGGCATTTGAACAGTATCTAGTTGTCTTTTTAATGCTTGGCTATATACGCTTGGACTCTCTGTGAAACCTTGAGGAGCTCTTGTGAATTGGAAACTTCGTCCTTGTAAGGAGAAGCCAAAAAGGTATTGACTGTCTGGGTGAATAGGTATGCTAAAGAATGCGTTTTTCAAGTCAATGACTGAAAAATGCGTTGCTTCCGCATCTATGGCTGTGAGTAGGGTGGAGATGTCTGGAACCACAGGGTGTTGTGGAACAACACATTTATTGAGCTCTCTCAAATCCACCACTAGTCTGTAGACAGGTGGTGTTCCTGGTTCCACTTTTTTATGAACTGGTAAAACAGGGGAATTGCAAATGTTAGAAGTTGTTTCCTTAATCACACCTGACTGTATTAGGTCCTGAATAATTAACATTAATGCTTGTTCAGCCTGAGGTGGAATTTTGTATTGCCTTATGCGTGGTAGTTGGGCTCCCTCTTTCAGTGTAACCTTGTGAGGTGTTATTTCCATAAATCCTACTGTGGTGGAATCAGTGGCCCACAGGGTGTGTGGCAAATCTTTCAAACGCTCATCTAATTCTCTACTTGTGTAGTGGCCCTTGAAATCTCGCAGAAATAGTCTGACATCTGTAGGTGAGCAAACAATGACAGCTCCTAATTCTTTCAATGTTTTTATACCAAGCAAGTTTTCTGGACATGATTTTGTCAATATAAGATCTGTAGTTGTCATGAGGGGACCAACCTGCAAGGGCAGTGGCTTTGATGTGACGTTTGTCACAGGTTGTCCCGAGAAACCCAGAGAAATACTTTTTGAACCCGAGAGAGGAGCCTCTGGGACCTCTTGATGGCTTATTGTTGTTTTACTGGCCCCAGTGTCTAGTAGAAACTTCCTATCCTCCCCAAGAAGTCGGACCTCTATAAATGGACCTGTCTGATCTACTGGAATGGGGATTAGGGGCAGTTTGTCATCTTCTCTCTCTGGGCAACATCATGAGAAATCTGGGTAATATTCAGTGTAGGCGCTGTCTATAATATTCATTTGGGCCATTTGTGTTGTCAGTGGAACTGAAGGTGTTGAACTGTCTAGGGAATCATTCTGTTTTGGCTGATATGGGCGTGGCTGGGTCTTACCAGTAGCCAAATTGTGCTTTAAGACAGGGCAATCTTTAACGAAGTGTCCCATCTTTTTGCAATAATTACAAGTGCTTTTTATATTTGTCTGGCTACTTGGTGTCTGTTGACGCTGGGGTGCAGTTTGGGCTACTAATGCTTTCATCTTTGTGTCTTTCATGCGTTTCTTATCATTTTCTTCTTCATCCCTAATGCGATTCTGGTGATATTGTAGCATTTGTAACACCTGTGGAGGTGTATGTGCTTGCCAGGTACTTTCTACTTTTAGTACTCTGTCCTTAATGGCTGGCAAGGCGTTATCTACTAATTTGGAAACAAACAGATGCGGGTAAGCTTCACTTGTTGGCGTAAGGCCGCTATTTACCGCAAAACACTTTTCAAGTCTAGTGTAATAATCTCCTATGTCTTCACCATGTTTCTGTTTGCAGGAGGAAATGGCATCCCAGTCCTCCTTTTTCACTGTTAGTAACTGTGGTAGCACCTTTAAAATAGTGCCAGGAAGTGCTTTTAGTTTGTCTCCTATACCTTGACCTGCTACTCTAGTATTTTCGTCATTCTGAAGTTCAGTCCATTTAATGTGTTCACCTGCTACTTCCCAATCTTTTCTCTTAGTTTGTCATATATACCTGATGGCAACAATAATTTCAGAATTGCTGTGATATCAGAAAGAGTATATGTTCCCATCATTAATACATCTCCTAATTCCTTAAAGAATCCAGCAGGATCCTTTGAGTGGGAGGGAACCATCTCTTTCATCCTTAGTAACTCAAGTTTTGTCAAGGGTACATAAATGAAGACGCGTTGTAGCGCGCCATTCGTGTCAGCTCTGGGGTGGACCTCTCTCATGGGGAACTGGCGTGTTTGAGGAAGTCTATTAGTTGATCCACACGTATTATGGGGAGATCTATATCCAGTCACTTTCTGGTATTTCTGTCTAAAATCTATAAATGTGTTAAGAAAAACTGAACTATTGTGGAGGAACATGTTATCAGCGCAGTCAGACAGAAAATCTTCGAGTCTTGGATCATGTTTAAAATGAGTGTCATTGAGTGTGATGAGATGTTGTACAATGTAGAGACTTGCTAATCTTTGATGTGAGCGTGGTAATGCTAGAAAAAGCTGGGCTATGAGATCATTGTCATATATCTTATATTGAGAGACCCATAGGGTCGCAGTTCTGGCTATTTCCTCCTCCTCCGGTGTAAGCGGAGGTTCCTGGTCTAACCAGTAGTCTAATGCATTGGATGTATTTTCAAATAACTCATCTGGAGATGACCGTTCAGAGTGACCTTGGAGGAATGTAGGCGGGGGTGTTCGTGAATTAGGGGCGGAAGAACGAACGGGTAGGACTTTTTCAGTAGGTTCAGTAATTTCCTCCTCAAGTTTCTTATTCTCTTCATTTGTTTGCAAGTTTTGCAGAATACGGGTCACATTACGGGTGAACCTGTCTAGTGCATCATTTATAAGTTCTAGACTAGCGTGGTTGGATGCGGAATCTAATAAGTCAAAAAGTGAAACTGGTACATTTCTTTCCTCTGCTTGTATGTGTTTTATGAAACAGCAAAGGAGGAACCTATACATGTGCATTTTTACAGGGTGTGATCTTCTTGTAGTCATAGCGTTAATGGCTCGTGAGTTCTCTCCAGTACGAAGAAACTCAGAGGCCGCTTGAAGAAACGTGTCAATTGCTGGTAGATGTCTTATTTCTTCCCAGGAGTCATGAAGTATTTTACTTATTCGGCCCGCCTCCCCTGTGTTGCTCGGAGTCGGGTCATAGGGGCAGTCGGGAATTGTTTTACCTGGGTCTGGACCTACGGCACCCCCTTCTGGAGTGAGAGGTGGTGCGTTATGTTGTGAAAGGGGTGGCGGAGGCAGAGGGTGTTGAATGACTGGAACTTCATAGGGTGGTGGAGTATCTAAGAGAAAATTAGTAAAAGTATCCTCTGGTGGTGGGGCTGTAGGCTGTGCTGATGCAATGTTAAGGTTTTCAGGTGCAGATGGCAATACAGGATAAAAACCAGTAGAAATGGCTGATTGTTCCCTTTTATTCCTTTCACTAACTACTTCTTTCCCTATTTCTTGTAACTGTTCTTTCTTGGCCTGCTCTGACATTCTCTTACCCTTTTCAACTTTATGCAATTCCTTCTGTTACCTCCTATGGGCTTCTTTTCTCCATAATTCTACTGAGTCACTCTGTGACTGGCGGACTCTCTTTTTCTTCCATAACTGTTCCTCTAATTTCATAATACACTCCGTATCAAAACTACCATTTTCAGGCCATCTATATCTGAGTTCTAGGTCTTTAGTATATTCTACCCATAGATCACAATAAATAAGTGCACCGACACCATGTTTTGCATACATGAAGTGTCCTGGAGTATCCCGAGGAGGAAGGGGAATTTCCTTCTCAAGAATAGTCCTTTTGGTTGCCATCTTACGTATTTTCGAGAAAATAGGCATGATGGCAAGACTTTCAAAGATTTTAGAAGTGAGAAAAACATAAACAGAACAAATATCTTTACCGTACCCACGAAAGAGGTGAGTCCGTCTTTTATACTAGTTTAGTAGTCCTCACAAAATAAGTGAGAAACCCACAAAAAACATGTATCTTTACCGTGCCCACAAGGTAGTGAGTCCGTCTTTTATACTAGTTTTAGTAGTCCTCACCAAAGATAGGTGAGAAACCAAAAAAACGCGTATCTTTACCGCCCCCACAAAAGCTGTGGGTTCGTTTTTATACTTTTCAGCAGTACTCACCAAAAAGTAACTGGAAGGCCTCTTGAAGATTTTTGGGAAAACGCGGCGCGCAGTTTCAAGGTGGGATTTGTAGAACCTCGGACTCGTCTGCTTCGCAGGTTGGGCTTTGGTTCAGGACGTTCCGCTATTTCCTCACCGCCTCGTGTGGATGCTGGGCCGCAGTCGGTCCCCCTCTTCGCCTCGAGGGAGTTAGCGGGAATTCCCCGCGTTGTGCACTTTTGAAGTCCGTCAACGGTCAGGAGGGGACAGTACCGGGTCCAATATCGCCGGCGCGTGGGGAAAGGGAAGGTCCCTGTTCGGGCGCCAATTACTGTGGTAAATTAAATTTACTTATTACCTCATTTCTGAATTTCTATGCTTAATAAATCATAATTTCTTGTCAATGCAAAGCGAGGAGTCCGTGGTGCTCAAATGAAGGAGGAGAAGACCAATAACTCGAGTTAAAGGGAGCGCTTCCAGCACCAAGCGGGCACAGGAGCAATCTCTCAAGTCCCTCTCTTTAAGTGGGGGTTTATTTTCAACAGCAGAATATTTATACAGTCTTGGTCACGAGGCAAAATAGAGGAACAAACAGGTCGTGGCAGATAGAGGAACAAAGATTCAGCAAGAGGAGCAGAGTGTGAAGAAATGGGGGCGTGTCTTAGGCTTCGTGAGGGGACTTGCGATGTGAAATAGTCTGACAGTTGGAAGGGGAAGGCTTCCTCATTTGGGGGTTTGTGCTCGTGCTTCATGTCAGAAACATGAACCATCTCTGCGGGGGAGCAGGAACTCATGTACTGGTTTCCCGGACTTGGCAGAAACCACAGAGACAGATGGTGAAAATGAGGAAAACCAGGTGCAGGGGTGTCGTGCTCGTGCTCGGGGTCTTGGGACACCAAAGGGTGAATTAAAAACAAAATGGTGTCGGCTTTTAATGTGGGCAATTATTAATCGCGCAAAGGGGATCGCGCAAAGGGGCATAATTAGATCGCGCAGAGGGCAGCGAAGGGGCATAATTATAGATTTTATTTCCACAATGCAGTGAATGGATACTGTAGTGCTCATAGATTTTTTTTCAGATTTAGTTGTGTCCACTTGAAAGTAATATTTCTTCCTCCATGCAACTTGCAACTGTGAAAACATGAACATCTTTGTAATACACATTATTCTGTTTCGGATAGAGTGTAGCATTCTTCACCGTATTCACATCCACTAGTTGTTGCCAGATTTTCTTTTTTTGTGTTAACACACCATTCACTAGAATAATAAGCAGTGTATCTATATCTCTCTCTACACCCACAGTTTCAACATTACATTTAAAGTTTAAAGGTAAGCACATAAATCTACCTTTAAGGCCTTTTTGTAGCTCAGTAGGTGGTAGTTTCCCTGTCTTTGGTTCCACAAGAACTATTGCTTGAAATGGGTGTATAGATTGAATCAGTATTGTTTCATAAACATTTAGATTACTAAGTTCCTCTGGAATTTAAACCAACTGTAACTTATTATATGTTGCTCTCACAGGCATTTTATTGTCTTCTAATTTGTCATAGCAATACATACACATGATGTGCCGCATTGACAACTCAAACCTTTCCTTCACAAATAAATATACAGCAAATTCTAGGCACTTTTCTCTGTTTTCCTGCTCACTTTTTGAGAACATATCAACACTTTGGGCCCGATTCTGATGCAGGTTGGAAAAGCTTCCCGACCGAATCGGTTGGGAAATGGTTTCCGACCCACTCGGATCGGGAAAGTCCAACCGGCAGAGTAGGATGCATCCGGATGTTTCCAGATACGATTTGGTTGAACTCCCATTGACTTCAATGGGAACATTTGTTCCTAACTGCATCAGAATTGGGAACTCGATCGGGAAGACACGTTCCCGATCCGATTTGGAAGGAGCAAATGCCGTTAGGAGGCCTTCCTAACCGCATCAGAATCAGGCCATCGGTCGGGAAGCTTTTCCAACCCGCATCAGAATCGGGCCCTTTGTCTTTGGCCTTTGTAGTGAATGTGCTGACAACATATACAATCATAGGTTGGTTTCTCTGTAGAAACTGCATTAAACTTTACTATTTCTTATGCAAAGTTATCAGTACTAACATCTGTGTTATCTTCCTCTATACCTGGACATACCAACTCCTCACTTTCCCCATGCTCTACTTCAGGATCATAGAAACAATTGTATATCATCACAAACCTTTTCAACCTCTGATACTGTACCATACAAAAGTGCTTTGTTCATTTCTCCAGAACACAATGCTGGACATTTTACAAAGTAAAGTTTTCTAACAAAATTTCGCATTTTTGAATGATGGGCAGCCAACAATCGAAAATGATAAAAGGTGCTTGTGCACACTTTCTGGGACAGACACGCCAGGGAATTTCCTGGTAAATTAGTATATTTCCTTACTTTGCACAGATCTAATCCTTGCAACATTGCAATTTTCTGCTTCACACTTTTACCTTGAAAATGACGTAGAAAAAGTCTTAATATATTAATTGATTCCTGGCGAACACTACAAATACTGCAACTCTCCCATTTATACACAGGGGCATTTCTTTGCCTTCCTTGTACCTCTTCAGCTATTTCTTTCTCTACACTTCTAGGAACCATCTCTTCTTTTGCAATGAGAGTAGCATCTTTTACCTCAGAGCATTGACCAGTTGTTTCAACTGCAAGCACTAATGTGTTCTCTTGCAAGCAACTTTCTTCATTATAAAAGGTTCAGTACTAGAAGCATGATTCTATTCTCCTCTGAAACTTTTACAAAAATTACTTTTATCAGTAAGTCTTTTTTCTGGACTTTTATCTTCATAGAGAGCACTATTTTGTCTAGTGTTCTCATTCTCTTCAGCATCAAAATAAATAGTTTACGCTTCACAAAAATGCTTTATCAATTACACTCTCAATATTTTGTTTTTGTTTCAGTGTTTCCCTTCTCATCTTATATTGCTTCATGTTTTGTACCAAATTCTGTATTACTCTACTCCAGAACATTCTCCCTCTTATTTCCGTAATTTGATCCTGTCTTCTTGTTGAACTAGTTATTTTCTTATAAGATTTCTCACTTTAAAATTCACTTACTCCTTTGCCTTTCTGAGCTGATTTTAAATATTTTGTTTTTATTAGCATGTTTGTGTAGGTTTTCCATTTTTCCACATACTATTTTTAGAAATGTGTTTTTTCTCTTACCAGCAGCTCATTTCTCTTTAACCACATTCTCCGCATTATGGCCCTTCTCACCATAAGATGTCAGCAGATAGTACTTTTCCTTCTGTTTTTTATTGTTTCTATCTTTTTCCACATTGTAAATCTTTCTTTGTAAATACAAGTAGATGTCAGAAAAGCAAATAAACTATACACTTACTTTTACATTGCATACTATTAAATGATACACCATAAGCAATTAAATAACAACATAAGTAGTTATATCAGTGTGTAACAGACACTGTAAGATTGCCACTTTGGATATATAAGTGCATTTATGAGTTACTATATGGATGAGTGGCTTGCTGGCTGTGTTAGTGGATGATAGGGAATGTAACTGTTTGGGCAACTGGCTCAGTTACTGCTGCCTATTATTATGCTGTGTGAGTGAATGTGTAAGTGCCTCTGTCACTGTCTGACTGGGCTGTGATGTTATATTCCATATAGGTACCCTATATAGGTGCAGGTAACATCGCAACCTTTCACCTACATCCGTCCCTACATTACATACATAACGGTTCTTAGGCACTGACCTTTTACCTAGATATGACACTGCATTCAGAATGCAAGCTTTTCCCTGGTTCGACTCACATACATTATGCATGAGGCTTCTTGGAAGCACAGCAGGACTAACAGTAGGATTACCATCTCCTGTATAATATCTCTGTATAAAGTTCAGGCCCAACGTCATCCTTTAGGCCGACACAGTAACACAGCAATGTAGGACCCCTGGGGAGACCTATAGGTATATATACAACACATCTTGCTTAGGAAGAGAGAGGAGACTGTGACTTCCCGGCTGACACACTGACCAGAGACGCTGAGGTTCCTGCATGCAGACGCTCCAGATAGCAGTGGTCTAACATCCCTCGCGGGGTGTCCAACTCGAGACCAGGACGGGGTCCCACATTCTCTAAACTCTCAGGTAATGGGGTGGACTAGATCCTAGAAGGATTCTTGGCATAACCCCTACATAGATGCTAGGTACATTTAGGTACATCTAGTTAGGGAGGCATCGTAGGAGTACGCACTTTTCATCATGTGTTTTATGTACTTGTATATATTCATGATTTCTGCAATATGGTAGAACTTTACCAACCCTTTACTTTCGTAGTATTGCTAATCATATATCTCTGCTACTGTCTAATGGTTGTTGCAGCTCATATATTCTACACTAGAATAACAACTGTTCAATAAATACTTATTGAAACGCCCAGCCTGTTTATTCTGTGTATCTCTCTGAGACAAACTAAGTGAGCACGAGTGACTGAGCGAAAGGTAGTATATTGTTTCCACGATCCTGGGGGATCATGGTTGTCATGTTCTGAGGTTGCCAAGAACTATTCTCTCCCCGATAAGAGGAGACTCTAGAGGCACTGTGAGCTAGATAATACAGACAGGCTAACGTATCTGGTGGGCGTGCACAGAATCAGTCTGCCACCAAACTCACAGTTTATGTTATCCAAACGCGCAGAACCTGTATAGGTAATATAGGAACTACACGACATGGCACCCCCAACATTGGTTGGGTACTGATTTAACAGTAGTATCTGAGTAGTTCAGTCGTGCTATTCTCAGAGACACCTACTCACAAAACACCAGAGACGTCTGGAGTGGGTGGGCACAAACTCCGTCACAGCTGAGTAGGCTAAGAAATCCTATTTATTGGCTGTTGGTTAATCAAGCTTGAAGGACACATTGTTCCTAAAAATTGTGCATAACACCATATCTTGGTTCTCTTGAAAAGTTATTTAGTGTACTAAAAACAATGACTAACAAACAATTAGATCCACTGCAACAAGAACTGCCCCTCACAGATGGTGAGGAAGATGCAGACGCAATACAAATTGCACCAAACTTTAGAAATACAGTCACCCTGAAACTACTTGCGCATGGTTTATCAGCTAGGGGTGGCATAGTAGCTTTCGTGATTGAGGCACACAAATCAAACAGAACAGAGGTATTTTATTTGTGGGTTACATACCCAGCAGCAAATGCAAGAACAAAAACATTTCACTCCTACACGGAAGGAGATGCACCTGCGGAATATTGTCTGTTTGAGGACATTGAGGTTCCGCTCACATACCAGGAACACTTATACTGGTTTAAAGGCACCCTCCCCATATACGAAGAAGAGTGAGACTCGGCCCGCTCGGAAGAGAAGGGGCAACATGGCCAATATTAGCGGCCTACACACCACATCCTGACAATAACACAATGCCACCAGGAGACTTACTCACACAACACAAAGATTAATTAAAATATACAGAAACTTGATGCAATTCATCATGAGGACACTTAAAGTCCAACCAGCGATAGTTGCAACAAATGGAACTGAAATTCAGGGTACAGCAACTAAAATTACACCACAAACATTACACGCGGTAATGGGTAAAATGCCCACAAAACATGAACAAATACCATTCTGGGTAGCTCAGAAAATAACGCAGCTAGAGGCAGTATTCCCGAATACTACCCCGTATGAAAAGCACAGAATGCTAACAATCTGCTTGCCCATGGGGATAACACCACAATTAGAGGATTGTACCACTTGGGGTACAGTCTTTGCTGCCATTTATACCAGAACTCATGGTATCCCATCATTAGCAGTAGTACCTGATGTATTGAGACAGATACAAAATGAGTACGGAGCAGAGCCTGCCCTAAACTTAGGGATGAAGTTACTAGGTAACTATGCCCAGGTATCAGCCATAATACTAGATAACATTAAGGGGGAAGGAGCTTCAGTGGCCATCTGCCAACGCCTGAGGGAGTTCAATCCTTTAGAACAGGAACACGAACTACCAAAAATAATTGAAACTGCATATGCAGAATTAGGCAGAGACAGTTTGGGTGGGAAAGCTTTAAAACCACAACTGATGGGCAGTCGTGAAAAGGACACTTCCAAGCAGACACCTGCTTCAACTAAGAAGAAGTGGGACAATAAAAAACAACAAAACTTTAAAGGAAACAGATCTCAATCCCGAGGTAGATCTCCTCCACAGGAGCCCTCTGAAAAGAGGTACAACCTTAGGAATAGGGAAAATATTACGAAACCTGACAGGTATCAGGATACTGATACACGTTCTTCTCCTTCCTTTCAGGGTTCATCTAAAAACTCCGAGAGGGAAGGACGGTCAGACAGACAAGAAGAGCGTACAAAGTCCAGAGACAAGCAGCAGCAGCACGCTCAAGATTACACTTCTAAAAAAGAAGAAATATCAAAGCAAAAGCCACAGTTCAAAAAGAAGAAAGTTGCAGGTCTAAAGATCAGACATGCCCAGAACTCTGAGGACTCGACTACTGAATGGGGAATGGGCTCTGATGATGCTAGACAGTGTGGCAGAAGTAACAATAGCTCGCCAGAACCTGAAGGAATTTCTGGTAACAGCGGACTTGAATGATTATATCACGGAAGAAACACCCGATACTAGGGTAAGTGTCCCACATAAAGTATATGAAATAACTCTCCAAATTGAGGGGGACAAATGTAGAACAGTGAGAGGTCTATTTTGGTAGAACCTGACATTTGGCTATGATATTTTATTAGCTGAACAAGATTGGCCGTTAGCATTTGTCATGGATTGCCCTAAAGGAGAAACGGTAATTCTTCCGGCCTTCTCAGACCATATTCCCAGGCACTTCCTTTTTTTTTTTTTTTTTAATTCTTTATTGATTTTTTCCCCTTTTATGCAAGGAATATAGTGATCATATTTCACAAATCAGGTCTTTCAGTCAAAATATTACAAATACGGCAACAGGTACAGACATAACATATATAAAAAAGATATAAGCATACTGAAATAAAGAAAGTCTGACAATAGACAGTGGTTATCCATTATTCGACATTAGATCCAATCAGTGACGGGGGCCCAGATCTTAGCTCCCATTACACTCTTCCTTCTCCCTTTAGTCTTATATATATAGCTGATTCCAAATTATACATTGCAAGCAGTCTTGCCCGCCAGCTCAGAAAGGATGGAGGGTCAGGATTTATCCAATCCTGTGCAATACAAGCACGGAGAACTGCCATGCAGATAAACAGAAAAGAAACCATTGCTTTAGATCTTGTGATGACGGAAGTATCTGAGTAAAAACCAATCAGAACCAGTTCCCCAGTAATAGACACTGGTATCCCCATTATTACTCCTAAAAATCGTTCAATAGACAGGAATAATTCAGCTAATTTAGGACAGGCAAAAAACATATGAACTACGTCTGCTGCAAATAAACCACATCTGTTACATTTGGAACCAACAGATGTCCCCCATTTAGAGATCTTCTTTGGAGTATAATACAGATCATTAACAACCATATAATGCTGAGTACGCATCCTTCCAGACATCAAAACTTGATTCGCAAAACTTAAAGATTTGATAACATCAATTCCCCCGTGACCTAACTTAATTTCCCACTTATTTTGACAAATCTCTACATCATCTGAAAGTACATTGATCAATTGAGAATAAAATTCCCCAATTGCCGTTATTTTACACATCCTTTCAATAAGAGGGACTTTTCTAAATTGATATTCCGCATCCGGGCCAAGCGAATTCAGATAACTCCGAATTTGAAGGTATTTAAAAAAATCATATTTAGGGAGACCAAATTTTATTTGTAGCTCAGCAAATGATATCAACTGTCCATCCTCATACAAATCCCCTAAACACTGAATTCCTTTTAAGCACCAACTATTTACCGTATGATCACGAAAAATCAATGGGAGTACCCCAATAGTTGATAATGGGGTATATGCATTTAGATTCAAAACCCCTAGATGTCGTTTAACTGATCTCCAAACACAATATGCTGCTTTAAGAATTTTAAATTTTGTTTTCTTAAAGTAGCTAGGTTCTAGTATTTTAACCAAGCTTCCATTAGCCTCTTCACCCAATCCAAACTCATAAATAGAAGGGCTATGACATGGCAAAAGCTTGACCCGATCCCCCACTACCAGAGGACTAATAAATTGGAGAGCCGCTGCACAATAATAAAACATAAAATAAGGCATGCCCCAACCTCCACGGTTCTTTGGCAATACCATCTTTTTATAAGCCCTTCTCTGGCGCCGATAACCCCACAAAAATCTAGAGCTGATCCTCTCTAATCTCTTAAAACACGAGACCGGAAATTCGAGTGGGATTGTTCTAAACATATAAAGAAACTTCGGCAAAACTAGCATTTTTAAAACATTAACTCTTACATAAAGAGATAAATGTAGATGATCCATCCTCTCCAGCATAGAACTTACTTTAATAAGCTCAGGATCCATATTTAGTTCTGGAATCTTACTGATTGGTAAGGAGATTTTAATCCCTAAACACGTAACTTCAGAGACAGTTGTTATGTTATCAGGAGGTTCCTCACCAATAAATAAAATCTGAGTTTTAGAGGTATTTAGTTTGTACCCCGAAAAGGTCCCAAACTTGGATGCCAATCCCTCAATTACCGGTATTGCAGTGACAATATCTCTAGTAGCAACAACAATATCATCGGCATATGCCAAAGCTCTATAATCGATATGCCGTAATTGGATCGGTTTAATATCAATAGCCTGATTTAGCTTTAACAAAAAGAAATCAATATATAAAGCAAATAATAAAGGTGAGCACGGGCATCCTTGCCGTGTGCCACGGCTAATTAAAAACAAGCCTGATTCTTGGCCAGCTATTCGAATAGAGGCGGCTGGAAGAAAATATAATGATTTCAATGCCTGCCGAATCACCGGACCAAAGCCCTTCAACCTCAAAACCTCCCACATATAAGGCCAGGAAACCCTGTCGAATGCCTTCTCGGCATCCAACAGGGTTAACCCCATTGTAGATTTGGTTGCTAGTGCCCAATCCACGAATGAAATGAGACGCCGAACATGATCTGCCGTGTCACGCCCCGGAATAAATCCATGTTGAAATCGTGAGACCAACTTAGTGATGACACAAGATAAACGTGCTGCTAATATTTTGGCATATACTTTACTATCAGAATTAATTAGCGAAATAGGTCTGTAAGATGCCGGCAGTAAGGCAAGTTTGTCTTTTTTTTTAAAAACCGTAATAATAGATTTCCGCCAGGATAATGGCGCGGTCCCCTGTTGTGCAGACAAAAAAATCGACAAAATCTCATCTTTCAACACGTGCCGAAAAGTTCTGTAAAACTCAAGAGGTATACCATCCGGCCCCCCCGCCTTACCAGTTGCCAAAGAAGTAATTGCTGCCTCAACTTCCCCCCAGGTAATTTCAAGATCTAAGTCTTCCCTTTGCTCATGTGTCAGCTTAGAGATTTCAATATCTCCACAAAACTCCTCTACTTTATCCTCAACTCCGAGAGTATCTTCATCCGTATACAGCTGACGATAAAATTTGCTAAAGACCTCTAACACTTCGGCTGGTTTATCCCTTATTACCCCTTGCTCGTCCAGGATGTTATTAATCCGTTTAGCAACCTCTTTTTGATATAATCTTTTGGCCAGTATACGTCCAGAATTTTCACCCACCTCGTATATCTCAGAAGTGTATACTACAATTTGCGCTGCCAACTTTGTGGAAAAATTCTGATATAGCCTCATTTTTTGAATAGCCAGATTATTTGAGATCTGCTCAGAGTCCTGACCATTACTAATGGCCACCATAAAATCATTTTCTAACAACCGTAATTTGTTCATTTCATCCAAAAATTCTGCCCGCAATTTACGTTGTTTATTAACAGAGTAACTTAAAGTCTCACCCCGAACACCAGATTTAAAAGCATCCCACACCATGTGAACAGAGGCTGACCCACGATTATTTTTAAAGAATTCAACTATCCATTTACTCATTTGTTCACAATAAGCAGGGTCAACCAGTAGTTTCCGTTCAAAAGTCCAGGGCCTTATAGAAGATCGATAGCAAATTTCTATTTCTAAACAGATAGGATTATGATCTGAAATTATTTTAGGTTGAATGTAAATCCTGGCCTTACTGGCAAGCTCTACAGTTACAAAAAAGTAGTCTAACCGCACATGCTTATGATGGGGTACTGAATAAAAGGTATACCCTGGGGCTCCCTTTCCTTTTAGCCACCACATGTCTACCAGCCCAAATTCTTTGACAAGGCCCCTGGTAGCTTGAAAGACTTTATTTTTCTTCCCGTCATAAAGATATTTACTTAATATGTCAACATTCCCTGGTAAATGGAGATTGAAATCCCCACATAGGATCACAGAAGATGGCCAATCAGCTAACTCAATACTGAGCTCATTCATCATTTCCGGGTCATCTAAATTCGAGCCATAAATTGAACAAATGGTCATAGAAAGACCCTCTAATAGTAACTCACTGATCACCCATCTACCGAGAAGATCTTCTTTGACACGCTTACACATCCCCCATCCGAATCTCTTCAAAATTGCCACCCCTCTCGTTGTTGACCCTTGACGTGTGCAGCCCACAAGATCCATACCCAAATCCTTTAACCACCTTCTATTATTCCATGTGATGTGAGTCTCCTGTACACAAAGTAAATCCACCCTCATTGATTTGAGAATCTGGGCCATTATCCCTCTTTTTTTCTTATTATTCAGGCCACAAATATTCCACGTACAGATAGAAAATTTACCCATCTTCAAACAGAGAAGTTAACTTAACTAATTCACTTTGCCATTCTCTTCCTGCCAAACTTCCTAATAATATTAATACAGATACTATATTTATGGTGCCTTTATTCGCCCAGACCTTGCTGCGACTCAAATAAAAGTAAAAAACCAATCTATGCTATTCCTTGCCCCACCACCCCAACCACCCTTAATGGGCTTGTCACCCTGAAAGCCCTCCCAACCCACCCATACACCCACCCAAATGAGGCGAAGGGACTGAATAGTCCCTATAGCGATGGAGAGAAAGGATTAGGTGCCCTCCACTAACCCCCCACACCCCTCAGCAAGCGACAGAAACAAATAAGAAAAAGTGAACAATCTGGAATTGCCTCCATTATCTGTATTAGAGCCTACCCCCTAAATTGTGCCCAAAAAATCCTTTGCGGCAATCTCGGAGTTAAAAAAAAGCGTTTTATCCTTATAGATAATTTTAAGCCTTGAGGGATTTAGTAAATAGGACTGTACTCCTTTTGCTAGGAACAGTGGAATCAATTGACGCAAAAGCCAACGCTGCTGGACTGTAGCTTGGCAAAAATCAGGGCGTACAAAAAATTCACACCCCTTCCCTCTTCTCTTACGGTCTGGCCTTGCTAAGTCATACAAAGACTCTCGAAGCAAAAAATTATTTAGGCAGATCAATATGGCTCTAGGTTTACTCTCAACCCCTCTGGTACCACCCCGCACATGAAAAGGAAATCTATGGACACGCTGCAACTCAAGTTCCCACTTCCATTGACGCAATTCAGGAAAGGCTTCAGAAAACATGTCAATTACAAATTGACGAATGTCTTTTCCTTCCGTCCCTTCTGGAACACCTAAAATTCGCAAATTGTTCCTTCTTGATCTATTTTCCAATTCAGTTAACTTCCAGTTTATATCGTCCCGAATAGAATGTAGGGAGGATACATCTTTTTCTGCTGCACAATGTCATCCTCAATTAGGGAGATCCTGCCCTCCGCTTCCCCAATCCTAGCCGACATCTCCGTACAGGTCTTCACGACACGACGAACCGTGTTCTGAAGCTTACGGACTGCACCCTGCATCCGCAGGCCTTCTGCTTTTGTCTCCTCACGGTGTGACATTATTGCTTGATAGATGGTGGATAATGTGACCCCATTCTCTAATGATTCACCGGGGCTAATAGATCCTCCTTGTACTTCAGCAGAGCACCCCCTACTAACAGTCGCCTCCCCAAAATGTAATAAAGAGATATGATTCAGCGTAGGGGACCCATCGTTGCCTTGTCCACCTCTAGTCAATGAATTAGATAAAGTCTCTGTATCTTTTCCCTTTCGGACAGTATTTCCAACCCCAGAAGTCAACAAAGTATTTTCCTCTTCATCCGGCGGGGCGGAACTAGCCAAGCTTCTGTCATCGGCCCAGTCGCCTTCAATACTCTCAATCTCCGAGTTATTAGATGCATCAGACATAGAAAAGAACTTTCCGCCAGAGTCCCCGGAGTCCGCCTCCATTATCACATCTCTGCAAGGTATTCCGCTACTAAACACAGACTCCAGATGAATTTCATCTTGATTCATGTTATTGTTAAACAGAGTTGAAGGTAAGACACTCTGAGAGTCGATTAAGCCACTTGATATCTGCGGAGGAGAGGGAGCCATCTGTAACGGGTCAACCACATTCAGATTACAGACCTCATTTTCTCCCACGTCTTGCCTCATTAACTGTTCTTTAGCAGAAGTATTCATTAAAGATTCATTAATAACACTAACTTTATCAGACAATGTATCGGGTTGTAGGGTAGCAGTTGTACTTCTTGTTTTCTCAACAACGGGGGTCTTACCTTTGCCTGGCGTTTTTTTTTGAATATCGCAGGAATCTTTACCTTAGCCCCAGCCAAGCCTTCAGTCTGAATAACCTCAGAGGAGAAAATCGGATTCTCCGTCACAACACCCGGGATTCTGAGAGCATCGATGTCTGCTATAGCAGCACTTTCCGCAAAAAAGTCTCCGTCTTGGAAAGGGGCTAACGCTGTGGCAGCCGCTGCTGCTGCCCGGGTCTTTGCACCCTTCACGCCGCTGCTGGCACTCTTGGGACCCATCCTGATCCTGATCCAGCCCGGGTCTTCCTGTAAGTCCTGAATCCGCCCGAGAACAGCCGCGACTCTTTCCTCTGAAAGCCGGACGCCAGCCGCCGCTCCGCTCCTCCGAACACCGCAGTAAGCGACAAACTCCAAAACGCGCCGGCGATCTTGTTGATACAAATGTATCAATGTTAGTAGCATTCCCAGGTGCATTAGACGGCTTCACATTCAGTAGCTCCGATAACTGCTAGGATAGTAGGGAGGCTAAGTAGTGGAGAGCACTCATAGCCTGTCTCACTCGGACACAGACGTGTCCGCCATCTTGCCTCGACCCCAAGTGCCCCTATTCCCAGGCACTTCCAACACGCATATGAGCAGGAGTGGGCGGTAGCCTAGGCTCCGGCATTATACAAAAACTATGTTGGATGGGATGAGGATTCAACCCACCACATAATTCCTATAAAAAATACTCCAACTGCACAGAGGCAGTATCCAATAAAGCAAGAAGCTAAAAAACAGGTCAGGGAGATCTTAGATCAACTTGAATACCAAGGGGTGATTGAAACTTGCACCTCACAAATGAACAATCCTTTGTTTCCTGTCATGAAACCTGACAACACATATCGTCTAGTTTTAGATTACAGACATTTAAACACTTGCACTAAGACATTTGCCGTCCAAAATGCACACAGTGCCGCATTAATGAATAACATTGTGCGGAAAAAAATATAAAACAACACTTGATATCTCAAATGGATTTTTCTGCCAAAATATAGTGCCTGAAAGCAGGTATCTAACAGCATTCTCAGCGTTAGGGACCCAGCGTCAATTTTGTCAACTCCCCCAGGGGTATAAGAACAGCCCTGGGTTGTTTTCGGCCAGAGTAACTGAGTTACTTCAAAATTTGGACGAAGAGGCATTGTCCTATGTGGATGACATTTATCTAACGGATGATGACCTAGAGGAACATTTGAACAGAGTGAATACCATAATTTTGGGATTTGCATCTGAGGGCTACAAATTCAACTTTAAAACATCAAAAATTGCCCATCTCAGTGTCCTGTTTTTAGGATATGAGCTTTCAAGTGAATGAAAAAGTCTGGCAGCAAATCTTTTAGAAAAATGCGCGCTGCTCCAACCTCCAGAATCATTGAAAAATTTACAGTCAATTCTGGGATTTCTAAATTTTGGTAGAACATACATTATAGATTACGCAGAAAGAGTAAAACCTTTCTGCGATTTAATAAAACCTGATTTTTCTGTAAAACAATGGACACAGGAACATACAGATACACTTCGTTCCTTACAAGCTGACATGATAGCTTCCAAACACTTGCAGACACGCGTGAACGTACGCAACCTGGTGATCCGTATAGTTGCGGGTCAATCTGGGTACACCTATCTAACATATAAGGCAGTACCAATTGCATACAAATCACATTTGTACACAAATGCTGAGATGCGCTTCGCATCTACAGAAAAGATTCTAAACAGCAGTACAGACTGATGTAGTGAGAGAAAGAGCACTGGCTCAGGGGAAAAGAATAATAGTAGTAACTCCGGTTCCAGCCTTAGAGGCTGCGACAAAGGCAAGCGTTCCTAATGCTAAAGCTTTACATCCGAGATGGATACAATGGGCTAATTCTCTCACTACAACAGATGTAGAATACAGGTACGACCCAAATTAAAAGACACAAGCATTTCTGCAATACGAACAAGAATATCCTCTACCAAATGAAATAATGCCTCTAGATCAGTATGAATATATCATTTACACTGACGGATCAGCTCAACCGGCCATAGGAAGTAAGCAACAATATAGCGCAGCATGTGCAATCGTTAAAGGTCGCATGGGGGATGAAAAATTCCACCCAAGTTGCACAAAGACACAGTCCCTAGGAGACTGCACGGCACAGCTGGCAGAGTTAAAAGCCTTGATACTGGCACTAGTGAATACGGATCGAGAATTCCCCACACTAGTTGTGTGCGATTTCTTTTACTGTGTGCAGTCATATAATGAATATTTGCAGTACTGGGTTCAAAACGGGTTCAAAGATGCAAAAGGTGGCACAATTAAGCATAAAATGCTATGGGAACAGGTAGTGGAGTTGAAAACCGAACTACCGAGAGCTCAGGTGATACATACACTGAGTCATCAGCATGATGGCTTTCACGTTGAAGGGAATTAATTGGCTGATGAAGCCGCAAAGGGGGCTGTACACACGGCATCCATAGCTGCAATCACTCATTCTAAAACGAGAATAGATGGTGAGATTATGGTAGCTGTCATTGCTTCACGCAAAAACAGCAAAGCACTACCAAAGAAGTTTCCACTCAAGTACTCCTACAAGTTAGATGCCAACAACATTCAATTTGCTCAGATTCCTGGAGTGGGGGATAGAGTAATTCCAAACATGGATCATACGTTAGGTTTAATTCTAGCAGCACACAAAGGGATAGGTTCTGCACATGCAGGAGTTACGGCAACTGTTTCATTATTGAAACAACGCTATTGGTGGCCTGGATTAACAAAGCAGACTAAAGACTATGTCTTGAAATGCGACATCTGCCAGCAGATGAAAGGTTCCACCATAACACGTCCAGCACAAATCCCATTGTTAGACAGCATCAGACTGTTGATTTGCGGGCGTCCTGCTCAAGATTCCTATGGGTGTGGCCCCAGCGCTCGGCTGACGCTCGAACTGTTATAAAAGATTTGCGAGTCTTTATAGGGACATACGCAATTGGCACATTACATTCTGACCAGGGCCCTGCGTTTAGCTCTCGGGCTTACAAGGAGGCCATGCGAGGATTGGGTGTAGCATTGCGGTACTCATCTCCGTACCATCCGGAGGGAAATTCGGTAGTGGAGAGAAAAAAACTGGACTTAAAGCAATCTTTAAGAGCTAGAGTATTAGGCACGGGTGAGAGTTGGGTAAAACATCTTTATGGGGTCCAGCGAGCTTTGAACAACATGCCAAGAAGTTCTCTAGGGGGTGTCACTCCATATGAGGTCCTATTTTGGACAAGAATGTGGGTACCTGATCTTGATTGTGAAGGCGCAGTGGCGGATGAAAAACCTTCTGACATCCATGATCATTTGGCTGTTTTACAGGATCTAAATGAATCCAGGACACAACAAAGTAATGTCCATTTGAAGCAGACCGCCACTGGGGAAGTCAAATCAGTCACGGCAAGACCTGTCTGGATCCCAAAAGTCGGGGATCTGGTCAGAGAGAAAATAGCAGACAGAAAAGAATTTGGGCCATCCTACAGAAATCCTGTACAGGTCCTAGCAGTCGAAGGAACAAGAATTGTACTTCTACTGCCTCTTGCCAGAAAAAAGGAGAAAAGATTTGTCTCAATTGACCTAATCAAACCACACTATGTGGCCGATACTAAGCAGTAGGCCACGTGGACTCCAAAGTAGCAGACACCCTCCTCTCGCTACAATTCAAGAAGTTCAAACGGAAAGACTCATCACGTTCAAAGAGCCTCCAACTCGGGATGAAGGACTAAGCAACAATGCTATGGAACTCGTTCCCTTTGAACCTGAAGCTCAACTTCAAAATCAAACTCAAAATGAGAGACAACTCGCTATTAGACCAAATACAGATGTCTACGTCAACGTGCCTCGACAAGAGCAAACCCCGATTTCTACAAATCCTGATGCAATACCAACAATTGATCGAACTGCTTCTGGCTACTTCATAAACTTTGATACATTTTCTTTGGATCCAAGCGAACCGGAAACGACGCCAGCCAAAAAATCACGCAAACAGCAAGTTACAGACTTTATGCACTTTCTTAAAAAGACTTACTTGGTGTCACCCTGGGTAGAACTATGGATAATCACCGGGATACTTTTCTTTCTTTTCTGGGTAGGCTTGGTAATAGTTTTTAGTATGCTTATTAACGGGAAATACATTCGACAAAGCTCTGCAGCCCAAAAGGTGAACTTGCTTTTAAAACCACACCAATCATCTCATCGAGAACAAAGAGACTTGTCATCAGTGAACATTACAGCAGTTCCTATACCTGATGGTATAGTTTGGGACAAGGTTGATTTCGATATATTTGGTCCGACCGAAATTTTAAGAATTCCTCATTTATTTAAAATATCATTGAGTGATATCATTACCTCCAGTACATTTTCCGATGATTGGGATTTTGAAACTATTAATAACATATTATCTGATTTGGAAAAATCTGCTGCGTTTTCTAGTAGTGAAACATTGGAAGACACATCAGATTTCGAGAGTATGTATCGTTATCATTACTATGGTCATCACTTTTTGCATAAATCTGCTAATCCTAGAAATGTGTTCACATTCCACCAGTGGGAACATTGTCCAACACCGCCGAAAGGCAGTTCAAAAACATTTACACAGAAGTTTCCATATTTTTCGGGGTTTAATATGTCTGACCCAGCCTCATACTATTATAAGGTTGCACCAACATCAGCACAGAAGAATATGTTGACAAACAACAAACAGATTTACTCTGCTTCCTTTATTGCCCAGTTGTCCGAACAAGGTTTCGACTTGTGGAAAGACACCATAGACCTAAAATCAGTCTGGGGTACTAGAGAATGGCACATTCAGGGAACAGAAGCTTTGTTTAGAGCATGCCTAATCCCTCAACAAATCATGTTTTTGAACGAGAAAGTGCAACAGACATCTTGCCTTGGACTAGCCAAGAACAAAGACTTGAACACACCTCAGTTGCCAACTCCATCACACACCGAGGGCAACATAACATCACAGGAAGAAATTACAGTAGATGACATCATACAATACAATAGATCAGACCCCAATTGGAAAAAATGGTTGATTTGGCCCACAGTCACTAATAGTTGTCAGGCAAGATTCATGGGTAAAACCGAAGGGTTTAGTATCCATAGGCCAGATCCACGTTATGTACAGAGACAACATCCAGGGATAGTGACATCCTACAGTGTTGGGAAGTTGTGCCTCGATTGGCTAAAATCCTCAACACTCACACAGGTGAAACAACACTTATCCTTACTGTCACAGGATGTGGATCTTAGGGATTTTTTAATGGGTCCCAGGAAGCCACGTCAGAAACATTTCTATTATGCTGTCTATAATGAAATTTGGAAAATATCCCAACAAGAGGTCGCAGAGAGGTTACGGGAAATAGACCGTATAAATCTAGAAAAATCTCTAGCAGTGGTAGACAATGGGTTAACTACATTGACCTCCAGGATATATTCCTTAGGCAACATTGTATCTTTTGCGATAGACATACTAGAATAAGATTTGGCCATATTACAACACGGGCAATCCCAGTTACGTTCTATTATGTTGTTAAGCTGAATGCTGCAATCTTTGTGTGCAGGCTACGTGCCTTGGCATTTTATCAACAGCACGTCTCTGTTTTCTGAATACAATCTAACAGATAAACAGATAGAAATGGCACAAAGGGGAGCAAAATATACAATGCTGCGTATTGAAAAAATGGATAGATTACCATTCACAGTGGCAGAATCACCGTCTACAGAATGGCTAATCCATGGCCACATAACTCTACCGGTCACTACTTTTCAGTTTCAATATTGCCTTGAACAAAAGCAGTCAGGCAGATATGAAGAAATGGGTAAGGAATACATTAAGGAATCTTGGGAATTACCATTACAGATTTTGATGCCGGAGTGGGGATCGAGAAGTGTTTCTGAGCGGTACAAACTGCGAGAATGCTTTAAGTGGATCACTCATATGCCAGGATATTATGTTACACGGAGCTTGTAATGGTTCTGTAGCAAACCTGTCCTGTCATTTGAAGGGTGCCCCAGCTGCAGTGATTACTCCAGCATTACTCCAGCATTCAGGCTACTTTCAAATGGGAGTTACTCAAGTGGCACTGTGAGCTAGCTGATCCAGACAGGCTAATGTATCCGGTGCGGGTGCACGGAATCAGTCCGCCACCAAACCCACAGTTTATGTTATCCCATTGTATCCATCTCGGATGTAAAGCTGGTGATAACATAAACTGTGGGTTTGGTGGCGGACTGATTCCGTGCACCCCCACCGGATACGTTAGCCTGTCTGTATTCGCTAGCTCACAGTACCACTAGAGTCTCCTCTTATCGGGGAGAGAATAGTTCTTGGCAACCTCAGAACATGACAACCCTGATCCCCCAGGATCGTGGAAACAATATACTACCTTTCGCTCAGTTACTCGTGCTTACTTAGTTTGTCTCAGAGAGATACACAGAATAAATAGTCTGGGCGTTTCAATAAGTATTTATTGAACAGTTGGTATTCTAGTGTAGAATATATGAGCTACAACAGCCATTACACGGTAGCAGAGATATATGATTAGCAATACTACGAAAGTAAAGGGATGGTAAAGTTCTACCATCTTGCAGAAATCATGAATGTATACAAGTACATAAAACACATGATAAAAAGTGCGTACTCCTAAGATGCCTCCCTAACTAGATGTACCTAAATGTACCTAGCATCTATGTAGGTGGTATGCCAAGAATCCCTCTAGGATCTAGTCCACCCCATTACCTGAGAGTTTAGAGAATGTGGGACCCCATCCTGGTCTCGAGTTGGACACCCCTTGAGGGATGTTAGACCACTGCTAGCTGGAGCATCTGCATGCAGGAACCTCAGCGTCTCTGGTCAGTGTGTCAGCCGGGAAGTCACGGTGTCCTCTCTTACTTGAGTTACTTGATGCTGAATGTTCAAGGCTGCTGTGGCATGCTCCCGGGCATCGCATATCTGGTAACCTTGAGCTCCAGGGTTTCTTGTTGTATGCAAGTATTGCTTCCACCGACACATACAGTCAGGGAGGCACCGTTATGGCCTTCACTGAATGTTTCCTTAATACGGTTTGATACTCTAAGCAGATTGAAAGCCATGCTTCTACAGAAGTCTGTGCCCTTAACCTCCGCCCGAGAGACTTTTGATCTCCAGATCGCAAGGTCTTCAGCAGAGATACAGACGCTTATCCATTTCTAATCGCAGGTATCCTGATTGTTTTCTATTTGCTACGCAATGGATGTCCCAGTCACCAAGGCGATGGAAAGAACACTCCTGGAGCGCAAATACTGTGACCGCATGGTACAACTTCTAGGCACGCCTCGCCTAAGAGTACTGAGTGAATCTTGGTTCTTGTCATTTTGACCGGTCTGGATAGACTGCATCTTACCTGTCCTCAGATGCCTGTTTTGCGGAGAAGAATGCGTGTTAGACATATGTTTGACACTACCATCATGTGCGCCACCGGACATGAATGCTTTACTGGACCCGATAACGGCCCATGTTCTGCAGTGTCCTCAGCGTATTCCAATGTTGATGGCGGCATTAATTGAGCCCCCACTGGTAGTAACAGCACCTGTTGGTATGAACACCGGCTCCTCCTCTGACACCCAGGCTTTGGACGGCGCACAGGCTGCCCCAACACCTACTGCGGACAGCGTGGAACATCTGTGATCAATTGACGTGCTCTGCGAGGTGCTACAGGGGCCGCCTACTGCGGAAGCAAGCAACGAAAATGTTGCGTCTACCAGCCAGGACACATAAACATTTGAACTCATTTGGCTCGTCGTGTGCTGGGAAAAATTTGCCCTTTTCTAAACAAGCTCAAATTTGGAACTTTGAAACTAAATTGATTTTCCTTTCATTTTTTGGGAATTCATGTTTTTTTTAATGCTTATAGTGGTTCGGACTATAATCACGGACACTTTTAAGGCTAGAAAAACTTTCATTTTTCATTTTTTAAAGTTTTTAGACATTTTTTAGACATTTTTTAAAACATTTTAAGCTAAAGAAATGTTTTTATAAACTTTGTGCGTACCGCTATCTAGTCATGTTAGTAGTACAGTAATAGGTTACATATGTCGTCCATTCGGGAGAGGAGTGGGTGTTATATTCCATATAGGTACCCTATATAGGCACAGGTAACATCGCAACCTTTAACCTACATCCGTCCCTACATTACATACATAACGGTTCTTAGGCACTGACCTTTTACCTAGATATGACACTGCATTCAGAACGCAGGTTTTTCCCTGGTTCGATTCTCATACATTATGCATGAGGCTTCTTGGAAGCACAGCAGGACTAACAGTAGGATTACCATCTCATGTATAATATCTCTGTATAAAGTTCAGGCCCAACGTCATCCTTTAGGCCGACACAGTAACACAGCAAGGTAGGACCCCTGGGGAGACCTATGGGTATATATACAAAACATCGTGCTTAGGAAGAGAGAGGAGACTGTGACTTCCCAGCTGACACACTGACCAGAGACGCTGAGGTTCCTGCATGCAGACGCTCCAGCTAGCAGTGGTCTAACATCCCTCGCGGGGTGTCCAACTCGAGACCAGGACAGGGTCCCACATACTCTAAACTCTCAGGTAATGGGGTGGACTAGATCCTAGAGGGATTCTTGGCATAACACCTACATAGATGCTAGGTACATTTAGGTACATCTAGTTAGGGAGGCATCGTAGGAGTACGCACTTTTTATCATGTGTTTTATGTACTTGTATATATTCATGATTTCTGCAAGATGGTAGAACTTTACCAACCCTTTACTTTCGTAGTATTGCTAATCATATATCTCTGCTACTGTTTAATGGTTGTTGCAGCTCATATATTCTACACTAGAATAACAACTGTTCCATAAATACTTATTGAAATGCCCAGCCTGTTTATTCTGTGTATCTCTCTGAGACAAACTAAGTGAGCGAAAGGTAGTATATTGTTTCCACGATCCTGGGGGATCAGGGTTGTCATGTTCTGAGGTTGCCAAGAACTATTCTCTCCCCGATAAGAGGAGACTCTAGTGGCACTGTGAGCTAGCTAATACAGACAGGCTAACGTATTCGGTGGGGGTGCACGGAATCAGTCCGCCACCAAACCCACAGTTTATGTTATTCAAACGCACAGATCGTGTATAGGTAATATAGGAACTACATGACAGTGTGAGTGGCTCTATGCCTTTCTACATAGATATGTGAGTCAATGTATGGGTGGCAAACTGGATATGTAACTGGGCATATGGGTCTGTAAGTGCATGTGTAACTCACTCAAAATTCAAAGTACTTGTCTTACCTTTTAAGCACATAGCACCCTGCCATACAGGCCACCTACGGCCTACCTTAGGGGTGACATATGTAGAAAAATGAGAGTTTAGGGCTTTGCAACGGCCTTAACTTTTTACTATCATGCCAAGTCTGCCTTGTAGTAAAACTGCACACACAGGCTCTGCAGTAGCAGGCCCGAGACATGTTTAAAAGGCTACTTGTCTGGATGGGTGACTAGGAGTCTCAGTGCTTGACTACATATCTAAGTTACTGTATCGGATGTTCTGTGGATGTGTCACTGGATGTATAATTAACTGTACGACTGGATCACTTACTAATTCTATGGGTATGTAAATGTATATGTAAGTGGCTATATGGATTTGCTCTTTTACTGCTGGATACATAAGTGCTACATGGGTATATGAGTGAATGTGTAAGTGCCTCTGTCACTGTCTGACTTGGTATATTAGTGGCTCAATGCTTTTGTACGTAGGGATGTGAGTCACAGTATGAGTGTGGACTACATGTATACCTGAGCGTATGGGTCTCTAAGTGCACATGTAACTCGCTGAAACTTCAAAGTACATGTCCTACCTTTTAAGCACATTTCACCTTACCATATGCCATTACCTACAGCCACCCTTAGGGGTGATTTACATATAGTATAAGGGGATTTTAAGGCTTGGCAAGAGGTTTTAAATGCCAAGTTGGCCTGACAGTAAAGCTGCACACACAGGCTCCGCATTAGCAGGTCCTAGACATAATTAAAGGGTCATGATTAAAGGACTACTTGTCTATATGGGTGACTAGGAGTGTCAGTACTTGAGTGCATACCTGAGTGCATGTATCAGATCCTCTGTGGGTGTGTCACTGGATGTGTAAGTAACTATGTTGGTATATGAATAGCTCTCAAACCAACTCTATGGTGCTGTAAATATGTATGTAAGTGGCTGTATGGATTGCTAACTGGCTGACTTAATTAATGTCGGGGTATGTAACACTTTGTGCAACTAGCTTCGCTACTGCTGTACATAAGTGCTATGTGGGTTTGTGAGTTAGGGGTGGGCAAAACTCACGGAGTTATACTCTGTGGAATTCCGCAGAGTAATATAAAAAGTCTTTGATATTCCGTGTAGTTACGCGATGGGCAGAATTCCGTTCCTGGGTAAGGCAATCTGTACAAAAGTGTGTTAGCTTAGTTTTCACACTTCCAGACACTAACCTATAATGTATAATGCTTGGGGTCAAGCAGCTGGGCAGACCCGGCTCATGAATAACAATACCTTTGCCTAACACGAGTGAAAATAAACTTGCTCATCCTGATTCCTGAACTTTGCAGTGGGTGCTTGAGGACAAAACTGCTGTCTAAGTTCACGGTGTCCTTTCTCCAATTCTAGCTACTGAGCAATCTTAACAAATCTAGACTCCAAACTAACACCCGCTACACTCCAGGAGCCAGGATGTACTTTCCTGCCTGCACACTGGCAAGTTTAGGTACAACTCAAAATCAGCCAGACAGCAGGCTGGAATGTCAGCCAAGCACCATAAACATAAAGGGCAGATTATCATGTCAAACTCAAAAGGCCCGGGGAAATGCAGCGGAGTGTATAAAAAAATAACAATGAAAATGGAAATTCGAGGCACTGCACAATTTACACCAAAGCAGCAACAGATTGTTTTCCTTATGTTTGTTTTACAATATACCATTACTCGCTCCAATATCCGAGACAACATAAACGTCCTCGGAAGAGGAGCCTCGTAAACCTGGAAAAGCAATAACGAATATGACAGGGAAAAGCCCATTAGAAACCCACATGGCAAGTGTATGGAAAACCTGTATTCTTAGAGGCAATTATTAGGGTTGGGTGACCCCCTATTGTGTCCGTGTGGGAACAGGGCAGCTCAAGCTGCCGGACCTGCTGGTAAACTCCACTACACGCCGGGTACTGGAGTTTTTGCTGAACTCCATGCTTCAAGTGAAGCGGGGAGTGGGAAAACTCTGCATACCCCACGGAGCGAAGTTTACCACCCACTTCTAGTGTGATTGAATGTGTAAGTGGCTCTGTCGCTGTCTGACTGGGTGTGTGAGTAACTATGGTATTGCAAACAGGTATATTGGTGGCTTTGTGGGGGGCAACTGCATATAAAAATGGGTGAATGGCTCTGTACAACTTTCTGAGTGAGTACTTGGTACATTAAAAGCTTATTTGTATCTACGAGGATTTGATAGTGCCTGCATACCTGTGAGAATGAGTATGTAAAGAGATGTTGGTGAATAAATGGTTATGTCATAGATTTTATTGATGTCTCTCTCAGTCTTTCAGTGCCTTTCTAGCTATATCCGTGGTGTACACATCAGTACCTTCTTAGCACTGTAACTAATTGTTGTGATTGCCTACCTCACTGTGTGTGTGGGTGCAAATTATATACTATCAAATTATATAGTGTAATAAATCACCCACATCTATTTCCAAACACATTCATTCATTGGAGAATAATTAAATAACTATATTTTCTTTTCAGACATTTTTATTCCTCCTTTGCTGCTCACTGTGGTTTTCCTTAATATCATAATCTACCTTCCCTTTCATTTTCCCTTTTGCTGTTGTGTATAACCTACATATTTTTTGCACCTTATATACACTCATAATTTTTTATATACATATACTTTTTAAAAGTACACCCCAGTTGACATACTTGTGAAATGTCTTTGCTATTCTCCAATATTTATCTCAGTTTCAATTAGAATCATTTGTCAGTGACAATCTAAAGTCATAAGTAGAGGAATGTTATACCACTCCCTGTGCAAAGGATGGCAAGCTTTCCCACTCTGCTTTCAGTGATACTGATGTAATCAAATCACAACCTTCCTTTCATATTTTACTTTTGTTTTACCACTTCTGAATGGGTGCTGTTTTTTAGCCCTTTGTAAGGCTCCTCTTAAGAAATCCAATTAGGCAGTGGTTGTGAGCAGAATTGCAAATCTGCTGCAGCACGCAGCGTGATCCCCATGGAACATTGCAGCGAATCCACAAATCCACACGGGAGTCTGTAAACCCACTTAAAAATCTGCTGGTAAAGCATGGAATTTATACTTTACTTTGTAAAAAGATCTAAATTACAACACAAGCACTCGCTAATGAGCAATATTTCCAAACTAATCTGCTTCTAAGCTTTAAAATGTGCACTTTTGTGTTCCCTTCCCCTCAGCCCTTTTGGTTCCATTTCCATGGTAACCATGTTTGGAACATTGACTGCTAGCACTAGCTCAAAGGTTCATAACCCTTTCAGTGAGCACCATACTGCCTTCAAATTGAACTGTAGCATGTGTGATTGATTGTTTGGAATATTAAGCATATACCAAACAGCATAACTTTTTTCTTCCAGAGCCAATCTCAGTAGTAATAACTTTTTTCAAAATCACTGCCTACTTTTAGCTGCCTGCATATTAACAGCAGCTAATCAAAGTTGTTATTTTTTAATTTAGGTGTTGTCCTTCATGTTAACTGCCCGCTATTTCGAAAACTGTCCCATTCAGCTACAGTTTGCTCCTGTGTGCTACTCCAGTTTGCCTCCAAAATGGTTAAATTGTGGGCCCTGGTTCTGTGTTTTGGGCCAGAGAGAGTTCTAGAAAGAGTGGCATTGACAGGGACTTGGGTTTACCTAATGTAGACATTACTTGGCTTGGCCACAGCGGATTAAAGTGGCATCAATTGTAAGCCTGGGCAGTGAACTCTGTTTTCTTCAACATCAGATTGGCGAGCGCAAGTGAGGAAAAATCTTGCCGGGAGGTGGATTCCACCTCCCGGCAAGATTTTTCCTCGCTCGCACTCCCCAATGTCAAGTTGGCAAGCGCACCTCCCAGCAAGATTTCTCAATGCGGGCGGTCGGATTTCTCAATGTGGGCGTTGTGGATGGTCATGATCACTTGCATTAAGAAACCTTCCTTTCACGTTGAGAAAGTTGTTGCTCGAGTAGAAATCTACTTGAGTGGCAGAAAAGAAGCAGCACCCTCTTGCGCAGCACATGGTGCCGCTCGCATTAATTTTCCAGCGCAGGACAAACACCCGGCACTGCAAATCAACGTGAACTGGTGTGACCAAGTGCACTCTGCTGCTTCTGTCACTCCGCGTAGCACGGCAGAGTTTTTGGGTTACTTCGTGGAGTTCCGCTTAGCAGAACTCTGCGAACTCCTGCCTGGGCTCAATCAATTGCTGCTTTTGGTTGAAAGCATTGTGGATTGCCAACATCCAGACCTTATGAATATGCACTGTGGTGGCAATGACCTAGGCACACTTACAGGGGCTGGACTGGAAATCCTATTTAAGGATACTTTTGGTAAATTAATGGCACTTTTCCCACACACTACCTTGGTGGTGTCCAACATTTGCCAAAGGCAAAAGTGGAAATGGCCAAATGAATTCTGTGCACAGATATACAAATCCAGGAAACATGCAAACAAAAGTGTTTCTACATTCTTCAGAGACCACAAAAGGGGCTTAATATGCAACAATTTTCACTTTTAGATGGACAGTAAACAACTTAAAATACTGCATCCTGTTTTATGTGTAGTTATCATCTACACACCATAAAAACAAAGGCTCTTTTTAGAGTCACCCTTTTTGGCTCTCTGAGTGCCTGTGTGGGTCAGTAAGTGGGCATGTGACTGCCTATATGGGGTTGTGAGTGGGTCTGTGAGTGCCTCCATGGGTGTGTGACTGGGTGTATAGAGCCTGTACAAATCTGTAAGTGGGTGTGTAAGTGGATGCACTGGTCTCTACGTTAGTATATGAGTACCTGCATAGGTATGTGACTGGGTGTATGAGTACCTTCATGGATCTATGAGTGGGTATCTGAGTGCCTGTGTGGGTCTATGAGATGAGTTTTAGTGCCTGCATGGATAGGTGAGTGGATGTATGAGTGCATGTGTGTATCTCTCAATGGGTGTGTGACTTCCTTTGTTACTCTGTGAGTGGATCTGACAGTGTCTATGTGGGTTTATGAGTTGGTGTTTGAGTGTGTGAGTGAGTCTCTGAGTGGCTGTGTGAGTGAGAGTGTCTGTGAGTGGGTGTGTGATTTTGTGGGTCTGTGAATGGGTATAAATGTGTCTGTCTGGGTCTGTGAATGGGTGTGTGAGTGAATTTGTGGGTGAGTGAGATTCTTTGTGGCTCTGTGAAAGTGTCTGTTAGTGCCAGCATAGCTCTGTGAGTGGATGTGTGAGTGCCTGTGTGGTCCTGTAAGTGGTTGTGTACATGGATGCATGGTTCTCTGAGTAGGTGTGTGAATACATGAAAGGGTTTATTAATATCTCTATGAGTGCTAGCATAGGTCTGTGAGTGGGTGTGTTAGTGGATGAGTGGGTCTGTGAGTGCATCTGTGAGTAGCTGTGTGTGTGTGTCTGAATGGTTGTGTGCATCTGTGAGTGACTGTGTGGGTCTGTGAGTGGGTGTGTGTGCCTCTGTGGGTTTTTAAGTTGGTTTGTAAGTAGATGCATGGGTCTGTGAGTGGGTGTGTGAGTACCTGCATTGGTCTGTGAGTATATGTATGGGTGTGTGACTAGGTCTGTGAGTGCCTGCATAGCTCTGTGAGTGGATGTGTGGGTGCCTGTGTGGTACTGTCAGTGGTTGTGCACATAGATGTATGGTTCTGTGAGTAGGTGTGTGAATACATGAAAGGGTTTATGAATAGCTTTATGAGTGCCTACATAGGCCTGTGAGTGGGTGTGTGAGTGGATCTGTGAGTGCAACTGTGAGTGGCTGTGTGGGTCTGTGAGTGTGTGTCTGAGTGGCTGTGTGGGTCTGTGAGTGCCTGTTTGGGTCTGTGAGTAGGTACGAGGGTGCCTCTGTGGGTTTGTATGTTGGTGTGCAAGTGGATGCATGGGTCTGTGAGTGGGTCTGTGAGTATATGTGTGGGTCTGTGACTAGGTCTGTGAGTGCCTTCATAGATTTTCTAGTGGGTGTGTCAGTACCTGCATGGCTCTGCCACTGGGTCTGTGAGTATCGTTGCAGTTCTGTCAGTGGTTATGAGAGTGTATGAGTGAATCTGTGAGTGAGTCAGTGAATGGTTGTGTGGGTCTGTAAGTGGGTGTGTGAGTGCCTATGTGGGTGTGTGAGTGACTCTCTGAGTGCCTGTATGGGTCAGTAAATGGGTGTGTCAATACCTGTGTAGGTCTATGAGTGGGTGTGTGAGTGCCTATGTGGGTTTGTGAGGGGGATTATGAGTGCTGCAAGGGGCCTGAGTGGGTCTGTGAGTGGGTGTGACTGTCTGTGTGTGTGTGTGTGTCTGTGAGTGGGTATTGGAGTTTCTGTGTGGGTCTGTGAGTATATGTGTGAGTTCCTGTGCGGATCTGTGAGTGGGTTAGTGAGTGCATGTGTGAGTCTGTGAGGGGCTGTGTGAGTGCCTGTGTGGATCTGTGAGTGGGTGCTAGAGTCTGTGTGGGTCTGTGAGTAGGTTTGTGAGTGTGTGAGTGGGCCTGTGAGTGGGTTTTTGAGTTCCTGCTTGGGAATATCACTGGGTCTGTGAATCACTGTGTGTGTCTGAGTGGGTCTGTGAGTGTGTATCTGAGTGCCTGTATGGGTCTGTGAGTGGGTGTGTGAGTGTCTGTGTGGGTCTGTGAGTGGGTGTATGAGTGACTGAGTAGGTCTATGAGTGGGTGTTTGAGTGTCTGTGTGGGTCAGTGAGTGGGTGTGTGAGTGTCTGTGTAAGTATGTGAGTGGATATATGAGTTCCTGTGTGGGCCTGTGAGTGGGTAAGTGAGTGCCTGTGTGGATCTATGAGTGGATGCGTGGGTGTGTGAGTGGGTGTATGAGTGTCTGTGTAGGTCTCTGAGTGAGTGTGTGAGAGTATGTATGGGTCAATAAGTGGGTCCGTGAGTGTCTGTGTGGGTCTGTGAGTGGGTGTGTAGCTAGCTAAGTGGGTTTGTGAGTGGGTCTGTGAGTACCTGCATGGGTTTGTGAGTGGGTGCATCAATGCCTGCATAAGTCTGTAAGTGGGTGTGTGAATGCCTGTGTAGGTGTGTGAGTGGGTACGTGATTACCTTTGTGGGCCTGTAAATGGATGTGATATTACTTCTGTGGGTATCTGATTGAGTCTGAAAGTGTTTTTTTTCAAAGTGTGTCAAGTATCACGGATCCGTCATGGATTTAAATGGGGGGACGTGCTGAGCCTCATGGAGGATCCATGGATTTCAAAAGTGGGAAAAAAACAATATACCTAAATATTGAACCCCACATAGGTCCCTCTCACACTCCTCTAACACACCCATGGGGTCAGGGTACCTCTACCCTGACCCTTTTAATCATTTTCCAGAAAAAGTTTAGGTCCTGGGGACCTATTTCCCAATACTTAAAATTGACGTTCGCAACCCCCGCTCAGGTGGTGGTGGCATGTCACTTCACGGAGCCACCGCAGGGGATCCACAGAGGGTCAGCACCTCTACATATACAATTTTGTTTTTCCTTTAATAACTCTGCAACTCCTGAATGGATTTATGCCAAATCACAAAACGGCCTCTTTCTGGACCAAGAGAGAACTCTCTGCCAAATGTTGTGCAATTCTGTCAAGTATGTCAGGTGGCTGTAGTCATGTTCTAAATCCCTATTTGAAATTTAGAGGTAAACGTACATTTTTGGACCACCATTTTTTTCTCTGTCCCCACTTGACTGATCACTCCAAAACTTTCCAAGAAGCACTAGACTTACTGTGCAACTTTTTGAGGGAAAAGTTCACAAGATTCATCAAACAGTGACAAAGTTATTATATATACACATATATATTTTACCTACTGGCAGATGGCAGTAGGTGGTTAAAGTTAGGAGTGTTTCCATAGGAAAAGCGTTTTTTGCTTTTCTAATAATGTTGGTGCCATTTGACGAATCTTCATGAAGCTTTCAAAACTAGTTTGCCAGTCACTTCAGCTGCTGTCTGGAAAATTTTGGGGTGATAGATCCATGAAGCGGGGGCTGAGAAAAAGAGGGGTGCCAAAACACATTTTTACCATGCAATTTCCCATAGAGATTTTAGACACGTATACAGCTCGGGATGCTGAACAGAATTACATCTAGATCTTGGGCTTAGGCTAGATCTTGGTCCAGAAAGAGTGCTTTTTGTAATCTGGTGTAAATCTGTGCAGTAGGTTTGGAGCTATTAAAGTATAAAGATTTTTGTATATCTAGAGACATGGATCCTCTGCAGATATGGGCAAATAAAATGTAAAAGTGATAGAAGGGGTGAGGTTAGAGGCCCCCTGACCCTATGGGATTAATGGAGGGGTCTGTAAGGGACCCCTCGTGGGCAAGAAATCTTCCCAAAATCTTTTTTTTCAGCACACAAGCATCCGTGGATCAACCCATATCCTCACAGATTTCAGTGGATTTGGGTAGATTCCAGGATCCAGACCTCATTTAAAAAAAACATATACCCACATACCTACTTACATACTCACAAACCCACTTACACACCTATACAACCACTCACACACCCATTCAGCCACTCACACATCCACTCACAGTCCCACAAAACCACCCACACACTCACCCACAGACCTAAACAGACACTCACACACCCACTCACAACCACTTCTACTTCCACAGAACACTCACACACCACTCACAAATACTTCCACTGCCACAGAACCACTCGCACACCCATACAGCCACTCACACACCAACTCACAGTCTCACAGAACCACTCACACACCCACTCACAGACTTACACAGCCACTCATACACCCACTCACACACCCACTTACACACCCACACAACCACTCCCACACCCACTAAGGCACCCATTCAGCCACTGATATACCCATTCACAGACTCACAAACACACACAGTCTCACATCCATTTACACAACCAACGAGCTACTCACACACCCATTCATATACCCATATAGCCACTCACACACCCACAAAGTCATTCACACAGCCACTCATGCACCTACACACAGGCATTGATACACTCATAGAAATTGCAATAGCATACGTATGAATTAAATGTGTTGTTTTTTTTAGTATTGAATATATGCAATATAATTGGCAGACCCCTTATTTGTCTGAGGATTCACGATCGATCTGTGGATCCATAAGATTAATTTAAAAAATAGAAAGTTTGGTGCATTGCATTCATAGAAAGACTACATAAATCACCTTACCTTAATTTTTTAATTTTTAGTTTTAAATATATAATAAGAATGAATGTGCGAATAAGATGCATTTATAAACTTGTGAAAATGTTTATAAATGAATTGAACTAATACGTCAAATCATAATGCAGTTTATATTTAAAAAAATGTGACATTTTCTAAAAGAACAAAGGTTACAATTGTGTTATAATTAGGAAATAGCATTAAAAAACGTAGAAATTCACTGGAAAAACCAAAGGTTACACAGATGTTATAGTTAGAAAATAGAATTCAAAACACCTTAAAAATACACTGAAAAAGCCAAAGGTTACAGGGATGTTATAACTAGGTTCTGATGTTACACTCACAAAACCACAGAAATTCAGCAGTTATAGTTATCTCAAGTCACAGTAGCTCGTGCCCCAAGGTAACTTTAACTCGCGCCCTTGCAATGCTCTGCTAATTATTAAACATATTACATCAGTCATGAGATCTTCTATGACATCATTGGCAATATCACTGCAACACTTGCAGTGAAATTATATTATTGATGAGAAAACTGTGCATGGCTGGGGCATGAGTAAAATCTGAGCCTGACTATAACGTGCCTGTAACCTTTGTTTTTTCAGTGAAAAACAATATATATATATATATATATATATATATATATATATATATATATATATATATATATATATTACCTACTGGCAGTCACCAGTAGGTAGTTATAGTTAGGACTTCGTTTCTATTCAAAAAGTGTTTTTTTCTTTTGCCAATATCTTTGGCGCCATATGACGAATCTTCGGGAAATTTTCAAAACTAAAGGATCGCTCAGGTCAGCTCCTGTCTTGAAAGTTTTGGGGTGATTCATCAAGCGGGGCTGAGAAAAAAGGGGGGTCCCAAAATACATTTTCTTGAATGTTAATTTCCATAGGAAACTTTAGACAAAGCTACAGCCCAAACTGCTGAATGGAATTACACCAAATTTGGCAAAAAGGTAGGTCTTGGTTCAGAAAGCGCTCTTGTTTTTAAATGGTGTAAATCCATTCAGTAGTTCCTGAGAAATTCAAAAATAAAAAATACCGATATCTGGTGGCCAAGGAGGACTTGCGAACCCTCTCGAGCACGAGCTTCATTCTGATTGGCTGCCAACACTCCAAACCAAAATTTGTTGACAGCCATTTTGTGACTCGGTTCAGCCGAGTCACAAGAAAAAGGTAAATAAAGGTTAAAAATGAAGGAAAGGGGGCAGGGTAGAAACACCCTGACCCCCTAGGCCTGGCCAGGGCCAAAAAAAGCATTTTCTAAAAACAAATTCGGCGGACGTTGTGCTGGGCTGAGAAAATAAAAAAAAATGAAGCGCGGTCTCCCCTGCTTCGTTTTAATGAGCCCCCGGGTGGGCTAGGTCCCGGGGACATTTGTGAATATTTATGCGGGGGCCCTGTGGAGGCTCCCGCAGCCCTGGGGACCACCACCTCCTGGGGCGATAATTATTCAAATGTGGGGGGGCTCACGGCCCCCCGCAGCCCCGGGGACCGCCAACTCTCCGTGTCTTTATTATTAAAAAAAGCATGGGGACTACCACCCCCCTGGGGCTTTAATTCATAAATGTGGGGGGCACATGGCTCCCCGCAGCCCCGGCGACCGCTACCTCCCCGGGGCTGTGCTAAATATAAAGTAGTGTGGGGGGGCTCAAGCCCCCCACATGCCCCAGGAACCACCACCCCCCATGGACCACCACCCCTCAGGGCACTAATTAAATGAAGCTGGGGGTCCGTTGCAGACCCCCGGCCCCAGGGACCACCACTACCCCGGGGCTATGTTTACATTGGGAGGGGGGCTGCGCGGCCCCCCTCCTGGAGCCCTAGATGGCCCTAGGGAATGCCACCCCCCAGGGCCGGCTCCAGCAATGTCCCAGGGTGCCCACCCCCGGGACATCGCAGTTTGCAATGGCAGGGCAGGAGCACTGCTCCCGCCATGTCATTGCAAACTTTGCTTTGCTTCGTGGAAGCGAAAATAGGAATCCTGCTCTCACTTCCATGAAGCAAAGCAGAATTGCTTTTGGGTAAGGGGAGCTGCATGTCAGCAGCTCCCCTTGTCCAATAGCAATGCCGGCTCCTGCATGAGGCGGGGAGACGACTGGGACCTTGGGGGCATTGGGGCTACTCCAGCGGCCCCAACGTGAGGGCCACCCCCAGGGGATGGGGTCCCCGGGGACAGTAGTGGCCCAGTGAAGGGGGGTTAGGCGGCCCCCCTGCTGTATTATTAAAAAGAAAAACAGAGGCAAACCCTGGGGGATGGGGTCCCCGGGGCAAAAAATGGCCTCAGAAGGGGGGCCGTGCGGTCCCCCTCCTTTAAAATTAAATAAATAAATAATTAATAAATAGATGGCCATGCCCTGGGGGATGGGGTCCCCGGGGCCGAAAGTGGCCACGTGGCTCTCAGCGCTGACCCCCCGTGTAATGTCGTGCCTGATTCGCGGATCCACCTCAAATAAATAATTCAGTAGTACATAATTTAGAATGTAGTGATGCATTTGTGAGGTTGTTTTATAGAGGTAGTGTGATTGAAGTTAATGATAAGATTAAAATTGATACAGTTAGTAAAAATATATAAAATTAAAAATTAATAGTTAAACCTGAAAAGTGTATTGTGTTGTATTGTGCAGAATCGCGACAGGTGCGCGAATCCACAAAAAATTTAAAAAGAGTATGTATGTGTAAAAAAGAATAGATTCACTATTGTGTTATAGGGTGGCTCTAAAAAGAGCCCTTGTTTTTATTATGATTTTTTTGTAGCTACATGTAAGTGCGGATGCACAGCTTTAGGTTGTTGAGAAAGACTCGGGCATATTCACAAGGACTTATCGCCGAGTTATCGGCACTTTAGCGTATTAAAAGTGGCGAATGCCTGGGAAGTTGCTCAGGAATCCGAGTGAGCAGTCGTGAGGGCAGATGTCTACAGGGGGAAGGATCCAGGGCGAGGGTTGACCTGTCATACAGGCGGAGATACTACATAGGGAAATGCGTGGGGGCGGTCAGGACGGATCCAGCGGTAGCAGGGCCTGGAATCGGTCATGCAAGTATGATACCCCGGTGGGACTAAATCAGATATACCTCAGGCACGAGTGTCTGTAAGAGTCCTCTTACAGACACTTGTGCCTGAGGTATATCTGATCGTCTACATACTGCACAGCCCCCCGACCATCCGCGACGGCTCTTGCTGATTCCATCGCACTGGGGACTTTTCCTATAGCGGTTCCATTGAGATTGCCGCCACCTTTCAAGTTACGCCCGCACCAGGGCTCGATGATTTAGTCCCACCGGGGTATCATACTTGCATGACCGATTCCAGGCCCTGCTACTGCTGGATCCGTCCTGTAGACATCTGCCCTCACGACTGCTCACTCGGATTCCTGAGCAACTTCCCAGGCATTTGCTTCACCTTCAGTCCTGATGATGATCCCACAATTTAAGTTGGGATCGAAACGTCGTCGACACCTACGTCTCTAACTCATGTTGTATAGACATTGTTTTTGAGTAATAGACGTACCCCTTATTGTGGCTTCTAATTTTCATTCTATTTGCTTAAGTCACTTTTAAGTCACCTGCCTGTGGTAAGGAAATCGGCTGATTTCCCCCTACCCCCTCACGCCTTGCTCACTCATTATTGATTTTTTTGTTGTTCTGTTATTTTGGTTCTTAATAATTAAATATTTTGTATGCATAACTAAAGTAGCCTCAAACTTCATTGTGACTTTGTGGCCATCTTATCCATTTCCTACCTTAAAGGGACCTTTGTTTCTGAGAATCGATTAGCACCCTTGGTCCCTTTTGATTTCAAGGGTTCCCTTGTCCTTTTTTCTGCAGTTCTGGCTGCAGCACTGTGTGCCACTGACACATCAGGGGCCGGAGGTGGATTGTCGGACGCACCGTGTGGCAGTGTCACATCAGTTGCAGGAGTAGGAGTATCTGCCTCACTGTGAGGCACTGACACACCAGGGGGCGCAGATGTGGATGGTGTAGGAGCAGCAGCATCCATCTGCGCCAGGCCTTGTGGCAGCAATGCCATGACGAGGATCTGCAGGGCATGGTATATCCCAGCTACATTTTGCTGATGTGCAGCAGTGACAGCTAACCTTTCCGCCTCCATCCGCACCATGTCCTCCATGAGCCTCCGCATTTGTGCCAAGTCACTGCTGAGATCGCTGGAGCCACTCTGACTTGACAGGTGTTCTTGTCTCCGAGTCAGGACTCCAGCAATGTCGGCCAGGGCTTGTTGGAGGCCATGGAGCAGACTGTGGGTGTCCATCAGGGACTGTAAGTGGTCCCCGAAGGGACGTAGACACCCATGGATGGCATCAAGTTTGGCTGCCAGGAGGTCAAACCGCACCCGCACCTGATCTGACAGCTTCTCCTAGGCCTCTAACACACAGGTTTGGAAGGCCAGGTGTGTTCCGTGGGGGTCTTGGGAGACAGCCGGTGTGGCAGGTGCTGCCTGCTGTGTTGTCTGTGCAGGGGGTGGGGTCTCCTCGATGCAGCTGGGCTACCCTGATCCTGGAGGTGGGGAGCTGATGCAGCCGATGAGCTCTCTGAGGGCTTCGGTGTCGATGTTGGGGTTGTCATCTTCGTCATCAGTGTAGAGTTGTTGGGTCTGCTCTGCATGTGGTGTTGATGGTCCCTCTGCAATGTTAAGGGGAGATGCTGCATTACATCGTGTTGACATGTTTGTCCAGGCATTGCACAAGTTCACATACAGACTGGATGACGAGGTACATTGTGACTGTGTAGGAGGAGATGCCTGTTGGATGCGGGACAGTTGACATTTCAACACCATCAGGGATGTGAGGTTGTACTTGTGCAGTTTCATCTCACATCCCCCTGCTATGCCAAATGAAATTGGCCAGTATCTTCACACAAGCGGCAGCAGTTTCGCCCTCTGTCCTGTTGTTCACGTGTTGCAGTTTGTCCCACATTGTTGTCTATGCTGTTGTGCTCTGACTGTCATATGTGTGTGCTGCAGTTTTGTGAGAGTCGCCCCTACAGCTCTGAGTCTGCTGCCTCTTGTCCTTTGCAGGCAGTGTGCCTTTGACTTCTGTGTCCATGCAGTGTTGAGACGTTATCAGACTTGGGTGGATGTGTGTCTTGGTGGGAGTGGCAACTCTGGGGCATGGTTTGTCTGCAGCTGTGTTGTTGACGTCAGGGGTTGATTGTGCGCGTGGATGTGCCAGAGTGTGACCTGCTCCTTTACGGATGTGGTCCACACTCAGCCACCTCAGTGTCGTTGCATGCACCATGTCATGGTAATCGGACTGCAGGCATGGTATTCGTCATGCAGTGTCACTTACGTTGTCAGTGTGGCTCACGGACCAGCAGCTTGGCTGGGTTCAGCACATGTGCATGGGTTGTATGTGAGCTGTGTGATGTGTGGGGTGGGCCCACTCTGGGCAGATGGTCAAGGGTGATGTACTTGGTGTTCCTATGTGTGCTGCAGTATGGCAAGGGGATCAGGGACATGATCTGTAGTCATTGTGGGTGTGCAGTGTGGTCTGCTTATTTGTGCATGTGTGCCATTGTGCCCATCTCCCCCCATCCCCCCAGTCCCTGGTCGCTACTCACCCGGTTGCTGGTGTGTCCGGTCCTGTAGAGCAGTGTCCGGGCCCCCAACTCCTGCCACTGTATCCACACTGATGACTGTCAACACCATCTCCTCCATCTCATCCAGCTCCTCCTGCGGCGCAGGACTCCCACCTCCAGTCTGCATTGCTGCTTTGAGGTTGTTGGCGAGTTTGCTCTTGGTTTTGCGCTTGATATCAGTCCATCGCCTCTTGACCTCATCCATTGACCTCCTCTGCACTCCGACAGTATTCACCTTGTCCAAGATGGACTGCCATATTCCATTTCTCGTGCCCAATGACACGGTGGAGGTGATGAACAGTTGTTGATGGTGTCCTATCACCTCCGTGACCAGGATCTGATTCTCCTGCGGACTGAACCGCGGCTTCCTCTTCTTCTTGTCCTTCCCTGTCCCCGAGGGCCCTGGCTGGGGCTCCGGGGGGCATGTGGGGTTCCGACCGTCCTCTGTGCCTGCTCCGCCTGACTCCATCATGATTCGCTGTTGGTGTTTATTTGTTTGGTGTTTTTTTAATCTGTTTTTGTAGTGATTTTTCCCGCCTGACGTTTGTGTATTGCAGGCCTTGCGCGCCTTATTGCGGATTGTCTGTTCGCGATTGGGCCCATGCAACGTTTTTCGCGTTAGGGTTTGCATTTTTATCGCCATCGCGCTAGTTGTTTCGCGGACATTTTCCGTGTTTGCGTGCGAATATCACACGGTTTCGCCGTGTTGAGAATGCCACGTTGACACGGCGTTATTTTCACGCGATGGGCTACGATGTGAGAAGTTGTGGTAACCTATTCTGGCGATGTTTATCGCACGTTCTTGTGAATATACCCCTCTGTTTCTTGATCTGTGAAGTGTACTCCATCACTTCTGTAGATGTCATCCATATCAAAACGTAGATTGTTGTTATAGATGGAGCGCATCCTATGGTGTCTGAGGTAAGCAGAAACAGCTTTATTGACATTCTTTCTAGCTTTCTCAATCTGTGGACAGAATTGATTTGACCACTTCCATTTCTGTCTTTGGCACATATTAGAGTATACAAAGACAGTTTGAGGCAAAAGCAACATCAATTGTGCAAAGGTGTCCCTCATTAGCATTTCCAGACCTACCCCAGTCAATGTGCCTAGGTCATTGCCACCACAGTGCACAATCATGAGGTCAAGGGGTTGGAGATGCAAAAAGGTTTTAACCAAAGGCATCAATTGGTGCCACTTTAATCCTCTCTGTGCAATCCATTTAATATCCACATTTTGCAAACCTAGGTCTTTGTCAATACCCCTACGTTCAGCATACCTTTTGCACCAGAAAACATAGCTGTGCCCAACAATCCATACTGTAAGCGTCTTGAAGGGATGTCTGGAAGTAATGAAAATATGTCTGTAGCTGAGGTAGTCAGTTGGTAGAATGAGAGGTATCTAAAATGTTGGACAAGATGCTGTTTTTAAAAAGCAGATAATTGATTGGCTGTTTATGAACATTGTACACTCAAAAATAGGGTGCATGTTACTTTCTTTAAAAAGCATGTTTCTTATTGGTTATTAAAAAATGTTTGAAAGGTACAGTAGATAGGATGAGGTCATATTTTGCAAACGTCAACCACACCTGCTGTTTGCATTTGTAACCTTGTGTGCTGAACTTGAAAATATGGTGAACTTGTGACCTGCCTGTTCAGTTGAATGTTGCAGAAACTGTTACTATGGAAACTGGGATTAAGCAGAATGGGAGAAGGGTTGAATCTTAACTAGTTTTAAAATATGGAATTGTCATTTATAGATAAGTGATATGTTATTAAAGTAAGATTTCCCAAATCAGTACTATGTTTAGAAGTGGTGTGTTCTGAAAAAATAGTGCTAGTATTATTAGTAATATGTTTTTGAACTCCCGTATGGATTCACGGCTCCATCGCGATGGTACACGGTGGAGTTGCGACTCCAGAAAATTTCAGAACCAGTTTGGGCACTTTTAGAAGTCAGTTGGTAAGGTCTAATATGTCTAACCAATAGAAATGTGTTTTACAATTTGAAATAATGTAGGAAGCAATGTGATTTGTTACTTACATTTATTTGTGTGGAGAAAGAGAGGGAAAGTTTGCCATTACTGGTTTTACCTTGTTGAGAGTGGTGCATTACATGGATTGTGTGCATAAGATAATCTTTTATGAGTGTCTGATATTTCATATTCTACAAAACTATTTGGAAGGTGAGTTATACATTTGTGAGGTGTATTATGTATTAGCTTTATTTCAAACTTTAAAAAATATTCAACAACTGTGATATTTGAAATATATTATTAAATGTAGAGATGTGTATGGCAGTTTGTTTTATTGTACTTAAATGTTGTTTGAAATAGATTGTGTATAGTAATATGTGTATATTGGAAGATGGATTAGTGATTATGGTAGTTTGTATTAGCGTGTGGAAATGTACAATTGAAGTATACCGCATAATTTTAGGTGTCACTTTCAAATTGAAAGTGCAGTCTGTCAAGTTTTAAGGTGTGCATGGACTTGTGACTGAAATATGTCTCTACTTGTATATGTATTCTCATATGTCTTATACATTTGAAGGTGCATGATGTATAACAAAGAGGTGTTGTTGCTTTGTATGTGGTAGGCGCAAGACTGTGAGTAGTAGTAGAATGGTGAAGATGCAGCACAAAAGTGAGGTTTAAGACATGTTTGCAGAGAGATTAGTTATAGGCTAATTTGTATGAGTCTGTGGAAAGCTACACTTCAAATATACCATATAATTTTCAGTGTCTGTTTGAAATTTGAAGTGTAGTCTGTGAAGTTTTAAGATGTAGATGGTGTTGTGACTGAGGTATGTCTCTACTTGCACATGTATTATGGTACGTGTTATGCGTCTGAAGATGATCGACGTATAAAACACAGGTATACATATATCTGTATATTTCTTTTATATATGATGCTGCTAGCAAAAGGTACAGACATATGCATGCATGCTTTCAGGAATATAGTGAGACTTACAGCAGAGACATGTGAAGGGTTGCTAGTTTATATTTGTCTAGGCCCAACACCATAAGTAGTTGCAGAATGGTGAAGCTGCAGCTCAAAAGTGAGGTTTAAAACATGTTGGCAGAGGAATTAGTGGTTAGGCTACTTTGCATGAGTCTGTTGAAAGGTATGCTTGAAATACATCACATGAGTTTAGGTGTCTACTTGAAATGAGAAGTGCAGCTTCTTACGTTTTAAGGTCTGCATGGTCTTGTGACTGAGGTATGTCTGTACTTGCATATGTATTTTCATATGTGTTATGCATCTGAAGATGCTAGATTTAAAAAATACAGGTATACATCTTTTTGTATGTTTCTTTTATATATGATGTACTAGGAAAAAGTACAGACATATGCATACATGCATTTAGAAATATGGAGAGACTTTCAACTGAGATATGTGAAGGGTTGCTGCTTTGCTCTTAGCGATGCTCAATACCTGATTAGTAGTAGAATAGTGAAGCAGCAGCAGTAGAAAAGTGATGTTTAAGATATGTTGGGTGAGGAATTAGTGATTATGGTACTTTATAAGAGTCTGTGTAAAACTTCACTCGAAGTATGCTGCATAAGTCTAGGTGTGTGTTTGAAATGTTAAGTGTAGTCTGTCAAGTTTTAAGGCCTTTATGGTCTTGTGAGTGAGGTATGTCTCTACTTGCACATGTATTCTGATATGTGTTATGCTTTTGGCAATAGGTACAGATACAAGCATGCATGCTTTTAGGAATATGGTTAGACTTATGGTAGAGACATGTGATAGGTTGCTGCTTTATATTTGGCTAGGCCAAACATTCTGAGTATTCGTA